>CM070650.1:24266771-25750521 GCA_036346575.1 Dendrocalamus sinicus
GAAGATCAAGAGCCATTAACTGAGCAAGGCCAAGACATGTCGTGCCCTTTGATCATGTTGAACCTAGTTTTGAAAAGTATTTATTATTATATTTTAAATTATCACGTATTGATTTTTTTATTACAAATCTTTGTATATGGTAGTTATTGTCCAATTTGATTAATTCCATCTTAATAATTTGAACGTCATGATTCCATTGTCACCGCAGGATGGGAAATTATTTGGTGATGCAATATTAGTTGTCATATGGGTTGTACGTTTAATACGCTTAGCTATACTTATAGTCACGTTGTGTTCATCATCACATGTGATCAATTAATTAATTTGACTTAAGGAGATATTGAACCATGGTAGTAGCCACAGTTATAAAATTTGAGTGCCATGACATTGGTGTGCAATTGGTGTAGGTTATATAAAACTGGTTTTTACTTGGGCAAGTGATCGTGCAGTAAAGGGGGAAGTCTAGTTTGCACTTTGAGAGATTAATTTGTGATATTTTAATATCTAAGGACTTAACTTTGTGCGCTATTGATTTGAGCCTTCCTGTGCAACCACATGTCTAGTATGGGATATACTTGGCTGATTAATTTGTGATATTTTAATTTCGATTTGCCATGGTGATTAACATGGATGCTGATTTCTATGAGGCGCAAGAGGGAGAAATTATCGACTAGGTGGTTAACCTACTCGATGACGAAACCTTAGCAGGCGGAATTGACTTTGAGGTTGAGCATTGTAAAGACCTTGTGATAATCACTTAGTCGCACGCCCAAGGAAGCATGTAATGGTCGACATGATAAGTGTATTATCTCTTGTGGGTAAAGTCGTGCAACCTCTGCAGAGTGTAAAATATGTCAATATCAACGAGGAATTGAATTAGGACATGCGAATACATGCATACTCTTCATATATCTCTTAGGGATTCAAGTACTGTACGGTAAAGAAAATCTACAGCCATATGATACAGTCACTACTCGGCCACTGCAGCATCAGCAATCAATCAATGCATGAAACTAGAATAGCAATTAATTAACAGGCTTCCTAGTTAGAAATGCTAATTTGAACGTGCAATCAGGTGCACCAACTATCTAGATGCCGGACCCCGGAGCAATGACTCCTGGATCCTTTGTGTAAATCGCACTGGTCTAGAATCAGCTAGTGCACATAGTAGACAACAAAGATAAATATCAATCATAATGATATTTATTAATTAAATATGGGCATGATTGCCAAATTTTACATTCACGACCCATGGGCCAAATTTAAATAATAGCAGCGGAAGAAAAACACCAAAGCAAAAGAAGCCTACTGACCCTACCCACAGGCAAATGACAATAAGACGCGGCCTACTCATCCAGGTCTTCATCGTAGTTGAAGTCGTCTTCCTCTGTGTGGAGATAGCAAGTTGAGTACAAAGTTGTACTCCGCAAGTCACACGGGAGAGTGCAATATAATGAGAAAGGCAACAAAGGAAAGCATATAGGGTTATTTGAGTGTGAGAGACCATGTGGTTGTGACCCCATGTTTGTGATGAGTAATTAACGCGTGTTAGGAAAAGTTTGAGTTTTGTTTGTGTGGTTCGGGCCAGTCGTTGCGCGGTGCAATCGGTTTCGGTCGGACCTTGTCGAGCTAGGTCGAACGTACGTAAGTCATTTATTTTTTGCTTCAATCGGTTTGGGCTTTAAGTTTTTCTTCTGATGGTAATGTATGGTTACAATATTTCGAGCGGTGCTATGTAATTTGTTTCTTGTCTGTGATGGCTGCAGGACGTCGAGGTGGAGTCGTGGCGAGGCACGGGAAGACCGGACTAGGCGTGGGCAGTGCCGAGATCAGAACGGTCAAGGTGTGCCGAAGACGGCGAGGACTCGAGGTGGCTGCGTGGCTTGGAGGGTAAGGAATGAGGAAGCTTCCTAGAAGGTGTGCGAGGGGCGTTTTGGTGAATACGCAAAGCTACACTAAAGGAAGTGGATTGTGGATAAAGCGCCATGAGTTGTTGAGAGCTAATGGCAAAAGTGGTTTGTAAACCCATTAGTGGAGGCTATAAATAGAGATGTACTCTCTAGTGCTAGGTGCAGATTTTTACAGAGAGATGGGTTGAGAGAGAATGGATGTGAGGGTTTTTGGTGCTTGTTCTCTCCATGTATGAGTGGGTTATCTTTCAAGCATGTATGGGGACTTGTTTGGTGTGAGATTGAGAGAGATGTGCTGAAAACATTCTCTATTATAAGCATTCATGTCTCTTCATCTTTGGTGAAATCTTGTGTCTAAGAAGATTTGATCTCCAGCTTTTGTTCCCCTTGTTTGCATCTGTTATTGCCTTCTGTTCTTTCTGTTTATTGTGACTTTGAGCCAGAACTTTGCATTTGGGAAGGCTTTTTCAATCTGGGTTCTTTCTTGTAAGAGCTCAAATTTGCCTCTTTTTGCTTTGTCTGCCGAGCAAGCATTTGATCTGAGATTCCTTTTCTATTGGCTTTTGGTAGGTGAGTTTGAAGTTCTATTTCTTGATCTGGTAGCATAGGCGCCTATCAATTTATTGTTCGGCCAAGAAATTGCAGCTCCATGTACTTTCGAATGTATTGCCAATTAGGTACTCAATTTTCCCTGTGCTCTCTGTTCGTGAAATGATCTGCCGAACAGGACTCCTCTGCAGAATTTTTGGCCATCAAAGTTACTCACGGCAGCAGCACTTATCTTTTCTTTCCTCTCATCTTTCAGCCGCATCCTTTTTAAAAATGCTTTTCCATTTTGGTTGAGAGCTTTAAGTTGCAGCGTGCCTATTTCAGTTGGTACCCGGCCGGACAAGTATCTGCACTCATTTTCTTCTGTTTTCACCCGTTTCGGCCATGCATTCACGTACTATTTAATTTTGCCTTCTCTCCTAGCTCTTTTGGTTGGCAGTAATGCTCCCTTTGGAAATCTCTTTTGCTTTCATTTCTTGGCAGCAGGAGCAGCTAGTTTGATCTTCTTTTGTGCTGCAATCTTGGTCTTCTTTTGGTCTTTTATTCTCCTGCCGTGACAGCAATTTCCGCTGTTTCCTTTGCCGTGGCAAGACTTCTCTGTTTGTTTCTCTGCCGTGACAGCGTTTTTTTGCTGTTTTCTTGCTGTGGTATTGTTTTGAGCTGTTACTCTGCCGTGGCAATATTTTACTGCAGTTTTTTGCCGATCTGCTTTCTCTAGTCTGCCTCCTCGTCTTATGATTTGATGTTTCGGTCTCCGGTGAACTTTCACTTTATTTCTTCATAGCATCAATTGCTATCGGAGAAAGTTTTAAGTGGGTACTTTTGGGGGTCGATTTTTAAGGGCACCATTCACCCCCTCTGTTGCCGTTTCTGATCCAACAATTGGTATCAGAGCAGGTTAGGTCTTCTTGATAGATCTTTAACCGGTCTCTAGAGCCATGGCGACAGACAAGTACTCAACCAAGCTTCCGATCTTTGATGGCGTTGATTTTCCATTCTGGAAAAGCCGGATGGAGACCTACATCCAGGCTCAAGGATATGCCATCTGGAGGAAGGTCAAGGTCCGCTATCTTGTTCCTGCCGATGAGAACATCAATGTGCCGAATATGCCCGATGTTGAGGCGAATGCAAAGGCAAGGAACTTAATCATCCAAGGTTTGAGTCGTAGCGAGTTTGACCGCATTTCGCATCTCACGTCGGCTTTTGACATTTGGGAGACCCTCAATGCTTACCATGAGGGCACCACCCAAATCAAGACAGTCCGATAGGACCAATTCAAGCGAGATTACAACAAGTTTGAAATGCCCGCTGGAGAGTCCCTCGATGAGTGCTTTACGCGTTTTCATAAGATTCTGAGCAACCTCCGAGCGGTCGGTCTCACATGCAACCCTCCTAGCCAGAAAGTTTTCTCATGCTTACAAGAGGAGGAAGGACAGAAAGAGAGGAGGACCCGTGATATGCTTCGAGTGTGGTGGCCCCAACCACATTCTAGCAAACTGCCCCAAGTTGGAGAAGGGCAAGGGCGACTACGGCGGTGTGAGCAAGAACGACTACATCGATAAGAACCGCAACAAGAAGCCCCCAGCACATGCCCAAGGCAAGAAGAAGTTCCGCGACCTTGTCAAAGCCAAGAAGCTCTTCCACCGCGTCCTCACCGCCTTCGACGACCTCGACCTCAGCGAGATGGAGGGGTGGAGTGACGATGATGGGACAGACGAGCAAGACCCCAAGGGCGGCGACGACTTCTCCGGCATGTGCTTCATGGCCCTTGAGGGCGAAGTGAGCGACAACGAGCTTTACTCCGACTCCGACGAGGTATACCCTTCCTATGACCAGTTTAATGATGCTTTTCTTAAGCTAGGTGGGTTTCATGCTAGATCTAGAGCTAGGTGTAGCGAGTTGGAGAAGGAAGTAGATAGACTGTCATGGGAGCTTACTTCACTTAGATTTACTCCCTCCCGTAACGAATGTGATACATGATGTGCCTTGCTTGGTGACATGGAGAAATTAAGGACCTCGCATGATAGTCTGTCTTCTGAGCTTGACTTGATTAAGGTGGAGAATGTTAGTCTTCTTGCTGAGCTATAAATGAGTAGGGTAGCGCCTCTTTCATCTGTTGTTGAAACTACATCTTGCACCTCATGTGAGGGTGCTTCGGCGTTGGCGGCTGCAGGCGCAGGCGGCGATGAGGGTGCGACGGTCGCGAGCACCGGTGTCCACGACGCGACGCTCGACCCCCCACCACCACCATGACGTTCGACCCCGCCACCGCAACGCTCAACCCCGCCACCACCGCCGTGATGCTGGACCTCGCCGCCATGACGACCGACCCCGCCACCACGTCGTGACGCTCGACCCGGCTGCCACGACGACCAACCCCGCCACCGCCGCTACGACAGTTGAAGCCGCCCCACGCGTGGTAGGTAACCCCACCGCAGGTACCACGACAGTCGCTGGCAGCGCCGCTCGGGAGGTCGGAGGTGACAATACCAGTGCAGGAATGGCGAGTGGTTCCGGTGGCAACGCGGGCTTCGTCACCGGCTCCAGAGTCCTTCACGCCAACGCAGCGGGCAGCCCGGGAGCACAAGCCGTGGTTGCCGCCGCTCCGGTCGCGCCACCAGGTGCGTCGATGGCCCCAACCACGTCCACGGTGGAGAACGCCCTGCTGGCTGCCCTCAGCGCGTTTCAGCGGGAGCTAACGGATCTCCGCGGGGCCGTGCGGGATATGCAAGAGGCTCGGAGCCAATAGACCCCACCGGTGGTCGCATCGGAGCCCACACCGAAGAGGGCGGATAGCCGCGACGCCCCCACGTACAGCCGCGTCCCGCTACGATGCGTGGACCCAGAGTCCCCACTCTCCGCGGGCCTGCAGCAGGCGGCATGGCCGGAGGACTTCAAGTTCTCAAGTGTCATCGAGGCGTACAAAGATGACACAGACCCACGGGAATTCGTGCGCGTGTATGAGACCGCCATCGAAGCTGCTGGCGAAGATGACACCACGAAGGCGAAGGGGCTCCCCCTCGCGTTGCAGGGGGTGGCACTCTCTTAGTTCTTCACCATCGAGCTGAATTACATCTACGCATGGGAGTAGATCCGTGACCGGCTCTACAACAACTTTCAGGGAAATTATGTCAAGCGTGTCGATGCGGACCAGCTCTTCGCAGTCAAGCAAAAACCCTCGGAGAGGCTCCGAGTCTACTTCAAATGCTTCACGAAGGTACGCTGCTAGGTCAAGGATGTCAATGAAACAACCGTCATCAACGCAGCGATACAAGATCTCCGCCCGGGGCCGATGGCCAAGTACAACGCGCGGAAACCAATCAAGACAGTCGCGAAGCTCTTTGACAAGATGGAAGAGTACGCCAGAGCGGAAGAGGACGCGCGGCGGTGACACGGCGATGACTCTGACACCAATCAGGCGGCGGGCTAGGCGAAAAACGATGGCTCGCCAAAGGAGGGCTCCTCAAAGGGCAAACGTAAGCAGGAGCCATCAAAGGACGCCTCCGAGCACAAGGATACCCAGCACAAAGATTCGTCGGACGACAAGCCTAAACGCAACCAGCGCAAATCTCGAAAACCTCGTTATGTCTTCGACATCGAGGATGGCAGAGGACGCCATGGCCGGGGACGGGGCCGCGGGCGGGGTCGCGATGACAAAGCCCGTGGGGAGTACGACGACCAGCACCATGGGCAGTGGTGCAAAGTCCACGGTCGGGGCGGCCAAGACACGCGTGCGTGCACCACCATCGCAGCACTCCGGCAAAGTGTCGCCAGAGACAGAAACCCTGAGGCGTGTTCGCCTGTCGTGGCTCACGTCCAACACCCCTAGGATCAAGGGATGCAACCCCAGGAAGGCCCCTTGCAGATTCAGGCCCACGTACAGCAACCTCAGGAGGGCCTCCTGCAACTGCAAGCCCCAAAAGGAGCCCAGCGCAGGGTCATAAATGTCATCTCCGGGGGCTCCTCGTTGGAGTTCGCCTCGGCGTGACAGTGGAAGGCCTACGCGAGGAGGCTGCACCACGTCACGGCATATCCAACGCAGGCACCACCGGAGTGGGCGCAACACGGAATCACCTTCACGCCCGCTGACGCTGAAGGAATGGAATTCCCCCACCAAGATCCCCTAGTCATCCAGGTTGTCATCGTAGGATGCGAGGTTAGGCGCGTCCTGGTCGGCGGAGGAAACTCCGCGAACATCTTGTTCGTAGCAGCCTTCGATCAGATGAGGATCCCCCGGAGTCGATTGGGCCCTTCGGGCATCCCATTGCAGGGCTTCGAAGGTCAACCCCTGCGGGCATTGGGCCAGATATGCCTCCAAGTCTCCTTCGGTCGAGGCGATAATGTGAGGAGCGAGGACGCCACCTTCGACGTCATCGACATTTCGTACCCTTACAACGCTATATTGGGGCGACCAACCTTAAACTCTCTCGGGGCAATCCCACACCACGGCTTCCTATGTATGAAGCTCCCCGGACCGCGGGCCATCATCACCGTCCACGGCCATCAGGACATGGCTTGGCGCATAGAGCTCGGCACTAGAGGTCCGCACCACGAGGCTCAACGAAACACCTAGGCCGGGGGTGCAAGTGCGAAGATCCTTGGAGGCCCCGGAAAGCACCCCGCCAAGCCCCCGAGCGGATTGCCCCAGCAGCAGAGGCTCCTGCTGTTCCACGCCTCACCACTGGGCAACGACAGCTGCGGCCATTTCCGTCTTTAAGCGGTCAGTGATCAGTACCTCATCTTTTGTAATCGCTCACCCGCGCAAATGGGAATTTAATAAAGTTCACCGTTTGCAAAAAATTGTCTTGTTTCCCGCAAAAGCACGCGAAGGGTTACCTTCGCGCGCAAACACGGGTATGAGTATAAACAAAGACGCGTGGGGGGACGTCTCCGCGCACACTCTACGGAGTATAAATAAGATGTAGCGTCGAGGTCCGCCTCCGCATGCAACTTCACCGCCCGCAACGCGCGGAGGCTTACCTCCACGCGCAGTCCACGGACTCTAAATAAGACATAGCGCCGAGGTCCACCTCCGCACGCACTCTACGGAGTATAAATAAGACGTAGCGTCGAGGTCCGCCTCCGCACGCAACTTCACCGCCCGCAACGCGCGGAGGCTTGCCTCTGCGAGCAGTCTATGGACTCTAAATAAGACGTAGCGCCGAGGTCCGCCTCCGCACGCACTCTGCGGAGTATAAATAAGACGCGGATGTTGTCCCTGCGCACTCTACTGAGTATAAACAAGACGCGGATGCTCCCGCGCACGCATAGGTATTATCTCTATGCGTACTCTCCGGAGTATAAATAAGGTGTGGTTGACAGTCCCACACACTCTACGGAGTATAAATAAGACGCGGACGCTCCCGCGCACGCATAGGTATTATCCCTATGCGTACTCTCCAGAGTATAAACAATGTGTGGTTGACGCTTCCGGCAACTTGAGTATTGATAAGACGCACTAGAGGCTCGCCTCCGCATGCACCTCGCAGTGATCGCGCAAAGCTAGCAGAAGCTCAGCTCCGCATGCACCTCGCAGCGATCGTGCAAAAGGCAGCAGAGGCTCGCCTCCGCATGCACCTAGCAGAGGCTCGCCTCAGTATGCACCTCGCAGCGATCGCGCATAAGCTAGCAGAGGCTCGCCTCCGCATGCACCTCCCAGTGATCGCGCAAAAGGCAGCAGAGGCTCGCCTCCGCATGCACCTCGCAGCGATCGCGCAGAAGCTCGCCTCCGCATGCACCTCGCAGCGATCATGCAAAAGGCAGCGGAGGCTCGCCTCCGCATGCAACTCGCAAAGATCGCGCAAAAGGCAGACCTCGCAGCGATCACGCAAAAGCCAGCGGAGACTCGCCTCCGCATGCACCTCGCAGCGATCGCACAGAAGCTCGCCTCCGCATGCACCTCGCAGCGATCGCGCAAAAGCCAGCGGAGGCTCGCCTCCGCATGCACCTCGCAGCGATCGCGCAAAAGCCAGCAGAGGCTCGCCTCCGCATGCACCTCGCAGCGATCGCGCAAAAGCCAGCAGAGGCTCGCCTCCCCATGCACCTCGCAGCGATCGCGCAAAAGCCAGCAGAAGCTCGCCTCCGCATGCACCTCGCAGCGATCGCGCAAAAGTTAGCAGAGGCTGCATGCACCTTGCAGCGATCGCGCAAAAGCTAGCAGAGGCTCGCCTCCGCATGCACCTCGCAGCGATCGCGCAGAAGCTCGCCTCCGCATGCACCTCACAGCGATCGCGCAAAAGGCAGCAGAGGCTCACCTCCGCTGCGAGATGCACCTCGCAGCGATCGCGCAAAAGGCAGCAGAGGCTTGCCTCCGCATGCACCTCGCAGCGATCGCGCAAAAGGCAGCAGAGGCTCGCCTCTGCATGCACCTCACAGCGATCGCGCAAAAGCTAGTAGAAGCTCACCTCCGCATGCACCTCGCAGCGATCACACAAAAGGCAGCAGAGGCTTGCCTCTGCATGCACCTCGCAGCGATCGCGCAAAAGCTAGCGGAGGCTCGCCTCCGCATGCACCTCGCAGCGATCGCGCAAAAGCTAGCAGAAGCTCGCGGGGAGGGAGCGCTCGCGCGTCTACCTCGACTAAGGCGCCAACTCCGCTGCCGCCACCTCGAAGGGTAGGGGACGGAGCGCTCGCTCGTCTACCTCGATTAAGGTGTCAGCTCCGCTGCCGCCACTTCGAAGGGTAGGGAACGGAGCGCTCACACGTCGACTTCGGCTAGACCCAGATTGCTGCGTACAAGCGAGCGCGGTGTAGTTTCTTAAATCTACCACAGGACTGCATGGTCGCAAACAAGGATGGAGACATGGGCGATATTTTCCAACCAAACCTTCACCTCCCCCTCCTATTTATATTCATCGGAAGATGCGTATAAAGGCATGCAATAAAAATGTACAAACAGCCTCGGGTGCTCGAAGCCGCTACTTGGCCGGCTCCTCCTTCATGTGCATTCGCGCCAAGGCTTCACTCGACGAAGCCCGGCCCGCCCAGAAGTCCAGTGACTCCTCGGCCCTCCGCCAGCGAAGGACCAGCCCCCGCACCCTCAGGATCGAGGGGCGCGAGAGCTCCCCTGCAACAAGCTCCGATATTCCTCTCAAGCGGATCATCTTTTGTTCACCACCGCTCACTGGTGTTGACACCAGAAGGTGTAATCATCAAATACAGACGAACAAAAGTAGGCCCGTTCGTGTGAAGGTGACCGCATGCTACGACAGAGCGTACCCAGGGGGCCGCAAAGCTCAGCATCAAGTCCAAGAAACTAACACATGTATACTCGTCGCGCCGGAGGCCGACAGAAAGCTCAACCAGTGGCACTCCGACCGACACAACCAAATAGGCACAGATGCAAATCCGCCGGACAGCGCACGGCATGCCAATAGCACCTTGCCACGCATCCCGCCCCACTAGGGAAGAGGCGAATGGTCGCAGTCGTGCGACCACTGACAGCCCACGACGCGCCAATCGCAACCCGCCGCGTGTACACTCCCGGTGGGGCAACACGCACAGCTGCAGCAGCCTGACAGCTCAGAGGTCGGCGCAATTCCAGGAGTCATTAAAGCGCACTACCGGACCGCGGAGCCACCCCGCGTCTAGGGGAATCTGGGAAGCGAGGTCTGCCTCCACTAAGGCAAGGACCGACCAACCCCAACAGCAATCGCGGCAGAGTCTCTGTTTCAATAAAGAGACCCCGGCCTCCGCCCTGGCCCGTCTGGGCGATAAACCCGCAGGCCGCTTTGACTTCGGCAGCTTAGGACGGGCGAGTCTCCGCTTTAGCGGAGAAACTCTGCCCTCCACCTCGACTCGGCCCCAGGCCTCGGCCCTGCGCTGGGGTGTAACAGCAAGCCGCCACGGGCCAAGCAACCTCGACGGCAGCCTCGATAGGAGCTCCGCCTCGACAACAAGACTCCCGACTCAACCCACGCGCCAGAGGTCTGGCTTCCCCTCGGCGGGCGTTTCGGGCGAAGCAGAGGGTGAAGGCGAGCGAACGCCGGTCTACCCACAATGCGCCCAACTGCCACCCTTGAGCCGTGGGGTACAGTCCGGCCTTTCAACCCCTGGCCCGCACAAAGACCCTTTGTTTAGCTCTGACCGAACCCGCAGAGCAGCGCAGGCGGCCACCTCGGCTTCAGAGTCCACGCGGCAACCTCACAGCCCAAACCGGTGGAGATCCATCTGCCTGGGTTCCCCGTAATTCGGGAACGCAAAGGCTAATTTACGGCAGGTTTTTGACTTGTTCTCATAAACAGATAAGCTTCAGTACATCAACATTCCCTGATGGTAACGCTGGTTGGCGCAATCAGAGGATGCAGATGAACTCAAGCATATCTGTCTACGAGAACAGGTCAAACCTTGCCATTTCCGTACAGGAGCACGATGCGCGAGCAAGAGGCCACCTATCCTACTGTACAGTGCAGGTACAATGCAGCACCAGCAGAATATATATACCCGATCAACGGGGGAGCCCAACCGGAGGAAGCTCAACCGGCGGGAGGAAAGCTCAACCGGTAGGAGCCCAACCGGTAGGAGCCCAACCGGCGGGAGGAAAGCTCAACCGGCGGAGGAGTGTCGCAGCATCGTATGGCCGCGGCACTTCAAGCCCTGCGCTGCACCAAGCATGTTTCACCACGTGGACCGGCAAAAGAAGGAACGTCGCCTCAAGTCTCCCGCCGCGTCAACCAGGTTTCGCCATGCAGGCCGGCAGTCATTTACCATCGAGGGCGCTCGACGTCGGAGTCCACTGCCACTTGGCGCTCGCGCGACGACTTTGGGGCCCGCTTCGCCTACCTCGGCCGACGCATTCGACTCCGCCAGCACCTCCGATTCCAATTTCGGCTTCGACTTCAACCCTGCCACTAACGGGCCCCACGAGGAAGGCAGCCTCACCAACACATCCGGCGTCGCACCCCCGCGGCGGGTCTAGTAAAACACCAGCAAATAAGGCTCCGCCAACCATTAAAGGAGCTCACAGGCCGCAGGGACGGAGGGGGCCAAAGGACTCGGCAACATGGCTTCGGCCCGTGAAGCCATTCACCATAAGAGGCTCCTGTTGTAGGGATGGCCCCCACCTAAGCCCAGCAGGCCTGTTAGGAGATTATAAGGCCCGAAATAGGACATGTGTAATGACGAAAGTGCCCCTGAAGGGGATGTACAAATGTAAGGGCATTACTGTAAAAACACTCCCCATGTGGATATATATATATACGGTATAGGCCACAGGGGAAACCCTAAGCCATTGCTCACCTAACTCTCAACTACCATACTCTCTCTCTCTCTCTCTCTGTTTGGTCTGTAACCACAACAGTGTGAATCATCGTCGAAGAATTTTTCTGAATCTTCGTAGTCTACACGTTAAAATACCCAAGCAAACTCAAATAAAATCCAAATAAATTAAAATAAACTCTAAATATTTAAAAGAAGGGTAGAAATGGATATATTGGATTTTTGATGAATTTAGAAATTTGAACAGGCTCAATCAGTGTTAGGATGAAGAAAAGTTAGCTTCTGGAAGTTTGAATCTAAAGGAAAGAAACAATTAGAAATTTCACCGTGGTCGAAAGCTATACGTGGTCAGAAGATCCGCAGTGGTTGGATGTTCTTCAATGGTCAAAAGGCAAGAGTGGTCGGAAATAAGGGCAGTTGGAAGCTCTATAGAGTGGTCGAAAAAATCTTGGGGTTGGAAACTACGGAGTGGTCGAAGAGCTGTGGTGGTAGTCAGAAGCTACAATAATTTGGACATGGTCGAAAGATACAGTAATTTGTGTGTGGTCAGAGGGGTCAAAAATTATAATGTGGTCGGTGGTTGAACATCCATAATCGGGTGGTGAGCGTGGTCAGAATTTTATATGTGGTCGAAGGCGAAGCCGGAAAGGGTGGTCAAAGTCAGAAGCTGGGCTCACGGCGCATGAAAGGGGAGTGCGGTGGTGCACGTCTGGGAAGGGAGAGTGATTGGGTAGGGTGGAGAGAGAGAGAAGGGAAGCGGGAAGAAGCAAACACGAGCGTCGTTGGATGTGAATCGGGCGATGGTGATGCGCGGAGGAAGGAGGAAGAAGAGGTGGGCGGCCCAGGTTGACTCAGGTGGCAAAGTGGGTGGATCTAGAGCATCCACACGTTACCCAGAGGGATCAGGTGGGATTTTTAATTTTTAAACTTCATTTTAGATTTTTACAAATCTCGAGAAAAAGAAATAAGGCCTAGAAAATAGCAAATAAATCCCAAAAATTCCAAAAAAATACATAAATTACTAGAACCAGTTTTGAATCACAAAAATAATTTCCATATTAATTTGGTATGAAATTTGTATACTAAAAATACTTTTAATTTTAAATTTTGATTTTAATCTCTAGAAAATTCAAAAAATCCCAAATAAGTCCAAATAATTAATTTTAATTAGTATTTTATAGAAATTAAAAATATCATTTATTAATAATATTTTTATGTTTTTACTTAAATTAATTTTCATAATAAAGGTCTTTTCAAAAGTAGAAAAACGGGGCAGATAAAATTTAAAATTCTAACAACCAAAACACAAATTTTTATTTTAAATCAAAGTAATTTAATTTTAATTTTTTATTTTAAAATTTTAAAATAAACAGCTGGGCTGTTACACTGGACCATCCCTTGCAGCCTTGAGATTCATGCGAAAAATAATTTAGCTGGAAATTAGAAACCATGATGTACCATCAAAACAATCATAGTTGTCCCATCATCATTACCCAAGGCCCATACACTCTCTTCTATTTTCAAAATTTGAATGAAGAAATACAACAATTTGATTCTTGAAAGACACATGCAACTTATCTTGACGTACTAATGTATTGTATGAAATACATGAGATAGGGTCATATACAATGAAACACACATACACATGTGAGGAATATTATGCAGCTTTGCATAATAGACAAACAAGCCATAGGCATCATACATATACGATACTATACACCAGTGAAAAGAGGACGGCCTCCTGCTGAAAACTAGTGGGCGTGCACCGAGGAAGATGATGGTGGCGATGCACCATGCACTGTAGGTGAGAAAGATGTATAGATCCAGGGTGGAGGGGTGAATCGGTGATGACAACAACAGAGTGACGATGTACACTTACAAGGATGGCGATCGGGGTGGTGCAACTGTGCATCAGAGCTAATGAAGTACAGATTTAGGGGTAGGGGAGGTCAATTGGTGATAATGATGACATGCAGTGAACCAACAAGAAGCAGGATGTTGGCCGGAGAGGATAGCTGCATTGTGTGTATTGTGTAATTAACCCTCCTCGCTTGTACGCTCTCACCACACGAGGATGACCCAATGGTGTACAAGTTAGCAATGGCAAGGACCATGGCTGTGTAGGAGTATAGCCATACTCCTTGCTAGATTGAATGGTGATGACCCTGGTAGTGGTGTACTCCTCATCGATGTCAGCACCAGTGAGGTGGACGACAACAGGGAGGAAGAAGACGAAGCGATGCTGGGGAGGAGGAAGATGTTGTTTCCAGCCAAATGGACTCACTCATGCAATTCATCCAACAGGTCAATAGCAATGAGGACTTGAAAAGTAAGCAAATATATTCGGACATGTCACTCTACAGAACTCTCTCAAGGGTTTGAGTGCTATACAGTAAAGAAATTATACAGCTAAATGATATGGTCCCTACTCAGTCGCTGTAGCATCAGCAATCAATCAACACATGAAAATAGTCAGTAATTAATTAACAGCCTTCCTGGTCAGAAATACCAATTTGAACGAGCGATTAGGTGCACCAAATATCTGGACCATCCCTTGCAGCCTTGAGATTCATGCCCAAAATAATTTAGCTAGAAATTAGAAATCATGATGTCCCATCAAAACCATCGTAATTGTCCCATCATCATTGTCCATGGCCCATCCTCTCCTGTTTTCAAATTTTCAATGAAGAAATACAATAGTTTGATTCTTGAAAGACATGTACAACTCATCTTGAAGTACTAATGTACTATCCAAAATACATGAGATAATGTCATATGCAGTGGAATACACATACATGTGTGAGGAATATTATGCAGCTCTAGAAAATATATATACAATCCACATACATCATACATATATGGTATTGTACACCAGCGAAAAGAGGATGACCTCCTGCTGAACACTGGCGAGCGTGCACTAATAAGGAAGATGATGGTGGTGGTGCACCATGCACTAAAGGTGAGAAAGATGTACAGATCTGGGGTGGAGGGGTGAACCGGTGATGACGATGATAATGCGACAATGTACAGTAATGAGGGTGGCGATGTTGGTGGTTTAACTGTGCATTAGAGCTAAGGAAGAAGTACAAATTGGGGGTGGGGGAGGTGAACTGGTGATGATGATGGTAGGTAGTGAACCAGTGAGAAGCAAAATGTAGGACAATGGTGTCCATGTGTACTGTGTACCCCTCCATGTTGGTGCACTCCTCACCGTGAGAGGATAACTCGATGGAGTACATGTCAGCAATAGCAAGGACCATGACTATGGAGGAGTACATCTATACTCCTTGCTGGATTTAAGGTTGATGACCCTGGTGGTGGTGTACTCTACGTCAACGCCGGCACCAATGAAGTGGACGATGACAAGGAGGAAGAAGATGGAGCGACGCCAAGGAGGAGGAAGATGGTGGTAGACGGATCATGATGGCTGGACCATAGGTGGTAGGGTCGGGGATAGCCCGATCTAGAAGTGGTGGCGGTATGGACAGTTGGATCAAGCCATATTTTGTGAAGAAGCGCCACAACTTAACCGCATCACCTTTGGCCGAAGTTGGGGAAGAAGCCATGATACCTCACCGGATTGGTGCTACCATGTTAGACCCCGGCAACTCATTGGAACCCTTGCTGGTTGCCACTCTATCTCATGCAAATCATCATTGTGCACCTTGGCCTACCAGCTCATCAGACCATGTAGCGACAAACTGAGCTGCAGCCTCCCTGCAGGTTGGTACTCACCGCCAACTATAGCTGCCCCACCTCATCCATTACTGGCCACCATCTCACCTACTCACCAAATCTGGTAGAGAGAGGAGAGGGGGAGTGGGAATGGTGACCGGTGAGAGAGAGACACACACAAGAGGATAAGGAGGTGGCGGGGTCAGCTATAGTGTGTATCTGACAAAATGTGCTTTCTCTCTCCCATTATGTCCATCAATACAATTTCAAAATACAAAAAGGGAATAAAACAATTAGCTGCATGGATCTTGGAATAGATTGGACCATTAGATAGTTGGTTCATGTGAACCCACGTTCATATTATAGTGCTAGGAGCTGGGTCATGCCATGGCGGCACAGCAGGGGCACACAGGCATCTAGCAGCAGCGGGCCATGGCTGCATGGCACGACGAGCTTACCAGGCTAGCACAGATAGCCACCGGTGAGGCCCGGTATGGCACGATGGCACATTAGGCCATAGTCGAGATGTGCTAGTATGGGCACGATACACGGCACTTGCCTGCCTCCACCAACCTTAACCGTCATCACCACTTGACCACCTCAAACCAATAGCCAGCGACGGGAACTGAAGGCAGTGTTGAGGATGAGAGGTGGGTGGTGGATGATGACGGGATCTAGACCCAGGCAGCCAGATCCTGAGGGCGATGGCACCGACAAGCAAGCGTCGACAATGGAGGACAAGGATAGGGTAGCCAAGAAGGGGTGGTCCATGGGCTCCCATCCTACCACATGCACCGCCTCAGTTGCCACTGTTGCTTGCCTACCTTGGATCCGTAGCTGACATCGTAGAGCTAGAGATGGTGTTGAGGACGAGCGGCGGACGGTGGATGATGATGGGATTTGGACCCAGATGGTTGAATCCAAAAGGTGACGGTGCTGATAGGCAAGCTTCGAGTCATGGCTATGGAGGAGGAAAGCGAGGCCATGAGGAGAGCAAAAGAAAGGACAGATCGACACAAGAAAAGAAAAGAAGAGGAGAGACAAGTGGGAAAAGAAAAGGAGTGGAGAAAAAAGGGAAGAAAAGGGGAAAAGGAGGAGAAAAGAAAAAAAAGAGGGGGAAAAGGGGGAAAGAAGGAAAATACTTAAATGTAAGTAATTGCATAAAAATATGGGGACACAAATATTTGGAAAAAAGTGAAATTTTTTATATTGTATAGATACAATGTTACTACCTCATTAAAAACCTTACACTCTAAAGTGGGTTCCCCAATAAGGAAAAGAGCACAGCAACAACATGCATACATCTAACAACTCTCCAATGTCGAGATCGTTCATGTGTTCCAGGTCAGTGTATATCTACATGATCGCAGAATACCCTAGTTGATGCTACTATCACTCTTTTGCCAATTCTCAGTTCTTGACATAAGTGATTGCCTCTACCATCTTAGACATGAGAGATGACCTCCTTTCTTCAATTATTCTTTCTACCATACTGAACATTGCTTCCAAAGAGATGATGTACACCGAAACCAGTAGAACATCCCGTATGAAATGGCATAGCATAGGAAATATCTACTTGTTGTTCTTCTACTACTCGAGAAAGCTTGTCTTGCCTTCGCCAACAAGGTCAAGATCGTTGTTTGCAAAATCATGATCCTGACAGTGGTTTAGCTCTGAGGCCTGGACCAAACCAACGATGCCCAACGTTGCCATCTATGGATAGGGGAGAGAGAGGTCTGGTGTCCTCATCAGCTTCGGACTACCTTGGTACTCCTCATAGCCCTCTGTATCGTTCATATGATGGTCCTTCATGCCATTGTCTCCTATGCTTGGGGAGGGCTGATGAGCATCAATGGGAGTTAGAGATGAAGGAGGACTAGAGTGGCGGTGGGAGCGTCCGTGGCTGCGCCCTACTACCACCTTCATGTTGCAACTCCTCGATAGCATACTACTACAAAGCTTAGCCACACCCGCCATCGCCTTCATGTTGCGACTCATTGATAGCATACCACTATCGAGCTTTCTGTTATACAGACTATTGAAACTAATGAGTAGAGCAAAGAGAGAAGAAAAGCTTGGTGCTTCAGAGGTGAAGAAATACTTGCCCGCCTCCTCCGCTGCTTCTCCCCCACTCTACCTGCCTTCCCCACCACCTTTCTCCCTTCCCTCTCTGCAAAGCGGCCATCGGTTGACTCTCTCTCCCCCTCCCTTGTCGCCTCTCTCCCTCTTCCTCTCTACAAGGTGGCCTAGTTCCGACTCTTCCTCTCTACCTCTCCCAATGGAGATGGCCTAGACCCAAATTTGAGCTGTTTGCGTGCGTGTGGGTGATGGCGAGGCTACTGAATCAACGATGGGGTGGGGTGAGGTGGGCTGTGGGGGAGGGATGAGTGGATGGTAAGGACCTATCTCCCCCCTCTCCTCAATGGTAATGATAGTGGCAGCGCGGTGACAACATCCATGACCTTAGCCTCCCACTCCTCTTGATGGCACCGATGGTGTCAGCACAGCGACGACAACCATGGCGAGGTGCCTCCTCTCATTCAGTGCGACACGGTGGATCCTCCTCTCCATCGTTCGCGCCGGTGCCATTGCTAGCGCGACATTGCGCAGCGTCAACTTCAACTCGCAGCCAAGCCTACTAGATGTGGAGGACAGCCTCGCATCGTCTATGCGCAAATTCGAGACGACAGGAGACGGCAGTGTGCGGTGGCCTAAGCATGGCCGAGCATGGTAGGGAGGCCGTAGGCGAGTATAGCGACCTACGATGGCCACAAGCGCACAGCCACATGATGATAGGGACAACGACAACGTCTGACTCTCGACAAGGTACTAGTACGGTCTCCCTCTCCCTCTCCGGCTATTCCTATGGTCCACCGTCCCTCCGTATCCATAGGCCCAACCGCATACTGCCTCTGTGCTGTCATCATGCCATGTTCATGTGGTGCTGTCCCAAGCATGACCCAACTGGCCAAACTAGACCAATGAGCCCACATTCTAGGCCCTGCATGGTCCACTGCATGGTCCACCGTTTGTGCCATACCAGTTAGCCCAAAAACTGGTGTGATGTGTCGTGCTCGGACCTGATCAGCCGGGCAGGCGCCGGCGCAGAAAAGCCAACTCTTAGTTCTAGTTCATATAGTCCTTATTCGCCAGGCTTAGTCCTAGTTCATATAGTCCTTATTCGCCAGGTGGTCGCTTAGTACTTATGTTAGTAGTAGGGCTACTAGTATTGTCCTCAGTTCCGAGTTCCAGTGCTAGCAGAGAGTTTACACGGGAGCAAAATATTGTTGGGATTGTCTCGATCTGTAATTTGACTGAATTTTTCTTAAGTAATAGCCACATTTTTATCCGTTGTGTCAGCGTCCAATCATATGGTACACCAATCTTTATAAAGATCTAATGATCACCATAATTAACTTAGATATAAGAAAATTTGAGACGACTCAGTTAAACGAAAACAAACCATGGCAAGTTGTGGGCAACACAATAACCGCATACAGCATCATCGCCTACGTATACAATAATGGTTAGTAAAAATCCAAATTTCTTTGGTACGTATGCCATTTCCGTACTAGTAAATAGTCATACGACGTGTCAGCCTCGACGACGTTTTCCGTTGCGGGAAACCGGCGCCTCCGCCTCCGCGACCACGTCCTTGCGACAGACCGCCACCGCGTCCTCCATCGCCTCCTCGTCGGAGAGCCGGATGGAGAACACGGGCGCCTTCGCCGCGGCCGCAGCCTTCTTCTGCCGCGTCGGCCGCCGTCGCGGTCTCTGCTGCTGGTGGGCCTCCACGCCGACGTACTTCGCCACCTCCTGTAGTATGGTTTCGTCGTCCATCGTCATGGCCGCCTCCAAGCCCAGGCGGTAGAGATCGACGCCACCGTTTTCCTGTGGTGCGTCATCGGCGGTAGCGGCGGCGGCCTCGGCTGTCTTACGGTGCTGTGACCCGGTGGGTTTCCCGAAAGGATTCGGAGAAGAAGTCGAGCGAACTTCTTGATCGCCGGCGTGGACTTTGCCGGTTCCCGGAGTGGGAGGCTGACGATGCGTTTTGATGGCCGCTTTGATCAGGTTCTCGTCGTCGCCGAAGATGTCTTCCGCCGGTGGCGCTGCGGGCGATCTGGACGGCGAGCGGATGAAGCCATTTAACGGTCTTGCAGACGTTGAAGCGGCGTCCTCACCCGCACGGGTTTCCCTTCTCTCCGGCGCGCGTTCACGTCGGTGCGCTGCATCAGCGACCTTGCGGGCGACGACAACGGCGTTGGCCGATCGCGCCGTAGAAACTCCTCCGGAAGCAACTTCTCTGTTGGCAAAAGAAAAAAAAAACACGATCGCTCACGCTCCCGAGCTCTCACGAACTCACGCAGAGGAACAGGTGAAAACAACTCGCAATGATTTCTGTTTGTGCTGCGCTGCTTCGCCACACCCTTGAACACTTTATTTATAGCAGATCTGAAGACCGACTCGGATAGCAAAACGAAGACCGAATCATAAACAAACTTCTAGACAAAACCAAAACCTAATCAAACTCCTAAACTATCCGGAAACAAACAACAGATTATACTAACATTCTCTTCTTTCCGGCGACCCCAGCACGTGACTACGCATTCTAGCCTTCTTCTCCGGGCCGCCGCCGCCGTCATCGGCCGCAGAAGCCATGTCCACCATATGTTCCGATCCGATGGCGTTTTTGAAGTCCCCAAGACGAGCGGAATCGGCGGGCTCCTGCGAACGGTGCGCTCCATCCGCGGCCCTCTGGCCCAGGGGCGGACCTAACATAGGGTTCAGTTGAACACCCAAAAATATAGAAAAATAAACTGCTACTGGTACTCCACAATGCAGCAAGCAAATCCATCACAAACTTCATAGACTGGACTATCTATCCCAGAAAGGAAGATTTGGATGAGATTGCTCACAGAAAAGAAAAGATCCTCAGGACAAAGCTCTCTGAGAACAACAATCCAAGCAAGCTAGGGCTTCCTTACCAGCGAAAGAAGATATCAATCCAATAGAGCAGAAGACGACGATGATGCCTACGAGAGAATAATTCCTTCGCTTCGAGGGTTAAATGACTAGTAAATCGGAGGAAAAGAGAGGAGGAGATCATGGCTTTCTCGCTCCTCGTTTAGGTATTGGTTAGGGAAAAGACTAGTAAATCAGTTAATCTGCTATATTGTTCTCCTATAATTCTGGGTATTGTACAAGAGTAATTTAGAAATATCATCTACTAGATAATTGTAGACAAATTCGATAGATTTCTGTACAATATTTATTTGTGTTGATCGGATAAATAGATATTAAGCTATGATTTTTGAAATCCTGCTGTCTGGTAAATTTATCATCTTCTAGTAGCATATATTAATCTATAGATTAAAATTACTAGATGGAATAATTTGGATGATTTAAGGATTCTAGAGAGCCCATGAACATGATTTTTCGACGAGTAGGACAAAAGTTATGAATATTGGAAGACTGTTGTTTAGGAACGGTTGCTGGTGGATTTGGTGGATGGTGGATGTGAATAAGTACATATGGTCAGGATTTGCGATAAGGAACAAATGTTTTAAGATGTATCTCTCAAAATATACTCCATCCAGTTACAAATACATACCATTTTGGACATCGATACGGTCTCCAAAATATAAAATTCAAGACCCAATAAATTATAATATTCTAAAAGTACATTTCAAGACAAATCTATATATATGATTTTCTTGTATTAAATGTAAATTTATAAAAAAATCGATAGTTAAAGTTTCGAAAGTTTGACTACAAACATCTCAAAATGATATGTATTTGTGACTGAAGGAAGTATTTATTTAGTTAATACTCAATTCAGAAAAAAAAATGTGATTATCAAAGTGCAATACTAGCTTACTTTATCAAGCACATGCACTCAACTACTTTATCATAAATGATAGAGTTATTTTTCCTCAAAAGGGTCCAATTAAAATATTTGAAAATCTTTCTTAAATCTAGATAGTTTCCTAGAAATATCTAGATATTTTAAATGTTTTATTCGAAGGAATTTGATGGTGCCAATTGTTATAAATCTAGTGGTCACAAGAATTTATATAATCCTTACAATCCAAAATATACATCATTTGGGAGAGTTGGTTTTGGTTTATAAATATTTATATTTTATTTTTCAGAAGCAATATGTTCGTCAAAGTGCCCATGTTAATAGTGATTCTTAGAGAGAGGTAAATCATAAATAGAGACAACATATGACAAAAACAAAAATATGTACTACTTCTTTTTCTATGTGTGTGAAAAAAAATACCATTTAATATGCTAACATAGAAAATAAGAAGAGAGAAGTGGGTTAAAGTTAATATCTATTTAAAAACAAAGTGCACACTTGTGTTGTCAACTAAAGTTGTAATAGTTTTACTCTAAAAAGTTGTAATTGTGCTACCACCAAATAAAGTGTTAGTATTAGTTTATTATTTCAATTTTTTTTAGTGTTATTGACTTTCAATAGACTTAGAGTGCGACTTTTATCTTCAGTTTTTATAAACCAACATAAGTATATATTAAAAACATGTAACACAATGTAATTCACGAACACCCATTCATAAAATCCTAAATCTGCCATTGCTCTGGCCGTCGACGACGTTCAGCAATCACGCCGCAGAAACTGCTCCGACAGCCACCTCCCTTCTTTTCTCCGGCGCAGCTTCTGGCAGGCGAGTAGTGCTCTTTCTGGCCTTCCTCGCATTCCTCTTGCGGTGGCCACGGCCGTCGTGCGGCGCAGAAGCCATGTGATGCGACCAGACGGCGTAGTTAAATACTTCAAGTTTGGCGGAATCGGCGGGCTCCTGGTGCTGCTTCCACCCGATCTCGTGCATGAACAGCAATGGCCAGTGACGCGCGTGCTCGACCCGGTTGGCCGCCAACGACGACGATGAGGTGTGCTTGCCAAAGAGGTTACTTGCAGCCAAATGGGCTCGCCAGTGCAAATCTTCCAACATGTCAACCACAACGAGGGCTGCTCACAGCTTGCAGGCAAGCCGAAGCCGATGAGCGTATGTCTATTGGAGGTAATCTTGTCGTAGTCGAGATTGAGTCCGCTTCGTACTCGAAGCCGAGTACGAGTCATAGTCGTAAGTGAGTTATAGTCATAAGTCGTACTCGAGTAGAAGTTGTAGAGTATGGTATAAAAGGGCAGAGACATGTAATCAAGAATAGTGAAAAAGAAGAAGAAAAAAGAAATAAACAGAAGAGAAGAAAGAGCGATTTGGCTCTAGGAAACTATCGACTATCGAGTTTTGAGTTCGTGGTGTGCTCATAGACGTGGTCGTAAATGACTTACGACCATGGCAAGTGAAGGATCGCAGATGTGATTGTAAAAGGAGTTACGACCATAGTGGTCGAGCAAAAAGTATTTGCAGGTGCCAAAGACGTTATCGTAAAGCATTACGATCACGATCACACAGTAGGAAGACGTGGTCGTAAAGTGTTATAACCATGGCCATGAAGAAGTGAATATGGTCGTAAAGGGGTTACGACCGCAGTGGAAAGGCAAAGTCGTAAACGACCACGGAGATCGGCAGAATCACTATGTGGTCGTAAGGAGCTACGACTATGGTGATCGACCGTGGTTGGAGGAAATGCAGCGCACAGGCAGTGAACGTGGTCGTAACTTCGGCTGGAGTTTACGACTATGCAGTCGGAGCAGCGAGGAGTGATCGGAGGGGCTACAACGTGGTCGAAACGGCTGTCAGCATGATCGGAAAACCAGCAGAGCTGTCGTAGCGACACAGGAGGTGATCGTAGCCTCTTGTACATGGTCGTACGTCTACAGAAGGTGGTCGTAGCGGTCACAGAGTGGTCATAGAGATCCTGAAGTAGTCATAAAGATTGCAACAATGTCGAGGATACTCACGAAGAGGAGAGAGCTATACGTACGTATATTAATAACCAGGGCATGCCTCGAAAATATGGGAGTGACTATTGCACAGGCAACTGGAATTTTTTTATCTCTCAATTACCTGAAGTTGCACTCTTAATCACCTGAAGTTGCAGGTGATTTTTGAAGGGGGAGCTGCAACTTCAAGTGATTGAGAGTACAACTTTGCACTTTGAATCACCTAAAGTTGCAGGTGATTTTTTGGAGAGGGCTGCAACTTCATTTGATTGAGAGTGCAACTTCGGGTGACTGAGAGATAAAAGGCAACTGAAATTTTTTTCTCTCAATCACCTGAAGTTGCAGGTAATTTTTTAAAGCGGGAGCTGCAACTTCAGGTGATAAAGTTGCACTCTGAATCACCTGAAGTTGCAGGTGATTTTTTGGAGGGGACTGCAACTTCAGTTGATTGAGAGTGCAACTTCAGGTGACTGAGAGATAAAAATATTTCAGTCGACTGTGCAATAGCAAAATCGCAAAAATATTTGTGCCTATACAGCCAGTATGCGAATACCACATGATTCCTAGACCGATCGAATCATAGAGTTTAGGGTCCCTAGTATGCATGCAACTGTAACAAGTATGGTTGGACCTTTTCTTTCGGCAACTAGGCCTGATCGAGCGAGCACAAGCCTTTCAATTGACTTTGTTCATCCATATTAGGAGTCATATCTCTTTGCTCCGTTCCAAATAACGATGGCTTTTAACTTCAATTCTTGAAAACTAAAAACTATTTAAAATATAAAATCAAAAACCATTTAGAACATATTGACTTCTTAATATTGCTTTTCTTTTGTCTTTCTTTTTTTTTCTTTGCATTATCGTGGGATATAATGAAGTTTTTTCTATTTTTTCTATTTTTGATTTTTTTTTAATCAAATACCTTAGAAAAACTAGTAGTCACTATAGTACGATTTTAGCCAAAAGCTATACCACTTTGAAACATGGCTTTAGCATGCTCCTTTTCTTCCCAAAGGTGATGCTCCAAAAGGCTTATAAGTCTATGCTTCTGATTTTTTTTTTAAACTATAGCGGTTAAAAATACACTATAACTGCTGTTAATTTTTTTGTATAATTAAATTTTAAAAATATTATCACAGATAATTCAAACAAATAAAGTCAAAAAACCTAAAATACTAAAAAAAACAAAATTAAGAAGTTAAAGTCGGAAGGAGAAATTCGTTAGAATGGGACCATCTTTACTGTAATCGCCCATGAAACGGGGTTGTCATCGCACGTGGCCACGATCAGAAGTTCAGAACTGTACAGCTGACTTCATATATTTCCACGGCCCATGGGAACGCGTGTGGAGGCACAGATGATAACCGGATAAGCATTAAGCATAAGCATGCCGATGACGATGCAGATGGGCCCCACTGCCCTGACCTTACCCGGCCGCCCTGATCTCGCACTCCCGTTTCCCCGAGTAGATTTTTCCTGACCAATATTCTCTCGCTCACATGATCCTTCCACCCCAAGAAAATTACCAGACTCGCATTGTTAGGAGCTGACAGATTTTGGAGGATTTATGCTCGGTTTTAAAAGTGGCCTAGCTTTCAGCTTTTGGTATGCTTTTTTATTTTTAGTTAATTGCGAGAGATTGAGAGAGTAATAAACATTCATATTAAAAAGTCACTCTATTCAAAACGACTTCTGCAATGACTTTTACAAACGGTTTATAGAAATGTCTTAAGAAGTTATTTTGTTCAAAAGTCAGTTTTTAAAAGTTAGAAACTACTAGGTCAATGCCCGTGCATTCCTACGGATTTTTAAATTTTATCATATTACATGTTTTAAAACTCATAGGTGGTAAAAAATTTTAGAATATGCATACAAACATGTTCTAAAAGTTTTTAAATCCATCAAGTAAATCAGAAGCCGTCGATCACACCTCGTGGTGATAAGTCGGAAGACATCGACCACACCTCATGGTCGTAGGTCGGGAGCCCTCAAGCACACCTCATCGTCGTAAGTCGGAAGCCGTCGACCATCGCGCGTGATCGTAGGTCAGGAGCGGTCGACCATCACTAGTGGTCGTAAGTTGACAACAGTTGACGATCGATCGTGATTCTAAATCGGGAGCCTTCAATAGTGGCTCGTGGTCTTACGTCAGAAGCCAACGACCATTGTTCGTGGTCGTAAGTCGGAAACCATCGAGGACACCTCGTGGTCGTAAGTCGGAACACATGACCAGCGCTCGTGGTCGTAGGTCAGAACACATCGATCAGCACTCGTGGACCACGGATCTTCGACTTTGACCACAACCCCCTTTGACCACGGTCCTTCGACGTTGACCACTTCCCCTTTCGACCATGGCCCCCTTCGACCACAGCTTCGACTTCGACCATGAATCTTCGACTTCTATCACGGATATGCGACTTCGACCACTGCACCCTTCAACCACTATCCCCTTCGACCACGACCCTTCGGTGACTACAGCCCTTCGACGTCGACCACTTCCCCCTTCGACCACCGCCCCCCTTGACCACAGCCCTTCGACGTCGACCACTTCCCCTTTCGACTACGGCCCCATTCGACCATGGCTTTAACTTTGATCATGGATTTTTGACTTCGACCACTGCCCCCTTCGATCATTGTCCCCTTCGACCTCGGCCTTTCGACATTGACCACTTTCCCCTTCGACCACCGTCCCCTTCGACCACTGTCCCCTTCGACCACGGCCCTTCAATGTTGACCACGGCTTCGACTTTGACCACTGCCCCTTCGACGTCAACCACTTCCCCCTTTGACTACCGCCCCCTTTGACCACGACTTCAACTTCGATCATGGATATTTGACTTCAACTGCAGACCGACTTCGTCCACGGCCCTTCGACTTCGACCATTATCCTCTTCGACCATGGCTTGGACTTCGATCATGACCCTTCGACTTCGACCACTGCCCCCTTCAACCACTATCCCCTTAGACCACGGTTTGGACTTCAACCATGACCCTACGACTTTGACCACAACCCTTTGACTTCGACCGCAGACCGACTTCGTCCACGGCCCTTCGACTTCAACCATGACCCTACGACTTTGACCACAACCCTTTGACTTGACCGCAGACCGACTTCGTCCACGGCCCTTCGACTTCAACCACTGCCCCCTTCGACCATGGCTTGGACTTCAACCACGGCCCTTTGACTTTGACCACAGCTTCAACTTCGACCACTGATCTTCGACTTCGGCCACGGCCCCATTTGACCACGGCTTTGACTTCGACCACAGCTCGCTTCAATCATGGCACCGACTTCGACGACCAGCTTCGGAGACCAAAATCGCCAGACAGCGCGACAGGCTCTGAGCAAAGAGCTGGATGAGGTAGAGAGGTTCGTTGGGTGAGTGACCGCTAGGTGGCGGCGGGGGGAGAGCCACGTGGGCGGGCGTAGGAAGACGAAGCCGCTGCTGCTATCATCGAGCGTCCTTCTCTCTGATCCACCGACCGCTGTCGCAAGCGCCCTTCTCTCCGATCCACCGGCCGTTGTCGCCAAGCGTCATGCCGCTGGTTGGAGGGGCGATGGGAGATGAAATTAGTGGCGGCGCCGAGGAGGAGGAGGCGTGGCACGAGGGTTCGAGGGAGAGAAGGAGGCAGCGATTGCAGAAGGTGGAGGTAGGGAGGCGGCAATGGGCAAATTGGGAGAAGCGGCGGTGGGCGAGTGCATTGGGGAGGCAATGACGGGGAGATGCGGTGCTGCTGAGAGAAGTTGGGGGACTATGACCAGATGTTGCCGTGTGGGAAAGAATTGGTGGTGGCGCCGAAGAGGAGAAGTCGCGGCACGAGGGTTAGGGGGAGAGAAGGAGGCAGTGGTTGCGAGAGGTGGAGATGGGGAGGCGACGACAGGAAGATGGGGAGAGGAGGCGGCAGGCGAATGCATTGGGGAGGTGGCGAAGGGGAGATGCAGCGCTGCTGGGGGAAGTTGGGGGACTATGACCAGATGTTACCGTGTGGGGAACGATTTGGTGGCGACACTGAGGAGGAGGAGGCGCGGCACGAGGGTTTGGGGGAGAGAAGGAGGCGGCGGTTGCAAGAGATAGAATGGTTGTGGGAGACGAAGGGTGTAGGGGAAGAGAAGAGAAGGAGCGCGGCCCACGCGTCGGCCCGACCTTTTCTATGAGAAGCGGAAGAACTACTTACATGCAGATTTGGACGGTTGATCTTTGATCAGATAGCTGGGAAGAGAGGAGAGAGAACGGACCGATGACCACCAACTCACATTTTTTAAGTAGTAGAGATTTGGAGCAGAACCTTAAGCTCCGTTTGGAAGGGTGCTCCGTAATTTGTATGGGAATATACACTTCATTTGAAGTGAACTGTGAAGAAAGTATATATATAACCAAAAATCGGTTTAAATGTAGAAATTTTACAGAAATTTTGTACGAGACAGTTCAAATCTTTCACATCGGTAGACCTATCAACGCGCGCTGTGCTGAGGATTGCCACATTGCCATCCCGTTAATGAAGCGACAGCAATCGTCCATGTGCGTGAGTGTTATCCAAAAAGACGATCTGTATTTAGATCCTGTACACTTAAGACTTTGAATTCTCCTTAAGGCAAAAGATACGCGGTTCTCTGAAAAAAAAGTATTTGACTTTTACACATATTTACGTTTAAAGTGAAATATTTGGCGCAACTATTTAATGCTAAATGGCCCTTTTTTAATACATGGGATTATCTATCAATTTACTCTTTATAAGATCATGAGTAAATTTCTCAGAACCACATGTCTTTTTAGCAAAACTATGAGAGAATCAAATTTTCTTTTACAAAAATATTTAAGTGACAGTAGTGTAGTTTTGTAAAATATTAGATAGAAGTGGTGTGATTCTTCGAAACTATCAGTTAAAATTGTAGTTTTCTCCATGGTTAGGCCCCGTTTGGCACAGCTCTAGCTCCGAGATCTATGCTAGATCTGTAGTTTGTTGATTAAATTAAAGTGATTTAAATATTTTTATTTAATATATAATATAAATGAAATGAGTCATATAAATGCACTTAACATACCTGTAACTCTAGATCCAGGATTTCCTAGAGCTACAGATGACCAGCTCTAGGAAATCTACAGATTTCTTAGAGCTAGAGATCTGCCAAACAGGGCCTTAGAGCCACCTCTCGGCGATCCTAGGTAACTACCTGGGCTCGCCAGTAATGAGCCATGGTACCCTATTAGTACCTTCACCGGAGTTGGGAGCGATTAGGAGGAGGAGCACCGTCTCCATGGACGAAGATGAGCGGAGCTATATAGGATGGAGGTTGAAGACAATGTAATTTACGTTGTCCAACTGACCGGGTGGCCCATCAGCCACTTGACCTCATGGTCGGACCACACCAGGTCAGGTAGTTAGGGGTTGGCTCGTTGCATTCCTATGGGTGTGAGGTGAGGCACA
Organism: Dendrocalamus sinicus; assembly: GCA_036346575.1. Lineage (NCBI taxonomy): Eukaryota > Viridiplantae > Streptophyta > Magnoliopsida > Poales > Poaceae > Dendrocalamus > Dendrocalamus sinicus. The sequence goes on from CM070650.1 coordinate 24,295,419, forward strand.
GACTGGAGGCATAGCGCGGCAAAAACCTAGTCGAGGTAGCCTAGCTACTCGTGCACATTTATATGCATTCGGGCCACACTATGGAAGGATCGAGTAGCAAGGTACTATATTTAGCATTTTACATTTTTTAGTTGTATATGAATTTGGAGTGCACAACACCATTCGATTTATGTTTGGTACATTTGTCTCTTTAGAGTGTGTGATTGAACTTTTGTTGTGAATGATTGAGGCTTTGATAGTTCCGTAGTGAGGTATTTATTGTCGTATCTTCTTTTTTCATCTATCAGCATTCTCTGTGTATTTGATCATGCTTTTACTTTAAAACCATTGTGGTTATCAACTTTGCTTATGATGTGTATATGGATTTAAGTGGACTTTCCACATACTCCTTATGCCTAGCACCCACATTGAGCCACCGAGCAACAACGTATGTCAGCAAGCACCCACCATCTAACCATTTGCTTAAGTCTAAACTAAGTTTTTTTTCTTTGTCAAATATTTCATAGTCCTTCTTGACTCACCAAAATCAAGAATACATTTTAACACTTATCATTTTATGTGAAAAAGTTATCCTAATCCTAAAATTATTTCTAAGAATGTCTAAGCATTTGCTATATACTAAAGTTCTCTAGCCATGTCTAGTTCGTGTTTATTAGCCATAATTAGGCTTGCCCAGGCTCCTAAATTTTTCTAGCAATGTCACTGGTTTTTCTCATAGTCGTTCCAAAAGACATGTGGTTTTTGAGATATTGCCTACGTGCAATGTCGACTTCTATTGGTAATTTACGTTGTGCCTCTTGCCATTTTTTTCCCAACGCACATGTTTACTGGTTTCCCGAAATTTAACATGAGAAGGCATGTTTGGTAGTGCTCCTATTCTGGGATTCTCAACCAGAGCAGCCTGAGCCTAGCCAAAGACCACAGCTCCTCTCCTTTTAGAATTTGAATCTCAAGAGGAGTGGAGCTAACTCCCAATATAAATTTGCAGAGCGACCTTGAGTGACTCCCCACAAGGATTAGCTCTCTATTACCAAAATATCCCTAGAGTTCAGGGCTATTTACCCACCAAATGCCACTACATAAAAACACTCCTCTCTCTCTCTCTCTCTTGCCTATGCGCTCACTCTCTCTCGCCTACCGCTAGATAGGGGTAGAGCTGACTAGGGTGCCCGGTATTCCCAGGCACACCCAAAAATTTGGAACGTGCAACATCAGCACTGCTACATGTAGGTATGAATAGCATACTCCAGTCACACCAGGCCACTCAAGGCAGCTCAGGCCGACCCACTCAACCAGCTCAACGGCTCAAGGCCTCAAGCCCAAGCCAGTCCAATCGTGACTGAGTAGCAGGAGGCATAGAGGCATCAAGCAGGCAAGCAATTGCTCCATTCAGCAGACGGCGGCAGCTCTATAGGCCAGCCGGCAGCGACTCGGGCGCTCGGCGTGCGGGGCTAGAGCACATCAACGGCCATCCATTCCAAGGGGAGGAAATTAGAAGCACCCATAAGACTGACCAAAGCAGTGGCCAATGGCCAAGCCGCTGAGGGTGCTAAGGGACTAGGGGCACTGGAGCAACCAAGTAGTGGCCAGCGCCCAACCGATGACCAACGAGCCAAGGGAAGCCATTGGCTCTGAGAAGCATTGCAGAGTGAGTACGCAATTAAGCATTCAATTATAATTTCGAAATCTTTGATTTGGGATTTGTGGAAATGGAATGTTGTGATTGGAGATTTGGAGAGTTGAAATAATATTGTGACTTATGAATTGTGAATGTAAAGCAACGGAGAATCAGCAAGTTGAATAATTCAAGTTTTCAAATTGGCCAAAGTGGCTCTTGTAAGTTAATGTCATCTTGAGTAGGGGTGGAAACGGATCAGATACGATCGAATAGTCTCAAATATGAATACGAATCCATATTTTTAAAACGAATACATATTAAATACGGATACGAATATTCTCAAATACGAATACGGATATTTTTGAATACGGATTTTCTCATACGAATATCGGATAAAATGGATTCCTAGCGGTTTTGCCGATTTTTCACTGATTTTTGATTAGTTACCGGTTTTAAACTACCTAAATTCAAATTTTGAATCACAAAATTCGTACGGATTCTTCATGGGTTCTAGAAACGGATCGAATACAAATCGAATAGTCTCGAATACGAATATGGATACGAATATTCTCGAATACGAATGTGAATATGAATATTCTCAAATACGGATACGAATATTATCGAATACGGATTTTGCTTACCACATTCGCGTTTTCTCGAATACAAATATCGGATAAAACGAATTATCTGTTACTGTTTTCCACCCCTAATCTTGAGTATTGTTGCTACCTTGAACAATATCCATGTGTTCTTCAACCTAACTAGTCTTTGTGTGTTATCCAGGCTTGTGTTCCTTATTCGTATGCTACTGATCCATATTATGGTGGGGTCTTAACTGGATGCACTTCACATTTCATTGTAAGTTTCCTTCTGTGGTTTTATAGTTCTCATACATCATGTGAAATCTACATTGATTGACATGATAAATTTACATTATAAATTGCTATTGTTTGTTATGAATTGTGATTTATGATATGTGTATTGTACTTTTGGTAAATTTTGAACTTATATATTGCAGTTATGATGTTACAAAACTATTGTATGAGGCTATGGAATTGTGTGCGTGAAGTGTACACACCCATTGCAAGTTTTCAAGCTCCGCCGCTGCTGCAAGAGCAGGGTGAACCCAAGTGCAGCTGCCTCAGGACCCCCTTGCCACCAGTTAGGAGCCCATCACAATCGTCCTAGAGTACCTCACCGCCAGTTTCACTCGCCATATCCGCCACACCTGGACTCCCTCACAGCAGGCACCGTTCCCCTACTCCCTCACCCTCGACTTCCTCGTAGGATGCCACCGGTCATCAACTTGCTCCCAGACAGCTACTGGTCCCCTACTCTCTCGCCGTCGCATCAGTCGCCATCGGCCCACATCCCATGAAGGTAAGCAAGAACCTATTGTCCCTCCTCTTGCCCCCTCTCCTTCTTTGGACTACGTAAATTCGATGAAATTCCATAGGAATATTTGTTGGATTAGGCCCTCATTTGGGTTCTAATGTGAAGGGTTGTGTAGCATTTGGCTTGATCTAGAATTTTTTTATATATGGCGGTGACTTTGTCCATGAAACGATTGGTGATTAGAATATATGACAGTGACTCGTGGCAGATGGTTCATGAACCGATTGTTTATGCTACTGCTTGATATTTTTATCCACGAAAATGTTGACTGGTGCATGCTAGTACTTGTCTTCTTGTTCTGGTTCGTTGCATGCCCTTTTCATAATGTTTGATGGGTTTTTTTGTCAAGCCTGAGATAGATCGATGATCTAATACTCCCTATACTATACCCCGGGGGAAGGCCATCCATGTCAGCATATTTACAAAAAGGCCCTCTGGCTTTTCTAAAATCGTGTACAGGTATTTGAATTTTGCAAAAAGACCTCGCCATGCATTTTTTTTCCCATGGAAAACCCATTGCCTTTTCCGAAATTGCGTACAAATCCTCAATATTTTCAAGGGGACCCTCCTTTTGCAAGATAAAACCCCATGATTTTCCCATTGTTACGTACAGATCCTTGATTTTTTGCGAAAACCTTTCACTTTTTGTGGAAATACGTGTGGACCCTCGATTTCTCATAAAAAGACCCTAGAATTGTTGGCTCTTTTACTTCGATCCACCTGGCAGCTAGCGTGGTATGGCACTGGGCTTCCGCTGCGAGTCTCTTTTATATTATTCAGTGTTCAGCCTCTTTTCTCAATTCAATGCATTTCACTTTCGACAACATTCGAGCTGTCATGTATACTTGTTCAGGTCGTAAATGCTCAAAGATTGCAAAATATTGAAAAATGTGTTAATGTCAGAAATATATACCTTTTTAAATATGTGTAAATGTCATAGTTCGTCCGAATGTTCTGTAAGCATTAGGCCCAATTAATACTATTGCAATCTCTCTTTGCTTTGTATACCGTTCTTTAAGAGTGTTGTAATAGATATCGATCCCTGGGAAAAATTTCACGTTCTGTCCCCTGTTAGCAATTTAGCATCAAATTCATGGCAACTGATGAAAACGGTGCATAGCATTGGCATGTATTTAGTCACTACTTATTTTGGATTATTTTTTTTATTGTATGGCACTATAACAGACTTAGTTTGCACTATAGTTACTAGTGGCTTTTTTATCGTAATTAAATTTTAAAAAATTAAAAATAGAAAAAAAAATAAGTTAGCACATTACAGATAATACAAAGAAATACGGAAAAAGATACAAAGCCAAAAATCATAATAGAATAAAATTAAGAAGTTAGAAGTCACAAACCAAAATTAAAAGCCCAAACGAGAAGGGCCAGGTGCAGTGTGTCCGGCACCTCATCGGACAAGCGCCATGCCTTATCGACTTGTCGAGGCTGTCGCCTTACATGTTCAGAGTCGTAAAAATATTCCAAGATTTTAAGAAATCGAGATACACATGAAAAGCACACAACATTCGTATGGTATCACATACAAATAGACTATAGGTTGGTCCGAGAAATTTGTTAAGAAATTTCAGAAATTTATGTACAAATAAAAATAAATAAGATATAAATAGCCTGAAAGTGTTAAAATTAAGGGTAAAATCAGTTGTGGAACTAAACCTCGGGCTACCTGGACTGTAGCCCGAGATCTGACAACCAAAGGCTACGTAAAATTTATGAAGAATCATAAAAAAAATATAATTAGTTTAAGAGTCAATCTAAGAACAGCTGTCCTAGTCTGAGCTTAGACTTGTTAAAATTAAGGGTAGAATAGTCTTTTTTATTTGAACCCTCTCTTTTAGATCTTACGAACCAATCTCCTATCCAAAGCTTCCCTTAACCAGCTGCAAATTGTCGTACGAGTGGACGGCCGGCCCTGAGGGGGGGCGAGAGGGGCGGCCGCCCCGGGCCCCCAAAATCCAGGGGCCCCCATATACTATGTAGAGTATATACATGCAACAAATAGAAGGCATGGTTAAATACTTTAATACTTATATATAGAATGAAGGGTTTGCTTTGAGTATGATCATTGCCAAAGTATTGCAGCTCAAATGAATGTAGAGCCACCATTTTCAGTTAAGCGGCGTGTTCTTCGGAAGAAACAGTTTGATGAAATTGATTGTGATGAAGCAGTTTTGCAAGCTGAGAAGGAATTTGAAGTTAATTTTTTTTTGTTATGGTTGATATGGCAATCAATTCGTTGAAAAGTAGATTTCAAGAACTCTAAACATTGAAGTATATTTGGATTTTTAATGAGTTCAACAACATTGAAGTCATTGGATCGAACTAAATTAAAAGAATGTTGTACAAAATTTGCGAAACTTTCTCTCTAGATGGTTTATCGATGTTGAGTTAAATGATCTAATTTACGAGTTAAGTGTTATGCAATTGACTTTATCGATAAACCAATGTCTGCTATGGAGATCTTTGAGTTTGTTAGAGAAGCGATTGTTATCCTAATATTTCTATTGCTTATCGGATTTTATTTACTATGCTGTGGATCGTGGCATCACTGAAAGAAACTTTTCAAAGTTGAAATTGTTGAAGAATTATTTAAGGTCAACAATGTCTCAAGAGTGGTTAAACGGTTTGGCAACTTTATGTATTGAGAAGAAATTATTGGATGAGATTGATATCAATACCATCATCAATGACTTTGCATCTAGAAATGTTAGAAGAAATTTTTAAAGTAATATATATGAACTCTTTGATATGAATTTTTCTTTAATACATAACACATTTTAAGTGTTTGTTGGTAAAATTATATATATATATGTGTGTGTAGATTTATATTTAGATATTTATACTAGGGTCTCTATTTCTAATTTCGCCCTGGGTCCTTAAAATCTCAGGACCGGCCCTGAGTGGACCCTGGAAGAGTAGTAGAAAATGAGAGTTGGAAAAATAAGGTGCAGAGCCCTACCAAACAGGTCCAGTTATACCGTTAACGTACGTGGGACCCGTGCACTTCCGGACCCGCGGGTCATTGGTAGAGGCTGGACGATGACGTCCGTGAATTACAGCTCGAAGGAAAGAAAACCGGCAAACCCGCCGCCACGTCACCCGGTATCTGGTTGGTCGCCTCGCCGCAGCGGTTTTCTCTAAAACAAAAAAAACACAAACACTCGGCCTCTGCGTACCAATCCCAATGACAAGCGGGTCCGTTCTGTTCTCGTCCCATGATGTCAGCGAGAGTGGCCGAGCAATACCGCGGAAAACAGCAGCCCCTGACACGTGGGCCCACCGAGCAGTTGGATCGTTATTTGCCTTCGTCAGTTCGTCCCCCTTCTCTTGCCTTGAAGGACGCAGACAAGAACACACACACTACATGCAGCGAGCGACGACCCTTGTCCTCGCGACGCAGTGATTAGCTCAGAAGAGTTTATCTCATGTCGCCGCGCGTAGCAGCAACCGCTGCAAGAGAAGAAGAAGAAGATCATAGAAGCTAGAGCGAGAAGGTTTGTCTCCATGATCAAAAAAGCATAGGAAGCTGGAGCGAGTTGTTGGGAGAATCCAAGAAGTGGAAGTGGCCAAGAAGAGGAGAGATTAGAGAAAGGTGGGTTCTTTGTGGTGAGGTGAGAGTAGTTTGGGATTCAGGGTCTTTGGGGATTGGAGATGGAGATGGAGAGCCCGCGGAGCCCGGAGGCGGAGATCGGGCACCGGGTGGAGGACCTGTGGGAGGTGGCGGAGCCGCAGCTGTCGCCGTCCGAGAAGCTCAACTCCTGCTTCGAGGACATCCCCGTCGCCTCCTTCCCACGCACCCACCCCTCGCAAGGTAATCTTGCTCTGCTCTGCTTTGATGTACATGTCGTTGATTCTTGATGCGAGAAGCGTTTCTAAAAAAAATAAAATTCTTGATGGAAGAGCACTAACATTAGCATTTGTGTGAGTTCGAACGATCTGTGTCGGGCTGTGAGCTCCCCAGTCAAAGAGCGAATAAATTTACCAGGACGCAACAAGAATTGAAATAATCAGTTCCGCGGGTGCCAATTGCATATTTATTGTTGTTTCATTGGTCTTTTTACAAACCTCCTGCTCATCTACTGATTGGATTGAACTGAGAGCTGCTGCTTGGGCTCGTGCTTATCTTGCCATTCTTGTGAGTTAGGCATCAGACATGTATCTTTTGAGTTTTGTTCTATCATTTTCAACTTTTTTATGATGGAATGGAGTAGCCACTATATAGTCGTCTTATTGCCTTTATGTGGCTGCTGTGGACATTTTAGTGAACATGTCTTTTCTGAAGCAAATGCGCATAGCCCACTTCGCGCACATTAGTGTGGATGGCCTACTTCTTTCCCCCTGAGGCCAAGTTGGTTCATGACATAGTGTGATACTCTTGCTCTGGGACCAGTGACACTGTTTTAGTTCTTGCTCTGGGACCAGTGACACTGTTTTAGTGCATATGTGAAAATGCAGTGGAGGTTTAGTCCTCCTAATGTGTTCAAGTTAGGGGGAACATTGTGATTGCTGTTGTTGATAGGTCCTTTTCATTTCCTAGACCAGCTAGAGGAGCCGTTTAGGACTCTCTTTGCTTTATGTCATTATGTGATTGATGTGGATATCAGCTTACTAGGACATGACTCCGCTACCATGATTGCCAGATATCTTCTGGAACGGTGAGGGTCCATATTGCTATGTCCTTGCTTTGTTGTGATCTGTGGAGATCTAATCAACAAGTGAAGTTGCTAATTAGAACCTACTAAAACTTGTCCCAGGCCTTCTCTTTTCAAAGATTTGTGTAAAATGAATGAGTTTTATGTTGGTGGTTTCTGGAGATTTCATCGAGTTAGTATGTTTTGTGATGATACAGAAATTGTGCACAGAGGTGTAGCATTTGCTGATAATCGACTTTTAGCCTTCGTTGGCCCACATCTATTTCTTTGTTGAGCTCACTCTTTTGTGATCAGTTTTTATAAGCAGATGATGTTAATGTGAGCAACTCCAACTTGAAAATTTAAGTTGAACAGTTGGTAATGGCATGATCAGGCCTCCAAAACTGAACTGTAGTACTGCACCAATGCCATGCTGAATTTTAAGTTCTGTTAAGCTCATTCTGGTTCTGGGCATGTTCCAAGAAGTTTATACAATATATGGATGGGGAATTTTGTGCTTGAAAATAGGCTTAACTAAATAAATGGGATATCGGAGAATACGCATCCACTGGTATGAAATGGACTTACAATGACCAACTGACAATTTGCTATTGCTGTGAACTCATTCATAGAAGGACATGTTTGGGCAGTATATTTACCAGACAAGGTCTATCTTGGCACTACATCACTGCACGTACAGAATAATTTGTCGTCACTATAGTTAATGAACAGTACATGTTCAAATTTTCTTCTTTCAGAAACTGTGCTATTGGGTTCCATAGACCAACATGTTTGGTTTTTCATCTCCATGTATGTACCAATCTGGATTCACAGTATTTTTATCCATATAGATTGATTAGGCATGCTTTTCTTTAGTTTGGGAGGTCTAGCCTTCAGCTTCTTTGATTTGGTTGGCCGTGTTTTGAGCAAACCCGATGTATTTTTATCATCGTACTCAGAAGAAATTGAAAATAATCAAATCTGGCACTATTGAACTTGTAACATCGTCTCATGGTGCTAGAGGTTACCTACTTACCTGTGCCAACAGATTGTTCAGAAACGCTCGAGTACTACCTGTATTTCATATGGGCTCAAACAGTTATTTATTGATTATGAAAAATCGATTACTCGAATACCTTAATGTCTTCTACCTTTCCTTCACATAGCCTACAGCATGCTTTTACAGAAACGGTTTTAACCAAGATGCATAGATGTGAATACTTTTACTAAATATTATTTGATCATCAATAAGACAATAAGTTCTAAAAGTAAACTGTGGTGATTCTTTATGCAGTAATCGAGATACCTTCTGATGCCAGCCTTGCTAATACTGTCGAAATATTATCCAAAAACAAAATCTTAAGTGCACCCATAAGAAACGTTGATGCTCCAGAAGATGCCAGTTGGATTGACAAATACATTGGTATTGTGGAATTTGCCGGTATTGCTATGTGGCTGCTCAATCAGGTTTGCAACCTTAATTCTGGAAAACTTCTAACTCTCTTTCAGTAGATAATTTTGTAATTTAGCTAGATTTATATGGTTACGACTTATGATGATAGTCAGAATATGTTGATCTAGTGCATCTTTGACCAACATTCCATGTATAAAGGTATATTCCATTTTACATACCAAATCATAATGGCAGGTTTAATGAACAACATTACGGTTGTTTCTAATGTAATCTAAGATATCATTAAATTCAACCTCTAATCAGGGTATCCGCAATTTGAGCTTGTCTGTTTCTTTTCAGATAGTCTTGATAACATTTCAAAATATATGGGGCTACATTTGAACGAGTTAAAATTTAAACACTCATTCCTACAAGCACCTTAATCTAGGCCTAGTATTTTTTCAACTGCCCATAAGTCATTCACAATAGCTTAGCCCTTGTGTGCTCTTGTTAAAATGCTTCTTCAAATTAATCTTTATGAACTAACAAATAAATTCTGAGTTACAACAGAGCTAGGTAGTTTGAAAGAAAATAATCTGCTAATGACAGCAAATTCTAGATTTTGTTACAATATCACTTGTGGGTAATTCACGCACCTCTCATCTTTCTGACATGAATAGCTTCTTCTGTCGCAACAATCTGAGGCTGCAGCTAATGGGACGGCTGATTCCACAGTAGGATCGCCTGTAGCCAATCTAGTAGATAGGCTAGGCTCTTTCACGTTCAGAAGGACATCATCCGGCAGGGTAGAAACTACTATTGATTCAGAATCAGATGAAACTGCATCAGTTGGTGGAAGCTTTTTCGAAGCCCTTACTTCCTCTGAATTCTACAAGAATACAAAGGTGATTTTATTTTCACCACACTTAAAACAGTTATATTCACATGTACTCAGGATCCATCCTTGACACAAGTGGTGCCGCTGCAGGTTGGTGATATCTCAGGAAGCTTCCGATGGGCACCATTTCTTGCACTGCAGACATCTGACACATTCCTCACCATGTTACTGCTTCTATCCAAGTACAGGATGAAGAGCCTCCCAGTTGTAGATATGGGGGGAGATAAGATTGAGAACATCGTTACACAATCTTCTGTCGTGCACATGCTTGCAGAGTGTGTTGGACTTCCTTGGTTTGAGAACTGGGGAACTAAGAAACTCTCCGAGCTGGGGCTTCCTCTCATGAAGCCAAACAAACTTGTTAAGGTACTTCCGAGTGGCCAATCTCTGCCTTCATTCATATGATAGTTGGACACCTTAATTTGATTATATTTATTTCACTTTGGTTTTTGGACATGCAATGAGAAATTTCAATTCCATGCTCCTTGCTATCCTGCATGCTCAAGAGATAGACCACTTCATCAAATTCCTAACCAGTTGTCAACAGCGCATGCAAAAGTTGCATTTGATTATGCCTATGCAACAGTTCTTGCTGTGCAGTACCAGTTGAACTTAAACAGATGAGTTCAAAAGGCAATCTTGATGTTTGTGTCAACAAGGCTTAAGGAGGATAACATTTACTAGAACCATGCTTCTTTAACAACTAATCTACCTGTGGAAAAGAGGCATGTTATGATCTTTTGTGTTCAACAGTTTTGTAGTAGATCAAGAATAAACGGTTTGAACTACAACTGAACAAAAGGGGCAAAAAAATCAGCCTTTACTGTTGTCTGTTCTTTTATTCCCTTCCATATCAGATCTATAAATGCCCTATCTTGTAAAACAGGTAAGTGAAGATCAGCCGGTCCTAAAAGCTTTCCAACTGATGAGGGAAAAAGGAGTTGGTGGTCTGCCAGTCATGGACACGAGTGGCACAAAAGCAATTGGTAATATTAGCATCAGAGATGTCCAATATCTTCTAACTGCCCCCAAGATATACAAAAAGTACAGGTTGGTAATTCTGATGCATACTTGTTGATAGGCTTTCTTATGTTTAGTCACCAAGGTAAAAAAGTAGTTTTTGCATTTGCGCACCATGCATCAAGACACTTCAATGCATAGCAGGAACTAGGAAGACCATTGCAGCTGATATCGCTACATTAGTGCCCCTTGTAACTCTTGAATGCATCCACAGGACAATCACAGCGAAGGATTTCCTCACCGCAGTCAGGCATCATCTTCAGGAGCAACATGAGGCATCACCCTTACTGCGTGGTGTCATCACATGCAAAAAGGATGACGCGATCAAGGACATCATACTGAAGTTGGACTCAGAGAAGATCCACAGGATCTATGTGATAGATGACAGTGGGAACACGGAGGGGGTTATCACACTGAGGGACATAATCTCCAAGCTGGTGCACGAGCCACGCCATTACTTCGGGGATTTCTTCGATGGTGTCGTTCCCCTGCCCCCAAACAGTACTGTATGACACAGCTTTGCGATCCAATCGCGCTGCTATGCTCATGTAAATGTACATTATGTACTGTTCCCTTTCCTCCTCAAGGTGCAGTTGTTGCTGTGTTGTTTCCTTTCACAACCTCCTCAGGTGAACAGACCACTGTCTATCAGTAGAAGAACTAAGGGACTAATGGACGGCAATGATGACATGATGTACATTGAATAATTGAAGGTCACCTGAGGTTCCTTCTGTATGTTTTTGTGATGAGAATGCTCTCTCTTGTGGACGAGTGGACGACTGCATAGGACTTGGATCACTTCATTTTTGTCACAATTGCATCTTTCTGCATGTCAAAGGAAAATTCTGAAAGTCTTTTTTTTTTTTGCCTTTTTGACCTTTAAACTAAACTCTTCTGTTGATACATTCTTGGGAAACCACACTTCTGAGTTGGTAGAGTCCAGCTAGCTCCAATATATTATGTCAAGGTTCATTCCAACATTGCATGTTCCGTTCCAGTTACTATCTTTGCTGCCTTTGCATTACAACCAAAGTGCTAAAATTTAAACATCCCAGTTACTGTAGAATTGCGGTTCCAGTGTTACCCAGCTGAGCATATGATTGCTATCGGTGTTTCAGAAACTGGCTCCGGTTCACTTATAAATCGGCTGGTTTCTGGCCCCCAAAACCGGTCCAGTTTGACAAATTTATTTTGAATTCAAAAATTGTAGGATCGTTGATAGCAATCAGAGAGGGGGTGAATAATTTCAACACACAACGGAAACTTTTTTTTTTAATTTTTCTTCCTTTTAATTGTTTAAAAATCAGAAATAACAAAAATAAAAAACAGTTTTTTTGAATTACTGTAGCGAGACACTGTAGCAACACTTCAGCAGTACTATAGCGACTAGATAATTTCCGATCGATCAGTGAAAACCACGTTTTTGCTCAATCTTCCAATTAATTTTTAATTAAAACTAATTCATATATGTAAGCAATAAAAATACCTAGACATAGATCAATACATGAAAAATCTATAGAAATCAAAAAACCAGAAGAAAAAAAATAATATATACGAAATAAAAAACTCACAAACTTTATTTAAAAACGCTGACACTAGTCATCATTCATCCATCTGTGTATCTTCATGTCCAGCGCCACACCTCTTTTTTCACCGTACTTCGTGTCGTTTCTTTTCCGATCACCGTACTTCGCGTCGTTTCTTTTCCGATCGCTCCGTGCCTCACGCGCCGTCCAAAACGCCTTCTCCTTTTTTTTCAATGCGCTCTCAACAAGTGTTTGCATATATATATATATATATATATATATATATATATATATATATATATATATATATATATATATATATATATATATATATGCAGCCCCTAAAACACCTCTTCAAACTCTAATTAAAATCCTAATCCAACTCCAACTAAGCCTTAGAATTCTAATCCAACTACAACTAGGCCTTAAAATCCTAATCCAACTCCAACTAGGTCTGGTCCTTTTTATCTTAACTAAACTTTTGGCCTATTAATTTTCAAGGGACCCGAAACCCTTCCTAACACGGGTTTTTCATACTCACGACTTTTCTAACGTGTCACGTGTCGAAGCCTCCAGGACCGCACCTCCCGTAGCTTCTCCACGTATCATCCACCTTTGATCTCCATGCGCCCCAAGCATGAGCCCGATCATCTCGTGACCTCCTCGACCGTCTGAACCTCGGATCTCCTCATCCTAGTTCCGGTCCACCTCGTCACCGACCATGATCACTTCCATACTCAACCTGCACATGCAAAGACTAAAAAACATTTTTCCGGCACAAGTTCGTCTCAACTTGACCAACATCAGTCCGTGCACGCACCACACACCTCGCATAACATCGTTAAACAAAATCACCAAATATTCATCATAACAATTTAATCATTGTCAATTATTCATCACCAAAATATTATAAACCTAGCCACATGGTCTAACAAAAATTTTCAAGATCTAACACAGGGAAGTGAGGAACTAGCCTCCAATATACACATTTCTATGGAAGAAGTACCCAAATAGATATGTGTGTGAATTTCCGACTAGAAGTATTAATCTGTAAGCAGAAAATAAGCTTGATGTGGTGGACACGACATGAAGAAATTCCTAGCAGCACTGTTGTATCCAGCTGATAATTCGAATTTCAATATCCAAGACAACCAAGCATTGCCACTAACCGGTTTGTCTAAATCGCCATTCCAATGCTGCAACATTACAGGAATTCATCATTGTTTGCATCTGGGAGGTAGTTCATACTATATTTATTCAGAGGGACATATCCAGTGCAAACTCATATTTAAGTGCAGTCATGCAAACTCATACATGGACCATTGGATGAGAGAGATGAAATAGATCTACCGATGCAAACTCAGTACCAAAGATGAACCTCCATTCAGGTGGTCATATACCTTGTTTAAATTTAAAACAAGGTACACGTATTGCAGTATTGACACATGTGACTTTTGATCATCACATGTAGAGCCAACAAAAAAAATGCTCTATTGGTATCCGTATAAAACGTGGCTTCTACCAAAAAAAAGAACATATTCATTCATTCACCTGGTAAGTACGAACAGAAAGTCAAAATATATTTGTTTTATTGCGTGAAGCTGGAAATCAGAAACTTCGAAGCAGCTATGAATTAAACAACGGAGGTTGTTACTGGGATTGATACAAAGTAGATAATCATCATGGTATCATACTAAACAAAGCAACTAAAAATAGCTGAAACAGAGTGACATAAAGCCACAACATTGGGATAGTAACTTGCTGGCTTGCATTGCACCATAACTCACGAGTTAAGTCTCTGAAAAATAATTCATCAATTCCATTTACCTTCTTTTCTTTTGCAAGTACGGACAGCGCAGAGGTCCGAAAGTAAAGATAACAATAGAAACAAAATAAGAACTGTTTCTCATGGGAGAAAAAAGAAATGTATGAAAAGGTAGTTTTGAAGCTATCTAATGAATGAAAAGGTAGTTTTGAAGCTATCTAATGAACTCTCAATGGAATTCTTGCCAAACGATAGAACTAAAATTGTCAGTAGCTCATCTACAGCACTTCTCGTTTTTCATATCTTGAACTAACTGTGCAAAAAACATAGTTGTTATAGCACAGATTAGAACAATAAAGAAAAGAAAATTACTAATTGGTATGGAAAAATGAAAAGAGAATTGCACTTGAGTTCAGAGATAACAATTGCTCCTGATTATGCAGACAACAAGCAGCACATGAGTACCACCAATGGTGCATACTAATATAACAGTTTTAGTGGAACAGCTCACCGGCTAGAAAAGATGTCTAATGTTCTTGCAGTTAGTTGCAACTTATAGTTTATTATTCTCTAGAATGCTTCGTAATGACTAATGAGGCCTTGCTAACATGCTTCATTGTAAATTACTCCATAGTCATCTCTCTCCAACTCTACAAAGCAAACCTGCCAAACCATGACCCCAAATGGTCATATGAGGACATAGAGAAGTGTCAATACAACGACAAGACATAGAGAAGTGTCAATACAACGACAAGATATAACAAGGGATACCATTGTTCAATCAGGTGAATCAAGCTAAGTAGTTAACCAAATGAAGCTCATCCCTCCTTTATACCAAATCTGGAATCAAACCCAGGTAGCTGAAGAAGCTGCTCCAGCTTTTCAATTAAAAAAAATTGCTATGATAGACATTAATACAAGAAACCGCAAGTATTATCAAACTACTAGGTGATTTTTCTTGCACAAAACGTGCCTTTTGGCCTTCACTCTAATACCTCACGTTCTGGTTGAATTTACAATACCAATGCCTGCATTAGTCTGGTAGGCAAATAAGCAAGGTTCAAAGTCTTTTTTTTCACAAAATCACAGACTTGCAGCACCTTTTAAGTCAAGAAAGTGTAGAAGGGCGGCTGACATTCCTATGCACAACATTAGGTTTTTAAGATAATAACAGTGAAAAAAATAAAATTCTAAGATTATACGGCAGAACAGTGAAAAAAATAAAATTCTAAGATTATATGGCAGAACAAACTATATGAACTTATGAACTATGTTTTCAGAGAGGATCAGCGCTATGCGATTTTGGGTGTTCTGCTGAATCTGCCAGAGATCTAAAATTCACTTCATACAAGTAACTACTAATGGTGCTTTTTCATAATTTTGGAAAGTTAAGAAAGGAACGGAAAATTTCAGCCAGCTCTATATATTTCACCCATGGGAGATATCTGTGTTGTGTCTAAACTCTATCTTGAATTCTTGGTATCCATTTAATAAAAGCCATGAATGTGCTCATAATTTTCCTATATGCCACAGAAACGCAAATAATCGACGATCCACTATTTCTGGCTGAGGTGAGCATAAGACAACTTTTTCAACTAACACAACCAGTGATCAGATACTAACATGTGAAAGAACAGTCTTCAATTACATGATGTGTCACATGTAGAAATATTTGTGTTGCTTAAATCTTGTCTTTTTCCCCCTTTCATACTTGCCAGTTTGCCAGCATAGATATAGAAAGGTTCGGACCCCCAAAGAATGATATATGTGCATTATTTCTTAAAATTCACTTTACTTATGGTGCAACAGTGGAAAGTATATGAGCAATATAATAGTATCAGCATATCATGAGGCAATTCAGGACAGTAAAATTAAGATGTCAAACATTGCCAAGAGTAGAAATCCTAAAATAGTAATGATAATTAATTTTCATTTTAAATAAGAAAATAGCTCATTACACTATGCAAGATGCTCACAAAAAAAACAGATAGCGAGATGCCAACAGCTTGTATAACATGTGCAAGACATTGGGAACAGAAACACTGTAAATATTATCTCTGAATTTTGTGAGTAAAATAAATGGTATAGTGGGTCATTAACGCAGATGTATGAATGACACTTTCTAAAACAATAGTCTGAAGACCATTGTTACCTCGTAGCAATACCCTACAGTCTAATTAAAACTACCTTTGTTTCAGATCTGACAACAACTGTATTAAATTCATATTAGTATCTTGCTAGAGAAGACTCACTATTTGAGCGTAAGAAATAAAAGTAGCTAGACTTATGCGTAGGTATCCCAATTGACAGTAGTTATTTTGTTCAGCATTACAATCAATCTGGTATAGCACGGTCGTCAATTTTGTCATCTGTAATCAAGGATTTCAAAAAGATATGGTTGTTTCACATCATCCTTCTCTAAGAAGCTTGCAATGTCAAAATTCTCTTCCTTTCTATTTGGGGTCTAAACGTGACATCTTTTCCAATCTTCTGCAATATGTTACACCAACATTAAACTATTATAACTTGTTTGATCTATTCCATGAAGTGGCCAATCTACATAGTGCCAAATTCCTAGAGCTTGGACAATGAAGTGTGCAAGGGTATGAATACACCGAAAAAAATAAATGTACATTATTTCTTGGCACACATAATCTGACCAAAGGATCTTCTTGCTGTATTAGAGCAACTCCAGCAGTAGCCCTCAAAACAGGGCTCCTACTTTTTATTTGAGGGCTCCCCCTACTTTTGTGGGCTCTGTTTTTTGGGCTGCACTCCAGCAGGAGCCATCAAAACAGGACCCTCAAATTCATTCTTAAAGGGGATGACATATAGGACCCACTCCTGGGGGGTCTGGAGGGAGCCCCTACTTTTGAGGGCCGAGGGGCAAAAAACTCACTCCAGCAGAGCCCCTACTTGAGCCCTCAAAAGTAGGGGCTCCTCCAGACCCCCAGGAATGAGAGCTCGAAGGGGAGATTTGAGAGCCCCCTACTTTTGAGGGCTCAAGTAGGGGCCCTACTGGAGTGAGTTTTTTGCCCCTCAGCCCTCAAAAGTAGGATGAGGGCTCAAGTAGGAGCCCTGCTGGAGTTGCTCTTACAGTACTGTAACATCTAAGGAAATAAGCGCCAACTCAATACATGTGATGACTCCAGCAGTTCAACGATATAGTGTCCCTTATAACAAAAGCACACCTGTAACCAAATTCCATTAAACGGGAACTACAATCTTCTCCTGGAATGGTTGGCAGACCCCAGTGACCCTTCGAATAGATCAGACAGCTGATTCTCTAAGTCATCTGGGGTGTACTTTATGTATTTTCCTGAATTCCTTCCGCTATCCACTAGACTACCATATCTTCCCAGAAAAGCACGATATGCTGGAATCACATTTTCAGATATAGATATCTTGAGCTCTTCACGGAGCTGAGGATCCGGTACTTTCCAGAGTGTTTGACTCCTATATATCTCATCAAAGGCCAAGTTGAAGTTCTTAAATTTATCCTTGACCCTAGAGCTCGAATTCCCACCACTACTACCACTGCCACTGCCATGTCCATCATCCTTGAGATACGACAAAACCTTGGTCCATGATACCCTAAGGTAGCTCTTTGAATATTGCCGAATCTTTCCACGGCGTTTCCGTATCCAGTGATCACCTAAAATCCTCCCAAGCTCGGAATCCTTCACCTTCTGGACAATATAGAGTGTGTTATTCATGGAAAATATGCACTGCAGTGCACCATCCTCATAAAGTTTAGATTTGTCCTCCAAATTGGCCTCCAAATAAGATATCAGCTTCACTAAACGGCGTCCAAGTGGGGTCAAGCTCTCCAGATGCTCCTCATCCTCATCAGCACCTCCATGTGAAGCATTATGATCTACATCTCCAGCAGCAGCAGCATCCAAGATTTTGTCAAGCGAATCACTGTAAACGACCAACAACCTAAGATAGTTCATCACATAACGTGTCATTGGGTGGATCTCACCCGCCATCATAGGCCGTCGTGACGACTCCTCCTGTAGGACCTTCCCAAACTCTATAAGATTGCCCTTCACTGCATCCCCGAGTCTTTCAAGAACGCCCTCCAAATCATGGATGACATCATCCCCAGAACTCCCAAAGAACAGCTCCTTCAGTTCAGGGATCACCTCAGCAAGTGCCTCATACATGTCAAGAATCCGAGAAACCTTCTCCGGCGAGCGAGGGCACACAGCCACGGCATCCCCAAAGTTAAGAATCTGCATCATGCAACCCTTGGTGGATTCGACAAAGCACTCATCCCGCAGCTCATCGGACACTGCGAGCACCTGATCACAGAGCCGACGCTCACCAGTCAGCAGGGAACGGACAACTGTCTTGACTCCATGCACCCACTTCTTCATCTTGTCATTCATCTGCTTCCACTCCACCCGCTGCACCTCATCGATGCTGAGCCGCTCGACACCCAGCACAGTGAGGCACTCATCTAGCAGGTCACGCCGGATGCCACAATACACCTGTGCGAGCTCACTTGCATACCCCGCACGGCACATCCGTTCAGCAATGGCACGCAACTCATCAACAGCCTCAGGCCGCACTAGGTCGAACACCTGGTCGTCGAAGGGGTTCCCCACCAGGCTGGCGCTGCGGGCGGTGTCCGGTGCGCCCTCCTGGCTGTGCGGGGTGGTGGGATCAAACTCGGAGGAGGTGTCGAAGTCGTCCATGGACTCCAGCGAGAGGCGGCGGAGCGAGCAGTAGAGCCCGCTGGCGTCCAGCGGCACAGCGTGGCGGAGCATGAGGTGCCGAAGCTCGTCCTCAAGCCGCGCCATGGCGAGCTGCACGGCGACGCCCGCGCGCTCCGCGGCGGAGGCGGACCCGCCGGCGGCGAGGTGATCGACGGCGACGTCGACCGCCGCGAGGTAGTGGGCGGTGTCGTCCTCGGGGGCCTCGAAGACGAGCGCCTCCGGGGTGGTGTCCCAGAGGTGGATGAGCTGCTCCGCCGCGTCGAAGGCCGCGACGGAGGGGGCCACGGCCTCCGAGGGGTCGGCGCCGGCGTCGGAGGGGGAGGGCGAGGGCGACGGGAAGAGGTCGGCGGTGATGGAGGAGAGCCGGTGGTCGAAGCCGGAGAGGATGCGGATCATGTCGTCGGCGGCGTTCTTGGACGTCGCGAGCGACTTGACGATGTGCTGCGCCGCAGCGAGGACCTTGTCGTTGCCGACGCCGACGCCGGCGCCAGCGAGGGCCGCGGGCACCGCCGCGGCGGGATCCTCCGGCGGCGAAGACATCGCCGGCGGCGGCCTCGGTTTGGCTTGGCTTCGGGGCGGTTCACTTGGAAGGTACGCCGCTCGGGGCGGATGGACGAATAGAGGACAGGCGAGAAGGAAGCAAAAGGCAAAAGTTTGGATCCGACCTTTTTGATCATTTGTACTATCTTTATGTGTTTTTATCCTATACCCTATAATATCTTACTAATATATAAATCCTAAATTTACATGTCAGTAAAATATTATATTATAGAGCAAATAATTAATAACACATAAAAAATATGATAAATGATCAAATACTTTTTCTAAGAATAGTTTTAATAAAACAGCTTATCAACATTCTATTCATTTGTATAAACTTTACGTTAGAATAAAAAAAACAAGCCATTGGTCACAGCCAGGCAGGCCGATTCCAGGTATCTCGGCTCGACCGTTGATTTCTGATCGGAATGATGCAGAAAGATCATCTAAATTCTAATTGGACAAGAAGGTCAAAAACAAGTTGCAAGGATCATCGCGGGTTGCTTGCTTGTTCTGCCGTGTTCACTGCGCAGACCAGAGTTTCAGCGAGATGGTTTGATGCAAAAGCAAAAGACCCGCCCGTGACACTGGACTCGATACAAGACGATAAGGACGAGGTTCATTCATTCGATGAGCTGGCCTTAGCACATCTGCTTCACACATGTGTTGCTTCACTTTTCTTTATGGGAGTTGGTTTCAGATCTTGCACTTCTCGGCAGTATAATATAGTGAGACTTGTCTCAGATCTTGCACTTCTCAGCAGTATAATAATATAATATAGTAAGACTGTACAGCTACATTATACAATGAGATGTACGGTGCATAATCTAATTCCATTAGGAAAATAAACGAAGTCCTGCGATTGCCCAACTATACACTACCAGAGCTACGCTACAACTCTGAAATTACATGTCCACAGTATTTACAAAAAAACAACAGACCGCTACTTCACCCAATTGAATAGCCTGCCCATATCATCGTAAAATAAAACAAAAAAAAAGTAAATAAGAGATTGACACTAAATTGTACGGTTAGCAAGAATGGCAATCCTAAGGATCAAAATACTACTAATCGTGCAAAACAAAACGTTGTGCACCCAAAGGCTAGAACTGGAACACCTCCTGTAAAAAGTATTCATAATATCACACTTGTCAGCCATAATTAAATGAACAAACATCAGGGAAGAAAGAGAACAAGAAATCTCAAAAATAATAAAAAGAAAGAAATAGGGTTAGATGGGCCCAGAAGACATAACAGTTCTGCTAATCCTTGAGGCACTAAAAACTAAAAACAGGGACTAAGATTTTTCATTTTCCTCCACTTACACGTTCAAATACAAAGGTACAGTTTCTAAGGTCCCCTCCACATCTTCCTGATTTACTTAGTGACAAATAACCCATTCAGCATCATAGATATATCCGGTAGATAGACCGACTAAAACATATTTACATTTCAGCATTTAGCATGATAATACGTACTTCCATCGTAGTTAGGGATCACATATAACACAGCATACAGTAGCTAACTCAATTAAACAGATGAAAAAGTCGCACCTGACAAGATCCTTCAACACCGAACAAATCTCCTGTCACTAACATCTCTGAATTTTACTAATACAGAATCCATAACTTGTTTCTATACCAAAAGGGCACTACAGCAATCCTCTCCTCAAGAACCACAAGCACCTGTGCCCTCATTGCCGCTAGAGCTGGCCACTGGGCCGGCTTAACCATGCCGGCCCGCGCCCAGTACTATTGGCATGGCCCGAGCACAACACGACCCATTTAGCTAACGGGCCGTGCCTGGCGAGAGCGTGGTACGCCGGGCCGGCACGGCACGGCCCGTTTGTGGTCATAGGCCGTGACGGCATGGTACGACCCGGTCCCGTTGCCAACGGTCGTAAATGGGCCATGCCGGCACGGCTCGGCCCGGCCAGGCCCGGCAAATATAGCCCTTTTTTTACTGTTGAGGTGTAAAAAATTCAGAAAAAATAGCAAAAAATTAAAAAAAAACTATGAATTTTTTCTATAAATAGAGGGCATCCAGCCTCTATTTTCCACACCTCAAACCTAACTCTCATCTCTCTATTTAGCTGTGAAAAATTCAGTAGTATTTGCGCAAATTTGGCAAAATTAGTGAGAAATTCGTGCGAAATTCAAAAATTTCAAAAATCTTCAAAGAATTTTCTGAGAGCTGCAAAAGAGGTAATAGTGTTGTCTTATTTTAATTTTTTACTATTATTTGTAGATTCAATAGTAAGTTTATTGTTCTTTACTATTTTAATTTACAATTGATCCAATGGAGAACTACAATTTTCAACTCTCTGAATTCGGCCTCTCGGCGGAGGATATGCAATCCTTTCAAGAAAGATATCCATCCGCGGAAGATCCACATTCACAACAAACTGGAGAGTCAGAAGAAGCGACGACCTCGGTGGCGCAAGGTCCAATCGATCCATCTTTTGCTGGCTCAACAAGTGCATCCACAATTCATAGCACGTGTGCAAAAAAAACAAGAGCTACTACATAAGAGTCTGGAATGATTTCAACAAGAAGTTCAAGACCGACGATGATGGCATTCGGTGAGGTATGCTGTTTGTAAAATTTGTGGTAATAAATTGTCTACAAAATTTTCAGGTGGGACAGGTCACCTACAACAACATGCTGCAAGCTGCAAAAGAAGGAATATAAATGCGCCAAACACAGCTGCAATATAACACCGACGGTTCGGTACATACTTGGGAGTACAACCCAGAGGTAGCCCAGGAATCTCTTTGTAGATTAATTGCTTCTCAAGATTTACCTTTAAATTTTGGTGAGTCTGATACCTTTCAAAAATATATTAGGACTGCTCATAACCCTCGATTTAATGTTGTACCTAAGCAAACCACAACTAGAGATTTAATTAAATATTATAACAATTGTCGTGAAATATTGAAAGAAATATTTCATACATATACATTCACTATTGCTTTGACATCAGACATATAGAGTGGTAGGGCTAGAGAGGATTATATTAGTGTTGTTGCTTATTATGTTAATGATGACTGGATAATGAAAAAATAATTATAGTATTTAAATTAATTAATGTTTCGCATACTGTTGAAAATATTGTAGAATGTATTATTAAAGTTGCAGAAAATTTTAGCCTCACGGATAAGATTTGTTTTATCTTTAGATAATGCAGCTGCAAACACTAAGGTTATGGAAATTCTTACTCCTTTGTTTAATATTTATGCACAATCTTTCTTACTGCATCAACGCTGTGCTTGTTATATTATTAATCTTATTGTTAAATCTGGTTTAAAAGGATTAAATACTTGTATTGATTATTTTAGATATGCAATTTCATATATTAATTATTCTAACAAACAAATAACCACATATAAGAGCTTTTGCATAGCAATGAATGTACATCCTAGAAAATTTGGCTTAGACATGCCTGTTAGATGGAACTCTACTTATCTTATGTTTAAATATATATTGCCATGTAACAGCACCTTATCTATTTTCCTTCACACCCAAATTCATCAATCTCGTAGCTCCTCCAGTAGAACGCAAGTTAGAGACCCTGAACTTACTGAGGACGATTGGGTTATTGGTGAAAAAATATTTTCTTTTTTACAACTATTTCATAAAACTACACTTTGTCTTTCTGAAGTGTACTATCCAACCTCTTCTCTAATTGTTCATAACATTCTTGAAATTTGTACTCATCTAAAGACTTTTGAAAATGATCCTGTACTATGGGATACTGTAGTTGCCATGAAAACTAAGTTTTTAAAATATTGAAGAGAAATTCATATTTTATATGCATCCATCTTTATTTTGGATCCTAAGGCCAAACCCCATGAATTTATAAATGTATTACAATTTTTAAGTGATGCTACCGATTTAGATTATTGTACATACTATAAAATAATTAAGGATAAATTATATGAGGTATATGAGAAATACGAAAATAAATTTAGGTCCGTGCGTTTGGAAAGACCCCGGTATTCCCTAGCACCTCTAGGGGGACTATGCAACGGGGGCAAGATTTTTTGTTCTTCCTCTAGAGATTTCTCGTGCAGGTGCAAATACACATCAGTCAGGAGGAGGAAGGCGACAGAGCACTGTAGGCCTATCAAGCTATCTCAATAGTGATAACGTGAGCTTTGAGTAAGAGTTGAACATTCTCTCATGGTGGCAAACCCAGAAAGTAATATATCCAGTGCTATCTATATTAGCGCGGGATGTGTTGACTATTCCTATCTCTACAGTCTCCTCGGAGTCAGCCTTAAGTCTATCTAGAAGAATAATTGAGGAGCAACGAACAAGTCTCTCCAACGAGATGGTCGAAATCCTTCTGAACGTCAAAGACTGGAAACAAGTTGAATTAAAACTCCAACATACTGCAGAGAATAGAGATTTAAAAGAATCTTTTAAGAATTTATATCTAGATAGCAATGAATAGGATTTTTAATATTTTTCTTCAAATGTAGTTACTAGTGAGCTTTATAGGCTATACTCTTTTTTCTTTACCAAGATTTTCTCAAGTTGAGTTTTTACTTGGTAAAGTTATTAACGAGGCAGTCATCCCATGTAATTTAACAAGTTAACAAAGCTCATTATGTCATTGAAAATAATTATCTTGATGATTAACAATGTCTACAATTTTCTATAATTTTTTTGAATTTTTTTGTTAATTTTCTTACATTTTTTTGTTAATTTTCTACAATTTTCTGATTTTTTTTCTTTTTCCCGGCTTAACGGGCCGACCGAGCCGGCATGGTCCGTTAAGCCGTAACCGTGCTCATGCTGGCACGGCACAGTCATGGGCTGTGCCTAGGCTCGGACCACAGCCTGTGACCGGCACGGTACAACCCGTTTATTTGACGTGTCTAAACAGACCGTACCTAAAAGGACCATGCTTTCGCCGGGCCCGTGCCCTGTCAGCCCGGCACGGCCATTGGCCACCAGCCGGTTTGCGGTTCAAGTATGTTATAACAGTGTCGTCAACCCTATTTCATTGTGGAATCAAAATCATTTAGTCAGCATCTGTATATATTATGATACATTCAAGCTGTCAAGCAGAGAGAATGAGTAAAGCCTAGGCATTGCTTGAGCTTACCATGGTTGGTTATAGAAGTCCGTACGTCTTTCCCTTTCAACATTCCAATTCGCTCCAATAGCATCCAGCTTCAAATCTTTTGCTCTTAGATGCTATCAACACATTGATGAGCTCAACTGGGGACTGGCTGAACCCAAGGAAGAACGCCCTCCTGCGGTGCTCATGGATCTCTTGATCGAGGCAGACATCACCTCATCGCATGCCCCGATGTCCTTGTTCTTGTCGGTATTGGCAAGAAGTGCCGCCATCTCCTTCTGCAGCGTCTTCAGCGCCTCCTGGATGTCCACCTTCTTGCGCGCGAGCGCCGCGGGCCTCGGAACTCGAGCAGCTGCGTGTAGAGCGCGGACTCCGGGAGCAGCGCGGCGACGCGGTCGGGGAGCTGCTTCTCCGGGAGCTTGCGCTTTTTGCTGCGGCGCGCGGCTGGGGTGAGATCGACGCCGCCAAGTTGGCGGCCGCCTTATAACCGGCGGCTGCCGCCGCGGCCGCCGCGGAGGAGGTGGGAGCCGGACGACGCGACGGGGGCTTCTGGGGAGGGCGCTTGGTGGAGGCAGCGGCCATGAGGGGGGTCTGAGGGGAGGCGGAGGCGCCCATGTGGACCTGGAAGGCGGGGTTGTGAGGAGGCCAGGTGTGGAAGAGGCCCTGGAAGGGGGAGCCGGCGAGGGAGGGGGGCCGGAGATGGGTGAGCCGGGTCGCCGGGGAGCTTCCGGGCGGAGGATGCGTCTGCGGCAGGCTCGGCTGGGCGAGGGGTTGCGGGAGGGTTGGGGTTGCCGCCGGAGGCCATGGCGGCGGCGCAGCGGGCGGGAGGTCAAGACCCGATGTCGGTTTCTTTCGGGGAGAAGGGGACCGAGGAGGAGCGGAGGGGACTAGTGTTGGGCCTTATTTCTGGGCCGGGCTGAGCAGTGGAGCCTTGGGCTTTGAACTTTGATGATGCTTTTCTAGCGGAAGCAAATTTTGTAAGGACCAATGGCGGAATGTTTTTTTTTCGGTGTTTCAGTTAGTTTTTTTACTTTGATTTTATTAGTTGGTACTCTTTATCAGATTTATTAATTATGGGCCTGTTTGGCAGAGCTCCACCAACTCCAGATCCACCAAAAATAGCTTCACTCCACGAATTTTTACCCAAACGCTCCAGCTCCACGAAATCTGGATCCACCAAAATACTGAATCTAGCTCCAGATTCATGAAATCCGTGGAGCACCTCAAGGGGTGCTCCACGCAACCTTGTTTCGTACCTACTCGTGGAGTTGGGTGGTAATTACCCACCTTTTGCCACTGGTTACACACCTCATCCCATACCACCATAAAACCCATGGACAAAACAGGCCATTCCCACCAAAAACTTCGGTTTAGTGGATCCGGAGTCGCTGTGCAAGCCAAACAGTTTTGTCTAGCTCCATGGTTGGATCCCAGATTCACGGTGGAGCTGTTTTTGGTGGATCTGCTGCTCCAAATTCATTTTTTCAGTGGTGGAGCTCTGCCAAACAGGCCCTATAACTAAAAGTCATCAGTTATAACCAAAAGAATAGAGTCTTAATCATGCTCAGAGCCTTCAATGGGGGTAGTGGCTAGCACCAGGGACGCTTACAGTAAGTAAAAAGTGTAGAAATATACCTAAGCAGTAGCATCAAGTTAAACAGTGCTCCCTCCATTTAGAAAATATGTAGTCAAACTTTCTTAACTTTCATTATTTATATATATAAAATATTTAGATTGATCATATAAAATGGTACCATTAGATTATTCATGAAAATTTTTTATAATATAATTATTTTATATTATTTTATAAAACATAATCTCTACTACTTAAAAAAAAGTTAATAGTGATGATTCATTTGTCTCTCCTAACTCTACCTTACACCACTCTAAAAAATTTCTAACAAAAACAGAAAAACAATCTACTAAAGAAACAAATTCCACCACTCTAAAAATTCTCTAGTAAGACAATTCCACTAGGCGCGTGCCAGAGCCAAAGGTGTGGAGGCATGACGCGGCCAAGCACATAGGCTAGACAGATCGATTCTAACAATATCAACTCAACATATTGAGATAATATAATTTTTTATTTATTACAAAGCACGATCATTTGGCTATTATATGAAAATTGTGGGGGCAGCCAACGGCGGCGGCGGCACACAGGACTAGGGGTGCAAACGGGTCGGGTTAATCCCAACCGATCTGGTATCGAATCCGATTGGTACCGAATCCGGAGAAAAAATATGGGTTAGGATATGGTAACAGCAATATTCGTCCGAATCCGATACGTCTTCAAGTTTGATTTCAGGTTAGTGCTACTATTTGACGTTTCATTTTCTTTTGCAATGGTAAAATAAAATCTTCCACATCAGCTATTAAGTAGTAACATCAAGTTCTTGACAGTACGTCCTCCTACTCCATTTGTTGTACTGTATGCATTCCTTACAAACGGGTTAATCCCGACCGATCCGGCACCGAATCCGATTGGTACCGAATCCGATTAGTACCGAATCCAGAGAAAAAATATGGGTTAGGATATGGTAACAACAATATCCGTCCGAATCCAACCCGTTTGCACCCCTACACAGGACTGGGGAGGCCGTAAGATTGAGAGGGGGGTGGCCTCGAGTGTGAGAGGAGGAATCTGGAGGCTTTTCTTTACTCGGCTAGGGCAACAAGCTCCAGCCACTAGATCCAACCGTCCGATATCAATCCAACGGGCCAGAATAAAAACGATGACATGGCCAGCCCCTCAGTCCCCACAGCCCAGCTGGTTTTACTAGGCCAAATTGCCAAGCAGAATGCATATATTGGTTAGCGCTTGCTAATCATTTATTTTGAAAAGACGTACAGGACAGATATTTTGTAATCGATCAATACGTACCCCAATACATCTTAATATCTGCAGCATTTTGAAATCGATCAAAACGTACCCCCAATACATCTTAATATCTGTAGCATTTTGAAATCGATCAAAACGTACCCCCAAGCCGCACTCCCCTTTCGTAATGGACACATCAAATTTGAAATCGATTTGATCGTTAATCACCAGTGTCACCGACTGCCCCTCCAATCAGAGTAGATTCCTTATTAACCCACCGCTGCTAATTAGTTGAGTAATTAAGCACGTCACCCCGCGCGTCACTGCTCATATACGCATCTGGTTCAGGCTACACCTGCTGCTGCCGCGCGCTGCTTTCTCCCTAATCTCATGTCCACCACGCTAATTAGCTGAGTAATTAACTGCTTTAATTAACTAACGAAGAATAATCATGGTCAACTTCGGAACGACACTGACGCGACAAAGCTCGAATTCCATTGATTCAACAAGAGATGGCACACATGCGATGAACATTGGCCGGCCGATCGACGGATCAGGAGATCTGGACCGTCGCTTCGGGTCGGAAGCCCTCCTTGAGAAGAGCCGCCATTAGCCAAAGCTTCACCGTGCTCTCGCTGATCATGGCGTCCTCCCCTACTTCACTGACCTGTATATGCGCGCGCGCACACGTAACAATCGATACGTACGAATCAGTATAATGTACAAACAGTTAGTATTGTTCTACAAGTAGCCGTATATGCTACGTGCATTATTTGCGTACGAAATACCTTGAGAGTTAGAGTTGACACGACGCGGTCCGAGGAGCAGCTGAGGTTGGAGCTCTCCACACGGAAGCACGCCAGCGACTCCACGGCGGCGCAGAGCGGCGCCGCCACGCCGTCCCGCCGCTCGCACTCCACCGTCACGAAGAACCTGCCCTCGCCGACCTGCGCCGCGCCGACGTCCGTCACCCTCGCGCCGTGCAGGCCGCCGCCGCTCCCCTCGTCATTATCGTTACCGTACTGGCCTTGGTGGCGAGCCGCCGCGCGGCGGCGGTCTTGCTGCTGCTGCTGCCGGGGCGACCTCGGCCGTGCCTCGAGCATGGCGACCTCCTCCTTGAGCTTCTTGGCGTGCGCCTGCAGGTTCTTGACGTACGCCACCGCGTCGGCGATGATGGAAGCCTTGTCCATCTGCATGCGCGCACGAACATCTATGTGTTGACATGCATGTTGCGACTTCGCCCAGTAAAAATGTGGCAAAAGGATGCCTAGATGCGTACCTTTGTGATGTTTGGGACCAGGGATCTGAGCTCGTAGAGCTTCTCCTTCATCCGGACCCTCCTCTTCCGCTCAGACACGATCGTCTTCGACCGGTCCCTCTTCCTCGTCGCCGACAGGTCGCCGTCGTCGCGGCTAGGCACGCCGGCGAGCTCCCCCGCGCATTGCTCCCCGGAAGGAGGGCTCACGTGGTCGTCCAAGCACAAGCTGGGCAGATCATCCGGAGAGCCTTCGCATTGTTGCCATGCTTGGAGATCATCACCCATGTCGTCGACGACGACATTATTGCCGCCGCCGAACAGCTCGTCGCCGAGCTGCATGAGGTCTTCTACCCAGCCGCTGTCATCGAGGGTCGTCGTCTCCCCGGCGATGCCGACCAGGTCGACGAAGCCGCCGCCGTCGTGGAAATTTCCCGGTACGTGGCCGTCAACATCAAAGAAGCCCGAGCTGATCATGAGGTGCTCTTGAGGAGAGAAGTCCAGCAGCTGGTGGTGCTCCATGGCCGATTTGGTGGCGATCTTGAACTTGGAGGCAAGTCAAGACCCCCAAATGGTGAGCTTTTTATATGTACAGCATGGAAGTGTGAAAGGAATCGGATCCTGCTTATGCTATGGTATTAACAATTAATGGAGAAGAAGATGAGCACGATTGGAGGGAATCAAGACAACTAGCTGATGGTATCACTTTGAAAAATAAGCTTATAATTAATATGGATGTAGATTTAATTAGGCAGATAATACATTGCAAACCAGCGGTTTACCACGAATTGAAGCAAACTGTGTGCCTATATATGCGAAGAGAAATTGGTGTGGATTAAGATAATTAGAGGCAAGCAAGGAACATCTCGATCGGGGGAGTTGAACTTTCTTCTTCTAAATCTCGTTGTGAGTGCATGGGACAACTCTCTAGATCCGTCAATGAGTGTTCTTTTGATGTAAATTGCATGGAAATTTAAACTATTACCTTGGGCATGCATTGATTCTTACAATCTGGTATGATCTCCTTTAATTTTTCTCATTTTTCTCAATGCTCTTAGCCCCAGCAAGCAGGCATTCAAGAAAATTAAGCAATTTCAGGTGCTAAAGGGTAATTAGATATCACAGTCAGGTTTCACACCTCGGATTCCAGATAAAAAGAAAAAACAGGTAAAAGGGCGAAGATTGGCTGATGTGTGAAAAAATATCATGAGAATGGCTTTCAACCGATATATATTTGCCTTCTATTGAGCATCTACTTATATATATACAAGTACATGAGTGAAAACACTTTCACGTGTGAATAATAAACACTACCTCTAGTAGGAATAGTAGCACTAATAGGAATGCTTAACATCAATAGAAACATAGGAATACTAAACAACAATGGAAACACAACTATCCTAGTTTGTTTAACACTCCTCTTCAATCACAACCAATGAGGTTGAGATTACGTCGTAGAATCTTCATTTATTGTATTCCAATCGGTTTGTTGAGACCATCGGCCAACTGATCGTGTTGTTATGAATGGAATCTCCAACGCCTTTCTTGCCACTCGTTTTCGGACAAAATGAAAATCCACTTCAATATGTTTAGCTAGTCCTGGCATGAAACACAGGATTAGCAGAAAGATATGTGGCTCTAAGATTGTCACACCATAAGACATGCGCTTGCGATTGATAAATTTCAAGCTCTCCCAATAACGACTGTACCAAGATGATTTCTGTTATGGCATTTGCAAGAGCCTTGTACTCTACCTCAATGTTGGATCTCGCCACTGTGACCTGCTTTTTTGAACTCCATGATATGAGATTGGAACCAAAGAAAACCGCAAAATCATTGGTTGACCTTCTGTCATCTGCTGATCATATCTAATCTACATAAGAGAATGTGCTAACCAAACCTAGAAGCAGACTTGTGAATTCATAGTTCAACACTCGTTGCATGTCGTACATACCATAAAATTCTTTTCACTACTATCCAATGATGTTCGGTTGGCATATGCAGAAATTGACACTCCTTATTGATCGCATATGATATATCTAATTGTGTCAATATTAGGTACTGTAAGGCGCCTACTATACTCATATATCATGTTGCCTCCACTGCTGATAACTCTCTTCTATCAAATTTTGACAATTTTTTGGTTGTCAACATTGAAGAAGTTACTGCTTGCATGCTATCATACCGGCTCGTTGTAGAAGGTTAGTTGATTATTTGGTCTGAACAAGGACGAGATCATCCCCTGATCGATATATTACCGTACTATTAAGAGGGGTCATGTCTAGTAGTTTGATTCTCATCATGTATTCATATCTCAATCTCACTTGCTCTAACTTTCTGTGGTGTGATACTATTATTTGCAAATGTGTTTTATCAATAGTTGTAACTCATGCAACTAATTCTTGTAACATATGTTAGAGTTTGTAAATGTGTGTTTGCAAATAGTTGAAATCCATACATCTACTCCTTATGGTATGATGCTTAGGTTTAAGAATGCCTTTTGTAAATAGTTAAAGCTTATGCATGATTTTTGTAACATGTGACTTAGGTCTGCGAATGTGTTTTATAAACGGTTTGAGTCCATGTGTCTAATCTTTGTGACATGATTCTAAAGTATGCGAATGTGTTTTGCAACTTGTCATGAATCATGTTTTGATCCTTGTATGCATGATACTATAATCTGCAAATATATTTTGTAAATTTATTGAAGTACATACATTCTTGTCTCTGCTGAAAAATGTAGTGCGGTATGACCGCGCCTTGTGTGGTAGTATGACCGAGGTGATACGACCGGCTCTATGTGAGCGGTCAGAGCGGCCATGCGGTATGACCACACCTTGTATGGTGGTATGACCGGTGATACGACCGGTTGTGTGTGTGTGGTCGGACCCGCCAATGGTACTATTGGCTCCGTGTGAGCGATACAACCAGCTGTGCGGTACTACCAGGCATTAGTTGCCGGTAGTAGTTTTTCAAAGAGCTCTATTTTCTACATTTTAGTCGGGTGGTCTGACCGGCCTTAGTGGTGGTCTGACTGGTCTAAGCGGTCGGATCGGACCCTGTATGGACGGTCTAACCAATAGAGCCCTAACTGTTGGGGA
The DNA here is from genome assembly GCA_036346575.1 of Dendrocalamus sinicus. Lineage (NCBI taxonomy): Eukaryota > Viridiplantae > Streptophyta > Magnoliopsida > Poales > Poaceae > Dendrocalamus > Dendrocalamus sinicus. The sequence continues at coordinate 24,327,209 of CM070650.1, forward strand.
GGCTGTGGTAGTACCAGCCAGTTGCTGGCAGTAGTACCAGTCTCCTGTTGATTTCACCCAAATGGCTAGTTTTTGTGGTGGGGTGATAAATACCCCCTTAGCCAGTTAGGAGAAGGTTGCTAGTCCTCATTTCATCACTCTTAAGCTAGTGTGAGTCTTTCCTCTCAATTGTGCATATGTTGTACCTTGTGATCAAGGAGTGAGAGATCTCTAGTTTCATGCATTACATCTAGAGGTAGATTTCGTATCCACTTGAGCTTGTGTATTCATTGCACTTGGTGAGAGTCAAGCAAGCGGTTTGACCTGTTACTCTTGGAGGTTACAGACTCCTAGACGATGTTAGAGGCATTGTGCTTGGTGATCTCATTAAAAAGCTTGTGAAGAGGCCAGACGTATTGTGAAGGTTAAAGCTTACCTACGTGGAGGGGGGAAAGAGCTATCAGTAGTGAAAATTGAGGTATTTGGCTTAATTCCTTGAATCAATCTAATTTGTTTGGGCTTATCTCAATGAGGACTAGGAAAGACTAGCAAGTCCCTGAACATTATGGTAAAAAGAGACCGTGTCAATTGTGTTTTGCTCTCTTGTGCTCAATTTACATACTTGTAGTTTATATTTATAGAAATTGAATTAATTGCTTATCATCAAAAGATTACAACTATAGAGACAGACTTAGCGTGTTAGTGTAATTAGGTGAACATAGATGATTTAGGCCTTATTTATGTACAACCGATTTGATTTACGCTTCCGCATTATAAACTCGGTTTTAACCAAAGAGAATTTTTAAAAGCATCTATTCACCCTCTCTAGTCGGCCTCCTTGCCTTACAGCTGTTCTTAACCCACGAGCAAGTTGGTTATCAAGTTTTTGAGATTTGATGTAATCTTGCTTGTTTTGAGCAAACATTAGTATTTTGATCAAGATCCAGTGATCTTGGATGAAATAGGTCCCTGATACGCTCGACAAAGTGTGTGCAAAATTTGACATCATTTGATCATGGGTTTTGAAGTTTGCAACAAAACTAGTTTCGATTCAGGTTGATTTTCTGTTGTAAGAACAGAGAGTGGTCAGACTATCGGTTTGTGGCCGATCAGATTGCCCACCGGTCAGACCGCACCTCCAGTGGCGGTCGGACTGGTTAGGTGCTGAAATTATGGATCCTCACCGTTTTGGATTATTGTTTGGATTTAGGCTGGTAAATCTGATCTTTATAGCTCTTTAGCTATTGGAGTGAAAGATTTATAAATGCTTAGGGAAAGATTTTGAGAAGGCATCATTCACACACTTCTGTTGTCATTGTCGATCATATGGTACTACACGAGATTATCAGGTTTCGGTGGTACTCAGTGGTAGAGGTAATAAATGGGAGTCAAGGGTGGACCCAACGATAGGTCAACCGGGGCTAGAGCCCACCTTACCGTTGGTCGGAATGTGACTATCCCTATACAACACCAGCATTTATTTATAAAGAGAGTGAGTCATTTGGCCTGAAGGTAGAAAAATACCTTTTCCACGAGCCTCTCCTCCATTTAAGTCTAGTGTCCGTCACTGTTGGGAGTATTCAACATGGCACCATAGTGACTTCAGCATTCTAAGGTGAGTACCATTCAGAACATGATCATCATGATTCAGTGCGGTGTGATCAGAAACATGCTAGCCGTGTGCTTGACCACTTCGACGCTAAAAAAAAAAATTGTGGTCACTTATGCAGCATGAATGATAGCGTCTACCTGAACCAAACATATAAATATGTCTGAAAACGATCAGAGCCATTAGATAACAGTGACTCAGTTTTAGAAAATTCTATGATCCAAATTCTCACCTCATTTTTAATATAAGCAGCAACACGGTCTTGATAGTAACGCCCTGCCTAACTCAGCAAGGTAATCTCTCGTATTTAATTACTTCTTCCTGCAGCAGCCTAGATCTGCCATGAAGTTACCGCAAACAACTCAAATCGTGTCTCGATGTTGGTCCCGTTTAATTGGGAAGGCTTTAGCTTCTTCAAGAAACCAATTTTTATCGAAGAAACTAGTGCAGATGAACTCTAAATAAGTTACAGACTACAGAGGGGAGAAAAGAAAAGATTGAAAAAACAAAGCACAAGATTCCCTTGGTTGTTGTCAAGTATTTTATATTACCTTCTGACCACAGTAGCGATAATGATATGTGTTTAGCTGAAGTATTGTCTCATCTTACTTGCCTGTCTGGATAATGCCTTCCCTCTGTTTCTTGGCTTATGAAATGGTCAAATCATGAGGTCTGCGAACAATGTACCAACTACCAAATGCATGCATCGTTGTTTTTGGAAGCACTCTTCTATACATACACGGATGGACGCTGGGTCAAAATGGTCAAAACTAAGCGAACCTTAAACCTAGTGATTACCAACCAAACAACCGGTCTTTTAACATGGATAAGTGACGTTAATCTCGTTGACCATTCTATCCCTTGCCAAGACAGATGGCTTCTTTTTAAGGTAACTCTGTCACTTTACATCGTTGCCGTAGTTCCTAAGACCTACACTTTGTGGGTTGCTGCAGTTTGGTTGTGAGAGCTATCTTATATTCATTTAGACCAGCGAGTTAGGCCAAGTTTTTCTAGACCAGCCAACACGGTATGACCCAGGCACGACATAACACGACACATGGCAAGCCGGTATGGCACAACACGAATTACCAGCTGGGCTGGGTCTGAGAATCAGGCAAGTCGGGTGGCACGGCACAGCATGCTCTAATGGGTCGTGCTTGGGCCAATACGGCCCGAAATTCCCGATGTAGCCTAGCACACCTCGCCGATGTCACCAGGGCTGTCGAGGATAGGGGAGGAAGACCGCTGCTGTGGGCCATCGCCGACTTGCTGCCCCAAATACCCACGTGATTGGCTTTGCTCAGATCTAGAAGAGGGAAAGGGGACAGCAGGACAGCCGCCGCCGCCGTGGTAGGCTCATGGCCGCCGCTATCCCCCTCGTGACCATCGCCATTCAGATCTGGCAAAGAGGGAGAGGGGAAGGGCGCTCGCTGCCGCCCTACCGCTCTGACCTGGGAGTAGGGGTGGAAACGGATTGGATACGGTCGAATAGTCTCAAATACGAATATGAATCCATATTTTTAAAACGAATACGAATACGAATTTGAATATTCTCAAATACGGATACAGATATTCTCGAATACAAATACGGATATTTTCGAATACGGATTTTCTCGGATACGAATATCGGATAAAACGGATTCCTAGCGATTTTGCCGATTTTTCACCGGTTTTTGACCGTTACCGGTTTAAAACCGCCTAAATTCAAATTTTGAATCACAAAATTTGTACGGATTTTTCATGGGTTCTAGAAACGGATCGAATATGAATCGAATAGTCTCGAATACGAATACGGATACGAATATTCTTGAATACGAATGTGAATACGAATACTCTCAAATACGGATACGAATATTCTCGAATACGAATACGAATATTTTCAAATACGGATTTTACTTACCATATTCGTATTTTCTCGGATACGAATATCGGATAAAACGAATTATCCGTTACCGTTTTCCACTCCTACCTGGGAGAGAGGGAGAGGGGAAGGGTGCTCGCGGTCGTTGTCATCATGGTGGGCTTCGCGGCTGCCTCTGCTCAAATCTAGGAGGAAGGGACATGCCGTGTAGAGGAGCTGGCGACGAGGGACACATTAGCACAGGTTTTAGCAGTGGCGAGGACAGTGGAGGCGATGAGCAGAGGAGTTGGGATGGCCGCGGGTGAGCTAGCATGGCCTCGTCGATGTCGTGGTTGGAGACAAGGGAGAAGAGTAAAGAGGAGGCAAGGGGAGAAAAAGGTGCCAGGCTTAATCTCTACGGGGCGGCGGTGGGGAAATTTTAGCCAGCTAGGGTTTTAGCTATTTTGCATTCTATCCCCAAACTTTATAGAAATTACAACCAGGCCCTTCCCTGCCCTGGACCTCATAGGAGGCCAGTCGTGCCAGAACAGCACGGCTCGGTGGGGTGGTTGTACTGGCACGGCAAGATCATGTGGAATTTCACTAGGCTGATTAATTTCACTGTATTGTATCTGTCTGAACTAATTAGGTCTCTACCACATTATTTTAATATTTTTAGAACTAACTAAAGGGATAAGCGACACAATTAACTCTTGAAGATTGAAATTCTAAGTGAGAGGAGTCAAGAAAGTTTGAGGGATTTTTGTGCAATATTTTACTCTGATTAAATTGACTGGTGAAGTAAAAAACAAAGTATGAAGTTTCAAACCCCTCGACGTCCCAAACTGTGATTAGGGTTCGGAAAATCATCTGGTAAATGAAATCAGACCCTCTCTAGTTTTGCAAAGTGGACTGGTTTACCCCTAAATAAACCTAAACTACATAGTACTCCCCTATTTACATACTAGGTCATCATGGGATCCATGCATACCATTAATATATGTTTTTATAGGTGGGGCTATTAATCTATGTTAATGTATGTAAATTGTCTATATGAAAATAATTTTATTGGATTTGCTCCTGCCAAAAAAATATCATTAGATCTGTCTAGCAAAAACACTTTCATAATATATATGAGAGACCATGTGGAGGTCATCCCATGTGTGTGATGAGTAATTGACATCGGTTTAGGAAAGTCGAGTTTGATTTGGTTGGTTCGGACCTTGACGTTGCGTGGTGCAATCGGGCTCGGTCGGACTTGGTCAAACTTGGTCGTACGGGATTAGGATGCCTATTCTTTGATTCGACAAGTTTGGACTTCATCATGAGTAAGTATGATGCTTTTATGCTATTTATGCTTTCATGTGTCGAGCGGTGCTATTTGATGTGTTTTTTGTCTGTGATGGCTGCATGACGTCGAGGCGGAGTCGTGGCGAGACACGAGGTGACCGGACTAGACACAGGCGGTGTCGAGGTCAGAACGGTCGGATGTGTCGAAGACGGCGGAGATTCGATGTGGTTGCGAGTCGTGGATGACAAGGAACGCGGAAGCTTCCTAAAAGGTGCAAGAGGGGCGAATTAGTAATTTCGCGAGGCTGCACAAGCGGGAGCAGGTTCCGTTGGATTTAGCAGGCGTAACGGGCTGGAAACCCATGGGCTATAAATAGGTGTTGGTGGCTGCATGTATTCCCATGGCTTTGGGGAGAGATTTAGGGTTTGCTAGAGTTAAAAGAGGATTTGAGAGTTTGTTTTGGCTTTAGGCTTTAGTTGGTGTGGAGTTGTTGGGAGAGCCCGTAGCTCTGTAGTCTCCTCTCTGTGTTCTTGAGTTCTTGGGTTTAGGAGAGGGAGAAGAGGAGTTGAAGCATCATGTAACCATTCCTATGTTTGTAATCAAGGTATGGGGACGTAGCTCTTTGTATCTCCTGCAATCATATATGGAAATGAAATCTCTGAGTTTGTTTCCCGTGCTCTCAGTTTTTCTTTCGATGTTTCCTCTGTGAGATTTCTGAGATTTTCGTTTTCTTGTTGTTTCTTGCTGTGGAGGTGCAAAATGGGTTGCTCAGTGATGGGAATAGGTCTCAAGATCATTTGATTGGATTTTCCCAAGAGCAAAGTGAATGAATCGAAGATTTGCACTTTTTCAGTTTCTCTGTTCATCCTTTGCATTTCTAGGGTTTTGGTGCTGTTCTTGATTCTCTTCGTGTGATGGCTTGAAACTTGGTTTATAGAGCCCTGAGACTATCAATTAGTCTTCCTCAAAGTTTCATGGCCAAAGGATCAAAGATTTGTGAGAAATTTGGATTTTGGCTGAGCACTCTGTAGTGTTTCAGATTTTTGGCATTTCTAGGGTTTGGTTCAAATATGTGATTTCCTCCTTGAGATGGCTTGAAACTTGGCATGTAAAGTCCAGGGGCTATTGACTAGCTATCCACAAAGTTTCGTAGCTGAAGAATCAAAGTTCAAATGGGAATTTGAGTTTTCATTGCAGTTCTCTGTAATTTTCAGGTTTTAAGTCAAATATGAAATTATTGATTTTGAGTTGGTCTCTTTTGTTTCCCAAGCATCCCTTGCTATTTAGAATATTGTTATTGTGCTCTGAGGTGGAAAGGTTGGGAGCAAAACCCTCAATTTTTCAGTTTTTGGAGATCTGAAGAGTTTGCCCAAAGTTCGATTTTCAATCGCTCTCGGTTGCTGAAAATCGGGGCGGTCGACCGGTAGAGGATGGGCGGTCGACCGCCTACACACACCGGTCGACCGGCTGAGATTTAGGGACCATTTCATTAAGGGTTTGTCTGCAGATGGGCTCATTTGATCTTTTTGTTTGTAGAGTCTTCTTATGTTTGTTCTTTAAGACCTCCAGTGAGCATCACTTCATTTTCATAGCTTATTATAGCTATTGGAAATAAAATTTGAGAGTGGGTACTTGTGGGTACTTGTCCTCTTCTCTGAGTTCTTGAGTTCCAGTAAGTTTCCTTGATCTCTTCTCTTAGCTTCACATAGTTTTTGAAGGAGATTTTCTAAGTGGTTCGTTTGAGGGGTCGTTTTTATTTGAGCGCCATTCACCCCCCCTCTGTCGCCATTTCGGTCCAACAATATAACACCCTGTTTGGCTCATGGAATTGAGTAGGGAATTAAGGTATTGAAATTGGTCTACATCAATTTTCAGTTGTTTGGATGCACTTGGGAATCAGAATTGGATACTAATTCAGTATGAATTCACAAACAACAAAAATGACAGAAGACCAAATCAAACCTGTATCCATCTGAACCAAGTGGAATCCATCCTATGGCTCTAAGGCCCTCTTCTTTTTAGCTTCTAAAAGCTGCTTTTTCTACAGTAAAGTGCTTTTCTATAGTAACTAGCTTTTAAATGGAGTGTTTTTTCAAGATAGGGCCTACAAGTAAATTATAGTACACACCGCAGCGACTTCATTTATATCAGCCAAAATCACACGTAAGTCTCTATCTCTCTGTACTCTTTCTCACGAACAACTAAAAGCTATAAGCCATAGCTAAAAGCCAAAGCCACATCCCAAAAGAACAAGCCCTAAGATGTTCCTCCTCTCCATCCCTGTCACCTTCTCCCGGTTAGACTTGGGCCATTACTCCGATGGCCCACTGCTCTAGCGAAACTCTAACTAGCAACTCTAGTGACCACATCCATGTGAATGTGTGCCCAAATACTTTTCCTCAAGTTCTCCTCAACGTCTTCCCCATCACCGGTGTCTCCACCTCCTATTCTTCCTTGTTGCTGGCTGGCGTACCTCGACATCCCCCACGGCTACAACCTAGATCTGGAGGCGATTGTATTTGACCACTTTCATCGGCATAGCCACAATATATTCTTCCACATAGCCGGCACCACCATGACATCTTCCTCACAATCGACGCCACCACAACATCCTTTTCCTCATCGCCGATGCTACAACCTCTTCTTATTCATTGTCATCGGCATCCCCTCGATGTCGGCACACGACTACTACCTCGAACTGGTGTCCATCCTCCACTCTTGTGATGAACACGTCCTTATTGCGGCGATGAAGGTGCCCTCAACATGGATGTCTTACCTTTATCTTGGATGACGTGCACTATGCCACTACTCATCCTTCCTCTAGATCTACTTACCACCGTCATGAAGATGACTGCACCGTTGTTAGCCAGTGAACTCTTGACAAAGGCACTCGACGACCTCCATGAAGATGGCTGCACCATTGTCCTCCTGTGAGCGAGCTCTTGACAAAGTTGCTTGATGGCCTCACTGAAGACATTGTGCCATGCCAAATTTAGAACTCGCAATTTTATTTGGTAACCAAACAAGATTTAGAATTGCCTTGTGATTCCATTTCCTTGTTGCAGTTCCTTTGCATCCAAACAACAAAATTTGAATGGTATCCCAATTTCAATTATACTTCAAATTGAAATGGTACTCCAATTCTACAATCTCAATTCAATCTAGAGATATAAATTGAGCATAACTTTTATTATTTTTGCTAGTATATTGTGATACAACCTATAGTCAAAGTCTTATGTTGGAGACCATGAAAAGTAAAAAAAAATGACTTACATTTGTGGACAGAGGAATTGAAGGAGAACGCAACAGCTTCTAAGATATATGTTCCACACTTTAAATCTTGACAAAAATGAAATTCAAAATTTTGCACATCCTAAACTGGTCAAACTGTTAAACAAACTAGAATAGTTGTGTTTCTATTGTTGTTTAGTATTCTTATGTTTTCATTGATGTTTAGTATTCTCATTAGTGCTAGTATTGTCACTAGAGGTAGTGCTTATTATTCACATGTGAAAGTGTTCCCACTTATGTACTTGTATATAAGTAGATGATCAATAGAAGGCAAATGTGTGTCGGTTGCAAATCATTCTCTTGATATTTTTTCACATGGTATCAGAGCTACTCTTCCCATCCAATGATAACCTCTGCAAATACAACTGCTAGCCTAGGTTCATCAATCCCAAGGTCGTTCGACACTCAAGCCATCGGCCGGACGTCCACCAGTCACCCATCCTTTGACAATCTTATCAATGTGAAGTTGTCTCACGATGCCTACCTACTGTGGAAGGCACATGTTCTTCCTATCCTTTGCGGCACATAGTTTCTTGGTCACGTAGAAGGAACTGATTCGGCGTCACCCTAGATGATCGCGGCATCGACAGAAGATGGAGCTGCGTAGGTTCCTAATCCTGCATATATTGTCTGGCTCCAACAAGATCAAACATACCTAAGCTTGTTGCTATTCACCCTCTCACCAGAAGTGTTGGGGAAGATGTTATTTCTATCATCATTAACTGCAGTCTAGAATGCCCTCGAGCACAAGTTTATGACTCAATCAAAGGCGCGTATTATGCAAATCTGACAGTAGTTGGCTCCACTCCAGAAGTGGGACATGACAATGATCAATTACTTCAACAAAGTCAAGAGTCTTATTGATGGACTCGCCACTGTAGGCAAACCACTCGAAGAGGAGGAGGTCATCATTTATCTTCTTACCAACCTTGACAACTCCTACGATGCGCTAGTGACATTCATTACCACTCGGACAGAGCCGACCACCCTAACTAACCTCTACTCATACATGTTGGATTATGAGATGTATCATGAGCAAAGCAACCTCAAGTTCTAGCCCTCCATGAACATGATGTCTCAGGGCAATGATGGAGGGCGTGGATGAGGCAATTGTGGTGGACGTGGACATAGATGAGGTGGTGGTCGCGGATTCAGCCATGAACAGTGCTAGTACTAGGGGACCAATTACATCAATCATCATGGCCGGAACAAAGGGTCCGACAATTGGTCTGTCTGTCAATTGTGTAGAAAGATCGGTCATGTAGCTTTTAAATGTTACCAGCATTTTGATCATGTGTTCTAGTAGGAGGAGCACATGGTGGCGAATGTCACCACAGGATCAGGGTTTGATGCCCCCTGGTACATGAATAATGGGGCGATTGATCATATCACCGGAGAATTGAACAAATTGACGATGCACAAGTGGTACTCCGACAAAGATTAGGTTCACACAGCAAATGGTTCAGGTATGCCAATTGGTCATATTGGTTCATCTAAAATTCATATGTCACATAAACCCTTGTTCCTAAATAATGTTCTTAATGTTCCACACACAAATAAAAATCTATTATTTGTTCATAAACTCATGGCTGACAATAACATCTGTCTTGATTTTTTTGACTATTTTCTCATCAAGGATTGTACTTCAAAGAAGGTGCTCCTTCGCGGTCCCAATGAGGGTGGTCTATACCCCATTCCTAGTAGCTCGGCTACATCTAGGAAGGCTCTCACTGTTATCAAACACAATCATGAACGACGTCATTGCTAGTATGTTTCTTGATAAATCGCCTCCCTAGCAAAACGATACAGCACTCAACTCCACTAGATCATCTTTTTAGAACATCTCCTGACCACTACTTTCTTAGAACTTTCGGGTGTGCATGTTAGCCCTGTTCCGTCCATACAATGATTAGAAACTCCAATTTCAGTCTAAACGGTGTGTTTTCTTGGTTATAGCTCTCTTCATAAAGGTTGTAAATGGTTATAAATGTTTGCATATTTCTTCAGGTAGGATTTATATTTTTTGTGATGCGGTCTTTGTTGAGCAACAATTTCCATTTGCTGATGAAAAATCATCACCATCGGATCAACCATTACTTGTCCAAATTTTGATCTTTCCTCATCTAGACGATAACTCTAGGTAGGAGAGTACGAGCACAGACACCGGGGGTGATTCGGTGGGTTTTGCTGACGTAGATCTTAGGGGCACTGATCTCTCAGATCCCATGGAGGATTTCCTATCATCTGTCAACGTGAGTTCCACGGTGGATCCTGCCGGCCTCACACATGTACTCCTCGTATCCTTGGCATGACCGTGGAACTTAGCATAGCTTTGTTTCCACCGCCTCATCCCATGTAGACAAGGTTGTGGAACAACATTTGCCAGCCAAGGATTCGCACTGATGGCACAATTCAATATGATGCCTGTTGGTATGCATTTCTTGCTGTGACCGAACCGACAACACTTAAGAACGCTCTTTGTGATATAAATTAGAAAGAGGCAATGGATGCTGAATATCAGGCACTCTTAAAAAACAAGACATGGCACTTGGTATTATCTCAGCTTAGTTGCAATATCATTGACTGTAAATGGGTATTTAAATTGAAGAAGAAAGATGATGATTCTATTGAACACTATAAGGCCAGATTGGTTGCAGAAGGGTTCAAACAAGGATTGATTATGAAGATACGTTTAGCCTGATTGTGAAACCTGCTACAATTCATCTTGTTCTATCATTAACAGTGTCGTCAGGGCCGGCTCAACATTTTCAAGGGCCCTAGGGCGAATTCAGCTCTATGGGCCCTTTACTATAAATTTTTTTTCTACTTATAAAATATGCAATTTAAACTTTATATTGTCTAAAGTGACACAAATCAATAGTTCTAACATGATAAACTAATTAGGTATTAACTAGTTCATAAACCAAATGTAACTAGTAAGAATTAATTTACCTCAAATAGGCGCGACGGCGCGGCGTTCTTCTGGCGTTAGTCGAAGCGTCGAGCGGTTGAGGCGTTGAGCCATCAGGACTGGGGCAATCACAAAACGTTGTCACATTGAGCCAGCCCATGAATACTCCGGCCGCAATCACAAAACGCATGCATGCGGTTTCGGGACCGGCTCGCCGTAGTCCGCGCGGGGGTGGGCCCTCTCGGCACGGGGCCCTAGGCCGCGCCCTCGGCCTACCCCCAGAGCCGGCCCTGAGTGTCGTGTGGATGGTTGCTTTGTCAATTGGATATACAAAATGTGTTTTTGCATGGCGTTCTAAAAGAGGATGTGTTCATGCAACATCCTTCAGGTTATGAGAATTGACAATTTTCGTATCATGTGTGCAAATTAGATAAAACTCTTTATGCGTTGAAGCAATCACCTCGTGCATGATATTCTCAACTTAGTTCTTATTTAAAAGAACTTGATTTTGTTCCTTCCCAAGTTGACACATCCCTGTTCATTTATAATCCTGATAGTGTGGTCACATATATTCTGGTTTATGTTGAAGACATTATTGTCACTAGTTCATCTCCTCAGGCTATTCACACCTTGATTCAAAAATTGCAGTCAGAGTTTGCTCTCAAGAACCTCGGTGATCTTCTAACCAAACACCAAGACCAGTAAAAGACTAGACACACATCCTTAGTCTATGCTAGTTATACCTTTGACTTGCATATCCTCTTGAAACTTGATGATGAATATTTTCACTTCAAATCTAGGTCCTTCTTATCTTGATGTGCATCAACCCATGTGCATCCCCCACTTGCCCTCTATCAACACATGATGGTCTTTGTTTGGCTTGATGATCAACTCATGATCATCTACTCTTCAGGATCTTGACTTGACGACCATTAACACACGATGCCACCCTTCATCTCGAACCTTTAACTTGATGACGATCAACTCATGACACCATCCAAAGCCTGTTAACTCTGCGCTCTTATTTATACTCCATAGAGTTGCCTAGGATACCTAAGGCTCTCAGATCTTTATACTTCGCAGAGTTAGCGCGGAGTCTATGGACTCCACGCTCTTATTTATACTCCGTAGAGTTGCCTTGGAGGCTTAAGACTCCCTGCGCTTTATACTCCGTAGAGTTGGAATGGAGCCCATGGACTCCATGCTTTTATTTATACTTCGTAGAGTTGCCCATGATGCCTAAGGCTCTGGATGCTTTATACTTCGCAGAGTTTGCACGGAGCCTATGGACTCCGTGCTCTTATTTATACTCTATAGAGTTGCCTAGGACGTCTAAGGCTCCCGGTGCTTTATACTCCACAGAGTTCATGCATAGCTCGTGGACTCTACACTCTTATTTATACTCTATAGAGTTATCCGGGACGCCTAAGGCTCCCAGTGTTTTTTACTCTACACTCTTATTTATACTCTGTAGAGTTGTCTGGGATGCCTAAGGCTCTCAGTGCTTTATACTCCATAGAGTTCGTGCGGAGCCCATGGATTCCACGCTCTTATTTATACTCCGTAGAGTATGCTTATTGCACTTGAGGATAAAAACTTGCAATATCCCATTTGTGTGGGTAAGCTATTACAAAGATGTGTCATGAGTACACGTGGGCTACCCGTCGTGATCCTGCTATGCGTAGTAGCAACGAGGACGATCACCATTCCAGGTGTGCTTGAGGTCTACCCCCTCGAGTGTTGTTAAGCAGTATGATCCTGGTCGGAGGGCTGCCGTTTTGATGTACGGGCCCTCCCATTTGGAGTCGATCTTCTCCACCGTCAACGCCTGTAGCGCTTTCCTCAGGACAAGGTCCCCAACTTTGAGCTTCCACGGTTGCACCTTCTTGTTTTTCGTTGCTTTGACTCGCACACTGTCGAGGAGGTCAAGCGACACCACTTGCTCTTGAGTCGGGGCTTGGGCCAGCACCTTTCACGACCCAATCTTGAGTTCCTCTGGTGTCATAGCCTCATCTCCAAAAAGCAGATTGAATGGAGTGAATCCTGTGAGACGCATCGTGGTGGTGCGAATGGACCAGAGCAGCCTGTTAACTTGTGCAGCCATCGGCCTTTTGGGAGGCCCACGAGACGTTTCCTGATTCCCGCAGAGATGGTGTTGTTGGCCCGTTCAACTACCTCATTGAATTTGGGGTGTCCCACTGAGGCATAGCAGACTCTAATGCCCATGCGCTCGCAACCCCTTGAAAGTTGTGGAGTCGAACTAAAGTCCTTTGTTGACGGTGATTTCCCTTGGGACCCTAAAGTGGCAAATGATGTTTTGCCAGAGTAACTGTTGCACCACCACGGAGGTAACTCTAGCTAGGGTGGCTACCTTAGGCCACTTGGAAAAGTACTTTAGCGGACCGACTATGTCGATCCCCCATCGTGCCAATGGCCAAACTGGAGGAATCAGTTGAAGTTGGGTGGGCGGCCTATGAACCATCCTCCCCAGCTATTTATAGCCTTGGCAACGCCTGATGAGGTTTTGTGCATCGGAGGCCGTGGTGGGCTATAGAAGCCTTGCTTGAATGATTTTCCAATGAGGGCCCTTGAGGCAATGTGCGAGCCACACAGACCTGCATGGACTTCGACAAGGAGTTCTTGCCCCTCACGATGTGAGAGACATCGCAGGACTGGGGTGCATACCCCGCACTTGTAGAGTACACCGTCCAGCAGGTTGAAGCCTCTCGCCCACTACTATAGCCATTGCAGCTCCTATGGGTCATTCGGTTCGCCAGTCCCTTGTAGGAACGAGACGATAGGCCCCCTCTAGTCACTGTCATGGATGATTTGGTGGACTAGAGCGGGATCATCGTGGTCCTACGGGATGGCTGCGACGGTGAGGATCTCAACAAATGCCCCCGCTGACGGTTGGAGTGGCTAGCTCACAGCCTTGGCGAGGGCATCAGCCTCCTCGTTTTAGCTCATGGAATGGATTTGACAGCTATGCGCAAGAAGTGGTGCTACCTCGCTCTGACTGCGGCCAAATATTTTGCGAGGTAAGAATCCTTGGCCTAGTAGAACGTGTCGATGTGCCCCGCGAGCAAACGTGAGTCGGTGTGCACCAATATTCTCCGTGCACCAAGCACCTTGAGCTTCCTTAGGCCGAAGAGCAATGCCTCATATTCAACTATATTGTTGGTAGCTGGGAACTCGAGCCATGCGCAGTAGAGCAAGCAATGTCCCTTAGGTGTTGTGACAATCACTCTGTATGCCCCATCCATGTGGAGACTTCATACCGGCTCTGTGGGTGCCTTGGGTGGTGGTTGGGTTGGTGGGCCACTCAGCGACGAAGTCTGTAAGGATTTGTGACTTGATCGTCGTGCGCAAGGCATACGTTAGAGAGAACGGTGTGAGCTCAGCTACCCATTTGCTGATGCAACCCATAGATTCCCTATTCTGTAGCATTTCCCCCAAGGGGAACGTCGAGGGCACTATGATGTTGTGCGCCAAGAAGTAGTGTCGGAGCTTTCGCGAGGCCATGAGGAGTGCATAGGCCAATTTCTCCAACTTGGTGTACCGCGTCTTGGCTCCCTAGAGTGCCTCTGACATGTACACTGGTCACTGGATGGGCCCTTCCTCCAAGACAAGAACCACACTTACAGCGGATGGCGTGGTTGCCAAGTATAACTGCAGCGGAGCCTCTAGTGAAGGGGACATGAACATAGGGACCTCGGCGAGATACTTCTTTAGTTCGGCCCCCTCGTTCTAATGGAATCCGTCGTAGCCACAAAACATTTTAAAGAATAGGAGGCCTCGCTCTGCTGCCCTGGATAGGAAGTGGCTGAGCGCGGCCAGGTGGCCTGTCAGCCTATGGACCTCCTGGGTCATTTTGGGAGGCTCCATGGAGATTATCGCATCAGTATTCTCCATGTTTGCATTGATTCCTTGTCCAGACACCAGAAAGCCAAGTAGTTTCCTAGCCTGTACTTTGAAGATGCACTTGTCCGTCTTTATCTTAATGCCAGCTTGGCGAAGGTTGTCAAAAGTTTCTTGAAGATCTGCTCCGTGGGACACGGCCCGCGTGCTCTTTACCACTACAACATCGACGTAGGCCTTGACGTTTCGACCGAGCTGGGAGGCAAGGGTGAGCACTACCAACAAGTGAACATGGCCCCCATAGTAAACAAGGGGCTAATAGGATGAGTGGAAAAATGGACCGTGTCCCTCTCACACCTTCCCTAAGGCTATATATACATGGCCTTAAGACCTAATTACAAGAATACCCCTCACAGTGGCTTACTATGCTAGAGGTGCAAATATTCGTTTACATGCTTATTGGGCCTCTTGGCTCAGCAGGCCGAACGGGTGAAGGTGGGGCCTCTCCCCAATAAATATGATTGTCATTAATTACTAAAACATATCATTACTCATCATAACAGGACTAGATTCTTCAACATCCAAGATGGCTCTAGATGAGTTCCCACATGTCACAATAAGCAAGACCACTCAAAGAATCAAAGCCAAAACCCTCATATAAAGATTCCTCAAGAAAGGCTCCAAATTAAGCAAGAACCGGGCAACTTTGAAATCTTACAAACCAAAGTTTCTAGATAGATGGGATCTGATCTACATGAGTCATTTCTATCACTTACACGTCCTTGGCATGCAACAAAATCAAGAAGGAAAGAGAAGTGGCAAAGAACCAGCAATAACACGGACAAATCAACCAAAACAAGAACACTTCATGAGAGATGAACAAAATTGATTTTTTTGGGTACTTGAGGATAAAGATTTTATAACTAGTCCATAAGGAGGACAAGAGAGCATACCATAACACTTACTTTTCTTTCTCAAACTTTAACCCTAGAACTCAAGAATGAAATGATTAGGATGGTTTACGTGCAAGCCTCCATCCCTAACCCACTAAATAGATGGAGCAACTAGCTCACATCTAACCCTAATAGATACTATCCACTAGCACAATTGGAGGAACTCGTTAACCCCACGCAACACGAGTTTTACACTCACACTTAACTCATGCACACTTTTAATATGAGTCCGTACCCGCTAAGTCTTTAGCTTTTGATATATTTGATCTTCTCAGCATCTCCTTGACCTAAACCGCTTTCTCAAGCACCACTCAAGCACCGCAATTTTGATCCAACGAAGTTTTCGGTATTTTGCAACTACCAAAATACCCTCGCCTTGACCCGGTCTTCTCTTTCTCTTGCAACCAATCACCATGCTTGCTACATATAGGTGCACCAATGGCTTGCCACACATTAGCAAGTCTCTCACACTCTAGTTCTCAACGGACCATGCCTTGCTTGGATCGACCAAGTCACTTGGTGTAACTCATTGCTCGAACCTTTCTTTCAATATTTCTTGCCTTTCTTGTGCTACACTTAAGCTTAACCATCTCACCCAGCAATCTTAATCATTTTGGACCTCGGCTCTTCCATAAACGTACTTCCGATCTTCGCCGTTGACTATAGTTGACTCTAAGTTTTTTTGCACATCCAAAACTAAAAAATCATTTTCAGGCATAAATTCTTTATAACTTAACTCTCGTTAGCTCAAACATACTTCATGCAACATAAATGTACTAACCTAGGACCAATTTACCAAATTCTCGATCAAACTCCCAAATTTCAATACTCTCAGCCAAACATTTAGAAGATAACCAATCTGACCATTGAGCATTGTCGGGCTAACCACTTTGCAAAGACGGTCTGACCACCAGGGACTAAAATCAGCAAACTAAATATTTAAATATTTCACAAATTTAAATTTCAACTCAACGCCCGTTGATAATGATTCTCCTCGCATAGTCGCTCAATCACATAGTCGCTCGAATACATATACGGATCAAATTCAGATTCAGACTGTTAAACCTCATGATTGAATATCATACCGAAGCTTCTAGCACTACTTGAATGCAATGCAACTCACTTAATTAGCAACATAAAAAAAATGGAAATAAGCCAGAACCCATAATTTAGCTTGTAGACAGGATCATTGCATAAGTTCTTTTTTCTTTGCAAGTATTATCTCTAGAAAACTTCTACTGTATAAGCACCCTGGTGAAAGCTCAGACATGTTTGCAGGAACAGCAAATGGTTAGAGGTCTTAGCTAACGAGTCATCATCCAATCAGATGGTCTTTCCCTGGCATTCAAAAACTTATCTCCTCTATACTCCAAAAGCTAAAGAAATACTCGAAAGCTCAACCCTTTTTAACAGGCTTGGTGTGACACGAGCCTTACAGATAGTACTACTCCAGTAGTTAAAGTAGCTACTTAAAAAAACCACAAAAAGATGCATGACTTCATTGTTTACAGTACTACTCCAGTAGTTAAAGTAGCTACTTAAAAAAAACCACAAAAAGATGCATGACTTCACTGTTTGGTGGAAGGCGCCGTCGGACACCCTCTCCACCCAGGCCAAGAATAGTCTCGTATTGGTCTTGAAAGTATAAATAATTTAATTTAAAAGTAAGAGGTCCCTCACCTTATAAATTAGCTTTTAATAATAAAAAAATCTTTACATCCAACAAATAGTATCAAGTCTGTTTTTAACATCTTTGGTTTAATAGATACAAGTATGTGATCTCTGAGGGATGGTCGGTATATGGTGAAAGAGGTGATGAATAACTAAGGAATATTAATAAGTGAAGGAAAAAATTGTTAAAATAGTTTTACATTAGCTATGAAATAACAAAAGAACTAACTTAAAAGTGGAGGCCTCTAGCCTCGAAAGCTAGTTTGAGCTTTTAGGATGAAGAAGAAAACGACGCCTCGTAGAAACAAGCGTTTCAAATAAGAGGAAATTTTTAATTCACAGATAGAACCTATACCTCTACCACTGATTAAAAAAAACAAAAAGGGCAGAACGAAAGGGAAAGCATGGCATCACAGGACTGGACTGGATCCATATTTTTCCTCTTCTCGACGGCTACACGTTACTTAAACACCGAAGGGAGTAACGGGTGAGCAGCAGAAAGGCGGCTCTATCCATGCAGAGTACCAACAATGCAGTCGGGATAGGTCTAGCGTAAATTAAATTAATTAAGCTGTCGCGTCCCTGCTCACCTGAGCCTCGTGGAGACACGAGCACTGCGCGTACGGGCGGCACAAACTGGGGCGGAGGCACGCGGCTGCTGGTTTGCGTTGACGTGCAATTGAAAATGGTGCATTGTAGCACACGGTTAGGGGAGGAGCCACTCGGCCTTCTCTCCGCAGCCCGCACTGCCAATTTGCCATTAGCCTGGCACTGCTTACGCTCGTTACACTTACGGGTTCGATTTAGCTTAAAATTAGCTTATACTCATATTGTTGCCAGTAACTAACTTTTAAATGATACGTTTTTCAAAACATAATCAATAGCAAGATTATAGTAAAAAATATATACTGAGTTTAGCTGTATCAGCCAAAATCATATGTGAATATTTTTTTTGTGCATACTACCTCCTGCGAACAGCCAAAATTTAAATATTTAAGCCATAACCTATCAGTCCAAAAAACCCATTCGTAATGGTGTTCAAGAATATTCGACGTTTTGAAAATCGATGGATTGTTAATGTAAATATTACAAATTTATTATATTATAGAAATATTTTTACGATAAATTTAATCATACAATTCTTACATAGCGGATATAAATAACTTTTCATATATTATTAGTCAAAATTAGAGAAACTCCACTGCACGCTCTCTAAGGCATTACATATCTTTGAACAAACGAAGTACTAATATTAGTAGCTTACTATCACTAGAGTACTAGCAGGTGGTACCTGGCTAGGTTAAGGTTACAACTGGGCAAAAGGGGAAAAAATATTGTTTTGGCAGCTTCACCTTCATCTAAGGCCCGGTTGCTTTCAAAATTAAAAGTTAAAATAAACATGCTAGCTTCTTAAAATAAACATGCTAATGTTGTGCATGCATCTCTTCTCATTTTCTCCATCGCTCGCACTCTCCTTCTAAAAATTATTATTTTTCAATATTTACTATTTATTTTCAATCAAAATCATTAATCTCAACTAAAAGATATCAACTACAGTCAATATGAATAGACCTAAGTTTGTTGATTTGCATAGCTCACAAGAAAGCCATCAAATGTTGGTTCGAGGCTCGACTAGGGAGTTGGAATATTACTGACAGCTGCGTAAACCCGAGCTTGAGTGTCTGCTTGCCAGGCTAAGGCAAGCCAGCGAAAGATTCACAACACGAGGGTAGTTATGCTGGTGAAGCCTTCTCTTTGGACTGTTTCAGCTGAAGCTCCCCAAACCAAATGTGGCTTCCTGTCTTCTCATGGAAGCTGTGGTGATTATTTGGGCTTATTTTTGATGGTTTATGGCTGAAAAATATTGTTGCTGGCTGAAAAAACACTGTAGCTGACAAAGACTTATTTAGCATAATTAAATTTAAAAAATATAAAAAATATGTTAACCCATTACACATAATACAAACAAATACGGGAAAAAAGAACCGGCAAAAAAGCTCAACAGAAAGCCAAAAGTTCAGAAAATGACGAAATTTATAAATAGTGAAAAATAAGCCGAAAGTCAGAAACTGAAGCCGAAACGATCACACCCAAGCCTCGTTGTTCAACTTCTGTTTCTTCACTGTCACAAGGAAACAACAAGTACTCATCATCATCATCGGGAGCAAATTTCTACAGTTTCCTTGCCTGCCCATTTCTATCTGCGAATCTTCACTATTCAATAAGCCAGCTTAAGGACACGGTGGCACTATATATGTATGACAGCTGCAGGTTCCTTCTTGCCAATGCTTACGGTAGTTAGATCAGAAAAGAGTAGGGTCATCATCCTTTCCTGGCACGCTGCTTCACATCAAACCACTAGTCATCATAAAGGTCACCAATGTCATCGTCAATATCATCAAGAATTGATTAGTTAATCTTCTTTCTAGATACCCTCCAGTGCTTCTTGAGTTCAAGACGAGGCTCTGCTTGCTTTACACCCATGGTACCTGTTTTGTACCTGCAGCAAGATGGATATGTTCCATTGTTAGGACACAAAATTTAGAATCCATCGTTAGTAGAAGCTGCGACACACAAGAAACTATTCTCAAGCAAAGGATGACAAGATATGGATTTCAATTTTTTTTTCAAACAAAGCTGGATTTCAATTTTTTTAATCAAATATTCTTATATGTAGTGGCAAAAGGTCATTATGACTGTATGGAGTAGACAGCCCTGATCGGTTCGGCATGAGCTTCTAACTTCTAGCTTATTTTTCACTATTCATAAATTTCGTCTTTTTCTGAACTTTTGACTTTTTGTTGAGCTTTTTTGCCGGTTCTTTTTTTCCCGTATTCGTTTGTATTATACATATTGGGCTAACATATTTTTTATATTTTAAATTTTTTAAATTTAATTATGCTAACTAAGCTTCTGTCAGCTACAGTGTTTTTTTCAGCCAGCTATAGTGTTTTCAGCCATAAGCCATGAGTTTTTAAGCCCAACTGATCACCACCTAGTAAAGACCATGAATTTTAGGGTTGAAGTCCAGACTCTAGTAGAACGTCTAAGGGCCTGTTCTTTTCGGCTGCGGCTTACGGCTTTTGGCTGAAAATTTTAAATTTTGGCTGTCTACGGTACAGATTACGAAGAAACAGATACTCACTTGCGATTTTAGCTGGTACAGATGTTGGGCTTTTAACGTGTAGATCGTTTAACTTGTAGACCCCGTTTTGAGAAAATATTCTGTTTGAAAGTTAGATACTGTAGCAAAAGGTAAAAACCACCAGCTTTTGAGATAAAAAACAGGCCCTAATCCTAACAAATTAAATGACCACACGCCATACTGTGCATCAGAATAGATTATAGGGTGATCATTACTTTCCTATAAATAAAAGTAATTATTGTCACCAGAAGCATCGAAAAGGTCAACCATCATAGCAGACTAGCAGTACAGTATAACTCCATGAATAATCACCATTAACATTGTCATCACATGCAAAGAAATGAGAATAGTTGTCATATAGTAAGCAGATTTACACAGTACCAAGTAGCTCACCAAGGAACCTGCTCTAACTTATTTAGAATAAAAGGTTTTGTTGTTGTTGTTGTTGTTACAAGTAGCTCACCAAGGGGCTACAACAGATTCCATTCACCATACGCATTTCACATCGTCAAGCTATGAAAAACTAGCCCGTAGTCCAAACACTAGGCTGTAGTCGCTTGATAGGCTACAGGATATTTGTTCAACATAATTAAGCACAGTAAAAGTATTCATCGGTTTATTATGTAAAACAAGCTACATCAGTTACCAAGCCTTACGTGGAATTAAAATACTTCTTAGAAAATAATTTTCAAAAGTTAGAAAATTAAAAAGTGCAGTATTAGTACAAGGGAAGAAAAGGCATATACCATCTAGCAATTGGCATACATAATAATCTCATAAAGGACATCTTGATAGCATACCTGACATCACCTTCCCTTTTTGTTCCAAATGTCCGTAGCTGAATTGATTCTCTTATTTTGATCTCATCAAGCAACTGCAGATAGTATAGATACCTTTCCCAGTCACCGTTCACAACACATCCACTGCCATAGAGGTGGGTCTTGGGCTTAGTCAATTTATTATTAAAAATTAGAGATCGGTTTCTATTTGAGTTAGAGATTAGTTTCCATTGTTAGAGATATAATTAGAGATATGAGAGGAGTTTCCATATTATTAGAGATAGGATTGGAATTAGATTCGATCTGTTAGGGGGAGCCCATCTATATAAGAGGACTACCACATGCTATTGTAATCAATCAGAGTAATATCAAGTCTTTCTCGTCTCTAGTCTATCTCTCTCGTTCTACGCCGACGCCATCCGGCCATCTCTTGGTGGTGTTTATCCCGCATGAACCCTGGTTCATGACAACTTGATATCAGAGTAGTCAATCCCTTCCCACGACTTCTGCTACCATGGTTTCTGCGACTCGCCCTGCTGCTGAATCGTTGGCCATAATAAAAGCGAACGCCAACAAGATGGCTAGCATCGACAAAGGGATGGCGACCGCCTTCCTCAACATGCATGCCCTCTTGGAGAAGATCTGGAAGGAGCGGGAGGAGGCGAAACAAGAGGTCGCTCGTAGAGCAGAGGAGGACGAGGCTGACCTCACCTCCGTCAACTTGCCTCCCTCTAGCGACGAGGAGGACAAGGCAGACTTCGCCACCCACGCCAAGATCACCAGCCACGGCGAAGAAGACAACTCCTCCCTCGACAAGATCGCCATCTGTCGTCCTCTGCCACCTACGCCAACTCCGGCACCGCGCGCTGCTTCCGTAGCAACTTCTCTTATGAAGAACGGCAAGCATGAGAGGAGGAGATGGTGCCGGGGAAGTCCATGCGGTCAGACCGGCAAACTAGGGTTTGCAGCGGTCAGACCGGGGAGAAGGCAGCGGTTAGACCGGGGTAAAGGCAGCGGTCGGACCAGCCGCCCCCGCCGCACCTGCCCGCGTCGCCGTCGTCGCGATCTCTTCGGCCTACCTTGCTACCGAGCATATGGTGGACCAGGCCGCCCTCGCCACGGCCGTCCGCGTCGCCGCCGCCGAGGGTTGCACGGGAGTTGGCGCCGTCCCCTTCGCCGAGATCGACGCCGTTGCATCGGATTCGCCGCCTGCTCGGTTCCGCCGTCGATCTACGCAGCCGATGCCGCCGGATCCACGGGCGTAGTCGTCGGCGTCGTCGTCCTCGGTTGCCGGGTGCCAACCGCTGCCGGATCTACGCAGGTCGCTGCCGTCGTCGTCGCTTCCTGCGCCGCCGTCTCCGTTTGTGCCACCGTCGCCGTCCGGGCCGTCTCGTTCGCGGTGCCCGCGGCCGGGCCGTTCGGCCCGAACCGCCTCGCCAGCCACCTCGCCGCGTCGCGGCCGACTCGCCGAAGCGCGCCGCGGCCGCTTCCCCGTCGGCCGCTCCGTGAGGCGCGCTTTCGCCGTCGCCAAAGCGGGCGCCGCTCGCCGGAGCCGCCATTGCCGCCGCCGATCCGCACCGTCGCCGCTTCTCCTCGATCACCATCGGGTTGAAATGGGTGAGGTGTTGGTGGGCTGATGGGGTGCGGTCGGTTTTAAATCGACCGGCTAGTTACGGCCCAAACACCAAAAAAACAAAACCAAAACCAAAAAATTCAAAAAAAAGAAATTCAAAAAGAAACATTCTGCAGGCATAATTTATCGTTGTTCCGCTTGGATATGGCCGGTCGTCTCCATCCACTGCAGCACCCCGCCATCGTTCGTCTTCCACATCGACGTCAGAGGTCGTCCATTGGCGCCATGACCGCCGTCTAGCAGCTCGAGGACGAGCTGCATGTCCGGAAGGGGTGTAATGTCATAGAGGTGGGCCTTGGGCCTAGTCGGTTTATTATTAGAAATTAGAGATCGGTTTCTATTTGAGTTAGAGATTAGTTTCCATTGTTAGAGATATAATTAGAGATATGAGATGAGTTTCCATATTATTAGAGATAGAATTGGAATTAGATTCGATCTGTTAGGGGAAGTCCATCTATATAAGAGGACTACCGTATGCTATTGTAATCAATCAGAGTAATATCAAGTCTTTCTCGTCTCTAGTCTATCTCTCTCGTTCTACGCCGACGCCATCCGGCCATCTCTTGGTGGTGTTTATCCCGCATGAACCCTGGTTCATGACATCCACGCTCACCAAGGTGAACACAATCATTAAATAAGCACTTCGAGGGCTCATTTTCTTTGATCATCTTTCTTATCTGCGTAGCCAAATCAAAATTACAAGTAAGCAACTGTAATAACAAACTAAATATGGCCTTAACAGAGCAAATTTGTTCATGCACAAAAGCTGCAACTGTGGATTTACTAAAAAGAAAGCAAATAAACAAAGTGCCTATTGCAACGGAACACTAGATTGAAGAAACCTCTGGAAATGTTTCTGCAAGACCCTTTTTGGTCACTTTCATGAGGCTAGGCTGGTTAAATCCAGGAGTATCAGCAATAAAACCTCCACCAACTACAGGAAGCAATGAAACATGACGCGTCATTGCTTTCCTTTGCCACTTTTATTTGACACAGTTCCAATACATTGTTCATGTAGGATCGTATGCCGAAATCACAGGGGTGAATGATTTCCACCTTTTTTTGAGTCTCCTAACAGTCGATGACAATTTTCGATCGCTCGAACAACCACACCGTTCGACTGCTTCGATCACCCTTGTATGTAGCCATACACTTCAGCCCAATTGCAGTCACCGGTAATCTTCAACGAATCACAAACTAGATTGACTCAATATGATTTTTATTGCTGGATTTTTGCGGATTTACAAAGTGCCATCACAAGTACTCCTAAAAGCCTTCTTGACGAAACCTCACACAAATCGACACAGGCTTTCTCCTCAAAAACCCTCACCCAAAAACCTCTCTACTTTAACACATAACCTCTCCTGCTTTTATAGGTTAACGCTACAAACCATATCTACCTCAAACATGGACTCAAAACATTATCTCTACTGAAAAACAAGGGATCCGAAACCCTTCCAAACATGAATTTTATTCAAACTCTTTCTCTTCCAAACTAAGGACTCTATCTGTAAGCCTCCAATCTTATCACGTGATGAAACCTCCAGAACATCACCTTCTATAACTTCACCACGAACCATCACAACGTATCGAAGCCTCTGGAACACGCCTTCTGTATCTTCGCTACGTATCAACAATCTCTGTGTCAAAGCCTCCTGGACCGCACCACTCGTAGCTTCTCCACGAATCACCATCTTTGATCTCCATATGCTCTAGCATGAGCAACCACCTCGTGTAACATCCTCGATCGCCTAGACCTTAGACTCCCCCGTCCTACATCATCTTCCTTGTCACCGACCATTATCACCTCTACACCCACCTACACATCAAAGACCAAATAAATGTTTTCCACCGGCACAAGTTCTCCACAACTTGACCGACATTAGCACACACGCAAATCGTACTCTTAACCAACCAGTTCGTCCACGACCACAAACTCCATCACTATCCAGAAATATGCCTCAAATCACTTATTACGACCGCTAACTCATGCAGTACTCGAAAACCACAAGTACTCGGGAAATACCATCGCTCCTCTCAAAACACTCAGGAATAACAAGCATCGCTACCGACCAAAGACATCGAGTACCCACTACCGAGTACTGATCACATGCCACAAGTCTCCGACAACCGATCACTAACCATCGAGTACCGAGTCCTTCCGACTACCGAGTACCACGACCACTTGACCACTAATCACTAGCCAATCATCCTAATGGTCTAACACGAGTACTCGAAATACTTGAAGATCACAAAAAGTGAAGCACTCGTATCGACAAAGAAGTCTACGAGTACCGATCGCAAAGCCTTCAGCTACCAATCACGTGGTCTATGACAACCGACCAGAAAACCGAAGACAACGACTGCAGACCACGAAGTCTACATGTATGACAGCAATCTACGGAGTCTACAACCATCAACTGCAAAGTCTATGACTACCAATCATAAAGTCTACGACTATTGAGTACAAAGTCTACGACTATCGAGTACGACCAGTAAAGTTTACGACCATGAAAAAGTACTATAGCTATGATTACCTTCGATGATCATTCTGACGTGGTCGAAGCCAGACGTGGTCGTAGTGGAACGTGGTCGAAGCCGGATGTAGTCGAAGTCAGTCGTGGTCAGAATGTCGTAGTCGAGTTGCCATGGTCGAAGCCAGGCATAGTCGAAAACAGACGTGGTCGTTCTTCTATAGTCATGCTGCAGTGCTCGTACTGCCATGGTCGAAAGCCGTAGTGGTCGAAATCCGCCATCGTCGAAGTTGGATGTGGATGTAAACAACTCTAAGTGGTCGAAAACATCGGCTAAGCCATCACTCTTTGAGGTCAAAGCCAGCCGTGCGATCCTTCGATGCCAATCAAGTGCCGTCTGATGTTCTGATGGCACTCGAAAGCCGTCCAATGCACCAATGCTAGTCGGACACCATCCGATACTCTGTTGCTACTCAAAAACCGTCTGGTGCAACCCAGACCCAATCGGACTGGTTTGAAACTACTCAAAAAACCAAAACCACTCGGAGCAGATGAAAACCACTCATACATGATCGAAACCACTCGTAGTAGACCAAAACCACTCGGAGCAACTAAAACCACTCAGAACCGATTGAAACCACTCAGAACAGACCAAAACCTTTGACTACGATCGACTGAAACTTTCACAACGCAGATTCCAAAACAATCCAAATATCAATTATTCGTCATCACTTTAATCACGACCAACTACATGGTCTAACATTTCCCCAAACCATTTACTATTCTGGAAAATGGTGTGCACAAGAAAGGGACTTCAGTGCCCACATCAAGAAGATTCCAGCACAGGTTAAAATTTGCTGGAACAAAATTGTGACACAATGTAACCATGAAAAAAAAGGAGCAGAACATGTCAAATACAGATACTATACAATATCTGTGGAGCCAATAAAATGATTAGTGTGTGCACATAAAGAAACATACCACATTGTCCCATCTTTTGCATGTTTCATGCCTCAAGTTCTCCAAGCCAAACCAACTCAACCTAGAAACTAAAATACAAGTCCCTAGTATCATATCACTAGATTTGCTGATTAGAATTAGTCCTGAATTCCACATCAGACACATTAGTCCAACAAATCCAATAGGCAATATCTTAAGCATAGCTAACAGATTAATCCTTGTAATGCAGCCTTAGTAGCTGTCATACGTTTGTTATTCCATCCTACATCAAAATGCAGCTAAAAAAGAAGGGCACTTTTGATAGAAAAAATAACAAATCAAATCTAAAGTACTCGGAATGGATTCTGGACACTCATTAAAAATTCAGAAAATGATAAAAATTGAAATAGGAAAAATATATGCATGATATAATAACCACCTGCTCAACTAGTTGATGTATTGGATCTTCTTCTGAAATGTTTTGGTTGCATCTCAAGGCATTGATCAGACTGGACTTGCCAACACCACTTGGACCAACAATTACAGTTGTCTGTCCTTCCAACATCTCTTCAAGTTCAGCTAATCCAGATTTCTGATTAACACTTAAGAAGAGTGGATCATAACCCCAACTCTTCAACCTATCTCTCCAGTGAGATATGGTCTGCAGAAAACCCAGTTATAAATTATCATATAAACCAAATAAATAAAAAATGAGCAATACACAAGACAGCATACAAGAAATGCATTAACTCGTAAACAACAGTACACTTGATGAATACCGGGAGTTGAGCAATTGCACATGCTAGTTGGTCAAATTCGCACTTCGGTCAGGGAGACAAAAGGTTGTGAATGCATGACGATGTACATTATGTACCAACTACAAAATTTCTGATACTTGATATTAAGTAAAAGAGAGGTGTACTTGCATGTGTGTTTTACCCATGACAGTGCTGAGACCAATGACCATTGTTGGCATTTATCATTATCACACACACATTACAGCTGCTCTTTTCTGCATCCTAAGGAGTGCAACGGCAAGGATGTCTACAGTGTCTACCGCGGTACAACTAAATGAGCTGTATGTTGTATGGACCAGGGAACAATGTCCCAATCATGTGTTATTATTGATCCGGTTGACCATTCGCTGAACTGGGTCCTGGTTGAAAGGCAGACCCCCTTTGATAACTCAAATGGCATGTGTTTCTTTCATTTGACAAGCAAGAACATAGTAACAATGGAAAGAAGTCCTCAGTTCAGATATATTTCATTCCCTCTAAGAACATAGTAACAATGGAAAGAAGTCCTC
Organism: Dendrocalamus sinicus; assembly: GCA_036346575.1. NCBI lineage: Eukaryota > Viridiplantae > Streptophyta > Magnoliopsida > Poales > Poaceae > Dendrocalamus > Dendrocalamus sinicus. The sequence goes on from CM070650.1 coordinate 24,354,888, forward strand.
AGTTCAGATATATTTCATTCCCTCTAATGTTTTCCCAAGTCCAAAACTGATACAGATACTGCTGTGCAGAACATGTTAAATCTCACAAGCTGAACCATTTTCCTGAGAAGCAAAAACACCACACACACGAAACATCACCTTAGTGGTTTTATTGAAATTGAAATTAATTAATCCTTTTCATTTTTACAAAACAAATTGCTCTTCTTCCCACTTTATTGAGCACATCTCAGCAAACCATCGAATTAGCACCAATATATACTTATCCATGCGACATATCTCCAATGCGATGCACTACACTACAATCCAGCATATGTAATTCACAGCACACTACAGAAATGAGTAACAATTTAGCAATCCAGCATATGTAATTAATCCTTTTCATTTTTACAAAACAAATTGCTCTTCTTCCCACTTTATTGAGCACATCTCAGCAAACCATCGAATTAGCACCAATATATACTTATCCATGCGACATATCTCCAATGCGATGCACTACACTACAATCCAGCATATGTAATTCACAGCAATGGCGGATCCAGGAAAAATTTTTGGAGGGGCTGAAGTACCTTCAGCTCGACCTCAGCCCCTTCTACATTATACATCCATGGCTAAAAATTTAGGGGGCTCCAAGGGTCCGGTAGCAGTAGGGGGCTCGAGCCCCCCGCCCCACCGCTGGATCCGCCGCTGATTCACAGCACACTACAGAAATGAGTAACAATTTAGCAATCAATTGAAACCAAGAACCGGTCGATATATGTATGTATACCTATTCGTCGACTAGCTCGACCTTGTTGGGAGATGAGCACGAAGGGTATCCCTGTGGAGTCGGCCTCGACGAGGAACCTTGTGAGCGTGGCGGGCTCGGGCCACGGCTGGTCCAGCGAGAAGAGCACGACGAGCTGGTCGACGTTTGCCACGGGCGGGTCTACCACCTCGCTCCGACGCTCGAACACGTCCTCGATCATCCCGCGGCGGTCGGTCCAGTCAACGGCCCCGACGAGTACCCTGTCCCCGACGATTACGCGGCGGCGGATCTTCTTGAGAAGCTCGCGGACGACGCAGAGAAGGTCGGCCCCGCGGTGGTGCTCGAGCCCCGGCTGGGTAGAGCCCACGATGACGCGCATGAAGTTGGCCTGCGAGGCCGCGACGAGGCCCGTGGCCTGGCTCGGGAGAAGCGCATCGGGGGCCGGCGGCGGGAGGGAAGCCGCCGCGGGGAGGAGGCGCGGGTTGTTGGCACTAATCTTTATCGTGAGTACTCGTGTATTAGTACCGCGTGGTAGTAGTGGAGTACTTATATATTGAGTATTATATGGTTATATCAAGTGCTCGGTATAATCTACTACTAGTGGTCGTAAATGAGTATTCAGTACTTATGGTTATGTGTGTGGTCATAAGTGCTAGTACTCGTAGTCATAGGTGCTAGTACTCGTAGTCGAGCGTGTGGTCGTAAGATTGTGTTTAGCGGTTGTAGTCAGAGAAGTGGTCTGCGGTCGTAGTCAGAGAAGCAGTCAACCGAGTGACGGTCGTAGCAGCGGTTGCAGCCTGAGTCAATAAGTAGTTAAGAGGACCGAGTCATGCAGATCGTGGAGGAATTTCCGGAGTTAAGCGTATGATCGTAGGTAGTGGATGAGTGGTCTGCATGAGTGACCGGTTATTTCTATTTAAAGCGTGTCTCAATCGAATGTAATACCGAGCCATTTGCAGTAGTCATTTGCCTCCTGAGAACTTGTATTTGTTTCTTGACAGAAATAGAAAATACAAGAGAGCACGAATGAGAAATATCAAAAGATCTCCAACAATTTGTATCAGAGCGAGGTGCGAGGAGAAGCTGTCTGGCGATGACTCGCTAATCGACGTGCGCAACGGCGCACGTTGGGCGGAGGTGCTCAGATGCTGGCCACGAGTTGGTTGCAGCATCGGACACTCAGGAGCATAGCGGCGAAGGTCTGCATGGCCATGGCGAGGCCAGCGCGATGTGCCAGAATCGCACGTGACATGCACACCGACGATGGTGACGTGATGTCACATGGTGGGGAGCCATCAAGTGGTGCCGCTGCGAGCAGCGGCTTCAATGATGGGTGCACCAACGGCAGACTCCATGAGTGAAGGCCTAAGGTGGCGCAGTGGTAGACTCCATGCGAGATGGAGGCTGCGGCTGACAACAGCAGTCTCCACTAGAGGTACATGGAGGCCAGTGGCGACAAGGTGAGGCGGTGCGAAGCCTTCTGGAATCGAGTTGGCATGAGACCAACAACGGCGCGATGAGTTGTGCGAGGCACCGACGAAGGAGATATCGATTGGCGGAGAGAAGCCGCAGACAATGTTATCTCTTTCGCGTTGGAGGCCATGAGTAGGAGTATGTTGCCACAAGGTGGATATCAGCGTTGGGAAGGTATCATCCACAAGATGAAGTTGCTTTTGTGTGTAGCAAGGTGAAGTCGCTACGTGTGGCAAGAAGAAGGAGGCTACTGCATGCGGCAAGAAGATGCTACTACATGTGGCAAGAAGAAGAGGCTGCTGCGTGCAGCAAAGACGATGTGTCATCAGCTTCATGAGTCGATATATCAAGGATAAGACAACAAGATTAGGGGGGTTGATTGTTGGAGCTAATTTTGTTGTTGTGCGTACTCGTATGTTGAGTACTCGTGTGTTGAGTACTACGTGGTCGTAGTCGAGTACTCGTATATTGAGTACTATGTGGTCATGTCGAGTGCTCGGTATGATCAAGTACTCGTGGTCGTAAACGAGTATCCAGCACTCGTGGTTGTGTGTGTGGTTGTAGGTGCTAGTACTCGTAGTCATGTGTGTGGTCGTAAGTGGCTGTGGTCGAACGTTGTGTGTCTGAGTACTCATGTGTAGTACTCGTCTATAGCTAGTCGGAGTCGAGTGGCCGTGTTCGAGTCTATAGCAGTTGAAGTCGAGCGTGTTATCGTAAGACTTTGTGTGGTCGTAAGACTGTGTTTAGCGATTGTAGTCAGAGAAGTAGTCGACCGAGTGATGGTCGTAGTATCGTTTGTAGCCTGAGTCAATAAGTAGTTAAAAGGACCAAGTTGTGCGGATCTTGGAGAAATTTCAGGAGTTAAGCGCATGATCATAGGTAGTAAGTGAGTGGTCTGCATGAGTGACCGGTTGTTTCTATTTAAAGCGTCCTAATCAAATGTAATAACCAAGCCATTTGCAGTAGTCATTTGTCTCCTGAGAACTTATATTTGTTTCTTGAGAGAAATAGAAAATACAAGAGAGAACAAGTAAGAAATCTCGAGAGATCTCCAACACGGGTGGTGGTGGGAGGCGCAGCGGAGGAGGACGCTGTGGGGGAGCGGGACGGGAGGAGCGGCAGTTTGGTGGAGTGGAAAGTGGATAGAGAATTAGAGATGAAGTGCGGAGGTGAGCCACACGGTGAGCTTTTGCCAGCTGAGGCGGACGAGGATTTTGGGCGGATTTGGGGGGTTTGGGTGGAAATCGGCTGGTTTCTGGAGGCCATGCCATGCAGCCAGGGAGGAGAGGCGGATAGGGGAGGGGACGGGGCAAGGTGAGGCGATGGACCGTGTGGCGCTGCTGATTTTGGAAAGTGGAAACATGCCATGAGGGCGCGAACTTTTGCTCAGGTGATGGGGCCAAGGCCGAGGCTGAGAAATTTGCGTGTTTTTGCCCAAATTCTTGTGGGCCACCGGGCACGGGAAGCTACCTCGGCGCGAGCCGCAAGCGAGAGGCTGCATGGTTGGTACGGCCGAACGGGTCGCGCACGGATGCACTCATGCACTGCACGCAGACAAGAAGCTAAAAAATGCCTTTTCGATTTGCAAAGGCACAAGAGTAACACTCTAACAACCATGAACATACGAGCATCTAAACTATAACAAATCCTAAACACGTAGCTGATAACTCCATCATCACACCTTTTATTCTTTCGGGCAGTTAATAGAAAAACAGGGACATTTTTGGCATCAACGCATAGACAAATCACCAGCCGAAGATGCGGGGCACACGAAACAATAGCAACCATGGTGGATAAGGTTGTGGCTGCAGTAGTGGCCACTCGAGTGCAACTATGCTAGGCAAGCTGCTGAGCAGACCACATCGATATACAGGCCTTTGTACAACAACACTTCCTTGCAATCGCCCATCGGAGGAGGAGCCGAACCATCAGTCCATCACCTCTGCCGCCACCACCTTCCCCAGCGCTCAATGCCGGCCCTTCGTTTTTGCCTAAACTCCCTCCATTGCTTTTGTTTGCTGTTCAAATTAAGTGCTAAATCATCAACAAAAGTAGAGAGTAGAGGGCGAGGCAAGCCTAACAAAATAAATAGAATTTGTCTTCATTTCTTTTTTCCCTCTTTCCCCTTCCACTATACTGTCCATCGCCCTTTATGTGGCTAAGAGTATTTCCTTTCTTCTGAGTATGTGCATATTTTTTTGAACAGGCGTAGTCCCTATGTGGCTAGTAGTTTGATTCTTCACGAGATCATTCTACTTCTCCATAACTAGCAAGGTGGAGATTAACTCATAAATACTCAATATAGTTGGTGCAATGATGCTGCTACTGTAAAGTCACATTATCAAAGTAGAAGGTGGACACAGTCCTCTCAATCATGTTAGCTTTGGTAACTGCCTAATTACATAGCCCTAATCGAGAAAATATGGTGCATGACGAGATTATACTATGCTACGGACTTCTTGTTCTAAAAGCACAATTGGATCTAATCACGTCATGCTGGCAGGGCACAATTGACCTTTTGCTACTTGTAGTGCTCCTTCATTGATTGCCATGTTGGTAATGGGTCCTTCTTAGTTTATTCACCCTCCGTGCAGTGAATACTTTTGTCTTCTCTACAAGAGAATGTGTATTATGTCATCAACTTGCATGTAATGATTTTGACTAAGAGATACAGGTGTGAGGTTAATCTCATCACTCAATGTCCAGTTAAGCTAATTGTTGCCATCTAGGGTAGGTAAAAATTAACATAGTGATGTCTTAACAAAACCAACAATATTCATGCATTTTTCTGTCGATTTACTACTAGTAAAATTTAAATGCGTGAAATGAGTGCAAAATAGTAAAGACTGGTTTTATTTATTTAGTAGATAATTCTCTTAATTCCTAGAATTTTTCTAGCATTTTTGGGGCTACAACTATGACCAGGCATAAGCATATAAATATTTATACTTGGGACCTCGTGCCCATGAGTGTTCGGGATCTCATGCCCGAGAACATTCGAAACCTTGCCCTTGGGAGCAATTAATCATGTATTTTAGCAATTTTTTGAATTACCAAAAAACCCCACAAATAATTGCCCACCACACAATATACCAGGAAAGATAAACCATAAAATATGACGCTTTTGAAAAGTGCTAATTCTAAGGTTTCGCAAAATTTATGAAAACTCATATGACTAAAAACCATGTTTCTAAGACTAATTATGGTTATAACACAAAATTAACTAAATAGTTCATTAATTTACTTAAACTTTCGAGGCTAAGTCATTATAAACCTTAGATAATTAAATCCAATGTAAAAACCAAAAACCAGAAGGGTTATTATGCAAGAATATATTGAAATTCGAAATTCTTCATAATTTCAAAAAAGTCCAGGCGGTTTTCCACAAAATTTCCTTATAACACAAAGATTGTCGTAATTACCTAAACTTTAGGGTTTTCTATAAAATTTCCATCGTGTCAGATTTAGCCTAGTCCATTTTCTGCTGTTGGGCTAGATTCGATCTGGTCCATCACGCGTGCAGCCTACGACTCGCTCAGTCGATTAAAGAGCTGTGCCCTAAGGTTTCTAACCATAGCACCCATTGTGGCGGCGGTGGCGCGCTACACCAAGCATGTGTGGTGGTGCAGTGGTCGACAGTGCGGCGGTGGCAGCGCGAAGGTGGTAGAGACAGTGGCGGCCAATGGTGCAACGATGGCCTGAGCTGGTAAAAACAAGGCACGGCTTGTGGCAATTTCATTGCACTCACACGAAGACGCCTGTGCAATAGAAATCTCCTATTCACCCCTCTAGTTGGTCATCTTTAATCCTACAGATGCCTATGCAATAGGAGGGTTATCACATAAATAAGCATAGTAGTGGCTTAGAGGTGCTTCCTCAAATCCAAGGAGATCTACCAAATTGTCCCATATGTCCTTAGAAACATCAATATGTGCAGTACCGACCTTCTCTATAGCTTTAGTCAGTTTGTCAAGCCCACTGGCCATGAAAGAGAACATGCCATAGTCAATGCATACCTTGGCCCTCTTTGGTGGTGGTTTACTTGCCAATTAGTCACCTCCATAATTCCCTGACTCTGTGACCTGTTCAACACCCTCATTTCCCTTCCCTTTTACCTTGAGAATCTACTAGAGTTTTTGTTGTTTCATCGTCTTCTATTTCAGTGACATCTGCACCAAGAGGGTCATTTGATCCCTTTGCATACTTTCCTGTAGCCAGTGACATCCACATGTAAATACTCATTTAAGACCCTTGCGCAATTATTAAGGTAAACATTTTTGAAGCCAATGCAGGTTTTAGTGCCACTAGCCACAAGATTAACCAAGTTGTTCAACACAAACGCAGACATTGCATTTATCCAAACAACCCCGCCTCCAGTGTTACCCCCATATTATCCCATGTTGGTCCAAGTCCATTGCCTATTAATCATACAAAACAATGGTAATCAAATTAAGCATTAGCTTCTATGGCACCTCAAACAATGATACTCCAGGAAATGCTACAATGAAGCTGCCCATCTTTACCAAAAAAACAAAAACAGGGTATATATAGCATGCTAGGTACAGCATAGATGGCACAAGCCAAACATATGTACCTTATATAGTTTGTGAAATCATAAGATATTCACAACTTTTGTTAGTTTTTTCAGTGTATAACCTTGTAAACTATAGTTGATGCATTGTATGGTGTGATCTGAAACCATCTATTGCTGAAAGTGACACATGATTCAAAAGCTATGACCTTGGAATTGCTGCATGGTAAAGGCAAATGCTTGGAGAGTAAATTTTCATACCAATTGCTGCAGCTGGTTTCTAACCTTGTGTTTTTCTTGAGAAGTTGAAGCAAATCTCAAGGGGGAAGTTGCAAGAAAAACAAGGTTATTCACAGATGTGTAATTCGTAGAAACATACCATCGTTTCCATATTGGGAAGAATGGAGGAAGAAGGTCAGGCAGCAGTCGGATGGGAAGAAGGGGAGGCGGTGGATCATATCTAGTCACCACCAGTGTCGGGTCACTGCTGTCGCACCTAGAGAAGAGAGAAAAGTGGAAAGGGAAGAAGGGGAGGAAAGTGAGAAGGGAGAAAGAGATGCACCTGGCGAGGCGGCGACAATGAGAATGGGGCAGCCACAAGGGAGGTGAGGCAGCGGTGAGAATGGAGATGAGGCGGTGGCGACGTGAAGGGAGCTTAGAAGGGACTAAGGCGGAGGTGATTGGAGTGCCTCATGATTGGACGAGAGTAGTTGGAATTGTGTGGTTCGCCCGATTCGGCTGCACTACACGGTTTGGCATCTCGGGAGAATATTTCGTGAACATGTATCACTCCATCCGGGATGACTTCGTTTGGTTCACTAAACCAAACACGGGGATAGCACTGTATGCAGGACCATTCGATTCATGTGCATGCTGATTCGTTGAACCAAACACATCCTTAGTGAGGCGGGGTTTGCACCAGCATTGTGCTACATGGCCTGGCCGCACTCGCGACCTACCTACATCTCGCACGAGTAGGACCATAGATTTTGAACGGTTGACCTATATATTCACTTTGGTGTAGAATCCTGAGTGTTTTTTAGTCTACGGTTGATGGCTTTTGCATGTGGCTGATGGCTTTTATCAACGCTTTTCTACATGGCAATGGATGGTGGAGACGTTGACGTGGATGACACACATGGTTTTGAGCTTGAGAAGCTATTTGAAGAATCTACTTCAAGATGCCACTCTACTTCAACGTTTGGCTTTTTAACTTTCGGATAAGCCAAAACCTAAAAACAATAGGGCCAAGATTGGGTTAGTTGATGGGGAACTAGAAAAAAAACCTCCTCTGTTGTCTTCCATGCAGTAGGACAATCTTGTGTTGCAGGGCTTTCACTCCATCTCAAACCCAAAAACCAAAACCAAACTTAGTTGATAGCCACATGGTATTCGATGGGGTAAGAGTTTTTTTCCCTAAATGTGTTATTTGGTACATTAAACCGATTGATCAGAAAAAAATATCAGTATCTATCTTCTGTAGTCTAACCAAGCCATAGATGCATAGGCACGAAGACCCATAAAATGTTGTATGCTATATTAGACTGTCAGTGTGTTGTTAAATTTAGAAATCAAACATGTTATGTACTCATGTGACTCATATTATTAAATCATTGCCATGTAGTTTTACATTAATTTTGGTAAATATATGATATTTATCGATAGCAAACTAGAGTTTTATTTGGTAAATCTGGTAATCATATTTTCATAAATACCTTATTTACCGAATATACCGTGTGAATACAACTATTGTGTTGTATGCAGACCAAGGAGCTACTGAAAATGACTAAAGTAACTCCAATTTAATTTGTTTGCTCTAAGTAGTGTGTTCGATAAATTGATGACACCAGTTGATTATGCAAGTTTTTTCCTTTTTCAGCCGCTTCGCCCACACAAGTTATTTCTCATCCTCATCCATGAAGTCTTTGACCACATCACTAATGGACTCTTTATTGTTCATGTTTATGGAGTCTTCTACCACATTGCCCATGACGCCTTGGTTGTCTTTGGGTGGGTTCTTTTCGGCTACAGTTGATGGCTTTTGGTCCTAACGTGAGCGTTTGTACGAATGAACCATATGACGATAAGCCGTTTTAAAAAGACGGCAGAGAAGTCATCCCATTTATTTGTTCGAGACAAATTATAAGCTATAAGTTGAAAAAAAGAGTCATTTATTCCTTGAGTTCTCCACTGCCTTGTCCACGGAGTTGGGGACCACCTCGACCTTATCTCATAGAAAGGTGGGATATTCTTTACTTCTTGTTCATTTTGTCGCCTTGGGGGTGCTGCAATCTATTGAGGAGCATGAAGACCAGAGGGTAATGCTGATTAGTGTCCCTACTCTTTTTACTGATTGTGTTGCTAAATTATGGGCTATAGCTTATGTTGTTATGCGAGGGCCCACCTGTCGGTGAGCCGCGCGAAGAGATAAGGGAGGAGACTGCGTCTCCTCCCCGGCCTGTGCGCATGCGCGTGTGATGGCTGTGCGGTCGTTTTGGGCTTCGTCCAGATCCGCCGATTTTGACGACACGGTGGGGGAGCGGCGACAGAGGCGCGGGCTGGCCTAGGTTCCTTAGAGCCAGCCGCTCGCGTCATCTCGCCACAACCACCCGCCTCCTCGACTTAAGGTCGAGCTCATCCACCGTGCGGGAAGGTTCTCTTCCGATCCCGATTTGCTCCTCTTTGGTCTTCTTCCTCTCTTGTCTTCGGGTGTGCGGGTGCTGGTGCTTTTACGCCATCACCAGTTGGAGTTTTTGCCTTTGATTTCCCGAGTGAACCCTAGAGTTTTGGTGGGGTTTGAGGGGAAATCAGAAGGTGGAAGTTGACCTGAGGGAAGAGACGACAGTGGCAAACCCCATTGTTGTTTGAGTGCATCCGGTTGGTGCTCTCTTTTGTGGTCTTGTGTGGCATCACCCTGACCTTCGTCTCCGGCGCCGGCTTCCCGAGGTTGGAGTGGGCATTGTATCTTCGTCTATCTCACTCCTCTACTGCGAGCGGCACAAGGGGGTGCTAGGTTTTCTGGGTCAGCGCCCTGAGCGTGCCTTGCCCTGGTTTTTCTGTTCTTCACCGATTTGTGTTGCTTCTGGATGGCTTTGAGTGTCGTCTGCACCGTGAGTATTTTGGTTATTGTCTCTTTGCAATTTGGTGATATACTTCATATGTCAGTGAGTATCTCTAGCAAAAACTGTGGTCTGTGGTCTATTGCTTTGTGATGAAATGGTACAAAAACTGATATTATGTATGTATGTGATGGTAGATTGATCTTGAGCTTTAGCTAAATCTGCTATTTGTGTTTACTTCTACCGATCTTTGAACTTGCTTTTCTCTGTTAGGGGCAGTGGTGAGTGTTACTCATTTATGGTCTGTGCCGAAAGCTAGCTATTAATCTGTTGAACCAATAGTACTCTCTGTGAGTGCATGGAAGATTGGTTTCTGGAAAACTTTTGCACTGTCCAGTGAGCTGTTTTCTTGATCTGTAGATTCTCGGCAGTAGCATGATTTAATTTTGCTCAAGATCTAATCTTCAACTATCATATATAATCAAGAGTGAGTTTTTGTCATGGCGGAGAGGGCCAAGAATAAACCTTGCGCAACTAGCCTTCTGAGAGCACTAAAGAAATTTCAATTTGTTGAACTTATGCTCAATCTGGTCATATATGCTATATTTTGGTTCAGCTTAGCATTTCACTTTATATATGTACATGTGGTCATATATGTTAAGATTTTAATGAGACTAGCATTTAGATTTACATGTATTCTTGGTGACATGCTAGTCTTGAACATGTATATGTCAATTTTATTGAGCATATGTTTCTTTTGCAATGACTTAAATGATTCATATGTTAATATGCTGGTTAAGTCATTTCTATGCCATGTCTATCATGTTTGAACTTTTATTATTATTGTTGGAATTAAATTTGAAAATATGTTTATATTGCAAATTTTACAACCGCTTCTGTGCTTTCGCCAAATGGGATATGTGGGGCTAATGTCTAAACTACAAATGGGTTCGCCCACAACTCATAGACATTTCTCAACCGATCCTATAAATAACGTATAGAATTCTTTGGGTTTGAATTGAACCAGGGACTAAAGGCCTGTTTGGTTTTGAGTCCCCAATGAATCTTACAAAAAAAATTGGCAATACCAACGCATTTTTGTCATAACTTAGCTATTGCCAAATTTTGGCTTGCCTAGAAAACTTTTGTAGTGCTCAACATGCTAATTCCTAGCCCAAAATTGTGGGCGGTGAAACCTTCACCAAAAATTTAGTAAGGTAAAGGCTAAGCTTGGCTACAATTAGAACATCCAAAATTTACCAAATTTTTTGGTCATGCCTACTTTGGTCATAACCAATATTTGGTAAGTCTAGTAGGGGCACAAAATCAACCAGCTCTAAAAGCCCCCAATGCCTTTTGCTCTAGAGATATCTTTTGAGTGTCGTTGCCATTCGTCGCTACATTGGAAGCAAATCCTTTTTCATTAGTACAGTAATGTACATAATGCGATGCCATTCAATCAATTTTAGACTGTCCCATTGAAATTCTCATGCATCGAATTGTTTGCCTTTTGTTACATTAGATGCTATAGTACCATAATTATTTCCTAGTTGTTGTTAACTTTTTTTTTGACTTAACCAGATTATTTGTAAGTTTGTATTTTTGTTGTTTGCCTATTGTTCTCAATGGTACAGTTGAAGATCTTGGTAATGTATTTTGCAACAAAATCTTTCAGGGTCCTCTTCCCTTTTTTCCTAAAAAATATATATAAAATAAATCCCACTGAAAAACAAAGAAAAGCACCTGCCTACGGTACATTTTACTCGTAATTCAAAATTCGAAAACAGCAGATTCCATCTCAATTTGCAACAAGTCAGACCTAGCCAAATGAGCTACTCGACACGGCACGACGTGGGCCCAGATATGGCATGGTCTAATTAGATTTGACATGATTGGTCTGAATAGATTACCATAGTATGTCATGTCGTGCCGCCCCACGTGCCTGTCCTTTGACCCAGGCATGGCACGAAGACAGGTCAGGCCGTGCTGGGTCGGTCTAGCACGCTTAGCCCAATGGGCCACTGACACCTAATTGAGCACGGTGGCCCAGGCTGGTGTAGCCTCGCACTACCCGTAGTTGCGGTGCCACCATTGCTGTCTACGCGAGAGCAGAATGCTTAAGGCAATGGTCTGCGGGGAGGGAGGCTAATGAAAGGGAGAGCCAGAGAGAGTAGGTGGTGGTTGACATGGGTGGGAACGAAGGAGGCGTCAACTGCTAAGGAGGGAGGGGGTGGCAGCGACTGGGGAGGGAGAAAAGAAGGCCAGCGGGGTCAAGGTCGTGAGAGAGGTCACAAGTAATTTTACTGTCAGTCACAAATAATTTTACTATAGTCACTGGTAATTTTACTGCCAATCGTAAGTAATTTTACTGCCAAGTCACTTGTCCGTACTCAGAAGAGTGTAATAACCCTAAGTAATTTTACTATCATCCGTAAATAATTTTACTGCATTACCACATGAGAGTTAGTGTACTCTTCTAAGCAGGCATGATCTCCTGGAGGGGTTGAGAGGGTCAATAGTGTGTCGTGTCGTGCTGAGCTGTATATTGGCACGGTACTGTGCGTGTTGTTACTATACTTTTATGAGCAAACCTGATCCTCTGAGAGGGTTCGAGGGGGGGATAAATAGCGTGCTGTGTTGTGCTGGGCCTCGGCATGGTATTGTTCGTGCCGTGCTAGGCTTAGCTGTGCCTTGGTATAGTACTATCGGTGATGTGTTGGGTTGGCCTATCGTACCGAGATGCTAACCTAAACACAGTACGTCCATTCGAATTAGACCGATACAATCCATTTACTGTTTATATCACATTATGTTTAATTGGACTAAGGCCTTGTTTGGATTCTCAGGTCTAAAGTTTAGTTGTCTAAAGTTCAGGACTATAGCCACTAAAATTTAGACCACAGGACTGTTTGGATCATGGACTAAAGTTTAGTTATGGTTCAATAAATGAACTTTTATACCCCTGGGATATTTGAGCTCAGATGAAGGTAAAATATAGTTGAACATCCACCCTTCGTTAAGTCAGTTTTGTAATCAACATCGGTGAAACGAAAATAACACAGCGCCATTCACCAATATACTATTTTCTCGATTTCTATAGCAGCTGTTTACCCTAACAGTGGGAGTTATCAAATGCTTAAGGTTTTATTTTTATTTTGGCATCCGGAACAACATTGGGATAAAACAAACCATTTATCAGCATAGAAGTTTACACAAAACATGTTCGCGTGATCTGTACACTGACTTATGGTTAGCGATGAATGTAGCAAACCAAAGTCATATGACCGTAATGATTCAAGCAACATTAGTGATTATGCTTTCGCAAAAGTCAACATGACAAATTTCTGAAGAATTTTCAGGATGAATACTACAACCCAGAAGCTAAAAAGGAGAAAGGAATAGAAAAAACAAATAATAAAAGTTTAACAAAACCGACTGTAATCCAAAGAAAATATAGTTGAAACAATACATAAAATTTTGGAGATATGATTCCGTGCTACTTTTTTATCTACATCACTCTCGCCTAGCAAACAACGCGTTAGCGATGTTATCACGGAAGGTATTCATGTTATGATCCTCGCCACCGCCATGTCGATTGCCACCCCTTGGCTCATATGAAGGTTCCTCAGTCATTGGCATATAGTTTTCATCTCGATCACATCTATCAAAGTCCGCGTCTGCTATTTCACTTTCACGAATAAAATTATGGAGAGCCATGCATGACAGTATTATTTGGCTTTGCTTTGGCATCGGATATGACGGTAAGCCCAACAAGATCCTCCATTTCATCTTCAAAACGCCGAAAGAACGCTCTATGACATTGCGAAGAGATGAGTGATGAAAATTGAATACCTCATTTCGTCCACTAGGTCTTGGTCCTTGTCTAAACTCCGGCAGATGGTATTTTACCCCCTTGTATGGTGCAAGATAACCCGGTCGGTTAGGGTAGCCCGAGTCAAGATAACCTAGATAACTAATGCATTGTCAAGATATCTGAATTCTAATGTTCAATTTAAATCCTCAATAAACAATGCGCATATAAGAAAAGAAGCTTCCATATGACAACACATTATCAAATGTACTAATCCCTCACTGACTTCCACATCTGGAAAAATGATCTTATAACTTCTTGCCATTGTCACATTACTTCATAACCCAATAGTTACTTCAAATCCGATATAAATCACCATGTGTACAGATAGTAAGCACTTTTTTGTGTTTTCAGACAATTTACTTCAAATAAATATAAACTACCATGTTTACAGATAGTAAATGCCCTTTTTGCATTTTCAGACAAAAGTTACTTCAAAACCAATATAAACTACCATGTTTACAGATAGTAACTAATGTTTAAGGGAGGGCAGGTATATATGAGCAGACAAATCAAACTAAAATCCCAATGAACATATGCTATTTTCTGATGAACACATCCATTCTTCCAAGGGGAGTCAACAACTATAAGATTGTACCCTTGAATATGAAGTTGGATCAAGTAAGGTGTGCTCACCGAAAAATTATTTCCAAGAGTTTCATCCTCTTCTTCAATACTTGTACCTCCAAAGCCACCGCCTATTGCGTCAATTTCTTCGGTCATACCTACAGGATCTTCAAATTGTGGAGGGCCTTGGTGGCTTGATGAGCTACCACCCGCGGTTGCTGCACTGGATGGTAGCGTAGTGGCGACTTCAGACCGAGAGCCTCCACGCCCACCATTGTTAGGCACTCGAGCCGTGCGAGGAGCGCGGAACGGCATTGGAGAAGAAGAAGCCCGCGGCACAGCTCCAGCACGCCCGCCATGCCCAGCAACGCCGCCACGGCCACCACGACCGCCTCTGCTAGCGGCAGATCCACCAACGCCGCCACGGCCGCCTGTGCCAGCAGCAGCTCCAGTTCCTCCACGCCCGCCAGACCCGCCACGGCTGCCTCTAACGCCACGGGCGCCACGGCCACCACTGCTTCCATCTTCAACCGGCGCCGATTCAAGAATCTCTTAGTACGACCCCATGTGCGGGAAATCAAGAGTTGCCGATGAGTTGAGGTCAACACCGAACATGTCGTCTTGACTGGAGGGCACAGGATCGGTTTGGGAGAAGAAATCATAGGGGAGGGGATCTTGGGGGCGCATGGACGCATCGCCGACGGGATCCATGAGAGGAAGGCGGGGAAGGGCACGGCGGAGCTGCTTCTTCAATCCTCGGCGGGGGTGGTGGGATGCGCGGCGGGGGCGACGGTGGGATGGTCGCGGTGGTGGAATGCGCGGCGGGGGCGGCGGTCCGAAGGCCGGGCGGCGGTGGGATGGCTGGGTCGCGGCGGGGGCGGCGGTGCGAAGGCCAGCGGCGGTGGGATGGCTGGTTCGGCGGGGGCGTCGGGAGTCCGGGCGCCGAAGATGCCGCCCGATGTATTTCGCTAATTGTTTTCAGCGGGGGCGATGAGAGTCCGGGCGGGGAAGAGATATTTTCACGGGGGTAAAAACGTCTTTTGCGTGCGGGAGCCGGGAGAAACCAAAACTTTAGACCACTTTAGCTCATTTTTTTGGTCTAATGGTCTAAAGTTGTTTTTAGGGGTTAGCTAAAGTTTAGATCTAACTTTAGACCATCTGTTTGGAGACTTTAGATCTAAACTTTAGTGACTAGGGCCTGTTTGGGAGAGCTCCACCAGCTCCAGATCCACGAAAAACAGCTCCACTCTATGAAATTTTACCCAAACGCTCCACTCAGCGAAATCTGGATCCACCAAAATCCTGGATCTGAGGGCCAGATCCATGGATTTCATGGAGCTCCTCAAGGGGTGCTCCACCGTGGAGTTGGGTGGTAATTACCCACCAATGCCACTGATTACACACCCCATCCCACCAAAAGTGGCCATACCCACCAAAACCTCAATTTCGTGGATCTAGAGCTGCTGTACAAGCCAAACACTCCATGGTGGGATCCCAGATCCACGGTGGAGCTGCTACTTTAGATCCACATTTTCAGTGGTGGAGCTCTCCTAAACAGGCCCTAAACTTTAGGGGTGTGTTTGGTTGCTTTTGGGTAGTGGGATCGTATATCCTGGATGAGGAGGGCCGTATTTTGAAAAAGAAGAGTGTTTGGTTCGATGTATCTGTGGATACAGGCTGAATAAGTCTGTGATTGGTAGGCTGTATATGAGGCTGTATGAGCGGATACAATAGGCTGAGAAGGTGTTTGGTTGGCTGTATAGTGGGGTATAGTGACCCTCGAATGTGAGAGGTGGTATGGTTACCCCCTTCAATGTTTTTTCCCAGTGTTTTTGCACAAACTAAGTTATTCCTAATAGTAATTTATTTACAGTATGACATATTAATTTTTTTTAACTTCTGAAAAGAACGTATTTGACAATATGATGATGTATATAAGGGGAAAAATGCGACATGCAATTATTTGGTATGAACACATATTTTGATTAAATATTTGCAACTTTACTCTAAATCAAAAGACATTAATAAAATGAACACTCCAAAGACAGAGTACATAAAGATATATATTTCTCATAATAAAGAAGCATAAACATAGTCATATATCTTAGCTTACACTTCAAGCAAGTAGCCACTACATAATTACAAAAGGTGTGCCTTGTAGACACCATCAGCACATCAGTCCACATGCAGTAATTAAGCCCTACATAATTACAAAAGGTATGCACCATGCACACATCACACAACAGATGTCCATAGTTTCGTCTTACATAAATAGTTAGGGCCTGTAGAGGGGAGGATTCTCCATCAACCACCAACTAATTAGGCAAAAGGTTAGTGGTCAGTGAGAAATAGGCTACTCATTGAAGTAGTGCTTCTCAATCCGATGATTCATCCACATACGACGATGTTCGTCACTCATCTGCACAAAACCAATGCTTTGTGCCTTGTGTTCATAGAGCCAACCAAGAGCAGATAGTAGGGCATCTGGAGTGAACCCAGGGAGTGTCATCACAGCATTGTAGACCCTGGTGTGCCTCAAGCATGTGCAGACTCACGATAGCGGCTCCCAAGTCCTTCATCTGCAGCAATCATGCCATTGAAGACAACTACTTTCTCATCACCGATCGACCTCTCTTCCTCTTTGAACCGGACTCCACCGCATGAGTCCTTACCCTTGTCTTGAGCTGCCCTCCTGAACCATCCTCATTTGGTGGAGTCCAAGTTGGTGGAGGACCATTGGTGTCGGTGCCTCTAGCAGCTGCATTCTCCCCAAGGACCTCATCATAGCCTAAACCCTCATTCGCAAGCTGCAATGGCAAAAAAAATTTTTCATTGCAAGGTCAAACTAGTACCTTGAAGTATGGGTTGAATCTGCGGTTGGTTGCAATTTTTGGGTGGATGTCATGGGACGGTGGCCGAATCATCTCCCCACGCAGCTCTCCAATAGCATACAACACTTCTTGGAAATAACGACTAATAGTTTCCAAACCCCTTCTAAAATTAAGCTCTATCAACCTAAACCTACAATTGTGCCCAACCACTTGTAGGAACATGGCAATTTGTTCCTCAATTGAGCAATTAATTATGTCTTTAAGCAACCTTCTTGTTCTAAGCAATGTGCACAAGTGGAAAAAGGGGGCTCTTCTCATTCGAAGTTGTTCTACACAGTGCCTATCATCATTGTGAAAAATGAACCTAAGGTTTGCCATCTTGATTCTGTCTCTTTCAGCTAAGGGACCATATGTGATGGGTGGTGTACGACCAACACGCCTAAACACAAATAAGGTATACGCACACATGGTAGCAACTAGTCCAGCTGCATTACTAATGATTTTACGGCGTTTGACAGAAAAATCGTCCATCTAAAAATGCACACAAACAGTAAATTGAATTACTAATTATTTTACTAGAAGGTAGGTTTTGGTTAATCATAAACAGAAACTTGGCAAAGTAATGGAGGATGGGTATGATTTACCGTTTCCGAAGCAAAGATCGAGGGCTTGTGTGATTCTTGCAGGCAGTAGATGAAATCCCTGCAATAGAAGAAATGTATTCAAACTATATCACATTGCACATAAGGAAATTTTTTTTGTCATAGACAACGCACGCAGGCCAGCGATGTGTTCCAGTAGAGAGACCGTGGCGCGAGCGGAAGAAAAAGCAAGCGGGCGGCGGGGGACCAGCGCGGAAGAAAAGCGGACGGGGCAACGGCGGGCGCCTCAACCGCGCGCGGCGGCGACTCCACGGCCGCGGCCGGCAACGGCCGCGGTGCCTCCAACCGCGTGGCGGCGGCGACTCCACGGCCGCGGTGGGCAACGGCCGGCGGCGCCTCCAACCAAGCGGCGGCGGCGACTCCACAGATCCGGGCGCGCGCGAGAGGTAACTCTAGCCCACCCTTTCTTGACTCCGTCGGTCCTGGACTGCCAGCTTCGGCCGAAATGGGGTTCACTCCCGGTCCCGGATCGCTACCGTATGCGGGACGAGTGGATCCAGGCTGCTACAGTAGATTCACCCAACCAAACACTCGATTTTTTCGTAATATACGGTGCAGCTGAGATCCGACCGTCTATATTCACCCAATCAAACACACCCTAGATGAATGAATCCAAATAGGGCCTAATAGTACTGTACGTTGTACCTGTGCCCACGATTACAGCAGGTAGAATCACAGAAAACACACACCCTCACGAAACCCCGTCGAAGAGAAAAAAGAGAGAACATCTAAAAGAGAAAAAACCCACGCACTTCCTCTCATCTCCCAAAACCCAAATCCGTCGGCGGCGATGGCGGAGTCTGCGGCTGCGGCGGCGGCACCAGCGACGGTGGGGCAAGCGGTGATCCCGCTCGTCAACAGGCTGCAGGACATCATGGCGCGGCTGGACGGCGACGCCGGCGGCGGAGTGGAGCTGCCGCAGGTGGCGGTGATCGGCGGGCAGAGCAGCGGCAAGTCAAGCGTGCTGGAGGCGCTCGTCGGTCGCGACTTCCTACCGCGGGGGCCTGACATCTGCACGCGCCGGCCCCTTGTGCTCCAGCTCGTGCGGCACTCGGCCCCCGAGGAGTGGGGCGAGTTCCTCCACGTCCCCGGCCGCCGCTTCCACGACTTCGAACATATCAAGCGCGAGATCCAGGTCAGTGCCTCTGCGATTGCTGTCGATTTGCTTGTTTGCTGCGCGTAGGCAATATATTAGTGCAATGTTTTGAGACTTGAGCCTTGAGGGATCTGTTTAGTTGAGAAAGGATTGTAATGGTACCATTACAGCCATTCATAACTTGCAATTTGTGTAAATTGCGGTTGGAGCAGAGAGTGCTGACTCGGTGCGTTAGCGTTACCTACCAGCACTAGTATTGGTCAACATTGTTGGTAAAAAATATTGTTGTCTAAAATATAGTGGGCTGATGTTTCTTTTCGCACCGGTTTTGGTTGATATTACTGCTGCTTAGAGTTCATAGCAGACAATGTGGACACGTTATATGCACTTTTAGCATTAGTTATGGGTCAATCTTTTTATATGTTTATTTCTGTATGGGAAAGATGATCACCGGGTCAATGTTTGACGGTAGGTTTGTTCTTGTTTGTCACTTGGCACCACCTTGTAAGTCATTTGAATATTATTAGTACACATTCTCAGAACATCGTACTTCATACTTGTCTATTTACTATTTAGTCGAAGTATTTGTTTGTCGCTTGTTAGCCATCTGTCTACTCAAATGGTAAAGGCAATTAAACTTTATCATGTGAGAGGGTCACAGACGATTAGTATTCTTTCATTTTAGAAAGGCCCTTTATGGGGCACTTTGGAGACTTTCTCATGTTCTTGCTTTCATATCCTATACTGCTGGGGTTTTGCAAGGTTGCTCTTGCACAAATGGCGTTTGATACTTGAGAGAGATGTGATTCTCTGAGTGAGACAGCCACATGATGTAATTGTATTTATCTGGTCATATGATAGAAAATATGTCTATATGATGTGCCGGAAGTTAGCCAATCCACTGTTCATTGCAAGTATGTAACTTGCTTACTAGTGCTGTTGACAATTGTATTTCAAACAAATTGTTGATGTGCTTGGTGTTTCCCCCCCATTCCTACATCATAATTACCCTGTTGACAGTGTGGTATTTGCAATTGTCTTGTACGAAGTCTTTTGTGTAATTGAACAGAAACTTATGAACTTAAGGTTTGTTTATTTGCCCTTTTTCAATGAAACATTTAAATTTTGTTCCTTCTGTTTTATTTTTCTAGCCTTATGGGACATGGCTATATTTATTTATTTATCCTTCTACGCAATCCATTTGTGGAACCTCTGAAATAATCTTTGAAAGAGTTTTGTTGTATGCCTTGATAATATTCTCATGAGATGAAAGATACTGACTGCTTTCAGTTGGAAACGGACAAAGAAGCTGGAGATAACAAAGGGGTTTCTGTGAAACAAATTCATCTGAAAATCTTTTCACCAAATGTCCTAGACATCACCTTGGTTGACCTCCCTGGAATAACAAGGGTGCCAGTCGGAGGCCAGCCTAGTGACATTGAGTCAAGAATAAGAACAATGATCATGCAGTACATTAAGCATCAAAGTTGTATTATCTTGGCTGTCTCTCCAGCAAATGCAGATTTAGCTAACTCTGATGCGCTCCAACTGGCAAGGGTTGCTGATCCTGATGGTAATTAAACAACTCAAGTAAAGCATCTGATTATTAATCTCTTTAGAGTGGACAATGAGTTAAGAAGTGTAAACCTGTAACTGGTTACTTTCTTTCTGGCAGGGTCTCGGACAATTGGTGTTATCACCAAGGTACTAATGTACTTTTCACAAGTAATAATGTATAGTCCTTTGCTTACTTTGTGATCACTATGATAACATCGTTTCAATGGCCATAGTTGGACATCATGGACAGGGGCACTGATGCTCGTAACTTTTTACTGGGAAATGTGATCCCCCTCAAGCTTGGTTATGTAGGTGTTGTGAATCGCAGCCAAGAGGTATTTTCTCAGCCAAAACCACACGCCTTGAAAAGTTTAATTGTCATTTTGAATTTCTTTTCTGAGTTCTATAGTCTCGTATAGAATGTGAGATTCATGCCTGCACTCACAAGAAACAATATGATAAGAAAACCCACGCAGCTTCAATTGCAATGGCTTTAGTTTCAAAATTTATGTTTTAATTTTTCTTGATTTTTAATATGCACTGGTAATAGATTGAATTATTTATTTAAACTTGGATCGTATTAGATAACCTCCTGTTCCTTTATGCCTTTTTTTTGTGAATTCATACAAATACAAATATGGTATGTGTACTCTTGTTCTTTTTCCTAGTAAAACCTGGACTAGTTAGTGCTCAGTTCAATTGTTGAGCAATTTGGTGTGGAGTTAAAAGGATGAAAGTAATCAAATATTAGAATTAGAAGTTGAAGTGAAAAAAAGGGATATTCAAGGTGATTGGCATATTGAATTGAATTCGCTTTTTATTTTTTATTAGTCAGACTGCAGTCAGAATGTTAGGTTGTCTGATGTAGTGGCGTGCAATGTGATTGCTTCCTTTGTCACTATTGTTACATGACTGGGAACTTGAAAATGTTGTAGGTACAGTGTATATTTGTCTACTGGAAGTTTGGTATACTATAACAGTATTACTAGCTTGTTAAATATATGAGTTTGCATTTTTTTTCTTGATTTGAGCGTGACATATGAAAGAATAGAATTATACACACTAAAATAGTAAATTCTGTTTTGAGGGAGTATTACATTCTTGGTTTCTTGCTGACTCTTTTGAGAGTATATTGTATTGGAACACAAATTTGGAGATCATTGTCTTGTGTTATTGATAAATTAATTTCTAATATTGGGTATCTTTTTATTAAAGAATATTGTTAATAGTTGCAATGTTTTGTTCAGGTCATGGTTATGGTCTTGGATGCAGGGTTTTGGGCATTGCTAAGTTAATAAGAATGTTTGAACCCAAATTGCTTAGGTTTTATGCTCTAACTTCTAACAAGTGGATGATTCCAACAGGATATCAACTTTAACCGAAGCATCAAAGATGCACTTGCCTTTGAGGAGAAGTTTTTCTCAACTCTACCTGTATGCCAAGAACTTAAGAATTTTGTCCCAGCAGTACTATCCATTGTAGCATATTTGTGCAAAAGCAGTGTTGATTTGTAATTTTTTCTATTAACAGGCTTATCATGGTCTTTCGCATTGTTGTGGTGTTCCTCAATTGGCCAAAAAATTAAATACGGTATTGCTGTTAAATATCTTTTTCTTGTACTGTGCCTTTGTATACTCATGTTTTTGGTTTCCCTGGATCTCATTTGTCAATATCCTGAACAATAGACAAAGTCTGTATTACAGGAAAAGTGCTCTCTAACACTAATCTGATGTAGAATTAATTAGTCTCAGTTTAGTGCAGGATAATGTGACAACGAAAGATTTCCGTGCTTAAGTTAAAGCTTCCAAAGCCATACCAATGGGGTCAGAAAATCAAACACAGTAAAAAAAAATTGGTGTGGTCAGAAAATCAAACACAGTAAAAAAAATGGTGTGGCCATATGTAGTTGTCCAGTATGTACGGGCACCTCTGTTTGTCCATAGATATAGGCACCTTCGTTTATCCATAGATATTTCCACAAATAATACCAGTATATTTGCTAATGATATTGCATATGTGCAACCGATTATGGCAACTCTCGGTCCTTTTTGCAGATTCTACTAAAGCACATCACAGATATACTTCCAGCTTTGAAATCTCGCATAAATGCTCAGTTGGTAGCAGTTGCAAAGGAGCATGCTGCCTATGGTGATACCGCAGAATCAACGGTAATTACATTGGTAGATACCTCCATAGTTGTAAATTTGTATACTTGCCTCATGATGGGTTGTCATGTAGTGCTTGCTGCTGCAGATGTATTAACTGTATATATGCTTGCAGTTTGTTAGATGATCTGCCAAGAGAATTACTATTATGTGTATTGTATGCATTGCTCTGTCAAACAACATACATGTGGCTTGTTAAGGAGATAGAGTTGTATTAGGAGATAGAGTTGGATTCTATTCTATATATGCCTTATCTCTATATGGCATATCCTCTTGTACTCTCCTATATATATATGGCCCTTTGGGTCTCATATTAATACACACAATATTCATAACATGGTATCAGAGTTTAGGTTAAAACCCTAACCTCGATCTAGCCTCCGTTCGTCTTCCACTGCCGCTGCCCCCGGGAGAATCGATCTCTGCTCCTGGGGGCGGCCATCTCCAAGTCGCCAGATCCGACGAAGTCAAGGCGGCACCGCTCACCATCGCCCGTTTGATCTCACCATCGCGGCTGCTCCCGTGGCCGCCGTCTCGCCGCCTCTGGCCTCGCCCCGCCTGGATCCGGTCGCCTTCGCGTTGGATCGCGCCGCTTCGGATCCGGCGCCTCTGCCGGATCCGCCGCTCTCCTGGCGCCGTCCGGATATGGGCCTCGCCGCTCGGATCCGGCCTCGTCGCCGGCGCTGCTCTGCTCTCGCTCCTCTTGGACGTCTTCGCGCCTCGGGCCCGTCCGGCTAGATCCGGCAGCCGCGCCTCGATCCGACCTCCTGCGCCGGATCCGCCGTCCCCGCCAGATCCGGCCGCCTCCGCGCGGATCGGCCGTCTCGCCAGCGCGCCGCTGCGCGCCGCGATCCGCGCCGATCTGGCGGATCTGTCGTCTTCGTCGCGCCCGAGCTCGGATCGCCGCCTCGGGCGAATCCGACCGTCTTCCGCGCCGCCGCCGGTGCTCGCGTCGGTGCTCCACTCGCGCCACCGCCGTCGGATCTGGCCGCGTCGTCGCCCGTCGTCGCCTCTCGATCCGGCCGTCACGCTTCGGATCGACCTCGCCCGCCAAGATCCGGCCGTCGCCGCTTCGGATCGACCTCGCCCGCTAAGATCCGGCCGCGCCGGCCGTTTCACTCGCGTCTGCGGATCCGTCGCCGCCGCCGCTTCTTGTGGTCGCGCGCCGTGGCGAATCTCGCCGTCGTGATCGCGCCCGCCTCGCCTCCGCTCCGCGTCGCCGTGCTCTTCTGGATCGCCGCCGCCGCCGCCGTCCGGCGATCTGCGCCGTCGCCGCCACCGCTCGATCCGCCACGTCTGCTGCTGCGCTGCTCGTCGTCGCCGCCTTCTCGCGGGGAGCCCATCTCTCCTCTCTCTCGCGGGCATGGGAGGGCGTGAGCGTGCGCGAGGAGAAGGGAGAGTGTGAGCAGAGGAAGAGTGGGGGGAGAGGGGTGAGAGAGTGAGGGGATGAGTCAGTAGCTACTAGCATCCGCTATTTTTTTTGTGTTTTTTTTTCTCGTGAGTTTTTAGTTGCGTTCATCTAAGTCCATAGTTTTTTTTAGTTCGTCTAAGCCGTGCGAGTCCACAAATATATTGTCAGTCATAAAAGTGTAGGAATTTTATTTTGCATGGCAGCAGCCGCCGCTCTACTCTCTGAGCCGCGTGCAGATCGTAGAACTCGTTATGATGCCGCCGCTTCTCTAGCCGCCGCCCCGAGCTTCAAAGGCCGCCGCGCGTCCTCTGTGCACTGCGCCGCCACCTCTTGGGCTTCGATCTGCGCCGTCATGCATCTATCTATTCCTCTTCGGCTTGATTTGACAGTTTATTAAAAAAAACTGCACGCAACGACGACATCATCAAGACTCGGACTTCGGATTTATCTTGTTTTAAGTGTTCACCCTTTTTCAAATGCAACGCTATTGCATATGCCTTGCATTTGAGGGGGGTGTTAAGGAGATAGAGTTGTATTAGGAGATAGAGTTGTATTCTATTCTATATATGCCTTATCTCTATATGGCATATCCTCTTGTACTCTCCTATATATATATGGCCCTTTGGGTCTCATATTAATACACACAATATTCATAACATGGCTCACTTATATGTGTTTCCTTTCATTGACCTTTCCTGGTCTTCTCTCCATCTAATGCACATGCTGGTTTGTGTTTTGTGTTTTGGTGACATTGTTATCGTTCTAACCTTGGCCTTTGATGTTGATGCATGCAGGCTGGTCAGGGAGTCAAACTGTTGAATATATTGAGAAAATATTGTGAAGGTAAAAAAAGAATGGTTTATTCCATCTTCATTGTAAAACCTTGACTTACAAAATTTTGTTTTGTTTACCAGTTTTTCTTAGAACTACAAGCTGCTGTTATGATGATGCAATGTTCTACTGCTTGTAACAATCTTTTGTAGTCCCATTCAATAATTATGTCATTTCAAAATAAAAATACAATTAGAAGTTAAAAACTCGACTGCGGGGGAAGAATCCCCGGGCATTGCTTAAGAAGAAGGTCTTCTCACATCGACCAGAAAACCCCGAACCCTGCTCCACCCTTACACAGCGGCACCATCGCCCGACCTTGTGAGACTACCATGGATCCTTTGGATCAACGCCTTGGCGGGCCTTAGACACTGTGCTTTGGTGTGTAGTAGCGGCGAGGATTTTTCCCAAGCTCGAAATTCGCTCCCACTGGGAGTCGAACCCAGGACCTGGGGGGTGCTACTCAAGCCTCTAACCATTGGGCTAGAGACCTTTTCGCAAAATACAATTAGAAGTTATCGTCGATTTATCTAAATATTTTAGGAATCATTTTCTTGTTTGCTCCTATCATTGTGTAACTCTTCAAATTACATGACATTGAGATTTGGCACTAACTGCTTCTTTTGTAAGGTGCTCATGCAATTAGTTTGTCTTGTTGATTTTTCCCCAAGCCATATTCTTCTAACATTATTAATTTGTGTTTCTGTTTCCAGCTTTTTCTTCAATGGTGGAGGGGAAAGATAAAGTGTCAACGGATGAACTTTCTGGTGGAGCAAGAATTCACTACATTTTTCAGTCAATATTTGTCAAGAGCTTGGAGGTTTGCAAAAACAATAGCTTTACATATTTAGATAGCAGACGCGTCAATGTGAGAACCATGGTTGGGAAAACCGGCGGTTACCGGCTGGTAACCGCCGGTAACCGGAAATACCGGTGGCAACCGGGTTTCGAAATACCGGCCGAAATTTGTTGAATTGAAGATTTGAATTTTTGACTTGCTAATGCAGTGGGTATATTAGTTTGGGTATTGTTTTTGATATATTAGGTTGATTAGCTGCTGTTGGAAGTAAAAAAAAGGGTGAATTATTGTCATTGGCAGCTAGTTCGGATTACCACCATGGTTCGGATTACCATTTTGCAAGCCTCTGATTTCATTTTCTATATGCATCATCAGTTCATCTTTAGATTGTAAAGACTAGATGAGAGTTGTGTTACTTTGGTCCTCTCAAGTTCCTGAACAATGGCGACCTCTGATTTCATTCTTGTGTATTAGAATTCAAAAGAGCCAAGATGCCAAAAAGCAAACTCAAACATTTCCACCACAAACCAAACTAAAAATGGTTCCCAAGTGAGTTCTTGAAAAATGAACCACTTCTCTAAGATTGCCCAATCAATCAAGAGTTATGAAGCACAAATAGACAGGGCCAGGATCTACTCATCTACCAGAAACAATAGATTGAGAAATCACTTCAACATCAAAGTTCAAAAATCTCAATTGAATCAACAACTGGATTAGCCAAACCCTCTCACCGGTTTTCGGTTTTCTCACCAGTAAAACCGTAACCGCCGATTACGGTCTTCTCCCGCCCGCCCAAAAAAATATTTGACGAATTTTGACCGGTTAGAATCTGGATTTCGGTTACTGGCGGTTACGGTACGCCCGCGGGCGGGATTTGTCCGGTTCGGTTTTGATCCTCAGTGAGAACAACTCAATATGTGAGGATCTCACATATTGAGTTAGTGACAACGTGAGAATGAAAATTCTAAAAAAGGGTGGGAATGTACTTTTCCATAAAATTTAAGGCATAACCTGATCTACAGAGTGGGGAGTAAAAAGAAAGAATTTCAGTGAATAGCAACTTTTATCTTATTTAATTTCCGATGCGATTTTGCTTTGTTTCTGTGTAGATCTAGTCAGGACTTTAAATTTTACATAATGGTATTGTTCCTTGGTGCTGGCCTCTTCTATTTTTCTTTGAATTTATTGTGATAATTAGTAACCCATCTGCTGTAATTAGCAAATTATCACCTAGAAAATAGTTCTTACGAGATCTGCCCATTAAATACTAGCTGTAGCTAGCAGGGAAGTTTTCATGCTGTCCTGCCACAGAACAGATATCTCAATAAGTTGTATCAACACGCTACAGGAAAAGAACAGTTGTGCTTTGCGTCATAGACTCGTAGTATCTTTCTACATCCCCTGTATCAACATGCTCTGGTAAAAAAGTTGTGCACTGTGTCACAAAATATTATCTTCCTGCAGACAAGTTTAATATCTTTTCAGCTATCACATTATGATTGTATATGGCTGCATGGCATTGGCATTACAAACTACCTTTTGTATTTTCATTATTTCCACTTTCTTAGCAACAATATGTATCATCATTTTTTACCTGTTTCATCTGCTAATGTTTCTCATATCTGCAGGAAGTCGACCCTTGCAAGAACATAACCGATGAAGATATCCGCACAGCTATACAGAATTCTGGCGGTCCAAAGGGTGCTATGTTTCTGCCAGAGGTTAGTTTGGTATTTCTAATTCATGTTCTTTTTATCTTACTCCTTGCATGCTCATAAATTTGTTTCAATATTCTTTTTACCTTACTCGCATGCTCATAAATTTGTTTCTTTCTATCAAATTATAGGTGCCGTTTGAGATTCTTGTGCGAAGGCAGATAGGTCATTTGCTTGATCCAAGTCTTCAATGTGCAAAATTTATCTATGATGAGTTAGTCAAAGTATGTGCTCATAAGTCATAACTCTGTTATATCCTGTGAACCTTTAATCAAGCTTTTTAAGAAATCCTAAATGATGCAGATTAGCCATGGCTGCTTAACCAGTGAGCTGCTGAAATATCCAATTCTTAAAAAGCGGATGGGTGAAGCAGTTAGCAATTTCTTGAGAGATGGTCTTCGACCCGCTGAGACAATGATAACCCATATAATTGAAATGGAGGCAAGTGTTTACTTTCCTCTGCTCTGATCTTCCTATAGTAGGTAACATTGGATTGCTCCACAATAAAGTTTAATTTTCTGTGTGTTTACTTTCCTCGGTCCTGCTCTTCGAACTGAAGGTAACCATTAGCCACCCTGTTGAATCACAGATACTTGTGTTTATTTTATTTGCAAGGAGGTCTTCATTTGCCACTGCCCAGAAATAATATAGGTTGTTATGAGCTCAGAATCTGTCACGTGCACAATTATTTCATAGTTGTAATGATATTTAATTTTAGCAATCTAATTTCATGTTTTCCCATATCTTGTGCTGGTATGGTGGTAGTGGCACCAATTATGCTAATTAGATGTTGGATTAACAGCCTATTCCAATAATGAGCGTAATTTTTTGTTTTGAATTTTGGCGATTGCTAGTTTGCTACTTGCTATTGGCATAGCAGATGCATGTTAGTGAGGCGCCTGTTGGTTTTTTCTGTGCTTGTGCATATACCTCCATTGTTATATGTATTTGTTCATTCTCTTATATGTAATGAGTAACAACAAATCTTGTTACAGATGGATTATATAAATACTTCACATGCAAGCTTTGTTGGAGGCAGCAAAGTTGTTGAGCTCGCTAAGAACAAAGTCCTACCCTCCATAGCACCAACTTCACTATCGGTTCTTAAGGTACTTGTTTTTGCCATCTCAGATTTCCTAGTGCTGCACCTATTCCTGAAAGATCATAAAAGAAAAGTTCAATAGGGATAAATGCTGGAATCCTGGTATTGTACCTTTGCAAACAAAACCTGAGGATTTGCCTTGTTCATTTCTTGTGTGTCTATGCGTTCTAGCGCTCTGCTATCATGCAAAGTTGTTTTTATTTTCTTTAGCACAACTACACATATTTTGCCTGAAATTTAAGAATTCAATAGTTGTCTTCACACCAGGGTTCAAAATCCGCCGGTTACCGTTTTTACCGGTGGAGATCGGTAACCGAAAAAACCAGCCGGTATCAATTTTTGATTTTCGAATTTTAGCCGGTTTTTTCCGGGTTTTCCGGTTACCGGCCGGTTTTTCGGTTACCGGTTTCAAAACATCTCAAAATTCAAATTTTGATTTTTAAATTTTGACCGGTTTTTTCTGGTAACCGGCCGGTAACCGCCCGATTACCGTCACCGGCCGCTGACTGGGATTTCTTCCGGTTCTGGTATTTGGAACCTTGCTTCACACTCATGTTTCTTTTGATGAAAACAAACAATAGACCTTGAAATCAATGTGGACAGAAGTTAGTGAAATCATACATAAGTTGGCCCAATTTGATTGAGTGAATCTTGATTGCGTGGATCCTTATTTTGTTGACTCATTTTTTTTACAACTTGTTAATAATCCTATATCAAAATCATGTCACCTGTTACATATAATGTAGTACTTAACATACACTAAACATTTCTTCCTAAGCTCATTTGACTTTGTTTATACTCTGGGACAACAATATAACTGTTTACCTTTCTGCTTCCCTCACTGTAGAAAGGTCAGGAGTCACGTGCTGTTTTTGCAAGGGATGTTACTAGAGGAGCAACATCTGAGCAGGTTATTGTATTTCCAAATACTAGTTTTTTGTTGTTTCAGATTTTGGGTTTCAGATGTGTTGATATGAAGATATTAATATTTTTTTTACCTGTCTTTGTTATCTGTCTTCTGTTTCTGCTGGACAGAGATTTCAGCCTGATTCGGATGCAGGTAAACCAGTGCACCTGCAATTGTAATAGTCATATGCTTGTCCTGCATTTGTTTTGCTTTGTGGATTTTATCATTGTACATCTCTTGCAATCACGATGTCGGTCTGGGTTGCACTCAATTGAATGTTTATTTTCTTTCACTTTAGACAGTGGCGGAGGGGGCTTCCCCCCATGATTCATGCAAAACTTTAGTTAGGGTGCAGTATTAGGACTTGATTAACATTAGCCCCTACTAATTAACTTATGTGATTAAGTAGCAGTTTATGTCAAGCTAAAAAGCACAGGTGTTAATTCATGGTCCGTGAGTCCATGTTATCTATCATCCAATCGCACAATGTTTCATCCCTCTATACGTTTAGGGCTTGATCAAGTGTGTCTTATACGCATCTAGTTTTTGTCTTGCCATTGGTTGAATTGGTGATGTATAAGTATGCGCCAAACTGCACTGTTGGGTGACTCTGTGAAGCGTAAGTGTTCGCCAAGCTCCAATTATTATGTGATATAAAAAATAAATATTCCTTTTTAAGAAAACCTTTATTTTTTTAATCAATAGCTCAAACATCTATACTATGATAGGATTGTAGTAGCAAATTCATGTCTCCTCTCAGCCCCTATATGAAAAAATCCTGGCTCCGCCCCTGTTAGACATGTCAACATTACTCTCTATTGGGGCACAGTGACCCTATTTAAGTAGTATTGCATTGGAGTCATGCTCTCCTAATAATATAGAATGTAGATCAATTCATAGCACAGGTCAACCAATTGTATATATATTGTATGGATAACTAAGCGCTATCGTCTATGCTATGTTCAGTATTTGAGCTATCGTCTATGCTATGTCCAGTATTCTGTGCCCGGTTTGAGTTTCCATTTCCTGGCCAGTTATTGCTAGCAAGGCTAGGTGACCAATCTCCAGCTGAGAGCTGGTCTAAACTGGATAAAACTAGTCCAGTGGATGACTGTATGGTCAAATCAGATCTAGACAGCAGGAATTTGGTAATAGCCATGAACCAACAAAAATCCATCCTATTTCCTTTATCTTTTCACTTTTCCTTATTTCTGAAGAAAATAACCAATTGCTTGTTTAGCCATGTGTACTATCCAGATGTGGAAATTGCCTGACTAGCCGAAACTTGAGCGTATTGGCTGGTTAACCCCAATGCCCCATTGTGGTCTACATGAGTTTTAACCAGTTAGCAGTGGTACCTGGCTGGTATTAGCTGTCTGTAGTACCAGTTGATCTGACAGGTTACCACTGGCAATCTGAGTCCTGCTTGGCACAGGTACATACCAAACAAAGAAAAATTCGAATACGTCGTTGATCCAAACAGTAGTGTTGATACAAAGAAATAGACTGGAGCCTTATTTTGCAATCTATGCCAGTAGTAGTCAATGTTTAGTCTTGTCTCCTTTATTCTGCTCCCAGTGGAGATGGATGGATGGTCTTTGATCCTCTGGTTTTAATTTGTAACACGATCCTTAGAGTACATTTACTCGCTTGAAAGCCATGGGACGTGAATACCCTTTGGTTGAGAAATTTAGTACGCCCTTTTTAATGAGTGATGAGATTAGATTGCCCATGTAACTATCTGATTTCTGACATACTCTATCCGTTCTTTTTTACTTAGACTTCCTAAATTCTGTGCCGTCAAACTTTCTAAAGTTTGACCGCCAATAGGTTTAAAACAATCTAGATTGACTATACGGAAAATACTTTCATAATATTATAATTTTATTAGTATATCTTAGTGTAAAGTTATAAAAAGTAACGACCAAAGTCGCACCTCGGAGATCATGAAAAGTAAAACATGCCAAGTAAAAAAGAATGGAGGGAGTAATTATTTAGAAGGGCCCTACTTACAACATACTTATGAAGTAAATAAATCATGGGGTGTGTAACTGTGTATCTAGCATACTGTACACCCCCTTGTTTCCTGTACCAGTGCAAAATCCCAATTTTTTTATTGAAAAAATAAGTAGATATTTCTGGATCCCCATGGCACTTGTGCACCCCTTGTAGAGGCATAGCATAGCCTCATAGATGTTTTATTCTTTGACCCAAAAGTATGTTCTGTTTATATCTAACTTGCTTTCCTGTTTTAGATAAGGAGAGTTTTTTGGGCTTGCATCCGACATCTGACTTTAAAATTACAGGAACAAGTGCAGCAGGTGGAAGCCAGATGGGTCACTCACTGGTTGGTGAGAATTTGTCAAACAAGTCAGTTCCGCAAGTTCACAGCCTAAATAGCTTATACTCTATCATTCAGTTAAGAGAGGTGAATTTACTATCACAAGTGCACCTTGGAAGTTGGAAGTTATCATGTTTTAACATTTCATTTCTGATTCTTCTCAATATTTATGCCAGCCACCTATCACCTTGAAGCCATCAGAAAACCAGACTGAGCAGGATGCGACAGAGGTAGCTATTGTGAGACTATTGATCAAATCCTACTATGACATTGTCAGAAAGAGTATTGAAGATGCGGTTCCAAAGGCTATAATGCACTTTCTGGTAAGTTAAGCTTCTACAGTGATATCAGTATAAACTACTTTGGTGATTACCTACTTATTGGTGATTTTTCGATATAATTCTACTGGACTTCTGGCTTTCTTATATGCCTGTTGTTTTCTCCTGTATGTAGAGTGCTTTAAAAATTCATACCTCCAATATCAAATGTCAAATTATCAAAGGCATCCGAAATGCATTAATTATTTGTGCTTATTATGATATTAATATTCCTGATGTAGATGTACTTGTATAACCCATATATTATTGCCACACTGAATCAAAGGCATGTGCAACCCACCACCTTCAACAGCTTCTCATGTTAAAACAGATTTTTCGGTTCCATGTGAACATATTCAATCGCGGACTAAATATTGTTGCTAAAGGTCATAAGTTCCAGCACCCCTGGTCACTGTGCATACAAACTATTACCGGTTGTTAGTGTTGCTACTGGGCTCTAACTTCCAAGTAGTAATCTTAGGTCACTGTATTGGTGACACTGGTGTTTAACTGATGTTTTACCTCAGGTGAACCACACAAAGCGGGAGCTGCATAATGTTTTAATTCGGAAACTGTACAGGTGCACGAGTTACCCTTTGGTTTTATACTTGCTAATGAGCAGTTCAATTGATGAGTTTGGATTACTTTGTATACAAAAGAATCATTTTAAAATGATTATCCGCTGTGCAGAGAGAACCTGCTCGATGAAATGCTGAGGGAAACTGATGAAGTAATTATCAGACGGCAGCGTATTCAGGAAACTCTACAAGTTCTTGAACAGGCACACAGGGTATTTCCAGTCTCTTAAATGTCCTCATCTATATCTGTCCAGCAATCTTTTGACATCTGTATTTTTTTTCAGACGCTTGAGGAATTTCCCCTTGAAGCTGAAAAGGTTGAGAAGGGCTACAGCCTCGCTGAACATGCAACTGGCCTGCCAAAAATCCATGGACTCAGCAATGGCCACTCCAGCGGCATTTACCCACCCTCCTCCCTGAACTACCACAACTCAAAGAAAGCATCCCATGTACACCAGCATGCGCCAGTGGCATCCTATTCGCACCCGGATGCCCATGGAGGGCACCTTTCCACTTGATCCAATTCTCAATCATTGTCGAGCGATGCGCTTGAGCCATGCGCTTGAGTTTTGACCGGTAAATTCATTTTTTTTTGCTAGCAAGGTATATCTTTGTACGGGAAGCTTTTTGCTGGAATAACACCTTCATTAAGTACTACAGCATTTGTACGGGAATAGCCTGAGCCCACACACATATATAGTCAATAGGGGCAGTAGGGTGGTTGTGTAGAGCTATATGTAACTAGCCCCAGGTAATATGTCACGGACCTTTCAGGGCAATGGTTTGGCTGCACCATGGGCCGTGGTGGACGTGGGCTGGACTTGGTCGAGGCCTACGTACGAAGACATGGAGCAGCAGAAAAGCTACAGCGGCAGCACTAGATGGGATCCAAGAGAATAGAGCGAACTGGCTTCTTCCTCTGGTTCTGTTCCCCCCTTGTATCCTCGTCTTCTCAAATGCTCCCCAAATTCTCCTCTGATTCCAGTCTAATCTCTCCATTCCCTATCCCCAATTTCACCAAGGACTTTGTATCCTGAACTGGTTCGTAACAATATGTTTTGTTTTACCCTTGAGAATGGGAATCGCTTGTTAGGGCAACTATTCACTTGCAATCGCGAAGTTACCGGACTTAGGGCTGAACATATTAGTTTTTGCATATGGTTTTTGGCTGTGACTGATGAATAGTCGTGGCTGATGAATAGTAGAGGTTGACAGAAGCAGCTGATGACTAGTAATGGATGATGAATAATAAGTGTATTATGTAAGAAACACGGCGTAACGAAAGATACTACAACATTTGGGCCGTCATGCGACTTACGGAATTGTGATATAATAAAATACAAAGCATATTACAATATAGGAAAAACGAAAAGTAATGGCTGATAGAAGTGGCTTATAGAAATTAGGATATTTATATTGATTTCTGCTTCTGGAAACAAAACTCAAAAGTACAAGTCAATATGAACATGTCTATAATATCTAAAGAAATTTATAAATAAACCCATGCTACGTGTAGTTGGTGGGTTTCAAAGTGTTGAGCTAGACATAAGTACTAACCATGATTTTGTTAGCCAGGTATACATAATTCATTGGTTACAGGCTGAAGTGGTACCACTTTGTTTTAGTCTTGGGGCTGTTTCGATGGTTTTAATTCGTCGGTATTCGGAGTTTCAGATTGGAAACTAAACTTACCTCCCTTCTACAAGTTCTAGGGTTGCCTGAAGTCTCTTTGAGGGTTACCTCCCTTCAAATCATGATGTGTGAACGAATCTTATGGACTTGAGATATAGAAATAATGTGAATTGTGCATTACGGTACCAACAGGACAAGAATGCCAAGACTACATAGTGATCCGACGCATAGAAATTGTGTCGATTGGCTGCTCTTGAAGCCTACCCCGGAGTCCACTTGGTAGATCCGGAGTTCAACTCCTTGCTATTTCTTTCCTGAAGTCTCTCGTTCCCAGGTGTTCTTCACTGTTCACAACTTTTGCTCTCCTCGTATCTTTGTAAACTAGGTCAACAAAATGTGGTGATATTGCGTGAATGGAGTTTGTTGCTCAATTGTATGTATATATGATGAAACCCAGACGTAGATTGGTGTGGCATTAATTTTTTGCATATGTGATCATAAAAACATATCCTGCAAGAAGTATCTTATGTATTGGACTGCTTTAGTGCAAAGCCATTAGCATGGTGCAGCTGGATCGAATATGGCCCGGACCGTATATTGGTCTTTCCATGCGCTATATCCCATAATTTTTAACGGAACCAAGAGTTAGATACGAATGCCACGAGATGCAAATACGAATTTGGATACGAATGCCACGAGATGCAATTACGAATTTGGATGGTGTCGAAGAGACGAAGACGAGTATTGGACATGTATGGTTCGAATATGTGTACGCGGTTGCAAATATCTAATCAGATTTTACACGGGCACACGCAAAAATCACAGGAGAAGAATGAAGTTTCTCAGGAGAGTCGATTTGAGTGCAGGATGGTAGTCTTGTGTGACTTTTAATATGTGAGTAACTTTCCAAACATTATGTTAATTTAGGGGCACATTTGGAAGAGATTACCTTGAAAACCATCACAACAACAACCATGCGCCGTTTGGAATGTGATATTTTTTTTTTCTAGATTGATATAGCAAATGAACCGCTTCACCGCATCTATTTTGTAACAAGAAGTTTATGCTTAAACACCATCTATTTTGTAAGGGAGGAAGTAGAAATACGTGCACATTTACATGAATGCAGCTAGAATTCGCTGTGCGATAGTATTGTGACATGTGGCGTGATAAAATTACAACCGAAGATAAAGATATGGACATTTGTTCAAAGTTGCTGTTTTTTAACGGACCACGGTTGTTCCTTTTTTTTTACAGCAAAATTTTGTAGATGACTTTGATTTGCTTTGATGTGGGTGCCGAAAACTACCAGAATTTCATAGAAAGTCCTCTGATCTCTACAGTGGAACTCTAACTGTAGGAGTACTTTAACGGTATACTTTCCATGGTGATCGGCACGTCTTCACTCTTGAAGCAAAGGGACCAAACATAGAGAGCAGCTGGCCAAACCATGTCTGTACTGGGCTGCTCATGCCTGTCCATCATGTGCATGTTCTTCGCCCGAATGGGTCGCTCAGTGAGCTCACAGGAACAGGAAGCAAGCTAATTGTCCAAGAATTGCTAATCGTTTCTTTTCCGATGCCTCCGATTCCCTATCTTCAAACTCTTTCTGTGGGTTGCTGGTGCCTTACTATTGATGATTATTTAGAACAGGAAATTTGGTGGTCATATGGGCGTGCCAATGAGTTTGATGCTCGATGGTTTATATACGCTATTGTGAAGGCTATTGAGAAGGCTGTCATCGTGCATAAATGCTTAGGAGAGGGAATGAAATAAATAGGGGCAGAAGGGATAAACTGAATTTACCATAAGAGGCTGGCGTCTTAGATTGCGATTGATTAGTCTAATAAATAATAATTGATCAGAGAAACAAAAAATAAAAAACTGAAAACCAAAAAAAGTTTTATTTCCTATAGCGTGGTTTTCTTTTTTGTAAGGATAATAATATCCACCTTGGCTCACTATATTTATCACTTAATTAAAATTTTCTATATAACCGACCGAAAAATTTTCAGACCGTTGGATCTCGATGGATGATCTAGACATCGCCGTCGCCGTCCTCCACCGCGTGCGTCATGGACCTCACCTCGCTGTCCTTCTCATTCGCACAGGAGCACGTGCTAAACCTCATCGCCGACCTCCTCCGCTCGCAGACCTCGCCATCGCCATACTCTATCGCGCTCTCTCCTGCGGAAGCGAGACCTTATGGCCGGCCTCCTCTGCACGCGAAACCTTGTTGTAGGCCTGCATCGCCTACCCGGATTGCAATGGCAGGCGATCGAGCTAAGAAACATCGCCGTCCGTCCCCCTCCGTGCTATTGGAACCCTGCCGTTTCATGCGCCAGGTTTCAGTGAGGTTTCAAAATTGAAATCTCAAAAGTAACAGTTTCGGGCAAGTTTCAATATTCGAAAACAAGTCCCAGACATGTCTCAAGTAATGGAAGCAAGTTTCAGGTGAGTTTCAAGTTTGCAAATTAGAGTTTCATGCAAGCTTAAGTTTCGAAAGTAAGTTTCACGTAAGTTTCAAGTTTTAGGGGGATTTTTTTTGGGAGGACAGAAGATGCAATGCGTTTTTTAAGATTCAAGAACTGTAGTATGTTCCACTTGACAATGTTTTCCCATAAGTCCATTTTCCCATAGCATCACAATGTTTTCCGAACTTTTCATCAAATCATGACGCCATCAACGACCATGCAATCATCCCCACATCAGATGACACGTAGGGACGTGCCACTATCATCGACAGTGAAACCATATTGAAGAGATACAAAGGCTATCTATCAGTGAGTAAGGGGACGAGAAATATTGGACAAGCTATCCTAACAATGGTATCCTAGATCTGAAAAGAAAGCACTCACCTGGCCGTCCTCGCCGGGCCGTCGTCGTCGCTGGCGTGCGGGAGATCGGCCGAGCCGCGGGCTCGCCGGCGCTCCACGTACGGGCCACCGTCGGCGCTGCTGGACAGATCCGAGCGCCTGCGCGAGGGGCGCCGACACGGAGCCGCTCGACGGCGGCGTGCTCCCTCTCAGGGGAGCGCGCACGCCGGCGAGAGGGCCCATGGCGGCGCCGGTCTTCTTCCCCTTCTCCGGCGGCGTGGACGATGTCGCCGCCGCCGCCGTCGTTTCGCTCGCTCGGGTGCGGAGAGAGAGAGAGGGGAGAGGCAGAAACGACCTAGGGTTTTTCGGGGGCGTCCGTCGCGGCGGTTTTTGTTCGGGCGATTTTCGCTCGCAGCCGTCGGATGGCGACGGACGGTACAGATGGCGCCGAGCGCGTCGGGCTGCCTTTCGGCCCAGGCGGGCGAGAGAAATCACGGCCCAGGCCCAGGTTGCGCGCGAGAGCGCGCCGCCGCGAGGAGCGAGAGCCGTCGGATGCGAATCCGACGGCTGACGGGGCGCGGAGCAGAGCGTGAAGGACAACAAGAAAAAGAACTTCAACAGTAACTTCTTCTCAAAGAACAAGGGAAAAGCCCCTGTCCATCAGCTTCAACAGAATAAGTTTGCTGTAGACAAAGATCAGTGTCTTCACTGCAAGAAGAAGGGACACTACAAGAAGAACTGTCCTGATTACTTAAAGATGATAATGGCAAAGAAAGGTGAGAACATTATTACCTTTATAAATGAATGCCTGTATGTGCAATATTCGAAATCCACTTGGTGGATTGACTCAGAGTAATGCTGTTCATGTTGCTAATTCCTTACAGGATTCCGTTCGACGAGGACTACGCAAAGAAACGAAAGATGCATTAAAGTTGCAAATGGAGTCAAAGCTGAAGTTGAAGCCGTTGGCGATCTTTCATTAGAGTTAGCTAATGGCTCCAATCTTTTACTTAGAGATGTCCTTTTGTTCCTCTTTACAGAGGAATTTGATTAGTGTTTCAAATTTGGACAAAGATGGTTATGATTGTAATTTTGGAAATGGCAAGTGTGAAATAATGTTTAATAAAGAATGTGTTGGTCTTGCCATCTTACGAATGAGCTTTATTTGTTATCATTATGTGATGATGTGAATGTCGATGCGATAATGGGAACGTCGCGTGCGAAAGTGATTGAATCCTCGTCTACGAATGTAAACAAAACGAAAGAGAACTCTAGATGAGTCGTCGAAATTATGGCACTGTCGTTTAGGCCATATTTCGAGGGGGAGAATAGAAACACTAGTTAAGAATGATATTCTTCCTCCATTAGAGTTCTCAGACTTAGAACAATGCAGAGAATGCATTAAAGGAAAATATGTAAAGAAAATTAAAAAAGACGCTAAAAGAAGCACAGGAGTTCTACAAATTATTCACACAGATATTTATGGTCCTTTTCCTGTGAAAAGTGTGGATGGATATGACTCGTTCATAACATTCACGGATGATTACTCCCGTTATGGATATATTTATCCAATCAAAGAAAGAAATGAAGTCTTGGATAAATTCAAGACATTTAAGGCTGAAATTGAAAACCAACACGATTTAAAGATTAAGATAGTCCGATCTGATCGTGGGGGGGAGTACTACGGTCGACATACCCCATATGGACAAGTTCCTGGACCTTTTGCAAGGTTTTTACAGGAAAATAGAATAGTGGCCCAGTATTCTACAACGGGCGAACCTCAAAGAAATGGAGTAGTGAAAGACGCAACTGCACTCGATGGATATGGTGCAAGTATGATGAGCTACTCCACACCGCCATTGAGTTTATGGATGGAGCGTTGAAAACCGCCATTCATATTCTCAACAGAGTGCCTAGTAAGTCGGTGTCCAAAACACCGCACGAGATGTGGACGAGAAGAGTTCCTCACTAAACCACTTACGTGTGTGGGAGTCTCACTGAGGCTAAAGTATTTAACCCAAACCTTGGGAAGCTTGATCCCAAAGCGATGAAGTTGCCATTTCATTGGCTACCCTGAAAAGTCAAAAGAGTTTCGTTTCTACTGTCCAGATAGATATACAAAGTTTATAGAAACGAGACACGCTGTCTTCTTAGAGGATGAAATGATGAGAGGAAGCATGGTAGCTCGAGAGATTGACCTTGAAGAGAAGCGGGTGTATGCGCCCACTCCGATGATTCAAGAGCCATTCTTCACACTACCTGCTGTGTCACATCCCAAAATTTGGTTTTTTTGAAAAATTTAAATTCAAATTAATTATTTTAAGATAATTGGATTTTACTTGGCTTTTAATTGCCTTTCTGGATTTTTCTGGAATTTAAAAACTATTTTTAGAGTTTAAAAAGTAATTCAAAGTATGAAAATTAAATATCAACAATAGTTGGAAATAATTTTATTAAATCCAAAATATCTCCAGGAGCTTCTGTGAATTTTTCTGGAATTTTTGGAGGTATTTTCATATTTTTCTGAGGCCTAAATAATTTTCTAGCCTTTTCTGAAAATCTACATCAGAAAATAAAAATTAAAAATTCCCCTTCCCCTCCGGCCGACGCGTGGACGGCCCAGATCCGTCCACGTCGCCGCTCGGCCAATCCAGGCCACCCCTCCCTCTCCCTCGCTGTCCAGCCGGCCGGCCGTCGGCGGCGGCCGCCTTCCTCCCCGCGCCGACGCGTGGACGGCTCGGATGAGCCGAGTCTCCGCGCGGGCCATCCAGCCACCCGCTCTCACTCCCGCCCTCACCCCCACTGACCCGCGGGCCCCGCCCGTCAGCCACGCACGCCCTCTCTCCCGCTGCCACCCGGCCCCACCTGTCGGATCCGTCGTCCCCACGGAGCCGGCGCCTTCCTTTCTTCCTCCCCTCTTTCCTTTCTCGCCGGCCGACCGTACCCGAGCCGAATCCGGCCTTGCCTTCTCTGCCTCTCCCCGGTTTTGGCAACCCCGAGCCCAGTGAAGCGAATCCCAACGCCGTCGTTCCTTCCCTTCCGCCCCTATTTCCTCTTTCCCCAAACTTTCCCGCTGCCCCGAGATCTCCGGCGAGCAATCCCGCGGCCGTGACCCTCCTCCGCCCTATAAAGCCCCCTCGGCCGCCTCCTCTCGCACCACGTCCGGAGCGCTCCACCTCCTTCCCGAGCCTCGTAGCACCCGACCGGCGCTCTCTCCCGAAGCTCCGCCCAACTCCGGCGAGCTCGCGCCGCCTCGGTCGTCTCGAGCCGCGCCGCCACCTCGAGCTTCCTCGCGCCCGGGCGAACCTCCCCGACACCTCAGCCGCCCCTCCCCGCCGCCGGAGCGCCGTCGCGTCGGAGGACCCGAGCCAGCTCCGCCACCTCCTCGTCGCCGGCCTTCTCCGCTGGTCGCCGCACTTCGTTGACCCCTCCAATCGGACCCTCCGCACTGTGATTACATATCACGCACCGCCGTAACCTCTCGGCCTCCTCGCGCCGACGACCTTGCCTCCGTTCACGGCTGCCGGACCACCCGAAGGTACCCCTCAAGAGGGTTACCTACCCTTATTGGGTAGGCAAAGCCTCCCCGCTCACTTGGCTATCACCGCTCGCTCTCCCCTCCCCCGACTCCCTCGGCGCGTGTTCGAGCCCTCGGTTCCGCGCGCGGAGGTTGAGTTTTTCGTTTATTTTCCGGGCTGACAAGTGGGTCCCACCGTCGTGCCGCCGGCTGCACTGCCACTGCCGCCTGGGCCCCACCTCTATGCTGGTCTCTGACAAGTGGGCCCGGAGTCCAGAGGGTCCCACATGTCAGAGGTTAAGTCAGTGGGCTCACTGTCCAGTGGGTCCCACATGTCAGTGACCACCAGTGGTTCTTGTTCGATGGGCCCCACCGTCGATCTCTCGAATAAAAATAGAAATTAAAATCTAATATTCCAGTGGGCCCCTAAGTGGTTGCTAGTTCTTTCTTGTGTGTTGGCTTGGGATGTGGTTTAGTTCCCCTAATCTCTTACCTTTGCTATTTCCCTCTTACCTTCTGCTAACCTAAACCCTTCGGATGGTGAACACGAGGAGCAACCCGGCAGCAGCACTGTGACGCCAACAACCAGCCGGAGGACAACATTCCACCACCTCCGCTCAGGCCCCCAACTTGGAGCAAATGATGGCCATGCAACTTCAGCTTCTTCAAGCTTTAGCACAAAACCAAGTGCAACCACCCAAAGATGCTCCCAACCAGGCACCCAGTCTAAGTTGGGAGAATTCATGAGGACAAGGCCTCCCACTTTTGTCGGATCGATGGATCCCTTGGAGGCGTATGATTGGATCAAGGATGTGGAAAGAAAATTGGTCCTAGCTCGATTACAACGATAATGAAAAGGTGCTGTATGTTGCTCACCACTCAAGGGAATGGCTGCCAACCGGTGGGAAAACTACCGCGCGCCATCAAAATGCACAAGCCATCACTTGGGAGGAGTTTGTGAAGCTTTTAGATCGCCCATATTCCTACGGAATAATGGAAATGAAGAAGAGAGAATTCTACCAACTACAACAGGAAACCTCGGTGTTTCGAATACCAACAAGTTCACCCAACTGTCGGTATGCATCTCAAGAGGTCACCTCGAGGCGACCAAGATTTGGAGGTTCACGCAAGGACTTGACCCCAATCTCAAGGTGCAGTGGTATCCAATGACTTCCCAACCTTCCAAACCTAGTGAACAAGGCCTTTGTCCAAGAAGATGCTCGGCGCCGGTGTATCTAAAAT
Organism: Dendrocalamus sinicus; assembly: GCA_036346575.1. Taxonomy (NCBI): domain Eukaryota; kingdom Viridiplantae; phylum Streptophyta; class Magnoliopsida; order Poales; family Poaceae; genus Dendrocalamus; species Dendrocalamus sinicus. The sequence goes on from CM070650.1 coordinate 24,396,653, forward strand.
CGGAAGAGGAAGTTTCAAGCCCAAAGAAGGAGCAAGCAGCTCGATTCCGCCCCAACGCACCTCACTATCACAAGCTCTCGAGTCAAGCGTGCCGAGGACTCCTTTTGAGACCCCGCCCAAATCCACAAACTCCCGGGCAAACAATGGTGGCCAACCCCCGCAGAACACGACTTCAGCAGCAGGAGTGCAGTGCTTTAACTGCAAGAACATGGGGCACTATGCCAAGAATCGTCCCCGACGCCCAAAGAATGACTCGATTCGTTTCAATCTGGGACTACGCCAAGAAGAGCTCCGATCGCAGTCAAGGCCGTGGGGCACCACAAACCCCAAGGACTCCACAAGTGGTGAGCAGAGGGCATCTCAACCATGTGACCGCGGAAGCAGCCCAGGATGCACCCGACGTAGTTCTGGGTAAGTTTCTTGTCAACTCAGTAATTGCATCAGCATTATTTGATTCTGGAGCTTCGCATTCTTTTGTGTCAAAAGATGTGGTTGAAAGGTATAATTGGGATGTGAGTAAACTACAAAACCCCATGCTAGTCCAGTCCCCTGGAAAGGAAATGAGGACTAACACAGTTTGCCTTGACGCAACTGTGGATATAAATGGAGTTAAGTTCTTAGCAAATCTTATTATAATAGACTCCAAAGGTTAGATGTAATACTTGGAATGGATTGGTTAACCAAGTATAAAGGGCAGATAGATTGTGCTGATCGAGCTGTTACAATCACTAACTCTGATGGGATTCAAGTAAGGTATAAGTCAAACTCTCCCACCCAGAGCAGGTGTAGTTTGAACAATGTGAAGGGAGTGACTCTGGAAAAAGTACCTATAGTGAGTGAGTACCCAGATGTATTCCCTGAAGATTTGCCCTAATGCCGCTGACAGGAAGTAGAGTTTGTCATCAACTTAGTACAGAATAGCTCCAATTTCCAAGAGACCTTATCGGATGTCTGCAAATGATTTGGCGGAAGTTAAGAAACAAATTGAAGAGCTGCAGGATAAAGGATTTGTAAGGCCAAGCTCGTCACCTTGAGGAGCACCAGTATTGTTAGTGAAGAAGAAGGACGGAAGTCTTCGCATGTGTGTGGACTATCGATCCTTGAATGATGTGACAATTAAGAACAAGTATCCTTTGCCGAGGATAGATGATTTATTTGATCAATTGAAAGGTTCATGTGTTTTCTCAAAGATCGATCTTCGATCAGGTTATCATCAATTGAAAATAAGACCAGAAGATATACCAAAGACGGCTTTTGCTACTCGCTATGGATTGTATGAATATACAGTGATGTCTTTTGGCTTAACCAATGCTCCCGCATATTTCATGAATCTGATGAATAAGGTGTTCATGGAATATTTGGATAAATTTGTGGTGGTATTCATTGATGATATTTTGATATATTCCAAGAATGAGGAAGAGCATGCGAACATTTGAGGATAGTTTTGGAAAAGCTCGAGAGAACACCGCTTGTATGCCAAATTTAGCAAGTGTGAGTTTTGGTTGAAGAAAGTAGCCTTCTGGGTCATGTAATTTCTGCGGGAGGAGTGTCCGTAGACCACGATAAAGTTAATGATGTGCTCAATTGGACACAACCTAAGTCGATATCGAGATCGAAGTTTTCTTGGATTGGTGGCTACTATCGTCGATTTATTGAAGGTTTCTCCAAGCTCGCAAGACCTCTCACCCGATTCTTTGAAGAAGGAAAAGAAGTTTGAATGGAGTAAACCATGCGAGGATAGTTTCAAGAGCTGAAGAAGAGGTTAACTTCTGCACCGGTGTTGGCGCTCCTGACATTAGGAAGGATTTGAAGTCTTCGTGATGCGTCAAGGCGGGGACTAGGCGTGTCTTGATGCAAGAAAGAAAGGTAGTAGCATATGCCTCAAGGCACTGCGACCCCATGAAGGAAATTACCCAACGCATGATTTAGAGCTCACGCCGTAGTGCATGCACCGAAAATATGGAGGCATTACTTGATTGGTAACCGTTGTGAAATTTACACGGATCACAAGAGTTTGAAATATATATTCACTCAACCCGATCTCAACATGAGGCAAAGGAGATGGCTTGAGTTAATAAAGGATTATGATATTGGAATACATTATCACCCAGGAAAGGCTAATGTGGTAGCAGATGCCTTGAGTAGAAAGAGTTATTGTGCCAAGTCAGTGGATTAAGGACGATGCCCGCCTTCAAGAAGAATTCCAACGGCTCAACTTAGAAGTAGTGGAGGAAGGATTCCTAGCCACTTTGGAAGTTCAACCAACCTTAGAAGATCAAATCAGAGCAGCTCAAAAGGAGGACAAGTATGTCCAGGAGATTAAGGATAATATGAAGAAAGGAAAAGCTTCGGGATTTTCAGAGGATGAAAAAGGTACCCTTTGGTTTGGGAAAAGGATTATTGTACCTGAAAAGAAAGAGGTAAAGGAGTTAATATTAAAGGAAGCCCATGAATCTGGATATTCAATTCACCACAGGAGCACCAAGATGTACCAAGATCTCAAGGAAAGGTATTGGTGGTCAAGTATGAAACGAAATTGCAGAATACGTAGCCTTGTGCGATGTATGCCAACGGATTAAAGCCGAACACCGAGAGACTGCGGGACTTTTGCAGCCGTTGCAGATCCTCGAGTGGAAATGGAAAGAAATTGGTATGGATTTTATAAGCTGGATTACCAAGAACCAAAACAGGCACGATTCAATTTGGGTTATAGTGGATCGTTTGACAAAAGTCGCCCATTTCATTCCAAAAAAGACCACATACTCCGGGATAGACTTGCAGAGTTGTACATGTCAAGAATTGTGTGCTTGCATGGGATCCCAAAGAAGATAGTGTCCGATCGAGGAACCCAGTTCACTTGAGATTTTGGCAAAAGCTACATGAACTTTTGGGCACAAATTTAAACTTCATGACACTTATCATCCACAGATGGATGGTCAAACAGAAAGAGTAAATCAAATCTGGAAGACATGTTGAGAGCTTGTGTCTTGGCAAACAAGAGTAATTGGGATCGAGTTTGCCCTATGCAGAATTCTCCTACAACAATAGTTATCAATCCAGTTTGCAAATGTCTCCTTCAAGCCCTATACGGCGAAAGTGTAGGACTCCATTGTATTGGAAGGAAATAGGAGAAGGACAAGTGTTTGGACCAGATGTGCTGAAGCAAGCGAGAAGAACAAGTTCGTCTAATCCAGATGATTAAAAACAAGACAAACCGCATGTAAAAGCTATGCGGACAATCGTCGAAGAACGTTAGAATTCGTACACTGAGATCATGTTTATTTGAAAGTGTCCCCACTCAAGGGAATGAGATGTTTTGGAGTCGGTGGAAAGCTAGCTCCCAGATTCATTGGACCTTTTCCTGTTGTGGCGAAACGAGGAGAAGTTGCTTACCAGTTGGAGCTTCCACCACAACTGTGAAAGGTGCATGACGTCTTTCATGTGTCTCAACTAAGAAAGTGTCTCAGAGTTCCAGAAGAGCAGATGCCTCTAGATGAAATAAACGTAAAGGAGGACCTCACCTATCCAGAATATCCAGTCAAGATATTGGAGGAAGCAGAGCGCCGTACGCGCAGCAAGGTTATCAAGTTCTGTAAAGTGCAGTGGAGCAACCATTCAGAATCGGAAGCAACTTGGGAGCGTGAAGAGGATCTAAAAGAAGAGTTCCCCGACCTTTTTCCCAGTCCATCCGAATCTCGGGGTCGAGATTCTTTCTAAGGGGGGTAGGTTTGTCACATCCCAAAATTTGGTTTTTTTGAAAAATTTAAATTCAAATTAATTATTTTAAGGTAATTGGATTTTACTTGGCTTTTAATTGCCTTTCTGGATTTTTCTGGAATTTAAAAACTATTTTTAGAGTTTAAAAAGTAATTCAAAGTATGAAAATTAAATATCAACAATAGTTGGAAATAATTTTATTAAATCCAAAATATCTCCAGGAGCTTCTGTGAATTTTTCTGGAATTTTTGGAGGTATTTTCATATTTTTCTGAGGCCTAAATAATTTTCTAGCCTTTTCTGAAAATCTAAATCAGAAAATAAAAATTCCCTTCCTCCGGCCGACGCGTGGGCGGCCCAGATCCGTCCACGTCGCGCCGGCCAATCCAGCCACCCTCCTCTCTCTCGCTCGCCCGGGCCGGCCCGGCCGTCGGCGGCGGCCCGCTTTCCTCCCCGCGCCGACGCGTGGACGGCTCGGATGAGCCGAGTCTCCGCGGGCCATCCAGCCACCCGCTCTCACTCCCGCCTCACCCCACCGACCGCGGGCCCCGCCTCGCCGCCCACGCACGCCTCTCTCCCGCGCCACCGGCCCCACTGTCGGATCCGTCGTCCCGTGGGCCGCGCCTTCCTTTCTTCCTCCCTCTTTCCTTTCGCCGGCCGACCGTGCGAGCCGAATCCGCCTTGCCTTCCCTGCCTCTCCCGGTTTGGCAACCTCGAGGCCCGCGGAAGCGAATCCCAACGCCGTCGTTCCTTCCCTTCCGCCCCTATTTCCTTTTTCCCCAAACTTTCCCCGCCGCCCCGAGATCTCCGGCGAGCAATCCCGCGCCGTGACCCTCCTCCGCCCTATAAAGCCCCCTCGGCCGCCTCCTCTCGCACCACGTCCGGGCGCTCCACCTCCTTTCCCGAGCCCCAGAGCACCCCAAAGACCGCGGCGCTCTCCCCGAAGCTCGCCCAACTCCGGCGAGCCTTCGCGCCGCCTCGGTCGTCTCGTAGCCGCGCCGCCACCTCGAGCTTCCTCGCGCCGGCGAACCTCCCGACACCTCGGCCGCCTCTCGCCGCGCGGAGCGCCGTCGCGTCGGAGGACCCGAGCCAGCTCGCCACCTCCTCGTCGCCGGCCTTCTCGCTGGTCGCCGCGCCGTTGACCCCTCAATCGGACCCCCTCCGCACTGTGATTACATATCACGCACCGCCGTAACCTCTCGGCCTCCCTCGCCGACGACCTTGCCTCCGTTCACGGTGCGCGGACCACCCAAGGTACCCCTCAAGAGGGTTACCTACCCTTATTGGGTAGGCAAAGCCTCCCGCTCACTTGGCTATCACCGCTCGCTCTCCTCCCCGACTCCTCGGCGCGTGTTCGAGCCCTCGCTTCGCGCGGAGGTTGAGTTTTTCGTTTATTTTCCGGCCGACAAGTGGGTCCCACCCGTCGGCCGCCGCCGGCTGCGCCACCGCCGCTGGGCCCCACCTTCAGTCTTTGGTCTCGACAAGTGGGCCCGAGTCCGAGGGTCCCACATGTCGAGGTTAAGTCGGTGGGCTCAGCGTCGATGGGTCCCACATGTCGCTGACCACCGGTGGTTCTTGCTCGATGGGCCCCACCTGTCGATCTCTCGAATAAAAATAGAAATTAAAATCTAATATTCCAGTGGGCCCCACCTGTCAGAAATTTGGGAATTTCTAGATTTATTCAAATATGAGATTTTCAAATGAGCATAACTTTCTCCTTTTAACTCCAAATTCAGCCATTCAAATTTCTAAATTCATCTAAAATCATAATCTATCCAACTATGGCCTCTGTTGAATTTTTTGGATTTTATTGAATTTTTGTTTGTATTTATTTGCTTTGTTGCCTTATCTTTTCTCGCGTAGATTCCAACGTTGTCAACGAACCCTCTTCACAGCAGCAAGAAGACCCAGAGACCCCGCAAGAAGGCAAGTCTCCTTTGATCATCTTGAACCTATGATTTCGAAATGTTTTAATTATTTTAAATTATGTGCATTGCTAGTTACATAAAGTCACTACTTCAAGTCTTTAGGAATTAGTTATTCCAACCTTGTTATGCCCTCATTTGACTTTGATTGCCATGTACATTGTCACCCTAGAACTCCCTTTGTCTCAATAATGAGATTACTATTAATCTTTGTGAATATTAGAATGGTAGGTTAATGCTTAGTCTTGCTATCTAATAACTTTGGAAAATCTTGAAAATGGGAAATTATGATTTATTATTAAAACCTGGTGTTTGAAAGTTAAGTGGCAATTGGAGTTGTCACTGTGAGTTTGAAATAAAATAAAAATGTGAAAGTTGGTTTAGATTAGGGTGGATGGCTGTTTGGGTTGGTGCGATAAGCACGAGAACTTGTTAAGTGTATGTTCCACCCTAGTCAATTAAGGACCGACGCTTGTGTTTGTCCAAACCGAGCATTAACCGTACAACCACAAGTCTATATGGAGTACGACCTAGGTGACTAACTTATGATAGTCTAGTTTAGCTGCCACCGTGGAAAGTGGATGCCGAGGATGGACCGGTTATTCACAATGAGGGACAGGATTTCTTGTACTCATATGGCGCAAGAGGGACTTGATTGGATTTAACCCTTCATGGTGAAACCTCAGTGGGTGGTATCTAGCTAGATTAGAGTAAGGTAAAGGCTTTGTGATATTTTATCCGGGTCTCATGCCAAGGAAGCGTGTTGACTTTTAGGATAATTTATCTCTTGTGGGTAAAGTTGTACAACCTCTGCAGAGTGTAAAACTATTCGAATAGCCGTGCCTTACAGTCAAGGGCGGGCAAGGAATGCATTCACATGGTAGATTTCGGCTTTGTTTTAAAATCAAAGTTTTGTATTCCGAGGGTGGAGGAACTCTCGGAAGGAATCTGGCGGATGGAGCAGAGAGGGTGGATGGAACCCGCGGTTTAAAAACTTGACCAATGGTAATTGGTTAGCTAGTGTTGGTAGTTGGAACCTTCACTAGAAAGTTAATTCGGTAAAAACATTTACTTCATTAAATTGATGCCTTCGAAAATAATTAGTAGTAATGGAATTTAAAATACTGCTTTGTGCAAAAGAACCATATGGCCTTCCTTGTCAAGCCTTGCATCTATGCATTTTCCCAAGACTTGCGGAGTACTTTATGTACTCACATGCTACACTTAAAAATAAAATCTCAGAGGAAGTTGAAGCTCAAGAAGGTGACTACGACTACTGCTTCGCTTGTGGCGGCGATGGATTCTTTTCGGAGGACTAGGTCGCGCTTCCCATCCAATCGCTGTGGCATCTTGATGGGTCTACTTTAATTTCGCTTTGCTTCATTGTGTTTGATTGTGCGAGGTCTTGAAACCTCCAATGTAATAAGGTGACCGGTGGTCGATACTCTTATTTATTGTAATAAATCGTTGGTGGTGAAGTTTCCCATTCATTCGATTGTGTGCACTAGCTTTGATGCGGGACTAGTGCTTTGTAATACACGTAGGGTCCGGGTTTGGTAATCCGGGGGCCCGACAGAGATGGTATCAGAGCCAATTTGACTGTAGGACGTGACCTAGGTTAGGAATGGCAAACCATAAGGACTTATATTTATAAAAAGAGTATATTAAAAATGTGTAAGCTCCTTTGCTTCTACTCTCTTCCTACTTAGAATCTCGTTCTTGTCTCCAACTCCATTTGTTAAAACTTTTACTAATCTCTTCCTTTATTTCAAACTTTGTAGATGGCTGGTTCATCCTCCGCTGCCCCGTGGGACTACTACTCACATGGAGAGGATGCTGGAGCATTCGCTAGCCTTCTCCGGCAGCTGATGCAATGTTTGGAGTACCGTCAGCCGCCCATCTTCAGGGGTCGGAAGACGCGGATCCTGGATCGAGACTCTTGGACGATGGAGGTATTCCTGTATGCACGGGAAGAGGAATTCAAGTCCCACACCTACCCCATCAAGCACCCTCGGTCCCGCTGTTTTGACGCAGTCCAGGACGCAGCACGCCTCGCCATTGACGAGTTGTGCCATCTGCACGAGGATGCTGTGCACCAGTCCCCTTTTTGCTTCTTCATCAACCCCAGGGTAGGACAGAGGTATCCAGATCCCTTTGATATTCCAATGACGATCCTCGATCGTCGCGATCAGTGCAGGCTAACTCAGCGATGGCGATCACTTACTCCGTGGCTTTAGAGAGATCGGACGATTGCGGATGCTACTCACTTCCAGCTACCAAAGATTCGGATACGCCGCGCACAGCTTCTCGAGCCGTGCAGTGAGTTTGAGTTGGGGCGTCTCGGGCCGCACCGACTCGCGCGTCTTCACCCGTAGTCGATTATCGCCGTCTTCTCGATGACACCGTCATCCCCAACAACCCGCACCACTCGACTTTCGGGACTCGTGTCGATGACAAAGACGCAAGAAGGTGCGACGCCCGATCGCCACTGTCATTACTCTCAAGAAGCGCAAGCCTTCTCCTTCGTTCTCGCCGATCGCCTCCGATCGTAACGTGCCTCGGCCGAGTGTGACTGCTCACGTCACCACGTGAGAGAGCGCCAGAAGACCGGAGGAAGATCCGAAGAGGACCGGAAGAAGACCCCGAGGAGCGTCTTTGGAGAGGATTAGTAGTCTTTGGAGTCCGTAGTACCCAAATAAAATGTCCGCGTCCTTAGAACGCTTATTGTTATGTTTTGGTGTGCTAGATGGATGTGCCGTGCCTATGTGCACTTGTGGTACAGCCATCCTTGGAGTTATCTTGATTTTAATAAAGTTTTCCCTAAGTGGTTGCTAGTTCTTTCTTGTGTATTGGCTTGGGATGTGGTTTAGTTCCCTAATCTCTTACCTTTGCTATTTCCTCTTACCTTCTAACCTAAACCCTTCAGGATGGTGAACACGAGGAGCAACCCGGCAAAGAACTGTGGCGCTAACAACCAGCCGGAGGACAACATTCCACCACCTCCCGCTCGGGCCCCAACTTGGAGCAAATGATGGCCATGCAACTTCAGCTTCTTCAAGCTTTAGCACAAAACCAAGTGCAACTAACCAAAGATGCTCCCAACCTGTGCACCCTACCTAAGTTGGGAGAATTCATGAGGACAAGGCCTCCCACTTTTCTTTGGATCGGATGGATCCCTTGGAGGCGATGATTGGATCAAGGATGTGGAAAGAAAATTGGTCCTAGCTCGATTAACGATAATGAAAAGGTGCTGTATGTCGCTCACCACTCAAGGGAATGGCCGCCAACCGGTGGGAAAACTACCGCGCCGCCCATCAAAATGCACAAGCCATCACTTGGGAGGAGTTTGTCGAAGCTTTTAGATCGCCCATATTCCTACGGGAATAATGGAAATGAAGAAGAGAGAATTCTACCAACTACAACAGGAAACCTCGGTGTTTAGAATACCGAACAAGTTCACCCAACTGTCGGTATGCATCGAAGAGGTCACCTCGAGGCGACCAAGATTTGGAGGTTCACGCAAGGACTTGACCCCAATCTCAAGGTGCAGTGGTATCCAATGACTTCCCAACCTTCCAAAGACCTAGTGAACAAGGCCTTTGTCCAAGAAGATGCTCGGCGCACCTGCATTTAAAATCGGAAGAGGAAGTTTCAAGCCCGAAGAAGGAGCAAGCAGCTCTTGATTCCGCCCCAACGCACCTCACTATCACAAGCTCTCGAGTCAAGCGTGCCGAGGACTCCTTTTCAGACCCCGCCCAAATCCACAAACTCCCGGGCAAACAATGGTGGCCAACCCCGCAGAACAAGACTTCAGCAGCAGAGTGCGGTGCTTTAATCGCAAGAACATGGGGCACTATGCCAAGAATCGTCCCGAAACGCCCAAAGAATGACTCGATTCGTTTCAATGGGACTACGCCAAGAAGAGCTCCGATCGCAGGTCAAGGCCGTGGGGCACCACAAACCCCAAGGACTCCACAAGTGGTGAGCAGAGGGCATCTCAACCATGTGACCGCGAGCGGCCAGATGCACCCGACGTAGTTACGGTAAGTTTCTTGTCAACTCGATAATTGCATCAGCATTATTTGATTCGGAGCTTCGCATTCTTTTGTGTCAAAAGATGTGGTTGAAAGGTATAATTGGGATGTGAGTAAACTACAGAACCCCATGCTAGTCCAAATCCTGAAAGAAATGAGGACTAACACGCTTTGCCTTGACGCAATCTGTGGATATAAATGGAGTTAAGTTCTTAGCAAATCTTATTATAATAGACTCAAGGGGTTAGATGTAATACTTGGAATGGATTGGTTAACCAAGTATAAAGGGCGATAGATTGTGCTTGATCGAGTTGTTACAATCACTAACTCGATGGGATTCAAGTAAGGTATAAGTCAAACTCCCCACCCAGAGCGGTGTAGTTTGAACAATGTGAAGGAGCGACTGGAAAAAGTACCTATAGTGAGTGAGTACCCAGATGTATTCCACAAGATTTGCCCTAATGCCGCGAGACAGGAAGTAGAGTTTGTCATCAACTTAGTACCTGGAACAGCTCCAATTTCCAAGAGACCTTATCGGATGTCTGCAAATGATTTGGCGGAAGTTAAGAAACAAATTGAAGAGCTGCAGGATAAAGGATTTGTAAGGCCAAGCTCGTCACCTTGGGGAGCACCAGTATTGTTAGTGAAGAAGAAGGACGGAAGTCTTCGCATGTGTGTGGACTATCGATCCTTGAATGATGTGACAATTAAGAACAAGTATCCTTTGCCGAGGATAGATGATTTATTTGATCAATTGAAAGGTTCATGTGTTTTCTCAAAGATCGATCTTCGATCGAGTTATCATCAATTGAAAATAAGACCGTAAGATATACCAAAGACGGCTTTTGCTACTCGCTATGGATTGTATGAATATACAGTGATGTCTTTTGGCTTAACCAATGCTCCCGCATATTTCATGAATCTGATGAATAAGGTGTTCATGGAATATTTGGATAAATTTGTGGTGGTATTCATTGATGATATTTTGATATATTCCAAGAATGAGGAAGAGCATGCAGAACATTTGAGGATAGTTTTGGAAAAGCTCAGAGAACACCAGTTGTATGCCAAATTTAGCAAGTGTGAGTTTTGGTTGAAGAAAGTAGCCTTCCTGGGTCATGTAATTTCTGCAGGAGGAGTGTCCGTAGACCCTGATAAAGTTAATGATGTGCTCAATTGGACACAACCTAAGTCAGTATCTGAGATCAGAAGTTTTCTTGGATTGGCTGGCTACTATCGTCGATTTATTGAAGGTTTCTCCAAGCTCGCAAGACCTCTCACCCAGTTGCTGAAGAAGGAAAAGAAGTTTGAATGGAGTAAACCATGCGAGGATAGTTTCCAAGAGCTGAAGAAGAGGTTAACTTCTGCACCAGTGTTGACGCTTCCGGACATTAGGAAGGATTTCGAAGTCTTCTGTGATGCGTCAAGGCAGGGACTAGGCTGTGTACTGATGCAAGAAAGAAAGGTAGTAGCATATGCCTCAAGGCAGCTGCGACCCCATGAAGGAAATTACCCAACGCATGATTTAGAGCTCACGCCGTAGTGCATGCACCAAAATATGGAGGCATTACTTGATTGGTAAACGTTGTGAAATTTACACGATCACAAGAGTTTGAAATATATATTCACTCAACCCGATCTCAACATGAGGCAAAGGAGATGGCTTGAGTTAATAAAGGATTATGATATTGGAATACATTATCACCCAGAAAGGCTAATGTGGTAGCAGATGCCTTGAGTAGAAAGAGTTATTGTGCCAAGTCAGGATTAAGGACAGTATGCCTGCCCTTCAAGAAGAATTCCAACGGCTCAACTTAGAAGTAGTGGAGGAAGGATTCCTAGCCACTTTGGAAGTTCAACCAACCTTAGAAGATCAAATCGAGCAGCTCAAAAGGAGGACAAGTATGTCCAGAGATTAAGGATAATATGAAGAAAGGAAAAGCTTCGGGATTTTCAGAGGATGAAAAAGGTACCCTTTGGTTTGGGAAAAGGATTATTGTACCTGAAAAGAAAGAGGTAAAGGAGTTAATATTAAAGGAAGCCCATGAATCTGGATATTCAATTCACCCTGGGAGCACCAAGATGTACCAAGATCTCAAGGAAAGGTATTGGTGGTCAAGTATGAAACGAGAATTGCGAATCACGTAGCCTTGTGCGATGTATGCCAACGGATTAAAGCTGAACACCAGAGACCTGCGGGACTTTTGCAGCCGTTGCAGATCCCTGAGTGGAAATGGAAAGAAATTGGTATGGATTTTATAACTGGATTACCAAGAACCAAAACAGGGCACGATTCAATTTGGGTTATAGTGGATCGTTTGACAAAAGTCGCCCATTTCATTCGATAGAAAGACCACATACTCGGGGATAGACTTGCAGAGTTGTACATGTCAAGAATTGTGTGCTTGCATGGGATCCCAAAGAAGATAGTGTCCGATCGAGGAACCCAGTTCACTTCGAGATTTTGGCAAAAGCTACATGAACTTTTGGGCACAAATTTAAACTTCAGTACAGCTTATCATCCACAGACAGATGGTCAAACAGAAAGAGTAAATCAAATCCTGGAAGACATGTTGAGAGCTTGTGTACTGGCAAACAAGAGTAATTGGGATCAGAGTTTGCCCTATGCAGAATTCTCCTACAACAATAGTTATCAATCCAGTTTGCAAATGTCTCCCTTCGAAGCCCTATACGGCAGAAAGTGTAGGACTCCATTGTATTGGAAGGAAATAGGAGAAGGACAAGTGTTTGGACCAGATGTGCTGAAGCAAGCAGAAGAACAAGTTCGTCTAATCCAGGACAGATTAAAAACAGCACAAACCAGACAGAAAAGCTATGCGGACAATCGTCGAAGAACGTTAGAATTCGTACCTGGAGATCATGTTTATTTGAAAGTGTCCCCACTCAAGGGAATGAGATGTTTTGGAGTCAGTGGAAAGCTAGCTCCCAGATTCATTGGACCTTTTCCTGTTGTGGCGAAACGAGGAGAAGTTGCTTACCAGTTGGAGCTTCCACCACAACTGTGAAAGGTGCATGACGTCTTTCATGTGTCTCAACTAAGAAAGTGTCTCAGAGTTCCAGAAGAGCAGATGCCTCTAGATGAAATAAACGTAAAGGAGGACCTCACCTATCCAGAATATCCAGTCAAGATATTGGAGGAAGCAGAGCGCCGTACGCGCAGCAAGGTTATCAAGTTCTGTAAAGTGCAGTGGAGCAACCATTCAGAATCGGAAGCAACTTGGGAGCGTGAAGAGGATCTAAAAGAAGAGTTCCCGACCTTTTCCTACTCCATCCGAATCTCTGGTCGAGATTCTTTCTAAGGGGGGTAGGTTTGTCACATCCCAAAAATTTGGCTTTTTGAAAAATTTAAATTCAAATTAATTATTTTAAGGTAATTGGATTTTACTTGGCTTTTAATTGCCTTTCTGGATTTTTCGAATTTAAAACTATTTTTAGAGTTTAAAAGTAATTCAAAGTATGAAAATTAAATATCAACAATAGTTGGAAATAATTTTATTAAATCCAAAATATCTCCGAGAGCTTACGTGAATTTTTCTGGAATTTTTGGAGGTATTTTCATATTTTTCTCGAGGCCTAAATAATTTTCTAGCCTTTTCAAAAATCTAAATCAGAAAATAAAATTCCCCTTCCTCCGGCCGACGCGTGGGCGGCCCAGATCCGTCCACGTCGCGCTCGGCCAATCCAGCCACCCCTCCTCTCCCTCGTCGCCCAGCCGGGCCCGCCCGTCGGTGGCGGCCCGCCTTCCTCCTCGCGCCGACGCGTGGACGGCTCGGATGAGCCGAGTCTCGCGCGGCCATCCAGCCACCCGCTCACTCCCGCCTCACCCCCACGACCGCGGGCCCCGCCCGCCGCCACGCACGCCTCTCCCGCCGCCACCCGGCCCCACTGTCGGATCCGTCGTCCCGTGGAGCCGGCGCCTTCCTTCTTCCTCCCTCTTTCCTTTCTCCGGCCGGCCGTGCGAGCCGAATCCGCCTTGCCTTCCTGCCTCTCCCGGTTTGCAACCGAGGCCCGCGAAGCGAATCCCAACGCCGTCGTTCCTTCCCTTTCCGGCCCCCTATTTCCCTTTTCCCCAAACTTTCCCGGCCGGCCCCCGAGATCTCCGGCGAGCAATCCCGCGGCCGTGACCCCTCCTCCGCCCTATAAAGGCCCCCCCTCGGCTTCGCCTCCTCTCGCACCACGTCCCGGAGCGCTCCACCTCCTTCCCGAGCCTCAGAGCACCCGGACCGCGGCGCTCTCCCCGAGCTCCGCCCAACTCCGGCGAGCCTTCGCCGCCGCCTCGGTCGTCTCCGGAGCCCGCCGTCGCCACCTCGAGCTTCCTCGCGCCCGGGCGAACCTCCCCGACACCTCAGCCGCCCCTCCCGCGCCGGGCGCTGTCGCGTCGGAGGACCCGAGCAGCTCCGCCACCTCCTCGTCGCGGCCTTCTCGCTCGTCGCCGCGCCGTTGACCCTCCAATCGGACCCCCTCCGCACGGGATTACATATCACGCACCGCCGAACCTCTCCGGCCTCCCCTCGCGCGACGACCTTGCCTCCGTTCACGGTGCCGGACCACCGAAGGTACCCTCAAGAGGGTTACCTACCCTTATTGGGTAGGCAAAGCCTCCCGCTCACTTGGCTATCACCGCTCGCTCTCCCCTCCCGACTCCTCGCGCGTGTTCGAGCCCTCGGTTCGCGCGCGAGGTTGAGTTTTTCGCTTATTTTCCGGCCGACAAGTGGGTCCCACCCGTCGCGGCCGCGGCTCATGGCCACCACGCCGCTGGGCCCCACCTTCAGTCTTTGGTCTCGACAAGTGGGCCCGGAGTCCAGAGGGTCCCACATGTCAGAGGTTAAGTCAGTGGGCTCACTGTCCAGTGGGTCCCACATGTCAGTGACCACCGGTGGTTACTGTTCATGGGCCCCACCGTCGATCTCTCGAATAAAAATAGAAATTAAAATCTAATATTCCAAAGGGCCCACCTGTCGAAATTTGGGAATTTCTAGATTTATTCAAATATGAGATTTTCAAATGAGCATAACTTTCTCCTTTTAACTCCAAATTCAGCCATTCAAATTTCTAAATTCATCTAAAATCATAATCTATCCAACTATGGCCTCTGTTGAATTTTTTGGATTTTATTGAATTTTTGTTTGTATTTATTTGCTTTGTTGCCTTATCTTTTCTCGCGTAGATTCCAACGTTGTCAACTAACCCTCTTCACAAAGAAGAAGAAGACCCGAGACCCAAGAAGGCAAGTCTCCTTTGATCATCTTGAACCTATGATTTCGAAATGTTTTAATTATTTTAAATTATGTGCATTGCTAGTTACATAAAGTCACTACTTCAAGTCTTTAGGAATTAGTTATTCCAACCTTGTTATGCCCTCATTTGACTTTGATTGCCATGTACATTGTCACCCTAGAACTCCCTTTGTCTCAATAATGAGATTACTATTAATCTTTGTGAATATTAGAATGGTAGGTTAATGCTTAGTCTTGCTATCTAATAACTTTGGAAAATCTTGAAAATGGGAAATTATGATTTATTATTAAAACCTGGTGTTTGAAAGTTAAGTGGCAATTGGAGTTGTCACTGTGAGTTTGAAATAAAATAAAAATGTGAAAGTTGGTTTAGATTAGGGTGGATGGCTGTTTGGGTTGGTGCAGAAGCACGAGAACTTGTTAAGTGTATGTTCCACCTAGTCAATTAAGGACCGACGCTTGTGTTTGTCCAAACTGAGCATTAACCGTACAACCACAAGTCTATATGGGTACGACCTAGCTGACTAACTTATGATAGTCTAGTTTAGCTGCCACCAGTGGAAAGTGGATGCCGTGGATGGACCGTTATTCACGAGTGAGGGACAGGATTTATGTACTCATATGGCGCAAGAGGGACTTCAGATTGGCGGATTTAACCCTTCGCAGTGAAACCTCGTGGGTGGTATCTAGCTAGATTAGAGTAAGGTAAAGGCTTTGTGATATTTTATCCGGGTCTCATGCCAAGGAAGCGTGTTGACTTTTAGGATAATTTATCTCTTGTGGGTAAAGTTGTACAACCTCTGCAGAGTGTAAAACTATTCGAATAGCCGTGCCCACGGTCAAGGGCGGGCAAGGAATGCATTCACATGGTAGATTTCGGCTTTGTTTTAAAATCAAAGTTTTGTATTCCGAGGGTGGAGGGAACTCTCGGAAGGAATCTGGCGGATGGAGCAGAGAGGGTGGATGGAACCCAGGTTTAAAAACTTGACCAATGGTAATTGGTTAGCTAGTGTTGGTAGTTGGAACCTTCACTAGAAAGTTAATTCGGTAAAAACATTTACTTCATTAAATTGATGCCTTCAAAATAATTAGTAGTAATGGAATTTAAAATCTCGCTTTGTGCAAAAGAACCATATGGCCTTCCTTGTCAAGCCTTGCATCTATGCATTTTCCCAAGACTTGCGAGTACTTTATGTACTCACATGCTACACTTAAAAATAAAATCTCGGAGGAAGTTGAAGCTCAAGAAGGTGACTACGACTCGCTTCGCTTGTGGCGGCGATGGATTCTTTTCGGAGGACTAGGTCGCGCTTCCCCAGTCAACTGCCTGTGGCATCTTGATGGGTCTACTTTAATTTCGCTTTGCTTCCGTTGTGTTTGATTGTGCGAGGTCTTGAAACCTCCAATGTAATAAGGTGACCCGGTGGTCAGTACTCTTATTTATTGTAATAAATCGTTGGTGGTGATGTTTCCCATTCTGTTCGACTGTGTGCACTAGCTTTGATCTGGGACTAGTGCTGTAATACACAGAGGGTCCGGGTTTGGTAATCCGGGGGCCCGACAGAGATGGTATCAGAGCCAATTTGACTGTAGGACGTGACCTAGGTTAGGAATGGCAAACCATAAGGACTTATATTTATAAAAAGAGTATATTAAAAATGTGTAAGTTCCTTTGCTTCTACTCTCTTCCTACTTAGAATCTCGTTCTTGTCTCCAACTCCATTTGTTAAAACTTTTACTAATCTCTTCCTTTATTTCAAACTTTGTAGATGGCTGGTTCATCCTCCGCTGCCCCGTGGGACTACTACTCACATGGAGAGGATGCTGGAGCATTCGCTAGCCTTCTCCGGCAGCTGATGCAATGTTTGAGTACCGTCACCGCCCATCTTCGTGGTCGGAAGACGCGGATCTGGATCGAGACTCTTGGGCGATGGAGGTATTCTGTATGCACGGAAGAGGAATTCAAGTCCCACACCTACCCCATCAAGCACCCTCGGTCCCGCTGTTTCGACGCAGTCCAGGACGCAGCACGCCTCGCCATTGACGAGTTGTGCCATCTGCACGAGGATGCTGTGCACCAGTCCCCTTTTTGCTTCTTCATCAACCCCAGGGTAGGACAGAGGTATCCAGATCCCTTTGATATTCCAGCGAGGATCCTCGAACGTCGCGAATCGGGGGCAGCTAACTCAGGCGATGGCAGTCACTTACTCCAGGGCTTTAGAGGAGATCGGACAGTTGCGGATGCTACTCACTTCCAGCTACCAGCATTCGGATACGCCGCGCACGCCTTCTCGAGCGAGCGGCAGCTGAGTTTGAGTTGGGACGTCTCCGGGCCGCAGCCGACTACGCGCCGTCTTCACCCGTAGTCGATTATACGCCGTCTTCTCCAGTACCAGCTGTCATCCCCAACAACCCGGCACCAGCTCGACTTTCGGGACTCCGTGTCAGGATGACAGCACGCAAGAAGGTGCGACGCCCCAGTCTGCCACCTGTCATTACTCTCAAGAAGCGCAAGCCTTCTCCTTCTCGTTCTCGGTCGATCGCCTCGATCGTGAATCGTGCCTCGGCCGAGTGTGACTGTTCACGTCACCACGTGAGAGAGCGCCAGGAAGACCCGGAGGAAGATCCAGAAGAGGACCCGGAAGAAGACCCTGAGGAGCGCGTCTTTGGAGAGGATTAGTAGTCTTTTGGAGTCCGTAGTACCCAAATAAAATGTCCGCGTCCTTAGAACGCTTATTGTTATGTTTTGGTGTGCTAGATGGACTGTGCCAGGCCTATGTGCACTTGTGGTACAGCCATCCTTGGAGTTATCTTGATTTTAATAAAGTTTTCCCCTAAGTGGTTGCTAGTTCTTTCTTGTGTATTGGCTTGGGATGTGGTTTAGTTCCCCTAATCTCTTACCTTTGCTATTTCCCTCTTACCTTCTGCTAACCTAAACCCCTTCAGATGGTGAACACGAGGAGCAACCCGGGCAGCAGCCGTGACGCCAACAACCAGCCGGAGGACAACATTCCACCACCTCCTGCTCAGGCCCCCAACTTGGAGCAAATGATGGCCATGCAACTTCAGCTTCTTCAAGCTTTAGCACAAAACCAAGTGCAACCAGACCCGAGATGCTCCCAACT
Organism: Dendrocalamus sinicus; assembly: GCA_036346575.1. Taxonomy (NCBI): domain Eukaryota; kingdom Viridiplantae; phylum Streptophyta; class Magnoliopsida; order Poales; family Poaceae; genus Dendrocalamus; species Dendrocalamus sinicus. Next base: position 24,414,711 of record CM070650.1, read on the forward strand.
GTGCACCCATCTAAGTTGGGAGAATTCATGAGGACAAGGCCTCCCACTTTTCTTTGGATCGGTGGATCCCTTGGAGGCGATGATTGGATCAAGGATGTGGAAAGAAAATTGGTCCTAGCTCGGTGCAACGATAATGAAAAGGTGCTGTATGTCGCTCACCACTCAAGGGAATGGCTGCCAACCGGTGGGAAAACTACTGCGCGCCCATCAAAATGCACAAGCCATCACTTGGGAGGAGTTTGTCGAAGCTTTTAGATCGCCCATATTCCTACGGGAATAATGGAAATGAAGAAGAGAGAATTCTACCAACTACAACAGGAAACCTCAGTGTTTCCGAATACCTGAACAAGTTCACCCAACTGTCCAGGTATGCATCTGAAGAGGTCACCTCGGGCGACCAAGATTTGGAGGTTCACGCAAGGACTTGACCCCAATCTCAAGGTGCAGCTGGTATCCAATGACTTCCCAACCTTCCAAAGCACCTAGTGAACAAGGCCTTTGTCCAAGAAGATGCTCGGCGCACTGTTTCTAAAATCGGAAGAGGAAGTTTCAAGCCCAGCAAGGAGCAAGCAGCTCTTGATTCCGCCCCAACGCACCTCACTATCACAAGCTCTCGAGTCAAGCGTGCCGAGGACTCCTTTTCAGACCCGCCCAAATCCACAAACTCCCGGGCAAACAATGGTGGCCAACCCCGCAGAACAAGACTTCAGCAGCAGGAGTGCGGTGCTTTAACTGCAAGAACATGGGGCACTATGCCAAGAATCGTCCCCGAAACGCCAAAGAATGACTCCATTCGTTTCAATGGGGGACTACGCCAAAGAAGAGCTCCGATCGCAGTCAAGGCCGTGGGGCACCACAAACCCCAAGGACTCCACAAGTGGTGAGCAGAGGGCATCTCAACCATGTGACCGCTGAGCGACCAGATGCACCCGACGTAGTTCTGGGTAAGTTTCTTGTCAACTCAGTAATTGCATCAGCATTATTTGATTCTGGAGCTTCGCATTCTTTTGTGTCAAAAGATGTGGTTGAAAGGTATAATTGGGATGTGAGTAAACTACAGAACCCCATGCTAGTCCAGTCCCCTGGAAAGGAAATGAGGACTAACACAGTTTGCCTTGACGCAACTGTGGATATAAATGGAGTTAAGTTCTTAGCAAATCTTATTATAATAGACTCCAAGGGTTAGATGTAATACTTGGAATGGATTGGTTAACCAAGTAAAAAGGCGATAGATTGTGCTTGATCGAGTGTTACAATCACTAACTCGATGGGATTCAAGTAAGGTATAAGTCAAACTCCCCACCCAGGCAGTGTAGTTTGAACAATGTGAAGGAGTGACTCGGAAAAAGTACCTATAGTGAGTGAGTACCCGGATGTATTCCTCAAGATTTGCCCTAATGCCGCTGACAGGAAGTAGAGTTTGTCATCAACTTAGTACCTGGAACAGCTCCAATTTCCAAGAGACCTTATCGGATGTCTGCAAATGATTTGGCGGAAGTTAAGAAACAAATTGAAGAGCTGCAGGATAAAGGATTTGTAAGGCCAAGCTCGTCACCTTGGGGAGCACCAGTATTGTTAGTGAAGAAGAAGGACGGAAGTCTTCGCATGTGTGTGGACTATCGATCCTTGAATGATGTGACAATTAAGAACAAGTATCCTTTGCCGAGGATAGATGATTTATTTGATCAATTGAAAGGTTCATGTGTTTTCTCAAAGATCGATCTTCGATCAGGTTATCATCAATTGAAAATAAGACCAGAAGATATACCAAAGACGGCTTTTGCTACTCGCTATGGATTGTATGAATATACAAATGATGTCTTTTGGCTTAACCAATGCTCCCGCATATTTCATGAATCGATGAATAAGGTGTTCATGGAATATTTGGATAAATTTGTGGTGGTATTCATTGATGATATTTTGATATATTCAAGAATGAGGAAGAGCATGCGAGAACATTTGAGGATAGTTTTGGAAAAGCTCGAGAGAACACCGGTTGTATGCCAAATTTAGCAAGTGTGAGTTTTGGTTGAAGAAAGTAGCCTTCTGGGTCATGTAATTTCTGCGGGAGGAGTGTCCGTAGACCACGATAAAGTTAATGATGTGCTCAATTGGACACAACCTAAGTCGATATCGAGATCGAAGTTTTCTTGGATTGGATGGCTACTATCGTCGATTTATTGAAGGTTTCTCCAAGCTCGCAAGACCTCTCACCCAGATTCTTTGAAGAAGGAAAAGAAGTTTGAATGGAGTAAACCATGCGAGGATAGTTTCAAGAGCTGAAGAAGAGGTTAACTTCTGCACGGTGTTGGCGCTTCCGACATTAGGAAGGATTTGAAGTCTTCGTGATGCGTCAAGGCGGGGACTAGGCGTATCTTGATGCAAGAAAGAAAGGTAGTAGCATATGCCTCAAGGCAACATGCGACCCCATGAAGAAATTACCCAACGCATGATTTAGAGCTCATTGCCGTAGTGCATGCACGAAAATATGGAGGCATTACTTGATTGGTAACCGTTGTGAAATTTACGGATCACAAGAGTTTGAAATATATATTCACTCAACCCGATCTCAACATGAGGCAAAGGAGATGGCTTGAGTTAATAAAGGATTATGATATTGGAATACATTATCACCCAGGAAAGGCTAATGTGGTAGCAGATGCCTTGAGTAGAAAGAGTTATTGTGCCAAGCTGTGGATTAAGGACAGTATGCCTGCCCTTCAAGAAGAATTCCAACGGCTCAACTTAGAAGTAGTGGAGGAAGGATTCCTAGCCACTTTGGAAGTTCAACCAACCTTAGAAGATCAAATCGGAGCAGCTCAAAGGAGGACAAGTATGTCCAGAGATTAAGGATAATATGAAGAAAGGAAAAGCCGGGATTTTGGAGGATGAAAAAGGTACCCTTTGGTTTGGGAAAAGGATTATTGTACCTGAAAAGAAAGAGGTAAAGGAGTTAATATTAAAGGAAGCCCATGAATCTGGATATTCAATTCACCCTGGGAGCACCAAGATGTACCAAGATCTCAAGGAAAGGTATTGGTGGTCAAGTATGAAACGAAATTGCGAATCACGTAGCCTTGTGCGATGTATGCCAACGGATTAAAGCTGAACACGAGAGACTGCGGGACTTTTGCAGCCGTTGCAGATCCACGAGTGGAAATGGAAAGAAATTGGTATGGATTTTATAACTGGATTACCAAGAACCAAAACAGGTACGATTCAATTTGGGTTATAGTGGATCGTTTGACAAAAGTCGCCCATTTCATTCGATAGAAAGACCACATACTCCGGGGATAGACTTGCGAGTTGTACATGTCAAGAATTGTGTGCTTGCATGGGATCCCAAAGAAGATAGTGTCCGATCGAGGAACCCAGTTCACTTGAGATTTTGGCAAAAGCTACATGAACTTTTGGGCACAAATTTAAACTTGATCAGCTTATCATCCACAGACGGATGGTCAAACAGAAAGAGTAAATCAAATCTGGAAGACATGTTGAGAGCTTGTGTCTTGGCAAACAAGAGTAATTGGGATCGAGTTTGCCCTATGCAAATTCTCCTACAACAATAGTTATCAATCCAGTTTGCAAATGTCTCCCTTCGAAGCCCTATACGGCAGAAAGTGTAGGACTCCATTGTATTGGAAGGAAATAGGAGAAGGACAAGTGTTTGGACCAGATGTGCTGAAGCAAGCAGAAGAACAAGTTCGTCTAATCCGGATGATTAAAAACAAGACAAACCGACATGAAAAGCTATGCGGACAATCGTCGAAGAACGTTAGAATTCGTACTTGGAGATCATGTTTATTTGAAAGTGTCCCCACTCAAGGGAATGAGATGTTTTGGAGTCAGTGGAAAGCTAGCTCCCAGATTCATTGGACCTTTTCCTGTTGTGGCGAAACGAGGAGAAGTTGCTTACGCTTGGAGCTTCCACCACAACTGTGAAAGGTGCATGACGTCTTTCATGTGTCTCAACTAAGAAAGTGTCTCGAGTTCCGTAAGAGCGATGCCTCTAGATGAAATAAACGTAAAGGAGGACCTCACCTATCCAGAATATCCAGTCAAGATATTGGAGGAAGCAGAGCGCCGTACGCGCAGCAAGGTTATCAAGTTCTGTAAAGTGCAGTGGAGCAACCATTCAGAATCGGAAGCAACTTGGGAGCGTGAAGAGGATCTAAAAGAAGAGTTCCCCGACCTTTTTCTAGATCCATCCGAATCTCTGGGTCGAGATTCTTTCTAAGGGGGGTAGGTTTGTCACATCCCAAAATTTGGTTTTTTTGAAAAATTTAAATTCAAATTAATTATTTTAAGGTAATTGGATTTTACTTGGCTTTTAATTGCCTTTCTGGATTTTTCTGGAATTTAAAAACTATTTTTAGAGTTTAAAAAGTAATTCAAAGTATGAAAATTAAATATCAACAATAGTTGGAAATAATTTTATTAAATCCAAAATATCTCCAGGAGCTTCTGTGAATTTTTCTGGAATTTTTGGAGGTATTTTCATATTTTTACGAGGCCTAAATAATTTTCTAGCCTTTTACAAAATCTAAATCAGAAAATAAAAATTCCCTTCCTCCGGCCGACGCGTGGGCGGCCCATCCGTCCACGTCGCGCTCGGCCAATCCAGCCACCCCTCCTCTCCTCGCCGTCCGGCCGGGCCCGCCCGTCGGCCGGCGGCCCGCTTCCCCCTCCGCGCCGGCGCGTGGGCGGCTCGGATGAGCCGAGTCTCGCGAGCCCATCCAGCCACCCGCTCTCCCGCCCTCCCCCACCGACCCGCGGGCCCCGCCCGCCACCACGCGCCCTCTCGCCGCCACCCGGCCCCACTGCCGGATCCGTCGTCCCCGTGGGCGCCGCGCTTTCTTTCTTCCTCCCCTCTTCCTTTCGCCGGCCGCCGTACTCGAGCCGAATCCGCCTTGCCTTCCTGCCTCTCCCGGTTTGGCAACCCCGAGGCCGCGAAGCGAATCCCCAACGCCGTCGTTCCTTCCCTTCAGGCCCCTATTTCCCTTTTCCCCAAACTTTCCCGCGGCCCCGAGATCTCCGGCGAGCAATCCCGCGCCGTGACCCCTCCTCCGCCTATAAAGCCCCTCGGCCGCCTCCTCTCGCACCACGTCCGGGCGCTCCACCTCCTTCCCGAGCCTGTAGCACCCGGCAGACTGCGCTCTCTCCCCGAAGCTCCGCCCAACTCCGGCGAGCCTTCGCGCGCGCCTCGGTCGTCTCGAGCCGCCGTCGCCACCTCGAGCTTCCTCGCGCCGGGCGAACCTCCCGACACCTCGGCCGCCCCTCCCGCGCGGGCGCCGTCGCGTCGGAGGACCCGAGCGCCTCGCCACCTCCTCGTCGCCGGCCTTCTCGCTCGTCGCCGCGCCGTTGACCCCTCCAATCGGACCCCTCCGCACGAGGATTACATATCACGCACCGCGTAACCTCTCGGCCTCCCCTGCGCCGCGACCTTGCCTCCGTTCACGGCCGCCGGACCACCGAAGGTACCCCTCAAGAGGGTTACCTACCCTTATTGGGTAGGCAAAGCCTCCCGCTCACTTGGCTATCACCGCTCGCTCTCCTCCCCGACTCCTCGGCGCGTGTTCGAGCCCTCGGTTCCATGCGCGAGGTTGAGTTTCGTTTATTTTCCGGGTGACAAGTGGGTCCCACCGTCGTGCCGCCGGTCTGCTGCCACGCCGCCGCTGAGGCCCCACCTGCATCTTTGGTCTCGACAAGTGGGCCGAGTCGAGAGGGTCCCACATGTCGAGGTTAAGTCGGTGGGCTCATCGTCGATGGGTCCCACATGTCGATGACCACCGGTGGTTCTGTTCGATGGGCCCCACCTGTCGATCTCTCGAATAAAAATAGAAATTAAAATCTAATATTCCATGGGCCCCACATCGAAATTTGGGAATTTCTAGATTTATTCAAATATGAGATTTTCAAATGAGCATAACTTTCTCCTTTTAACTCCAAATTCAGCCATTCAAATTTCTAAATTCATCTAAAATCATAATCTATCCAACTATGGCCTCTGTTGAATTTTTTGGATTTTATTGAATTTTTGTTTGTATTTATTTGCTTTGTTGCCTTATCTTTTCTCGCGTAGATTCCAACGTTGTCAACTAACCCTCTTCACAAAGAAGAAGAAGACCGAGACCCGCAAGAAGGCAAGTCTCCTTTGATCATCTTGAACCTATGATTTCAAAATGTTTTAATTATTTTAAATTATGTGCATTGCTAGTTACATAAAGTCACTACTTCAAGTCTTTAGGAATTAGTTATTCCAACCTTGTTATGCCCTCATTTGACTTTGATTGCCATGTACATTGTCACCCTAGAACTCCCTTTGTCTCAATAATGAGATTACTATTAATCTTTGTGAATATTAGAATGGTAGGTTAATGCTTAGTCTTGCTATCTAATAACTTTGGAAAATCTTGAAAATGGGAAATTATGATTTATTATTAAAACACGGTGTTTGAAAGTTAAGTGGCAATTGGAGTTGTCACTTTGTGAGTTTGAAATAAAATAAAAATGTGAAAGTTGGTTTAGATTAGGGTGGATGGTGTTTGGGTTGGTGCGATAAGCACGAGAACTTGTTAAGTGTATGTTCCACCTAGTCAATTAAGGACCGACGCTTGTGTTTGTCCAAACGAGCATTAACCGTACAACCACAAGTCTATATGGGTGCGACCTAGGTGACTAACTTATGATAGTCTAGTTTAGCCGCCACCAGTGGAAAGTGGATGCCGAGGGATGGACCGTTATTCACAATGAGGGACAGGATTTATCTGTACTCATATGGCGCAAGAGGACTTGATTGGGGGTTTAACCTTCTGCGGTGAAACCTCGGTGGGTGGTATCTAGCTAGATTAGAGTAAGGTAAAGGCTTTGTGATATTTTATCCGGGTCTCATGCCAAGGAAGCGTGTTGACTTTTAGGATAATTTATCTCTTGTGGGTAAAGTTGTACAACCTCTGCAGAGTGTAAAACTATTCGAATAGCCGTGCCCACGGTCAAGGGCGAGCAAGGAATGCATTCACATGGTAGATTTCGGCTTTGTTTTAAAATCAAAGTTTTGTATTCCGAGGTGGAGGAACTCTCGGAAGGAATCTGGCGGATGGAGCCGAGAGGGGGTGGATGGAACCCGCAGTTTAAAAACTTGACCAATGGTAATTGGTTAGCTAGTGTTAGTAGTTGGAACCTTCACTAGAAAGTTAATTCGGTAAAAACATTTACTTCATTAAATTGATGCCTTGAAAATAATTAGTAGTAATGGAATTTAAAATCTTGCTTTGTGCAAAAGAACCATATGGCCTTCCTTGTCAAGCCTTGCATCTATGCATTTTCCCAAGACTTGCGGAGTACTTTATGTACTCACATGCTACACTTAAAAATAAAATCTCGAGAGGAAGTTGAAGCTCAAGAAGGTGACTACGACTCTTCGCTTCGCTTGTGGCGCGATGGATTCTTTCGGAGGACTAGGTCGCGCTCCCGATCAATCGCTGTGGCATCTTGATGGGTCTACTTTAATTTCGCTTTGCTTCCGCTGTGTTTGATTGTGCGAGGTCTTGAAACCTCCAATGTAATAAGGTGACCGGTGGTCGATACTTTATTTATTGTAATAAATCGTTGGTGGTGATGTTTCCCATTACGCTCGATCAGGTGCACTAGCTTTGATCGGGACTAGTCTTTGTAATACACGAGGGTCCGGTTTGTAATCCGGGGGCCCACAGAGATGGTATCGAGCCAATTTGATCAGAGGACGTGACCTAGGTTAGGAATGGCAAACCATAAGGACTTATATTTATAAAAAGAGTATATTAAAAATGTGTAAGCTCCTTTGCTTCTACTCTCTTCCTACTTAGAATCTCGTTCTTGTCTCCAACTCCATTTGTTAAAACTTTTACTAATCTCTTCCTTTATTTCAAACTTTGTAGATGGCTGGTTCATCCTCCGCTGCCCCGTGGGACTACTACTCACATGGAGAGGATGCTGGAGCATTCGCTAGCCTTCTCCGGCAGCTGATGCAATGTTTGGAGTACCGTCAGCCGCCCATCTTCAGGGGTTGGAAGACGCGGATCCTGGATCGAGACTCTTGGACGATGGAGGTATTCCTGTATGCACGGGAAGAGGAATTCAAGTCCCACACCTACCCCATCAAGCACCCTCGGTCCCATTGTTTCGACGCAGATCAGACGCAAACACGCCTCGCCATTGACGAGTTGTGCCATCTCGCACGAGGATCTTTGTGCACCGCCCCTTTTGCTTCTTCATCAACCCTGGTAGGACGAGGTATCCGGATCCTTTGATATTCCAAGCGACGATCCTCGATCGCCGCATCGGTGCAGCTAACTCGGCGATGGCGATCACTTACTCGTGGCTTTAGAGGAGATCGGACGATTGCGGATGCTACTCACTTCCAGCTACCAAGATTCGGATACGCCGCGCACGCCTTCTCGAGCGAGCGGTGAGTTTGAGTTGGGGCGTCTCGGGCGCGGCCGACTACGCGCCGTCTTCACCGTAGTCGATTATCGCCGTCTTCTCGGTGCCACCGTCATCCCCAACAACCCGCACCACTCGACTTTGGGACTCCGTGTCGGGATGGCGACGCAAGAAGGTGCGGCGCCCGATCGCCACTGTCATTACTCTCAAGAAGCGCAAGCCTTCTCCTTCGTTCTCGATCGGCGCCTCGATCGTAACGTGCCTCGGCGAGTGTGACTGCTCACGTCACCACGTGAGAGAGCGCCGGGAAGACCGGAGGAAGATCCGAAGAGGACCGGAAGAAGACCACGAGGAGCGCGTCTTTGGAGAGGATTAGTAGTCTTTGGAGTCCGTAGTACCCAAATAAAATGTCGCGTCCTTAGAACGCTTATTGTTATGTTTTGGTGTGCTAGATGGATGTGCTGAGCCTATGTGCACTTGTGGTACAGCCATCCTTGGAGTTATCTTGATTTTAATAAAGTTTTCCCCTAAGTGGTTGCTAGTTCTTTCTTGTGTATTGGCTTGGGATGTGGTTTAGTTCCCCTAATCTCTTACCTTTGCTATTTCCCTCTTACCTTCTGCTAACCTAAACCGCTTGAGATGGTGAACACGAGGAGCAACCCGGCAGCAGCCGTGACGCCAACAACCAGCCGGAGGACAACATTCCACCACCTCCTGCTCAGGCCCCCAACTTGGAGCAAATGATGGCCATGCAACTTCAGCTTCTTCAAGCTTTAGCACAAAACCAAGTGCAACCAGCCCAGCATGCTCCCAACCAGGCACCCCAGTCTAAGTTGGGAGAATTCATGAGGACAAGGCCTCCCACTTTTCTGGATCCGTGGATCCCTTGGGAGGCAGATGATTGGATCAAATGTGGAAAGAAAATTGGTCCTAGCTCAGTGCAAAGATAAAGAAAAAGGGCTGTATGCTCTGCACCACACTCAAGGGAATGGCGCCAACCGGTGGGAAAACTACCGCGCCGCCCATCAAAATGCACAAGCCATCACTTGGGAGGAGTTTGTGAAGCTTTTCAGATGCCCATATTCCTACGGGAATAATGGAAATGAAGAAGAGAGAATTCTACCAACTACAACAGGAAACCTCGGTGTTTCGAATACGAACAAGTTCACCCAACTGTCGGTATGCATCTCAAGAGGTCACCTCGAGGCGACCAAGATTTGGAGGTTCACGCAAGGACTTGACCCCAATCTCAAGGTGCAGCTGGTATCCAATGACTTCCCAACCTTCCAAAGACCTAGTGAACAAGGCCTTTGTCCAAGAAGATGCTCACGCCACTGCATCTAAAATCGGAAGAGGAAGTTTCAAGCCCGGAAGGAGCAAGCAGCTCGATTCCGCCCCAACGCACCTCACTATCACAAGCTCTGAGTCAAGCGTGCGAGGACTCCCTTTTCGAGACCCGCCCAAATCCACAAACTCCCGGGCAAACAATGGTGGCCAACCCCGCAGAACAAGACTTCAGCAGCGGAGTGCGGTGCTTTAATCGCAAGAACATGGGGCACTATGCCAAAGAATCGCCCCGAAATGCCCAAAGAATGACTCGATTCGTTTCAACTGGGACTACGCCAAAAAGAGCTCCGATCGCAGTCAAGGCCGTGGGGCACCACAAACCCCAAGGACTCCACAAGTGGTGAGCAGAGGGCATCTCAACCATGTGACCGCGAGCGACCGGGATGCACCCGACGTAGTTCGGGTAAGTTTCTTGTCAACTCGATAATTGCATCAGCATTATTTGATTCTCGAGCTTCGCATTCTTTTGTGTCAAAAGATGTGGTTGAAAGGTATAATTGGGATGTGAGTAAACTACGTAACCCCATGCTAGTCCAGTCCTCGAAAGGAAATGAGGACTAACACGGTTTGCCTTGACGCAAGCTGTGGATATAAATGGAGTTAAGTTCTTAGCAAATCTTATTATAATAGACTCCAAGGGTTAGATGTAATACTTGGAATGGATTGGTTAACCAAGTATAAAGGGCGATAGATTGTGCTGATCGAGTATTACAATCACTAACTCGATGGGATTCAAGTAGGTATAAGTCAAACTCCCCACCCGAGCGGTGTAGTTTGAACAATGTGAAGGAGTGACTCGGAAAAAGTACCTATAGTGAGTGAGTACCCGGATGTATTCCCGAAGATTTGCCCTAATGCCGCTGAGACAGGAAGTAGAGTTTGTCATCAACTTAGTACCTGGAACAGCTCCAATTTCCAAGAGACCTTATCGGATGTCTGCAAATGATTTGGCGGAAGTTAAGAAACAAATTGAAGAGCTGCAGGATAAAGGATTTGTAAGGCCAAGCTCGTCACCTTGGGGAGCACCAGTATTGTTAGTGAAGAAGAAGGACGGAAGTCTTCGAAAACCCCAAGTACCCAAACCATGTCTTGAAGCTTTCCAAAGCGTTGTATGGACTTAAGCAGGCCCCCAGAGCTTGGTATGAGAGGCTTAAGTCCTACTTATTGAGTCATGGGTTTGAAATGGGTAAAGTAGATAAGACCTTGTTCATCCGCCGGCATGGCACTGACCTTCTGCTCGTCCAGATCTATGTCGATGACATCATCTTTGGCGGCTCTTCCCATACTCTGGTTTCACAGTTCTCGGATGTCATGAGCACCGAGTTTGAGATGAGTATGATTGGCGAGTTGACCTTCTTCCTTAGCTTGCAAATCAAGCAGACTCGGGAGGGTACATTTCTTCATCAGGGAAAGTACACTCGTGACCTCCTGAGACATTTCGACATGAGTGATGGTAAGCCGGTGTCGACTCGATGGCGTCTACAGCCTATCTTGACCTGATGAGGATGGCGAGCGCTTGATCGAAAGAATACGAAGTATGATCGGCTCCTTCTTTACCTCATCGCCTCGAGACCGACATACACTTCTCCGTGTATGCGTGTGCTCGATTTCGAGCTTCTCCTTGCGTATCTCACCGCCAGAGCGGTGAAGCGCATCTTCGGTACCTTCGAGCTACCATTGACTATGGTATCGGTACTCTTCCTCATCCTGTCTTTCCTTGAGAGCCTTCTCGGATGCGACTTTGCCGGTGTAGGATAGATAGGAAGAGCACTTCGCACTGCCAATTCATTGGCACTTCTCTCGCCTCACGGTCTTGAGGAAGCATCCGGTGTTGCACATCCACCGCGAGGCGAGTGCGTTGCTGCGGCCATTGCTGCGATCAGTACTTTGATGGTTTCGACCTGCGGGACTTTGGGTTAGCTATCGACAGTGTTCCACTCTTTTGTGATAACACCTCTGTGATTAACATTGCTAAGAACCCAGTGCAACACTCCCGGACCAAGCATATTGATATCCGTTATCACTTCCTTAGAGACCATGTAGAGAAGGGCGATATAGTGCTCCAGCCAGGAGAGTGACCACCGGTTGGCTGATATCTTCACCAAGCCATTGGATAGTTCAAGGTTTTCAGCTCTGCGGGGAGAGCTTGGGGTGGTTTGTCCTTATGGACTATAGTGAGGGGAAGCTTTGGGCGTTACTGCTTTATTATTTTGTTTATGCTTCTGTCTCATTTCTGTTGCTTTGCACTTGGGGTGCATCGGGCTTAGTCCTTCTAGCATACGTTAGAGTGCTTCTCTTGTCTAGTTGCTTAGACTTCTTCTCTTATCTTGTGCTTCCAGGATGTTTCTTCTAGCTGTTTCTTATCTCTCTAGATTGAGCTCACTCACTTCTTGTAGGTTCTAGCGAGGGTTGGGCCACCCTCGGGTAGACAGGGTACGTGTTTGCTCTCTAGTGTGTGATTTCTTGTCACCTGGTTGTCCGGAATCATATGGGGTAGATGAGAGTCAGTCTGAGCCATAGTTGTCTCTATATCTTATCTATGCTTTAAGGACTGCCTGTTTTGGTTTTATTTGCCAGCTTCTCGATTTATTGCTTTGGTTCGGAAGAGTTCTTTTGGGAGCTTCGAGCTTAATTGTGACATAACTCAACTTGAACTAAAAGTTGCATCTAATGTTGAGGGGAGCTGGTCTTTCATGCATTTTCAGCATTTCGCATTATAATCAATCTGCATTGAGCCTTGATTATTATCTGTTATGACATGCTTCATGCTTTACACCTTGCCATGACTTGTGCTTAGCTTGCTAAATTTATCATGACTTCATATGTGTAGACTAGCGTTTGTCATGATAAGTTAAGTAAAATTGATCAACTTAAATTAAACTTGTCATGCTAGCATTTGAGTTTAGTCTTTCTTGAGCTATCCTTTTATGATTCATGCCATGTCAAATAGGCTGAGTAGAGCGTTGAATCTATATTGAGGCTTAGTTTGAGCTGTTTTAGTCTCCTGATGATACATGAGTTAGTACAATGTGTTAAAAAGCAAAAAGATCTCTTTTGTGCGAAAAAACTGATCTCACCAATTCTTTCCTATGAGACGGCTTGCCATTGCACTTGGCATGAACTTAGGGGGAGTTTTGGATGACCTAGACTATCTTCTTAAGCTTATTGCTTGGAGTAGTCGCATAAGGCTTGAGATCTAGCACATAAACAAAAAATTGGGTTGAAAACAACCATATGCTTTCAAAAGACAATGTTTAATGTGCTCAATTTGCTTAATCTACAATCAGAACCAAGTACCTTAAGCAATGTTTCAATCTTGAGCTTATAGCACTCTATTTGGACTCAATGTTAGCTTCTTTGTTCCGCTTAGCTTATTGACATGGCCTGCATCATCCTTGGATATCTCTAGTTAGACTTTGCTTATTGATGACTTGACATGCTCATAATTTGTACTTCATTTCAACATTGTCATCTATGTGCTCTAGCTGGCCTATACATATAGTGTCATGATCTGGATAGCCTTTTATTGAGTTATGGCTTGGTGTAGTACTTGTTGGTCATTGTGGATAATTCTCATGGCTCTAACTGCTTAGCTTAATCAAACTTTAGCCACCTCATTCATTGACCTGTCATTTTCTCTCGTTTGCCTTCTTGATGTGTTTATTGCCAAAAGGGGGAGAATAGAAGTGAAAAAGTCTTTTGTTTTTTTAGAGCCTTGAAGTTCATTTTGCTCTTTCAAGTTGTTGCTCTAGTGTTCCTTCTGTCGACATGGTCATTTGTTTGTTTCATTCTCTTCTTCGGACCATGTTGGTCTTTTCAAAACAATCTCATCTTCTTGCTTTTTCTGGGTTTGTCAATATACTCATCAAGGGGGAGATTGAGAGACCATGTGAAGGTCAACCCATAGTTGTGATGAGTAATTGACGCTTGTTCTAGGAAGATTGAGTTTAGTTTTTGAGGTTTGTGCTAGTTCTGCATTGTCGTAGCCCTGGCGAAGTGTTCTGCAGCTAATACGACCACGTTGGTCGTGGTCGAAAGTCGTGCGATCGGTTTCGACCACTTTGGGCGTGGTCGAAGGTCACCGAGGGGTCTCGACCACTTTGGCCATGGTCGAAGGGCACGGAGGCGATGACGACCACGTTTGGCGTGGTCGAAGGCGGCACGACCACGTTGGCGTGGTCGAAGGCGATCGACCACGTTGGTCGTGGTCGAAACAGTTACGACCACATTTGGCGTGATCGTAGGTCTCGGGGAAGTTTAAGACCGGTTTTGCCATAGTCGTATCTTGGTCATGGTCGAATTGACCGTGCGACCATGTTGCGGCGGTTGAAACCCAGTAGGGATGTCTCGACCACGTCGTGCGCTATCGGAAGCCAGCCGAGCCATTTACGACCACGTTGTGGCGTATCGACCATTTTCGTGTCGTTTACGATCACGTTGGCGTGGTCGAATGCGGCCGACCACGTTGTCATGAGTGGCGGTTGGAAGTCGTAAGTCGAAGCTACGACCACGTTGTAGTGGGCTGCAGTCGAAGTTGGCGCTCAAATCTACGACCACGTAAGTAGTCGGCACTCTACGACTACGTTATTGAGAGCAGTCTGGCATGGTCGGACGTGCTCGCACGCAGTTGGAATCGATCGTATGACCTGCCGACTTGACAATTTGAGCTGGAAATTGGTCGTAGGGCTTTGTGATGAAGTCAGGGACCTTGTGCATTTGTTGGTTTATCTTTTCGATCGGTCGTAACGACTTTGGTTGAAGTCGTAGACTTTGAGCGTTAAAGCGTGCGAGTTGTGGGTGGTCGTAGCAAGTTAGCGATGATCGTAGACTCATCGTATCTGGTCGTATGGCTTGATTTTGTGGTCGTATGTCGTGTGCATTCATTGTTCTCTTTTTCCGACCGGGTCGTAGGTGGTATCGACTTGGTAAGAGTATGATTTGAGTTCGTTTTACGCTCAAGTGGTTGGATACTATTGTGAGCGGTGCTATGTAATGGTTTGCTTGTGCGTGATGGTTTGCGGGACTTTGAGACTAGTCGTGGTGAGGCGTGGATGGTCGAGACTAGGCACGGGGTGCTGAGGTCGTGATCGGTGGAGATGCCAAAGACGACGAAGTCGTGAGGTGGTTGCAAGCGTGATCGGCAAGGCGGGAGGAAGCTTCGGGAAGGCAGCGGAGTGGCATTTTGGAGAAATGCGAAAGTGCAAAGGAAGCCGTGTCTCTGCCAATGCACAGGAGTTGTTGGCGCTAACGGCAAAGCGGTGGAGCCGTTGGCTTAACAGTAAAGCACTTTGGAAGCTTATTTTCGCTAGTGGGTAAAGAGAGTGGTAAACCCGGTGTTAGGTGGGAGTTCACGGGTTCCCCGTGTGAGAAGGCTATAAATAGAGAGGGTAGAGCTCGAGTGCTCGGTGAGGTTGTTCCCAGTCACTCGAGTATTTCGTTTCTATTTGTGTGAGTTGTCTCGGGTAGAGCACGGTTGCTCTTGTACCTCCGATGGAGTGGCTGTAGAAACCTCCATGATCAATCATTCATCTCTCTTCCTCAAGTTGATTCCTGTCATTATGAGATGTTGTGATAGTTTTGTTTACGATCTGTTTTGAGAGCTTGTTCTTCTTGCTATCCTTTTCTCGCTTCTCTTCTTCGTGAGTCTGCTTTCATTTTGGAGTGTTTGACTTGCTCGAATCGGGAATTTGTCTCAAGGCCACTTGGCAGTTCTTTTCCGAGCAAGAGTCGATTGAGAGAAGTTCTCTTTCTTGAATAGTCGTTCGCCTCAAGTCCTCTGCTTTGAGTTCGTCCTTGTCGCTCTTGCATGCAGTAGCTAAGACTTTGGGTTTTCTTGGTATGTTCTCTTCCAGAGGTTGGAGTCTTTCAGTGCCTCAAGTTTGAGGACCAAAAGACCAGAGAGTCTTAGTTACTCGGAATCTGGCTTTGCAAGACCTTCCGCTGTCAATCTCTCAGTATTCACTATTCTCTTTCTTTTGTCGGTTCGGGTAAGCTCTTGACTGGGATCGGTCTCCCAGTAAGCTTTTAATCTCGAGACTTCATAGCTCAGTGGCTATTGGAGAAGTAAGGTTGTCTGAGTTCTTGGGAATTTTTTTAAAGGACTCCATTCACCCCCCCTCTGTCGCCATTTCGGTACTTCAATTGGTATCAGAGCCGGTTAGCTCTTTTCAATAGATCTTAACCGGTCTCAAGAGCCATGGCGACGGACAAGTACTCGACCAAGCCTCCCGTTTTTGATGGCCTGGATTACCCCTTCTGGATGAGCCGAATGGAAACATACATCCAGGCTCAGGGGTATGCCATTTGGCGGAAGGTGAAGGTCAGATTTGTTGTTCCTGCCGATGAGAACATCAATGTGGCAAACATGCCCGATGTTGAGGCAAATGCGAAGGCAAGGAACATCATTATCCGGGCTTGAGTAGAAGCGAGTTCGATCACATCTCTCACATCGTCCACTTACGACATCCGGTGACCCTCGATGCATATCATGAGGCACCACCCGATTAAGACGATTCGACAGACCGGTTCAAGCGAATACAAAAATTCGAGATGCTTGCTGGAGAGTCCCTGGATGAGTGCTTTTCGCGATTTCACAAAATCTTGAGCAACCTCCGAGCGGTCGGTCTTACATACCCCGACTCGGATAACGCTCGCCAAATGCTCGCGGCACTCGCTGTCAATCTCTCAGTATTCACTATTCTCTTTCTTTTGTCGGTTCGGGTAAGCTCTTGACTGGGATCGGTCTTCCAGTAAGCTTTTAATCTCGAGACTTCATAGCTCAGTGGCTATTGGAGAAGTAAGGTTGTCTGAGTTCTTGGGAATTTTTTTAAAAGACTCCATTCACCCCCCCTCTGTCGCCATTTCGGTCCTTCAGAAAGATGATAGAAGCTAAAAAGTGCGGAAATAAGAAGCACCGCCTGCACCGGCCACCGGCTGCCGTAGCTCCGCGCCGCTGCTGTCGCCCAGGCTTGTCAAATTCTCTGGGTCCGCCACTGGGTGTGCTAATGGTTGACGATTTGCCGTGATTTCATGGAAAGTTCACAAGAAATTAGAGAAAGAGAACTACTACCGCATGATATGTTGATGGCATACCTCTCCTTACCGTTGCTCCCCTTCTCTCTCTCTTCTCTTGAACCGGTGACGCCGCTCCCCTCCCTCTCTTCTTCGGTGCCGGAGCAGCTCCACATCCCTCCTCCATCTCCCCTACCGCCTCCTCCATCACCGGCGCTCGACAGCAACCTTGCCGCCTAGCTAGGCCACCATCTCCCCCTCCCTCGCCCCTACCACCTTGCCCAACCTACTATTCAGTATGCCGCCATCGCCATGCCTCCCTCCGTTGTTGTCCACTGCCCTTCGTTACCGCTTGACGCCCTCCACCACCGCCCATCTCCAGATCATGCCTCCCCGGCCTCCTTCTATATCCAGGGGGCCGTGGTGAACACGTCATTGATAGATCCGGAGTCGAAGGTGAAGAAGGAGGGAGGGTGGCGCTGGAGTTGAACAAGAAGGTGGAGGGGCGGCGCCGAAGTTGAAGGAGGAGGGTGGCACCTGCGGATCCCGTTGATTTTGGCTCAGGATGCCACGGTGGTTGGGTGGAGTGGCGTGATGTGTGGTGATTGGAGTGGCGCAGTGGGTGGGTGGAATGTGTCCAAGTGGGAATTGGGGATAGGAGTAGAGCGGAGGCGAGGCTTTACGATGTGTGTGATCGGACGGTGAAACATTATACCATTCGAATGGCTATGAATGGTATATCATTTTATAGTATTTCACATAGAGAAAATACACAGAATGGAATTGAAGGGAGTATTTCGACAATAAAGAGGACTTTGTGGGATGTCAATGGACAAAAATGATTCCCCGTTCAAAAAAATAAACAAGAATGATTTATAGGCTTTTGTAGGAATTTGCTAGATGACACTCCAGTGTTTTTTTGTTTGTGAGCAATCAATTTTTTATCCATTAGATATTGCTTTGTTTGTGCTTTATAGTTTTGGCTTGTGATTTTTTTCTATGTCAACATTATGATAAGGGAGTAATCAATTTATTTAGTGTCGTTGGGAGCCACAACATAAACGACTAAGTAGGGTTTTTTTTATAGTTTTTTGTTGTGTTCCTTATGTTTGTCTTGTTCCTCTATTTTACAAATTGTCACATCATTTTTTACATAATTTAATTTATGTAAAACTAATATATAATTGATGTAAGAAGTCTATGAATAAAAGAATAATATGTATTAAAGTATTTCTCAATGTATCACATCACATGTTGATAAGTAATGAGCAAACTAGTGGATAGAGGCAGATATGCATCCACATCGAAAACATTGAGTACTCCTTAACAAAATAGTACTCAAATGAGAGGGAAGAAGAAAAGGTGATTTCATCCATTAGATCTAAATCTAAAGATTCAAATTTTAAGTGCCATTCCATAAGAAAACACTTCGAGTCAATTCTCCTTAGACATCACTTTTTTTAACCCCCAAAAAAGAAAGAAGTCTAGTCTGCAGGTACAGTGCCGTACGCGGTTTGCAACGTCGTCTGCCGTTCGGACTTGGGAAGGCTCTGAGTCTGAACCCATCAGACATGTATCGAGAGAAGAGAATACCCAATCGTGTCCTCGTGGTGTCCCATGCCGGCGAACCGAACAGGACTCTCCTGATACAGCACAAGGCGCAGACGCTCGGCCATGAACTGCGGAACGTCACAGCTACTCCTGTCATCATCTTTCATGGAGGCCACCATCTGGAGCGTCTTCGTCTCCGGGTCGTAGACGTGCGCCTCATGCGCCGTCGTCGTGAGCAGGACCTTCCTGCTCTCCATGGAGGAATCGCTGCCGCCGCCGAGGTAAGAGAGTGGAACGACACGCCACGTCTTGACGAGCGGCTCAGCCACGTGCCGTTCTAGGTTGATACGGTAGTCCAGCGACCACGCCCCCGATTCGTAATCCTGGAGCTTCCATATCTCGAACATGTCGTCCAAGTCAGCGCGGAGGCGAAGGTCACGCATCATGCACAGGCACCCGTCGAGCTCCGCCATGGCCGTGCCGGCCGGCGGGTAGATCTCCTTGTTCTGTTCCGACGACCAGGTCGGCCTCATGTGCTCCATGTATCGGTCGGTATTACTAATACTACCGCCATATACGATCATGTCGGCTGCGGTGAAAGGCGGTAGCGGGACTGTCGCGAAGGACTCGTCGCCAAGCGAGAAGGCGAGGATGCCTTGTGGCTGAGGATTATCACCAGACAGGAACCTTGCGGTCAGCGTCCAGTGGAGGCGCCCGTTCACGAGCACCGGGTCGTCGTCGTCGATGCAGTGGTAGTCTGGGATGATCGAGAAGGGCTCACCGGACGGTTCCCGCCAGCCTCTTGGGTCGCCGACGGTGAGCACCCGGCATTGCCATTCCATCGGCATCCACGTCCGTGGGTTCATTAGCTGTGCGAGCTGCGCCACCTTGTATTCTTTGGTCGGCGCGTGGAATCCAAGCCCCGCGCTGCTCACGTACCAATGGTGGCGGCATGGCGGGAGGTGCAGGAGGCCGCCGGTGGAAGGGTTGCACACGGAGTAGATCATGGCGCACGGCCGGCAGAAGAGGACGAGTCCGCGGCAGGGCCTGGCGCCGACGATCCTGGGGCAGTCCCTGCACAGCCCCTTGATAGAGTTGGCGTGCCGCTTTGCCAACGGCGCGAGCACGAGCTTCCGGGGCCCGTGCCGGGTCGGCTCTCCCGCCTCCTGCAGGTAGCGCTCCAGGAAGCCATCCGATGTGATGAGGTCGTTCCATGACCGGCAGACGCAGCGGAGCCTGGCGAGCGACCTGGACGGCAGCCGCTGGAGCACCTCGGCGACGAGATCGTCCGGCACCGAGCGAGAGGCTGTTGATGAGGTCGCTGCATCCGCCTTGCTCTTCTTGGGGTGGCCCGTGCCGTCGTTGGACGCCGGTACCTCGGGGCTACCACGTCTTACCATCTGGGACGTATATCGCCGTACGTACGTGGTGTTGGAATTTTTGACGTCCTGCAGGAGAGAAGACAAGAAAACACCGAAACAAAGAAGTCGCCGAGAAGTAATAGCCGAACACACGCGCTGCCGTTTCCTTCGTCTTCTTTTTTTATTTCTTCTTATCTAAAAACTGATTAGACGGATGCTCTTTTATTTGGGGAAATTACACATATACCCCATAGTTAGTAGACACTTGTAAATTTGCCCCACACTTGAGTGGCCTTGTAATTTTGCCCCATACTTGACATGTCCCCTTATTATTTTGCCCCATTGCCCATTTAGTTGCTATTTTAAAATCGTTTTTCATTTTTTAGGGCAGGAAATGACATTAAAAAAATATTTTTACTGCATTTTCTAAACCTTTTTGTGCATCTGTACATACAGCTAAGAGAGGAGGTTCACCAATTAAAGGGTTTTACTGTCATTTCCTACCCCAAAAAATGAAAAACGAAATTAAAATAGCATTTAAATGGGCAATGGGGCAAAATAATAAGGAGGCATGTCAAGTATGGGGCAAAATTACAAGGCCATTTAAGTGTGGGGCAAACTTACAAGTACCTACTAACTATGGGGTATATGTGCAATTTTCCCCTTTTATTTAGAGCAAACAACTATTCGTATTGGACAAGGACTTTACAAATTCGAAAAGGATTACAATCGGCCATGAACTCCGGAACGTCACAGCTACTCCTGTCATCATCTTTCATGGAGGCCATCAGCTGGAGCGTCTTCGTCTCCGGGTCGTAGACGTGCGCCTCATGCGCCGTCGTCGTGAGCAGGAAATTCCTACCCTCCATGGAGGAATCGCTGCAGCCGCCGAGGTAAGAAAGTGGAGTGACCAGCCACGGCTTGACGAGCGGCTCAGCCATGTGCCGCGCGTGCGAGGTTGATACGATAGTCCATGTTGGTTTCAAGCCAAGGATCGCTGCACACCCCCATAAGAAAAATTCAGAAGATCACTGAATTAATCTAGAATTAATTAGCAATCATCGAGTGCAGGTACAGCTTGGTTCAATCCGGGTGTGGATTCAAACCAATAGTTGAAGTCGTTTTACGTTTTAGAGTCTAACTTCAATAAGAAATCGAGTCCGAGTCTAGTTTATAATCGGCAATGTTTTCCATTTTTGAGTTATAAACTTGAGCATAAATAGAGAAAAGAATACCCAGAAAAGCTGTAGCAATTGAAGCACCACCAAAAGATCTTTTTAATTCTATCACTTTTCAATTGTCGTTGCTATACTCGAAGAACAGAGGTTGAAGTCGAGGCTCAACTTCGAGCGTGAAGTCGAAGAATACCGATTGAAGTCGAGGTTCGACTTCGAGCGTGAAGTCGAAGAAGATCGAACGGTGTTTGACCAGTAGCTGAGAATTGAACGGTGTTCGAGTGGCTATGGAGATCGAACAATGTTCGAGTAGCTACGGAGATTGAACGGCAATCGAGCGGGTTTGAGGCATCGGACGGTATTCGAGTGGTATCGCTCAAAGTTTCTGAGCGGTGTGGTCGAAGAGTTACGAGCACGAAGCAATCGAGCAGAGCGGTTGGTGATTTTGAGTGCAGAACGGTCAGAGGCTCTAAGGCACAGTCGAAGATCCTAGGGCAAGCAGCAGTCAAAGCCTACGAGCACGATTAAGTGGTCGTAACCCTTGAGTATTGTAGCACTCGAGGAGTTATTGTAGTAGCCGAGAAGTTATTGTAGCAGACGAAGTGTTCTGACTACTGCTCGTGGTCGTAGCTAACATGTGGTCATAGCCATTGCGTGGTTGGATCCAACACGAGATATCAGAGCCAATCCGAGCTACTCGTAGACGTCGGCAATGGTGCTCTCCGTTTAGCAGGCAGCAAAGGATGGCGGCAGGTGTCACATCACTTCCCGATGTTGTCAATGACCAACTATACCACATGGGCGATTAAGATGGAAGCGATCATGGATGCACAAGGCATCAGGGAGGCAGTAGATCCTATGGTCGGAGTGGTCGTAGATGAGAAGAAGAACAAAGTGGCACGCATGTTCATCTTCCAGGCCATCCTAGAAGATGTCCTTCTGCAGATCGCAAAGAAGAAATCATCCAAGGAAGTGTGGGATGGTCTGAAGACTCGATATCTAGGTGCTGACCGCGTGAAGAAGGCTCACCTGCAAACACTGAAGAGCGAGTTCGATGCGATTTGCATGAAGGAAGGAGAGACGATTGATGAGTTCGCTGGGAAATTGAGTGGTGTGGCAGCTAAATATAGTGCCCTCGGTGCCACTTTGGAGGATGCTGCACTAGTCAAGAAGCTTCTTGACTCAGTACCCAATAAGTTCCTACAACTGGTGGCATCAATTGAGCAGTACTCAGATCTTGAGGTGATGCAATTTGAAGAAGCAATAGAACGGCTAAAAGCGTATGAAGAACAACTCAACCAGTGAACTAACAAACATATAGATGGCCAACTTATGTTTTCCCAAACTGAGTTGAAACCATGACAAGGATTTAACTCCAAGCAGTTAGCATCTAATTACAAAGGAAGAGGAGTAAATCCTGAAGGAGGCTGCTTCCGTGGACGAGGAGGCAGTTACCGTGGACAAGGAGTTGACTCCCGTAGACAAGGAAGGGGCCAGTGGCAAGGCCGCGGGTGAGACGACGTTGGCCGAGGTGGTTCAACCATGACTCGCCAAGAAGATGGTGCTGGTCAATGGTCTGGGACGGGCCACGACAAATCTCACATCTGGGCTCTCTTCATCTTCTACCTTATCGACCCATGAGCGAGCAATAGATGGGTCACAGTGCAGTGGTGCAGCACCGGCAGCAGCAGGGGTGGCAACAAAGGTGGAGCTCTCTCTAGCTACTCCACACGTGTAGCAATCGTAGCAAGATCGTTAATGGTGTGATCTAGAACCCCCTCAAGACGCTCCGAATGTTGACTCAACAAGCGTGAAAATTTTTGTATGATGACTTTTGTGCGAGGCATGAGAGGTACATCTTCCTCAATGTTGGGCCTGCTATTCTCCCCTTGTGACCTTGAACTTGCCACTGTTAGTATCAACAAGACGAATACACGAGTGTATAAAATTCCCTATGAACTAATATGCGCTGGTCAAGTTGAATCGAGCCACTCTCTCACAGCGTCTTACCAACTTCTTACAAATTCTTACCAATGTAGCAAGGAAGTGATACAACTAGTGGTTGATTTGTAATACTCTCACTAGTGAATAGCCCAATGATTGCGAGGAACGATACCTACTAAGTTAGTAGGAAATGGAGCTCGGAAGGCTTCAATATGGTAGCAAGGATTAGCAATGATCAAATCAGTAATTACAAGTGGAATAATTGTTCAAACTACTAATTAATGTTGCTGATCCTAGCCTAGAAAAAGCTAGCTAAGAAGCCTAGTATATGAATGTACACGCAACACTCAATGTGAAGTAAGAAAAAAAATCTCACACCAAGCACTAGGAGAGATGTTATGCCACTACTCAAACTTCTATCTAAGAGCACAAGATTGTTTACATGATGTAGAGCACAAAGACAAAATAATGGTGCAATGTAAACAACCCTCTAGTTTGAGTAGAAAATAATAGCTAGTCTCAAAGATGAATGGATCAAAGTTTTATATGGCTTATATATGCTCGTTTGAAAGGTTTTGACGAGATCTAGAACTTTGCAGTTGAGGTAAAACCCAAATTCCGAAGGGAGGACAAAGAAAAAGGGTAAAAACAGAAACTAAAAACTTGCGACGAAAATTCAGGTCCAAAGATGGATGATTTTGGGAGTCTTAGAGGGCGACTGGCACCAGCCAATTAGTTTTTCTGTATTCACCTCATCGTTAGCTTTCCAGCAAGTACAAGAATGTCAAAAATGGACATTGTATGCAAAATTTATGCCTATTTATTGAAGGTGTCTCGGAATCGGATTCTTATTTGGACTAGAAATTGACTCAGGCTCAAATTGAAACTACTACATTTTTCAATCCCATGGGCCAACTTACTAAATTTTTTTTATAGAAGCTTGTGGCTATATGTAGAAGGTCTCAACCAATTTTTACTATTTTGGCAAAAGTTTGTGTACTTTTCAATTTTCGAAAAAGGTGGGCTCGAAACTAACTCTTCCTCTTTTTTCTTTTTTTGTTTTTCTCTTTTTCTCTTGAACCTGACTCTTCCTCTTCTTTTTTTCTTCTCTGTCACAACCAAAATCAATCTTGGTTAGGGTTTGCCATGGCAGGTGATTGATGGTGGCACAGCAACGACCGATGTTGGCTACGGCAGGGGATTTTGGGGTGGTGCGGAAGGGATTGGTGGTGGCACAGCATGGAGCAAAAGCACACAAGATGCGCAATAGACAATAATCAAACTACACTCCAACTAGAACTAGAAATCAGCAACTAGAAATGATGATGCGATAAAAAAATTCAACAAGCAAAATGCCGAAAAGAAAATTGCAAGGCACAGATTGGTTTGGATAATATGAACTAACCCTAATTTGTTTTGTGATTTTTGTGGCTTTGTGGACTGTAGGAAAAAATTCTCACCAATGAACTGTAACTCTAATACAACTTGATGAACCGTAACTCTGATACAACTTGATGAACCACGAAGGTCCTATTCTGACCCGATCTTTTGATGAGAAAGTAAATTTTGTAGTAGTCGCTCAACTCTCACGATCCTGGTTATGAACTCGCAAGGCTCAAAACCACTAAATCTCTGAATTGCTTGACAAGTCATTATCAACTGTGCACAAATACCGGGATGACCTGATCACAAAGATCAATCCTTGCATACACCGAAGAAGCACGCAAGAACAAGGTGAAATGTAATCTGGTGTATTGCAAATATGGATGAAAATACTAATAAGGTGGAATTTTGAATACGGATCTTCACAGGGTGGTCTAGTCGACACACATAGAATATACAAGTTGCAACGAAGGTGAACTAAACATAAACGAAAGCAAAACCCTAAAGTGTAGCACACATTAGACTATATGAGGATGACGGCCAAAGGGTGGCGGCCAGGGGGGTGAGCACACGCCTCTAGGGTTACAAGACTCATGGGCCCAAGTGGAGGTGGCACAACACTAGCCCGTTTCAAAATCAAAGATATCAGCGGATTATTTTATAGATTGCATCACATTCAGAAGGAATTTGGAGGTGAGGCAGGATCCGTTCAAAAGAGGATGAGATAATCTTTCAATCAAGTACTCATGGAGCTCAAACAGAGTCCATATGTGAAAGTTATGCTCATTTAAAATTGGTGTTATCTCTGGATGATGAATTGAATTGCACAAGCTTCCCTTTATATTGTCCCCCTCCTTGTGCTTGATCAACTCCTAAGTTCTTGATTAAAAGCACATCACATGCATTAGGTTGCAACATATTCTTATTAGAAATAGATTGAACTCCTAGAAATAAAGTTACTTGATAGTTCAATTGACGTGCACGAGCTCTTGTGATTGGATCTTGCAAGCATATATGTTCGAACTCTTGTGTATGCCTATTGTGAGTAGTGTTGGTTGTATGCATAGAAGTGATGACCTCATCACTCAATGTGTGGGAAAGATGCTGGAGTGGTAGCGGTAGATGCACTCGACAGTGACAAAGAACAAAGCGAAAGGACGAGAGAAACGATGGCTAGGTGGCACAGCGAGAGCAAGAGCAAGCAACAGGACAGTGATGAAGAAGAATCACTACTAGAAACACAAGCTATGCCAACAGGAAATTACGATGGCCTACGGTTGACATGTTGCCGATAGTTAAAAGTTAAACTGTCATGTTTTCTACCCAATGGCCGATAGTGCAATATATTGCCAACAGTCAGATGTTAACCCATCGGGGATTATACCAAATGGCCGACAGGGCAAAGCATTCCCCGACCATCTTGCTTTGACCCATGGTAAATGGTGGTAATACATGACGGTTAAACAATATATGACTGTGTCATAACAACCGTTGGCCATTTAGTGAAGGATAGCCAAGAGTATCTAGTTAACCTGTTGGCTTTTGAAGCTAATAGCCGATGGTTCAATCTTTTCCTAGAGGCTTAATATAACGCACGGTGATTGGCTACAATGTGTAATAATATATATATATATATATATATATATATATATATATATATATATATATATATATATATATATATATATATATATATATATATATATATATATATATATATATATATATATATATATATATATATATATATATATATATATATATATATATATATATATATATATATATATATATATATATGGCGCTTGATGGGTGCATGGGAATTTGGAAAATATTTGTGACTTTGATCTATCGTCACCCCTCATCCAAGAATATAGATTTGAGAACAGATTTATTTGTAAGCACTTTATGGAAAAGTGACATTTGACTCAGATTTGCCTCATCACCACCCCAAAATAAAATAAAGAGATAATTTGACAAAGTTCTAAATATTTGCATAAAATTGTCGAGCAATGAACTAACAATATTTTTAAGCTTACTTTCATATAACTACAACTAATCATATGTCCAAAGCTTTAGTGACCTGTGATATTCGATGCCGACCCATCTGTTAGCGACACATATATGCATGTGGGTCCACATATAACTTGTGTGAACGACTTGTGGCCGTAGAGATATGCTATGTGAAATTGACATCATAAGGAGTCATACTTTTGCAAAATGATCAAAGAAGTGGTTGTTCTTTGATAGCTAGGCGCAAATAGTTTTAGATTTTGAAATTAATCCAGTAGAAAAGGGATTGCTCGTGTATAAGTTTTGTGCAAAAAACGAAGATTTGTAATCAGGCATAGCTCATTTGTTTAGGTTTCTTGTGATAAGCGGTACTCATCAAGGTATGATTATCACAATTCATATACATCTCATAAATATTGTAAATCATAGTATGGATCTATGCCGCCGTCACCTCTACGCCCCCTACTCCGGCCTCTCACTGACTCCGGCTTCACAGCCCTTAGGCCCGTATCTGGCCGACCTATGCTTGAATCTACTTACCCATCCTCCCCCTTTTTACTATTACTTTGCTTTATCTTTTACTACTACTTCGATTCTAGCTCATTGCTATCCTTTTGTTTTGGTTTTGATTCACGAGAGGCATGGTGGTGCGCCACCGTGGCTAGGCACGCCGGGGTCCACGGTCATCGGTACACCGGGGGAGTGCTGGTGGCCGTCGGGTGCAAGTTCAAAAAACCTTGCCATGTTAAGGTTCGAACACAGGGCCAACAACTTCTCAATAAGGTGCTTTACCAACTAGCCTAAGGTTCGTTTTGTTATTTTAGGATATAAATTACATTTTAGTAGACAGACATAACATTATCTAAAACCCAAAATCGGGAGACCAAGAGGCGGGCGCGCAGAGTTTTAGCGCAAACGGCAAGAAATCTCCTGCAACCGCACTCCAATAATGCCGCCACTTCCCGTGAATCACTCCTCCACTTTGGGAACCAATGTTTATCACCTCCTCTCAATCAAATTGATCTGTTCATGATTGGCGATCCTGTGTCCAATCGGCTATCGAGTTCCCTGCGCGGGGATAGGCGACGTCTAGCTCCTTCACACGCCGACGCCAGCTCTTGTAGATTAGATTCAATCGGCGGTGCGGCAGCTCCAACGCATCGGATCGGTTTCTTTGCAAGGTACAACGCTAACCCCTTTCCTATCATATTTTGTGCCGTGATGCACCATGGCCAACTGCCCTTCCACCCTCTCTATCTCCTCCTCCTAGCTCTCTGTATCTCTATATATATGGATCAGTTTTGTTTCTAAGATGGATCTGTAATTAAACAATCTGATGAGTAAAAGAATCAATCTGTAATCCTACTATTCCTACTATTGTTATTTGTAGATCATTGGTAATTATTTTTAACTATCGATCACATTTTAGTAGAGGCAAACTATAAATGTGCTGTCAAGTTTAGCCATATGTTGTGTATATCGAAAATAAAACAATACTACTGAGTTACATATAGTAGAGAGGTTGTATTTTCTTTGCCATTTAAGTAACCTGAAGTGTTCCCTGAAATGTGCAATTTAAGGTGAATTACCATGAGTGAGGATCGTAGCTGGATGTACAATGAGCGGAAAGGCAGTTGTTTAGTTCAGTTTGGAAAGAGGGTTTGGACGCTTTCTTGGACCATGCCTTTTCGTTACCTGATGCTGCCATAGATGGGAGATCTAGATGTCCATGTACTAGGTGTGATTGTCATCACAAGCGCAAAAGGGATGAAATGGAGATGCATTTATGCCGCAACGGTTTCCAGTTGGGGTATGAGAGATGGACTAGGAATGGGGAGCCTGATGTACATGATCAAGCAGACAATGAATATGTAGGTAACTCAGATAGGATGAGTGAAATGCTACTTGATGCTATTGGTGCCGAAGGTGTCCATCAGAGTGAGGAGCCAACGCAAGCAGCAAAGGAGTTATATGAACTGCTAGAGGAAGTAGATAAACCACTGCATGACAAGACGTCTCACTCCCGCCTATCCATTGTAGCACGACTTATGACTATAAAAACACAATTTAATGTTTCTGAAGCCGGTTACAATGAAATAATGAATCTTGTACATGAAGTTGTTGGAGATGAGGCTGCTAAGGATCTCCCTAAAAACTTTTATAGGTCTAAGAAGCTTGTGCATAGCCTAGGAATGCCATATGTAAAGATTGATGCATGCCCCAATGGATGCATGATATATTACAAAAATAATAAAGATAAAGAAAGTTGCTCTATCTATGGTGAATCTCGGTATGAGGAGCCAACTAGAGGAAAGAAATCTAGGAAAGTACCGAAAAAAGTTTTGCGTTACCTTCCAATTACTCAAAGGCTACAACGCCTATACATGTCACAGAACACAGCAAAGCACATGGGATATCATGCACAACCCCGCAACAATAATAATGTTATGGTTCACCCTTCGGATGGAGAAGCTTGGATGGAATTAAACAAGTTGTATCCAGATTTTGCCGAAGAGGTTAGGAACATGCGTCTTGGTTTGGTAACTGATGGTTTTACACCTTTTGGTGTTCATGCTGCCCCATACTCTTGTTGGCCTGTCTTTGTTGTTCCGTATAACCTCCCTCCTGAAATGTGCACTAGAAAGAGCAACATCATCCTTGCACTAGTTATTCCTGGTCGTGAACACCCGGGGAAGAACTTCAACGTATACATGGAACCACTAGTTGATGAGCTCCTGGAATTATGGGAAAAAGGTTCTGTTACTTATGACTGTTATAGAAAGGAAAACTTCACCATGAAGGCAATCGTGTTGTGGACCATTCATGATTTTCCTGGATATGGCTTAGTAGCGTGCTGGAGCGCACATGGAAAGCTAGCTTGTCCAATTTGTGGGTCTGACATTAAGACATTTAATTTGAAGCATGGGCACAAACCTTGCTGGTTTGATTGTCATAGGAGATTCCTTCCAGCTAGCCATGCATTCCGCAAAAGTTTGAAGTGTTTTCGTAAGAAAACTAGAGTTATAGATCCTCCACCAAAGCGCCTAACTGGTGCTGAGGTATTTGAACAGTTAAATAATCTAACTCCTGATAGCAAAGGTAAGAATAAATATGAAGGGTTTGGGAAGTGGCACAATTGGACAGATATTAGTTGTTTGTGGCGATTGCCATACTGGAAAAATTTACTTCTCCGACATAACATTGATCTCATGCACAATGAGAAAAATGTTGCAGAGGCACTATTAGGCACAACCCTAGAAATCTCAGATCAAACTAAGGATAATATTAAAGCACGTCTTGACATGGCTATGCTTTGTGATCGCCCAACTTTTGATTTGATTAAGAAGCCCGATGGCACATGGACAAAACCAAGAGGAAAGTATTGTGTTAGTAAGGATGGTAAATTGGTTATCTTCAAGTGGTTCAAGCAATTGAAGTTCCCAGATCGCTTTGCTGCTAATTTAAGTAAATCTGTGAAGTTGGATAAACAAAGATTTATTGGTACACTTTAAATGTAGGCACTAAAAACTGGCGTTGACCTTGGAATTGGTGGTGCTTGGCTGCATAATCATGAATTGCATCCAGGGAAAAATGATGGCAGGTTGTGCAACCAGAATGTTGCTGATAAATGGGTAAGTGGTGGATTATTTAGCCGATAGCTCTTGTAGTTGTCTTGTTACTAATTCTTAGCTTTTTTGTGTTTTTGGAAAAGGCACAATATGAAGAAGGAATGGAAAAAAAGTACGGAACGAATTGGAAAATTGAGCATCCTGATTTAGATGCAAGTGTCATTTATGAGTGTGTGGGTAGAATGCCACATGGTAAGCTAGGAATTGGTGATGGAGCAATTAGTATTGTTGAGAAGGAAGCAATCAAGACAAGGAAAAGAAGTGCACAACCATATGTTTCTGCTAGAGAGAAGTGACTTGAAAGGGAAAATCTGCAGTTGAGAAAAGGATATAGCAAGCTTGAACATGTTGTGCGGGTAATTATCATTGTAATAAACATATGCATACAAATAAATACCTATTGCTAATCATGAAGTTTTAACAGGCACTTGCTGCTAAACAAGGAATGGACTTTGATGCGTTAGCTCAGGAAACTGCAACTAACTTGGTAAGTTTACGTGCTACCTCATAGAGCACAGATTATTACAATGAGCTCAAGCATCACTCTAGTTGATTCAGATTTGAATTTTATTTTTCCTAACTCAATTCATTGCAAAACTGGCCTTCAAAGTACAAATTAATATATGGATGACATGCAGCCTACTTCTGAATCTGAGGTTGCATTCTCTAGAAAGCATGACAAAATTGCTCCAAATGCATCTGAACATGTAAGTATTAAGTGTGTTTACCACATGTATTCATGCCATACCTAAAATTATTGCAAAATCTGAATTATATTCAAGCTGGTTCATGCGCTTATTAAAAATAATATTATAACTTCTATAGGATAACATTGGTGGAGCAGACTATAGTGATGAGGAAAATGAAGATGACACCTATGATTATGATGAAGAAGGATACTATTCCCATGATAATGACCAAAATTATGAGAACATTGGTGAAGACTTTTTTGGTGATGGTGCCTCCTGGTGATGAGAAGAGATTATATACAACATATGAAGTGTGTGGCACTTTTAAGTAGTTTGTCTTATGCCTTATGAACAGCAGTATCTTAGTCAAGTATTTTAATTTAAACATTAATTTGTGCTATGTTGAAGAATGTCTTAGCAACTTTCAGAATGTCTAGACCGTACCTTTCTTTGGTGATCATTGGGCTTCAAACATTAACTGTACTATGCAATATTGAAGTGCTGGTTATGAAATGCTATGAATCGTGAATGTTCATCATTTGTAATTGATCCTCCTGGTCACATATTACTTATGCATGGCTATAAAAACTATCACAAGCACTATTTGTTGATGGATTATAATAAAACGGTTTCATCTCTATATCGCCGATGGTTTAATAAAATTGTTAGACTGTTCCATATTGTTTTAGCCGATGGGAAACCAAAACCTTCACATATATGTTCTCATCGAGTATTAAATTCTGGCGCTTAGTAAACACCATTGCTAATATGCTTCCTGACGGGTTAAACAAACTGTCAAGCAACAAATCCCCGACCGGGATACCCGCGGCAATTCATGTTGGACCAAAGACCAAATGGGCGTGTTTACCAACTAATTGCCGAGCGTCAACCGTCAGAAACATACAGTCGGCCATACAATGACTGACCACCGGTCGGTAAAAGTGGGAATGCCCGACCATGGATGCCCGACGGGAGGTTGCCGACGGTATACACTCGGCAATTGCATTTTCCGATGGTACAAATTAATGGCCGACGGTATAATAACTATCGGCCATTCTAACGCCTCCAGTAGTGAATGGGCTACAACAACTCATGCTAAGAAGGATAGGGGCATTTAAGATGCACACTCTTTTGGGTGTGTCTCGGGACTTGATGTGGTGCGTGAATCAAGGGTGCACGACGCACGAACCTCACATGAGCGTGTGTCTCATGCCATAGGGAGGCAAACTAGCACACATATCATGCCATAGGGAGGAATATTGGAGCGTGCTGGCAGGATGATACGACCCACGGGCCAACCACTCAACAGGTCGAAGGGACGGAGGGGGTCAAAAGGCCTGGTGACATGGTTTCAGTTGACAAGTGGTGAAGTCCTTTACCATAAAGGGCTACTGTTCTGGGATGACCCCCATCCTCACCCATTTGGCCTGCTGAGCAAAGAGGCCCAAGAAGCATGTAAAAGGACATGTACACCCCTGGCATAGTAAGTCACACAGAGGGGCATTCCTTCAATCAGGCCCTAAGGCTATGTATATATAACTTTAGTGAACGAGTAAGGAAGGTAGAGTTCATTCTTCCACACATCCTCACTTCTGGTATAGGCAAGGCTTTGGGTGGCCCTCATCAGCCACACCATATCTCCATGTTTATTGTTTGGTCTGTAGCCACAACACCAAATGAATTTGAAAGCATTCGAATAAATTCAAATAAACTCCAAATTCAAAATGTTGGCACTATTCGGTAGGGTTTGAATTTATATGAAATTATAAATAAGAATCATTGAATTTGGAGTTAAAATGAGAGAGAATAGGCTCTCCAAAATTTGAATTAGGGAAAATCCTAAAAACAGAGGAGAAACTTTGTCTCCCACTAGCAGCTGGTCTACTGATTTTTCTTTTTGATTTATTTTATAATTATAAAACTTAATAGTGATTTACATGTGGGAACCCAGCTATTATAATTTATCTTTCAATTTCATTTTCAATTGGAAAATTAAATGTGTTGACTCACCATGCTCATAGTCTTTTAGGTCTAGGTCGTGCTTGTTTTACTCTTCTTTCGGAACTTCAGGATCTAATTACATAAAATCCAACCAAATTTGAATAAATTCAAAAGAATTCAAATGCATTCAAATAAACTCCAAAAATTCAAAATTTTGGTACTATTGGGTAGGGTTTAAATTTATATGAATTTATAAAGAAGAATCGTCGAATTGAAGTTAAAACGAGAAATAATGGACTCTCTAAAGTTTGATTTTGGGAAAAAAAATCCTAAAATTAACAGAAGAGAAGGGTGCATCTCACTGATTGCTTGGGCCGCTGATTTTTATTTTATAATTAGAAATCTTAACAGTGACTTACATATAGGACCCAACTATTTTAGTTTATCTTTCAATTTAATTTTCAATTGGAAAAGGCCAACATTGAATGATAGGGGGCGCTAATGTTTTTATTTTCTAAATTAATTGTTTCCTTTAAAGAAACTAGTAGTGTGCCCGTGCTAACGCTACGATAAAATACAAAATAAGATAAAATTTGTTGATCTGCAATATATAATATTTGACGACGACGAGCGTGTTGTAAAGGCCTTACGACCTCCTTGGACGTTTTTACGACCGGTTCCAATCAATTATGACTGGTTCCGACCACTTCTGTTGCCGTACGACCACTCAGGTAGCCGTTCGACCACTTTGCTTCGTCGCTACGCTCGAAATACCGTGATCGCAAACTCCTACGATCACTCAGTGATGCTGGCGATCACTGTTCACCGTGGTCGAACACCCTTTCGACCACGTTCACGTCCATCTTCGACCATGGGCATTCAACCACGTCCATCTTCGACCACGGCCATCTACGACCACGAGCTTCTTTGACCACGGTCATCTTCGACCACAGCCATCTTCGACCACGGTGATCTATGACCACGGTCATCTCTACGACCGTGCAGCCGCTTCGACTACGGCTTGACTCTCAACCACGTTGTGATCTTCGATCATGGCCTCTGACCACATTGAGGCTTTTGACCACGTCGTAGATTAAATGCATTTTGTGGTTGTAATTAAGCACAGTAACGTGTGAGGGAGCAAGAAATCGACATTGTGCTGTCAAATGTCAAATATGTTGTCATGTGGACAATTTAAAGTATCGGCCAATATGTTGTCATGTCTCCTTTCAAAAACAAAAATATTTGACAAATTGTAGAACAAACTATGGGTGTTAAATGAGAAGTAGAAGACAACCTGTACATCTTGAAATACTAACATATCGGTGAATATGGACGCCATGAATGGTTATAAATGGATCTGAAGAATTCATGTTCAGATCTTTAGCAGTGGGAAGCCTTATAAGACATACAGATATTTTCCTGCCATGCTGTCCTATCATTGGGCCCTAAAGAAAAATGGCAGAGTAAATCTGAACGTAATTAGAGCAGATAGTTATTTTGTCCCGAACAGAAGTGAATCAATAACAAATTAGAGCTGCAATTTCAGAGAATATTTGCACAACTAAAACCAGAGCTTAGTGAGGTAGCCGGTTACATCTCTTGAGCCTACCATAGGTGAAAAACCAAAGAGAGATACTTCTATACTTTTCTCAACAGTGATTTGCACAATTTTTAAAGCATGATGAATGGTCGATAGATATTACTTACCTCTTCATGTGCTTTGAGATTAATATTACTTTTATTAGATAGGAAAGCATTGAAACAATCATCAAAACAAAA
Source organism: Dendrocalamus sinicus (assembly GCA_036346575.1). NCBI lineage: Eukaryota > Viridiplantae > Streptophyta > Magnoliopsida > Poales > Poaceae > Dendrocalamus > Dendrocalamus sinicus. The sequence continues at coordinate 24,448,958 of CM070650.1, forward strand.
TTGTGGGAATTATCAAATAAACTGTGCATAATCATTTAGGAGAAAAACTGAATCAACACAATAAAATTGGATGTAGGAAAATATTAACACCTCAATTGGGAGGACCGGAGGTGAAAACAAACCAGACCTGATTCACTGTTGCAAGTAAGCATGAATGGTCAACATGAACCGCCGATAAACATCGAAGAATGGTGGGCGATTCATGAGATGAAAATATTTCAAAAGCATGATCTAGAGCGGCAATTGCAGGCCGCATTAAACAAAGTATAAGAAACTGGAGATAATAGTAATGATGTCTTGCAAAATTAATTATCTGGAATGCTCATGGGGGCAAACATAAAAATAGTGGTTAGGTTGTAAAGTTTTTATTAAAGAAATGCAAACGGGGTTTGCGTCGCCAAAGAGCTCTCTCTGCGATGGCCAGGTAGATGCCAAATACAATACATGGAACAACGTCCCTGCAGGTGCCAACAAACTTTTATAACTTCCCAAGATAGCAAAAAAGGTCCATCAGTAAGGTTGTGTTTGGTTTAGAGACAAGGTGGGATGGGATGGTCCTGTCCCTGGTTTTGAGATAGGATGATCCCATTTTTTATTTGGTTAGGGGGATAGAATCATCCCTGTTTTTTGTTTGGTTGGAAGGATAAAGTGGGATGGAATGGTCCCATCCTTTATTTGGATGGAAGGATGAAGGTGGGATATGTGTGGCCTTTGAGTTTTTTTTATAAAAAAATTGGAGGCTATTGTTGATATGTTTGTACACATAAGCCTTTGAGTTTTTTTTAAAAAAAATTTAAACAAAATAGTACTTAAAAAAACAAAGAGGTGGGATGACTCTATCCCACGTGGGATGACTCTGTCCCATGAAAAAAAGAGGATTGCCTGGTCCCGGATCTACAAGGAATATTCCTAGTGGGATGTCCTTGACTCTGCTTGTCCCGGAAGCAAACACCACCCCAAGGTGGGATATCCTACCTGGGACATCCCCGTCCCTCGAACCAAACACTGCCTAAATATCTAGCTAAAATTATATTGATAGATGTAATCATGTAAGATACCTATCAAAATCCAGCATAAAAAATGCAATTCACTAAGCAAATCTGAAGGCTTCCATCATTGGTGAATTTGCAACAATGCGTTGTGCCAGATATGAAGCAGGAGCCTCAATTTACACATTCAACTACAGCTGTAGAGACGAGAGAATTTTCCAGCAGGAATGCATTTTGACGCGACATCTCTAACTCGATCTTTGGAGGTTTGACCGACGGAAGCAACTGGCGCCGGAATCGGCCGGCTCCCTCACGGAATCCCTGCGTCGAATCGGCCGGCGCAAGGTGTGCCAACGTCAGCCGTCGGCGTCCCAATCCACCGCGTTGTATCTCACCAAGGATGTGGGGATGGAGACCACCAGGGAATGAAGGACCTCATGATGCGCGCGGTCGATTAAAGGCATGCCCGACTCCTCGAGTAATTGCGGCGGTTTCCGGGAGGCGCGCTAAGTGGAGGAGGCGAACAGTGGCGTCGGTTTCTGGGAGGCGCGCCACGCGGATGAGGCGACGGCGGTTTACGGGAGGGCAGAGCGCGCTGCGCCGTGAGGATGTCGAGTGGAAGGGGATTTGGTTTCCCAGAGGCGCGCTAAGTGGAGGAGGCGAACAGTGACGGTGGTTTCCGGGAGGCGAAACGCGAAGGCGGCGACGGCGGTTTACTGTGGGGCGGAGCGCGCTGCGCGCCTGCACCGTGAGAACGGGGAGGGGAAGGGTTCAATGATGTGCATGATCCAAATGATTTTGGCCTTATGATCTTCAATGAGTAAGAGAAGAAGGCTTGAGGAGAGATCCAGGTCATTCATTTGTATGAAGTTGGATTACTGTGGTACACAAATCTAGGTGGATTTAGATTAGGCATGACTGTGGGGGTGGTTGAGGGGGGTGGATTTAGTAAAGAAAATTTTAGTGTATTATAGAGGGGTAGAGATGAACATCTAGGGCATGATAAGCCCAGGATCAAGACAATATATGGATAACTGGCACATTGGCTCCTCAGCAATAATGCAGCCCACCTGAAAAATCGTACTGGCTTTCAACTAACATACTAACACAAATCACAAAAAAAAGCCGACATTTTGGACATTAACACAGCCTCCTGAACACAACTTTGACCATAAATTTCTATTGTAATATATTTTACAAAAATAGTAATTCTAATATTATAATGATATTTTTTTGCCAATCTAAGTATTCATAAAGATAATGATGTTCAAAGTTAAAAAGTTTGATTGCATGCATTCTAGGACATTACCATTTTTTACTGCAGGGAGTATTTCAGCAGAATTGTTAGGGTTCAACATGATTATGTGCTAACTATATTAGTCCATTGACCATATCACAAGCTTTACATAATTCAAGCTTTTTCTAAAGGCATATCTATTCAATAATTCCCTAAAAGCAAAAAAAAATGATGAAGAAAGATGTAAAGGCGGCACACGCCATCGCCTTCTACTTTGTCATACTCTCTTGTCACACCCTTTCTTGTCACACCATCTCGGTGAATAGCAATATATTAGCATGAGGATCTCTAATACTCTGAGGAACAGATTTGTTATTAAGAATATCCACACATCTCATAAAGTTGGCACTAATTCCATCAACTCTCGATGAGAACAATCCAGGGCTCCACTTAAAGGTTAAACAATAAACCCCACAAAAGCACGGCCAAGACCATGTGCTGATGTGCAATGCCAATAACACCATACTGTCGGGCACTCTCAACTGGCTTTCTTAAAACACCAGAAACCCCAAAAGCCAAACCCTGAGCAAATGCCCCAGTCCCTTGAAATAGTCCATCACCAACGCCAGTGATTCTCCTTGAACAAACCTGAATCATATTCAACTTGAAGTGCCTGGTAGGATTAACATAAAGAAGATGGAATAAACCACAAACACGAAATTTCACCTGCTTTGATTTCAATTGAAGAAATTGCCCATCAGTAGAGAGCTCAGCAAATCCTTTACTAAGAGATGACAAAGTTGATTTTGTCACTCCAAGAAGATAGACAAAATGGATTAGATGCAGAGGATTGTGGATCAGATCTCTTTTGATTCGGTTCACAATAGCAGGGACAATGGAGCTCTTCCGCATAAACCGGCTTTTGTGCATGACTTTCCGAAGATGCACGGATGCACCTAAAGCAAACATCAAGGGAGGAAATTAAGCTCATGAGACTAAAAATATATCACAGTTCACAATTCAAAAATACACATGACTGAAAATTAAGTTTATGCGAGCTCTTGAAAAAATGCACTTATTACCTCTTTTACTCTAGTTAGCAGAGTACCGTACGGGATATCTACAGATGCCTGTACCAAAGGTCAAAACTGCCTCTGCTATTGCACAAATGTAGTTTAAGGTACCTCGCAGGCAGATCATACGCGTTGGTCATCTTTGCCATACCAGTTCGGCACCCACCCTGCAAAACAATGGCTAAAAAGCAAATGCCACTTCACAATCTCCACCAATTGAGCAAAATTGCAATGCCCTGTCCCAATTTCCAAAACCGTACCAAAGTGGTGCATTCCTCCGTGAGCCCTGAACCAGCTGCGGCGTGCAGCCCAGGAGTACTGTGCACCTCGTCCAAGCTTTGCACCAACCGAAAAATCATGAGCTTAGCACCACAATTGTAACACACTCCAATTCCCAACAAGAGAAAAGACGAGAATTGAAACCTCGTTGGTGGAGTGACGATGGCGTCAACCTCAAGGTTCCAGGGTGGCCTCGCCAGAGGTAGATCCTTGAGTTGATCTCGTGGTCGACGGGGAAGCGCGTGGCGCCATCCCAGCCACTGCTGGTGGCCCCACCGTCGTCCCCGGTGAGGGGGTCGGAGGAGAGGAAGGCGGACACGACGGGCTCAGATCCGCCGTCCTCGGTGGAGAGCGGGAGAGAAGAAGCGCTAGGGTTGGTGCGGGCAATGGCATCAAAGTCCTCGAGGATGCGGGAGATGGCCGAGGACCCGCGTCGCCGCACTTGTAACAATCGGGAAGGGAGAGGAACCACGCCGAGCCACTCTGCCCGGGAGCCGCCGCCACCGCCTTGCGTTTGTTAGGGAAACGCAAGAGAAACAGCAGGCCGAGGCGAACCGTTTTCTTGTGTGAGGACGGGTTGCGGGAATTTTAAGCAACCAATTTTGTTTATGAGTTGTAAATAACCTTGTGAACCAATATATGTCAATTATTTTAGCTCAAATAGCAAAACTCTCTTAAATGCTAGATTGTGACCATGTAGGTCAATTCAAGATTTTGGACAAATTTAAAATCCAAATAACTTTTGATTGGCTGGCCTTTTTTAAAACTTTTGAATACCAATAATATTTGAAATAGTCAACTCAAGTTTTTGGTGTTGAACATTTTTCGGATTCCTTTTAGAATGGACTTTGGACAATTTTTGAGTTTAAAGCCAAAACAAGATACTAGATAACTAGTTTTGGATTGAAAACTTAATTTTACTTGAAATAAGTTTTTCATTTATATACATTTTCCAACTAGTTTTTCAAAGATATACTAATAATTTCAAATTTTTGACTTTCGGCTAAAATGCTTAATTTTGAAAAATCAATACTAACACTTAATCAACTTGGGCACAATTAAGGATGTGATATACATGAGTATGATTTAGCACTCCCCCTTAATGTGCCATATACATCTTTCTCATGATTACAATAATGAATTTTTTAGGACAAGAGCAAGCACCCCTTTTAAAGATTTTCATACAATAAAACCTACACAAGGCTAGGGGCGAAATATGTCAAATGTAGATATTTGTTACCGAGATAGCATTGGTTCATAATGTGGCATGATCATCCTTAAACTTGGCTCCCGTTATGCATATGGTGGAATTTACTTCTTCATGTTTAAGCCAAGCCTCCAATGTTTCTCTAAATACCTATTAAGCTTTTAAGCGCATTTTGGTATCCAAAACTTGGTTGGGTTCATGAATGTTAGTCACAATAGATTTGGGCACCCAAATGACCCTAACATTGAATTTTTGTGAACTAATATTTTTAACAAACACATTGTTATTTTTATCTTTCCTAAGCAAATAGTGTTCATTAACAAGAGATAGCTTAGGAATGAGACCTTTGGGACAATCTTTACTGAAGTATCCCTTTTCTCGGTAATTGTAGTATGTTTGGCAATTGATACCTCTTCTTATTTTCTTATCTTGCTTATTGCCATTTTGCCTCTTCTTTGATAACTTTTCCTTGTCATCCACCTTGTTGGGGGCACACCGAGGCAAAGTGGCCTTTCTTGTTGCATCCAAGCACTTGACAATATTGAATTATGTTTCATATTGCTTTGGGATGCTCTTCACCTTTTTCTTGGAGGTGAAACCGATACCTCTTTTGTCATTTTACTTTCTTTGACTACCCAATATTTTGTCAAGAGAAACCTTCCCTTTGTAACTTTTCTCCAAGTCATTTCTTAAAGTTGTAACTTGGGCCTTGAGCTCATTATTCTCCTCTACAAGGTTAGTCTCACAATGCATAGAGGAAGTAGAAGCATCTATTTGTAAGCAACAAGGTAAATCTAGCAAATCATCACAAAATATGGATATGTTAACTTTGGATGAAATGCAAGGATTAGGAGTTACACATGGCATATCATCTATTAAATTGCAAGCAATGTCTATATCCATATTAGACTTAGAATATTCCTTAAAAATAAGAGACTCATGTTCTTCTTTTAGCACATCATAATTGTTTTGAAGAGAGATATATTTTTTCTTTAAAATCTTAAACTTAGTCTTTTCTTTTTCAAAAAATTAATTAAGTTCTTCTAACATGTCCATCAATTCATCATAAGAAGGTATATCATTTTCATCATCATTATTTACCTTCTTGTTACCTTTAGCCATAAAGCATTGAGTTGATATAGAGGAAATTATGGATTCTTCATCGTCGAAGCTAGAAGTTGAGCATTCTTCTCCCGACAGCCACTCTTGTCTGCAATCCTAATCAGATGAGGTGGACATTTCATAATTACTTGAATTTTCATCCATATTTCATGAGCGCTCTCTAGATTGCATACTTTGTTGAACACCTCTACACTCAAAGCACTGAATAGAGCATTAGTTGGTTGAGCATCGAGATGTGAGCATTTGTCTACCTCAATTGTTGGAGTAAGAGGATCCATTGGAGGAGAAAAACCAATATCTACAATTTGTCATATTTTGGACTCATGGCCTTAAAATAACATATCATGCGGATTTTCCAATTTACATAGTTTGTGCCATTAAAAAGAAGTGCTTCATCTAGGTGCACTATATCTCTAGTTGCCATCCTTTTACTCTCTAAGTTGTGAAGCCTAATAAATGAAAGACCAAACTCCGATACCACTTGTTAGATCGAGGAGACCGATTAGAGGGGGTGAATAGTCGGTCTAAAAATTCTTCTCTAATTAATTATCAATTTTCATTTGTCTAAACCAAGCAAATAATGCAGAAGCTTAACTCAAAAGGTTTAGCACAAATAACACCTAAAACAACTGGGTGCACCTAAGTGCACCAACAAGATAAGCGTATGTCAAAGTTAGCAATTCTAGGATGACAAGCAATCAATTTAATTCTATGAATGTAAATTGTTTGAATGTAAATTGAGCACAAGAAAACAAACTACAATTCACACGATCGCTTTTTACTGTGGCGATCGGAGACTTGCCAGCCTCCCCTAATCCACGTTCAAGTTTGACTTATTTAGTGAAATTTATTCTATATTTCAGATCCGAAGAATGCAATAAGATAAGAATGTGATATCGAATGCATACCTCTTATGTTTTTCACTTTTTCATCCAAATGAAACTAACCAATATCATTATCAATAAATATATTAGTCTCACAATTGTATTTGTCATTACTACTATAACCAACTTAGTGGAGCTTGAACTTATAGAGGGTTGTCTGTTCACAGAAACAATAACAGTAAGTGTGAAAAGATTGTACAATAAATTATGGGCAAATCATGGAAGGACTAATTAAACATTAGTTAATTATTGTCTACCTCCAAGGGCAAGCTCTTGGAGAAGGCACATAAGAACCATTCTGTGGCAACAAGTGAAATATCAAACCCCATTGCTTCAAGATGAGCAACAATCCTACATCATTTTGCCAATGCAATATAGTTCAGAATCATAACATGATGTTTTCTTATTGATTTATTTGTTGGTGAGAAATCACAACATAAACATAAAAGGGAAAAATATCTAGGGCATTTTTAGCTAGAAGATCTCTGAACACTCTCTACTCACCATGGCATCCAGAAAGATTATCAGTATAACAATCACTAACAAGAACATTTTCCAAGAGTACAGCAAGCTTGTAGAATGCATCTTCCTGTCTTCATAATGAGCAACAACAGTGCATCTACATAATTTAAACCCTGCAATGTACACTATTAGTAATGGAGGTACTCTATGTGATAAGTACATTTAATGAACTAGAACTTGGCATTATGATTACCTGGCAGTATCCAACTTCTGAATCATGGAATGAGTACCCAACAAATACACGTCGAAGAGAAGCCTGACCATCCTCATTGTTCAACTAAGGATGGTAAGGAAGCATGCAAGGAAGATCCTGTAATGACAAAGCATTCATTTTATTTGAATGGTTTACTGAATTAGTGAACATAAAGCAGAATATATACATCTATTCAACACTAATACATGATAAAAATTGAAAATCAAGTCCATTTGTTCATCCGTGCAAAGGCTTAGCATCAAAAATTGATAAAAGAGATTGAACCATAGTAGTAGCTGTCAAATTTGTTTATCCATCATTCCTCCAATTATTTCCAAATAACAAAGAAAAAAACACAGATCTGAGATGGAGTTTTGGGAGAAGGAATTATCTTGACGGTGGCAGCTGCGTCTGGGATTGGCCGGAAGGCGGCAGTGGTGGTGCTGTGGACCAGAGGGAGGTGGCGAAGTTCAGACCTGGCAGGGAGGTAGAGGCGATGGTGGTGCTCGACCGGAGGGAGGAGGAGGGACATGGAAAGAGGTGGTGACGTTCTGGTCTAGCAAGAAGGAGCCAACGTCGGTGCTCAAGTCTGGAGGGAGGCGAAGGAGAGGGGGACGGAGAGGTAATGGTGATGGAAAGGTGGTGGTGGCAAACCTTGAGGCATCGGCTTGCTTGTGGCGTGGTCCTGAGGGGAGGAGGCAGGCGAAACGAGAGAGGTGGGCCATAGGGTTAGACGGAACGAGACCTCACCTTGTAGAGGAGAGGAAGCAGGCAGATGCTTCTGTGCTCACCGTGGAGACGCCGACGTCACCAAGCAAGCCGACGAGGAAACCCCTAAGTCACTGCCGAGTCGCCTGAGCAAGCCTCCACCAACGCCGATGCGTCCCTATGAAAACCCGAAGGAGCCGAAGGGGTATCATCCGATGGCATTTGTGGGTAATTCCCCTAAACTTCTATGGGTTATAACTTTTCATCGGTATTGGCTCCCCACGAGAATCTACCTCAACCCAGCTTCTTCTGGTTAGTTCATTTTAGAAGCTGCTCCTCACGAGGAGTAGAATAAGTCAATTTTAAGAAGCTGGTTGTTTGACACAGCTTCAATAGATTCAATAGAGAAGTTAGGAGCAGAGCTCTGCTACGTCTCATGACAAGAGTACATCTCCCATTCAAAACATCCAGATTTTAGGGGGGTTTCCCCTTTTTTTGGAACGGAAGATGCAATGCATTTTTTTAATAGTCAAGAACTGTAGTATGCTCCGTTTGAATGGATATAAGAGGGGAAACTCCAAACCCCCCATAAGTGGCTGCCTTTGTACTTGTTTCATTGACCCCCTGTCCAACCCCATAAGTCCATTTTCCCATAGCATCGCAATGTTTTCAGAACATTTCGTCAAATCCTGATACCATCAACGACCACGCAATCATCCCCACATCATATGACACATAGGGCCCACTAGGGACGTGACACTATCATCGACAGTGAAACCATATTGAAGAAAAACAAAGGCTATCTATCAGTGAGGAAGGGGGATGAGAAATATAGGACAAGCTATCTACTAGAATATCCGGTGTGCTAATGGCTGACGATGTGTCCTGATTTCACGAAACATTCACAAGAAATTAGAGAAAGAGAACTACTACCGCATGATATACGGATGACATACCTCTCCTTGCCGTTGCTCCCCTTACCTCTCTCTTCTCTCGAACCAGCACCGCAGCTCCACGTCCCTCCTCCATCTCCCCTGCCCCCTCCTCCATCACCGATGCCCGACAGCAACCTCGCCGCCTAGCTGGGCCACCATCTCCCCCTCCCTTGCTGCTACCATCCCATCCTATCTAATATTCGGTATGCCCCCATCGTCATGCCTCCCTCCATCGCTACCCACCACCCTCCATTGCCGCTCAACACCCTCTACCACCACCCACCGCCGAATCACGCCTCCCCAGCCTCCTTCTATGTCCAGGGGGCCGCGGTGAACCCGTCATCGGCATATCTGGAGTCGGAGGTGAACGAGGAGGGAGGGTGGCACCGGGGTTGAAAAGGAAGGTGGAGGGGCGACGCCGAAGTTGAAGGAGGAGGGTGACACCTGCGGATCCCGTTGATTTTGGCTCAGGATGGCATGGTGGGTGGGTGGAGTGGCGCGATGTGTGGTGATTGGAGTGGTACAGTAGGTGGGTGGAATGTGTCCAAGTGGGAATTGGGGATAGGAGTAGAGCGAAGGCGAGGCTTTACGATGCGTGTGATCAGACGGTGAAACGTTATCCCATTCGAATGGCTACGAATGGTATACCACACTACTACATATTGTGTTATCACAGACGGTTCGGAATTGTCATCACAGATGGTTCCCGAACCGTCTGAGTTTATGTGTCAGTGATAATATGTGGTTATTACAGATAGCTCCCACGCCATCTGTGATAACTTACAATACAGACGGTTTTTCAGAAAAACTGTCTGTGATACTCTACTATCACAGATGATTTTTTATAAAAACCGTCTGTGATACTCGACTATCACAGACGATTTTTGTTATTAACTGTCTATGATATGGTTCATATCACAGACGGTTCTATGTTCCGAACCGTCTCTGATATACATCATATCATAGACGGTTAATAACAAAAACCGTCTGTGATATCGTTCATATCACAAACGGTTCAGTGTTTGAAACCGTATGGGATATATATATCACAGACAGTTTGGAACCTATTGCAAATATTTATAGGGAAACTATCACAGACGGTTCTTTTATGGAACCATCTGTGATAGTTATATCACAGACGGTTCTATTTATAGAACCGTCTATGATATTCGACATATCACAGATGGTTCTGTAAAAGAACTGTCTGTGATATTCGACATATCACAAACGATTCTTTTATAGAACCATCTGTGATATTCGACATATCACAAATGGTTCTTTTATTGAACCGTCTATGATGTATCATCACAGATGGTTTATTCCGATAAACCGCCTGTGATAGTTCGCTACATCTAGCCACCAAAAAAATCATGCTGGCCATGCAATATTATGAAAAACGCAAGCATAATCATAAATATAACTATTTATTAGTTCCTGAGTCATTTACAATTACAATGGAATAGTTCCATAATTACATGCCTAGTTTCCTAATTATGATTACATTGCAAAAATTTCCAAATAGGTGCTGGCTTTGTGGGATCATTTATTACACTTGCCTACTGCCTTTTAAATAAAGCCCTTGTAACATCCCAAAATTCAAGTGTTCAAAAATATGGTATTTTTAAAAGCCTTTCTTGCATTTTGCTGGCATTCAAAATTTCTTCCGAATATTTATTTGAAATCCTCTGAGTTTTGTGGCATGCAAATTAATATATTGAGAAATAATATACAAATTTAAAAACAATAATGGTGTTAATAAAAGAAATAAAAAAATCCAAGGATCTACACCCAAATAAAATTTAAGTATTAAATAATGGTAATAAAAATTTGAAATCCAATTTACTTAAATAAAAGAGAAGCAATGGCCAAAGGAGTATTAAAAATCACTCACATCTAAATAGTGAAAATTAAAATTTAAATTTTAAGTGTCATGCAAAAATTGAAATCAATAATCTTAAATGTGAAATAGAAATTTAAATTAAAATTTTGAAATCCAAAAATTGCTAAAGCTTCTAATTTTTCCCCTCTTACATGTGGGCCTAGCCCCTTTTTCTCTCTCTTCTCTCCCTTCTCCCTTTGCCCATGGGCCCTCTTCCTCCCTCCCGTTCCTTCACTGCAAGACCGGGCCCCTCCTTCTTCCTTCCTTCTCTCCCTCCTCGTGTTGCCTTCTTCATCGCCCATCTCTACTCTCGTCGTCCGACCGACCGGCCCCACGCCATCTTCCGAGCGTCAACCACAGTGCCATCACGTTGCCGCACCACTGTACTCGCATCAACCTCGTCGCCTCCATCGCCTCACCCTTGACCCTAAGTCACCTCGCCTCGCGCCCCGCACGCCTTCGGCACACATCGCTGCTGCTCCCATCGCCATCGCGTCGCGTCGATCATCCCCTCGCCATCGACCAGCCTTCGCCAACAGCCCCGCTTCGTCAGCCACAGCATCACCATGTCACTGTCGCCTACATGGCCATGTGGTCACCCACACCGAGCAGCACCCGAGGCAACTACCGCCATGCCCGTCAGAGCTTCCACATCGCCCGGTCGGCTCAGCATCTATAAAAGGGTGAGCACGCTCCCATCCATCTCTCCTCATTCCGCTCTCACCCCCACCTCAAGGAATCGGACTCCCTGCGCCCCTAGCTCCACCGACGGCCCTTCTCCACCAACTCTGGCCGGCAAGGAATCGGTCGCTCGGAGCCACTCCAAGCCAATTCCTCGGAGCCGGAGCTTCCTTGGAACATCGCCAAGCTTCTTCCGTCATCGGCCGGGCCCTTCCCCACCTCTCCATCGCTGGCACCGAGCTCCCCCCTGATCCACCGCCGCCTCACCTCGTCGGCATGCCTCACCATCTCCCTAGCCGAGCCACCGCTACTTGTGAGTTCCCCATAGCCATCTTCATCTCCTACTCCCCTTGGTCTCCTTCCCTCCCCCTCCAGTAGTCGCCGTGCCATTCGGCCTCGCCGTCGGCTCGCCTCGGAGCTCCTAGGCTCGTGCCCACGCCTCCCTCGGCCTCTACCTAGCACTAGCATTCCGTTTTAGCCATCTCGGGTGCCTCCCCGGTGGCCCCTCGCCGGCGACGCCGTTGGCCATGCGCCGCCCGAGCCTCCTCTGTTTTTCCTCTGCTTGGCCCCCAGCAACCCCTCACATCTTCTGACCTAATCCCCCCTGTATCACAAAGTGGTCGCAGCCGAGTTGGTCAACACCGCCACACGTAAACTCACATACGTGAGTTCGAGTCCCCCCTTCGGCCACATTTTTTATTTTATTTTTCTTTAGCCATTCCAAATAGAAGATAATTAGGAAATAATTTAGGGAAGCCGAGATAGTTGAGGTAGGCTCAAATAAAATTTAAATACACATCAGAATATAGAATTATGTGTAAACAATTAAGTGGTTAAAGGAAAATAATTAGTGACCATACAAAGTACGATCCATGTAAAGACAAGTTTATATCTATCAACTCTTTTACTAGGAAATAATTTTGTGAGATTTAAGTAAATTTAAAATAGGAGATGAGAATTTAATCATAAAGATGGAATAGAGCATTATGCAAAGCAAGATCATTAACGATTTAATAATTACCATATAGGAGTAATTAATGTGGCTTGATTATTTATTTACAATCTAATTATTAATAAAGGGCATTAATAAAAGATGGCTTTCGTAACAGGTCCAAAATCCCATCCCGAAGGTAGCAAGGTGAATAACAAATCAAGCTGCTTCGTGAAATTAGTTAAATGTTATGCTGCAATCTTTTAAGACGAAATACACATTTAAATTAGAAAGTCATAGTTTAAAATATAATCCCATGCTTAAATAAAATATGGGGCTGACCATTCAAACTAATAAATTCAACTCACTTAAACGCCATAAAATACCACATCCTGAGTCCGCAAGAATTATGAAGTCTAGGAATTATTTGATAAAGTAAAAATGTACACAGTATGTGTAGAACTCATGCGCTAACTCTAAAAAGATAACACTGATAAATAATATTCGATACCCCGACTAAAATCGCACATCTGTCTATAGGTCTAACCTAACTCATGAAACTTCCTTAATAAATATAAAAATAATAAAATAAGTTATTAATAAAAAGATCGGGTCATCGTATCCTGCCATCAGCTATACCTAGCCATCTCTGAGTACTAAACATAAATAATCCCATGAATATACCTTTATCATGACCTGTCCTTTTACCTCCATTTTGACAGTTTTCCCTACCAATTCCCACTTCACTCCAACCACTATGACTCCGACAATACTCCGTGCCCAATCAACCTTGTCTCAAATCACCTATTTAATTATAATGACAGTTATCAAGTTCAATTGGATTTATTTGGATCTTTTGAGTTATTTGCATTTATTTCGATTCAGTTGTCTATTGTGTAATTAGAAATTGAAGTCCTGAAGATTCAATGGATCAAGATCGAGGTGAAGATAAAGACCAACGACGAGAAAGCTTGAGTGAGCTCAAGACCGCGGTAAACCGCGCAAGGCGAGTCAATATTTTGATCATGTCGAGCCTACATTTTTCACAAATTATTTCTGTTTTAAATTATCAAATTGCATGTTGTTATTTCATATGCAAATTATGTTGCTTTATGAATCCTAGTTACATGCCCATTAATTAGCTTGTTAATATTATACTCTTTTGGAACAATTGCGTATCTGAGCCTTGTCACCCTAGCAAAACTATAATGGTAAAACTTTTAAAAATAAGTCCTTAAATATACGCCAAGCTTAGTACTGCTTAGATATTCGGAGGCACCAAAATGCCCCAAGTATCACTTTCAAATTATGAGAAACTGATTTGGGAAGCCATGGTGAAAATGGCTGATGTATTTGGACAAGGATATTCTATGTTTCCAAAAAACCTCAAATTGCTTAAATACCTGGGCGGATGGTTCGGGGGTGTGTGTGATACAGTGGAAGCACAAAATGGGTAGTGGTAGAACCATCCAAATAACCCTAAGGACTAAATCTTGTGATGGCCTCCCAGTGTACAACAGTACAACCACAAGCTGGCAAATTGTAGGTAGGGCTAACTAATTTGCATCGACTCAGTATGGGTTGCGCCGGTGTGACCACGAGCGAGCAGAGGATGGCCACATCCTCCGACGTGACGGCGCAAGAGGGGACTCCTGGAAAGGTGGTCGTACCCCGAAGGGGGTGAAACCTTAGCGGACGTGACACCGCTGGGAAAAATGCATTGTAACAGCCTTGTGATGATCTACTCAACCGCACGGCTAAGGAATCATGTGGGGCAACAAGCAGATTATCTCTTGTGGGTAAAGTGTGCAAACTTTACAGAGTCAAAAACTATTCGAATAGCCGTGCCCACGGTCATGGGCGGACATGGGAACTAAACCGGATATAGTTCTATTTCAAAAACCTTTGTGGGTGGAATTGGAAAAGTGGTGGGCAGTGGAAAGCCCTAATTTGTGTTGCCCTGGGTGTCGTCCCAGTGATAATGTAAGCGGTTATAACGCTGAAAAGTTAGCATATGGTGCAAAAACAATGTAACGGTGGATGGAACCTGGATAACTATTATTATTGCATGCTTTAACACATTATGTTTTAGTTCAAACTGCTAGGTCTCAGGAAATTTCTATGCATCATATTTCAAAAGCGATTTATGGCAAATAAAATAACCCGAGCCTTTCCTTGATAAGCTATGCATATTATCTAATTGCATTTTGTGTATTGGCTCGCGGAGCACAGTGGTTTGTGCTCACCCTTGCTCTCACAATTAATCTAGAATTAGGAGTCAGATCGCTACGCTTCAGTAATACACATGGTGAAGAAGATGAAGATATCAAGAACTAGGTCGTGAAACCCCAGTTTGCTGCCTGTGGGCACGTCCTGAGGGTCCCACCTGTGTGCTTTGTTTTCTGTTGCTACAATTTATTGATTTCGGCCTGATCGGCCTATGAGTAAGTCTACTATTATATTTACACTTCCGCATGATATATACTTTGATGTTTAGTACTGTATCTGCGAGCACTATCTACTGATCCAAGAAATAGTCAGTAAATCAAAGAAGATTCTGGATTGTAAAATCTGGGTCCCACAGCCCTTCACAATGATCAACACGCATATAGCTTGCTTCATCACCTTGTTCTTCCTTGAGCCTGATGCCGTCTTCGAATGAAGGCAACTCATCAAATTGATTGTACTCTTCCTCATCCACAACATTCTCAACTCCGACAATCCTTCTTTTTCTCTAAAGAACTATATGGTGCTTCTTACTTGTTGGGTCGATTACATAAAATACTTAAACAACTTGCCTCGCGAGTACGAATGGTTCGTCTTCGTATCCTACACATTCAAGGTCCACGGTAGTGACGCTGTACTTGTCGACCTTTACACCCCGTGGGAGTTGGACCCAACGGCACTGAAATAGAGAAATCTTGAAAATTATGTAGTCAAGCTCCCAAATCTCCTCTACAATCCCATAGTACGAGTTTGGGCCAGCGGTACTGACGTGCGCATCATAGGCATCTATGCAGACACCGGAGTTCTGCACTGTGCTGTTTCTATCCTGATCTGTTGTATAAAATGTGTAGCCATTAATGATGTATCCTTACCATGTCACAATTATAAATTTTGGCCCTTTTTCCAACCATTGTAGTGTTTTACTTAACGACCTCCTAGTCAATCGCACCTTCAATCATTTGTTGAACTGAAGGTTGTGTTGTCTCGTGATCCAAACTTCTAACTAGCCTGCATTCTTTTGGCGTAGCATGTCCTTGTGCTCTTCAATATATGGTGTCACTTTAGTCATGTGTTGTAAAATTGTGAAATGGGTTTGAGCATACGTATTTTAATCCGAAGTTATTGCTTTCCTTTCGATAGTCCCGATACCCACTAGCCTCCCCTCGTGACGAGATAGAAGTACACCTATCGGCTCGCCTTTCGCCATGTAGACGATGCAGAATTCAATAACCTCTTCTATTATATAACCTTCGATGATGGTACCCTCCGGTCGAGATCGATTGCGTACATAGGATTTGAGAATTCCCATGTACCTCTCGAATGGATACATATGACGTAGAAACACGGGGTCGTATATCTTTATCTCTTTCACAAGGTGGACAATGAGATGGACCATGATATCAAAAAATGATGGAGAGAAATACATCTCTAGATAACATAGAGTTGTCACCACATCGGTCTGCAAAGCATCTAGTCTATCGGGATCAATGACCTTCTGAGCAATTGCGTTAAAGAAATAACATAGCCTTATGATTGTCACTCGAACCTTGTTCAGCAAAATACTTCTAATTGCAATAGGTAGCATTTGTATTATTAGCACATGACAGTCATGAGACTTCATGCTAATTAATTTCAAATGTTCCATGGAACTAAGTTTCTTCATGCTGGTGGAGTGACCGAATGGAACTTTCACACCATGTAAGGATTAGCACAATTGAGTTCTCTTGGACTTAGACAGAGTGTAGCAAGATGGGGGAAGGTACGTCCGGCCTTTATCGGTCTCTATCAGTGCTAACTCGGTCCTGATGTTCATAGTGACCAAGTCACGCGTTGCATTGACACCATCTTTTGTTTTATCAAGAATATTCAGTAAGAGACCAATCAAACTGTCATATACATTCTTCTCTACGTACATGACATTAATGCAATTGCAAACTTCTAAGTGCTCCCAATAAGGTAAGTCCCAAAATATTGACATCTTCTTCCACATGTTCTTCTGACAGGTCCTCAATTTACATTCCTTTCCAAGCACAACGTCGATATCCTTGACCATATCATACACCTCTTTCCCACTAAAAGGCCTTGGTACTGAGTCATCCTCTTCTTTTCATTAAATTATTTCTTCATCTTGCGGTATGGGTGATACTTCGGAAGGAACCTATGGTGACGCATGTACACAGTTTTGTGTGAGTTATTCAATCACACACTCTTGGTATAATCTAAGTAGCACGGACAGGCTTTGTCTCCTTTTGTACTCAACCCTAATAGGTTACCAAGGATAGAAAAATCATTAATGGTGCAGAACAACATGGCGCATAGAGTGAAATTCTCTCATTTGTCCGCATCCTATACATGTACCCCTTCATTCCACAATATTGCAAGATCTTCCACCAATGGTGCTAGGTACACATCAATATCGTTCCCAGGTTGCTTCGGCCCTTGGATAAGTAGTGACATCAAAATATACTTCTGCTTCATACACAGCCAAGGAGGAATGTTGTACATGCACAGTGTCACGGGCCAGGTGCTACGTCGGCTGCTCATGTTACCAAAAGGATTCATTTCATCTGTACTCAACCCAAACCTTATATTCCCCAATTCCACACTGAAATCTACAAATATCCTATCGATGTTCCTCCACTGGGTAGAATCAGCAACGTGTCTTATCATTCCGTCTTTCTTACGCTGCTCCCAGTGCCAATGCATCAATTTTGCATCCTTATGGTTTGCAAATGAACGCTTCAAACGGAGAATTACAGGAAGACACCACAACACCTTAGCAGGAGATCCTTACTTCATCTCGATGCCCTTCCCATCATTGGAGTCATTTTTACGCTTGTATCGGGATGCTTTGCGCACCGAACAAACTTGTAAACTAACATACTCTTTACAGTATAGGATACAATCATTCGGACATGTATGTCTTCTTTCTACTTCCGTTCCCAATGGACAAAGAATCTTTTTGGCTTGGTAGGTGGTTCTTTGCAACATATTTCCCTTTGGAAGTATGTCCGCTAGGACACCTAACAATGCCGTGAAACTCTTGTCAGACCAACTATTGCTTGCCTTCAATTTTTAGTAGTTCTAGAACTAATGACAACCTCGTTTATTGCGGCTTGTAGCACAGGAACAAAGGTTTCTCTGAGTCCTCTATCAAGTCGTTGAATTTACCAAACTCTCTCTCTATATATAGCTTCCATCTGCATCACGTAGTATCTGATCCAAATTGTCATCCTGCGACCTATCCTCATGATCGAAAGCACGTTCCACAACTAGCATATCGTTGTCTCCCTTGACGATGTCATAATTACCTTTTAGTGTACTCTTCTCTTCACCTTGACTGGTCCAACATTCGTACCCCTTTCTGAAACCCCTTCGAATCAAGTGAGCATCGATCTGCGCTGAGTTGCTAAACATTTTTAGATTATCACAATCAATACATGGACAATACATATATTCCATCCTCTTCTTCAACATATCTAGCTTTGTCGCTCTTCTAAAAATAGACACGCCATTAATGTACTCTTCACTCACACAATTCTTAATGTACATCCAGTTTCGGTCCATCTATACTACACATGTAAAAAATGAGTGTCAAAAATGACTATTAGCACTACTATATAGCAAAATCAGACTAGCTATACTTACACATGACATCTATATATATTACGTAGGTAGCTAGCTAGCCACGTATTCATGACATAATAATATTAAGCAAGAATATATTGAAGTGAACTACGAGTACTTACCCATTCTGAAATTGAGCAAACTAACATTATCTTTTAAACCTAGCTAGCTAGATCTAAACAAAAACCTATCTATCATCTCTTTCAATTACAAAAACATGCATAGAAGTTATTAGAAGCAATTGAGTACTAACCTCTGATCACTAAGAAGACGGTGATATGTTTTCACCGAACTCCCTAAAGCCGGCCGCCTCGCTCCACTAATGCAGAGCAATGAAGACAGATCTGTGTCGAGACCACGTACGCTCAGTATTTAATAGCGCAGATTATCCCAGACGGTTCCAACCACAAACGGTCTATGATACCAATGTATCACAGACCGTTCGTATTAATAGCCGTCTGTGATAAGCCGGCCGCCTCGCTCCACTAATGCAGCGCAATGAAGACAGATCTGTGTCGAGACCACATACGCTCAGTATTTAATAGTGCAGATTATCCCATACGGTTCCAACCACAAACGGTCTGTGATACCAATATATCACAGACCGTTCGTATTAATAGCCGTCTGTGATAATTCACAGACGATTATTAATACGAACTGTCTGTGATGTCTGCAATATCACCGACGGTTTGTTGTAAGAACCGTCTGTCATGTCCAGAATATCAGAGACAGTTTTTTATATGAACCGACTGTGATGTTCGCAACTTTCATAGACGGTTCTTAACACGAACCATCTGTGATGTCTCACTTATCGCATACGGTTCATGTTAAGAACCGTCTATAAAAGTTCATAGATGGTTATTAACACAAATCGTCTGTGATGTCTCAATTATCACAGACGGTTCATGTGAATAACCTTCTGTAAAAATATCACAGACGGTTGCTACTATAAACCGTCTGCGATAGTTTAAGTACAGATGGTTCCAAATGAATCGTCTGTGATGTAACCATCCGGTATAGTCTCTTTTGACACAGTGCCATTCTATAGAATTTCACATAAAGAAAATACGGAGAATGGAATTGAAGGGTGTATTTGGACAATAAAGATGACGTTGTGGGATTTCAATGGACTAAAATGATTCCCCGTTCAAAAAAATAAACAAGAATGATGTGATCATTTTGGCTTATTTTGAGTGGCTTATGGCTGAAAAGCACTGTAGCTGGCTGAAAAAACATTGTAGTTGACAGAGGCTTATTTAGCATAATTAAATTTAAAAAAATTTAAAAAATATAAAAAATATGTTAGCCCATTACGTATAATACAAACAAATACGGGAAAAAAAGAACCGACAAAAAAGCTCAACAAAAAGCCAAAAGTTCAGAAAAAGACAAAATTTATGAATAGTGAAAAATAAGTTGGAAGCTAAAAGTTGAAGCCGAAATGATCGCCACATTATAGGCTTTTGTAGGAATTTGCTAGATGACACTTCAGTGTTTTTTTGTTTGTGAGCAATCAATTTTTTATCCATTAGATGCTGTTTTGTTTGTACTTTATGGTTTTGGCTTTGTGATTTTTTCTATGTCAACATTGTGACAAGGGAGTAATCAATTTGTTTAGTGTCGTCGAGAGCCACAACATAAACGAGCAAGTAAGGTTTTTGTATAATTTTTTGTTGTGTTCCTTATAGTTTGTCTTGTTCCTCTTTTTTACAAATTGTCACATCATTTTTTACATAATTTAATTTATGCAACACTAATATATAATTGATGTAAAAAGGCTATGAATAAAAGAATAATATGTATTAAAGTGTTTCTCAATGTACCACATCACATATTAATAATTAATGAGCAAACTAGTGGATGGAGGCATATATGCATCCACATCTAAAACATTAAGTAATTCTTAACAAAATAGTACTCAAATGGAAGGGAAGAAGGAAAAGGCTCAAAATTTAAATACTATCCCATAAGAAAACACTCGAGTCAATTCTTCTTAGACATCACTTTTTTTTTAACACAAAAAAAAAGAGAAAGAAGTCTAGTCTGCAGGTACAGTGCCGTATGCGGTTTGCAACGTCGTCTGCGGTCCGGACTTCGGAAGGCTCTTTAGTCTGAACCCATCAGACATGTACCGAGAGAAGAGAATACCCAATCGTGTCCTCGTGGTGCCCCATGCCGGCGAACCGAACGGGACACTCCTGATACAGCACAAGGCGCAGACGGTCGGCCATGAACTCCGGAACGTCACAGCTACTCCTGTCATCATCTTTCATGGAGGCCACCATCTGGAGCGTCTTCGTCTCCGGGTCGTAGACGTGCGCCTCATGCGCCGTCGTCGTGAGCAGGACCTTCCTGCTCTCCATGGAGGAATCGCTGCCGCCGCCGAGGTAAGAGAGTGGAACGACAAGCCACGGCTTGACGAGCGGCTCAGCCACGTGCCGTTCTAGGTTGATACGATAGTCCATGTTGGTTTCAAGTCAAGGATCGCTGCACACCCCCCGTAGGAAAATTCAGAAGATCAGTGAATTAATCTAGAATTGATAAGCAATCATCGAGTGCAGGTACAAGTTGGTTCAATTCGGGTGTAGATTCAAACCAGGAGTTGAAGTCGTTTTACATTTCAGAGTCTAGCTTCAGAAAGAAATCGAGTCCGAGTCCAATTTATAATCGGCAATGTTTTCTGTTTTTGAGTTGTAAACTTAAGCATAAATAGACAGAAGAATACCCAGAAAAGATGTAGCGATTGAAGCACCACCAAAAGATCTTTTTAATTCTATCACTTTTCAATTATCATTACTGTTGTTTGTGAGAGGGGCATTTTGGGAATTTCCCAATTGGCTTAATGCCACCGGTTGGAGTTAGGGCGGAGCCCACCTGTCGGTCACTGGGCAAAAGAGATAAGGGGGAGGAGACTCGGTCTCCTCCCCAGGGTGCGCTCGGTGCTGCGCTTGGACTTCACCCGTGCGGCGGTTTAGCTTCCCCTCACCAGATCCGTTATTCTTGGCAGTTCGTGGGTGATGGAGAGAGGAGAGGCTGCGGAGGAGGCGTGGGTAGGCCCGGGTTCTCCGGAGCCGGCCACTCACGCCACCCCGAGGCCATCCTCATCTCTTTCTCTTAAAAAGGGGGGCTCGGCTGACGGTGAGGGGTACCTAATCTTTCAATCCCGGTTGCTCTTCTTGTTTGATTCCTCTTCTTGTTCTTCGGTGGCTGGGTGTTTGGTCTTTGGGCCGACCTTGCTTGAGAACCTGGTTTCGGTTTCCCGTGAAAACCCTAACTGGGTTATTGGGGAACTCGGAACCTTGGCTCTACTGGAGGAAGGAGGAGAGGGCGGCGAATCCCCGCGGTGTTTGAGGCACTCTCGGCCAGGGTGTTTCTCTTGGGCTTGTGCGGCATCTCTATACCTCGTCTTCACCTCTGGCTTTCGGCTGAGAAGTGAGGAGCGGCATTGTATCTCCGTGAATCATCTACTTGCACGTGATAGCAGGTTGATAGATTTTCTGGGTGAGCGATTCATCGTGCCTTGCCGAATTATCTGATTTCTCCTGCGGCTCATTGGCTTCTGGACAGTTTTGAGTACTGTCTGATTTGTGAGTATATTGGTTTCTTTGTCATTTACAGCAGCTATACTTGATCTGTAATTTAGTTCAAGTCTTGAGAGCTGCTGTGAATGTTTGTGGGCTCTATTGATTGCTCTACGATGATACCAGTCATATACTGAATTGATCTTAACAATAGTTTTAAGACTTGAGCCCTAGGATTTATTCTCTGCAGACCGTGCCATAGATAATTGTTTATCTTACTGTCATATTTGATTACATGCAATAGAATTTGTGAATATTGCAGTGGCAAGTTAAAAATTTGGTTAGATTCATTTGCTGGTGCAGTGTACTTATTTAGTCCCTTTTGGCTTGTGTATTACTGCCGTATATTCACTTATATATCCAGTCAGTCTGCTACTGTTTACCTGATCTTTAAGTTCACTGTCTTTTACTTCTTTGCTTGTAATCTCATTGCGGCACAGATTGTAGACAGAGCTCTATTCTCTGTCTATTCTGGTCTGTTTGCAGTAAGTAAATTAGTGCTCAAGTCTTATTTCCTAGTTGTTGAGTCAATTATGAAGAGTTATGACATGTGCATGAGAAGGCCAAAATCTTTGATTTTGCGCAACTCTGTTCTGAGAGCAATGATAAAACAATTAATTTGTTATATGCTGGAATTAGTTGTATTACTGGTTCTTAGGATTGTTTATTATGTTATTTTCAGCAGATGTAAGTTATATTCTTTGAATATATATGTGGAGTTGAATGACATGTTAGAATTCCATGTTTATATGCAATTAATGTCATTCTTCTTATGCTGGAAATATATTGTTTATATTATGTTGGCTGGAATTAAATGTGCAAATATGCTTATACCGCAATATTTACAACAATCCAGAAAATCTATATTGAAAGAAATGGCTTCCTCATCTGATGTCGTGAAACCTGAAGTGTTTGACGGAGTCAATTTCAAGCGCTGGCAGGCAAAGGCAAAACTTTGGCTGGCTGACCTTAAGCTCTTCTGGGTCATCTCAAATCCACTGGCGTTTCCACTGGAGATCCCTGAGACGATGAAATGGGAAGATGCTAATAATGCAGCCTTAGCCCGCTTGTCGCCATCTGTCTAATCGCTTGTTTGACGTCTATGTCAACTTCACTAATGCCAAACAACTTTGGGATGAGCTCGAGGAGAAATACTCCGAGGGAGATAATGGAAATGAGTCCTTTATTACAGCCAATTACTTGAACTATAAGATGGTTGAGGGCCGGTCGGTGATGGAGCAGCTCCATGAGCTTCAACTCCATGTACGTGACTTATGTCAGTACGACTGCGCTCTGCCTGAGAAGTTACAAGTCAATGTCATTTTGGCTAAGTTACCGCCTTCGTGGCGTGACTTTGTGACCGCTCGGAGGCATATAAAGGAGTGCTTGACGCTCAATGAGCTGTCAGCTGCTATTAATGTCGAGGCGTGCTAGAGCCGTGACGGCTCGGAAAGGCTCAAGTTCAGGCTCATCAAGTTCAAGTTAAGAATGGTGGAGGCCCTGGGAAACCCAAGTTCAAGAGTCAGCCCCAAGTCAAGCTACAGCCTAAGAAAATGAAGAAGAAGAAGGAGGACATCGTCTGCTTCGTTTGCGGTGAGGCTGGCCATAAGGCCAATCATTGCCACAATCGGAAGGGTAAGGGTCCATCTCCGGGTCAGCACAAGAGCCACAAGGCTGAGGTTCATGTCGCGCTGGCTAGCACCAGCTCAGAAGAGTACGTACCTATGGCCTTTATGGCAAGTCCATCTATTGATTGGTGGATCGATACAGGTGCTACTAGACATATATGTTCTGATCGATCTTGTTTTTCTTCATTTAAGGGTGAAGGTGGTGGATCCGTCCTAATGGGCAACGGAGCCGCCACAACAGTACGTGGGATTGGACAGGTTTGCCTGAAGCTTACTTCGGGCAAAACACTCATCCTAAGAGACGTGCTGTACGTGCCTGCGATGACACGCAACCTTCTTAGCGGGTCAATGTTATGTAGGCAAGGAATACAGCTTGTGTTTGAATCAAATAAGGTCATTTTGACCAAGTTTGGTAATTTTGTGGGCAAAGGCTATGATAGCGGAGGCATGTTCCGCTTATCCATTCTTGATTTGAATAATGTAAACGTTTACAATGTTTCCCATCGCAATAAAGTTCATGATATTTGGCATTCACGGTTGTGTCATGTTAATTTTGAAGCCATTACGCGGTTAAGTAAGATGAGTTTAATTCCGAGCTATAATTATGAGAAGGGTTCAAAGTGCGAAGTGTGTGTGCAAGCTAAGCAGCCCCGAAAACCTTTTCATAGCGTTGAAGGGCGAAGCACTTCTCCACTTGAACTAATCCACTCTGATCTTTGTGAGATGAATGGAATATTAACTAAAGGTGGCAAACGATACTTCTTAACTCTCATAGATGATGCGACTAAGTATTGTTACATTTATCTACTTAAGTCGAAAGATGAAGCGCTTGAATACTTTAAAATCTACAAAGCTGAAGTTGAAAATCAACTAGAAAAGAAAATCAAACGGTTAAGATCGGACCGAGGCGGTGAGTACGTCTCACATGAATTCTCCCAATTCTGTGAAGAAAGTGGAATAATTCACGAAGTTACTCCACCTTACTCACCCCAATCTAATGGAATAGCTGAAAGGAAGAACCGAACTCTTTGTGACTTGGTTAACGCCATGCTTCAGAGTTCAGATATGTCGGACTATTGGTGGGGTGAGGCAGTTCTCACAGCTAACTATGTCCTGAATAGGATTCCACCTCGCAATCAGGAGGAAACACCCTGTGAAGGATGGAAAGGGAGAAAACCCAACTTATCCTATTTTCGAACGTCGGGATGCCTTGCAAAAGTGCATGTGTCGTTGCCGAAGAAAAGGAAGCTTGGTCCTAAGACCGTCGATTGTGTCTTTCTAGGATATGCTATTAATAGCACGGCTTATAGATTTTTAGTGGTCAAATCTGAGGTGAGTGACATCGCTACTAATATAGTGATGGAATCTCGTGATGCGACATTCTTTGAGCATGTGTTTCCTATGAGACCGAATGAAGACAGTGGACATATCGGTGAAGATGATCTCTCTATTCCTCCTAGTGTGAATAACTCCGCTCCAGATTTGGAGTTGAGGAGGAGTAAGAGACAGAGGACCGAGAAGTCACTTGGGGATGACTTTGTCACCTATGTCGTGGATGATGAACCACGAACCCTTTCAGAGGCATACGCATCTCCGGATGTGGATTACTGGAAGGAGGCAGTCCGTAGCGAGATGGACTCCATCATAGCTAACGGAACTTGAGAAATTGCAGATCTCCCGCCTGGTTGTAAGCCAGTAGGTTGCAAGTGGATCTTTAAAAGAAAGCGCAGACCTAATGGTACTATTGAAAAGTACAAGGCCCGATTAGTGGCTAAAGGTTTCACGCAAAAAGAAGGTGAAGACTATTTTGATACATACTCTCCTGTGGCTCGTCTACCCACAATTCGAGTGCTTTTAGCACTAGCCGCTGCATACAAACTCCTAGTACATCAAATGGATGTAAAGACCGCTTTCCTAAACGGAGAGTTGGATGAGGAGATTTATATGCAGCAGCCTGAAGGATTTGTGGTTGAGGGGCAAGAAAGGAAAGTATGTCGATTGATTAAGTCTTTGTATGGTCTAAAGCAATCTCCTAAGCAATGGCATGAGAAATTTGATAATACGTTGACGTCGGTCGGCTTTTGTGTAAATGAAGCCGATAAATGTGTCTACTATCGGTTTAATGGGGTGAAGGTGTCATTCTGTGTCTTTACGTAGATGACATACTGCTATTTGGGACCAACATAGATGTGATCAATAGCACAAAGTCTTTCCTTTCCCAGAATTTTGATATGAAAGACCTGGGTGAAGCTGATGTTATCTTAAACATTAAGCTTATTAAGGGTGAGAATGGGATTACTCTTTCGCAATCCCATTATGTGGATAAAGTCCTAACCAGATTTGGGTTTAGGGACTGTAAACCAGCAGCTACACCCTATGATCCAAATGCAAAGCTACATAAGAACACCGGACATGGGAAGGATCAACTTAAATATTCTCAGATCATAGGATCCCTGATGTACTTAACTAGTGCAACGAGGCCAGACATCTCATATGCTGTATGTAGATTGAGTCGTTATACGTCCAATCCAGGAGATGATCATTGGATAGCACTAGAAAGAGTACTAAGATACTTGAAGGGAAATCCTAATTTGGGAATACACTATTCTGGTCATCCTGCAGTCTTGGAAGGATTCAGTGATTCTAACTGGATCAGTGACTCGGATGACATGAAGGCTACGAGTGGTTATGTATTCACTCTAGCAGGTGGGGCCGTGTCATGGAAGTCTTCTAAATGACTATTATTACGGTCCACCATGGAGGCTGAATTGGTAGCTCTTGATTCAGCAAATGCAGACGAGAATGGATTCGAGAACTCCTTTCGACCTACCAGGCCGGAAAAGTCTATTCCACCATTTTGACCTCTCGCGATAATCAAACCGCTCGTTAAGGCGAAGAGTAGGAAGGACAATATGAAGTCCTCAAAACATATAAAGCGCCGACTTAAGTCGGTAAGGCATGCCGAGAGACGGGTGTTATTATCAGAGAATACATCCTGCTCGAAAGGAACTTGCGCGATCCTTTCACTAAAGGATTGGCGCGAAAGGTCATCCAAGCAGCGTCACAGGAGATGGGGCTTATACCTGTATAAAGGCTCACATTGGTGGTAACCTATCCTAGGATATCGGAGATCCCGTGAACTAGGCTCTAGGACAACAAACTGTGTGAGATTAGAGAGCACATCTAACGGGTCCCATTAGCTGCAGTGCTCTGTCTGTATGGAAGGTTGAGCTTTGGCTCTTAATGAACTCGATGTCTATATGACTTATGGAATCGTCCTACAGGGTTCCTAGAAGAGTTCACCTACGTGAGTGTGATTGTGAGGTCGCAATCGAAGAAAGATAAGGGTATACTTTCTTAAGCACTCATGAGAAAGATACGGGGACATGACCGGAACGTCCCAACCCGAGAGGGAAAGGGCAAGCCGCCCAGTACAGAATGTGATGTGTGCGAAAATTCTCACACCAAGGCATTGGATCAAGGCATAGTCCTCCTTTGTCTGCGCAGAGTCATAGTCCATATCGCTAGACTTTGGGTTCAAACCCGCAAGGTACCCATAGTCAAACAGCTGTATATTAAACAAGACTTTGGACATATTTTACGAATTAGTAAATTGGTGGGGACTGTTGTTTGTGAGAGGGGCATTTTGGGAATTTCCCAATTGGCTCAATGCCACCGGTTGGAGTTAGGGCGGAGCACACCTGTCGGTCACTGGGCAAAAGAGATAAGGGGGAGGAGACTCGGTCTCCTCCCCAGGGTGCGCTCGGTGCTGCGCTTGGACTTCACCCGTGCGGCGGTTTAGCTTCCCCTCGCCAGATCCGTGATTCTTGGCAGTTCGTGGGTGATGGAGAGAGGAGAGGCTGCGGAGGAGGCGTGGGCAGGCCCGGGTTCTCCAGAGCCGGCCGCTCACGCCACCACGAGGCCATCCTCATCTCTTTCTCTTAAAAAGGGGGGCTCGGCTGACGGTGAGGGGTACCTAATCTTTCAATCCCGGTTGCTCTTCTTGTTCTTCGGTGGCTGGGTGTTTGGTCTTTGGGCCGACCTTGCTTGAGAACCTGGTTTCGGTTTCCCGTGAAAACCCTAACTGGGTTATTGGGGAACTCAAAACCTTGGCTCTACTGGAGGAAGGAGGAGAGGACGGCGAATCCCCGCGGTGTTTGAGGCACTCTCGGCCAGGGTGTTTCTCTTGGGCTTGTGCAGCATCTCTGTACCTCGTCTTCACCTCTAGCTTTCGGCTGAGAAGTGAGGAGCGGCATTGTATCTCCGTGAATCATCTACTTGCACGTGATAGCAGGTTGATAGATTTTCTGGGTGAGCGATTCATCGTGCCTTGCCGAATTATCTGATTTCTCCTGCGGCTCATTGGCTTCTGGACAGTTTTGAGTACTGTCTGATTTGTGAGTATATCGGTTTCTTTGTCATTTACAGCAGCTATACTTGATCTGTAATTTAGTTCAAGTCTTGAGAGCTGCTGTGAATGTTTGTGGGCTCTATTGATTGCTCTATGATGATACCAGTCATATACTGAATTGATCTTAACAATAGTTTTAAGACTTGAGCCCTAGGATTTATTCTCTGCAGACCGTGCCATAGATAATTGTTTATCTTACTGTCATATTTGATTACATGCAATAGAATTTGTGAATATTGCAGTGGCAAGTTAAAAATCTGGTTAGATTCATTTGCTGGTGCAGTGTACTTATTTAGTCCCTTTTGGCTTGTGTATTACTGCCGTATATTCACTTATATATCCAATCGATCGATCTTTGTTACGATCTTTAAGTTCACTGTCTTTTACTTCTTTGCTTGTAATCTCATTGCGGCACAGATTGTAGACAGAGCTCTATTCTCTGTCTATTCTGGTCTGTTTGCAGTAAGTAAATTAGAGCTCAAGTCTTATTTCCTAGTTGTTGAGTCAATTATGAAGAGTTATGACATGTGCATGAGAAGGCCAAAATCTTTGATTTTGCGCAACTCTGTTCTGAGAGCAATGATAAAACAATTAATTTGTTATATGCTGGAATTAGTTGTATTACTGTTCTTAGGATTGTTTATTATGTTATTTTCAGCAGCATGTAAGTTATATTCTTTGAATATATATGTGGAGTTGAATGACATGTTAGAATTTCATGTTTATATGCAATTAATGTCATTCTTCTTATGCTGGAAATATATTGTTTATATTATGTTGGCTGGAATTAAATGTGCAAATATGCTTATACCGTAATATTTACAACAATTACTGTACTCGAAAAACAAAGGTTGAAGTCGAAGAATACCGGTAGAAGTCGAGGTTTAACTTCGAGCGTGAAGTCAAAGAAGATCCGATGGTGTTCGACCAATAGCTGAAAATTGAACGGTGTTCAAGTGGCTACGGAGATCGATCGGTTTTCGAGTAGCTATGGAGATTGAACGGCGATCGAGCGGGTTTGAGGCATCGTACGGTATCCGAGTGGTATCTCCCGAAGTTTCCGAGCGGTGTGGTCGAAGAGTTACAAACACGTAGCAGTCAAGTAGAGCGGTTGGTGATTTCGAGTGCAGAACGGTCGGAGGCTCTGAGGTGCAGTCGAAGATCCCAAGGCAAGCAGCATTCTAAGCCTACGAGCACGATCAAGTGGTCAAGATGGAAGCGATCATGGATGCACAAGGCATCAGGGAGGTAGTAGATCCTATGGCCGGAGTGGCCGTAGATCAGAAAAAGAACAAAGTGGCACACATGTTCATCTTCCAGGGCGTCCCAGAAGATGTCCTTTTGCAGATCGCAAAGAAGAAATCATCCAAGGAAGTGTGGGATGGTCTGAAGACTCGATATCTAGGTGCTGACCGCATGAAGAAGGCTCGGTTGCAAACACTGAAGAGTGAGTTCGACGTGATTTGCATGAAGGAAGGAGAGATGATTGATGAGTTCGCTAGGAAATTGAGTGATGTGGCAGCTAAATATAGTGATGACTTATCTAATTTAGTTAAGATCTAATTAAGCGAGCCTACTATCATGCATCAAGTTTATTAATTTCAAGTTTAAAAGGTTTATTGCTAGTGACCTAGGGCACATGGCATTATTCATGGCCTAAGGCACATTAATACTTAGACAACCTACAAATATATACAATTACATTTTATAAAATTATGCCTTATTAAATTTCAAATGAATTTGCACTACAAATTATATGCTAGTGGCACACTAATTAATTTCAATTACACCTAGCTACATGACCTGGCTGTTATACATACACTGCCTTAAACTATATTGCAAGAGAATTATATTTTTTTTATTATTCATCAAGTGATGTGATTTACCTTAATATAGTGACTCATTTATTATTTCACATAATTATATTTGGTGTAGAATCATATAGTAAATAATTTTAGATTTTGAATCTTATTTGGTTAGCAATTAAAAATGTTATATGGTACAACATTAACTTGTTATATTTTCATGGTTTAATCCTACACTAATTATCATTAGCCATTAATTAACTTACCAAGCCATGCAACTAATCATGATTTAATTTTTTAGTTTTTTCAATTTGCATAAACCCTTACTCTAATTATTTAATCAAGTTTATTCTTATTTTATTTATAACTAAATTATATTTATTCATGTTTCCCTTTGCATTTTTTTTAAATATTTTAATTTCTCTTAATTATTTCTCTGAAGAAAATATCACAGAGCCATTAACTGGTGGGGCCCTTGAGGTTTTTAATTTCTAAAGCAATTATTTTCTTAAAGGAAAAGCCAGAGTGGCTAACGTGTGGGGCCAGTGCTACAGGGGTCTCTCTATCTCTCAGCAAAAAAATAGAGCAGAGGCTCCAATGGCGTTGTCGAGCACGACCCTAGCAAGCAAAGCTACAACGGTGGTCGACAACACCCAAAATGTGTTGCCTAGACCCTAACACACCTATGCGAGGTGATAGCGTAGCGCGAGATGACCTAGGGTAGTGTGCAGCTGGACACAACAGCAGAGATAGCTCGTCCATCATGGCAACCAGGCCAACAGTGACTAATTGACTAAATGAAGGGCACGGTGAACATCTAGGGGGCAAGGGGAACTCACCGATGTAGTCAGCATGGTTGGGGATGAATCATGGAAGGCTAGTGATGACGACCCGAGGTGACACGGCGGTCTTCTATGGTGATGGCGGTCTGGAGAGGGAGATGCCCAACATCATCATCGGGGATAGCTAGAGGGAGGTAAGGAGATGGTCCAGGGGCAAGGAATCGGACCGAGACTCACTGGAGAGTGAATGGGGGTGTGAGCGATAGTTTTGGCTAGATTGGGGACAAAGGCCACGATGACAAGCTCCTGTGGTCGGCACAAGAAATCTGGTGAGGGGAAAACTATAGGAGCGCCTAGAACAAGACGTGATGTGGGCAAGAAGTGGAGGGACTCACTGGGAAAGAAGATGGCGCACGATGGAGCTACGGCCGATGCGTGGTCGGCTAAGCTTCAAGCTTGGCTCAAAGCTCTAGAGGGGGATGGCGAAAAGAGGAGCGAAGTGGGGATACGGGGCAAGACGCTGAGGCTCAACTGGCTTAAATAGAGGACGGAGTGGCATGGCACGGTAGAGGTAGTGGTACCAAGTAGGGCATGGGCAGCGGTGTATTGCACGAGGTGGAGGAAGCAGCGGGCACACAGGACAGTACCGAGCAAGGGTGCAGTCAACATGTGGTGCAGTGGGGATGGTGCTAGCTCCTAACACGCGAGCTGTAACACCCCGACTCAACCAAAGCCCAAGATGTCACCTATAACCTCTACCAATTCAAACCATTAAGCAGGTATTAATGTCACCTAGAAATCAAGAACTACATTCCACATGAAAGTAAATATAAATTTCAGCAACATGATGAATCATAAATTTAACTTAATCTGAACCAAACAATTACCAGAAAAGTCATAAACAAGATTGAACTAAGTAATACATCATCTAGTAATATTATAGTCTATATGAAGCTAAGGGAATCCATAAATTAACCAATTATTACAATGAATGAAACTAAAATGTTCATGAAGTGGTATATCGCTACATGAAGTGAAGAGCTAATAAGTGCAAATATCCATGTGCTATCCCCTCCTATGCATGGCGCCTTCAACGCTCACCTAAAACAAGTAAAGCAAAGGTGAGTCCCCGACTCAGTAAGTACATAATAAAATAGTAGCATCAACAACATAATCAATTCATCATTTACTCAATTTTCCACCATTCTTTTTTCTCATCTCAATTTCTGTTAGTGTAATGCAATACTCATGTCTCCTCCGAATCTTATACCAGTATAGCGGAGGGTACACCCATCGATGTCACCCGCTTCCTCCATCCCATATTGCCCACTGAAGTAGGTCTTTCTCTCTATCCCATGGATGTGTCTAGCTCTATAGGTCTTACTCAAGAGTATGTCAGAATAGTCACATAGCTTTACTCATAGCTATTAATATTCTCACCGTCTTGACTCATAATGCATATGTTATATCATGAATGCTATTTATCATCATTTTATCGCATGTCACAATTGTCATCAATTTAATACCATAATGAATAGAATATGAACAAATACTACATGGCACATATAAAATAGCAATTATCAACTATCAATTATTATTTTACTATGCACTTGTCTCTTTCTTAATTGCGATGATCCGAAAGATTTAAAGGTGATAACACACCCAAAACTACTCCTTCTACAGGAAATATTCACTCTCAAAACCAGCCATAATAGTACAAGATATCAATCAATTGACGACGCTCCTACATGCTTCCTAAACCACCCTTTTCTCCCTTTACCGTACAATCCCCCCTTACTGTCCGGGTATTCAAAATATAATAACTCTCAATTTCCACATTGTTAAATAGCAAACCATACCATTACTAGAATCTACATAAAATTTCCTACATTTTCTTAGTTGGCCAAATTTTTAGATTAAATCATCATTTTTAACTAAGAAGACAGATCTATTATTTTCTGGACAGCAGCACTTAATAATTTAATATTTTTTAATCTACCTGAGCAAATATACTAAGAAAGGACATATTAGATTCTACAGGAAATTTCCTATCACTTTCTAGTTACTCATAAATTTTAATTCTCGCATTAAATTAGTCAATTTAATATTTTCCCACAATTACGTCCAGGAGTAATCCGATACCGAACAACCGCCTTCCAAAATTCATATCTTCTAAGCTACTTATCTAAAAATTGTGTTATTAAACTTTATGGAAACCTTAGGAAATTACCTACAATGTTCATGTTGACCAAATTCTCATATTAGATTATTTACTATTTTTAATCTGCTAATTACCACAGAATGACAAAACACAACTAATTCTATTGGATAGCAGAACTATAAAAATCATAACTCACAATTTACTCATCCGATTGCCATGAACAAAAATTCTACAGAAAGTTATCGAGATCCTCTACAACTTCCTAGTAGTTAAAATTCTCATATAATGATCATACACTACCCGTATAAACAATACAATAATATAGCAAGCCAAACCGATCTACTATCCGATTTTCCCCCGACTAGAAACAGTGTTAAACATTTCGGTTTGCAAAAAAATTGGAGGGCAACGAAATGAATGAAATGACCAAGTTTCATTCATTTCGGCTAAAAAATGGATGAAATATTCAAACATCATTTGAATTTTGATGAAATTTAACCAAAATTTGGACAAATTTTGAAAAAAAAATTCAAATGAGGATAAATTCAACCAAGATTTGGCCGATTGTTCTTCCTTTCGATGCCCTCTGAAAGGACCGAAATCACCAAAATTTCGATGAGATTTCACCGAATTGTTTAACCCTGACTAGAAATTGCTAATTTCCTCTCTAATCTCATTTTAAATCTCTAACTAAATAAATAACAGAGAGAAAAACTAAATTGTTACCCTAGTGAAGAACACCAAAATGTGCAGCCCCTTCCTCACAAATTTCTTCTTTTCTCCTCTCTTAATTTTTGCCCCCTGCTCCTCTGTTTTTCCCCTTGATTCTCCTTACGTGCTTACCGCAACAACCATGCTTGCAGCAGCAGGCCATGCATTTACTGGTCACGGCCGCACCACAACTAGCACAGCACGCATGCGAGGCAGCCATGCCTAATATGCAGCGCCAGCCCAACAAACTTTGTTTACTCTGATCCTTCCCACTATTCCCCTGATTCCTCACTCCGAACTTGCCAGCTGCCCTTCTCTCCTTCCCCTAATCTCTTCAGCTCTGTTTTTCTTTTTTTGCTGACTTGCTGGTGTCCTTGCATGCACTACCGAGCCAGTCAACCTCCTGTCAAACACGTGCGCCAGACGGAACATGAACTGAACAGCAGCCGGCCTCAAAAACGCTCGCGCGGGCGACGTGCCGTAGCTGGCACTGGCGTTCGTGTGCATGCTAACACGCGGCCGAGCGAAAGGCGCGCATCGGCGCAAGGGCAGCACGGCAACGTGGTGAGGCATGCGGCGACCACAGCGACGCGAAGACGACGAAACGATGGGAATTTTTTTTCTCTCAGGCGTGAGGCGATGGACGTCCGGCGGCGCACAGGAAAAAGGCTAGGGTTTTTAATTTCTCTCTCCCTACGCTCCCTTGAACAAGGGGAACATTGCAATGTACCCCATAGTTAATAGGCACTTGTAGATTTGCCCCCCACTTAAGTGGTCTTGTAATTTTGCCCCATACTTGATATGCCCCTTTATTATTTTGCCCCATTGCCCATTTAGCTGCTATTTTAATTTCGTTTTTCATTTTTTGGGGCAGGAAATGACAGATCTACCCCTACCTTTACCTTTCCACGCGTGCGCCGCCCCGGGCTCTGCAACAGCCTTAGGCTGCGGCCTTCGTTTTGGGGGCGACGGATTGGGAGCTCGGCCACGGGGCTGCGGGATGGACGGCGGCCGGAGATGGACCGGGCTGGAGCCCAGCGTGGGAGGAGGCCGCCTCGGCGGCGGCCGCGGCACGTGCTGGGGTCGGGCGGAGCTCGGTAGCCGAACTCGCCGGACGGCGGGCCTACGCGGGGCGCGCGGCGAGGCGGAGCTCCGCGATCCCAGCCGGAGATGGGAGCTCGTGGGGCCGAGGGGGGCGTGCGCGGCGGCGGCAGCGAGTCTGCCGTTGGAGGACGAGGTCGGCATTGGCGGCAGCTGAGGCGGCGGCCTCCTCGTCGGCAGCGCGATGGTGGGCTGCGGAAGAGGAGGCCGTGGCGCTGAGCGGCCGCAGATGTCGGAGGCGGCGAAAGAGGTGGAGCGAGAGCAGCGCGAGAGCGAGGGAGGCGAGGGAGAGGAAGGAGAGGAGCGGCGCCTGGAGCACGGGGAAGCGGCGCGCCCCGGCGGAGCCTCGCGGGGTGGGGGCGACGAGGGTGGAGATGTTGGCCGGGAAAGTGTGAAGGCCGCTGTCTCTGGGGGAGGAGGGGGGGAGGCGGCGGCGGCTCATTCTGCTGCCGCTCTCGCTCCTCGCGCTCGACCTCGTCGGCGATGGGGAAAGGTAAAGGTAGGGGTAGATCTGTCATTTTCTGCCCAAAAAAATGAAAAACGAAATTAAAATAGCAGCTAAATGGGCAATGGGGCAAAATAATAAGGGAGCATGTCAAGTATGGGGCAAAATTACAAGGCCACTTAAGTGGGGGGTAAATCTATAAGTACCTACTAACTATGAGGTACATGTGCAATTATCCCCTTGAACAAGACCTCAGATCTAATATAATTCTAACTCCTCCAAACAACTTGTTCTACAAAACCAATCCAACATCTAAAAACCTACTCATCCCATTCGGAGTATTACACGAACGGCGGCGATGGAAAGGGGCCAGGCGATGGCAGTGTCAATGTGGGCACGCATAGGGAGGCGGCGCGATGAGCGAGGCGGCGGGCCGCGGGCGTGCGGTTTGCAGTCACAGTGCCGGGGGGGCGGCTGCCAGGGCACGCGGGGCGACGCGTGGGCGGGTGTAGGTGGGAGCATGGGTGGCGGGCGAGGCCAGGGCACGGTTGGGAGCACGGGCAAGGACGAGGAAAGAAAGGAAAAGAAGTGCTGTGGCACTGAGATGATGGGCCAGAGGTAAAAAAAAGAAAGAAAAAGAAAAGAGGGTGCCAAGCAGGTCAAAAAAGTGGAGCTGAGAAGAAGCAGCATTTCTTTCTTAATGTCTCCTATTCCCGGATGTTCTTCACCCCCAGCCCAATCTCGTCCTCCATTTCTTCAATTTCTACCGACATACTACAAATGTGTATGATGGAAAAGGTAGTATGATATCAAAATGCTGATGAAGGATGGCACTCAACATGCTATATATGCCAACACATAGTTGGAGGTTGGTTGCAGCATCAATTATATATTAAGTTTTCTACTCCATCTGAACCTTTGCAGACATATCTTGTACAGAAGATTATACGTTTATGTATTACGCTTTTAAATGAATGGTCCTAGATGCTGCAGTATAGACAAACAAAGGATATTTTCTTTCTTTTTAACATGAGGATCTTCTCCATTTATGATTTTGCTGGTAACATGCTTTATGAAACAATAACTCCTAAACAGAGCATTCCACCTGTTTTAAGGTTTCTTGTGAGTACCAATGTTGTGAACTAACATAGAGAAGCTATTCTCTGCAGCAAGCCAACATGTGCGAGAAAGAACAAGCTCATATTTCTACTGAATATTTTTTACAGGAACGTACATATACATCTTCTGCAAGTAATGAGACTACTGGTCTTGATTTATCGACATTTCCGATCTGCAAATTGTATAGAAGCATCTTTCACGAAAATCATGCATAGGATGGACAAATGGAATAAGGGGTCGTTTTCGTGATCTCTGAAATTTGTCTACACTTTTACAGTAGTTAATTTCTGACTACAGAAGCATATTTCGTTTCCGTGTTGTCACTTTCGGCTCGAGTAGTTGTGGCCATGTTATCCTTAGATCATGGCAGATGTGCATTCACAATTTATTTTTGTAATTTTGTATGTACTACCATGCATCTCATTTCACTTCTGCTGTTCTGCACATGCAAGAGATGTGATTCTAGGCTTGCTACTTGCAACCCTTCACTGTCACCAAACAAATCTTTTAGTTAAGACTCAGAAATAAAGTAAATAAGTAGGCGACTATAATGTATTTTAGTTGGACATAGAAAAAAATAAGGCCTCAAATGGAACAATTACTCTTCTTTTTTTTTTTTGCAAAATTCCTGCCTTCTAAAATGCAATGTATGGAACATATGAATTTCACAAAAAAAATATGCAGGTAAAAGAGCATTTCCTTTGAAATCCCTATTGCTTTGCTCCATTCCAAATAGCTTAGTAGCATCTGAACGGACCTGAAGTGGCACAGGCAAATGCTTACAATTTATATGGGAAAACAATGTATCTTATCAGTATAATCCATGTATTTTTTTGAAAATCCCAAAAATTTGAAAATGTTTAAATTTTTATTTGCAACATTAAACGTGAAAACATAAAGAGTTTCTTAGCAAATTTTCAGTAATTATCAAAACCATCCATGATTTCGTGAAAATTCAAATGCTTTAGAAAACGAGGAATCCACAAAATAAAGAAACCAAGCCGTTTGATTTCAAAATATTTTGAAGTATCAAACTTAAATTTCCGAGATCTTAGTTAATAATCAAAACTTTAAGAAATTAATTAAAACCTTTTCTAAATTCCAAAAAAAATTGAATGCAAGTAAAACCATTTAAAACCAAAACTTTTAAATATGGAGTTAAGTCAATTTTGACCCAGCTTGCCTAAAAGTTCCAACTTCAAAGTTTTTTCTGCAAAATGTTAGCATTTTCCTTTTTGTCAAGATTTTTCTGGATTTCCTTTTCATTAAAAATCCCTGAAATTTTTTAATACGTTCTCAACCCTACACCCATCTCTGTCTCTCTCTCACTGCCCTGTGGGATAGGGACCCCACCTGCCACCCTCTCCCGGTCTCCCCTGCCTTTCCATGCTCTGTTTGCCGCCCTGCTCACGCACGCCCGCGCTCAGGCCGCGCCTCTGCACTAGCTGGTCACCATGGCAAATCACCGTCTTCTTCTCCAGCTAGGGCAAGCAAGCCACCCGCGGCAAAGCACCTTCTATAGTGGGCCATCCCTCAATTCCTCGCGCATGTAGCATCTCCACCCTCCTGTGAACTCATTCCAACCCTCTATTGCACCCTTGCCTCGCCTCCATAGCCTCGGGTCACCAACGCCAGCCCACCCCGGTGAGTCTCTGTCTAAGCCATCACCACAAATGAGTTCCTAATGACCCCTACAAGCTTCTCCCCTATTCAATTTCCTAGTAGGTCCACCGCTTCACCACCTCCCTTTCCGCCATGACCGCCGCCGCCTCTACTCACGCAGCTGACCAACTCTGGTCGTCCACCACCATGGAAAACCACTCCCCTATTCCTCGCACCTCCCTCTTGCTCCCCAAGCCTCGTCTCCATAAATATCTCTGCCGGCAACCGCATGATCTATAACGTCCCACTTTCCAGGATTTATTTGTGCATCTTTGAATTTTGAATCTGAAATTTAAACCAAAAGGTTCAAACTCAATTTGCAATGAAATTTAAATTTCCAAGAAAATTTTCAAAATGCAAACTGTCTTTGAGCTTGGGCCACTGGGCCAGTGCTACTTCTCTCTCTTAGGCCCAGCCCAGAAGCCGCTTGGCCTGGCTAGGAACAGCCCACGGTGCCCAGCACGTGCTGGACGCGCTCCGCATGTGTAAGAGCATCTCTAACCAATCTTCTATAATACTCATTGTTAAAGTTGATTCGAATTCGTATTCATCGCCACATGTCAGACGTGGCATGGCAGATGCATGCACAGATGGTATCAGACGTGGTGTCAATCTGTAGCAACCGACTCTGATTCGGTTTCCTCTCCGTGTGGGACTCTTTTCCCTCACGCTATAAATATGTACCCCGGTAGCCCATAGGAAAAACAAGCACTCCATTGTAAACTCTTCATATTATAGTGATTTGCCTTCGAGCGCCCGTGGTTTTTTCCCGCAAGGGTTTTCCACGTAAAAATTTCTTGTCTCTTGTCTCTTTATTTTCTGTGCATTATTTGCAACAAGTGGTATCAGAGCACAGGATTTAGAGTTTGAGATTCGAGAAGAAAAAAAAATCCGTCGGAAGCCATCGCCGAGTCGCACGCCATCTGAAGCTGCGTCTCGCTGGTTTCGCTCCGTCCGCATCGCATACGAAGTCGACGTCCTTCGCCGTTCGTCGAATCCAAGAAGCAGTCCCTCTCCGAGTCGGCGGAAGAATCACGCACAGCACTCCGGCTTCGACTCGGATCAGAATCCAACTACGCACCAATTAAAAGGCGCAGCGCATCCGCACGGCATCACGTGAAGACCGCAAGCTTCTTTGTGATTGAGCGCCAGCACGTTCACATCCAGAGAAAAAAAAACCGTGGCAGAGAAGTCTCCAGGAAAGCAAAGAAGTGACCAGAAAAAAAAAAGGCACGGAAATCAAGGAAGAGAAAACAAAATCAAGGTGCCGTCGTTCTTCTGACTTCTTCAATTGGGTTTTTTTATGTCACTTTTCCCAATAGAAATTGCTAAGTACACACGAGAAGTGTACCAGGAGTTTTGCTTTGCGAGATTTTTTTGATAGGTATACACAGATTCGTACCAGCAAAATTTGATTTTCTTCCACATGGCG
This sequence comes from Dendrocalamus sinicus, assembly GCA_036346575.1. Lineage (NCBI taxonomy): Eukaryota > Viridiplantae > Streptophyta > Magnoliopsida > Poales > Poaceae > Dendrocalamus > Dendrocalamus sinicus. Next base: position 24,488,289 of record CM070650.1, read on the forward strand.
ACTCTAAAGTATGATCTTCCGCTGTTGGATCGCGACACGAGGTTTTCTCTATGGCAAGTCAAGATGCGAGCTGTTTTATCACAGCTTGATTTGGATGATGCACTTCTGGGGATCGACAAAATGCCAGCCACATGGTCCGCTGATGAGAAGCAACGTAAAGATCGTAAGACCTTATCTCAGATTCATCTTCATCTATCAAATAATATTTTACAGGAGGTTATGAAGGAGACATCCGCTGCCGCATTATGGCTGAAGCTGGAGCAGATTTGCATGACTAAGGATCTGACCAGAAAGATGCATCTGAAGTAGAAGCTTTATTCCCACAAGATGGCGGAGGGTGCCTCGTTGTTGAACCACCTAACAGCTTTCAAGGAAGTTGTTGCAGACCTCGAAGCTATGGAGGTAAAATATGATGATGAAGATTTGGGTCTTATTTTGCTATGCTCTCTACCCAGTTCATACTCTACTTTTAGAGATACTATTCTATATAGCCGAGATACTCTCACTCTCAGTGAAGTTTATGAAGCTCTGTATGCTAAGGAAAAGATGAAGCTTATGGTTCCCAATGAAAGTTCAAGTACGCATGCAGAAGGTTTATCTGTCCGCGGCAGGCAATATGAGAAGGATTCAAACGGCAATTCAAAAGGCAGAAGCAAAAGCAAATATAGAGGCAGATCTAAATCAAGGAACAGAAAGTCATGCAGGTATTGCAAGAAAGATGGTCATGACATATCCGAGTGCTGGAAATTGCAGAACAAGGAAAAGAGACATAACAATTTCAAGAAGGATCAACAAGAGAATGAACCAAGAGCCACCGTTGTCACCAAAGAAGCTTCTGATGGAGAGATTCTCATTGCCTTCGCCGGTAATTGCAAAGCCGACGATGAATGGATTCTTGATTCAGCCTGTACATTCCACATGAGCCCGAACCGTGAGTGGTTCGCTACTTATGAAGCTACGCCAAGTGGATCAGTGTTAATGGGTGATAATACACCATGCAAGGTTGCAGGCATTGGTTCTATCCAGATCAAGATGTTTGATGGCACCATCAGAACTTTGTCAGATGTTCGTCACATTCCAAATTTGAAGAGAAATCTTATCTCGTTGAGTACTCTTGATGCTAAAGGGTACAAGTATTTAGGTGGAGGTGGAGTTCTGAAAGTCACCAAAGTTTAATTGTTGTGATGAAGGGTGATATGAAAGCTGCCAACTTATATCATCTACAAGGCACTACAATTTCAGGTAATGCTACTGTTGCCTCAAATAAATTATCTGATTCAGATGCTACTAATCTTTGGCATATGCGCCTGGGGCATATGAGTGAAGCTGGAATGATGGAATTATGCAAAAGAGGATTTCTTGATGGTCAAAACATCGACAAGTTGAAGTTTTGTGAACATTGTGTCTTCGGCAAGCAAAAGAGAGTGCAATTCAATACTGCGACTCACTCTACAAAAGGTATATTGGATTATGTTCACTCTGATTTGTGGGGAGAATCCGCGTTAAGTCACTTGGAGGTGCAAGCTACATGTTGACCATCATTGATGATTACTCAAGAAAAGTTTGGGCATATTTTGTCAAGCACAAATCAGATGTATTCAAAACATTCAAGGAGTGGAAGATTATGATTGAAAGACAAACTGGTAAGCATGTCAAGAAGCTGCGTACTGATAATGGTTTGGAGTTCTGTTCTGGAGAATTTGAAGCTTTATGCAAGTCAGAAGGTATTGTGAGACATTGTACCGTTCCAGGCTCTCCTCAACAAAACGGTGTAGCCGAATGCATGAACAGAACCATCATGGAGAAGGTACGTTGCATGTTATCAAATTCTGGATTATCTAAGAGTTTTTGGGCTGAAGCCGCTTCCACTGCTTGTTATTTGATTAATCGATCACCAAATTTGGCTATTGATAAGAAGACTCCAATTGAGGTATGGTCTGGCTCTCCAGCAGATTATTTAAATTTAAGAATCTTTGGTTGTCCTGCTTATGCTCATGTTAACAATGGTAAATTAGAGCCTAGAGCAGTTAAGTGCATTTTCCTTGGTCATAAAACTGGTGTGAAAGGATATAAATTGTGGAATCCTGAAACTAGAAAGGTGGTCATTAGCAGAAGTGTTACTTTTGATGAGTCTGTTATGTTGCATGATAAACCATCTACTGATGTTCCCGTTGAGAAGCAATCAAGCGTGCAGGTGGAGCATGTTATTGATTCAGGATCTACACCAGAAGTCGACAAGGAAAATATTTCAGAATCCCGTATTGTTGAGCCACCAACACATCGTTCCATTGCAGTTGATAGACAGAGGAGGAACATTCAGCCTCCCAAGAGATATATTGAAGAAGCTAATATTGCAGCTTATTGTTTAAATGTGGCAGAAGAAATTGAAGGTACTACAGAACCTTCATCTTATTCAGAGGCTATCTCTTCTAGTGATTTAGAAAGATGGATGACTGCCATGAATGATGAGATGGAATCTCTTGACAAGAACGACACTTGGGAGCTGGTCAAGTTGCCAATTGAGAAGAAGCCTATTTGCTGCAAATGGATCTTCAAGAAGAAAGAAGGAGTTTCACCAACCGAAGAGGTTAGGTACAAAGCAAGGCTAGTTGCGAAAGGATACAGCCAAATTCCAGACAAGGCTGAAATTTCAAAGTTGAAGGCACAATTAAATAGTGAATTTGATATGAAAGATCTCGGTGCAGCAAAGAAGATTCTTGGTATAGAAATCATTAGAGACAGACAGTTTGGCAAATTATATCTAAGTCAAAAGGGATATATTGATAAAGTTCTTCATCGTTTCAACATGCATAAGGCCAAACCTGTGAGTACTCCCTTAGCTGCACATTTCAGACTTTCTCTAGCGCCATGTCCACAATTAAATGATGAAATTGAGTACATGTCTAAAGTTCCATATGCGAGTGCAGTTGGTTCGCTTATGTATGCCATGGTATGTTCTCGCCCCAATTTATCTCAATCATTAAGTGTGGTTAGTAGATACATGGCTAATCCTGGAAAAGAGCATTGGAAAGCAGTTCAATGGATTTTCAGATATTTGCGGGGCACATCTAATGCTTGTTTACAATTTGGGAAGTCTAGAGATGGACTTGTTGGTTATGTGGATTTTGATTTTGCTGGAGATTTGGATAAAAGAAGATCTCTCACTGGTTATGTGTTCACTATTGGAGGGTGTGCCGTTAGCTGGAAAGCAAGTTTACAAGCTACCGTTGCCTTGTCTACTACAGAAGCTGAGTATATGGCTATTTCTGAAGCTTGCAAAGAAGCCATTTGGCTAAGAGACTTATACACTGAGCTTTGTGGAAGTACATCTTACACTACAATATTTTGTGATAGTCAGAGTGCTATTTGCCTTACAAAAGAACAAATGTTTCATGAGAGAACAAAGCACATTGATATCAGGTATCACTACATTCGAGGTGTCATTGCTCAAGGTGATATTAAAGTCAGCAAGATAAGTACTCATGATAATCCAGCTGATATGTTGACAAAGCCAGTTCCTACATCTAAGTTTGAGTTGTGCTCAGACTTAGTTGGTATTTCTCATTAGTCCTTTGGACTTTCGGCGCTCGAGGTATGGATGATAATTTTATTGGATGAGTCTATCATATTCTACGACTACTGGAGGGAATTCGGCTCAAGGTGGAGATTGTTAAAGTTGATCCGAATTCGTATTCATCGCCACATGGCAGATGCATGCACAGATGGTATCAGACGTGGTGTCAATCTGTAGCAACCGACTCTGATTCGGTTTCCTCTCCGTGTGGGACTCTTTTCCCTCACGCTATAAATATGTACCCCGGTAGCCCATAGGAAAACCAAGCACTCCATTGTAAACTCTCCATATTATAGTGATTTGCCTTCGAGCGCCCGTGGTTTTTTCCCACAAGGGTTTTCCACGTAAAAATTTCTTGTCTCTTGTCTCTTTATTTTCTGTGCATTATTTGCAACACTCATATCCCCTATATTTTAGAAGAAGAGGTAAAAAAAACTCCAACAGCTCTTCTAAATGATACCCAAAAATATAGAGTACTCCATCCCTGAATTTTCGTCCCCCAAATATGGAGGACGCACGCCATCCCCAAAAGCCTTCGACGGTTTTGTCCCACGCTACATTGGAGATGCCCACCGCGCCTTCCGCCGCCTCGGCTTCTCCGTCCGGCTCCCTCGCGCGAGTCGCGCTGCCTCGCGCTGCTCCGTCCGCCTCCCTCGCGCCACGCCGTCCGCTGCCCGCGCGCCGCGCCGTCCGCCGCGAGGCTATCCGCACCCGCCACCTCGGCCTCTCCGTCCAGCTCCTCGCGCCGCTCCGTCCGCCTCCTCGCGCGCGCCTTCCGCCGCCAGCGCGCCGCACCTTCCACCGCCGAGGCTATTCGCACCCGCCGCCTCGGCTTCTCGTCCGCTCCCTCGCGCCCGCTCCGTCCGCCTCCTCGCGCTGCGCCATCCGCCACCGGCGTCGGCTCCCTGTTCACACCGCCGCCTCGATCGCATAGCCTTCACGCCGCCGCCTTCCCGAGCATACTCGCGATGCCACGACAGCCTCCACCGCCGCCACCACCCGAGCATCCTCTGCGGCGTCCGGTCCCCATTGCCGCGGTACCGAGCCGTCGCTCTGTTGGCGCGCGCGGCCTGCAAGAGTGGGTCTTCCATCGCCACGGGCTGTCCAAGCTCCCGCCTCGGATGCGCACAAGGGTCGCCACACGCCATTGCCCCGAGCCTGCCACACTCACACCGACGACCCACGAAGACGCCCACACTCCAGCTCCCGGGCACTCGCGCGAAGAATCGACCACGGAGTTAGCTGCAAGTCGAGGAGTTCCTCCATCGATGCAATCAAGGTAAATTTCTTGATGAAAGATGTGGGAAGGATATTTAGTGGGTATTTTTATTTGAGCAAAAGATCATTATTAAGTCTAAACTACATATTAAAATATCATGAACAGATTGTTACCCCAAGTTTTTGATACATTACCTGTTTCATATATTCCATACTACCAAGATTAGTATATACTTCTTTCTAAAGGAAAATTATTGAGAAATTGCAATATATATACTAGTTGATAAACAATATTATACTCATTTGGTTCATAAGCGATATTATACTCCATGTAATTCATGCATTGTGTTGGTTATTCCTTTCGAAGAATAATGTTATATTATACATGAAGAATAATGTATACTCTTGAGTTGCCTTGGCAGTTGTATTTCAGCAGTAATTTAGAGGAATTAGTGTTTGAAATGATAAAAAGAGGCATTTGCCCTGAAGTGAAGATGTTCATTGCAGTAATAGCAAACCTATGCAATGATACTGATAGGAGGGTTGAGGTAGCCCAGAATCTCTTTGACTTATTGGTAAATGCAGGTGAGAAGCCTGATGTCGCTACATATACTACACTCAGTAGATGGATATTGCTTAGTCAGGAAGATGTATGAAGCAATGAAAGTACTTGATGCTTTGATCTTGAGTTGCTTGGAACCTAATGATATCACCTATGGTGCTCTTATTAACGGTTACTGTAAAAATGGGAGGATAGATGATGCAATGGAGAGCTCTCTCTTTCTCTGTTTCTCTTTCTCTGTTGAAATGGAGAGCTCTGCTTCCCTCCTTTCAATACAATGCAGTATTACAGTACTTTCAATCAACATCCTTATACAATTCAGTATTCTCTTATGTATTTGTATAGCATGGTTATTAAGAGCCCATGTAGGTAACATCCTTTTACATTGTGTATTTCTTCTATGGACTCTTTCTAAGAATAAATCTCAAACATTATAATTGGGAACTGGGTTGTAACATCTAATAGATGGTTACATTCCTCACAAAAAAAAAGGATGGTCAGATTTTTTCCTATCCTGTTAATGCTGGAATACCTAAATGTCAGATAGTAAGCAAAGACCTGAGTACTCGTATGGTGTTGACCACAACAATGCCATGGATAGTAGGGGGGAAAACAGAATATCTGATACAAAGGACTGGAAACAATTTGGCAGTACTAATGTTGGGTATAGATCCAACTCAATTCAGATTCTCCTTTTAGTTATATTGGGGTACTAATGTTTCACAACCTGAAAATATTTTGTGTGTGTGCAAAAATAATGCCCATTGTCGTGTGTTCTTATTTCAGCATCGTTGAGTTTTGGAACTCAATTGCCACTGATTTTTTTATCAGCTACGGCCTTCATCCACAATGAATTACATGTGTGCATTGCACTGTCTTTATACTTCTATAAATTCTCATGCATATACCCAAAATTTGTGAATAAGGCCCCGTTTGGCACAGCTCCACCACCGGCTCCTGGAGCTGTTTGGAGCCGTTTTGTGCCAAACAGGGTAAAACAAAATAGCTCCACCCAAGGAGTCCCTTAAAACATGCTGAGACAAAAGATATGTACGAGATGGAGCTGAAAAAAGTAGCTCCACCTGGCTCCATCCGCAGGCCCGCATGCCACTGCCCTTGTACTTTCGTGAATTTACGCGATCTACCACCGGCTCTTCTATTCTCCCGTTCCCGTTCCTCTGTTCGGTCTTCTCGTCTTTGACCGTGAAGGGAGCGCCGCCGCCATTAAATATTGGTTGCTAATACTTTGTGTTATTTTAATTTTTAATTTTTTTTGAATTCAAATTTACTCGGATGAAAAATCATGTAGAAACATACATCTCTTGATGTTACTACAAGCCAAATAGACAGGGGTATATTGGACAATTGACATCTCTCAACCATGCATGATAAAACAGGTGGAGCTGTTTTACCAAACAGTCTACCAAAACAGCTCCAGCTCCACCAGTGGAGCTGTTTGTGGAGCTGAAGCCAAAAAAACAGCTCCACTTGTGAAGTGGAGCCGTGCCAAACGGAGCCTAAATACAGGGGTATTTTTCTTTGAACAAAAGATCAGTATAAATACTAATTTTGTTCAATGTACAGGTAGTATGGATGGAACGGGATATTTCACAGACTTGATAACCGGAGGTTCCAATTCTCAAGATTGGACTGAGTTTGCCAGCACCACCGAAGAGGAAGAGTTTCCAATTGTCGATGATAGTACATCGCAAAGGCCAAACCAAAAAAGGACCAATAATTTCAGTTCAGAGGAGGACAGTCTTTTGGTGTCAGCGTGATTAAATGTTAGTTTGGATGCAATTCAAGGGACAGATCAAGCTCGTACTGCATATTGGGATCGAATTTATGAATATTTCCATACAAACAGGCTTTTTGATTCAGATCGCTCTCATAAGTCCCTCAACAAACGTTGGACTGTCATTCAAGAATCTGTCAATAAGTTTGTGGTTGTCTAAGTCAGATAGAGAATAGAAATCAAAGTGGTATGACCATTAAAGACAAGGTTAGACCTAGTTACAAAACATCTATGTTTGTTGTCATCTTTTCGAGCTTATTTGTGCTAATGCTCTATATTTGTTTTGTTTTCGTAGATAGTGCAGGCTGGCGAGTTGTATAAGAGTGAAGATAAGCAAAAGAAGGATTTCACGCTTATACAATGTTGGAATCTTTTGAAGAATCAACCAAAGTGGATTGAAAGGCGTATTCAGATGCGAGCTCCAAAAATATCCAATAAAAAGCAGAAAACCACGGCCTTTTCAAGCCCTGCAGCATCCACGCCTGCATCTACTCCTCTGCCACATGAAGATGAGAGCGGGGATGCAAATCTGGATTATGCCAGAACTTCACTTGAAAGACCTTTAGGGAGAAAGAAAGAGAAAGAAAAGATTAAGTAAAAAGGTGAACGTTTTTATGATTCCTTAGATCATCTATGGGCTAAAAAGAGAGGATGATGCAGAGAAGGAACTGAAGAAAGAAGAGAGGTTCAAACAAGCATTCGCGTTGGAAGAAGAGAGAATTGAGCTTGAGAAAAAGAAGTTCGAGTTTAAGAAGATGATGGAAGAAGAGAGAATTATGAGGATTGATACTAGTGGCATGGATAGTCCTCAAAGAAAGTACTACAAGGGGCTTCAAGAGCGTATTCAACGTGATAGTGCTAGTTAGGGGTGGAAACGGATCGGATACGGTCGAATAGTCTCAAATACGAATACGAATCCATATTTTTCAAACGAATACGGATACGAATTCGAATATTCTTAAATACGGATACGAATATTCTCGAATACGAATACGAATATTTTCGAATACGGATTTTCTCGGATACGAATATCGGATAAAACGGATTCCTAGCGGTTTTACCGATTTTTCACCGATTTTGACCGTTACGGTTTTAAACCGCCTAAATTCAAATTTTGAATCACAAAATTTGTACGATTTTTTCATAAGTTCTAGAAACGGATCGAATACGAATCGAATAGTCTCGAATACGAATACGGATACGAATATTCTCGAATACGAATGCGAATACGAATACTCTCAAATACGGATACGAATATTCTCGAATACGAATACGAATATTTTCGAATACGGATTTTTGCTTACCATATTTGTGTTTTCTCGGATACGAATATCGGATAAAACGAATTATCCGTTATCGTTTTCCACCCCTAGTGCTAGTTAATTTTTTGGGGGATAGTACTAGTTAGTTGTCATGAATTTTTTTGTTACTAGTTAATTCAAGTTTGTTTATTTTCCATGTGCTACTGATTACAATTGGAACAATGAATTGCCATCATATTCGAAACCACGAGGTGTTTATCTAGGTAGATTCTCTACTCTAGTGCTATCTCAATGAACCTGCTTTGAACCCACATGTAGATTTTGAGTTAGATCCGCAGAAGGTTAGAGTAGCAGCTTGACTGGTTTTGGTCCTGGTAGCACCTGGTTGGTTTTATTTCTACTTCTGTGGAGTACTACATTTGATTGTAATGTGGAGAAAGTCAATTGACATTAGCTACCGACCTAACTGCATTTATGTACGTATACCTGATAAGCTTAAGGCTAGAAGCCTAATATACAATCTGGTTGTTTATGCATATTCTACTTCTTTGTCAATAGAAAAACTATCCAAGCATAGCTGATTTTGTTTTTAAACCTTAAGGAAAAGAAGGCTGACCAGGTATAAAACATGATATAGACCAATATATTGGAAAGTGTTACTGCATACGTAAAGGGTGGCAGCTCAGTCCCTTCTGGATTTGAATTTTGATGTTATGACCTTTTTTCTACCCTTGCATCTGCTCCAGCAATTCTTTATTCCAGATTTTGTACATGTCCTGCCTTGCTTTTGTGGTGTTCTTTTGTGGACGAGAAGCGGCACGAGACTGCATACACCAAGATTGTTGAGAAGCTGTTTGAGATTGACCCAGATGGCACCGTTCTTGCTCTAGCTGACATGATGAAGAAGAAGATCTCAATACGCACACGCGCCGGGGGAGGAGATGAGAAGATTGGTTGGTAGTTTTTGTGGATCCAGATTTTAATTTAGGGTACCATATTTAGGGGACTTGTTGGAGGTTACATATTTTTAGTCTTCTATTTTCTAGATTGTGTCCTCTAAAAAGTGATTTAGGGGATGAGATTTAGAAGGTATTGTTGGAGATGCTCTAACAGCCTCGCCGTGCATGTCCGCACCAACGCGTGATGCACAGCACAAGCCCAGGAGCTGTGCCACTCACACTCGTTGCCCATTCTGGGATTCCCGGCCTTCCCTGCATTACGCAAAATCCTGAATCACCTGAAAAGTCCCCAAAAAAATTCAAACCAAAAAATTCTGTGCTTTTTGCTGAATTTTTGAGTGAATTCTGAAAACTTTCCCTTTTAGGAAAGTTTTCCCCAAAACCCGCTTTCCATTTCTGGATGGCCGTCTCCCTCTTCTCTTGGCGTCCCGCCCCTTCCCGCCTTGTCCCCTCTCCGGCGCCCTCCCCTTTTCCCGTTTTCCCCGCCTCCTTGCGCCTCCCTCCGCTCGCCTCCTCCGTTGGCGCCGCCTCCCCTTCCGCCTCTCCCCTCCCCTGGCGCCTCCCCGATCTCTCCCTCGCAGGCGCCGCTCCCTCCCCGCCTTCTCCTCGCGCACGCCGTGCCTGTCCCCGCGCCGCCCTGGCTTTGCCGCGCCGCGCTGTTCCGGCAGCCGGTCCAAGATGTGGCGCCGCGCCACGCCACCCGCCTCGCTCGGCCCCACTGGCGCCGCGCGCCACCCTCTCCGCGCGCGCGCCCGCCCTCGCCAAGCTCACTGCTCCCGTCGCGCCGCCATCGCTTTGTGCAGAGCCGACGTCACCGTCCCATCCCGCGGAGAGACTCTCCACCAGCTCCTGTACCTCCTCCTTGACCCGCAAGCCGCGCCGAGCCTTCTCCCGCACGGCTTCGCCCTCCCTCCGCCCGGGGTATAAAAACCCCCCTTCTGCCTCCCCGTTTCTCCTTTGCTTCCCCGCCTCTGCTCCGGCCCCACCTGGCAGTCGCCGCGCCACCCTCTCCCGCGCGCGGACGCGCCTCCGCCCTCGCCGAAGCTCACCTGCTCCCGTCGCGTCGCCATCGCTTTGTGCAGAGCCGACGTCACCCCGTCCCATCCCGCGGAGAGACTCTCCACCAGCTCCTGTACCTCCTCCTTGACCCGCAAGCCGCGCCGAGCCTTCTCCCGCGGCGGCCGCCTCCTCCGCCGGGTATAAAACCCCTTCTGCCTCCCGTTTCTCCTTTGCTTCCCGAACCACCCCAACCCTCTCTTTCGCTTCCTGCCACTCCCAGCTACCTCCCGAAGCAGCCAATTGAAGTTCCATTACCCGAAGCTCCGTCGCCGCTCTTCCCTGCGCCGGCGACCCCCGTGAGCGAATCTCCTCTCCCATCCTTGCATTTCTCGATTCCTTTCGCTGGTAGTACCCTCACTACTCCCTAATCGCCGCGGTGTACTTGCTTGGCCAGGAGGAACTTCGAGGAGCTCCGGCACCGTTGTGCACCGCCGGCCGGAACACCCTCTCCGTAGCCAGCTCTCCAGGAAGCTCCTCGACTTGAACCGCCACCGCCATTGTACGCCCCAAACTCCCTTCACCGTGAGATCACCGCCAATCGAGCTGATTTCCCGCTGGTGACCCCTCTCACCGCCAGAAAGCCGAACCTCCCCCTTTCGCCTCCTGCCTTCTCCATGGGTCCTCTCACCTTCCAAGGCCCAAAAATGAGCTCCCCGTGTTGAGTAGCACCCAGTGGAGCTCTCCCCGGCCATCGGAGGCCATCGCCGCGCCGGAGCACAGTAGCTCCGCCGCCTCTACCCCTCCATTGCGCGCGCACGGCTGGAGGAGGATGACGACCGATGTGGCCCCTCCTCCGCCGATCGATCTCCCCGTTGCCGTTTAATGTCGTCCGTCCGATCGAGCCGTACCGTTTCGGCCACCCCTTTATATCACCGCCGTCCGATCCTCCCCCTTGCCGCATCGTGTCCGCCCGCTCGCTCGCCATCCCACCCGCTCACCTCTCCGCGTGTCGTCCATCCGAGCCGCCTCCGCGTGGGCCGCTTCCCTCGCTGCGCGCCTCCTCATGCTGCCGCTCGCGCGCGCAGCCGTTGGTTGCTGCGGCCGCCAGATGCCGAGCCGCATCATATCAGGGGCGGCTAGCACTGTTCACACCGATTTTTCAGTGGTTTATCAATTTCCAATATTCCAGAAAATCCAAATAAATTCTAGAAAATCACAGAAAATCCCAAAAATTCCCAAATTTCACCACTTTGCTCCAAATAATGTCCTGGACCCATTTTTGGCCTCCACTTCCACAATTTCATCCCAGATAAATTCCTAAAATTCCAATTTGAGGATTTATGCATTTTACTCCTTTTTAATTAGTTTATTTTCCCTCGCTTGATTAGTCTCAAGCTGGACTTATTTATTTTCAGTGTTTGCGCTAGTGTCGGAGATTCCGGAAGCTCAAGTGCAGTCGCAGGATCCAGGAGCTTCTACGTTCAAGCTAGCTGAGATCATCCGGATTCACGGCAAGTCACAAGTCTTTGATCATGTTGTATCCCATGATGTTTAATTATGTTAATATGTTATTTGCATTAAGCTAATTCTGAAATATTAGTTCGAAAATAAAATAAAATATTTAGAATGACTTGTTATGTAGTTAATCCTACCACTGATAAATGCCATGTTAAACTTGTAGCCATGCCTTTGTAACCCTAGAAATAATTATCTATTAATCTAGATAACTGTAGGCTATTATTATCATGCAAAGTCTTACACTAATAAGGTTGTGGCTGTGGGCCAATAGAATTTGGAAAACCCGACTCTAAGGTAGGGTGGTATGGGACACCGTATCTTAGAGCGGAGAGTGCCGGCGTGCACAAGGTAGGGTAAGGGTGAGTGGGAAACCGTGAGACGGTCTACGCCCACCGCTTACCTTAGGTTTGGAGTAGGGTAAGGGTGAGTGGGAAACCGCGAGACGGTCTACGCCCACCGCTTACCTTAGGTTGGGTCGCGGGTCTGGCGAGGTTGCGGACCATGTGAAAAATATAAGGACTGAAACCCTTACGCTGAACAAATGTCACAGTGATCGCTCAACCACAGGAGTTGACTTGTCAACACTGGTCTAGTAGCTGCTCAATTCGATTGAAACTCTACAGGATGAGATGACAGGATGCCGGGGAGTTAGGTATGCCGCTGGGTACCTAACAACGATAGTAGACACTTAAAACGGCAGGGAGAAGTTTTTGTTTATATTTGGCCGTGACTGAGTGATGCTACCGGGTAGAGCCTATATAAAGGGTTGAGCAGTGAAACGACCTGGCTTTCTTAACTCTGTCGCGGGAGTTAAGGGATCGTGTGGGTAAAGCTGAGCAAACTCTGCAGAGTCAAATAAATGGTATTCGAATACGCCGTGCTCCCGGTTATTGGAGCTGTGTCACTTGGGTGATTCCAGCAGCGAAGCTTAAGTAGTTTTGTACATGTTTTAACTTGATTAGTTGGTTAATTGAATTTTCATGAAAAACCCCTGAGATCTTGAGAAGTAGTTTTGGGTCCATTTTGTAAAAATGTTTGCAAATAAAACTGCATCCACTCAAAGTAATAAACCAAATATACTCCCTTCCTCTGTTGATCCGTGCAAGTAGTAAGTTAGGGTTTCCCTTGTGATTTGCTGAGTACGGGGTCGGAGTACTCAGGCTTGCTAAATGCCACAGATACCAGAAGAAAAGAAGACAATTCAAGATTTCGTGTTAAGAAGGTTTCCCCGTCGAGGACGTCCCGGAGGATCTCTTCTTCGACGAGGACCCGTGGCTTTAGGTCTTCGCCGCGCTCAAGCGGATTCTGGAAGTTTCTTGTAATGTATCTATACTTTGGGCTTGCACGCCCCGCTGTCAAAAACTAGATGTTAATCCTTATGTAAAATATATGCTGGACTTTTTGTGGTAAGCATGCAATGGTATACTCTTGCGCGACACTCCATAACTGTTCATACATAAATAGTTGCGGAGTGCTGTGTCCGTACGCGCCCCTGGAAACGATGGCGTTACATCACCTCCGTCATAGCTCTGCGCCATCCCTCATTCGCCGGCACCCCCTTTTCCCGTTCTCCCTTATCCTTTTCTCCCCGTTGCTCCCTTCCGTCGCGTCAAACCTGAGCCACCCCATCATGCTCATTGCTCCCTCCGCTGCAGAACCTTGCGTTGCGTGCCAGGTATATATCCGCCCAAGGACAGTCTACACCACTTCCCTCCACCTTTGCCCTGATCCTCCACCGATGACCTCTCGGTCGCATCAACACTATCATGACACCACAACACGACCGATCTCTTTCTCCCCTATAAAGGTGTGCATTCTGTTCCTTGCATCCCCACGCACCTCCCATTGCATTCAATCACCTCGAGAGGCCCCGAGCCTTCCCATCATCCTCATCTCCGGTGCAGCACTGCCGCCAAGCCAACTCGAGCTTCGCCGCATCGCGGTTCGGTTGGCTTTGCCCTGAGCTTCGTGTGGGCCCCCCTAAGGACGACCTCGACCATGCCAAGCTCTTTCTTCCTCTCCAACAGGCCCTTCGTGCCACCCACCTCACTGCCGTTCGCCCTCTCATCGCCAGACCACAACGCTCGTCCCCAAGTACCGTCTTCGCTTCCAGTGAGCTCCCTTCTCCCTCCAATAGCTCCCTAGTTCCGAATCGACCTCTAATGCCTTGTAGCGCCTTGGTGCCATGCCCCTGTTTCTGCCGCCATGCAAGCTTGCCAGTGACCACCCAAGGGATTAGATTGGCTCACACCAACTCGCTCGAAAGTCCACGCAATGCCAAGGAGTCCATTTTGATCATGCTACCATGCACCGAGGTCCCCAATGCCGACGACGAGCCGTGCCTTGCTCCAAGACAAAGACGAGCACTATAGTAAGGAGATTAAGTTAACACACATAATTAGTTTAAACTAATGACCCTGCTTAGTGATTCGCTAATCTATCTCTGTCATGTAGGCCCTCCCGGTTAATTAAGAACCCTGTTTCGCTGACAAGTGGCCCCCATAGCCACTTAAAAACCAATTAAACTGGCTAAATTCAGTGTGAGCCACTGACAACTGGGCTCAAGCTACTGTTTGCACAGTCCACCAGGCCCACATGTCAGTACCATAGCCATTTTCCTTAAGAAAATAATCCTGTTAAATTAAAATGTCCTGGGACCCACGTGCGTAATTAAAAATTTTAATAAAAATCGTGGGCCCATGTCAGTGAGAGTAATCTCTCTCCTCTTTTATTTTCTCGAATTAAATTTTGTTTTAAACTTCAAATGACTCGTTCTTACTAGTTTTAACTCTAAATTTAATTAAATTTATTTATGAATTTTCCTAAATTCAAGATATTTCCAATGGCGTTGTTTTTGTTCAATTTGGAGTTTATTTGAATTTTTATTTGTATTTATTTGATTTGCTTTCTTGTGTGCACGTCATTCGAGGTGACCATTCGAGTAGAGTATGAAGACGCTGAGAGGCCACAGTCCAAGGAAGCTCCAAAATTTCAAGACCACCATGCCTGCGAACCAGGTGAGCCATCACTTTGATTATTTTGATATTACATTTCGATGCAAAATATTTCAATTTAAATTATTTAAATCCATGCTATAATTTTATTATGAAATTTATATTCGTATTAGATTATAGTCCCTACTTAAAGCAATATGCTTAGTTTGGCTTAGATACTTGGGGCATTAATTTGCCCTAGGATTGTTTCATGCATAAAAACTCATTTTGGGCAGTTACTAGTGGAAAGTGACTGGTATATTGAACTCTACTAGTATAGTGCCCGTGCTAACGCTACGGCGGCATTTCAAGGATGCACATGAAAACAACCAAATGACAATATTTTTTTCATAGTTTAAGTTTCACGCAATTGTATATCACCATGTATATAATCTGGAAAACACTCATGTATATCACCGAGTGAGTTCAGAGAGGGATTTCTGGACATGATTGTCGATAGCCAAATCTAACAGCGGATTGTATCTGCTGTATCTGGTGCATTGTCTCTCGTATCAGCTGCTGGATTAGACAATGGATGGAATCAGTTCATGCCGTACTTAGTTGTAAAACACCGAATAAGCTCGAGCGACGGATCGATGGCACAAAATCTGCAGCGCCTCAATACACGTCGCCTAATTGGAACGAGTCTGAAAGCCATAGAGGCGCGGTGGAGCAATAAGTTCTTGGATACATCATGCATACCGCCATCCACAACAAAATGCCTATATCAGTCAGTACATCTTGACCGCCGCCACCGCTGCCTTTTTACGTGAGAAAGGAATTTGATAGAAACCACCACTTCCAGATTCCCGGGAAGAACATCGCCATCCCAAAAATAATTCAGTTGTTCCAAATATCCTCAATTAACATTGCTACTTGTGGACTCGAGTCTCACAGTATAATCTTGTTGGTTATCCATGGTTGGAGCCTGCAGCTGTAGGTTCACCCACATCTGATGGCTGTTGGTTGAGTGCCTAAATAACTATATTTGAGTTATGCCAAATTCATGTTATGCACCAACCAGAAAGGTCCAACATGGATCCATTCCTCGTATCATATTATTCCCAGTTCACGCCGCCGCTTGTACCTTGATGGCCTCGGCCACTCCGCGTGATCGAGGTCCCCGCCGCGGCGCCGCGTCCGCCCGTCGTGCGGCGTCCTCCCCGCCAAGATCAACGCGCCGCGCGCGTCCGCCCGGCCGTCGCGGCGTCCTCCCGCCGCATCGCGCGCGCGCGCGCCCATCGCATATTGTGGGAGGGGTACCTGCTCGGCTGCTTCAGAATTTCGTTTTATAAAAATGTTTGCAAATAAAACTACATCCACTCAAAGTTAATAAACCAAGTATACTCCCTCCCTTTGTTGATCTGTGCAAGTAGTAAGTTAGGGTTTCCCTTGTGATTTGCTGAGTACGGGGTTGGAGTACTCAGGCTTGCAAAATTTCACAAATACCAGAAGAAAAGAAGGCAATTCAAGATTTCATGTTAGGGTTGCGACCGCACTCAGGCTTTCCTGTGGTGCTTTTGCGATTCTTCTGCATGTAAGTATTGCTGGGCTTGTGCGCCCGTTTTATTGTTAAAAATTGACCGTTAGGTTTTATTTCAATCAAGCTAACTCTTCTTAAATGTTCGTAAGCAGGTATGATACTTGTTCGGTCCGTAACCAAACTCTTGGGTGGTTGCGGATTAGTAACGCTCCTGTTCCTCCCAGAAACGGGGACGTTACAAGAGAGATGTTTACTGTCCCGATTTCAACCAAGACTGATTTAGGGTCCATCAATTTGGGATGGGTTGGTTAAGGCGCCGTCTAAAAGTGATATGACTTTTGATTAATTATGAGAATAATAATATAGCTTTTTGACTTATTACAAAAGAGATTGAAAGAGTAAAAAAAATACTAACGTTAAAAAGCCACTCTATTCAAAACGGTCCTGCAGTGATACCTACAAACAAAACCACTTTAAAATACTACTTCGTTTAAAAATTGGCTTTTAAAAATAAGAAGTCATAAGCTGTTTCTCGCTACATAAGCTGTTTCTCGCTAAGTAGCAAGAGCTTAGCCCTGCTTCCTGGCGATCTTATCCCTGAGTTGGTTAGACCAAACACTGGGGACTTCAGAATCAGGCATAACAGCAGACAAAAAACAGCCAGCATACAGAAAAGAGCGTAATTAGTTTTAAATATAGTCTATTTAAAACAAAATCTACAAGTCAATTACAATAAACATTATCCTAACTTCATCTATATCGACTAAAATCGTACATATCTTTCTCCATGCTCTCTCCCGTAAACACACATAATTCAAAATCATAAACCAAGTACCATAAGTCACAGCACAAAAGATTGATTCACAGTCGCATTCAGACAGAATAGTCGGATCCAAACTTCACACAAGCAGCTACTACAACAACTTGAGGAATTTAAAGCGACTGGGGGCGACATCGGAACTGAACTGAATCCACAAGGTTCGGTGACATCCCAAGCCAAACTGACGACGACGATCGCTCCACTACTACTACCGCACCAGGTGCTGGCCCTTATTTGATTACCGGCATTGCCCCTCTCTTTCTTTCTTAGGCGCGATGTGCTTCGCGATGTTGCTCGGAGCTCCTCCTTCTCGCACCGACGACGGTGTCGACCGTCTCGCCGTCCTTGATGAGCGAAAAGGTCGGCATCGCTGAACGGAGTACTTCTCGGCAACTTCTGTTGAATTAAGGAAACGACGTTAGTTCACCGCATCACGGGGGACGTGTTTTGGAGGAGTGTGGCAACCGTGCTCACCTTCACTCGTCAACATCAACCTTCGTGAAGGTGGCGCGGGAACTTCTTGGCGTACTCAACGAAGATCATGGCGATGAAGCGGCAAGGACCGCACTGAAGCGGTGAAGTCAATGATCACCAGACAACAGAGAACGATTCCAGAAAATCGTTAGGTCGAGTGAACATGACAGGAATAGAACATGGTCAATTGTACAGTCAAGAAGAACGACGACAGCTTCAGAGTGACGACAAGTACCAATTCTAGAGTCATAAGCATGTGACAAGATCAAGAACCACCAGTTAATAATTGAATTGAATGGACAGCAAGCATAATAGCATATCGGCCTACTAACTACTCTCTGGCAACATTCTTGGGTTTCATGTCCCAAATCCCACGCCACACAGCACAAGAAACCAAAAAGGGTTACACCTGAAGAATTCGGGATTGGTTTAACAGACCAGAATTTTATCCCACTTCAACATGATTTCCTATTTTCTAACAGCGCTGAATTTTATCCCAACGTGCAGTCCTCCCGCGCCAGCGCGCGCGCGCGCGTCGCCCCGCCGTCGTGCGGTGTCCTCCCCACCGCCTGCGCCGCCCGCAAGCGCCCATGCGTGCTCAAAGTACTTTTTTTCTTACCTCAAAGTACTCAATTAGTTTTGAGGAATTATGGCCCAGCGGACCAATGTATATCTCTTCTCCTCCTCTCTTCATTAGGAAAAGCTGTAATTTATACATAGATGACAAAAAATAGTCAATATATGACTTACTCTAGTAAAGCTAAGGATAAGTACAAGAAAAGGTTGGACGCTAATCAATATGCCCTGACCACCGACCAACGCAAAATGTTCTTGGATTTGTTTTTGCATTACATGGTTAATACATTATGAATGGCAAACCAACATCAAGCTAGCAAAAATCTTGGGGTGCTTATACAGAAGAGACGAAATCGCAAAAAAAAATGTAACAGCATATAATGATAATGCATTCTATGGACATTCGTAAATATTGAGAAATCAAGTGGAATATAGACATCTACATATAGACATCATGTAGAGATTAGCACCTGCAAGATCTTTGCACTGTAACGGGTATCAAAAGATCACCAGAGGTGTTTCTATAAAAGAATCCTCCATGAGTCCAATCCTTCCTTGTGGAACATAGAATACCACCATCCTTGATGCGTGCCGGTGGACAAGCATCGCAAGTGCGATGCTTTTACCACAACTCCGGGGGCCATCCAAGACAATTTGTCTTTTGGTTTCTGAAGACAGATAAGGTAGAAAAGATGATTGCATGCTGTTCATTAACTAATAATCCGAGATACAATGTTACAACGCATATATGCCTATACCTACACAATTATTCCGTACTGGATATGCCTTGATAATGATAATGTGCTCAGTAGAAACACCATGGGTTCCCATAAATATGGTTTTTATTCTAATGCCAAATCAAACAAGCTTACCCTTGCAATAAATGAAATTTAAATAATAGACAATATGCTATACTTTCAAACACATCAGTTTTATCTGCATGCCCCAAGCTACAAAACTATAGAGCAATAGTAGAGTATTTGGTCCCATTTTCAAATGGTATCAGCGGGCAAAATGCCATAAAGGCATATCCCAAATCCGCCTTGTGCACAATATCAAATGAGAGCTTATTTCATGAAAGATCTAACAAAGCATAAAAGAAGGAAGCTAATAGCCTTTTGTAAATGGTCTTGTTGGGTGAAAAATCATCCAACTTCTAGAATTAACTAATCTGCTTCAGAATCCCCCCTTTTTTTGCAAGAAGAAGAAGACACATAGTCAATTAGGGGTGCATCAGATCATTAAAACCACAAATATGAAACATGTTAACAGGAGCAGCATTTACCTGAGCACTATAATTTCCTAAGAGATTAGCACGATGTCATCAACAAGGATTATGTTAACTAAAATGTAAATAAACCAATACTGCTTATTATCATCTGAAAAATATTGAAAGACGAAAGCAAGGCAAACTACAAGAAGTGTGTATACTACATGTAAATGACACCACAGAATGTTCTATCAATAGCTAGCACATCATATACGATCTTAATAACTGGGAACATCCAAGATGTAAAAGTATCAACACACCTTTGCGCTTGGCCGTAGTGACCGGTTCAACAATTCTCCGAAAGTTATCCCGAGGTCTAGGAAGCTCTCCTCACCATCACAAACGCACCGCCTCGTCTCCTGAAACTCCTTCATCATCCTGCTGGCAATCCTTCTGGTAATATGGCCTTCCATTCATCCAAACTGAAATAAAGGCCATAAAAGCAGCAATCAATACCCCAAAATGATCTCAAGTAGCACCAGAAAATTCTATCATAATAAAATTTAATTTAATTTCCTAGATCCTAATCTCAGATGCCCAAGAATTAACTTATTATTGCAGCCTATGGTGGTACACTTTTAATCTTTTGCATATAGTGAAAGGAAACGGTATAACAGCTACAACAAAATATTACAAAAACATATCCTGCAGCTGAAGAAAAAAATCTTATACAGGAAAAAGCTTCATAGACAGTAGTAGCACTGTAGCAGATTTTACCGGGTATCTAGTATCTCACGATTCTGATCCTTGCGAAATAGTTTGAGTAGGGAAGATTTGCAAGAAGCGAATCTGAGAAAACAACGATTAAGAACACATAAGTTAAAAAGGAAATAGGTTAGATTCTTCATATTACGATTGCGACCGGTGAGTAAAGTTCTCCGACACGATTACGCAAGGCGTTCCACTCGAGCCCACTTGTATTCTGATTCTAATGCAAAAACAGCCCTTGCAAGATTGCATCGCCTATCTTTTATGAAGTGAGCCTGCAGAAACGATGGAAGGAATGAATAATTAAAAAGATCTAGGATCATCATTGTTCATTGAACATTAGGTAAATCTTGACAGTCGATATACAAATCTAAAAAGACAAAAATATCACTGTGTTAAAAAGTGATGGAACCAAAACAACAGTGTGTTTCCCAAAATATACAAATTGTCTTAATTCTTCACATTTCACCAAACAATCTCATGATTAACCAAAGACACTAAGTCAATAGCAATCTACAAATATATAAACACTTGATAAAACCTAATATCTACATTATCTACGGAAACATATCAAGAGAAAAGAAAAAATGAAAAAAAGGACAAGTATTGTTGGATAAGCTCCCTTAGATCCAACACCAGGCTTCCATCCACATATTCTCGTATTGGAAAACACCGATGTAACAAGAATATTCAATAATACCGAAGATAAGGCTGCCAGAAAAAATGGAAATCAATACTCGAACCTTGCGCCGTTTGCATAACTTCTTGTTCAGTTATCTTGCTTTACACTATCTACATGGTATGACAACCATTGATATATAAAATTAGATTAGCAGAAAATACATATGCTTGCAATGTGACAGTCTGCATAGTACAATGTGGCAAGTCAACTTAACTTGCACTCCCTTGTAAAAAACTAAATTAAACTAATTCAATTTTTCTGAATCAAATAGGAATCAAGTTACAAATTTTTTATTATTGCTCGTATCACCCCAAACATTAGAATGTAGGACAAGTGGACAACAAAATGTAAAGGACAAATTGTTGGCTCTTATACCAGGTAAAGATACCTTAGCCCCTTTATCATCATCATTAAGCTACCAGAACTCCTAGTGTATCACCTAAAACGGTAGAATATACAATTAAACAGAGTAGAGATAACATGTTCTGCCCTTACCTATAATACCAGGTTTACATGGAGGCTAACATTTCAGCCTTTTGCTCAAATCAGATATAGTAAAATACAGAATTAGAGCTCAAATCAGATATAGTAAAATACGGAATCAGATATAGTAAAACAGTAGAATTTCACCTATAATACCAGGTTTACATGGAGGCAAATACAGAATTCAGGGCGGCGTTAGGGTTCGCATTCTTCCGCGAGCAGGCGGGGCCCATTGCTTGGCGCGCTTGGATCGAGCAACCATATAGTATGAGTGCATCAAAAAACATTGGTGGATCAGGCAAACCACACAAAAAAACTATTTTGTCACATCAATAACCCACAAAGAATACATTGGTGGATCAGGCAACCACGGGAAAAAACATAGGCCTTTTCTTATGAGTGCATCATATAGTATAATTAGAGTTAAAAGGGCATGAGAAAAAATTCATATATACTTGATGATCATTTGCTTGATTAGCATGCCCATCCTGTGCAAAATATGCCAAATTCATGTTGCCCAAGAAGGCCCCAATATCGAAACCCATTGGCCCATAGAAAGCAAACTCTGGATCAATCACTTGGGTAGAATCTGTGGTCACCATGATAGAACCAGTGTGGAGATCTCCATGAATTAGAGCTTGTGCTCTCTCAATAAACCTGGAATTGCAAATCACATAAGAAATACAACATATGTAACATTGATTTGTATTTAGAGAGCTAATTACATTGATTTCAATTCAGCATAAATGAGCTAAACCACTAAAACTCGCATAATTTATTCCAATGAACTGCAATTCACATAACTCGCATCAAATCAGCCTACTTATAACAATAATCAAAACAAAATGAGTATACAAGAAGACCCATCATTCAGAAGACAACTAAGCAGTTCATTGTCTTCAATAACATTTCGGACAAATATCTTTTTGACCAATTATTCCCCTTCACCTTTCTTCTTCTCCTTTAATCTAGAGCTTCGTGGTTCCATTGCCCCAATGGATGGTTCCCTAGAAACATACAAGTTGAAAATAAATTAAATGAAGAGTCCAAATAGATTAAAAAGGATGCACTTGGTACCAACTCCAAGCATAGAAAGAGCTATGTGAGAAAGCAGCTCCAATAACACACATGGTTAAGCATTATCTCATAGTAATGGCTACTGTGACATACAAATACGAAAAAATAAGACTTTGTTGCCTGGATTACAAAAATGGAAGTGGGGATATCAAATATCATCACCACAGAGCATAGAACTCAAATCCTCCTTGCTATCTGTTGTACTGTTAGCTGTTCCTCCTTCAAAAGACAAATTCTGATTGGTGGCATTACTCTCTAGTGTCAAATTCTTCTTTGGAACTTCGACCCATTCAGTTATCTCAATCACTGCTTCGGCCCTATCAAGAGCAATAATTTCGCTTCTACTCAAAGAAAAATGTAGATTTGCTTTGATTGGTGCAGATAAATTGCGGCTTTCATACCTGGTTAAAAAAGCACATGGTTAAATTCATGCAGTGAAATCAATCATATGGTGAATACGTATAACATGATAGCAATAGCATTAGGGAAGCCATAGTCAAATATCATTTAATTTGTCAGAAGGAAGATCCTTTTTCAAATGAGTTTAATCGGCATGACCATATGTATTGTAACCTCACATCTAGATATTCCCAATGAAAGCAGTTCACGATAAGGGTATATTATGTCCAGCGATTCGATTGATTATAGGCGGGACTTGAGACGCAAAAGGGGGTAATATGCTTGCTTACTTTACACGGCATCTGTCGGCCCGATACGGAATAGTCCGCAAACTTGTGCGATGAAACACCGGAGGCGCTTCATGAGCTTTGTCAAAGTTGAGAGAGACATCAAGTCCTTAGTATGTCCGATGGACCTGAACATCTGCATTTAAAGAAACAAATAGCAAGCCAGTTTATATATATATTTTTCAAATATAGTAAGAAAAGTTAACCTACAAGGCTACAACTATAACTCTATAAGTCAAAAGAATAACGAATTTGCTTACCTTTATTGGCATTTTCTTCATCCTCGGCACGATTTGATCAATACTTTCATCTTTGACATAATCGGGCCATCTATTTCAAGCACGAAACCGTAAGTAGAACCATCAATCATCCCGACTTACGGTTTAACTTAATTCCATCACTTAAGTTAGCAGCATGCGGTGAGGCACCTGAACAATTGCTTCATCAAGCATCAAGATGCTTATCGAGCTCACTCCGTCCCAGAATTCCTGCACTTGGCACATACTCAGAGAATACAAATGAACTCGATAAGCTAAAATGTGGCAAATGATAAACATTGCACTAAAACACTAATGAATGGTGAATGATGGAATTAGATAAGGCGTGTAACTCTATTTCGAAGTAAAATAAAGTCCTATATGTGACTAACAAAGGGTTTAAAACCCCTTTGAGAAGTGACAACAAATATAACAAGTGCAAAGCATCGAATTGAATTCATGATGAAAGCTTCTCTGTGAAAAAGTGAAATGAAATATAAAGCGAGCAATCATGTGCTTCACATGCAACCAGAGTTATAATAGTAGTTTAGTTTCTCTGAGCATGAATGGGTGCATGGAAAAGTTCTCATTACAACGCTCAATGCAAATCAAGTAGAAGCCTAAAATGATAACTAAATTTAATCACCTGCAATTTTGGTACCGATAGCTCCTCCTATTAGCTCTACAAAGATAGATTACATGGCGAGCAAAGTTTGAAATTTTAACGATACATTACATGTTTTGTGTTTTTCAACCAAAAAGTTAGTGCCTCTTATGAATCAAGACAACAGACAATTAACCCTTCACGAAGCTAGGTTGCAACTGAATTCCTAAGCCTAATAGTCGTAACCAAAATCCCTAAAACCTAATCTCGAACAAATAGCCCTCGCAAAAATAACTAAAAAAATCTCGAACAAAATCAAATAGCCACAAGGCATGAGGATTACCATGCCCCAAGCGAGATCCAATTTTCTGGGTTAACAACAAAGCCGCAGATTTCGGGTACACTTTAGGTCGATCGATTGGCACTCACCTGGTCGCGTCAGGAGTCGGCGAGTCGCGGCGCCGGAGACGGAGCAGCTGCGGATCTGTGGGAGGGAGGCGGCCTCGGCGGTGTCCCCCACCTGAATCCCAGCAATTAGATCTGCTACGTTGGAGACGGAGGCGGGAGGGACGGAGGGCTGACGGGGAAGGCGGGGGCGCGGGCCCGGCCGGAGGCGGAGGTTGCGTGAAGCGGCAGCCACCGGCGCAAGAGGAGGGAGAGGCCGAGGTGGAGGACGGGGGCGGGGCGGCGCGCGCGGAGCTTGCGCGCGAGGCAGAGGTACTCCCACGCCCCGCCACTGCCGTGCTCCGCCTGCTCCTCCAGCCGCAGCAGCCGGGCCTCCTCCGCCGCCGCCGTCGCAGCCGCCATGGGTGCGGGGAGAGTGGAGAGGAGGGATCGACTCGGCCAGCAGCAGGTGGAGAGGACTCGGGTGGACCGGACGGGCTCTGTTTGTTCCGTTTTCGTGCGGCCGGAGTTGTTCAATGATGTGCATGATCCGGCCGGGCGGTGGAGGATCGCCGCCGCGCGCCGCCACAGTGGGAGAGGAGTCGCGCGCGGGTGGGGAGGATCGCCGCCGCGCCGCCGGGGAGAGGGGAGTTGCGCGCGGGTGGGGAGGATCGCGCCGCGCGCCGCCCGGTGGGAGAGGAGTCGCGCGGGGGTGGGAGGATCGCCGCCG
Source organism: Dendrocalamus sinicus (assembly GCA_036346575.1). Taxonomy (NCBI): domain Eukaryota; kingdom Viridiplantae; phylum Streptophyta; class Magnoliopsida; order Poales; family Poaceae; genus Dendrocalamus; species Dendrocalamus sinicus. Next base: position 24,513,403 of record CM070650.1, read on the forward strand.
CGCCGCCGCCCGGTGGGAGGGGAGTCGCGCGGGGGGGAGGATCGCCGCGCGCGCCACCATGGGAGAGGAGTCGCGCGCGGGGTGGGGAGGACGCCGCCGTGCCCTAGGGTTCCTGCGTGCAGGAGAGGAGAGGAGGAGTCGGTGAGTCGCGCGTGGGAGACGGGGGAGAGGGGGAGTCGCAGGGTGGGCGTGGGATGGGTTGATCCAAACAACCTGGGCCGTTGGATATGAGTGGGTAAGGAGAGAGAAAGGTGGGAATTGATCCTTGATCGTTGATTTCACTGGTTGGTTTTCCTGGGGACACGAATTGGTGTGGACGCAGGAAAACTCATGACTGCTGGGGGCACAATTTGAGGTGGTCGTAGGAAAGAACTGAACTGGTGAATTTTAGGGGTAGAGATTATTTTATACTTCTAAAAGTCCCAACTTACTTAAAAGATCTGGGCAAATAGTAAGAGATGTTGGTGCAGTGAATGCACGAGAGTATTGGATTATGATAGAATCACTCGGATAAATTTAATAAATGAATCTTGTGATGACTTCCCAATATAAAACAGTACAACCACAAGTTTATAACAGGTACAATCTGGCCAACTAATTTGCACCAACTTAGTGTAGGAAGCGCCATAAGTGTGAACACGTGCAGAAGGAAAAGCTTTGATGTAACGGCACAAGAGGGGACTTCTGAAGGAATTGTTGTACCTTATAGGGGTGAAAACCTTAGCAGATGTAGTCTCATTAGAAAAATGCATTGTAAAGAGTAAAGACCTTATGGCATCCTTCATTACCTGTATGTCCACAACATGGAAAGCGGCTCTACAGCTGGATGATGGAGCCACGAAGATTGAATGGTAATTGCGGCCATTATCACAGGAACTTAAATTGATCTCTTAGTCGATCATCTTGTACCTGATAGAATGGAGCTAGCGTCGCTTCGATGTAGATCTGTAGGAAATGGGACCTGAACTCGTCGTTGTACAGGAATCCACCTGATGTCCTGATGGGTCTGGCTCGCGGAGGCCAAGGCGTTGCCGGAGCAGGGCTGTAGGGGGCAGAGCGTCGGTCGCCGGAGGCGGAGGGGCGGCTGGGAGGAGGGCGTTGCCTAGGCGAGGACCTGGGCTACAGTTCGCCTAGCCTGAGACCTAGTCTCGCCCCTGGATCCACAACAAAACAAATGGGCATTGATCGAAAGCCTTCGCAAGCCAAGATGGGGCTGCTTCGCCTGCGGGTTCAACAGCAAGGGTGGCCATTCAAGATTCACAATTGGCAATTCCCGTTTCATTGACGTGTACGATCCTGACCGCCATGCTTGGGATGAGATGAAGAAAGGCTGTGTGATTAGAGATGGCAACGGGCACAAACCCGTGCCCATGAAAGTTGGACGTGCCCGCTAAAAAACTCATGCCCGTGACGGGTGCAGATTTTTGCCCAGACCCATGCCTACTAGGTTAACGGGTACCCACGGGTCGCCCGTGGGGTCAGTAATGCGAGCTGCAACAATGGTTAATGGAGAGGAGGAAGAAGTTCACGGGCCATCTTCATTGGAGCTGGAGGGCAGTGCCATGGCCAAGAGCCTATTGCTGCAATACGCGTTGGCTGCGGCGTGGGGGCGGCGGGCTGAACTGGAACGCGAGGCGACGGCGAGGGCATGCAGGAGGACGAGCGTGCGGCGAGAGTGGCGGGAGTACGAGCGGGAGCTACGCGGGACAGGAGGGCGAGCGTGGAGACTGTCAAAGACCGAGCGCGGAGCGCCAGATGCGCCGCCGCTGCGGCGGCTGTTGAATCGGGGTGGGGTCTGGGGAGGAGTGAGCAGGGGCGGATCCACCGGGGGGTCAGCCGGGGCTGGCGCCCCCCCTACGGCTGGCTGGGTATGAATGGATTCATGTATGGATGCGCGCGCTGCGCTGGGTATGAATGGATTCATGGATGGATAAGGGAGGGGCCATAAAAACGAAGGGAAATGCTTGATGCATATATATGCTCGGGACAGGCAGACATGCACACACGGTCTCGTCTTGTTCTTGTTGCCTTATCATGTGATAGCTAAGCTTAGCTAAGTTATCATGCGATAACTAAGCTTAGGTAAGATCAACAGCATTATTCAGCTGCTTCTTTGCTCGTCAACGGATCAAAGCTTAGCCATAGTTAGCATGCCCGAATTATATCTACTGCACCAATATATATTTAAGGCAGTGATGATAATTCAGATTCTTACTGTTGTTTGTAATCAGGGGTGGACTCATTGAATGTATAAAGAATCGTAGCACGCTTAATAGCTCGATGATAATGGAAGGCAGACGCAGATTCACCAGGGATCAGCCCCCCCTAAATTTTGATCCTGGGTCCGCCACTGGAAGTGAGTAGTGACCGTGACCGAGTGCTAGCTAGGGCTAGCCGTATGGGTAATGGGGCATTGCCGCATTGGATTTGGGGGCTTGGGGCTAAATGGCTAATGGGCTGGTTTGCCTGGAAGGTTGGGAGCCTGAGTTTATAACTCCTATGGATCGGGTTTATATTACCAATGGGTTTACGGGTTTGGGTACTATAGGAACGTACCCGAACTCGGCAGACCCGATGGGTTGAGATTTTTGCCCATTAAGAGACCCATGGGTTAGAAAATTGACTCAGACCCATACCCTAATAGAGTAAAAACCCATCGGGTATCGGGTTTCAGGTACCCATTGCCATCTCTATGTGTGATGGTCACCTCTCATGCGGTTCTTGACAAAAGGCTGTTTTGCATCGAGTGGAAGGAGTTCTGGACACATCTGACCTCCAAAACACCCGAAATTCCAAATATGGCCTCCAAAACAAAAAAAAATTCCGAATCTGGCTCCGCCCGAGCGCGCGTTCGCTGGAGCCGCCACGTGTCTGGTCGTGCGGTGTGGTACCGCACGAAAGTACTGTAGCTGAGTTGTGCGGTACCACACCGCAGGACCACACTGTTCACGCCCCCGACCGCACGTTTTGCCTGCTGACCGCATGACTGTCTACTAGTTATTTTGTGTATCTTGTAGACTAGTACCGGCACATCATTTTTAATTTGAAAAGCTGTTCTGAAAGCATAAGAAAGCTTTGTCCGTACATTGACTAGAAGCAATTTGTTTATGAGATCGAATAACCCATTGGCCAACTGGCGAGCCACCATTGCGCAACCGTAGATTAACTAGGTCATGCGGTCAGCAGGCAAAACGTGCGGTCGGGAGAGTGCGGTCGTGCGGTGTGGTACCGCATGACCCAGCTACGATCTTGTACCACACCGCACGACCGGACACGTGGCGACTCCAGGTGAATGCGCGCTCGGGCAGGAGGTCAGATTCGGAATTTTTTTGCTTTGGAGGCTACATTTGAAATTTTGGGTGTTTTGGGAGCCAGATGTGTCCAAAATTCGAGTGGAAGAACCAGCGTTCACTCGCAATATTCAACTCTTCAGACAATTCTTGGCAGAAGATATCGGTGCCACTTACTGGTAGTTCAAGCACTCGGTTTTGCCTCGGGGTGCTCAACAAAAAGCTGCTGCTGTTCTTGCAGGAACAACAACCCAGGTATCAGACGCAGACGTACGATCCAACCGCCCTGGTGGGTTCTGAATGGCGCACGTCGAAGCTCAACCCGTCAGGGTTATGCTTGTGCAGTGTTACCATTGAAGTTTGATGGTGCGGCTAGGCCTAGCTTGTATAATGGTATTCTGTTGCCTATCTGTTCCACTGAAACTTTGGTCGGATGGGTTCAGATTGCTGTTCCTGGTTGCCTACAATGTAGCACTTTCATTCACCTGTGCTTTTGGATGAGACAGTGTCTATGTTGCAGATATCTCGATTCCTGAATAATATCGAAAAAACACTTGTTAATGTATTTCTATGAACTAGGTTGGTAGAACTCTCTTCAATGCGCAATGCTTGGCTTTGTGCTGAACTAGCGGTGTGTAACTGCAATTTCCATGGACTTGAACACTTGGCTGTGCTGATACAGGATTCTATTTGCTGTCCAATGTAATATGCCTACACTCATAGGACATACAACAGCCAGTGGTGGCAGACAAAGCTGGGAGTACGGATCTAAAAAGGTGAAAAAAAAATTGAGGGACTGATTTGCAACAACTCTCCGCAACTGACCCATGATCGAATTTAATTATAGAGTAAAATGGACACGAGACCATAGTCCATGAAGGGCCCACTGGACAGGTAATGGGTTCGGTAAAGTAAGCGTGTGTTTGGTTTGGAGGCAGTAGGGATAGAATGGCTCTATCCCTGTTTTTAAGGATGGGACCGTCCCCGTTCTTTGTTTGGTTGTAAGAGATAGGACCGTCCTTGTTTTTTGTTTGGTTCTGGGACATCAAAATATGGGATGAGTTATCCGACATGTTGGGCCCTTTTGTCATCCTCTTGTTTTTGAGAGGCGAGGAAGAGGGACGAGCCCATCCCCTCGCTTTTGAGGGACGGGGGCATTCTCGATTTAGGAGAATATTCCCGGGATATTTCCCAAAGAGGATGGACTCTGTCCCTGCTGACTCCAATCCAAACAGGTTCAAATCTGGGATCGCCCCGTCCCATCTCCTATTATCCCTAGAACCAAACACACCCTAAGAAAACGAGAGGATGACCATATGAGCTAGGAAGATTCACTGAAAGTGCAGTAACTTCTAATGTGGAGCAGTTGATTGCCCCCTTTTACCTCAGCGCTGTGATCTGTCATGAACCGTAAAAGGTCCTCTTTTTTCAGCTTATATCTTATAATTTTCTCCAAATAAATAAACGAAACAGTTTCTCCACCATCTTTTTAAAGCGGCTTATCGAGACAACTTTTCGAATTGGCTTATCGGTATTCGGTTCGTTCGCATAAACGTTAATGCTAGGATTAAAAGCTATCAGCCACAATCATAAACCATCAATCGCAACCGAAAAGGATCCACTCAAACTATTTCACCAGAAAAAAATAGTAGACCTGTTAATTTGGAGTACTAATAGATTGCCACTAGATTAATTAAATGCATACATTCCTCTGTTTAGCATGGTCTTTCCATTAGCACTTAGCAGGAGACCAATTATTACTAACCGATGGTGATCATGGCTTAGGAGATTAAATTATTTGTTAGTAGCATGTCGAGTGGTTTGCCAAGTTGGTGGCTCCCCACAAATACCCTTTTGCACTTGATCCTGATGCGTGACTTATGAGGATGATTTAATTAATTGAGCACAATCAATTGCCTGCCTTACTGGAGTGTTGTTCTATTATCTCTGCTGAAATGTTATGACGAAATGAACAAATGCTCGTTCCAGAGACACATGGTTTGAACCCAGTAGTCCTACTCTCAATGTTGACCTTTTGTTCTGTTTTCTGATAAAAAAAAATGCATATAGTTAGATAAACTCTTTAGGCACTGTTTGGAACGTGGGAATTGAACTGTTCACCATGAAATTTGTGTAGAATATTCATACTCAAATGTACACCGAATCTGAATGAATTTGAGATTATCCGGTATAAGTTCTAGTAGTATTGCAAATTATTGTTATCTTAGTTTTTTGTGCTATGTTCTTAGGAGTTAAGAGTTAACCATGTAAAATAACAAAATGCTTTTTGTCAAAAAGTTAGAAAATACACATGACCTTCCACACAAACTCATAAAAGGGACTTGAGTGCAGTCTGCAGTTTATTTCAGCGTTCTGCCACCGAAATTAGCAACTAATAGTAAATTTGGGACATTGACTGCAACTTCTTCCAAAAGTCAAAACAAGAGGGACCTTAGGTGACTTGGTTTGAGAAATCAGGGAGGGAGAGGGACCCAGAAAAGGTTCCTTGCTTCTACAAAAAGAATCAAGTGGACACGGCAACAGTTTGTATCTTGATGGTCCAGCAAACATAGTCAGATCAACACTTGACAAAATCATTGATGACAAAACAAAAAAGTAATCATGTATATTGTACCTAGAGATGGCAATGGGTACCCGAAACCCGATACCCGATGGGTTTTTACTCTATTAGGGCATGGGTTTGAGTCAATTTCCTAACCCATGGGTCTCTTAATGGGCAAAAAGCCCAACCCATCGGGTCTGTCGGGTTCGGGTACGTTCCTATAGTACCCAAACCCGTAAACCCATGGGTAATATAAACCCGATCCATAGGAGTTATAAACCCAACCTCCCAGCCTCCCAGGCAAACCAGCCCAGCCCATTAGCCATTTAGCCCCAAGCCCCTAAATCCAATGCGGCAATGCCTCATTACCCATACGGCTAACCCTAGCTAGCACTCGCCACGATCACTACTCACTCCTCCCCAGTCCCCACCCCAATTCAACAGCCGTCGCAGTGGCGGCACATCTGGCGCTCCGCGCTCGGTCTCCGGCAGTCTCCACGCTCGCTCTCCCGTCCCGCAGCTCCCGCTCCTGCTCCCGCCACTCTCGTCGCACGCTCGTCCTCCCACACGCCCTCGCCGTCACCTCGCCTTCCAATTCAGCCCGCCACCCCCACGCCGCAGCCAACGTGCATCACAGCAGTAGGCCCTTGGCCATGGTGCCGCCCTCTGGCTCCAACGAAGATGGACGGTGAACTTCTTCCTCCTCTCCATTAACCATTGTTGCAGCTCGCATTACTGACCCGACGGGCGACCCATGGGTACCCATTAACCCAGTGGGCATGGGTCTGGACAAAAATTTGCACCCGTCACAGGCATGAGTTTTTTAGCGGGCACGTCCAACTTTCATGGGCACGGGTTTGGGATAGCAAAACCCAGCGGGTTTATGCCCGTTGCCATCTCTAATTGTACCCTACATTATGTTTTGTTTTACCTGTTTTTATAGCACAATGAGAGGCCACTCCAGACCCCCTTTTTTTCCCCCAGTTACAGCATTTCACAGGGAAAAAAGTATATATATGTACCCCGCTCTCTTGTAATAACATTTTCGAAGAAATCAAAATTCGACATCAGAAAGCTAATTCACTTATCCTTCTGCTCTTTTTTCTTCTTCCTGCAGCTCTTGAAGCTAAGCTTCCAAAAAAAGCTAGGGAAGCAGCCTGCCTTGGATGACTTCTTTGCTTTCTCGCCTTTCCCAGAAGACTTCGGATGCCCTTCAGCATGAACAGTGATGCTGTCGTGTTCATCATCGTACTGCTGCTTCTCCTGGAGAATCTCACGGAGTCTCTGCTTCTTTTCAATCAAAGAAGGCTTCAATCTGTCCACGGATATTCCCGCCGTTAATGATGTTTGCGTCTGATGATCTGGGGTGCTACCTCTTGAAGGAGTGAAGTCTTCAGAATTCAGATAAACGAAGATGTTAAAAATTCTAGAATTAACCCCAATGATACTGTTGCATGTATTTTTCTCAATTTTTACCTCCCCTCACGCTGTGGAAATCATCTTCACTATCGGAATCTAACCACGGTCTTGCCTCGAAGAATGACTCATCTTTGCTTCCTGGCACAATCAATCAACAATTAATCAATGTTTGATATTACAAAACTCCCTCTGAAATTTATTTGATACATGTTTGTATGTAACGGATGCATTTATTAGAGCAAAGAACCATTGCAATTGAAACTGACACATAGTATTGTCCTGTTTGCTCAAGAGATCGCATCCACTGTAACTTCAGTTAATTGCGAAGCATGGAAGAGCAAGAAACGCAAAATAAGAGTGCAAGACACTGATGCAATAGCCTGCAGGTAGTAACACTGGGCTACAGGTCCCATCAAATTTAAGAAGAGAAACGCCTATTCGTTTTCTATGTTGTGTCTTGTGTCTGCTTGGGCAGGAAAAGTGAAAGACACAGTTGTTCTTTTAATCTGAAAAGCTTATCTATACGTAAAAGAATCTCCACTATCTATAGTAAACAAATTTGTGATTGTGAAACTGTTATTTTACATTCAGTTGAAACTTTCTTTGAACCCTTGACTCTGGTATATCTCTAGATAGTCTATATATTAGCCTGTTGTTAATATGTACTAAATTCAGGACGTCAGCTTCAGGTCCTCTTCCATTATATGATACATTAATTCTTAAAAAGAAAACTAAAGACAAGAAATATCTGTCCCGAAACAAAATTAAACTGTACCTCATCGCAAAAAAAAACAAGAAAATGAAAGCCAGCGCAAATTCGTACAGTGCAATTAGTTCTGATTCATCGAGTCCTGACTCATCATATCAGAGGTAAGCTGCCTACCACGTAGTGGTTGCGAGTTCCAAATCAACTAACCTAAGTCGGGTACTTGGTGTCCCTGATCATCCTAATCCTTCATTGTTAAAGTTGCACTGTTCCAAGTTAATCGTAGCAAACGGAATCAATGGCGGTTATAAATTATTCCGCAAACCCAACTAATCCCATGGACCTGCCCATGTCCGAGTGCCCAGATAACGTAGTTAATTTCTCGGCGTCAATCAATCAGCCAACTACTACATTCTTATCAATACTCCAGGTTAAACCCCCAACGCAAGAACCACCAGGCAACATGTACATCGTGATGCATAATAAGCAGATATTACATCAAGGAAGATGGTATCGAAGCATAACGAAGCATGGAGACAGCAGAAACGTACCATTCTCCGTGCCGTCGTGATCTGGGCTCGCGACGATCAGCGCCCCGTCGCCGCCCGCGTTCGTGGCGTCCTCCGCCGCCTTGCTGTTGGAGGCGGCGGCTTTCCTCCCGATCCTGAACATCATGTTGCCGCGGCCCGCAGATCGGAATCAATCTTCAGAGAGCCGCCACCACGGCACCCCTCCTCTCGGCTCTCCAGTCCTCTCCTTCTGGCTAGGCCTTGACGGCGTGCGCTTTGAGCACGCACGCACGCACGCGAGACAGGGTGACAGCTTCAGGACAAGGCAGACTGGACCAAGAAGATTCTTCCAAAGCGGGCACTGGCAGGCACGCAACCGTGTGAGATTGCCGGGATGCGTCGTTGGCCGCGTGTGAGCGAGCGAACAGTCGTGGAAGGAAGTGAAGGCGAGGAGGAAGAAGCGCGTATTCATGCCATGACTAAAAGGAAACGGGATGTATGGACGTTTCTTTTAGTCTACAGCTTATAGTTTTTAGTTATAGCTTATTAGTTTAATAGATAATAATTGCTAAGAGAAATTGAAGCTAAAATTTGACTGAAAACCAAAAAAAAAATGGAGTTATTGCATGGCGTGGTACGTTCGTTGGCGGGACATGACGGCGCCCGCGTCTCGATCGATGGGAGGTCGAAGAATACGGCTTCTCTATCCCCTTTTCTGTGTCCCCTCATACGTGACAGCAATCTGGGAGAGATGAGTACTATTGCAGGCAGTGGTGGACCCAGAAATAAAATATAGCTAGGGCGAACTCGTAAGTGTGAAGCAAATAGCATTAGCTAAAAACAAAACAATCCATGATCAAATTATATTGCAATCACTCTAATAAGAGTATATGATACAAAATAGAAGTAATAACTGTTGGATTAATTGGGATTGGCCCATTTTAATTTAGCAATTAATCAAATAAAATTCCTAGGCCCACAACTAATGCTAGGTAGAAAATTGTTTAGTCCCATATGGAGAATTGAATGGGAGTTACACCACTTTAAAAGTTGGAACGTGGTAACCCCCTTGTGGAATTGGAGAGAGCCAATACACGCGCGCGCTCGCTCGCTCGCTCGCCTCGCCACGCCGCGCCGTGCCGTGCCGTGCGGTGCGGTGCGTGTGCGTGTCAGCATAAGAAGGCTCTCCTCTCCATACGAAAGAACAGTTTTTCTCTCCCTCTGTTTTTGTTGCTGCTCTCTGCAATCTCCGATCCAGAATCTTGCGCGCACAAGTTTCTGGGTGAGTAGGCCTCGGGACTTCGTCCGCTTGTGTACCTGCTCGGGTAGGCGGGCGATCAAGTTTTTGGGGAGCGCATCGGCGCGACTACTCAATCTGTGACGTCTACTTCCTGGTGGTCAACCGTTCGCGCGACTGCACTGCGAACATCTTCCTGCATCAAGCTTCGTCCTGCATCACGCCTTGATCGACTACATCGAATAGGCCATCATGTCGACTGATGGTAACGGCGCCTCCGGTGTCTCGACATCGCCCCGCCGAGGTATAAATCTAAAACTTTTCTGGTGTATTTGTTTCTGTGCGCTATGAATATGTTAATAGATGTTTCTGTTAGCTTGTTCGTTAGCGAATATGAATACATCGTTGATAGATCACTTGTACATGTTTATGTCATGTTTTATATGCTGAATTTCTGGATTAAAATATGCCGAATATTGACTAGATTTCCAACAATCCAAAAACTTGATAGGTCTTTTTCGGTAGTTGGCTTTGCTGCGTCGCTTAAACCGCACCCTCCGTTTGATGGTTCCAATTTTAAGAGATGGCGTGCACGCGCAATCCTGTGGTTTACTGCCATGGAATGTTTTCATGTTGCACAAGGAAAGCCCGCTGAGCCTCTGTCTGATGAGGATGAACGCAAGTTCAATGTAGCGGATAACTTTTTTCGAGGTGCACTTGTCAACATACTGGCGGATAACATTGTGGATGTGTACATGCATTTGCCTACGGGCAAAGATATGTGGAATGCACTTGAGGCCAAGTTCGGAGTTTCCGATGCTGGCAGTGAGCTGTATGTCATGGAGCAGTTCTATGACTACAAGATGGTCGATGACCGTTCTGTAGTAGAGCAAGCTCATGAGATTCAGGCGCTGGCAAAGGAGCTTGAGAACAATAAGTGCGAGTTACCGGACAAGTTTGTGGCTGGCGGTATTATCGCCAAGTTACCACCCTCTTGGTCGGATTTTGCTACTTCTCTAAAGCACAAGAGGCAGGAGTTCAGTGTTACTGATCTCATTGGCACTCTTGGTGTTGAAGAGAAGGCGAGGGCGAAAGATACTCGTGGCAAGAAAGTTGCTACTGAGGGAGGTTCTAGCGCCAATTTGGTGCAGAAGAAGAATCCTCAGGCTTTCCACAACAAAAAGAAAAATAAGCCTTTTGTCAAGCCCAAGGCTACCACTGAGTTTAAGAAGAAAGGCAAAGGAAAGGGCAGCTGCTTTGTGTGCGGTGATTCTGGCCATTGGGCTAAGGATTGTCCAGATCGCAAGGATAAGCAGAAGAAGTCTGCCAACATGGTTATTAGTGACGCTGGAGGAACATCGAGTACGGTAATTATTTACCTACAGTTCTTTCTGTTGTCAATCACCCGAGTGGTGGGTTGACACTGGTGCTAATATTCATGTTTGTGCTGATATTTCCTTGTTTTCATCTTATCGTCGGTCGAGGTTGCTCCTTGTTGATGGGGAGCGGATCGCATGCAGCTGTTCATGGTGTTGGTACGGTCGATCTGAAGTTTACTTCGGGAAAGATCGTGCAGCTGAAGAACGTGCAGCATGTTCCCTCCATAAAGAAAAATCTCGTCAGCGGATCTCTACTGTGTAGAGATGGTTTTAGGCTTGCATTTGAGTCCAATAAATGTGTCGTGTCTAAGTATGGAACATTTGTTGGTAAAGGCTATGAGAGCGGAGGCTTGTTCCGTTTTTCTTTGATGGATTCCTATAATAAATTTGTGAACCATGTGTGTAACGATGATGATGAATCTAATGTTTGGCATTCACGACTTTGTCATGTTAATTTTGGGTGTATGACGCGCTTAGCTAATATGAGTTTAATCCGAAATTCACTTTGGTCAAAGGTTCTAAGTGTCATGCATGTGTTCAATCGAAACAACCTCGCAAGCCTCACAAGGCAGCAAAAGAGGCGAGGAATGTGGCACCGTTAGAACTCATTCATTCCGATTTGTGCGAGATGAATGGCGTGTTGACTAAAGGTGGGAAGAAATATTTCATGACGCTTATAGATGATTGCACTAGATTTTGCTATGTGTACTTATTGAAAACAAAAGATGAAGCGTTGAATTACTTTAAGATCTATAAAGTGAGGTAGAAAACCAACTTGAGAGGAAAATCAAGCGGGTAAGGTCGATCGTGGGGAGAGTATTTTTCAAATGAGTTTACTTTATTCTGCGAGGAACATGGAATTATTCATGAGAGGGCGCCTCCTATTCTCCCGAATCAAGCGGGGTTGCCGAAAGAAAGAACCGCACTCTAACCGATTTGGTTAACGTCATGTTAGACACTGCGGGACTTTCTAAGGAATGGTGGGGTGAGGCTATATTGACCGCGTGTCATGTCCTGAATAGAGTTCCTACAAAGAACAAAGAAATAACACCATTCGAGGAATGGGAAAAGAAAAAGCTGACTCTCTCATATTTGCGCACCTGGGGATGTTTAGCCAAAGTTAATGTGCCAATTATCAAGAAGCGTAAACTTGGACCAAAAACCGTAGATTGTGTATTTCTTGGTTATGCTATGCACAGCGTGGGTTATAGGTTCTTAATTATAAAAGCTGAGTACGACATGCGTGTTGGTACAATCATAGAGTCCAGAGATGCTACATTTTTTGAGAATGAATTTCCTATGAAATGTGATGTACCTAGCTCATCTAGTCAAGAACCTATAATTTCCCTTGATTCTTTTATGCCGATAGAACATGTTGAGGAAACGCCTGTGGAAAATCCTGAGGAGGATAACAATGAAGTTACTCGAAAGAGTAAGAGACAGAGGACTGCAAAATCTTTTGGTGATGATTTCATTGTATACCTCGTGGATGACACTCCAAGAACCATTGAAGAGGCATATTCTTCTCTTGACGCTGACTATTGGAAGGAAGCGATACGGAGTGAGATGGACTCTATTATGTCTAATGGAACTTGGGAGGTCGTTGACCGTCCTTATGGGTGTAAACCTGTAGGATGTAAATGGATTTTCAAGAAAAAGCTTAGGCCTGATGGTACAATTGAAAAGTACAAGGCAAGGCTTGTGGCCAAGGGTTATACCCAGAAAGAAGGCGAGGACTTCTTTGATACTTATTCACTGTTGCCGACTGACCACAATTCGAGTACTACTTGCCCTGGCTGCCTCTCATGGTCTTCTCGTTCATCAAATGGACGTTAAGACAGCTTTCCTAAATGGAGAGTTGGAGGAGGAGATTTATATGGATCACCGGATGGGTTTGTGGTACAAGGTCAAGAAGGAAAGGTGTGCAAGTTGTTAAAGTCTTTGTATGGCCTAAAGCAAGCACCTAAGCAATGGCATGAGAAGTTCGACAAAACTTTGACATCTGCTGGCTTTGTTGTGAATGAAGTCGACAAATGTGTGTACTATCGCTATGGTGGGGAGAAGGAGTGATCTTGTGCTTGTATGTTGATGACATATCGATTTTTGGGACCAACCTCAATGTGATTGAGGAGGTCAAGGACTTTCTGTCCAAGAATTTTGAGATGAAAGATTTGGGAGTGGTGATGTGATTCTTAACATTAAGCTCTTGAGAGAAGGTGATGGTGGGGTTACACTCGTGCAATCCCACTATGTGGATAAGGTTTTGAGTCGCTTTGGTTATAGTGATGCAAACCTGCTTCTACTCCTTATGATCCTAGTGTGTTATTGAGGAAAACCGAAGAATAACAAGGGATCAATTGAGATACTCCGCATCATTGGCTCATTGATGTATTTAGCTAGTGCTACGAGGCTGACATCTCGTTTCTTGTGAGCAAGCTAAGCGGTTTGTTTCAAATCCGGAGATGATCATTAGCGTGCTCTTGAGAGAGTGATGCGCTATCTAAAGGCAAGCGTGAGCTATGGCATTCACTATCTTTGGGTACCCAAAGGTACCGGAGGGATATAGTGATTCAAACCGGATCTCGATGCCGATGAGATAAAAGCCACGAGTGGATATGTGTTCACACTTGGAGGTGGTGCTTGTTTCTCGAAGTCTTGCAAGCGCACCATCTTAACGAGGTCAACAATGGAAGCGAGAACTCACGGCGTTAGATACCGCCATCGTTGAGGCCGAGTGGCTTCGTGAACTCCTTATGGATCTGCCGGTGGTTGAAAAACCGATACGGCTATCACGATGAACTGTGATAATCGATTGTAATTATCAAGGTGAACAGTTCTAAGGACAACATGAAGTCATCTAGGCATGTTAAGAGGCGGTTGAAGTCTGTCGAAAGCTGAAAAACTCGGAGTTATAGCATGGACTATGTCCGACAGCTAAGAATCGCGACCAATTTACAAAGGGTTTATCACGTAATGTGATAGATAGTGCATCGAGTGAGATGGGCACGAGACCCACATGAGTCATACCACGGTGGTAACTGTTCTATGTGATCGGAGATCCGTGAAGTAGGATGGTGAAACAAGTCGTTGGTTGATCGGGAGGAGAGACCTTTACAAGGCTCATTTCTTGATGATGCGCTTCTCTTCTATTCTGTATGGCAGGTTGGTTTTTACCTTAATGTGATCCAAGTGGCTTTTTAAAGCGTAGATGTCGGCCTACAGGACATCTTAGAAAGAACACACCTATATGAGTTCGATTGCTGGTCACGATCTATGAGATTTGGGTGATCTCTAGATACTCATGAAAAGGCATGGAGTATGACTTATACGCTCCAACCGAGAGGGGATGCTTTAGGCAGCCTAGTACTAGTAAAGGAATTGGGTAAAGCTTGTTCGCGCAAAACTGTCAATTCAAGGCTTAGTCCATTGTTCAGTTGTGGATGAGTGTAACTCCTCTCCTAGGTGGATGTTCAACTTAACAGTCTCCATCGAAACACTGGTATATCAAACAATAGCAGAACTGAGAGCATTTCTCGTGTGCCTTGAAATTTGGTGGGGATTGTTGGATTAATTGGGATTGGCCCATTTTAATTTAGCAATTAATCAAATGAAATTCCTAGGCCCACAACTAATGCTAGGTAGAAAATTGTTTAGTCCCATATGGAGAATTGAATGGGAGTTACACCACTTTAAAAGTTGGAACGTGGTAACCCCCTTGTGGAATTGGAGAGAGCCAATACACGCGCGCGCTCGCTCGCTCGCTCGCCACGCCACGCCACGCGCGCGCGCGCGCGCCGTGCCGTGCCGTCTTGCGTGCCGTGCCGCGAGTAGTAATGGGTGCGATCGGTGACTAATGGCGCGATTCGGTCTCTTCATTTTTGCTGTTACAAGAGAACAGAGCATAAAAAGGCTCTCCTCTCCATACGAAAGAACAGTTTTCTCTCCCTCTGTTTTTGTTGCTGCTCTCTGCAATCTCCGATCCAGAATCTTGCGCGCACAAGTTTCTGGGTGAGTAGGCCTCCGGGACTTCGTCCGTTTGTGTACCTGCTCGGGTAGGCGGGCGATCAAGTTTTTGGGGAGCGCATCGGCGCGACTACTCAATCTGCGACGTCTACTTCCTGGTGGTCAACCGTTCGCGCGACTGCACTGCGAACATCTTCCTGCATCAAGCTTCGTCCTGCATCACGCCTTGATCGACTACATCGAATAGGCCATCATGTCGACTGATGGTAACGGCGCCTCCGGTGTCTCCGGCACTGGCCCCGCCCGAGGGTATAAATCTAAAACTTTTCTGGTGTATTTGTTTCACATGCGCTATGAATATGTTAATAGATGTTTCTGTTAGCTTGTTCGTTAGCGAATATGAATACATCGTTGATAGATCACTTGTACATGTTTATGTCATGTTTTATATGCTGAATTTCTGGATTAAAATATGCCGAATATTGACTAGATTTCCAACAATAACTACAATTCGAATCTAAACATGTGTAGATAACGGTAGGATATTAAACAATTTGATAGATGAATCAGTAATATCACAATTTAATAATAGAACATAAAAGATGCAATAAAAGGAGATCGGTTGAGGTAGCCAAATCTTATTTTTCCAGTGAATCGTCTGGTTAAGCTTTGCCGAAGCTTGTTCTTCTCTTAATTTCTTCAAATATCAAATCATACATATTTATAACTGATCTTGGTTCCTCCTGTGATGCTGCCAATGCCATGCTTGTAAGTCCTAACAAAATAACAAATTGAAGAGCTGCAACTGTAATTCTCTGCTGTCCAGAGTAGCATAAGGTTGGAAAGTGTACAAACAGAACATTCTGTGATTTGCGGTGCGGAATGGTTTGTGATACGGTCCATTCCGCACTGGTACTGATAGTTTGCACCTTTTGAGTTGTACGTCAGGGTAAAACTGTGCACGGCATGGAGCCAGGAGGCCCAGGATATGTATACAATGATACCTTTAGTTAAATCTATGATCATTGTTCGTTGCAACGAGTAATGATGGGAAACTATAATCAGCTCTGCTGTGTGAAATTGCCGTATTTTGTTAGTTTCCATTTCACTGTGGGTATGTACACTGCTTCTTCTTGTTCATTTCTTATTCACTTCGATGGAGCGAAGCGAGCAAAAACTTCAGCTCATCCTCATCCGCCGGTCGTGCCGGCCCGGGCGTCGTGGAGGCCTCTTGTTAGTCAGATCTGGAGGCCCACAAGGGGGTTTGTGCCGCTGTGCTGCGTCAGCATGGCAGGGTTTCGCCGGTGCGCAGGCAAGCGGTGGGAGCTGGTCTGCATTGCATGCGGTCGCGCAGCACACGCCGCACGGCCGCAGGTGACACCCCCGCTTTTTTCGGTCTCTCCATCTGCACCAATAGATCTACCGTCCCCAATCTCTGAAGGCAAGGTCTCTGGTGGTGTACATGTCTCCGTCGGCGAGGTCGTCTACGGCAGTAGCCAGTGGCGCGAGGAGGAGGGTTCCGCCGGCGACCGGAGCTCGGGCGGCCGCCCGACCTCGCCCAAAGGGCAGGTCCGCCACTGGTTGCAGGTCAACAGAAAGTAAAGCAGAACGAATAGTTCGTTGACACGTGTAAGGGAACACGAACAGGAACAGGGAGAAGGGAACAGGAAAGCCGCGTTCGAGGTTGAAGGGTAGGGTTGGAATTAGGACAGGCGTCCAGCTCCTGGTTCATTTCCAAATCTGTATTCTTATGAATTTGTGCCAGAATTTCAGGCTAGGTTTGAACCGGAATTGGCAGCAGAATGAGCTGGAGCGGTGATGCCATGTGACCAGGAGGATCTTGCTGGAATTTTGGTCTCAAGCTAAGTGCTCACTATGCACGAAACACTATTCTGTCTCGTTTTGATCGCTGTTCCCGATTTAAGTGTGTGTAAGCGCCGCTCGCTAAAGTGGCCGCTTATGCTTAGGCAGCGGCGGAGCCATGAACCCACGCCTTTTTCCAACAAAGCGCTACATACGTAAGTAACCGCAAAAATGTTTGCCGTTTTTAAAAAAACTGCAAAATGTTTGCAACACAATACAAAATTTAAAGGACGTGACCTTGCAAATTTATGCTATCACGTATCTGATCCCATTGGAATAAGCGTTCTGGGTGCTTAAGCTACTGAGCGCAAATCAATTTAACTAGTTGGAACAACATTTCAAAACTTTTTTTTACTTTTCCTGTTTTACTATATTAAACAACTTCAAAATCTATATGTCGCCCTGTTGTTTCTTTAATTGAATTTTATGCGTATGAAACATATTGAACCATGGGTTCATATATCGCACTCTTTCTTCTGCTATATAAATATATGGTCCACTCACAGTGGAGTGCCCACTCGCACACCTCTTACATTAATTTGATACATCAAGGGGCATGTATGTAGCCACTGGTGGATAGTTTTTAGCCTAACTGCCTAACCACTGTGGCTGCACCCACATTGCGTGTCTAAGTCTTAAAATTAATAGTTATGCAATCAGTTTCTCTATGGAACTAACGGTTTCTCTACTGAAACAACATTATATATGTTTGTGTACACGCCATGCATGGGTCACCTAGGGTTATTAACGAGTTGTCACAGATTTATCCTCCAATTCTTGATTTATAGTTTTCCTTCAAGCAAGTATGTAGTTCTAACATTTTCGCAAAACTTTTTGGTTAACGGATTCACCTTTTAGGTGACTAGCTCAAAAGTATAATCCTAACTGCAATCCACGTTGACAAGTGCACGCATGGTGAACATCCAAACCGCTACACTGAAATATGTTATAGTTGGATTTTATCCTGCGATCTATCCCATATGTGTTAATATATGACAGTAGGCTTTTTAAAATGCAAAAAAATGATAATACTTACGAAGAGCTAGATATCTTTTCAAATTCGAAGAAGAAAGACACATAAACCTAAGGGGTGTATGTATTTGCCGTGTCTGATGACTTTCGGCTACGATTGATAGTTTTTAGCTGAAAATGAATTGTAGTGATTGAAAGAAAGTGGCTTTTAGAAGGAGGGACGAGCGGTGGGGAAGTGAGGAAGAGATGCGTGCATAAGACAGAAGCGAGAGGAGTGAGGTACATGATGCACTTATCACCCCCTATCTTATCCTCGAAGCAAGATGGGATCGGAGCGAGAGGACTGAAAAACTGATTTGAGAAGTCGGGTATTCATATTAACTTCGGACTTCTCTAAGCAAAAGCTAGAAGCAGAAACCAATGCGAACACCGCCTAAGTCAAATATGACTAATTTCTTAGGGTAGCTATACTAACAGCAATATCTCTTACTAAAACATAACAAAAAAATTACTATTTTTAATTAACAAGAACGTTTTTTAAGCTAGAAGTACCCCATTTCCATAGCTAAAACTATTTTCCTCCGATTATTACATGTATGGCCAGAAAGCCCTGGTACATCGGAACAACTTGTTACAGTTATTTTGTGGGACTTGATCGAGGCAAGTGCTTACTTGCATGTCCGCCCATCCTTAACCTTTGTTTGTGCGTTAGGCCATGTACAATATCATAGCACATGAGATGATGTGGAGAAAGAGATAGAGTCTAGATAATTGAATCGTCTATTATACATATAGTAGTCGACTGTAACACGGTAAACAAGATATATTGTGTTATGAAAAACCTATCTATAGAGACATACAAAAGGACAACATATTGTATGAGCTGTCTTTAGTGACATTTATAGATAATATAAAAGATATTATAGACAACAGTTGTCTATATTATTGTATATCCCAACAAACTTCGTACATGTGCGATGCTTTGATTTCCTTCCATGCATGAATGATCCATCCCAATCCTTCTTATGCAATGATTTGGATTTACAATCATTCACCACGCATTTTTGTTCGTCCATCCTCGGATTCGCCCAAAGCACGTAATTGTCCCTACACCTAAGAAAACACGTGTAATTTCAAAAAAGAAAACAAGTCACATGTATAATACATGAAAAGACAGTTTTATTAAAAAAATTGGTATTGATAAACATCATCTGGATGTTTTCTTTGTAACTATTATCCAAATTTGTATCCGTTGGATTAGAGATCCAATGGTCACGAATTCTCCCCGCCCCCTCAAAAAAACAATCTCCCCCCTCAAAAAAATCTCCCCCTCCAAAATAAAAGGCCGTTGGATCTCTAATCCAACGGTCTGAGATTTGGATGATTGTTAGGAATAAAACATCCGGGTGATACCTATACACACCCAAAAAAAATTACACTGTGCACCATCATGTAATACTGATGCACCATCTAAATTTGTCCCTGGTATCACAAAACATCAAGTTAGTATATTACGTGTTTGCTGCATAAACAGTTATTTGCTTAGTCCTTGGAATCCTGGCAGTGGATCCCAAATGTCAATGATTTATTTCCTAAACCTGTCTCGCTAACAGGGTCCACTTGAATAGTCTCAAATATAAATATAAATCTATATTTTTAAAACGAATATGAATTCATATTTTTAAAATGAATACAAATACGAATTTGAACATTCTCGAATACGAATTGAATGTCGTAACGAATACGAATTCAAATCAAATATGTACTTAATTTGGTTAAATGCGAATATCTTAAAACTTTTATAACAAATCTCGGTAGAACAAATTTATGTAACATGACTACACGAGCTAGCAGTGTATCGTATAGAGTTGAAAATTATGCAAAATAATTTTTACTTCTTACTTGTGAACCTTGGTTCATTAGAAAATTACTTCCTACAATCATCCCAAGGGAGGTCGCCAGGAATGGAAACGAATCGAATACGAATCAAATAGTCTCGAATATGAATATGAACATTCTTGAATACGAATACGAATATGAACATTCTCAAATACGGCTCGTGCCAGGTGCGGGGCTGGCGTAGCACCAAAGCTAGTGGAGGGCAGGGGCTAGGTGGGCCGGAGAGAGTGGAGATGGGTTGGGCTCAGCCCAAACCATAACTTGGACTTTAGATTCAAACTAATTTGATTTTTCGATCAATTTTGAATTTGGTTTGGATTCCAATTTAAGTTTTTATTTCAAGCACTTGAATTCCCAAAATGGGATGTTACAAAGAGAAACCTTTATCTTTACTTTTTTTAATTTTTGTATTTTTTCAATAGGTCAAATTCGGAGGTGGATTTTTATGGCACGTTGGCTTGATTCTATATCAATGTTCTCAATTTTTTGTCAAAATTTTTTTATGACCATTTGAATGGTTTTTGGAGACGGATGCATGGAAGCAAAAAAGGTAGGATGCATGGGATTAGGGATGGGAAACGGTAAAGGATAATCCATTTTATCTGATATTCGTATCCGAGAAAACATGAATCTGGTAAGCAAAATACATATTTGAGAATATTCATATTCGTATGCATGTTTGTATTTGTTTCAAAACATATGGATTCATATTTGTATTTCAGAATGTTCATATTCATATCCAAGACTATTCAATTTGTATTTGGTCCGTTTTCATCCCTAGCGATCTCCCTAGGGCTGATTGTAGGAAGCAATTTTCTAATAAATCAAGACTCACAAGTAAGAAGTGAAAATTACTTTGTATAATTTTGAACTCTATGCTTTATACTGCTAGCTCGTGTAGACATGTAATCATATTACATAAGTTTGTTCTATCAGGATTTGTTACAAAAGTTTTAGGATATTTGCATTCGACTGAATTAAGTACATATTCGATTTGAATTCGTATTTGTTACAATATTTGATTCGTATTCATATTTGAGAATATTCGAATTCATATTTGTATTCATTTGAAAATTATGGATTCATATTTTTATTTATTTTAAAAATATAAATTTATATTTATATTCAAGAATATTCGATTCATATTCCATCTGTTGCATCCCTACGCCGGATACTGCCTCCAAGAGAGCCAAGCACGTATTACATTATATATAGAAGCTAGGGAGAGTAGGGAGTAGGGATCAACGAATCGTAATTTCCTAGGCTACAAATTAAGTTAGGACGACAAACTTTTAGGTCGTTACTGATAGATTAGGTCTTTAGGATCTCTAGGTTAGATCTAGCGGGGCTATCCTTTTCTCTAGGGTTCTTGATGTTCTACCGAGAGGGAGAGAGGGGTACCGACCTTCGGACGTAGAGGAAGGTCTTTAGGATCTCTAGGTTAGATCTAGCGGGGCTATCCTTTTCTCTAGGGTTCTTGATGTTCTACCGAGAGGGAGAGAGGGGTACCGACCTTCGGACGTAGAGGAAGCAGAGGCGGCCATCACGGGTACGCTCGGTGACGTTTGCGCACGGGCAGCGACGGTCGGGGAAGAGGTGCGGGGCTCCTCGGCGGCGTGTCCCGGGCGGTGGCGTCTCCCTGGCGGCGGTGAACGGCGGTGGAGCTTCCCGTCGCTACAGCGCCCCCTCTTAGATCGGTCTAGGGTTTTGTCGGTGGGGTGGCGGCGGCACGGTCAACCTTGGGATGCGTGCCGCCCGGCCCCCACCTCTGTTTATATAGCGCTGGCGACAGGGGCCCACCAGCCTATTGGGTTGGGCGCCCCGATCGTATGCGGTCAAGGGTTGGCATTTGGCCGTTGGGCCAAATGCCTGAGATCATCCTAACATTCTCCCCCTTGATCTCAATCTATACTTTATCTTTAATTACTTTTGACTTTACACATTCCATCACAGTTAGTGCATAGAACATGTCTCATCGTCACGGTCAATCACCGATAGATTCAATGACTACAATACACCTCTCTTTCAAATAGTTACTTTAATCTTTTGGGCCATCTTTTAGTCCAGTATCATAGGATTTCCTTAAACCCATGCCGCTACATGTTCTCTCGAACACGTTGGGTGGTAAGCCTTTAGTAAGCGGATCCGCTAACATTTTTGCGGTACTTATGTGCTCAAGACTTATAATTTGATCCCGAACTTTATCTTTCACAACATAGTACTTTATGTCAATGTGTTTGGCAGCACCACTTGACTTATTGTTGTGGGCATACGTTCTATCGCGGGTTCATTATCGCAGACAATTTAAGTGGTCTATTGATGTCGTCAACCACTTTTAAACCGGATATGAACTTCTTTAGCTTGATTCACCGCCCCGTGGCCTCATAACATGCTACAAACTCGGCATACATTGTGGACGATGTAGTGACGGTTTGCTTTGAGCTTTTCCACGATATAGCTCCTCCTGCGAGAGTGAACACATATCCGGATGTAGACTTTCTATCATCTCCCGCAAAATCAGAATCTGTATACCCCACTATATGGAGTAAATCTGATCTTCTGTATGTCATCATGAGGCATTTTGTTCCTTGCAAATAACGCAAGACTTTCTTTATCAATTTCCAATGTTCTATTCCAGGATTGCTCTGGAATCTGCCAAGTAACCCGGTAACAAATGCTAAGTCAGGGTGTGTGCACACTTGAGCATACTGTAAACTTCCGACAGCTAAAGCATATGGAACCGCTTTCATTTGATCGATCTCATACTGGTTCCTGGGGCATTGAAAATCCCCATATCTGTCGCCCTTGACTATAGGTGCAGGTGAAGGACTACATTTATGCATACCAAATTTCTTTAAGACTTTCTCTATGTATGCCTTTTGTGACAGTCCCAATGTCCCCTTGTTTCTATCCCGGAGAATTTCGATCCCTAGAACGAACGAGGCTTCACCAAGATCTTTCATATCAAAGTTTGAGGACAAAAACTTCTTTGTCTCCAGTAGCAGACTAACATCACTACTAGCTAGTAGGATATCATCCACATACAGGATTAGGAAGATAAACTTCCCATCTTTAAACTTTGCATAAACACAATTGTCCTCAACATTCTCTTTAAACCCAAATTTTCTTATTGTACTGTCAAACTTCAAGTACCACTGTCTTGAAACTTGCTTTAACCCATAAATCGATTTCTTTAGGCGGCATCCCATTCTTTCATTTCCTTCCACGACAAAACCTTTCGGTTGTGCCATGTAAACATTTTCCTCCAAATCCCCATTAAGAAATGCCGTCTTTACATCCATCTGGTGTAACTCTAAATCATAATGTGCTACTAATGCCATTATGATTCTGAAGGAATCTTTACATGAGACTGGAGAAAAGGTCTCATTGTAATCAATCCCTTCTCTTTGCGTAAATCCTTTTGCCACAAGTCGCGCTTTGTATCTTTCTACATTCCCTTGGGAGTCATGCTTTGTCTTGTAGACCCATTTACAGCCTACTGTTTTGGCTCCTTTAGGAATAATTTCCAAGTCCCAGACTTTATTAGTCTTCATGGACCTCATCTCCTCTTCCGTGGCCTCAAGCCATTTTGAGGAATTTTCGCTTCTCATGGCTTCTTCAAATGAGGTGGGATCATCCTCCATTTGAAATTCCTCTGTATGATAAATCTGATAATCATCAGAAATAGCTGATCTTCTTACTCTTTGAGACCTCCTGGGGCCTCCTCATTTGGTACATCTATGCTTGAGGCTGCTGTTGCTCCCCTCATCTGTGGCAATAGGTTCTATATGATCTGAAGAACAGGTTCTTCATTCTCATTCATTGTTGCCACGGGAGGAACAATAACAGTCTTGGCACCACGTTGTCTTGCACCGTCGGTCAATGGCGGCAGTAGCGTGAAGAATGGCTCTTGAATCATCGGAGTGGGCGCATACACCGCTTCTCTTCAAGGTCAATCTCTCGAGCTACCATGCTCCCCTCATCATTTCATCCTCTAAGAAGACTGCGTGTCTCGTTTCTACAAACTTTGTATATCCGTCGGACAGAGAAACGATAACCTTTTGACTTTTCAGGGTAGCCAATGAAATGGCAACTTATCGCTTTGGGATCAAGTTTCCCAAGGTTTGGGTTAAATACTTTAGCCTCAGCAGACTCCCACACACGTAAGTGGTTTAGTGAGGAACTCTTCCTGTCCACAACTCGCAATGCGGTGTTTTGGGCACCGACTTACTAGGCACTCGTTGAGAATATGAATGGCGATTTTCAACGCCTCCATCCATAAACTCAATGGGAGTGTGGAGTAGCTCATCATACTTCGCACCATATCCATCGTGTGCGGTTGCGTCTTTCACTACTCCATTTTGCCGAGGTTCGCCGGCATAGAATATTTGGGCCACTATGCCATTTTCCTGTAAAAACCTTGCAAAAGGTCCAGAACTTGTCCATATGGGGTATGTCGATCGTAGTACTCCCCACGATCGATCGGACTATCTTAATCAGAATCGTGTTGGTTTTCAATTTCAGCCTTAAATATCTTGAATTTATCCAAGGCTTCATTTCTTTCTTTGATTGGATAAATATATCCATAACGGGAGTAATCATCTGTGAATGTTATGAACGAGTCATATCCATCCACACTTTTAACAGGAAAAGGACCACAAATATCTGTGTGAATAATTTGTAGAACTCCTCTGCTTCTTTTAGCGTCTTTTTTAATTTTCTTTACATATTTTCCTTTAATGCATTCTCTGCATTGTTCTAAGTCTGAGAACTCTAATGGAGGAAGAATATCATTCTTTACTAGTCTTTCTATTCTCCCCCTCGAAATATGGCCTAAACGACAGTGCCATAATTTCGACGACTCATCTAGAGTTCTCTTTCGTTTTCTGTTTACATTCGTAGACGAGATTCAATCACTTTCTCACGCAACGTTCTCATTATCGCATACGACATTCACATCATCACACAATGATAACAAATAAAGCTCATTCTGTAATATGGCAATACCAACACATTCTTTATTAAACATTATTTCGCACTTGTCATTTCCAAAATTGCAATCATAACCATCTTTGTCCAAATTTGACACACTAACCAAATTCCTCTGTAAAGAGGGTACAAAAAGAACATCTCTAAGTAAAAGAGTGGAGCCATTAGCTAATTCTAATGAAAGATCGCCAACGGCTTCAACTTCAGCTTCGACTCCATTTGCAACTTTAATGCATCTTTCTTTTCTTTGCGTAGTCCTCGTCGAACGGAATCCCTGTAATGAATTAGCAACATGAACAGTTGCTCCTGAGTCAATCCACCAAGTGGATTTCGAATATTTCACATACAGGCATTCATTAATAAAGGTAATAATGTTCTCACCTTTCTTTGCCATTATCATCTTTAAATAATCAGGACAGTTCTTCTTGTAGTGTCCTGTCTTCTTGCAGTGAAGACACTGGTCTTTGTCTACAGCCAATTTTTTTCTGTTGAGGCTGATGTCAGAGGCTTTGCCCTTGTTCTTTGAGAAGGGGTTACTGTTGTAATTCTTTTTCTTGTTATCCTTCACATAGTTGATAGAACCACCATGTGAGGATTTGATTCTTTCCTCCTCTTGCACGCACATAGCTATGCACTTTTCCATGCCCCATTTCTCGGGCTGCATATTATAGTTGACAACAAAAGTGTCAAACTCTTTTGGCAAAGAAGCAAAAACCAAATGAATAAGGAACTCATCCTTGAGAGCCAAATCCATCGGTTTAAGTTTAGATGCCAAGTTGCTCATTCTAAGAATGTGCTCTCTTATGCCATTGCCCTTTGCTGAATACCTCTCTTACAGCTTAATCACCGTAGCATAAGTCTTTGAAGAGCCAGTGAACCGACTCTTTATTTTATCAAGGTATTCGATGTGATGTGTCACACTCTGCAATTGAGCCCACAATCACAGGCTCAATTGTGTTCTTTATCACAGCCATACATTTCTTGTTGGCTGTGGTCCATTTCTTATGATCAAGGTCATAAGACATCTGTAAGGGAGCATGATCCCTCTGTCTTTTCTGCCATGCAGTGTCATCCTCATTCTGTTCCCTCACTGGCGCCAAAGGCTCAGTGGGACATGTTGTAGTGAGGATCCAGTCCACCTCAGCCAAGATAAACGCTAAGTCTATCTTTTTCTTCCACTCTCCATAATTATCACCTTTGAGAGTGGGGATTTCTCTAATACAACTCATCAAGTTGTATCCTCCTGAAAAAAATTTCAAATACAGTGAGAACGTAACATCAAAATTATATGCCTTATTTCCAACGTTGATCAAAAATACGACATACAATTTAAAAACAATTCTATCATACATTAAATCTACATCACCGTTGGGCAGAAATAGAAATAATGCATAAAATCATCATTAAAAAATTTATAATACTGTTATTAACAACGTTGGTCAGAAAATAACAATATCATAAATCTCTGGAAATTTTATCTATTTTCCAAAATTAAATTCTCCCGTTGGTTCGAATTTAATAATGAAAATCATTTAATCTTAACTTTTGCAGCGGAAACTGTAAATATTCAAAATTAATTAATATTCAGAAGCATTATACAGTACTCATTTAATCTCTGAAAAAATATACACGTTGGTGCAAAAATTTGCAGAGATTTGGATCAATTTTCAATCAAAAGTACTAAAAAAAAGCTTCGAAAAACATTAAATCCAAAATTCGGTTTCTCAGTGCAAAATGGCCTTTTGGCCCGGCTGCGCAAATGCGCGCCCACGGCGGCCGCCGTGCGCTGCGCCCTCGGCGGCCGCTCGGCCTGCCCGCCCGCGCCTCTCGCGCGCCACGCGCCCACACGCGCGGACGCCAACAGCGCCGCGCCCATCTTATTTCAGCCGCCCACGCGCGATCCAACGGCCGGATCCTCGCTGCTGCCGCGCCGGCGGACCGCACGCGTTAGCGCGATCCGGGCCGTCCACGCGTGATCCGGCGGCTCCCGTTCCGCGCGCCCGCACCGCAACCTGGGCTGGAATTTCTCTCGCCCGCCTGGGCCGAATCCCGCCCGCGTGCGTTCGGCGCAATCTCAGCCGTCGGATCGCATCCGACGACTGCGCGGTGTTCTCGCCCGATCAAAACCGCGCGCGGCGGACGCCCCTGAAACCCTAACTCATTCTCTCCCTCTCTCTTCTCTCCCATCGCACCCGAGCGGACGCAGCGGCGGCGGCGGCGACTACGTCCACGCCGCCGGAGAAGGAGAAGAAGCCGGCGCCGCCGCGGGCCCTCTCGCCGGTGTGCGCTCCCCGAGAGGAGCGCGCGCCGTCGCGGCTCCGTGTCGGCGCCCCTCCGAGCGCGCGCGCTCGGATCTGTCCCGAGCGTCGACGGTGGCCGCACGTGGAGCGCCGGCGAGCCCACGGCTCGGCCGATCTATCGCACGCCAGCGACGACGACGGTGGCCCGGTAAGTCCGGTCTTTTCAGATCTAGGGTTAGGGTTTGACCCGTTCCCCTCTCTTTTTCTTTTCTGTTTTCTAGGGTTCAGGGGGGTTCGTCCTTGTTCTTTCTTTCCTCCGTCTAGATCTAAAACTAGGGGCTCTGATACCATTGATAGATTAGGTCTTTAGGATCTCTAGGTTAGATCTAGCGGGGCTATCCTTTTCTCTAGGGTTCTTGATGTTCTACCAAGAGGGAGAGAGGGGTACCGACCTTCGGACGTAGAGGAAGCAGAGGCGGCCATCACGGGTACGCTCGGTGACGTCTGCGCACGGGCAGCGACGGTCGGGGAAGAGGTGCGGGGCTCCTCGGCGGCGTGTCCCGGGCGGCGGCGTCTCCCTAGCGGCGGTGAACGGCGGTGGAGCTTCCCGTCGCTACAGCGCCCCCTCTTAGATCGGTCTAGGGTTTTGTCGGTGGGGTGGCGGCGGCACGGTCAACCTTGGGATGTGTGCTGCCCGGCCCCCACCTCTGTTTATATAGCGCTGGCGACAGGGGCCCACCAGCCTATTGGGCTGGGCGCCCCCGATCAGGGCGCGGTCAAAAGGGTTGGCATTTGGCCGTTGGGCCAAATGCCTGAGATCATCCTAACAGTTACCACCCCATGACAAACGTTTAGGTCGTTACCACCCCATGATAACTGGAAATGTTGTTCATGGAGCATGAAGCACCAAATGATTTCTCCCTCGCACAATGAATGAGATTTAAAGGTCCTTTTACTCTCTTTTTTAAAAGGAAAATATCCTTTTACTATGTCTGGGAAGGGCTAAAATAAACAAGTTGACCTAGACATGTCTAGTCCTACTAGGCAAATTGCTCAAACTACAAGTCCAGAATGGGCCGACTCAACCAAAACTACAAGGCTACACGTGTGAATTCTTAACCAGCTCAAACGCATGGAGCGTGATCTAGCTCAAGCCAATCTATTAGAAATTGGCCCATATGTGCATAGCCTATTTCTTTAATTCCAAAATATGTATGATTTAGTACCATATTACTAACACAAGATGAAGGAGACCAATTTATAAGATAGAGTTTTCACCACCCCTTGAATATGGATAGAGATAGCATGAGCAGGGCTTTGGCTAATCACGCACGTGCGCGCGCGCGCCCGTATTTGTGCATTTTCGTGTTGCACAGAAAGCGATTTTCATTGCATCTATGGACATGGGAATGAGGCCCATTTAAGTTACATCACAATGGTAACCCATACCTTCTTGATTGGAAATCCCGTGACTTAGGCAATGGGAAAAATAATTTGATGTTGTAACAAGAGAGTATTCCTAATAAACAAAGTTTAATCTTGTAACAAGAGAGTATATATTTAGTATACCCATGTCCTAATAAACAAAGTACTCTCGACTGTATGGAAGGTTGGCATAAAACCTTAATGTATTCTGTTGTCCAAATAAGGAAAAGGTATTAGCCTGCATTGTGTGGTCGTAGTTCACGAGAACAGATCATTCTCTAGAAAGCTCATGAGCAGATAAGGGAGCATGATCATATAACGCTCCGTTTAGGAATGGTTCATTGGCAGCCTAGTACTAGTTGAGATTTCAAGTGAAATCTGATCATGAAAATATGTGAATTCAAGGTATAGTCCATTCATCAGCTATGAGAAGATGAATATTGTCATTCTAGGTGCAAGTTCAACCCGTATGAGACTTACACTAAAAGATTGGTATATTAACAGTACTTCAGCACAATATCTTTGACATCGTTTTTCTTCTTGCTTTGGAATTGGTGCGGGATTGTTAGAAATTGACCCATATGAGCATGACCCATTTTCTTAATTCTAAAGCATGCATGGTTTAGTATCATATTGCTAAAGCAAGGTGAGGGAGACCAATTTATAAGGTGGAGTTCTCACCATTCCTTGAATATGGATAGAGATGGCATGAGGAGGGCTTTGGCTAATCACACAGCGCTCACACGCACGAGCATATTCGCGCATTTTTGTGTGAAAATCGCTTGACTTGTGACTTGCGACGTGTTGCCGTGCCGTGATGTGATGTGGCACGCCACTTGGCAGACAAAGTCCATCTTTAGTTTTGCTGAACCCTGCACCACTCTCTCTTTCTCTATTTGAATGAGACAGTTATCAGAGGGTAAATGGCTAGTTAAATGTGTCAGTTACCAGTGGGTAAATGGCTGTTTAAATTTGTTAGTTCAAAGTCTGTCTATATATACCTGGAGATGTCCAAAGTGTATAGCTGAGAATGTCACTGCCTCCATTTCCTTCTTCTCTACGATCTTGTGCTTCTGTACTACGCCTTCTAAACTATGCCAACCTTTCTTCTTGGCGTGCACCTAGGAGGAGGAAGAGCAGCTACTTCCGAACCATTGTCACAGAGAGTACCTGCACGGGGTGGCAATAAGGTTTTTGGGCAGTGCATTTGAACGACTGCTCCTGCACTGCATCGTCTATGTGCTGCACTACATCAAGCCTGCACTGCTTCCAATTCTTTATCAAGTCTAATTGTAAGTCGTTCACACGTTCGTTCAACAATACTTTCTTTGTGTATATTCTGAAGTATGATGAGTAGCCTACTGCTAGTCGCGAGTTTTGCATCACTATTTTATTGTTTTTGTCTCCTAGTAAAATATGGAATTAAAATATTGCCCATATTTTCAACACAATTGGGCTCGGCGTGGCAACGAGGGAGCAGGAGTGAGGGTGGTGAAGTGAAGAGAGGGAGCTCGGGGGCTCTTTATAGCCGATTGGGAGGCAACAGCTATTGGGTGCACAAGGATGAAGCGGTGGGACGCTGTTGCAGCACATGGCAAGGCAGCATGGCCAGCACATGGTGCGGTCATGCATGGAGCGACGGAGCTGGCACGCAGTGTGGGAAAGTAAATGCGATGTGGAGGGACAATGGTTGCGGCACAGTACGAGGACAGCGCGGGTTAGGGCACGTGGCAAGGAAAGGAGGGGAGGGAGAGCAGGGGCTTTAGCGTGAGAGCAGCATGACTATGACAGAGCAGGGCACAAGGAGAGGCAGCACGGCAAGATTATGCATGACGTGGGCGGGAGCGCGTGCTGGGCACGGTGGGAGTGCGCACGGCGTGGGCGGGAGTGCATGCTAGGCGTGGCGCTAGTGTCAAGGGAGGGCAGGGGCCAGGTGAAGGAATGCGCGTAGGCTATGGAAGCAGAAAACAAAACTTTTCTACCGCGCACACAAGGACATCATGCTTAAGGAGGGATCATGGATCGTTACCACTAGACGCGCAGCGCAGCAGCAGAAGAGTTGGAGAAGCCGATCCAACCACGCGCGTCGAGGTAATAGTGGAATTAGCCGATCGTCCCGAACAGGTCGTCTCCTCCACGCGATTAACCACACCACGAACAGATCCAATCTGTAGGTTGTTGATGCCGATCAACACCGCAACGAGCAGTGCCTCCACCGGTATCCACACGTCCGGGGATGGAACGCCGATCGCGAGTGTACTAGCACTCGTGAGTGGCTAGGGTTTGGCTCGGGAGGTGGCGGCTAGGGTTTTTCTAGAGGTTCACAGAAATGTGTGTTCCTCAGCCCCTCGCCTCCATATATATAGACCTCCTCACTTGGGCCTTGTGGACCGAGGCCCAATAGGAGTCTATTCGGATCTCTATCCGAATTGAGCCCACATTCGAATCATATTCGAATTAGTGTTCCAACCCGTTAAGCGTGCGACCCTGTAGGTTCACATATACTTGGTCGCGACCCGGAAACGTCTTTCCGGTCACCCTGTTAATAGCGGTCTCTAGTAAGACATATTGACCCCAAAGTATACGTAAAGATCATATCGGCTGAACCTGTAATGTTCTCATGTATGAATCCCTTTGCCTCACGATATAGATTGAGCTCAAGGCGAGACCTGTGTCATCCTCTTAATAGCTCAATCACTCTCTCAATTCCGTGATAGATTATAAACTTGTGATTGACTCCTCAATCACCTTGGCATGGCCATGCACTTTCATAATCCATTACATCGAGGGGCCCAGAGATATCTCTCCCATAAGGAGGGGCAAATTCTATCTTGATCATTCACATCCCACTACATATTTCATGGCAAACCTGAAGACTACTTTTATGACTACCCAGTTACGGAGTAGTGTTTAGTAGTCCCAAAATAAGCTACTACGCATGTTGGGAGCCATGATGATCTCAAGTCTAAGGATTCTACATAAACACTACTTGAGACCAACTGATGACACATGGAATCTCTGCAGTGTCTCATGGCGGGTCTATCCAACATATGTTCACTAACATATGTCCATATTATTGATTTGGTATCACCATACCATGATCCATGAGACATGATCATCAATCAATACATATGCTGATCTTTGAATAATATTTGTTCCTCATATGATATATGATCAGGGATCATTTAGAAATAGCAACATTTTAGCATTAAGAGTCTCATGAATAAGTCATATACTCATTGATCAATAATGATAATGTCTATTTCAAGGAACAAAGTAATGCATTATAAACATAGTATGTGATATATACAACATCTCCATGTTGCCTCTAGGGCATATCACTAACACCAGGCTAGGCCAAAGCCATGGGTTAGGTGGGCCGAAGAAGGTGGAGATGGGTTGGGCTCGGCCCAAACCACAACTTGGACATCGGATTCAAACTGAAATTGAATTTTGCAAGATTTTGAATTTGGTTTGAATTGGAATTTAAGTTTTTATTTCAAGCACTTGCATTCCCAAAATGGGATGTTATACATACAAACCTTTATCTTTACTTTTTTTATTTTTGCATTTTTACAGCAGGTCGAACTTGGAGGTGGATTTTTGTGGCACAATAGCTTGGTTCTATATCAATGTTCTCATTTTTTTGTCAAAATTTTTTACAACTACTTGAATGGCTTTTGGAGATAGATGCATCGAAGCACCAAAAGGTAGTATGCACCGGATACTCCCACCAATATAGCCAAGTACATATTGCATTATATAGAAGTTTGGGCACATATGGCACTATTTGAACTCGTGTTTACAAAAATGTCAGTATGCGCATGGTAATAGCAAAAATGATTATTTTGCCGCCTAGTCACTGGGTGGCGACACTGTGGGGCTAACACGTGGCACCTGGAGCCCTATGGACATGCGGCAGGGACTTGCCGCCCGGCCATCGTGCGGCCAAGGGCTTACTGCCCAGCCATCGGGCTCCAGTTGATTAGCACAGTAATTAATTACTTTAATTGCATGATTAGAAAATTTAACATGCACTGCTCATAGAATTTTTTATATGTAGAAAATGAGGACAAAAACTTATAGAATTTTTTGTGGATCTTCCTGACACATAATAGTTCCTTGTGTAATTTGCTTGTAATTTTTTCCGTTGTGAATTTTACTCAAAATTTCATTTATGTAAATTATTTGTAGGAATCTGTGAATATATGAAATGAGATGAAAAATTATAGCAGTGGGCTTAATGGTGCAATTTTTATTCAATTACACAAGGAGTACATATAGTAGTACAATAAATGCATGGCATGGGATATAGCAATACAAAAAGTGTAAAGTACGGGATGCGATATGGCTCACTCATCTGAGCCACTACTATCTCCTCACCTCGTCTATCTCCACGTGCATGGTCTTGTTTTCTGTTGAGCATATCCCGTGGGGTACGACAACCGGTCCGGAGCTTGCGTGTCGGTTCGGAGGAGGTATAGAGACTGTTTTGTCTGTTGAGTGGCTGACGATGGTCCAGTAGGCTAAGGTATAGCAAACAATGTCTAGTTGTAAGCATCGATGTGCTCCTACTAAGACATGCCGAATTGGGGGCTGCTGGAGATGAAGTCGTGAATGAGGGACTCTAGGAATCCACATTGTGCCGAGGAGCCCTGGCCTTCACTGTACGGTGTGGCAACGATGCTGGAGCTGTACCCACCGAAGTCTCCAAACCCTGCATATGGTGTGAACAATGAGCTCTGTCATGCGTACGCTGCAAACCTTGATGCTATGTACCGCTCCCTAGAAGTAGCCAGGAGGCCCGTATCATCATCGGTGGAATGGCTGTCACCTCCACATTGAACTGAAGGCTACAAGATGGAACAATGTTAGTCACAATAAATATTTCGGATGTAGAATATGAATATCATACCTCCCGAATGTACAGCGAAGATGTAACATCCTGCTTTTCAAAGCCTTTTTGAAGCTTTTAAAATAAAAATAACCATTTGGATTTTTTGGAATTAATTAAAGCTTAAATTGAATTTTTTTTTTTATGTATTTAAAAGGATTTAATATGACTAATCTAAACATCAATTATTTCTGAGAGTATTTTATTTGGGTTCCTTGTGCTTCAAGGAATTTTTTGGAATTTGCAAAGATATTTTTGGGTTCATTTACTGTTTTCTAGAGCTCAAAAGAATTAATCACAATTCCTAGAATAAGAAAAATCCCTAGAATATTTTCTAAAAAGGGCTTTGTGCCAAAGCACACTTCTCCCTTGCCTCCGGCCCAACCTAGCCAGCCCACCTTGCCCCGCTCGATGAGCGACACGCGTCACCCATCAGCGCTATCCACGTGGCTGCGATCCCTAGCTCGCCTCTTCACCCGCGCTTCCACATCCGACCATCCACATGTTGCTCATGCGCGTCGTATTCCTTTCGGAGTCTCTGCACCATCTCTGGCTTGGACACACCTCAACGTCCATGTCCCCGCCGTCGTGGACTCGGTCATCTCCGAGCAGGACACCTCGGCCTCTACGTCTATAAAGCTCGACTGACCCCTAAGTATTCCCGTCTCAAGCCTGTCGCCCTCATCTTCCGTGCCAAGCCATAGCACCCAAGTTGTTGTCACCATCGTCATCTTCCTTGACGTTGTTCATCATCATCTCCCACCTATGAGCATGTTCGCCGTTTGGTCTACATCTCCGGTCGCCCTCGCCAGTGAGTTGCTTTCCCACCTCACCACCATTCGCCCCGCTCTGGCCAGCTGCCTTGCCTTAGCTGATGCGCTGTTCGCCACCGTCCAACCACCAGCCAACCATGTCGCTGCTTCACCATCCGCAGCATGCGTCGTTCGTTCGAACCCCAAAAGTTCATCTCGATTCCCGCGCTGACCGACGTAAGTGCTGACATCACCCCACACCCACGTTGGCCAATGATTCGTCTTCTCTGTGAACCATGCCCACCGCATTGTTCCTCTGTAAAGCCGATCCTACTTGTCAGCCGCATTGTTCCCATGCACTGGTAGACCAAGCATAGTTAGTAGCTGAGTCAGCAAGCCACATCAACGTACACGACAGCCCTAATCCAAAGTGGCCACCACCTGTCAATCCATGTGTCCGCCACGTCAACACTCGAGCCATTCCCCACGTCGTGTGTTAGTGCCACGCCACCTGCCATGTGTCATACCACGTCACCCTGCCACCTCAACTCTGGTGCCATGTGTCATGCCATCTATCATGCCACGTCAGCCTTAGAAGCCCGGTCAATTGCCACATCAACAGATGACATCATAATTCCTATTTTTCTTTAGAAAAATAATTTGATCGAAAAATAAAATAGATGCCAACGTCATAATTAGGGTTTTCATTTAGAATAGTAATTCCAATAAATCCTATTTTCCTTTTTATTAGATTTAAATCTTCCAAGAGTCCGTTCTCCTCCGCCTTAGCTCTAATTGACCCAATTCTTTTTTCTAAATTCATCTAAAATTCAGCTATATCTTTTGGTTTTGGTTTTGTAGTTTTTTGAGTTTATTTGGTTTTTATTTGATTTTATTTGTGTTTTTCGCTTTCTCTCCCATTAGATAACGTCTTC
The DNA here is from genome assembly GCA_036346575.1 of Dendrocalamus sinicus. Lineage (NCBI taxonomy): Eukaryota > Viridiplantae > Streptophyta > Magnoliopsida > Poales > Poaceae > Dendrocalamus > Dendrocalamus sinicus. Next base: position 24,548,438 of record CM070650.1, read on the forward strand.
GAAGGAGTAGAAGCAGAACCTGAAGAGTAAGAATTGGTAACTGAACAAGGCCAAGAAAAGTTGTGACCTTTGATCATGTTAAATCTAGTTTTTAAATATATTTATTTATTATTTTATTTTAAATTACCATGCATTGCTATTTTAATATAAACTTTTGTACCTAGTAGTTATTATCCAACTTGATTAATTTCACCTTGATAATTTGAATGCCATGATCCCATTATTATCATAGGATAGATAATTATCTAGTGATGCAATACTAGTATCCACATGGGTTGTTCGTTTAAATTGCTTAGTCATGCCTGTAGTACGTTGGGCACATCATCACATGTTGATTAATTAATTAATTTTGACTTGATGAGATACTAAATCATGGTGGTTAGCCATAGTTATAAAATTCGAGTATCATGAATGGGTAGTGTCATTGGTGGTGGCTATACAAAACTGGTTTTCACTTGGGCGAATGATCGTGCAATAAAGGGGAAGTGTGGTTGCCACTTTTGAGATGTGGATGTTTCATCTAGGTAATATCTAAGGACTTAACTTTATGCACCATTGATCTAAGCTCTATCGTATAACCACATGTCCAGTATGGGATGAATCTGACTGATTAATTTGTAATGTTTCAATTTTGGTTCCGTCATTGAGATGAATGTGGTTTGGCCATAGCCATGGATCCACATTATTGTAAGAGGGGGCAGTTATCGACTAGTGGGTTAACCTACTCGGTGGAAAACCTTAGCGGGCAGAACTGTGTTGAGGTTGGATATTGTAAAAGCCTTGTTATGATCTTCTTGGTCGAATGCCAAAGGAAGCATGTTATACCAGTGACATTACAAGATGGTCATATCGTGTGGGTAAGTTGTGCAACCTTTGTAGTGTAAAATTATTTGAATAGCCATGTCCTCAGTTATAGATAATGCTCAGTGATTTCACACAATGGGTAGAGATTTATAAAATCTGGTTAGGTTAAGTTCGGGAAGTGAATGGTTAGTTCACTGGTGGTTCATTACATAAATGTTCACGAGAGGTTCATTAGGTGAATGCTCAGTTCACTTATGATTTACTCAATTCTTTTGATTATTTACTTATTAATCATTTTCAAAGCTCGCTTTCAATCTATTTACTGTATTTACTTTAAATTACTGCTTTTTGCAAAATAACCACTCAGCCATCATTTGGTAAGCTTTGCATAATTATATTGTATCTTGTTACGAACGACTTGCTGAGTACTCTATATACTCACGGCTATATCCATATTTGCTCAGTTGCTAAAGAAGAGCTATATCAGATAGAGGAATTTGAATGAGGTCTCTTCGATAACTTCACGGATTTGGACTTCGCTCCCCAGTCAATTGCTTGTGGGCATGTCGAGTGGCTACTACACTTATTTCTATTTCTGCTGCTAGCCTTTGTTAAAGCCTTCAGGCTACTATTTGAAAGCTTGGCCATAAGATCACAACTCTAATAAATATTGATATTTGAGTCTTTTCTTGGTTAATCAAGAATATGGTCGATATTCCATCTATGTTTGCACTATCTACACTAACATGATCTTGAACTAGCGCAGAATACACAGAGAGTCCGAATTTGCATATTCGAGTCACTACAGAAGATGACCGACGGGGAGCGATAGTCTGTATAGGGTGTGAGGAGGGGGTGATGCATCTCGAGATGGACCTACAGTGGGAGAACGCCACAATTAGCGGAACGTAAGGCATAACAGGAAAACAAAATATAGGTTGTACGTAAGTTATCTCCTCATCAATCTGGCCCTCAAATGATCGATGGCTAGTACTATGATGTCGGCTAAACTTGGTAGGTCGCGATGGCCGGCCGAACTCACTAGGTCGTGATGACCTGGTGGATGAGTACGGTGCCCCCACTGTGTGCCCGATGCGCATGGTGTGGTCCGTCGATCGACCGCAACTCAAGTTATCTATTATTTTTTGGCCTGCAATAGGATGTACTTGAAAGCTTTCTATAGGGCCAGTGGTGTGTCCGAGCTACTCATGGCGATTTCAGATGCGCTTGTGATGCGCTGCACCCACTCCAACTGAAGTGACATACGAAACAGGTTCAGTAATGACTAGTATGAATTTCATAAATGAAATGATCAGACTTTATAACTGTCTTCCAGTGTCATAGTGCTGTAAAGCGTTGTGGCGATTGATTGAACATTGTAGACTGCCCTCGATGTGACCTACTCCAGGTGATCTAATGGAAGAACGGTGAGTCTGCCACGCGACTGGGGTACGTACCACTGTAGGTACTCATCGTACGGGCGCTGCTCCATTATGACATCCAACACACCCTGTCAATCCATGCCATCATCCACTTCTTCTACAGTAGCTACCAATCCGTACCATGCTGAGCCGTCCTCGATTGCCTGCATTTCTAGAATCATCGATGTTACAGAGTAAGACATACAAAGTGTAAATATTACTTGGATGGAGTTTGACTCACTGCTATACAGATAGCAATAGGAATCTGCCGTCCAGAGGGGGGCATGACCTGGTACAAACCGAAGTGTCGCATTAAGTGTTGTAGCATGTAAACTTCTACTATGTATGAGAACACCAGATGGCAGGTCATCGCCCATAACTCCATGTCCTATAGGCATTGCACGGACAGCCATACGGCGCTACACTCAGTACGAACTCTAGAGTCCATGGAGCCCAGATGATGTCGCTATCGTGCAACACCTCAAACTTGTTGTGTCAAAACAAGTAACACCTCGCCGATCTGTCCTTAGCCTAGAGCAAACGGGCACTAGTCCACCGGAAGCCCACAGTGGTCCCATCTATCTGGTCGGCGAACTCAACGAACAGGAGCACTGGCCTCAGGATGGCAAGACGACTGACAAGGAAGTGCTCCCAACTCCATAGTTGTAGGAGCACGTAGCAGACGGCCAGGTTGGGGGAACCATCGGTGCCGCACTGGCAAGCGTCACACAACCCCAGATATGTGATGCATAGGACTACTGATCCCCAGTTGTACTGAAGCATTGCCCCAACCTCTACGTCAATCAAAGACTCGGCGAGGCAGATGAACTTAGGGTTGCAAATATCGCCATGTGTGGCAGGAAACATGATCCAACCAAAGAGCTGAATAAGGTGCGCGACAATGTATGTCCTGACGACCTCGATCAGTGCATCCTCTTAGCACACACTGAAATGATTTATCCAAGTGCAGGGGATGCCACAAGCACCCTCCGGGACAGCCAGGCGAAACCAATATGCTAGCATGTCCTTCCAGTCCGCCGATGCAGGGGCTAGAACAAGTGCGTCACTCCGGAGAGGGAGACCGATTAAGAACGAGACATCCTGCAAAATGACTATCATCTCACCCCACTAAAAGTGGAATATGTGCATCTTGGACCTCAACCTGTCCACCAGTGTCGAGAGCAGCCTGTCGTCCAGGGTGAACTGGCATCCGATGGAGACCAGCCTCGCAAAGAGCAACAAGTCTATGGCCCACAGGATTGGGACGTAGTGATCGTCCAGCTCCTAATCATCCCTCCCTCTCCGTAGCTTGAAGGGCGGAGGGCCATCTGCGTCACCCATGATCCATGACTGACATCGGTAGTGCTCATCGTAGAACTCTTGAAGCTCTAGTAAAGACATACCTTCCAACAAATGGAATAGATGAAATATTAGTGCGAAGATTGATAATGACAATAAAATAGTACTAATTGAAATTTATGACGAAATAAACAGTACACACACAGATATATATATATATATATATATATATATATATATATATATATGCACACACATACAAACATGCATGCATATGTACATACATATATATACATGAACATATATATATATACATATATATATACATACATACATATACATACATACATACATACATACATACATACATACATATATACATATACATATGCATTCTGATACCAACAAGGAAAATAGGAGCTTAAGCAAAATGTATTAGAATGCTAATTTACTTATTCAAATGCTAATATATGACAATTTAATGCTAAAATTCTGGTCACTATTTAATGGATTTGAATAGTAATATTCCACTTGTGACTAGTATTGTGAATAGTATTTGTGCACTATGATGGTATGGTGGGTATACTATTCAGTTACTATTCAGATTACTATTTACTGAAATGAATGTTTCGTGTACGATGCTTATGATTAATTTTAAACAGTAATTTTTTTCAGAATATGATTAACGTTGAACAGTAATTTTTTCAGGATCTTGCGGGTTGGCGAAACCAACAAGACAGCCGAAGTGCTTTCAGTGGTGTAAAAATCCTACTCGGTACTCACCATACTTCTCGCTAATTTGCTTCAGGAGTAGCTAGACCGTTTCCTTGAAATTTAAAGTCAAGATCATATGAGACAATTTTTTATCGTCTCCCCAGGCAGTTCCACCCAAAGGGAACACTTCTCTAAGGCCTCAACATTCTCCTTAGCCAAACTCAGTTTCAGCAGAGAATTGCCAAAGAGGTTTCTCCTATAGGGTCCCTAGCATAAAACCTTGCGCCATATGATCAGACTTAGAACAACCAAGGAACTGAAGAAGAACTACTTCATTTCCACAAACAAGCTTACATATGGTTTTCCCTTTCGGGAACCCCGAAAGTTACTTACACAAAGATAGAAAATATACCTTACATAGCAGTATTACAACACACTTCTGATGGATATTTTATAGTGGATATGCTAGAACTAAAATATTACAAAGCTGGAGCTCTCGAAGACTATGAGGCTGAGTGTTGCTCTCCGTTTCTTCGATGCCTCTCTTCTGCTGAATGCCCCTCTATTTATAGCTGAAGGATATGACTTCTTAATTGAGCCTAGGGCCTTAGAGTAGCCCTTTATAACATGCACACCATCTATTACACACCTTTTCTTTCCTTATTCAACACTTTTGGCAGGATGCTTCAGAAGACTTCACGAGCTTCACTCCTTTTATCATTCGTGACTCATATAATTGGAGGACCTTCCTGTGTTTTCCTGTGTTGGTAACTCAAGCTTTTGTCTTCTCTGTATATTCGAGTTTATCTGAGATATTCGCGCATATCTGAACTGTCCTTTAGTATATTTTATCTTCTGCGCCTCAATTATTGATAGTATTCTATCAATATTAGCATCCTTTATAGGGGTTACTCTAGATATTCTTTTGCCTTTTTAAGATTCTTTCTATTTGTGGACATGCTGATTCATCATACCTTTTTATTTTATATTTTGCCCATGTCCGGCAATATCCATTATGTCATCGTCGGATAGCGATATGTCAAATTTTTCATCATATTCCTTTTTCATGGCTTCAAATTTGTTATTAATTTCTATTCTTAACTCTTTTAAAATCTCTTCTTTTATATCATTTTTCAATTGAGGAGTTATGGATTCGATCTTTTCATCTATTTTCCAGTCTAGATATGACCCATCCAATGGGTCTACTCCTTTTATTAAGCATTCTTTATAGGTAGGTTTCTTTTGAGTTTCTTCTTCTTCTTTTGTATTAGTTGAGGATGATGCTACTGGAGCCTTCTTATTTTTTTGTTTTTTAAATTTTTGAATGTATTCTTTTGCAGCTGGTTCCATATAATAATTAACTCCTAGTATTTTTCTTGCCTGTGTTAAGGCTTCTTCTATATTTACATATTTTTTCCAAGATATTCCTCCAGCTAATTTGGAGTCTATTTTTTGAGATATAATTTCTTCAAATGATATGTATATTCCTGGTACTTTACCTTCAAACACCACATATAATGGTTTGGGTTCTATGAATTCAGGGTTATCTGATATAGGCATTAATTCATTCATCATGTGGAAATATTCGGCAAGGCTATTTAATATTGACAGCATATATCCCTTTTCTTCTCTTTTATTATTATACTGATACCAGAAATTATCTAATATGCATTCCTGAACCTCATCAATAATTATATGATCCTTCGGCTTGAATTTATATGAATTTGGTGGGAATATTTTTAGCTTATTTTCTGTTCCAAAACTGAAGAATTCGCTCCCATTATAATTCATGGATCTCTTCATTCCTGCAAAATAGAAGACCGAGACAATAAATCAGGTAATTTATTATCCTTTCCTTTTATATGCTCAAATATAACTTTGTAACCATTTCCTGTAATAATATCTTCAAATAGAACCCATCTTCTAGTAGAACTTTTCTTACTATTTATTTGATTGTGATATCTACATATGGCCTCACAGTCTGTTCTTACTGTGAATTCTTTAAACCCTAAATATAGTCTGAAAGAATTTATTGCATTGATTATTGCTAAAATTTCTCTATCAGTATTGTTTACTGTTTTTAGTTTATAACTTCCTGAAGCATATCGGCATATTTTTTCTTCTGTTTTTGAAGAATACTTATTGGGTTTTTGTTTTAATATAGCTCCCCATCCTATCTGAGAAGCATCAGTTTCAATGATAAAATAATTATCATCTAATGGCAATTCTAGTGGTTTTAATTCTCTGATTTTCTCTTTTATTATTCTGACTAATTTAACATCTTCAGAATTAAAGTATTTTTGACCATTCTTTCTTAATTTAGCATATAATGGTCCAGCTAATTTTGCTAAGTTCTCTATATAATTTCGTGCATAGTTTACAATACCAAGGAATTGTTGTAGTGTCTTTTTATCGTTCATAGTATCAGGGAATTGTAGAATCTTTTTTGCTATATGATCTTGTAAATATATTTTCCCTTCTCCTATTTCATGTCCTAAGAAATTAATTTTTTCTTTACAGATTTCCATTTTTCTTTTGGATAATATTAACCCATTTTGCTCTACCTTTCTGAAAAATATTTCTAAATGAGCAATATGTTCTTTATATGTTTTTGAAAATATCAATAGATCATCTATGTAAACTAATATGAATTCTTGATTTTCATTAAATATGTTTTGCATTTTTCTTTGAAATAATGCTGGTGCATTTTTTAGTCCTAAAGGCATTACCAGCCATTCAAAATGACCTTGTGGACAAGTAAAAGTTGTCCATTCTATAGATTCTTCTGCCATTTTAACTTGCCAAAATCCGGCTTTTAAATCAAATTTAGAAAAATACCTGCTTCCTTGTATTCTGTTGATCCATTCTTGTTTATTGGGAATGTTGTAGGCATCTTCTATGGTATTATCATTTAGTCTTTTATAATTAATTACCATCCTTGACTTTCCTCTAGCAATTTCAGCGTGATTTCTTACTATAAAAGCGGTTGATCTATGAGGGCTTCTACTTTCTCTTATAGCTTTTAGTTTTAGTAATTCCTCTATATGCATTTTGAACTCTTCTATATCTTTAGGAGTGGCTTCTATTGGGCATGTCTTTATTATGTATTCAGGGTTTATTATATTTAATTTACATACAATAGAGTTTTTATCCCAATGTTTCATAGGGATTTCTCCAATGATTTGAATATCTTCTAACCTTTGAACAATTCTTTCTATATCTTTTTTAGATTTTATATCTCTATACCAATTTGGTGCGAATGATTGCAGCCCTATACATTCTATACAAGAATTTGATATATAATATTCTTCTATGTTCTCACTAAGTTCATCTATTTTTGTTTCAGGGTATGTAATGACATCTTGTGCATCAAGATTTGAAATTTTTCGGGTAGTCCCACCACGCTTTCGTACTTCTGAGATATAAGGAACATTATCTTGATATGGAATAAATGTAATACCAAGTTCATGTATAATTGTGGTCTGTACTGATTGTTGTAAGAATCTGAGACCAATTATCATTTCGTCATTTATCATGGATAAATCTCGTATTGTAATTTCATCTATTATATATTTTGTACCATTTATGTACATTTCAATATTATATGCTAGTTGATTATGGATCTTTTTATTCCTGACATATCTGTAGATATTTCTGCCTTGCTATCTTCTATTGTGTGGACTATCTCAGGACATTTTATAAAATATGTATCATGGATAATATTCTTAGTGCATCCTGTATCTACTAATGCTAATATTTTATAAGAGATGTTTGGTTTTAATTTTATCTTTACTGGAATTCTTATCCCTAAAATTTCTTTGAAAGGTAGCTTGACTATATATTTATTTCCGAAACTAGTTATATCTTCTTTTAACTGAAATAACTTAGTCCCTTTACTTTCTTTCGAGGTTATAGCTTGTACCATAAACTCAGTATTTTCTATGTCTTTGTCTTTTATGACTTTATCTTCTTGAGGCTCTTTAGAATCTAATTGATATTTAAGTTCTTCTAATTCTACCTCTAGCTTATTCATCCTATTTTCTAATGTTCTAATTCTACTAGATAATATCCTTTCTTCTGGTTCAAATTCTATTTCCTTTCGCCAACTATGGCCTTTGGCCTTTAAGCATTCTGAACAGGCTTGCTTTAGACATAAATTGCAGGTGGCTCTATTTTCTTGGCTTGGGTAATATATACAGAATGTGCATTTTATATTATAATCACCCTTTCCTCTAATCCAATCATGTTCACATATTGTTTGATTCATCATTTCAATTTTTAGACCAGCTAACTCATCTATTAAGTCTATCTCATCATTACTTGATTCATATTCATCTTCAATATTATCAACTTCTTCTGTTTCTATAATAGAATATATTGATTCGTCATCTTTTATTTCATCATCGCATACAAGTATATTATCATTTATACTGTCTATTATTAAGACTCTTTCTTGTTCTTCATATTTGCTTGAGTACCTTTTCTGATCTTTATTAGGACACGTCTTACTTAAATGATCTGGTGAATTGCATATGAAACACCTACATGTTTTATCATAATTTTTTCTAGGATTATAACGCCTTACATTTCTTTTATGTAAATAGGGGACTTTGTTATCAGATCTCCTAAGGAAATATCTCCTCTTTGTTCTAAAGTGGTTATTGTTATTCCCTTTATTTTGAGGCTTATAAGGCTTCCTACCTTTTGGTCTGTCATCTCCATATGTCAAAGGTATTTGGACTATCTTGTTACAGAAATTATAATCATATTTCATAGATCTCTGAGCCTGTATACTTGTGCATATTTTTCTTAATTGTTTAAATACAAAAGTTATAGCTTGAGATATATTAACTACCATCCCTACTGATTCTTTTTTATATTCTTCATATATCATGCTACCTAAAGGATCAGGTAATTTATTAAAATACCTTTCTACAACGCTTATATTGTATCCTTGTTTAGCCGTAGTGGCATTGTATAAGTAATGTTGAGAAAATTCTTTTATTCCTTTCCAACTTGTCAATGTTAACTTTTCTATTTCTTTTAACCTTTCATTCTGCAGTGTTGTATATCCAAGTTCTGGATCTTCTGCTATAACAATATTTGATATTATATTTGCAAAGTTGTTAGGGTTACTTCCGGCTCTTTTTAATTCTTCATACAAATTAGGATAACTTTCTACCCATTGTTCCCATAGCATTTTCACAGATTCCCCTAGAAATGTTTCTAGATATGTTATCATATCTTCAACTTTATTTCCGATATTATGTTGATTTTGTATATATTTTTGTACTATTAGACCTTTCCATATGCTTAATATATTTGGCCAATCTATAGGATCATGAGCAGCTAAGTTTAATATAGCCCCATCACTGTGTTGATTCTGAAATCTTATAGTCTTTTCAAACTCCCTTCTCTTTGATCCCATATATCTATATTGTCCAGGAATATAATTGTATGAACAACCTTCTTTTTCTGGAGGCCATCTTCCTGCTGCTCTAGAGGGTCTCTCCCTTTCTCCCTCATTTTTTACCCCAGAACTTTCTCCATATCTTCTTTTCTTTCCTCCTCCTAGGTCTACTTCCATTGCTTCCATTGCATTGTCTAGATTATATAAACCTATTTCATCTAAAGAGTCTATGAAATCATTATATTGTGTCGCATTGTCTATAACATCTTCTTCATTACATAATAACTCTAGTTCTTCTTCATAACTTTCTGATAATAATTTTTCATTTTCTTCCCACTGTGCTTCTTCACTTGTGATTTGTTTTTCTTTAATATTTTTGTTTTCTATTTTATCTTTATTCTCAGGCTGTGTCAATTTCTCTTCTTGTATCTTTGGATTCTTTATAGCCAAATCTTTGTCCTTTTTCAGTTTTCTTAATCTAAATAACTCTCTGTGAAAATATATTTCTTTATCTCTTAATATAGGCCATTCACTTTTCATAACAGTATTGTATTCTTTAGATATTTCTATTAACTTGGTTTCACAATGTTTTATTTCACTATCCAATTCTGATTTTTCCATAAATTCAGAGATACTATGCCTTCTATTATCTTCAATATCTTTTTCTGATATGACCGAATCTAGATCTTCTAATGCTCTTGATTTATAATTTATAAATCTGATGCTCGTGTTTCCTTTGCTATTTTCATAACTAATATAGTCTTCAGGTTGCTTTAGAACTTTGTCTTCTATCAAATTACTTATGTTCCATTCTTCTCCTGCTCTTTCTTCAGCACTTATCTTCAGAGGACTCATGAATTTGATTCCTTTTGATTGCATGCTTTCTATTACATCATTTACATTTACTTTGTATTTAGTTCTACTTTTGTTAGTAAGCCTTCCTATGAATTCTATACTTATTAATAAATTTGTTCCTTTAAATTCTTCATAACCTTTAGTTTGAAACCCAAAACTCATTTTCTCTATAAATTCCCTTATTGGCATAATTAAATCTGGATCTATGTATGTTATTAGGTTATTTTCATTCATATCTCCTTCTAAGAATCCTAATGCTGCTTTATTTATTGTATCCCATCTTTTGTCTAATAAGGTTATTAAGACCTTTGTCCCTAACTTCTTTCTGGTCATTCCTTTAACTCCTATAATATACATTCCTTGATGAATATATTTGTAACCTGAATATTTTAATCCATTTTCAAATTGTTTACTTACAATTCTTAATTCTACTGGTTGTGTCAAAACGCTTAGTTCCACTTCTCTGGATATTCTATATAGTCCTGTTTTGCTTTCAAACATACCCATATGATATATTTGTTGGGGTTTTAATTTTCTTAAAGTATCCTTTTGATATCTTTCTAAGTCTCTTTCTAAGTCTATGACTTCTTCTAAATTATCGATATCTTCACTCTTACCTTTTAGTTTATCCATTAAAGTTAAGGGTCTATTGTCTGTATTGACTAACTGGAGTCCCTTATCTCTTCTAGTGAAGCTTTTAGATAGGTCCATTTTTCTGAGTTTATAGATCTAGTAGAAGTGACTATGCCTGATGAAGCTAATACTATTTCTTTGCTTTTGTCTTCTGAATCAATTTTATTCAGGATCTGAACTAACAGTTGAAGGATGGTATTATTTTGTCTTATTATTACTTTCGAGTCTTCCTTAGATGATTCGTAGTTAGAAAAACCAACAGGATGATCAAGATATTTTTCTGTTTCTTTTAGTGCTTTATTATATTCTGACATATAATTATGAAATAACCAAGGTTTTAATTTCTTCTACTAATTTTTTAATATTACTAACTTCTTGATCTAAATAATTAAAACCTTCTTTAATCTTTGAAGTTTCAACAGAAGGCTTTCCTAAACTTTTGATGGCGATTTCTTCTTTAATGTAATCACTATTTTTACTAATCTTATTTTGTTGTATCTTAACTTCTTCTAGATTTTGCAAAATTAAGTTTATATTATTATTTATTAAAGAATATCTTTCTGCTAACTGGTTATGCTCCTTATACAACCTGTCTAATTTTAAGTCTAATTCGTCCTGTCTTTTACCCCAAGTTATATAGAGATTATGTAAAAGATCAACTATTAAATTTAATTGGCTATGAGAGGTATGCCAGCTATGTTCTTCAGAAGGATTTATTCTACACCTTATATTGATATTATCTTTGGTATTAACAGTTTTACCAGCACTGACTTCTAAATTAAGGTATTTTAGCTTTTCAATGATGACTAACCTTGCTCTGATACCAACAAGGAAAATAGGAGCTTAAGCAAAATGTATTAGAATGCTAATTTACTTATTCAAATGCTAATATATGACAATTTAATGCTAAAATTCTGGTCACTATTTAATGGATTTGAATAGTAATATTCCACTTGTGACTAGTATTGTGAATAGTATTTGTGCACTATGATGGTATGGTGGGTATACTATTCAGTTACTATTCAGATTACTATTTACTGAAATGAATGTTTCGTGTACGATGCTTATGATTAATTTTAAACAGTAATTTTTTTCAGAATATGATTAACGTTGAACAGTAATTTTTTCAGGATCTTGCGGGTTGGCGAAACCAACAAGACAGCCGAAGTGCTTTCAGTGGTGTAAAAATCCTACTCGGTACTCACCATACTTCTCGCTAATTTGCTTCAGGAGTAGCTAGACCGTTTCCTTGAAATTTAAAGTCAAGATCATATGAGACAATTTTTATCGTCTCCCAGCAGATTCCACCCAAAGGAACACTTCTCTAAGGCCTCAACATTCTCCTTAGCCAAACTCGGTTTCAGCAGAGAATTGCCAAAGAGGTTTCTCCTATAGGGTCCCTAGCATAAAACCTTGCGCCATATGATCGGACTTAGAACAACCAAGGAATCAAGAACTACTTCATTTCCACAAACAAGCTTACATATGGTTTTCCTTTCGGGAACCCCAAAGTTACTTACACAAAGATAGAAAATATACCTTACACAAAGATATTACAACACACTTCGATGGATATTTTATAGTGGATATGCTAGAACTAAAATATTACAAAGTGGAGCTCTCGAAGACTATGAGGATATATATATATATATATATATATATATATATATATATATATATATATATATATATATATATATATATATATATATATATATATGCACACACATACAAACATGCATGCATATGTACATGCATACGTACATACATATATATACATGAACATATATATATATATATATATATATATATATATATATATATATATATATATATACATACATATACATACATACATATATACATATACATATGCATACATGTATATATACATGTGTGTGTGTATATATATCTATATATATGTATGCACATATACATATGTATGTACATATATACATACATGCATACGTACATATATCTATGTATATGCATATGTGTGTATGTGTATGTATTGTGTATTATGTATGTGTATATATGTATATGTACATATGTGTGTACATATATATGTATATGTTGTAGGGGTGGCCCCCACCTAAGCCCAGCCGGCCTGTTAGGAGGTTGTAAAGCCCAAAGATAGGACATGTATAATGACATAAATGCCCTTGTGAGGGATACTTGGGTGTAAGGATATAATTGTAAAACACTCCCCATGTGAATATATATATATATATATATATATATATATATATATATATATGCCATTCAAGCCATGGGGGAGGCCCCAACCATTGCTCACCTAACTCTTCACTACCATACTCTCTCTCTCTCTGTTTCGTCTGTAACCACAACAGTTGGCTCCGTCCGTGGGGATGACAAGAGCAAGCCTCAAGATCTGAAGAAGGATGGCACTGAAGAAAACTTCATCATCGGCGGCGGAGAAGAAGAAGAGGGACACGACGGAGCGCGTCCACACTAGAGCTTCGGCGTCGGCGATCGCGAGTGCGGGCGTCGACACCGGCGCTGCGGTTATGAGCATCGACATTCAGGGCGCAACGATCGACCCCACTGCCGACACGACGGTCGGTACCAGCAGCACCGATCGGGTTGTCGGAGCGGTAGCGCCGATGCCCATGTTGGCACAGCCACCGTCCCTACATCCGGTGCAGGAGCAGCGACCAGCTCCGGCGGCAACGCCGGCCTCGTCACCGACTCCGAAGTTGGGAGTGCAACTCAGGAGTGCAGGCCATGGTTGCTGCTGCTCCAACGGTGCAACCAGGCGCGCCGATAGCCCCAGCCACGATAAAGGTGGAGAGCGCTCTACTGACGGCCATCGGCACGATCCAGAAGGAGCTAGCGGACCTCCGCGGGGCCGTACGGGATATGCAAGAGGCTCGGAGCCAGCAGATCCTGCCGATGGCCGCGCCGGTGCCCACGCCGGAGCGGGCGGGCAGCCGCGAGGCCCCTACGTCCAGTCGCATCCCGCTACGACGCGTGGATCCGGAGTCCCCCCCTCTCCGCGGGCCTGCAGCAATTGGCATGGCCGAAGGATTTCAAGTTCCCCAGTGCCATCGAGCCGTACAAGGGCGACACAGACCCTTGAGAGTTCGTGCGTGTGTACGAGACCGCCATTGAAGCTGCAGGCGGAGACGACACCACCAAGGCAAAGGGGCTCCCCCTCGCGCTACAGGGAGTGGTGCTCTCTTGATTTTTTACCATAGAGTCAAACTCTATCTATGCATGGGAACAGATCCGTGACCGCTTCTACAACAACTTTCAGGGGAACTACGTTGAGCGCGTTGACGCAGATCAGCTCTTCGTCGTCAAACAAAAACCCTCGGAGAAGCTTCGAAAATACTTCAAGCACTTCGCGAAGGTCCGCTACCAGGTCAAGGACGTCAACGAGACAACCATCATCAATACAGCAATACAGGGCCTCCGCCCGGGGCTACTGGCCGAGTACAACGCGCGCAAGCCAATTAAAACGGTCGTGAAGCTCTTCGACAAGATAGAAGAGTATGCGCGGGCAGAGGAGGACGCGCGACGGTGCAAGGGCGACAAATCCGACACCAATCAGGTGAAGGACTCGTCGCAAAAAGGAGACCCACTAGCAGGGGACAACTCCCTGAGAGGCAAGCGCAAGCAAGAGTCTTCGACAGACGCCCCTAAGCGCAAGGATGCCAGGCAAAACCAAGGCTCATCGAGCGGCAAGCCCAAGCCCAAGCATAGCCAGCGTAGACCCTAGAAGGCCCGATATGTCTTCGACATAGAAGGCACCTCTGAGGCTGTCGCCCTCGCCTTTCGCGGGCGGGGCCGCGGAGACTGGGGACGGGGACGCGACCGGGGCCTCGACAAAAGACCTCGCGCAGAACAGGAATGCCAGGACTATGGCATGTGGTGCAAGGTGCATGGCCATGGCGACCATTTCACGCGGACATGCACCACCATCGTGGCGCTGCGGCAGACAACCTCCAGGGACGGAGCCCTGGAAGCGGCGTTCCCCGGCGTGGCCCACGTGCAGCAGCCACAAGAGAGCCCTCTGCGAACTCAGGCCCCTGAGGGGGCCCAGCGCCAGGTCATCAACGTCATCTCCGGAGGCTCCTCACTGGAGGCCTCCTCGGTGCAAGCACCTCAGGGGGTGGCGCATTGTGAAATCACCTACACGCCTGCCGACGCCCAAGGCATGGAATTCCCCCACCAGGATCCCCTGGCCATCCAGACCGCCATTGCAGGCTGCGATGTCAAGCGTGTTCTGGTCAACGGGGGCAGCTCCGCGAACATTCTGTTCACGGCGGCCTTCGACCAGATGGGGATCCCCCGGAGTCGCTTGGGTCCCTCGGCAACCCCGCTCCAAGGCTTCGAGGGTCGGCCGCTAGGGGCGTTGGGCCAGGTACGCCTCTAAGTATTCTTTCACCAAGGTGACAACTCCAGGAGCGAAGACGTCACCTTCGACGTCGCCGACATCCCAAGCCCGTACAATGCCATATTAGGGCGTCCGACCCTCAACTCCTTCGGGGCGGTCCCGCACCACGGCATTGTGCACGGGAGATGGACCTACCCCGCGCCTTGGCGTGTCCGCAGCGTGAGCCCGTCTCCGCTTCGACTTCGACTCTGCCACCGAAGGGCCCACCCGCTCGACGCTGTATCCTCGGTGCGAGGTGGGGAATACACCAGGCAATGAGACTCCATCCAACAATACAGAAGTTCACAGGCCGCAAGGACGGAGGGGGCCAAATGGTTCGGCAACATGGCTTCGGCCCGTGAAGCTCTTCACCATGAGAGGCTCCTGTTGTAGGGGTGGCCCCCACCTAAACCCAACTGTCCTGTTAGGAGGTTGTAAAGCCCAAAGATAGGACATGTATAATGACATAAATGCCCTTGTGAGGGATACTTGGGTGTAAGGATATAATTGTAAAACACTCCCCATGTGAATATATATATATATATATATATATATATATATATATATATATATATATATATATATATATATATATATATATATATGCCATCCAAAGCCATGAGGAGGCCCCAAGCATTGCTCACCTAACTCTTCACTACCATTCTTTCTCTCTGTTTGATCTGTAACCACAACAGTATACAAATATATGTATATACATATGTATATATATTCTATATATGTATATACATATATATATATATATATATATATAATGGCATCACATATAAATACACACATATATATAGAGATATATATATATACATACATACATACATATAATGGCAGTACAACACTACAAATTAAGAATTGCAATGAAATAAATAATTACAAAAATATACACATATATGTATTCACACACATACGTATTACACAAGAAGTACCTGCTAATACGACTACTAACCGGCTACAAAGATTTGCGAGACTACGAGAGAGATTGCGAAAAAAGACTACGAACCGTATGCGAGAGAGCTTGCAATTTATAGTGCGACCGAGAGCGCAGCGCGCTAACAAAGCGTCAATAATGGTGAGAGTGAACTACGTGCGAAGAGACAGACGTGATGCAGCCTTACTTTCGATGGTATATTCCCTCATCACGTCTGCACGAAGCACTCATTTTTCATACTAGCCAAATGGCCTTCGGCCCACTCCATTCGTTCCCATGCGCAATAATGCAAGTAAAGAGCATTAGAGCATGCATTTAACCGGGGTAATGAGGTGCGCTAATTACTTGAAGCCCGGTGGCTGGGCGGCAAGACCTTAGTCGCACGGTGGCCAGGCGACAGGTCCTTGCCGCACAGCCACGAGGCTCTAGGTGCCACGTGTCAGCCCCACGGCGTCGCCGCCAAGTAACCGGGCAGTAAATCATTTTTGCTATTACTGTGTGTGTACTAATAGTTTTGTAAATACAGGTTCAAATAGTGCTATATCTATATGTGCCAAAAATTGAGAGAGTAGGGAGTAGGGATCGATGAACCGTAATTTCCTAGGCTACACATTAGTTAGGACGAGAAACTTTTAGGTCGTTACCACCCATTGACAACTTAGCTGGATATATTGTGGATGGAGCTTGGAGCACCAAATGATATCTCCCTCGCACATTTGAACGAGATTTAAAGGTCATTTTACTCTCTTTTTAAAGGAAAAAAAATGTCTTTTTACAATGTCTTGTCTGGGAAGGGCTAAAATAAAGGTCATGTTCAAACAAAATAAATAAAACCTAGTCCAAACCCAAAAAATGCCCAAAACAAGTTGGCCTGGGCATGTCTAGTCCTACTAGGCAAATGGCTCTAACTACAAGTCCAGAATGGGCCAACTTAACCAAAAGCACAAGCCTACATATGTAAATTCTTAACGAGCTCGAACGCATAGCGCACGATCTAGCTCAAGGCCAATATGGGCCCAACCCAAACTATATATGGCTATTTTTCCTTTTTCTTTTCTTTTTTTTTTTCTGAGAGAGAAACCCTAAGAGCTGCGAGCCATTCCATCAAGAGCTGGGGAAATGATGAATTACTTCAACCGTTGGATGGGCATCACTTACCAGTTCTCATTTATTTGATGGTAGGAACGGAACGGAGCCTAGGTCAGTTAGTGGGAGGTGTGGATATACACTCTTATTGTTAAAAATTGACCTATATGAGTAAGGTCCATTTTCTTAATTCTAAAATATGCACAGTTTAGTATCATATTGCTAAGCCAAGGTGGATGAGACCAATTTATAAGGTGGAGCCATTGCCACCTCTTGAATCATATGACACATAGATTGGGATGGCACGAGGAGGGCTATGGTTAAGCGCACACACGTGTACACACGCGTGCGCATTTTCGGCATTTTCACGAGAAAATCGCGTGACTTGTGATGCGCGACCGTGCTGTGACATGGCGCGCTACTTGACAGAACAAATCCACCTTTATTTTTTGCTGAATCCTCACCACTCTCTTTATGTGTGTGTTTGAATGAGATTCAAACATTTGAATTTGAGACTTTATTGGGGTTTTGATGACAGGCAGTTACCAGTGGGTAAATGGCTAGTTGAATGTGCCAGTTACTAGTGGGTAAATGGTTGTTTAAAATTTTAAGTTCATAGTATGTCTATATATATACTTGGAGACGTCCAAAGTATATTGCTGAAAAACCTCACTGCCTCTATTTCCTTCTTCTCTGCGATCCTATGTTTTGTACTATATTGTCTGAACTTCGCCAACCTTTCCTCCCGGCGTGCACCTGGAAGTAGAGAGAGTGGCTATCTCCGAACCATTGCCGCATAGAGTACCTGCACAGGGCGGCAATAAGGTTTCTGGGTAGCGCACATCTGCGCGACCCCTCACTTCACTGTGTCGTCTACTTTCTGCACTGTATCAAGCCTGTCCTGCATCTTATTCTTCATCAAGCCTAATTGTAAGTCGTTCGCACGTTCATTCGACTTTGATACCATAATTTACTTGTATATATTCTGAAGTATGATGAGTAGCCTACTGTTAGTTGCGGGTTTTGCATCACTAGTTTATTGTATTTGTCTCCTAATAAAACTTGAAATTAAAATATTGCCTATATTTACAACACTTATCACCTAAGTTTAAATCCACATCAACGTGAATTTCGGTACCTATCTTCTTCTTAACGAAAGAACACCTAGTTCTTTCTATATCCTCTTTTTTCTGTTGATTTGACGGCGCGACGCAACATGTAAGCTTGGCTAGTACCCAGCTTTAGATGAGAAAGAGAAGCTTAATCTTGCATGACAAAATACAATCGATCGGTTTTAGAAGATAAAGCGATTTATCATGGCTGCTTCTTTTGCAAGTGTATGCAAAGGATAGAGAAAAGTAATAAACAAAGAATATATAGTGAAAGACAAAGTAGAGGGGAGGGACAAAGTCATGCATGTACCTTCTCTCCAGGAGAGAATTGGAAGAACCCTAACTTTAATTAACTCTAAATAGTATAATTAACAACAATTAAGAAAATAATTAAAATTATTACAACATACTAATTACAATAATGAATTACAGCTTTTGACCCTAGGCCTAAAAATGAATTAAAGACAATTATTACAACACTTTTATTATAAAAATGAATTAAAGACAATTATTACAACACTTTTATTATAAAAATTGTGCAAGTATAAAAGGCTACATTCCTAATTGAATTTGCATTAGGATAAAGGCTAGAATAAGTATTGCATTGCATCTCTTTTCTTGTCTTGTCTCCACGTGCTGCCAATGTTAGCAACCCAAGCCAACCACCCCTTTTTATTTTGCAATAGGAGAGCAAACCAAATAACAATCCAAAGAAGAATAAAAAGAAAAAGGAAGAGAGAATTGTTGTCAGTACCCTCTGGCTCCTAGAGCCATATATAGTGGTGTTCATCAAGGTTTCCAGACCGTTCCGGACCAATCGGTGCCTCTCACCATAAGTGGGCCTCATCATTTGACTTTTCAGAAACCTGACGCCCACAATTTTCTAACTTACCTCAACCACAAAGAATCCCGTAAACAGTGCATAGCCCACATTTTAGACCTTTGGTCCATGGAGTCCACAGGAGGCCAAGACTTAAATGAGGATAAGAATGGAGCCTTCCCTGCTATGCACAACCAAGACCAAGAGAGAGAGAGGGCGAAACCACCTCATACATAAGTCTCCCTCTCGCATTGCCCACCGCATTGCTAAACCACCGAAGGCACCAAACCAGCCAAGAGCCCACAAAGCCAGCAGAAAGCATCCAAGCCCCTCTCACCAGCAAAGTTGTGAGGACCTTCGAGTTATTTCTGTAAGACCAAGGCCTTCCTGATCTTATGGAAATAACTCTAGGCCTCAGGTAAACGAATTTCAAATTAACTCCATCTAAGTGAGAAGACCCGACCGGAACTAGAGCTCTGATGATCATGAGTACTGCTCCTTTACAAGCACTGCATGATGACCAGTTCTCCAAATGGTTCAAGTCCACACTAAATGAGATAAAAAGGAATTCAAAAGCAGCGGGTATGTGTCCGTGTTGGCTCCCAAGATAAGCGACCAACACACACATACCCTTAACAATGTTGATTATAAGTCATACAACGATCATACATTGATAATCCAAAAGACATACATCATAATAATTTAAGTCTACAACTATTACAGTGGCCGGCCAGCCAAATTTAAATAAGAACATTAAGTAGCAGCGGAAGGAATATAAATAAACCAAAAGGGTCTAGCAAGGTGTGCCCTATAACCCTAGGCAACTCACTGGGGGTTAAATAACAACACTACTCATCAGTGTCGCCTAAATCGGCGCTAACAAGCTCATCGGGCGTGAAGTCTTCCTCACATGAATTTGCAAAGCTGGGTTAAGTACAATTGTACTCACAAGACTTACACAAATTAAAAATATTTATAAATAGAGGATATCAGAAGAATGGCATTAGTGTCTTAGTTTTGCAGAAAACGCAACAATTTCCATCCTACACATACTAGTTTCCATTTGCCATTTTGTAAACAAGTTTTTAACCGAAAGATAAACATATGACATAGATATACATTAGCAAGCAATTGAACCAAACAAATACCGAAGTAGCTGCCCACTTTGATAAACTAAAATACATGAATACCCGTTCATGCCGCATACCAAGTTGTAACCATGTCAATTTTAATTCAAAGTCTAACAATAGTGACTCCTGAATTCAAGTGGTCACCCGTAACTGTAGACACAACTATTCGAATAGATTTATACTCTGCAGAGATGTATTACTTTACCCACATCAACTCACCAGCCCGTAAGCTAACACACTGCCTTTGGCGTCGCAAATGCTAAGTGGGCACGCAAATTGTGTCGGAGGGGCCAGTGTAAGGTAGTTAGTATGTTGGGTGACCCCCAACATAAGTAATCATGCTCACCCGCATAGTATATATTACATTGGGTTCCTAAGGAACATAGGATTTCATGGTCTCTATACCCTCACACCACCTGTGGTCTAAACCAATAAAACCTTCCCCTTACTTAACCAAACGGCACCCGTATACCGTATGTGGTAGCATTAATGTTACTTGAATTAACGACGTCACCAAAGTTTGGTCCTTGATGGTCCAGACAAGACAACCACAAACCCATGTTTCGTGCATAATAGCACCCACACTAACAACCACCTATCCAGACCCAAATCACTTTTGAAATAAGCAAGCTTTAACTTAAGAAGTAGATACGAAGATTTGGATTAAAGCAAAGATAAGACTATCTCCCATAATTGATGAGTTAATAATGTCAATCAATCTAATGCAAAAGTACACTCGCATGGTTAAGCAAACCAATATATAAAATATATTTCACACAACCTAGCTAGGCATATATGTGCTGGAGTAATCAAGAATAACATCATAAGTAGAACATAACTAACTACTCGTCACAAAAATATCGACATATTAAAATAGCATGCAAGCAACAATATCATTGCATTTCAATTAACTTACTTTGCAAAACTGGGATCAAAATGATACAAAATAAAGTTCAAATGATGTTTGCCTTGCTGGTATTTCAGTTGCTTACTCTCAGTGGTGAAGGAATCTATGATGATCACTTTTGACTCTAGAGAATTAAAGGCATCGATAAACATCGAGTAATACTATAAAATTCAAATTGCTCAAAAATGCATGAATTTTCTATAGTGTTAGTTTCTGATTTTAGATGAATTTTGGTGAAAGATTCATTCCATTTGGATGTAGTACGTGAGAGTTATAGCAGTTTGAAAATCAGTTTTTGAGGGAATCCAGAAATTTTCCATCTGTCACTATTCATCCAAACTAATTCTTTTAGTGAAAATTTGTAGAACATTGGTGTGGAAGAAGATTACATACATAAATAGAGGAATAAAAGTTATGACCAAAATAAATTGGTTCATCTCATTTGGAGTTGATTTGAATTAGATATGAATTTTTGAAGTTGCAAGAATTTTTAGTGTACAAATAATTGATTTCTGGATTTTTTTTTCCTAAGCCTTAATTACTTTTCTACTGAGCCTACCCTAGCCTCAGTTGTTGATGGTGGGGTCCAAGGAAAAAGTACCATTTTTCTTTTAAATTCTGAGTTGAGGCCATTCGGCCGTCCGAACTTCACTTCGATGCCGTTCGGACCATTCGAACTTCACTTCGATGCCATTCCAATAACGATAGAGCTTGGCTTTCCAGAGCCTTGTTGATGATTCTGGCCACGACAGTGTGAACCAAAGGCATGAATGGGTTCCTAACAGTATTGCGCACCTAATGGGGGTGGTTACAGCGGGTGAGGTTGCTCGCACCGACGACTAGCCGCAGAGGAGCAGCTCAAGTACTACAGTGAACATGCATGCACAAGAAAAGCTCTGCATTGTCCACTTTAGCAGGTGCCACAGCATCTAAGGGGTACAAGGGTGCTACCGAAGCGGGATGGGTGCTTGGGGAAGCTTGGAGATGGCTCAACGTCGGCAATGGCTATGGCAACGATGAGATTTAATGCAGAGAGGAGATCCTGGTGAGGGAGAAGGACAAACAACTGTCAAAGATGCTTAAAGGAAGTATGTAGATGGTGTAAACAAAAGGGAATTAGGCAATGCATTACCAAATCGACAATGAGGTTAAAATGGAACCTTGTCGGCGGAACAGGGGTCACTTCCAAATTCAAAAACTCCT
This sequence comes from Dendrocalamus sinicus, assembly GCA_036346575.1. Classification (NCBI taxonomy): domain Eukaryota; kingdom Viridiplantae; phylum Streptophyta; class Magnoliopsida; order Poales; family Poaceae; genus Dendrocalamus; species Dendrocalamus sinicus. The sequence goes on from CM070650.1 coordinate 24,571,174, forward strand.
GTAATGCATTGCCCAAATTAGTTGAGGGGTTTTCTTAACCATGTTCAAAGACACGATGTGACGCGCAAGATGGAGTCGGAAACTCACCGGGGACATGATTGGCCAAATAGAGGTCGCTCAATGCGCACACTGGAGCTAGCAATGGCACGATGACGGCCCGAGAACTACAGGCAAAAGCATAGGCCCACATTAGTCAAAATGGATACGGCGAAGGGAGTAGATGAGAAAAGATGCTTAGACACGAAGCTTATCCAAGTAACAGGCACACACGAGCTTCTTCTTCCTCAGCCCCGAGAGGAAGAATGGCCGAATTGGAGGAGCAGGAGGGGGTTTTAACTCAGGCAAGTGATGGCAATGGAGGCGATGTCAAGTAGAGAAGCTTAGGGAGTGGTCAAATAGGGCGATGGCTTGACGGCGTTGACGGGGCGGTGCAGCATGCGGAGGGCGCATGGCGCTTGCGCTCTGAGCACCCAACGGGAGGTAAGGGATGAAACTGAAAGGTGGGCTCGGGTGTCCTTTGGATGGTCCAATCGAAACACAGTTCCGTTCGGACTGGTCTGAACAGCTCCACAATTGACTGCTTCAACCGAAAGCCCTCCTACTTTGACCAAGCACCTAAAAATAGCAAACAAAATTCTAAAAATCTGAAATTTTTTAGAGAGGTCCCTGGGATGATCTACTACCCTCATAAAATTTCTAACCTTATTGTTCATGAATTATTTTTCTCATATTAATTCATTAACAGCAAGGGCATTTAGAACATGGTTCGAATTTTCACAAGGTTGAAATAAGTTCTAAAATTTTGGAAAAAAATATTTATTCATGATAAGTACTATAGTATTTAAATAAGTTATTTCCTAGAGATGATCATAGGTTTTTGTGTCTGTTTTCTTTTGGGGGTTTCTTTTTGAGTTATATGATTAATCTTTGATTAAGATTTTCCAAGTGCAATAATTAGTGCAAATGCTTCAACAACAATATGCATGCTCATGAGATGCATAACAATTCCATTTATTACAATGGGGATGTGACAAAAGCCGATCATGAACATCCAAGAACACCAAGCCAAGCAAAGCCAAAATCCACCCAACATTGCTCTCGGCCGAAGGCCAACGAGCCATCAACCATTCACAAAAGCCAATAGCCCATGAAGTGAGAAGAGAGGAGTGCTGGAGTAAGGGAGTCAGAAAGTGGAGGATGACGAAGGAGAGCATGGGCCACGGGACCAAGAGGCTGACCTGTTGGACCACCACAAGGCGACGTCCCCGACAACAACAAGAAGTCTCAACCACGCCTTCATCCACATCCACAACCACATGAGGACCACACCACAACTGCCACCAACCATCGAGCTTTCCACTTCCGACCCGACAAGATAGGCCCACTTTTTCCCTCCCACCATTCCTTTTCCCTTTTTCAGTTCATCCAAGAGAGGCACACAAAATGCTTGGCACACATTCCATCTCAGCTCAGCTAGTTGAGCTAGGTAGCCGAGAAGGAGGAAGAAGACACCCAACCCAACCAGTGGCTACCACAACAACCGACGGCCCATCCTAGCACCATGAGCATCCTCGAGCTTGAGGGAAACACTCCACGTGTAAGACCCCCAAGGATCGAGTCCCGACAGCATGGCTACTAGGATCCCCCAAGAACTGGGTGTGCTAAAAGTGATACAAACATAACAAGAAAAATTAACTAAAATCAAAAACACATAGGCATATATAGCAGTAGAGGAGAAGGTAGAACCAGCGAAAAGAGGAAGCTGAGCCCTCCCAGTCACAACCACCGGCCAAGGACCAAGCCTACCACAAGATCCACCCCCAACAGGCAGCATCCTCCTTGAGGGTAGAAAGGAGGTTGAGGGAGTCGTCAAGTGGTTGAGTAGCCAGAAGCCGAGTAGATGAAGTAGCCAGAGCAACCGAGTAGCTCAAGTAGTCAAGTAGCCAAGTGGTCAAGTAGCTAGAGTAGCCGGAGGGCGAGTAGCCAAAGCAACCGAATAGCCCGAGTAGCCAGAGTTGCTAGAGGCCAAGTAGCCAAAGCACCTGGAGACCGAGTAGTTGAGTAACTGAGTAGCCAAAATAGCAGCAAGTAGCTGGAGGTAACCGAGTAGCCAGAGAGCTCATCGAGTACATCAGACCAACCAAGCCAACAAATCGCTCATAGATTCAGCGTATACTCGTAGGTCTGGACGAATAGCCATCAGATCCGGTGAGTGGCCGCTAGATCTAGTGGGTAGCCACCAGATCCGGTGAAGGGAAGTGACGAAGGCCATAGATCTGGCAAGAGGTGACCAAAGAAGAAGTGGATCAACCGAATCTAAGCCAAGCAGAGGAGGCACCCTGAAAGTAGCCAGCAAAGAAGAGCATTGAGACATGGGGAGGAAGGGAGCATAGGAGAGCACCAGCGCCAAGGGGGAGGAGCAAGATGGTGGGAGCGGCAGCAGGAGCCAAAGCATCGGCTGAATGGAGGAGGAGAGGCATTTCGTTGACCGAGCAAAACCGAGTGCTTTAGACTGAGGAGAGGCGTATGTGGAGCATCGGCTGAATAGAGGAGGTGTAGCGTTTGGCCAGCCAAGCTGGGCTGAGCCAGGCCAAGCTAACCGAAGGGTTAAATGTGCTGGGCTAAATGAATGGGCCTGTTTTGCCATTTAAGTAGCAGCGACAGCAGGCAAATAAATAAATTCTAACCCTGTTGGTAGACTAGAAATCCACCAAAACGGGGAAGGGAATTTTTCTAATCTATTGTTATCCTAAATAAATATTTTTCTTATAATAGAGTGTCTGCCTTAATGTAGAAATCAAGCCAGTTCAGGCTGAGTAGCAGATCAGGCTGCAGTTGATCCCAGCACTTGCTACTACTCAGGCAAGCTATTTCTTGATCACAAATATAGTTATGTTACATGTACGAATTACATTTTGTATCATTACAGTATAGCTGCATGAAAAACTATTTGAAAAATTAAATCGAATAAGAAGATGAAAAGAAAAAAGAAAAGAGAAGAGAAGTAAAAGAAAGAGGCATGAGATAGAACTAGTGGTCCAACTAAGAGGAGCAGAAAGCTACCAGAGTATGTAAATAGGTGGGTAAAGAGGACTCGGAAAAGGCAGGGAGAGGGATGACAGGACCCCTTTATATATGGATAGAACATAAGGACTCATAAAATTCTCACTCGGATAGGGGACCGTATTTAAAATGCCAACCATTTTTTCGTCTCAGACGAGCAAAAAATACTACCTTGTTACGTTATTCATCTCTCTACACTGGATAAGTACTTATGTATGAGTAGAGATGGATGAAACTCAGGACCAGTAACGCTAGTCTGGAAGTGAGTAAGTCCCAGGTGCTATATGTGCAGGTGGAGCGTCAGGCCAAGAGTCGGTGCTGACCAAATGCTTCTGGAAGCCGATGGAGCTCAGGTGAGCGACCTGGTACACCGGTGGAAAATAGATAGGTTGGAGATTTGGGCAACGTAACTTGGGAAATGTTCTGTACTTTGAACTTAACCCCACACCAAAGGAAGTGTGGAAAGCCTAGTTATGATGGTTTAAAGTACCTATGGGTACAGTGGTACAAACCTACGTTGTGCTTAATAAAATCATAAATTCATGCCAATCTCTTAGAATGGGGACTACAAAGATCACTAAGGATCTTTCTTCACCCGAGAGAAAAATATAATTTTCATAAATTAAAACTCCCCACGTAGTTTGATAAGAATATTTCAAGAATTAGATGAACAGAAATTGTAACAACGAGCAATAAGAGAGGCATACAGTGCATTTTGCTATTATAATGCTTACTAAGTACGTTAGTACTCACCCTTGCTATTATGTCCTTTGTTAGACCCTATTCCAATCGAGAGAACTCCGAGCCAGATGAAGGGACAACAGACATAGTCAAGGTCACTGGAGAGGAGGGTGATGGTTACAAGCAGCCGGGGGAGGTGGACCCCCTATACTATGGTTGAAACGAGTAGGTGTTCCGTTGAATTGAGCAGGAGCGTCATAGGGTATCTACTTTTTATGTTTTGCTACTTATGTACTTGTATTAAAAACAATAGTCATCGTAGCAAATGCTATAATAAAAGGATAGTTTCTACATTATTGTTCTTCTGCGTGACTCTGGTAAAGGATTATTATTCGTTAGAGCAGTATTTTACTAATCAAATGAATAATAACTTGTTGCTTAAGTATAATTATCCTTGGTATAATTACATGGGACATGACAAAAATGAAAAGAAAATGCTAAGATAATTAACATTAGCTCAACAAACAGTCACGTACGAAGCAGAACGTACGACCACACGATGTATTCATGAAAAGCATGCGTAGCAGCGAGAAACTGTTGGCGGCTACCAAGTACCAACTAGTCAACTACAGTACTGGGGTATCGTACGTGTACATGTGTCGGAATCCGACTACGGAATGAATCCCTAATGCTGAGCACCGAAGGTATCTATGGTAAAAATAGGGAAGGCAGACACCGAATGATTAGATGCATTCATTAAAAACTATTCCCATTTGTACAACAAATCTCTTCATAAAAAATACCGTTCAAAGTTAGATATAATTATCCATAATTACGCACAGTCAAGCTTGGAAGTACGGAAAACCCAAATTCACGTTGAATAACTCAAGAGAAGCCACAACCTCACCAACAAGCTCGTGAATGATCAGACCTGGTGCCAAGTTTGAGGAAGGATCTAGAGCCAATAGGAATCTTCACGGTTTCATTGTGCATCTAAACTTACTAGCTTTTAGGAGTGAAAGTGCGGTTCACAGAGCCCTCCAGACAAAAAAACACACACCTCATAGACTCGGCTCTGTTGGGTATGTGGATAAAATCCCGCAATAGAGGCAGGAGGATGAGCAGGCAATCCTACGGGAGACCTCTCCGTGATTTGCCAGGATCCCTGATGAGCGCGTCCAAAATTAGATAAGAGTGAGGTCATCTACCGTATCGTCGGGAGCTATCTCTTTTTGAAACCATGCAGACGAAGAAGTGTCCCACCGCCTGAAAGCGCTAAGTGTAGAATCTTCCCAAGGCTTATTCGAGGTAGTTAGGGAGAGATATTTACTCTCAGTGGCTCTGGGAAACAAGGAGCACCCAGGTCACACAAGAAGTCTTGGTCTTTATGTTCCTTGGAAATATGGCTTCCCAGAGGACTCCGAAGCGTACCGGAGTAGGAAGAGAGACAAAGCCAAGCGCGAGACACAGCTATGAGAGGACATTACGGTAAAAATCAGCGATGAGATGCAAAGGTTGGTCAGAGATAAGATGCAAAGGTATAAAAAAATTAGTAGGAAACCCCTGCCACCCCTGTGCTAGGCAGCCCCCAACCGTCGGAGTATCTGCGTGTGCAACCCTACCTCAGAAAGCGACCACCAATTTCCTATCGATAACATCCTGACATCCTGATAATAATTATTATCTCTAGAATGCTCGATCTATTGATAGACCTATTAGAGTAGCTAATTTTGTATCGTTATATAGGTGGCTACAAAATGTAAGCTCCAAGTGAGATATATCTCCATTGCTCTGTGCGCTACTTGGGACTAGGCGTATCTATCCAGGCCTGGGATCTTGGTGCACGGTGTATCTCTAGCGCCAGGTTTTATAAAAGTGAATGTGGATGGTGTTCATGCAAATTTTGATGTTGTCCCGCTGCAGATGTCCCCCAATGACGAGGTCATGACTTTAAGGCAAGCATTAGAACATTCATCCAGTGGCCTAAAAGGGACATCTGTCTAGAGGCTCCTGCACCTATGCCAAGTCTACAAGAGCTATCTGCACTAGTGCGAAGTCCAATTGGGCTATTTACACCAGTGTCAAGTCCACGAGAGCCATTTGCACCTGTGCTAAGTCCACGAGGGCTACTTGCACCAGTGCCAAGTCTACAAGAGCTACCTACACCGGTGCTAAGTCCACAGGAGCTATCTACACCGATGTCAATTCTACAGACGCGATCCGCACCAACACTACCTACACAAACGCAGCAAGGACGCGGTGCATCTATATCTTGTGCCCGGTCAACTACCATGAAGTCAACCTACAACTGAGGCAGCAAGGGCAAACTAAAGAAGATGGATGATAAAATCCTCTACTTATCGTTGGCCCAAAACTTCGTGCTAGGTGAGCCATTGGTCGTCCTGAAAGAATGCCTTCTAACTCTAGAACTATCTTGCCAGAGATTGCATATGTATTACATGGAACATGCCAATAAGCCGGAAGAACAACGATGCTTGGATGTCAATGTCAAGTTCATGCCGCATCATCTGTAGTACAATATTCATAATTATATCTTCACGGTGACCTTCGAGGACTTATTCTTTCTCTTCACACTCGATGCCCTCAACGCCTCACTCATTTGATGCTGGACACTGTAAGTATGTATAATCACAATCTATATTTATGTAATGCCGATAAATGTCATATATATAACTCAATGCTTGTGTGTGTATACATGGTGTGTGAAGCCAAATTAACAAAATCATCGGTTGGCTTTCTTAACCCACGCTTGATCTCCATGAATAACATCAAGGAGGATACATTCTTCATCGAGAATTACATTATGAAGGCGTTAGAGGGTAACCGCGATAGGAAATTCATACTTATACCCTACAACCAGGGGTAAATGCTACACTAATAGCTATACTTGTTGATTTATACTTTATAAGAAACACAAACTTAGATTTAATTACTATGACATAACTGTGTAGGTTCCACTAGATTCTAATTGTAATTATACTAAAATGGAATAGGGTAATATACCTTGATTCTCTAAAGAAGAACAAAATCAACTACAAAGTTGTCCAACAAGTAATCGATAGGTAAACACATTTCCTCTAAAAATAACTCTACTGTAGTCTTTCCTTCCTCCCAGTGACTAAAGCTAACTTTTTTGGAATTACGTAGGTTGTTCACCACGTACGTTGCAAAGGAACGAAAATCCAAGGGAGGGATCGACGCCTTGCAACACGTTCTAGATTTCCCGGTATTCGCTAGTACACATTAATCCTATACAACACTTCATAGTAATGTCTCTCGAACTAACAAATTCTATTTTTTACAGTACCACCAGCAGCCGCTAGGCAACAACACCTGTGAATTCTATGTTTGCCACAACATAAAACTACTCGTCGATTCCGCGAAAAACAATCTTGAGATTTGTCAATCTTGCGATAATTATTTCATACTTATTAATTTATATATGTGTGCACGACATTGATCTTCATACTGACAGGTTCCGTCCATCACTACAACTCCGTTGAAACATGCCGACCTCAAACATATTCGAGGACAGTGTGCGTACTTCTTGATATCTAAAGTCATAAAAGAAAATAGGGAATTTCACAATGTAGAATGAATTTCACTAGGATAAGATTGAGCTTAATTGTTCATGTGTATATTTGTGTTTCATTTCTGTTAATTGATTTATGAAATGGATGTTCTTGTTTCTGAAATGAATAAATGTGGATTATGTGTATATATACTGTATTGATTTGCTTGTTTCAAAGGGTATGGCTAGTATTTCTTGAGGCTAGCCAACAAACAGAAATAGATTTAGAAATAGAAAAATATCATAGACGGTTATTAACTTGTAGCCGTCTATGATAGTTGACTATCATAGACGGTTTGTAGTAGAAACCGTCTGTGATATATGGTTTATCATAAACAATTTGTAGTTGAAACCATCTGTGATAAACCATATATCATATATGGTTTCTACTACAAGCCGTCTGTTTCGAAAGCCATCTGTGATAACCTCGTATTATTACTGACCTATAAATTTAGACGGCTCATAAAACCGTCTATAATGTCGTTTTTAAACCTTCTATAATGATCAGTTGTGCACTAATGGCTCGAAAAGAAAAGTTTCAATCTAATACAGATAGGTAACTAGCCCGGTTATCTAACTCCGAACCAAACACAGTCTACCTAGGGGCCCACGCACACTAAACCAAGGTGAGACACAAGCCAAAGACCCATCCGGTCGGTCGCGGCCGACGGTCCGGTCTAAAACGGCGCCGATTAATTTGTTCTCGCCGCCTCCTCTTCCGCACCCGTCCGACGGCGAAAGCCCACGGAAGAACGGCGTTGAATCGCCGCTTCAATTCCTTGCACCGCACCTAGGCTAGCTCCACGTACATCTCGTAAGATTGGAGCGCCGGCCGACACGAGCATGGTACACATGCACCTTAGTCCATGCGAGCTAATCCATTTTGATCGATCCGTGTCACACGCGTGCATGCATCAACGCCGCATGCCGTAGTGAACTTCGATTTTAAGAGATGCATGATAAGTTTGGCGCACCGAAAGGGGGTTCATTTATTAAGAGTGTTAAAGAGTGAGACGAGGTTGCTGACTGGTATACGTGTCTGTCGGCCAATCGTGGATGGCAATCGTTTGATCGGTGGATTTCGATCCAGGCCGTCCGTTTTCGTTAGGGCTATATGTTGTGAGAGGGGCCCGAATCGGTGCTCGAAGTAGTGTACCGTTGAGCGCCCAGGCTGAAATTTATGGACAATCTTACGAGATCCATGGAGCACATGCACCCCAGGGGCTAGAGAGCCGGCCGTTTACCGCCGTGATTTTCCATACCGCCTGAAACTGGAAAAAAAAAGAATTATAAACTTTCAAATCTGAAAAATAAATCATCTCTGGTCTTTGTCTAGTTTAACGTATTTTTCACTGGTTTTCAGCCGGTCCTTGATCTAAAATCAAAATCAAATTCCCATTCTTATTGGTTTTCGAGCGGTCACCACCAATAATCGGGATAGACTGGAAAAGACCATGAGGCAGTTTTAGGCTCTGCTCCAACTAGGTTATAAATCATGGTTTTTGATTTTTTTTTTTTTTACACTGTAGCGACTGTTTTTGTCTGGTTTAACATATTTTCATGGGTTTTTGACGGTCCTCGGATCTAAAATCGGAATTCCCATTCTTTTATGGTTATCGAGCGGGGAGAAACTGGAAAAGGCCACGAAGCGGTTTTAGGGAAGATTTTGATTTCCCAAACCTTGGGCATAATGGGGGACTAAACCCCAATGCTTGCATGTTCGTCATCGGACATTGTCTGCTTTGAAGTACTTTATTGGAGATTGATCAGATTCAGCCCCGGTATGTATGTAAATAAATTTATTACCTCGAAAAAAAGGTAATTTAGTACCTGTGTGTCGTACATAAACAGCGGACACAGTGACGGATCATTATATAGCCAAACCCATGCACGATTTACTCACGAAAAACATGCATTACCTATGCATATGGTTATCTGTCCTGCACGGTTTGGCAGGCAAAGACTGTTGGTGGCTGTACTTGTTCATCCTTACCAATCGTTATTGTTCAACCGTGTGCGTGGTTTCTAGCAAGAGAAAAACGTTAGGCCCTATCAACAGTGGACGGTAGCAGTCACATATTGCTGCCGTGTTGCTACCGCTACTGTCGCCCATTCCATCTTTTTCATAATATTTGTGTTTTTAAAAAAATTGCAGCCATTTTTCCTCTTTTGCATCCAGATTCTCACTTCTCTTTTACCGATTTTGTGTTAGTGCACTTCTCTCTTTTGCCATATCTTCTGCTAAATCGCCAAATCCCCCCCCCCCCAAAGACCACTATGCATTTCATCATAAAAATAAAAATTGTGAGATAATGTGGAAGTCACTCCATGTTGTATGATAAGTATTTAACTTTAATGTTCAGGTTTTGTCGAAGCTTGAATTTGGTTTTGAAACTTTTCAATTTTCATAATTGTTGTCAGGTTTTAACTAGTCTAACCAGCCTGGCAACGGCGGTCTAACTGGAGGCTATGAAGCAGTCAGACTAGTCATATGTCTTTTAAAAATAGACACCACACACTTGTGTAGATGTGTTTGATGATGTCTTTGCACTAGGTGTCACTCAAATTAGAGTTCTGTGCTAAAACTAGATAGAGATTAACCGAAATTGGTACATGTGGTGCATTAAGTGACAAGGCCGATACACGTAAAGACGGTTCAAGGGAGAACGAAGGCATGAAGACGTGACGGCTAGTCATTGGGTACTACAGCTACATGTCAAAGTATACGGAGATACTTTCATAGATTGGATTGGCATTTCGAGCTATAGAAGCCCTTTGAATGAGCTGCCTCAAAAAGCATGCGTGTGTGAGTGTAAAACCCAATATAGTGTTAGATAACAGGTTAGCTCACGTAAGTGGATGAAACCCAACTAGAGGTGATGTTTAGGGTTTCTTGTGTATGTGCACTATGGAAAGGGAGCTATATCCTCCAAGAATAGAGTGGTTGTAAACATCTATCTCAAAGCGAAATAAATATCTAAATTTCGTTCAAGTGTGTTTTGCCATGGATTTCTTCTTGTACTTTTGATTTCCTTTATATTTTTTTTGTTTGGATTTCCTCCCTTCTTGATCTTGCTAATTCTCAAGAATGTGTGGATGATGAAAGAACCTCCTAGAGGTTAGATCTCATCCATCTAGGCAGCCATGTAGTAAGTTCTTGATGTTTGCTTTGATTTCCCCAGTTTTGTTGTGATCTGTCTTATTTTGGGTAAAGGTCAAAACTTTGTTGAGTAGCTTTATCGATCCATTTATGGAATAAGTTCATAAGATCCTGAGGAAGCTATGTTTCAAGTCATTTTGTTGAGTAGATCGGAAGTTAGGCAATTTTGAGTTATTGGCGGCAGGATATTTTCTATTTTGTAATGACAAGCGGTCAGACTGCGCAAGTCCAATCCGACCAATGTTGCCTGCGGTTAGACTGTTTAGGCCCGGTCTGATCGGTGTAATGCCTGCAATCAGACTACCCACTTGATACTTTAGCCCGTTTGTTGTTTCTTTTGTTCCTTTGGCTTGTTAGCTTCTATGTGTGCTTGTTTTCGTTGTGCATCTGAACTTAGTAACTTTTTATAGCTAATTGAGTGAAGAGGCTTAAAAGGTTAATTGTTGTTGAAGTTGAAAATAGGGCAAAGATCATTCACCCCTTTGATCTCCGCTATCGGTCATAAAAAAACACCGCTATCGGCGATCGTTTTGCTCGGTGGATTTTGATCCAGGTCGTCCGTTTTCGTCAGGGCTATATGTTGTCAGAGGGGCCCGAATCGGTGCTCGAAGTGAGCGCCCAGGCTGAAATTTATGGACAATCTTAGGAAGTCAGGAGATCCATGGAGCACACCCCAGGGGCTAAGAGAGCAGGCCGTTTACTGCCGTGATTTCCCATACCGCCTGAAACTGGGAAAAAAGAATTATATAAACTTTCAAATCTGATAAATAAATCAGCGATCTAGTTTAACGTATTTTCACTGGTTTTCAACCGGTCCTTGGATCTAAATCAAAATCAAATTACCATTGTTTTGGGTTTTCCAGCGGTCACCACCAATAACCAGGAGGGACCGGAAAAGGCTATGAGACGGTTTTAGGCCTCACTTTAACTAGATTATAAACCGTGGTTTTTGGATTTTTTTTTCGCTATAGCAACTGTTTTCATCTAGCTCAATATATTTTCATTGGTTTTCGGCCCGTCCTCGGATGTAAAATCAGAATCAGAATTCCCATTCTTTTATGGTTTTCGAGCGGGGAGAAACTGGAAAAGGCCACGAAGCGGTTGTAGGGAAGATTTTGATTTCCCAAACCTTGGGCATAACGGGGGACTAAACCCCAATGCTTGCTCGTTCGTCATCGGACATTGTCTGCTTTATGTATGTAAATAAAGTTATTACCTCGATAAAAAAAAAGGTAGTGCATATTATGCCCATTCAGTCAATCATCGTACATAAACAGCGTACACAGTGACGGGATTATATAGCCAAACCCATGCACGATTTATTCACGAAAAACATGCATTACCTATGGATATGGTTATCTGTCCTGCACGGTTTGGTAGGCAAAGACTGTTGGTGGCTGTACTTGTTCATCCTTATCAATTGTTATTGGTCAACCGTGTGCGTGGTTTCTAGCAAGAGAAAAACGTCAGGCCCTATCAACAGAGGACAGTAGCAGTCACATATTGCTGCCGTGTTGCTACCGCTACTGTCGCCCATTCAATCTTTTTTATAATATATGTGTTTTTTAAAAAATTGCAATCATTTTTCCTTCTCTTTTACCGATTTTCTGTTAGTGCACTTCTCTCTTTTGCCATATCTTCTGCTAAATCGCCAAATCCCCCCCCCCCCACACACACACACACAAAGACCACTGTGCATTTCATGGACTATGAAATTCATGAAAATTTGTAGAGTATTCATAAAAATAAAAACTGTGAGATAATGTGGAAGTCACTCCATGTTGTGTGATAAGTATTTTGACTTTAATATTCATGTTTTGTCAAAGCTTGAATTTGGTTTTGAAACTTTTCAATTTTCATAATTGTTGTCAGGTTTTAACCGATCTGACCAGTCTGGCAACAATGGTCTAACTGGAGGCTATGAAGCGGTCAGACCGGTCATATGTCTTTTAAAAATAGACACCACACACTTGTGTAGGTGTGTTTGATGATATCTTTGCACTAGGTGTCACTCAAATTACAGTTCTGTGTTAAAACTAGATAGAGATTAATCGAAATTTCAAAGAGAGTGTTTTCTGGTACTCTTAAGTGGTCAAATCAGCCATTGGTTGGTGATCTAACCAGTGTTGGGCCAGTGGTCAAACTGGTCCCGCTGTTACCGAGGTGAGCTGGAGAGGAATTGGGTAGTCTGACCGGATTGTGGCTGGTGGTCAAACCAGCCATGTAGGTTCAGTGCACTGAATGTTAGTGTGTTGAGTTGGTTTGGGTGTGTGCACGGCATGAGAACCGTTGGATAGTTGTGCTGCGTTGCATGATGTCTAACCTTATGGAAATTTACATGACGTCTCACCTTATGGAAATTTTTCCTTTGTATCCTGAGAAAGACAACCTCCCTTCTAGATCCTGTGTTTTTTTTCTGTGAAGCATGAAACGACCATTTGGAGCAATTCCTATGTTCTGTTTCCCCATAGAATTTTACAAGACATGTCACTCTAATTTCTACGGTTTTTCTATTCATGTGTTTTTCAATTCACTCTTTCCAGTCAGTCAGCTACTAGCACTAGTACTCTTATTTCTTTTCTAAAGGAAATAGTACTCCTATGTCCTGTGAGTAATTAACACTAACAATTACGAAATTAATTAATCGCATGGAGCAGGTTAGGTCGGCCCTTGAATGAGTAGTTGCCATCAACCTCGAAATGCAGGCACCAAAGCTATGGAACGAGTGAATGCGCCACCCGTTTCATGCAGAGAAATAGGTGCGATCGTCCAACCATTCGCCCGGTTTGGCTTTTGAAATGGATCATCCCGGTGTACCGCTCTGAGTATGATGTAATATAATACATATATTTATAAATAAATTAACAAAAAAAATATAAATAATGCAATGTATCGAGCTAGTAGCAGCTGGATGATGAAGCTTACATCAATTGGAGTGGAGACAAGTTGAAAATTCTCGTAGCCCCACTTTTCCTTTTACTAGTTACGTACTCGTGCGTTGCAACGGAACTTATTGAATATATAGAGAATCATGCTATAGAAGATAGTTGCTCTGACCGGTTGAAAAGTGGAGAATGGTAAGAAGTTAAGAGAATAGAGCGGTTGGAGAAGAATGGACGTACAACCACCAACTCATTCTTTTATAATAGTAATGATCCTTAATGCTAAAGCCCAAGACCCCCTGGTCTCCATGACTCCATCTCAGCCAATACTAGCTAGGAACTGCACACAAGGCAACAACTTTCGCAACGGCAAAGACAAGGCTACAGGCCATATGCTCCTCAGCCCTTCTTCCCTGTCGGGTTCTTCCATTATGCCTAAATCCTTACTTAATTTCAGTTTGACACAACATGCCCCTAGGGTGGTACTGGCGCCGGCGGAGGGTGGGCTAAACCTAACTAAACTCTCCTATGTATTCGCCCTTTATTGGTATCATCTGGGTCCATGCAAACAACCTTGGTGAGGTCAAATGCCTCATACAGGGGAGGGAGTAGGGCTATGCCTTTTTGGGCCAGCTTGAGGCTCGGTCGACCTGACACGGGCCCGATGTATGGCAGGCCAGGTTGGCATGACTCTAATGGAGGGCTGAGCTGGGCTTGAAAAACCAGCCCATTGGGCAGCACGGCCAGGCCCGGCATATCGTGCAGTGCTCAGGCCGGCCCAGCACGGCGAGCCCAAGCACAACGGGAGGCATGGCGGCGGTGCAGGCTGTTGCATTTGCTTTAGTAGTTGTTAGTTACTACTTATACTTGAGTGTATCAATATTGCCATTGAGCAAAAAAAAAATTTGGCCTTTAATTCTCAAGCAAAATATGGAATGCTAAAGTTCGCATTTTCTATTCAATGCCAAGCTGAAGTCATATGATCTGATTTTGTTGTTCTCCTTTGCAGACGGAGGCAGACGGAGCGCAGGGCAGGGCATGATTGCCTGTGATGCTCGAGGAATGGCAGAGGGAGGCTTGGTGCCGCGCGTGCCGTTAGTAGCGAGCTTGAGCCGCGCGCATGAAGGGACGGGTCGGCAGCGCGGGGAGAAAAAGAGGGAGGGGGCGGCGACCCCTGGTCCAAATTCGTCGGTCCGAGCGGGGAAGGAAGAGGCACAGTGCAGGCACGGGGTCCACAGACCAGCGAGAGAGGGCGCGGGCAGAGGCGGGGCCACGCGCCAGAGAGAAAGGAGCGCGCAGTGGCTGCGCGCGGTGGAAGAAGGGAGGTGGGCCGCGCGCGCCTGCGGGAAAGGGGCGAAGCCGGGTTGGGCCGGGGTTGGCGCGGGGTGAAATGGGGTTAATGAGGCACTGTGTGGCACCCGACCCTATCCATTTTTTTTAATTTTATTTTACTTTTACATTTGAATATGTATATATACTTATACACATATATCCTGGGGTATATACATGTATATATATCTATATGTTGTTATTCATATGTGTTTGCCTATATGTATAAATGCTAGCCTCCTTTAATTTGCTTGCCATTATTTTTAGGGATGAGATTTCATGCTTAGTTACATTTCTCCCTTGGTATTTCATGGATCATCTTTTCAGATTCTTCTTTAGATTTTCAAATTTCTACGATTCTAATATGTTTGCTTCTTTTGATCCTTTTTAGCTTTAAAAACCTTTTGCCAAACTTTCAGGAAAAATCATTATAAATCCAAATGCAAATGACAATGTATTTGCAAAATAATCAACAACTTTACATTTTCCCTAATATCATTTTTCAGGATGTTACAACATCCAAATTTGACCTCCCGACCTACTACAGGGTTTAGTAGACCATAGAGCATAATACTTCTCTTATGTATGTTCTTGAACATGTCATGCTAAACTCTACCGAATCCAAATCGATTAGCAGGTGCGTAGCTCTCCTCTTAATCTCTTTGAATCTTTGGCTTGTGTTTTTTATTAGTAGCCAAAAGCTTTTCCATGCTTAACAAGTGAATGAAAATCAAAAGATTATACCACATAGTTTCGAAGTACTAGAGATTGTATTAAATGTTGGTTGTTTTGTGACTGTCATCAATATGTGCGATTGACCTTTCACTGGAAATTGGATCTAATGGTAGATGTTAAACAAATTCTCATGCATTGCATTGGCTAAATAGGTTAGATGGGCTGGGCCAAAACCGACACGACATGACAACGACCCGTCGTGCTTTGGGCCATGCCTAGGCCTTGCCAAAGGTGAGACGGGCCGGCACGGCATGGCAAGGTGGCCGGACCAAGTTGGCACGGCACGACACAGCCCAAGTCCCACTCTGCCTTCATGTCCATGTTGTAGCGCAAGCATGATCTCCACCTGATTAGTGATTTCTCCCTAGCAGCTTAACCCTTTTCTATATGTCGTGCTTTCATGGGTTTGGGTGATAGTGGTGTCACTCGCGCTGCCACCTCCACTTCAAACTTTGGATTACCAGTCCAATTAAGTCTTTATTTCAAACAGATTTTGGTTTTTGACTTTTAGAACTTAGCTTTTAAATAAAGTAGTTTCTCAAGATGGTTTCTAGAAGCTATTTATAAGAGTTGTTGCATGAGCATTTTTGAACAGAGTGACTTCTCAATACGAGTGTTTCTTACTCCCTTAATCTCTCTTATAATCAATCAAAAGCTAAAGACCACGTCACTTTTAAACATGACCTAAACACATCCACGTCGTATTCGTCTTGTGAAAGCTCGCATGGTCTTTGGCATTTACGCCACCACTTGCATGCTCTCTTTTCAAGTGTTGTCACTTCGCCATTAGCAACCTAGATATCTCCACATGAATCTCTAAGTCACAACAAATAATAAAGAACATCAAATACATATTTTTGAGTTTGCACTACAAGTTCCTGGATGGCTTCAAAACTACTGGCCTGTTCTTTGTTAACTTTTGGATCTGTTTTGACTTTTCTACAATAACTAGCTTTTAAATGAAGTGTTTTTTAAAGATGCGATCTACTAGTTAATTGTAGTACATACTATACCGACTTCATTTATATCAGCAAAAATAATATGTGAGTTTCTGTTACTCTGTAATCTTTCGCATAAACAGCCTAAAAATCATAAACCGTAACCAAAAGTCATAAGACCTTAACTAAAAAGAACAGACCCAACAAATCACATTGAGCAGTGCTACCTTCAACCCAAAACGATCATAGAAATCGTCCTGCAGCTACAGAAACAAGAGGACACATCTTGATACATGCTCATGTCAAGGTGCAATCATCCGGGCATTCGTGTTTAAATAATGAAACAAATCGTATTTCGGTGGCCACATAATCAAGGCCATGATGTTCATTCGTTTGGCCCAATGCCACCAATTTGCTAATTTAATAAGCAGCTGCTTCCCTCTTGTCCTTTTTCCATCCCAGGTCGTTGAGAACACGCTATTTTTTTTGCCAGTGGACCAGTGAGGCCAAAAACATTTCAATGCAAGCCAACAAAAGAGGTTGGAAAACCCTGAAGCTGCTGCGCACAAAACGTCTGAAAAAACTAACTAATTAATTAATTAAATGATATATGTCTCCTTCAATTGGTTTTAACTTTTGTTTTTAACTTCTTCAATATTCGAAACCAACACAAGGGTTTATTGAAGTAGATTTTTTAAATAACTTTTTTGTTTAAAATCATATATGTAGTTCATGTGAGAGTCTTCGATGTTCACTGATGTATTAAAAATCATAAATAAAAACTATAAAAAAAGACATAGGTGGTGCTTGGTTAGACTGAATTATTGTGACTTATGGCTGAATTTCACTGTAGCTGGCTAAAATTACACTATAGTTGAAGGTGACTTATTTGACATAATTAAATTTTTAAAAAAATAAAAATAGTAAAAACGAATTAGTCCAGCACGTGTAATACAAACAAATACAGAAAAATAGCTGTAACAAAAAAAATACTATGTATTAAGATACACAGCATCTCTTAAAAAAATAAAAATAGTAAAAACGAATTAGTCCAACACGTGTAATACAAATAAATACGGAAAAAATAGCTGTAACAAAAAAAAATGCTATGCACTAAGAAACACAGCATCTCTCTCCTTTTAATAAATAGCCGACCTCACAAACCGCCTTGGCAACCCCAAGTAGAGACAACCAGGAGCGCCCAAGAAAGCGGGGGAGGAGGGATCCCGAGCTCAGCAGCTAAGAATCCATCCAACCACATCGAGATCTCGCGAGAGCCTCGCAAGAACAGGCAGGCGGAAGGTGGTGGTGAGGCGAGCGATCATGGCGTTCAGGGCATCCCACAGGGCCTCGCCGTCGCCCTCCCCTTCCTACGCGCGGAGGAGGGCCAATGGGGTGTCGCCGGTGGTGGCCATGGCCTCCACCATCAATAGGTGAGCAGATCCTCCGTCTTGCTCCTTGATTGGATTCGTGTTCTTGTTTTTTTTTTCCTTTTTGGGTGGGAATGGTTGGGTGTGCTGTGTGATCTGGGTTGGTGGGGGGTTTCTCGGGCACGGGGGTTCTTGGAAATGGGCTGATTCGTCGGTCGTGTGATCTTTGGGTCGGTGAGATTTGTGTTCTGGAATTGGGCCCTTGGAATAGTGTGATGCAATTGCCTTAGCCTGATGGATCGAATCAAATCATTAAGTTGAAACGCATCTTTTACGTTTGATTTCTGGGTTCTCCCCCATTTTTCTTGTCGAGATCCAGGGTTTTAGGTTGGAAACATTTGTGCGTGGGTTGTTTTGCCATCTACGTGGTGATTTTCTTTAGATTCTTTCGCTGATCCAATTGATGGTTCGTGCCTGCTTGTGATCCGGATGGGTAGTTTGTGATCCACCCCTGATTTGGTGATCCGGGCGACCAAAATCTTGTTTTTCTTTTTTTGGTGTATATTTGAGGTTTTTAATGATAGTATGTCTACTGGCTTATCTCAAATTGATTGTGTTTGATGATTGTAATGAAAATTTTGCCATCAAGTAGTTATTTCTGGGCCTAATTTGTCGCTATTAGCCATCTCTTTAGCATGAATTGATAGATGTGATGTGTGTGTGCGCTTTCTACTCATTCAGATACAATTGCTTGTGTATTGTTGCTTCAAGCCATTAAAACTTGTTCATACAAAATTAATTTGTTCAATATGTGTTCATTTGATGTTTTCAGTCAGTCTAATAAACTTAATTTTTTGGCGAGTGCTATTCGGCGTAGTCTTGCATGGTGCTGGTTGTGTGATGTTGAACCCTTAAACTGGCCTGTCCACAGTGTTTAAATGCATATAAACTAATAAAGATGCACCTGAGTGATGTTCAATGTTTACCTCGGAGTTTACTTGACATAACCAAAATCCCTATATTATTGAATTGAGGGCATTGCTTCTTAAGTAACCAATAGACATAGGCAGGATGATCAATTTAAGCTGGTTGCAAGTCCATAGTTGTTTCTCTAGCGCTCTTCAGGGGGTGCGTGTGATGCAGAAAGCCAGAAACTAGTTAGCTGTTGAGATCTGAACTTGTTCAAATCTGTTGATGGTGATAGACTGAAAATGAACATTAAGGGCCTGGTTTGCAACCACCCACCACTCCACTACTAACGATACTGCTTTAGGATTTGTGCAATAGTTTCTGGGAGAGCAGAGAAGCACTACTCTTATGGTCATGTGGTCTCTTTTTAATGTTAAATCTGAATTTAATCTCTAAAGTTTTACTCTCTGCGTTCCTAAATAATAAGTAGGTTGTTTAGGGTGTGTGAAGCAATACTTTGCCAACCTCGATTCCAAATATAAAAGTATTTAAAATTTCCGCATGACATTAACATTAGTATATCTGTCATCAATAATACATTGAAAATATGAATGGTCAAAATTGTGCACGGAGGACAACGAGGTAGTAAAAAGACAACAACAGGACAACAGTTAGTACTTTGGGAACTAAGGAAGTATGTGATTATGAAATAATAAAAATTTGATACAAACGTCTGGTTTGTTATCCTGTGCAACGTAAATTAGAGTTGCATAGATTTTGCATTGTGTCCGTTGTGTTTCGCACTTTCGCTTAGTCAAATTACCCATCAAGTTGCTCTGCTTATTAAACTTGCCCATCAAGTTACTCTGGATAATATCATGAAGACTCTTGGAAAAATGGTAGATTCGGCCCTGTTAATGTACCTATGTTGCAATTGGGACCATAGTACTTCAAGCCACCCAAATCTCTAGATCCTGTTAGTGTACCTGTCTTGGAAATTTCTTGCCACTAACAATTGATTCATCAGAAGCTGACCTGTTTTGGGCTAAATGGTAAGCCTGTTTTGAGCTAAAATCTCTTATCGAAACATCAGAAGCTTTTCTCCGCCATAGTGTGAGAAATTGTTCCGTTATATTTTCTTGGCCACTGTAAATTTGCTGCAAGAAATGTGCAGAAATTCCCAGTCTGGTAGCAGATAATTTGTTGTGAGCTGCATAGAACCATTTTGTTCGACTTCTGTTGAGTAGATTTCCTTGCCGACTGATATCTATTATACAATGCTCCTTTTCCATTCTTCTAATTAATTATGTTGCTTTTCCTAGGGTCAATACTGCCAAAAAGCCCTATACTCCTCCACGTGAGGTGCATCTCCAAGTCAAGCATTCACTACCACCCCAAAAGTGGGAGATTTTCGATTCACTTCAACCTTGGGCCAAGGACAACCTCTTGAACCTCCTGAAGCCAGTTGAGAAGTCATGGCAGCCACAGGACTTCCTACCAGACCCTTCTTCTGAAGGCTTTTATGATGAAGTAAAAGAACTGAGGGAGCGGGCAAAGGAAATCCCTGATGACTACTTTGTTTGCCTAGTTGGTGACATGGTTACTGAGGAGGCCCTTCCTACCTATCAAACAATGCTCAACACCCTTGATGGTGTCCGAGATGAAACTGGTGCAAGTCCAACCACCTGGGCTGTTTGGACAAGAGCATGGACCGCCGAAGAGAACAGACACGGTGATCTTCTTAACAAGTATATGTACCTTACAGGACGGGTTGACATGAAACAGATTGAGAAGACCATACAATACCTGATTGGTTCTGGAATGGTAAGAACTATTATCTATCTTTTAAGAACAATGGCATTCCTTTTTTTCCTTTCAATTAATCATTAGGTTGCTAATGTGGATAACTTTATTTGCTGCTGGAGAGTTTTGATATCTAGCTTTTAATGAATTATTAAAGTCACCAGTCGTCTCAAAAACAACACTTGCATGTAACAAATGAGTGCTATTCAATTAACAAACCACTGTTTACCTTGTTGTGGTTGTAAATAGTGCCTTCATCTTTACAAGCCAGTAAACTAAACCTATGTGGGTCAACATATATGCGACATATTCTGTTGTAGCCATTGCAAACAGTTCTGTTGTGCACATAGAGCGTCTTTTTTAGCTTTTGAAGAAACGCTGTTAGCTGAGTGATCACCTTTTGAAAAACAAACTATGATGTGGTTATTCATAAATTATAATGTGCAATTGCTTTTGGATACTTGAGTGAACATTGCCATGGACGTAATATCCACTCTTAATTCTACCTTCAGGATCCAGGAACTGAGAATAATCCCTACATGGGTTTCCTTTACACATCATTTCAAGAGAGAGCAACATTCATATCTCATGGCAATACAGCAAGGCATGCCAAGGAGTATGGGGACCTTAAATTGGCTCAAATATGTGGTACAATAGCAGCTGATGAAAAGCGCCACGAGACAGCTTACACCAAGATAGTTGAGAAGCTCTTTGAAATTGATCCTGACTACACGGTGCTTGCATTTGCTGACATGATGAGGAAGAAGATCTCAATGCCTGCTCATCTGATGTATGATGGCAAGGACGACAACCTATTTGAACACTTTAGTTCAGTGGCGCAGAGGTTGGGCGTCTACACTGCGAAAGACTATGCTGACATCCTTGAGTTCTTGGTCCAGAGGTGGAAAGTTGCAAGTCTCACTGGACTGTCTGGTGAAGGGAGACGGGCACAGGATTTTGTCTGCACCTTGGCACCGAGAATCAGGCGGCTGGACGAAAGAGCACAAGCAAGGGCAAAGGAGGCGCCTGCTATTCCTTTCAGTTGGGTTTATGACCGTAAAGTGCAGCTTTAATCAAGAACGCTAGGTAACGAGAGTACATCCTATATCGGTTTGAGTCGCGGGGTTCTATATAAGAAAACAATCTAGGTAAGGTAGCAGGATAGAATGCATTACCTATCCATCTCAGTTTCGCAAAGTAAGATCTCTGTTGTAAGTTGGACGACTGTTAGTCTGGTGAGGAACTGCTGTGAGAAGCTGGCCATAGCCATGACGGGCTACGTTGCAGCTGAGTGTACTGTTGCTGTGTTGAATATGACGGGATTTATGTGAGCTTCGAGGTTTCCAGGACTTGTATAAGTTTCAAAGTAATAATGGAGATTGTATACGGATGAATCTAAAATCAGGCTAAGTTGCGTTTTGCGTTCTGAATGCTGTAAGATTGGCCAACTTGTTCCGTTTTGAGCTCTAATCTCGTGAAATATGTGATGTTCACTGTGTTTCTCATCTCCATAGATGTCTGAACTGCCTTTCAACAAACGGATATGTAGTTGCTACTGTTAGGGCAGTTCTAATAGAGTGATGTAAGCAGTGTCTATAGCATATTAAATAAAAAGATGATGTAGGAGAGTAATTAAACAAGAAAAAAAATGATAGTACTCATGCAAGACATTGAGGACTAAGAAAATTAGTTGATGGGGATTCGTGAAAAAAAAGAGAGGTGAGATAAGAGGAAATAAACTAATTGAGTAGAATGGTATTAGATATCATACATTGTAAAAATTATTTTTAATCTTATATCTATGTGAGATGGCAAGCTATAAATATTACTAAATAGTTTCTAAGTTAAGAGTACCCTTGTAATGCCACTAAAATGCAAAGGGAAGAAATACATGGGATGAAAATAATTCAAGGGAGAATAAAGAAAATAAAGTAGAATTTTACCGTCAAACCCATCGGCTTTTAGAAAGTCGAATAAAGTAGCACTCACATAGGTTCTCAGACCGTCCGAGACCGGTCGGCACCTCTCGCTATTGTCGGCTTCGATTCGACAGAAATTTAGCCAACGCCCATTTTTACCGACTTACTTGCCGCGGTAGAAAACCCCTAAAGATTAGTATAGAGTCCCTTGGACCAAAATGCCTATGGGGGGTAGATAAACACATGAGAAAAGAATGAGGATAAGGGGGGCAACTTGGTCATTACTCAAAGTCAAGAGAGCCTCACAGCCTTGCGCCGTAAGCTAGCACCATTCAAGCCAGCTCCACACAAAGCCCCGTTCTCATTTCTCCTCCCCAGTTGAGAAGTCACCCAGAGAGCAAACCTTTCTCATTAGAGCTAGCACTAGAGAGTAGCTGCCTCAATCTCTTCCCCTCTTCTTTTCCCCACTAAACCAGCTAGAGCAACACAAAGAGACAATGAGGAAGAGGGAACCGAAGGAGAGGAGCCAGGCCACAAGAGGAAGGCAGGAGAAGGGCTCAAAGAAGGGAAGCAAGGGCGGCGACAGCAAGACGACACCGTCCAGCAACTCGGGGAGTCCACGACCACCGGGAACCCTGACCTTCGTCAACAACTGCCTTCACTCCTAGCCATCATCGAGTAGGCCCCAAACTCTTACCCTCCCTACGCATGGCACGAGACAACGGCAAGCCAAAGGGGGCACCGTGCGCCCTTGGTTGGGGGTGCATGCTCCCCGGCGCATGCCCCCACCAAGTCCCATCGCGGCGACCACTCGTGGGTTTCCCCAAACCGTGTGTGTGCCCGAGTATAGAGGCAAGCAAAATGAAGAAGGTAAAATAAAAATGAGAGTAGAAAGGGGGAGGGAAGAGGACTGGCCGGCTGGCTGCAAGCCGTGGCCGGTGAGCTCAAACCCGTAGGGAGCGGCCGAAGCTTGGGGGCGACGGCTGACGGTGACAGGCGGTGGCACTGCTGACCAAGCCTTGAGGGTGGCGGCGTGGCCAGAGGTTGAGGATGAAGGCGCAAGAGGCCATGGCCGGAGCCAAGGGCAGTGGCCGAAGGCTGTGCTGGCCGAGCGACAACGCCCAACGCCTCACCGTCGTGCGCGCGCAAGGGAGGTGGCGGATCCGGTCCTGGTTGGCTGGATCCTAGGCGAAGAATGAGGGGGAGGCGGAGTGGCCGGAGGGGAGGCAGCTGACAGCCGGATCTGGCCCGGCCGGCCTGATTGGGAGGAGCTGCCGGCAGCGCACTCCAGATCCATGGGTCGGATCCCCTCTGCGCTGCGAATCGCCAGGTGAGAGGGAGAAAAAGAGGGAGGAAGGGGAAGGCGGAGGCGTTTGGAGGTCAGCCGGTGGTGAGCCCGGGGCCAGCAAGCCCAAGCTCGGCCGCGCACCGACGCCGCGTCGCCTGGAGTCACCAGGCCGTTCGGCCGAGAGAAGTGAGGGAGAGGAGAAGTGGATGAGGCTAGTTCAGCCGATTTGGGTAAAGGGAAGGGGGAAAAGAAAGAGAGAAAGAAAAGAAAAGAGGAGAAAAAGAAAAAAAAAATGGGGGTTTGGTACCTGCGCGACGGGTCCTTAACCCTGTGCGTTTTATGCTAGAGTCGGGTTAGGCGTGTAGAGTCGTCGTTGTTCGCTTAAGTATTAGTTTTGATTTGATGCGTTAAGTCGGGTTGACGTTTGTACAGGTGGAGGTCCCGGTTCGGAGCCGTCCACGCGTCGTCCCCGAGACTAACCAGGCAAGTGCATGGTAAAGCGGTAATTTCGGATAGTGATTGCTGTTAGATGAATGATGGTGCGTTACTTACCATGGTACATTAAGGTAATTATTTCTGTTTGCATGATGGGAAATGATGATTAATGATGGCAAGACATGACATGTCGATATGCATAAATGGAGAATTTGCATTGCATGTCATGATAGTATTGTGCTGACAGAGATCCACTTCGTGTGGACGCTCCACGGGAGTGAAAAATAAGGTCCCTGTATAAAAATGACGGGCTACTGTGGTCCCCGTATGAAAAAGGATGGGCTTGTGATCCCCGCATGAAAATAGGACAGGCCTGGGTGAACATCGACGGGTGCTCGCTCTGCTATACCGGTATAGGCTAAAGAGATAAGAGAGAAATGCATATGCATAACGATTGGTTGATGAGAACTTAAAGAGATTAAATGGAAACAAGTGGTTAAGAAACTGTGATGGATATGGATTAATTTGTGAATCTGTTATTTACTGTTTTGCTTTGTACTTACTGAGTCTTTTGACTCACTCTTGCTTTGTTGTTGTTTTTTAGGTGACTATTGACGACATCTTGCACAGGCGGGAGTAGCACATGAATAATTTGCACGAACCAGCAGCACTCATTGTACCACCTTTTGTCAGTATATTTTATACTCTATTAGTATGCTAGAGTAAACGCTAAAAAAAGATACTATGATGTATCTAGTCGCAGCAATATAAATAAATTAGTATTAGTTTAAATTCTTCTAGTTGTTGACAGAATGGTAAAAGTATATAATAGTGGTAACATTTCAGGTCCAGAGCATGGACGGAATGGTACAACCCTTACGTTTTCCACCATCAAAGTTGTCCATGCCATTCTTTATTTAGTCGTTTGATGTTAGCGCATGGAAGCAATTTAGTACCGTTTGGCAGTTCTTGGCAAGATTTGCAGGTAAGAGATACGTGGCCGAGAAAGCTTAATGATCAATTTACGCGACTTTCGTATGCACAATAGGCCGCGTTTCGTGAAGAAACGTTCAAAACCTATTGTGGTTTTTCACAATGTTACTCCAAATAATACCGTTTCGGAGAATACGACTCCAAAGTTTGGTAGAAAGAACCAAAACAAACACAAAGCGAATGTAGTCATTACACAATTGTCCGATTTTACAGTGATCCAGACTTGCACTCACCAATGTATTAACCGACCAGGTTATGTTTCTCATGTTTTTATTGCCTTGTGATCAGCGTTCAAATCCTCATGCGGACACATTGCTTGATGGCATCAGATCTGTACGAAGTGAAGGTTGCAAGGTCACCCGATACTCAAGATACTCGAAACTGGAGACTCTAAAACGTGTCTTGCCATCAAGGTGATGGGAGGCATGATCCTAACCAGAATGGAGCCCTGACTGCATCTCTCGAACAAGGATCTCTTCAACAGCATCCACAAATCTTACAAGATGTCGACGAGTCTGAAGCTCCAACCCGTTGGCCAGTTCCTAGCACCCAAAAGACCAAGAACATTGGTTACTAGTTTTGACAAGACATACAAATGAGTGTGTGCAGCAAACGATGTATAATGCATGCGTCGAATGATAGATAGATCAGCAACAGGTGCGCCCATGCCATTCGAGGATGGACGATGCACCTAACTAAATGATGCCAAAATATTTGTATTTCGCAGTAATTAGGTTACGCCAGGTTGATCTACCAGCTAATCCCCAAAGGGTTGTTTTATTGAGGTCCAGCTTCCAGCTACCCAAACAAAGACGCTGGCTTCAAATTTAAGCTTCTTCTTACTCCGGTGAGACGCTGGCTTCAAATTTAAGCTTCCTCTTACTCCGGTGAGCCAAAACTAGTTTCAGTAGAAATTTTGGTGGCTTCAATGCCACTAGAAGCTAGGTGGGCAACTAATCACAACAAATTTACAAGGTTCCCATTGGCCCATTGGTTATTAGA
This sequence comes from Dendrocalamus sinicus, assembly GCA_036346575.1. NCBI lineage: Eukaryota > Viridiplantae > Streptophyta > Magnoliopsida > Poales > Poaceae > Dendrocalamus > Dendrocalamus sinicus. The sequence goes on from CM070650.1 coordinate 24,597,273, forward strand.
AAGCAACTAGGAGTCTCCGTGGAATAGTTATCATATTTCCATTCATTTTTTGCTATTATTGACTTGCATCCTGAGTCCTGGCCTGGCCCATATTTTGAAAATTAATCATGTTTGGAGACTTCTAAATCAGCCATTTTTAGCATAATTGTTCTAAAGCGAGCTAAATTAGTTTCACTATGCATCATGCGGAAAAAGGTGGTACTCTAGAAAGAATTTCTACCAGTTCACAGGATTTTATCTTAATGTTGCATTTTTCATGTATATTACGGCAATATGGATACTGAATACAAGCATTGGTTTCAGACCTGAGGTAACCATTTTTACCTTTGTCTTGCAAAGCAAATTTAAAGTTATATTTGTCTGCTGTGTCCCGCAATTGCGGATTGATATTAACTTCAGACCATAGGATGACAGTGGCCAATCTGAAGATATCTTGATGAAGGCATCAATCCCACCAACCAAGTGAGCTACAATTGTCTCATCTTTGTCAAAGTACTCAAAAGAATGCCTGCAAGAAAACAGAATGTGGTTGCCGCAATATTTGAAAAGTTGAACGCAAAGATGATAGATAAGTCTTTGAGTTGTCTTTGTGTTGTCTGCACATGGTACACATGGTGTTTTTGTTTTTTTGCTTTAGCATCTAGGACTTGCTTTTGCTTTAGCATCTAGGACTTGCTTTTCGCTTTAGCATCTAGGACTTGCTTTTTGCTTTAGCAGCTTTTTGCTTTAGCATCTTAGACTAGCTTTATGACAGCATCTTGGACTAGTCTAGGATAGCATCTTGGCATATGCTTGGCTGACTAGCAGCCTATAAATATGTATCTCCAACCCCTCAGGTTGGTATGGCATTGTGTGAGCAATAAACAAGAAAACTTGCCCCATCTCCTAGTGTCATCCTCTCCATGAGAGTAAGGATCTTGCTATCACCAAGAGCAAGACTCCAGCGACTAACAAGTGGTATCAGAGCTATACTATCCTGTAGCCTGAGCATCTCCTGCTCATCCCCTTCTCCGGCCTCGCAGCAGCCCCACCGAGCGCAGCAGCAGCTCGGCTGTCCCCGCCACTCTCTCCGGAGACGGGCAGCGGCTCGTCGAAGCAGCCTCTCTCCACGCAGCAGCCCCGATGGCGCGCCATGTCCGCAGGCGATCTCGGCCTTCGATCGCCTCGAGCACGAGGCGTCGTGACGGCCGAGCTCGCCGCGCGAGCAGCGCGAGCGAAGCGGCGGCGACGCCGCGGCGGCGGAAAAGCGTCAAAGCGGCGGCAGCGGGAGCGACAAGCGAGCAGCGGTAGAAGCGGCGGCGCGGCGGTGATGCGCGTCGCGCGGCGGCGAGAGGTCAAAGCTCATACGGCGGCAGCAGCGGCTCCGGCTCTGATGATAGCAGCGCCGCGCGACCCTCACCGCTGGGCGAGGAGGCGCGCAAGGCGCGAACGGCGCAATGGGCGGCGCGCCGCGCCACGCGGGCGGCGGCCAGACAGCGCGGCGCGCGCGGCGCGCTCTGAAGGAGGCGCACGGCGGTGGCGCTCTCGGAGGAGGCACGCGCGCGGCGGCGGCGACGGGTCGACGGAGAGCGCGGCCCTCACGAGTAACGCGACTCTCCCGGTTGTACCGTGGTCACCACGAGTACGTGGCGGCGATCTTGGCAAGCAAAGCGGCGCGAGATGACTCTTGCCACAATCGCGGCAAGCTTGGTCGTTGGGCCAAGGATTGTCGGCGACCACGACGCGGCGAGCCCACGTCGCGCAAGCGAGGAGGAGCGGCGGTCTGTTCATTGCTCATGCGAGCATCGAACTACCCAGCGCACCGGCCGCGATGGCTCTCCTCCACCTTGACGAGCCAAAAGCACACGCCTCCTCGGCGGCGATTCCGCAATGACAAGACCGACGGGTGGTGCCTCGACACCGGCGCCACCCACCACATGACCGGCGGCGGAGTTCTTCTCCGAGCTCGACTCGAGCGTTCGAGGCACCGTCAAGTTCGGCGATGCCTCGCCGTGGAGATCAAGAGCGTCGGCTCTGTCGTCTTCGCCGCCAAGATCGGCGAGCACCGGCCGCTCACGGCGTCTACTACATCCCGATCTGCGGAACTCCATCATCGCCTTGGGACAAGCGGATGAGAACGGCTCGCGTGTCGAGATCGAGCACGGTGCTGCGGTTTGGGATCTTCGACGCCGCCTTCTTGCCAAGGTAACGAGGCGCAAATCGACTCTACACTCTTCACGTGCGGTGGCACAACCCTCTGTCTCGCCGCTCGTCGGGGCGACGAGGCGTGGCGATGGCACAGCGCTTTGGGCACCTTCACTTCGAGGCCACGGCGGCTCGGTGTCACGGAAATGGTGCGAGGCTGCCGTGTTTTGACCATGTGGAGCGATTCTGCGGCGTCTGCGTGTTGACGGCGCAGGCGACTCCTTTCCCAGCGAAGCGAGTTTCCGAGCCAAGGAGAGGCTCGAGCTCGTGCACGGGACTTGTGTGGCGGTGACACCGCCACACCGGAGGACGACGCTACTTCCTGCCGCTCGTCGGCGACCTCTCCGCTACATGTGGGTGATGGTCCTCGGCGGCAAGGGAGAGGCGTGGGCGCCATTAGGCGCCGCGCAGTCGCTGCGGAGGCGAGTGCGGCGCAAGGCTGCGCCGCGCGACAGACAACGGCGAATTCCACGGCGGTGGTCGCGTCGTCTGCTGCCGATGAGGGCATTCAGCGCCACTACTCCGCGCCCGCATGCACCGCAGCAGAAGCGGCGTCGTCGGCGGCGCAACGAGCGGTTGTGGGGATGGCTCGGGCCTCCTCAGCGAGGGGATGCCGGTGTCTTACGGGAGAGGCGGTGGTGGCGGCCGTCTACATCCTCAACCGCTCGCCTACCAAGGCGCTCGGCGGCAGGGGCGCCGTGACGAGGCTTGGCATGGCGCAAGCCGGCGGTCTCCACTTGCGGTCTTGGCTCCTCGCGTTCGCCAAGGAGCTTGGCCACATCGGCAAGCTCGGCGGCGAGAGCACTCGGGAGTGTTCATCGGCTACGCGGAGGGCTCGAAGGCCTACGCATCCTCGACCTGTCACACACAAGGCGTCCGCATCTCGCGTGGCGTGTTCGACGGCGGCGGGCGGGCGTGGGACAAGGCGGTGGGCGGCGATCGGCCGACTCGGGGACTTTGTTGTCGACTCGTCGCCCACTTCGAGAGCGGGAGCTAGCGGCTCGTCTTCACCGAGCTCGTCCACCTCGACACCTTGCTCGCCACCGGCTCGGCGAGTGCTCCACCACCTTCGCACGCCACGCCCGCCCTTCACCACCGGCCACCACTCTCCCGCACCGGCGGCCACACCACCGGAATCGGCCCAACAGCCGGTCCCACGATGAGCGGCGCATGGTGGAGTTCGCTACTCCGCCGTCCCACGCGAGGACCGCGTCGGCGCCTACCACAACGACGAGCCTCTGCGCTATCGTACCATGGACAACATCCTCGCGAGCCGCCGTCCTCGATCGGCGCGCAGCGCGATCGCGAGGCGAGCCGCGCTTGGCATGCGGCGACGGCGAGCCCCTCCTTCGCCGAGGCGGAGGAGACGCGGCGTGGCGTGTCGCGATGAAGCGAGAGATGGGCGCCGTCGAGCGGAACCGGGCGTGGGGCCGCGATCTTCCTGCCGGCCACCGCGCGATCACCCTTAAGTGGGTGTTCAGGCGAAGCGGGATGAAGCCGGCGCCATCGTCAAGCACAAGGCTCGCTTGGTGGCACAAGGCTTCGTCGCGGCGGGAGGGTCGACCGATGGCGCCGCACCCGTCGCGCGGATGGAGTCCGTCGCGACTCCTCCTGCGCTAGCCGTCCAGAAGGCTAGCGTGTTCATCACATGGATGTCAAGTCGGCATTTCTTAACGGCGACTTGAAGGAGGAGGTCTCGTGCATCGTGCGGGATTTGCGATCCCGGCAAGGAAGGCAGGTGCTCGCTGCGCAAGGCCCTCTATGGCTTGCGGCGAGCACCGAGGGCGTGGAACGCCAAGTTGGACTCCACGCCGAAAGGGATGGGCTTGAGCAAAGTCCGCACGAGGCGGCCATCTACCGGCGGGCGGTGGAGAAAATGCCTGGCGGTGGGTGTCTCGTCGACGACTTGGTGATCACCGGCACCAGGATGCGGAGGTGGTGGCATTCAAGGAAGAGATGAAGGCCACCTTCCGGATGAGTGACACAGGACCCTCTCCTTCTACTTAGGAATCGAGGTGCACCAAGATGATTAGGGATCACACTTCGACAGCATCGCCACGCCAAGCGCGTCGTTGAGCTAGCTGGGCTCATCGATCGCAACCTAGCTCTCACTCCGATGGAGGAGAGGATGAAGCCGAGCCGCGACAAAGACGACGGAGAGGTGGGCGCTTCGCAGCATCGGCGTCTTGTGGGAGCCTTCGCTACCTCGCCCACACAGACCGGACTTGGCATTCTCTGCCGGCTCGTTAGTCGGTTCATGCAACGGCCGACGGCGAGCATCGGCGGCCGTGAAGAGGATCATCCGCTACGTTGCGGGGACCCTTGACCACGGCCTCCATTACCCGAGTGTCTGGCGCGCACGCCGTCGGCAGCGCGGCGGTGACCACGCGGCGACATCGACACCGGCAAGAAGCACAAGCGGGATTCTCTTCTTCCTCGGCAAGTGCCTCGTTCATCGGCGATCGATCAAGCGGCGGTGGTGGCCTGTCGGTGTGAGGCCGAGTACATAGCGGCTTCCACCGCTCGACTCGAGCACTCGCTCGCTCGACCGCTTGGTGATCTCCTCGGCAGGGACACTGAAGCAGTGGAGCTCAGGGTGGACAGCAAGTCCGCTCTAGCCCTGGCAAAGAACTCCGTTTTCCATGAACGGAGCAAGCACATCCGGGTGAAGTACCATTTCATCCGAGGCTGCTTGGATGAAAGAAGCATCAAGGCAAGCTACATCAACACCACGGATCAGCTTGCGGATCTGCTCACCAAGCCTCTTGGAAGGATCAAGTTCCTTGAGCTCTGCTCCAAGATCAGGATGGTTCAACTCTCCCACAAGACGACGCACAAGACTTAGGGGGAGAATGATAGATAAGTCTTTGTGTTGTCTTTGTGTTGTCTGCACATGGTGTACATGGTGTTTTTATTTTTTTGCTTTAGCATCTAGGACTTACTTTTGCTTTAGCATTTAGGACTTGCTTTTGCTTTAGCATCTAGGACTTGCTTTTCGCTTTAGCATCTAGGACTTGCTTTTTGCTTTAGCAGCTTTTTGCTTTAGCATCTTAGACTAGCTTTAGGACAGCATCTTGGACTAGTCTAGGATAGCATCTTGGCATATACTTGGCTGACTAGCAGTCTATAAATATGTATCTCCAACCCCTCAGATTGGTATGGCATTGTGTGAGCAATAAACAAGAAAACTTGCCCTATCTCCTAGTGTCATCCTCTCCATGAGAGTAAGGATCTTGCTATCACCAAGAGCAAGAGTCCAGCAACTAACAAAAGAAATAAAACTGTATGTGCGTATATTATCCATGCTGGCCACCTAAAATTAATTCTTTGCTCAGTTTGTAAGCATCACATGAGTCTGGCTCCAATGAACGTCAAGTACAATGTACATTATTTCTCGCTAAGGAACCTAGTGAACCTAGTAATTATCACATCCAGAATAGCCAGCAAAATAATGATTAAATTGTAGTATATATGCCTACTAAAAATATTTGTGAAATCAATGCCAAGTAAATAGCTCAAATATTAATGACAGAACACACAATGACAAAACACAAGTACTATGATTCTATTGCACAGTGCAATCTCAAGGAACACATCTCCAATGCAAGGTGCTATTACACAGGTGCTTAAGTAGAGAATATAGTCACATCATCAAGCACCCATATAAGAGTCATCTCCTCTAAAATGCAAGCATCTCTCTAATAGGTGGTTAAATGGTTGCATGATCTATTAACTGGAGGTAGTTATAAGCGTAAGCACCTCCTAGGCATCGGTGCCTCATCAAGCATCGATGCTACAGGATTAGCACCCCATCTCCCCTACGTGGCAAGAAAAAACGTTTTTTCTTTTGCTACGCACCCCTCCAAGCACCTGCATTGGAGATGGGCACAGATTCCTTGCATCTACTAGTTTCAACAACAGTAAGATATGTAAGAACTAACAAATTATTAGCACAATGCTAACAGATGGAGAATTATGTCACCTGGAATTATTAGCATCATTCACCAAAGATCGTCTAAGAGTGTTGATTATAATGTGGTGTTGACATTGCCGAATGAGCCATCCAAAGGATGGAGCAGAAATGACCTCTCTGCAAAAGCAGTTAACATTTTTGTGTAAAAATACATAAAGGAAGAGAGAAAACGGAAAGTAGACTAACACAGTAAAATTCACATTATTGTGAGTTGTGGATTATATTTGAAAATAACACATGGGAAACGAAACCAACATCAAATCTACCTCTCAGCCTTAACATAGGCTCTACGTTGTTTCAATAACAAGCAAGTCTTTTTTAAGGAAGAACAACAAGCAATCTTAGTAAGAGAGAAGGCAAAAGTATAACATACCTGGAGGACTTGAGCTTCTCAATCAGCATGTCTACACAAACATCATCAGGAAAGATCTGAACGAACCAAAATAAACTCAGACAATATATAATCAACACAGTTCTTTATAAGTGGACTTCGAAAGGCAAAAACATGTCATCAAGAACCATAACATTGACGTGATTGAACTACACAAAGTACAAAGAATAGGAAAAGGAAAAAAAATGACACAGCTTGAGAAGTTGGATAATATGAAATAAATGCATACTCCAAAAATGAGTATCTTAAAAACTCTAACTGAATATGTCTAATAAAATGTTGATCGCTGGTACTAGAATGCCTCTTTCCATACATACAAAATTGATTCTATGACTCCATCAATTTTTTCATTCTTTAAAACAGATTAAAGAATATAATGCACTCCACACATAAGCAGAAGAGGAAAGTAGCCTGCATTCCTACACACTTGACATGTGCAGCAGCAAGAGCAAACAAACACACCAGAGTTAGCAAGGTCATTCCAATGACAATCTTGATAAGTTTCATTTACTGCTAAAGACAACTACTTTGTAATTTTGGTTGACATAAGTAAAAAATTAGTCCAATGTAAGCACTTTTGTCATGTATGCATATGCTTGTGCAATTAAGTTTCTGCCACGATCTTCCTATATGGAAGTTTATATCATCCTGGAAGAAACGACCGAACAAGCGAAGGTGTAATCCCAAAATTTGCCATGTCACTAGTTGTTTGGACTAATAAATACTGAGGTTAAGTTCGAGTCTTCGACAAATGTTAGTCTGGTCAGCGCTATGGAAGAGTAGTTCCCCTGCTTATCATTTTTTCTTTCAGTGAATTGAAAAGTATGTATGGTAGAAATACTTGATGCCTAGAAAATCTTTCAGCTTACCCTAGCCTTTATGTACCATTGCAGACTTGCATTCAACTGATTATTTTTTATGATCTTTTGAGTGTCAACCAGCGTTGATAATTGTCTGTAAGAATAATAGGGTGTGCGGTGTACCAACGCTCACGTTGAAGTCGCACAAGTTGCTGCAGTCCAAAACTAGCATACCACAAATTGCTGCAGTCCAAAACTAGCATACCACAAGTTGCTTGGGCTTAGCTATGCTCGTTTTCTGGTCCTCAGTTACACAAGAATGAAAACTATTATTATTCTCTCCTGTCATGGACTCATGTTATCGAGAATGAAAACTTTTATTATTCTCTCCTTTGTCATAGACACATGTTATTATTCACTTTTTGTTCTGTGAAATATTTAATTGTGAGATGCAGCAATATCTCCAGGCAGCGCATAGGAAGGCATTACACTGAAAATATATGATGGATGCAAAATGGTAATCAGAGATGAAATTCTTCTAGTAAATGAGGAAACAAATTTAGTTATAACATTACCTGCACTTTCTTCAGTTCCATGTTTCTTTCATCAACTTCTACCAGCAACTCATGGTCTGAAACAAATGAATCAACAGCATAATCCAACCTTTGTCCATAAATTACACATTCAGAGGTCAATATAGGTCCCTTCAGGAACACCCTGAGACAATTGTCTTTAAAGTCTAAGACCTTTGATTCTGATAACATAGATTCAAGTTGCCACATTGCTTCAGCCCTGGGTATAGAGAGGTACAGATGTCAGAAAGAAATTCAAGTCTTCAAAGTAGAGCAAACTTAAAAGATAAATATAGGACAGCTGCAATTAAATGTTCACAATACTAAATTTTAACGAGCTGGGATGATGAATGAAGCAACCAGGTAAGCACAACTGAAGCAGTCAAAAAGTTGACGACAACAACAACAACAAAGCCTTTTGTCCCAAACAAGTTAGAGTAGGCTAGAAATGAAACATTCTCAAGATCAAAGAGATGAGAGTCTTGAAATAAAACTTACAATATTAAAAGCATAAGCCGTATAACTTGCTATCTGAGCCAAGAGACTAAAACAATACCCCTAACTTTCTTATGATTCCGGTACGTAGATCGCAAACTTTCATGAGCTCCTTGTGAAGTATTGGCCTTAAGGATCCCTGCCGATCCCTTCATGTTAATATAGGGCTAGAGCCCGAAAACTGTTCCAGGAGGAGCCGTGAGATATGGAAAGAGAAGATCTGATCTGAACCGACTAATACAAGGAATAGAACTATACTTTCTATCTCTAATCAGATCTGCAATCTTATCTCACGGCTTAGATGCTAAATACAAGAGATTGAGGAGGCTACCTCTAAGACCTAACCGACTGGAACTGATTCTAATCAGATCAGGACTCAACTCAATTAGATCAGGATTCTATCTCTAACATTCCCCCTCAATCACAACTTATCTAAGTTGAGATTGTATCTAAATTCCTCATGTTGCTTTACTGGAAGCGGTTTGGTAAATCCATCCGCAACTTGGTCACTTGAAGAAACAAACTCTACCTCCAGCAACTTGTTCTTGACTCTCTCTCGAACAAAGTGATAATCCACCTCAATGTGTTTTGTCCGGGCATGGAAAACGGGATTAGCTGATAGATACATTGCACCAATGTTATCACACCATAGTTTTGCAACGGATGGACTGTTTATACCAAGTTCTTTGAGAAGGGTTTGAACCCACATGATTTTGGCTGTAGCATTAGCTACTGCCTTATATTATGCTTCTGTACTAGATCTTGACACCGTTGAGTTGTCACGTCTGGATCTTAGGTTATACGAATGGCCTGCAGGACGCTCCGAGTTGGAGGTAGTCGGAGGAGCCATGATGTTGCCAACGGCGGTCAGACCGGCGGAGGCGGTCGGACCGGCGGCAAAAGGGAGGTTGGACCGGTGAAGAAGGGGAGGTCAGACCGGAGGGTAGAGGGAGGTCAGACCGGAGAAAACTAGGGTTTCCGGCGGTTTAACCGGAGGAGAAGAAATCAAGTAGAAGTAATGACTTTTCTTGTTATTTCTCCTCAGACTCATGGTCTAATATATAAGTACATGCTTGGACTCAGTCCCAAGTTGGAAACCCACACAGACTCTAACACATCTTAACTAATACTTAACCGTCTCAGACTCATACCTTCCTAACTACGAAACCCTTTCCGATTAAACTCTGGTTCCTGGCGGCTGTAGCATTTCCTCAATTGTCGCCGCCTGTAGTATTTCCAGCCAATGCAGAATCCTTCCTCGGACGTCTTGAGTACTTCTTACCCCACATGACATCTCTCCCCTCCTCAAGGAACAACTCGTCCGCGAGCTGAAAAGCTGGATACTGCTGCTTGAAGTGCTCCACATCCTCCCATGTGGCATCAACTGGAGTTAAAGCACGCCAATGAACCAAGACTAGCCATCTCCCACGCACCTGCCGCGCACGAATAATGTGTGCCGGTTGAAGCGACACTTTCCCATGATATAAATCTGGCAAAGGCGGGAGAGCAACAGGAGGGTCACCCCGAAAAGGCTTCAGAAGACTAACGTGAAAGACATCATGGATCTTCGCATTGTCTGGAAGGCGAAGACGATATGCGACAGAGCCAATTTTTGCAGTGATCTCATAAGGCCCATAGAAACGAGGCGCCAACTTGCCCGAATTACGTAAAGCAAGCGAGGCTGCTTTGCGATGATGAATCTGAAGCCAAACCCATTGACCCACATCGAAGGAAGTATCACAATGATGAGAGTCATAGGATTGCTTGTACCGCTGTTGAGCCTACAGCAAACGCTCACGTATATCCGCCAAAAGAGCATCCCGGTCTTGCAGAAGCACATCTACTGCAGCCACTTGGGCGGAGCGCGGTTCATACTGACGCAAGGACGGAGGATCTCTTCCATAAACCACCTTGAATGGTGTCTCCCGGAGAGAGGACTGGTATGACGTATTGTAACAATATTCAGCCCACGAAAGCCACTGTAAACATTGTCGTGGTCGATCCCCTGTAAGACAACGGAGATACATCGTAATGATTTTATTAACCTCTGTTTGCCCGTCGGATTGCGGATGAAAAGCAGAGCTCTGGTTTAATTTCACGCCAGCAAGAGTAAATAACTCATCCCAAAAGTTGCTGGTGAAAACAGGATCTTGATCACTCACAATCGAAGCAGGAACACCATGCAATCGAACGATTTCAGCGAAAAACACACGGGCAACGGAACAGGCCGTGTAAGGATGCGCGAGTGGAATAAAATGCGTGTACTTTGAAAATCTATCTACAACGGTAAGTATGATAGTTTTACCATTGACACGGGGTAGTCCCTCAATGAAATCCATAGAAATATCTTCCCAGATATGCAGTGGAATTGGCAATGGTTGTAAGAGACCTGCCGGGTGGAGATAAGTTGTTTTGTTTCGTTGACATATTTGGCAAGATTGGACAAATTCTTGAACCGGGTGGAGATGAGTTGTTTTGTTTTGTTTCTCTTCAATTGGTGCTACCCCCACCCTATCATGTATATCATCATTGCGGATGCGATCCCGCCTTGTGTGACTACAGATCCACCGCAACATCCCCATCTCTGTTATACTCATTTTCTATATATGTTGTCTTTTAGTCGTCCAACATTCTGCTCCATATAGCATCGCAGGTCTAATCGCTGTCTTATAGAATTTACCCTTTAACTTTTGAGGGACTTTTTTGTCACACAGGACACCAGATGCTTGACGCAATTTCACTCACCCTGCTCTTATCCTGTGGCTCATGTCTTCATCAAACTCACCGTCCCACTGTAGCATCGATCCCCAATAACAAAAGTACGAAACGTGTCCTTAGACACTATTTGTCGATCCAATCTAACATCTCCATCATCTGCCCTAGCACCACTGAAATCACACCTCATATACTCAGTTTTAGTCCTACTAAGTCTAAAATCCTTCAATTCTAAGGTCTTTCTCCACAACTCAAGCTTCCTATCAACACATATCCTACTCTCATCAACCAACACCACATCATCAGCGAACACCAAGGGATATCTCCTTGTATGTCCCATGTGACCTCGTCCATCACTAGGGCAAAAATGTATGGGCTCAACGCTGACCCTTGGTGTAGTCATATTTTAATAGCAGTCAAAAAGTTGACAAAGAAAGAAATTGAATTAAGGGTAAGAACTGTATATTTGAGGTTTTAATCTCTAAATATGAAGCCATGCAACCAGCAAACTAGTCATCAATTGATGACCGACTGAGCATGCATAAACAATTTGAACAAATGGACATTTAACATGAGTGCAACAAGCAGGAGACTGATCAAGAATTCATGGCAGAAGAGATGACAATGTGTGCAGCAGCATAATAGCAAGCACATAAGTCACAACCAGACTCAGGCATGCATAGCTAAAAAAAGGCGTACCCAGTGCCAAAGCTCCCACACTGTGTAGGGTCTGGGGAAGGGGATTTCCTAGGCAGCCTTTTCTCTGCTTTGCAGAGAGGCTGATTTGAAATTTATGACTTAAACAAAGATAACCACTTAAGCATAGTGTTGGGACAAGAAGGTTTTGCAAAATACTTCAGATGCTGAAACTGAGGATGATGAAAAGAAGATAAATGGAGACTACATGAGACAAACTACTGAAGTAGTGTGCATTACATGGCTTAATCCAAATGCATTAATAGATGACAGTAAATCAAACTTATGTGCATTCTGTTCTTAAAGAACACAAACAGAAAGTAAAAACTAAGAACGGTACAACTGTTAGGAAATTCTAGAACAGAAAAACGCTGAATTTCCTTGTTTTGCAAAACATCTCAAAGAAATGTTTACTCAATTTGAGCATCAGATAAATTCCACATAGAATCTGAGGAATCTCATTAGTACGATAAATTAAATTATTCTCATTATAGAGAACAAATAATGATATTAAGTTCTGAATAACCACACAGAACCTGAGAAACTAGATTCTTATGATAAATCATATCACTCTCATCATGGTAAACAACTAAAACAAGTAGTACTACCACTGTTAATGTTAAGATGCTTTCAACTGATTTCCTTGCAAGCAAAAGATCAATTAAAGGTGAAGGAGAAGTTTGATACTTTGATTCCTTGTGTAACATAAATAAATAGGAACATGCACAAGGAGTATACCTTTGCATTGAACTATGTTGATTCTCTAACAACTTCAGGTCCATCTCACTTTTTCCTATTTGATGATTGAGTTCCAACACCTAGGAAATTATTAAAGGGGGTATATTCAAGAACAAAGAGCATTGTAAGAAAAAGCTGTTACTGCATATGCATTAGTTCCATGTGCTGTTGTGATTGTCATTGTAGCTACTTTCTGTGTGAAAATGTGTGAATGACTGCATGTGTTTTTGTTTGAGGAAGATATTCTATAATATAAATGTTTGAAACATTAAAGTTATTTATAATTAGCAATTTAGCATAGACAGCACACTGTTTGAAACATGTCAAATATAAGACATATAACCACACCTCATACGTGTAGTCTTTGTCAACATTAGTTTGATTTCTGCATGAATCAGTTGAGACTGATAACCCAACAATGGTTCTTGCTTCCAATTGTTTCAAACCCTACATCAAGGAGGACGCAATATTGTAAATACTTTGAGAAAAAAAATAAGCTCATGGAAATTTCAAATGTTACTTAATGTAGATACCATGTGAAATTATTACATAAGCATGATAACAGACTTTCATAAAAAGTTGAAATGTGCTATTGTTTACTTTCATCCTTTGACTCTTTAACGTCATTGACTTTGATATGCTAACTCTCTCTGTCAATTGTTCTTCCTACCAATAATTTTTCAGATAGAATTCACAAAACCTAATGGGTAGCAGTATAATCTGATTAGATGGATACAGCATTGCCGTTGACATTTCTCCGCACCCTCATTTAGGTTTGTTTCGCAAGTAGGTAACTGTACTGCAGCAATTTTGGTGACAATGTCAGCAAGTTTCATATCAAAACATATCCAACTATCCCATGTAATATGCAAACACTAACAATAGAATGAAAATTGAAGCCATGTACTACTTGAGATTAAGGCTCAATTCTTTTGGGCTTATGCTTAGGCTTTGACTTCTATTTCTACAGTAACTCACCGTTAAACGGTACATTTTTTTAAGGCAGGGTCTACAGGTAAATTGTAGTACAAACTGTACCGGGTCCAGCTGTACTGGCCAAAATCGCATGCGACTATTTCCCTCTGCATACTGCCTCTCATGAACAAATCAGAATTCAAAAACCACAACCATAAATCTCAGCCCAAAAGAACCCACCCTAAAACTATACAGTTCAACCAGCCATACATGAGATTCAATCTGAGAAGATGACCAGAGATGAAAATCAACACAATTTTACAATTGATGGATTAAAAATTTTAAATCAGTTCAGGTTCATATTCATCTATTGTGAAAATTTTGGGATTAAACCTTACTTTTCCTTCCATTTGAGTCCATCAACTTCTTTCTCGAAAATAATAGTTTAGCATGTTATCAAATAGTGGTCCAGAAAGGAAACAAAGATGAGTAAAGGGTCAAGAATTCAAGAACAACCTCTGAATTGATTTTCTTCAATGAAGACTCCAATGCTTCAATATCAGCATCCAGCTGAATCGTATCTAAACAACACAGTGTTAATTACTAGCTTAGAAAACCAGCACCAACTAGCAGGAGCTTAAACAAGATAAACTTGAGAGAAATAACCTATAGATGTTTTCTCTCCCATGAAACCAATCTCAGCAGATAGCTTCTGGTTCTCCTCCTCTGCCAAGCTTACCTCCTTTCTCAACCATTCCATGTATGAATCTAGAGAGAGCAATCGCTGTCATATAAGCAACGGAGCCAAGAAAAGCAACATCTCACAAGGACTAGTAACATGTATAAAGCAATCCTACCAAACAGTTCCACACCGCGGGAAAAAAATCTGAACATAAGAGTACACTTTACAAGCTACGGACTTTGATCTGAAGCTGGTATTGTATGCTACAAATAATCAACCACTGTAATCAAATGGAATCAGAGAGAGAGAGAGAGAGAGAGACAGCCAAGAACCACTGAGCTTACCCAAACCGTCACTCCCCAGCGCAGCAGCGCTCGCGTCCCACGCATCCACCGCCTGCAAAGCCACCTAAAACCACAACACCGGAAGCGCAAAAGTTAGCCTGTCTCGAAGAAAACACAAAAGATTTTTGACCACCGAAACAGTAACCAAACCCTCACGTTTAACACCAAGCCGACCCCCACTCACCTCGTACTCGGAGCGCAAACCCCGCACCGCATCCGCCGCCGCCGCAGCAGCCTCCGTTTCCTCGCCCTCCGCTCGCCGCGACATCGAGAGCTTCTCGAACCGGCTGAACGAAAGAAGAACGGGGAAATGCTAAGGAACCAAATCCATGGGGGGTGAACCGAACGGAACGATCCCTCAAAGGAGACACGGCGGGAGGGTACCTTCGTATGGCGGCCGCGTCGAGGGGCGCCTCCTGGTCCTGCGCCGGGGCTAGGGCTAGGGTTTCCGCCATGGCCGCTACCCCTTCCTCTCCCGTCTCTCTCTCTCTCTCTTTCTCTCTCCCGCCCAGAAATTTGCTTTCGAAATGGGGGGAGAGAATCGCAATCGAAACCGAAAGAAAAAAGTTACTGGGTGGTCAACTCTTGGGTGGATTAGCTTTTATTCCTTGTCTGTAAAACTAGATAAAACTTGTTCCTCAGCTCTTAAAATATTCTGAACCCATCCATTACACTTAGGGCCTGTTTGGGAGAGCTCCACCACTGAAAACGTGGATCTGGAGCAGCAGATCCACCGTGGATCTGGGATCCCACCATGGAGTGTTTGGCTTGTACAGCAGCTCCAGATCCACGAAATTGAGGTTTTGGTGGGAATGGCCACTTTTGGTGGGATGGGGTGTGTAACCAGTGGCATTGGTGGGTAATTACCACCCAACTCCACGTTGGATCACCCCTTGAGGAGCTCCATGAAATCCATGGATCTGGCCCTCAGATCCAGGATTTTGGTGGATCCAGATTTCGCGGAGCTGGAGCGTTTGGATAAAATTTCGTGGAGTGGAACTATTTTTCGTGGATCTGAAGCTGGTGGAGCTCTCCCAAACAGGCCCTTACAAACGGTTTTGATCAAATTTAACCTACATAGCGCGTTATATTAGGGTTGTTTCAACCAGCTTAAAAGTCTCAGTTTTTAGCTTCGGCTATTAGGTTTCAGCCGCAAGCCACTATAACAGTTGTTAGGTTTATTTAAGTTAAAAATAAGAAACAATAAATAATAAAATGACAAAAAAGAAAAAATGTTATATCATCACCAACAAATACAAAGAAATAAAGAGAAAAAAAATTAAAAGCCAAAAAGTCAAATTAGGAAACAACACGTTCCAAATGGCTTTTGTAGATCAGAAGCCGAAGCTGTTAAGAGCTAGACTATTAGATCTCACTCAACCAAAATGAATTGAACCCATCTTCATTTTTATACTAAAAATCAAAAATTATTTAATATTTCAATAACATATGGGCACATCCTACCCTCTTAAGTTGTCCATGGACTCAATGACATGCTAATCCTACCTCATTTTAGTTAGCTTGGATCCAAAATATGTGCTACATAGGTTAATCTCAGTTAAAATTTGGAACGAAACCGATTTTTGAGAAAAGGATTTGATTTTGCGTTTTGGTTTTGAGTTCCTTTGATTCCTAGCCCAAACCCACACAAATCTCAACCAATCCCGCCCCTGATCCCTGCTGGCATTGCCTGAACAAAGGAGAAACACGCTGCTATTGTTCATGGTCTGAAAACTGCCGCCGCCTGATTTTTGTCGCCGCCGAACTCTCTCTCGCTCTCTTGTGCCTTCTCGCACTTCCACACCACTGCAACCCGTCAGACCTCGTACACCTCCCCTCCGACAACCCTTGTAAGCCTCCCTTGATCGGCAAGGCACCGACGGCCACAAATCACCACCGCCTCAGATATTTGGCCACCGCTCCCCTTTTGTCTCTCGGCCGACAAACCGAAGATTTTGACCGCCGCAACATCCCATCCTAGCCAGCAGGTTCTTCCTCCTTATCCCTCTCCTTGTGCCTTCCCACGCCTTCCCGAACACACTGTACTCCACTGCCGCCATTGCCCCTCTCTGGTGCCGAACCGCCCTTAAGCGGCTATAAAAGGCCGAAGACCTCTCCAAACTCTCCCACGCACCCCAGTGAAACCCCAAACTCACCCAATTGGTCTCTCATCACCCCCACCACTGGCAATCACCGAGAAGCCCTAAGGTGAGCCCAATTTCAATTCAACTCATCCCATCCATTAAAATTCAATTGCTCTCGTGAATAGCCTTCCTATACTCCCTAGAACACCACTGAACCATGAATTCGAGCTCCCGAGTCCTCTATGTAATACCTGGGTCGTATTAGCCCAACCCAGCCTGGCCCATCCCAGCCCTATAAAAGAGTCATCTGGAAAGGGGAAGAAGCAAAAAAAAAATCTAATTTTGCTCTCTCCCCTTGCTCACCTGCGTGTTGCTGCCTCTCCTTGCGCCTGCTGTCGCCTGAGTAGTTGTCGATGCCGCCGCTTGCCAGCCCAGCGTCGCCGCTCGCTAGCTCCGTCAGCCGTTGTCGTCTTCCCACGCGCGCCTCGCAGTTGCCCAGCTGCCGTCGCCGCCGCCGCCTTCCCCTGAGCGTGCGCCGGTGTCGCCGCTCCTATTGCCGCTCATCGCCCTCCGGTGCCGCCGCACCACGCGTCGTTGCCGCCCGCGCACCGCTGTTGCTGCACCGCCACCTGCTGCTTGCCCTCGTGCTGCCGCCCGCGCCTCGCCTCCCTCCGTCCCGGAGCTCGCTGCCGCTCCCCTGCTCCGCCCGGCCGCTCGCCGCGCAAGGGGGCAAGGGGAGAGCCGTCAGTTGGCCGTGAGGGGAAGGAAAGGGGCCCGCCGGTGAGGGAGGAGGAGGAGGAGGAAAGCGCGGGAGCCAGCCGAGTGAGGAGAAAGGAAGAAGGCGCCGGCATGAAAAAGAAAGAAGAAGAACGAGTGCGGCCGATAGAAAAAAGGGAAAGGCCGGGAGAGCTGGCCGACCGAAAAAAGGGAAAGAAAGAAAAGAAAAGGAGAGAGAAAAGAAAGAGAAAGGAGGAAAAGAAAGAAAGAAAACAAAAAGAAGAAAGAGAAAGGAAAGAGAAGAGAGAGAGAAAAAGGGGGAAGTCTGACCCGCCGCCAGATCTGCCCAATCCGACTGAGAAAAGGAAGGTTGTCCTGATCCGATCGCTCGGGGCCAGGGTAACGCCTCGAAAACCCTTCTCCCTGTTTATTTGCCGAGTCGGGCATAAGCTAATATACCGATAATTAGAATTGATGCATGTGACCATTTAATTATCGTTATTAATATAAATGCCTGGTCGGTGTAATCGGTACTGCCACTGTTGCTCTAATTGATCCGTGGCAGAGGAGGGAGGAGAGAATAAATTGAGGTTAGACAGTGTAACTGATTAAAGTGAGATTAAGCATGTAGAATTTGATCGGCGAGTATAAATGATGAAATCGCTAAATGTTCGAATTGATTAAGCACCAGGACAATGGGATGTTGCTTGGTGGGACAGGAATGGGTTATGTCGAATTGGGCATTAGAGCGATGTCATTTGCTCGTACTTGAATGTATTGCATGAGTGATGAATTGAAATAGTTAATGCTTGTTCAGGTGGCGATTCGAGTCTGGTGCCGTCCACGCACCGTCCGCTAGGTTAACAGGCAAGTGCATGGTAGAATAGTAAATTGTGGTGAATGTTTATTATTCATGTTTCCATGCCATGAATTACAGTATTTATGTGATGATGCATGTGATTATGTTCTAATCATGTCTTGATGAGTATCATTTATGAGAGGCCATGTGGTTGTGACCTCATGTGTATGATGAGTAATTGACATCGGTTCAGGTTAGTCGAGTTTGGTTTGTGTGGTCGAGCCATGTCGTTGCGCGGTGCAATCGGCTTCGGTCGGACTTGGTCAAAAGCGGTCGGACGTGATTAGGACGTTTATTTTTTGCTTCGATCGATTTGGGTTTTGAGTATCTTTCTGATGATTATATTTGGTTACTTTGTGTCAAGCGGTGCTATGTGATTTGTTTCTTGTCTGTGTTGGCTGCAGGACATCGAGTGGAGTCGTGGCGAGGCACAGGTGACCGGACTAGGCGCGGGCAGTGCCGAGGTCAGAACGGTCGAGGTGTGCCGAAGACGGCGAGGACTCGAGGACGTCGAGGCGGAGTCGTGGTGAGGCACGGATGACCGGACTAGACGCAGGTGGCGCTAAGGTCAGAACGGTCGGGGTGTGCCGAAGATGGCGAAGGCTCGAGGTGGCTGCGAGGCTTGCAAGGCAAGGAACGAGGAAGCTTCCTAGAAGGTGCACGAGAGGCGTTTTGGTGAATACGCAAAGCTGCACTAAAGGAAGTAGATTATGGATAAAGCGCAAAAGGTTAATGGGTAAAGCAATGGCAAACCCATTAGTGGAGGCTATAAATAGAGAGGGTGTTCTCTAGTAGTCTTCATGGATTTGTATGAAATATGAGAGGGATTTGAGAGAGAGATAGTATGCAGATTTTTATGGCTTGAGTTCTTCCAATCATGTATGGGGAGTTAGCTAGTGTGGGATTGTGAGAGAGAGCTTGAGTGATGTAAACTCTTGATTATCAATCATTCATATCTCTGTCTTTTGTTTAAGAAATCCTTGTTTAAGATGCTTTGGTCTCAAGTTTATTCCTTCCTGCTCTTATTTTCGGTACTTTGTTATTCTTTTGCCTTTTGCATTTCTGAGTTAATTTCTTGGAGAGCTGCAAAATCTTGTTGATTCTAGTATCTTTCTGTTGGCTAGAGGAGAGGAGCTATTTCTCTTTAATTTCCTGGTTTTTGGTTGAATCCAGTGCAGTTGTTAAGTTCCCCTTCTCTTGCCGTTTGTTCTTTCTTCTTCCTGTTGTTTTTTTTATCGTTGTCCTGCTGAAGCTCTTGTGGCCAGGGAGTTTTTAGCATGTTTGCTGCAGCCGAACAGAGGATAGCATTTGTGCTGCAGTTGATCATTCTCTGCAGTTTTTGTGTGCAGCAGCTCTTCTTTCGGTTTGCAGTAAAATTAGTGGTATTTACTGCAGTTTCAGTCAGTTGGCAGCTAGTGAATTGATGTTTCTTTAGTACTCTCGGCAGCTTCCTTTTCCCAGGGTTCAATGCTTCTTTTTGGCAGACTTTAGTCCTTCTTTGTGAGCTCTTCTTGGCAGCAAGCACATTGTATTTGGTTCAGTTTTTTCAGCTTAGTTGCAGCAGCAATTCTGCACCTTATTTCTTTCGGCTAGTGCATTTTTGGCCAGCTCTCATTTCTCTGTCGTGGCAGCAATTTCTGCGAGTATTCTCTGCCGTGGCAGTATTTGTCTGTTGTTTCTTTGTCATGGCAGTCATTTTTTGCTGTTTTCGTGCCATGACTGCAGCGTCTTGCCGTGGCATTGTTTTAAGCTGTTTCTCTGCCGTGGCAATATATTACTGCAGTTTCCTTGCTGTTTAATCTGTGGGAGGTCATCCGCTCAAGTTCTTTGATCTCGGGTGATTTTCTGTAAGATTTGTTTCTTCATCTTCATAGCTCTCTATAGCTATTGGAGATACTTTCAGGGTTTCTTTTGAGGGGTCAATTTAATAGTCGACATTCACCCCCCTCTATCGCCATTTCCGATCCAACAATTTATGATTAGACATGCACATTTGAAGCATATTGCATCATGCAAAATGCACAAGAGCCAGGTCGGTGAGAAAGTCATACGACTAGTCTGGAGTGCTCTTGAATAAGAGCCAGGTCGGTGAGAAAGTCAAATGACTAGTCTGGAGTGCTCTTGAATAAGACCTACAGAGGTAGGCAAATCAGTGGTCCATCGACGGGTCGACACTCCGCTATACCGGTATAAGCTACAGTTACAAGGCATACAGAGCATACAGATGCATTGCATGATATTGCCTTACATGAAAGGTACAGAGAAAGTGATACAGTTACAGACAGTTGTGGTTTACAATTTACAGTTACAAATTTGATTTATAGTTTACAGTTACATAATTGACTTACAGTTTACAGTTACAGACATAGAATTGAATTACAGTTTACAAACATAAAATTGATTTATAGTATACAGTTACAGACTTATCTTACAGTTTACAGTCATAGAGTGGATTTACAGCTTACAGTTCATGAAATTGATTGAATTGCTAAAGTGATGTTACTGTTTTATCGTGTGCTTGCTGAGTCTCCGGACTCACCCCTGCTTTGTCGTTGTTTTTAGGTGAATGATGACGACATGCATGGAATGGGGATAATCCTTTTGGCACTTCACATGTAAAATAACAGCTTAGCCTTACACTGAACGTTTATGTTTAATCTAGTGTTAAGTGTTTTGTGGCTCGCCGTTTGGTTTAGTTGCTTGTGAACCATGATGGTGGGTCTCCATTGTCATGGAACCCAAAGTTTTTGTTTATGTTATAGCTTGTGAAATCTGAAGTTAGTTGTCTTTGCAATTATCTTACAGTTACTTGTGGTTTGCTCTCTGTGGGTAATGATATAAAAAGAACAGGGAATGTGCTGCTAAAAGTTGAGTTAGCAACAATTTTAAATTGGTAAAGGTGTGGTGGTAGCATCTTGGGCCCTGTGGAGGGCCGGGGTGCTACACTCTACTTCCCCACCATCGAGCTCCTTTGCCCGGCCATGGTGCTCCACCGTGGACCGCCCAGCCCTAGCCTCGTTAGCCTCAGCATCGACTGCCAAAACCCCTCCAATGCCCCTGGACCCACACCCTTGCCCCATAGCCCTACCGTCAACCCTAAATTCACTCAAATGGCTGACAGAAGAAACGACCCGCCAGCGGCGAACATCGCCTCCCCAGCCACCGCCGACCTCCAAAATGGAGTCCTAGCACTCCTCAGAGCCCATCCATGGTCTCTAATCCTGTCGCAAATTGCCAAAGTGCCACCGGACGCTGCTGCTCCATTCCTCTATTTTGGCACACGCATGTAGTCGAAATGAAGAAGATGAATAGTAACGGTAAGAGACTGTTAATTCGACCCATTAGCCGTTGAACCCAAACCCGCGATGAACAGTGCAGGCCCGTTAATCATAGTAAACCTGAACCCGTTACTCTTCACCAAACCCAAAAATATAAATTTATATCCATTTGAACCGTTTCGAGCCCATCGGCCCATTTCACCTTTTGGACCCTCCTAAAAGCCCAAAACCTATTTTATTTGCTTTTTCTTGGATTTTATTTCTTTATTTTGTTTCTTTATTCCTAGCTTTGGGCTAGCACACGACATCAAGAGTTGACCAAATCAAGAAGGAGAAACCCAGGATCAAGCTCAAGATTAAGAGATAGAAGAATACGAAATTGTCGAAGTTATAAATCCGCAAGGCAAGTCGCATGTCTTTGATCATATTGAACCTACATTCCGTTAATTATTATTTATCAGTACTTTCATTATATTATTTACGCATTGTTATTTTATGTGTAATGAATGTTTAGAATGTCATGATACTAATTATGTCCTACCACCCGAAAAAGCCCAGTTTAACTTGATGATCATATTTACCTTGATAAACCCTAGTAATACTGAATGTACTATTTAAATAATCAAAATAGATTAGATGTTCAAATATCTTATACTATAAGATGATTCGGCCTTTGCCGAAAAGTTGTTGGTTGTAGCTCGAAATTTGTTTCAATGAAAAGCAAGGATAAAACCTTACGCTAAGTAAAGAACATAGCAACTGCTCAACCACAAGCGTTGACTCGTCAAACCTGGTTTAGTAGCTGCTCAAATCGATTGAATATCTAAAATAAAGATATAATATACTGTTCCAGAAAAGAGAATAGCCGGCATAAATAATGTGGTATGGAAACGACAAAACCATACTTTCACAATGGTAGGCTCCGCTCTGTCAAGCCCCTGTATTCCGTGACAGAGGGTCCATAGTCTATCGGGTAGAAGCTACATAAAGAGATGAGCAGTGAAATAACCTTGTTTTCTCAACTCAGTCATGAGGGTTGAGGAATCTTGTGGGTAAAGTTGGGCAACTTTGTAGAGTCATTTACAAATGATATTCGAATACACCGTGCTTCTGGTATATGGAGGTATGTTTAATGGGTGATTCCAATAACGAAACATAAGTAGATTTGGAAATAGTTTTAGAAAGGAGAAAATCTGGCAATCATTTTATTGAAACCCCCAATGTCCTTAAGAAGTTTATGGTTTAATATTTTGTGTTTAAAAGAAAAATATTTGCAAACAAAACTGCATCCACATAAAATAATAAACTGCTTTACCCCACTCCATGGCAAGCTCTTGCATATAGTTAAATAGCACTTCCCATGTAATTTATTGAGTACGGTTGGTTGTACTCAGTCTTACTTTATTTTCTCTAGCACAGAGATCAGAAGAAGAAAGAATGTTACAAGTCCCCGTGTTAGGGTTACGACCGCACTCAAACGTTCCTGTGGAGTTTTCTTTGGTTCTTTTGTTTGTAAGTTAAGTTTTAGGCTTGGACGCCCTTAAAATTGTTAAAATTGACTATTAAATATTATTTTAATCAAATTAACTCTTTTTAAATGTTCGTAAGCAGGTATGATACTTCTTTCGTCCGTAATGGAATTTCTGGGTTGTTACGGAAGGTAATGACATTTCTGTTCTAAAAAATAAGGCGTTACAAAATTGCTTTTACTAACGGACAAGATAAGTTTTAAAAGATTTTGAAGATAAGTTCTAAATGGTATTGAAGCTAGACAACGAAAACGGAGGCACGAAGAGCAGCTTTTCCCGAACCGAAATGGGCGGCGATTTTCCGAATCCCACCCTCCCGAACCATCATATTGCGGTTTGGTCCGGACCCGTTTGGCCTTATCGGAGCTCCGACTAGCCCGCCGGGACCGATAAGCGCAACGGCACCACGTCCTGGTGCTCCGCGCCACACGTCGGCGAATGCTCCCACTCTCGACTCCCCAAGCCAAGAACCTGGGTTATCCGTCTCTCCAATCTCCATCTCCATCCAGAGGCCGCGCCCCGAGTGCTCTCTCTCCTCACTCCACTGGGCGCGTCGCAGCGCAGCAGCTCAGGTTCGGTTCTTGAATCCTGACTACCTCCGCTCCCCTCCTTTTCTTCTCCTCTCGGTACGTTCTTGGTCCTGCGCCGCGCCTTCTGGATCGTTTCGGCGCTTCTTGTTCGATCTTCTCTTGCTCGTTTCTTGGGCGTGCTATGAACTGTGTTGAGTAAGCTAGAGAGAGAGAGAGAGAGTGGGGAGAGGTTCGGTTTGGGGAGGAGCGGCGCTTCTTGAGATATCTACTGAAGTCGCTGACTTTAATGATTGAATCACGCATGAAACGAAATGTGGATTCTAAAGCTCTGCAATCTTGCGCGTTTCTGGATAATAATCTCTCGCGACATGCTCGATCGCAGCCACATGAGTAGTGCATTTCTTGTCTAACATGGTGATACCAGCCTCAAAGGCTCAAACGCTCATTACTGAAAATGTGAGACCACCTGGTTCTGCAAGAAGATGTCTTGACCCTGTTCCATTGGCAATTCTGTTCCGCTCTGATTCCGGTTCTGTTGCGAATTTTTTTACCCGCTTGAAATGCAGATCACGGCACATGATGTCGCGGCAGTGCGCAAATCGCGTCTTCATAACCGAAGGCTCCAGCATTCTCCTCCATGGCCCCAAATCTGGAGGCACAGCCAGCAGGAGCCACAGCGGTGTCAGGTTCAACCGGCGCTGCCTGAGGGCTAATCTGCGGAGGACCGATCACCTCCATGTCAAGATCACTCGTTCCGAGGTGATTCCTGATTGCTCAGTTCTTGATACCAAGTGCGATTCACTTCTTGTTATAGTACTACCGCTAAGAGCAGCAGGATTTTGCCTGTTTTTCTTGACAGATTAAGGTGCACACAGTACTGCAAGTATCAGATGTTTTCGGTAGCATCGAGAAGTGGAGCAAACTGCAGTTGGTCACCGTGACAGGGCTGGTGGCATGTGCAGTTCTGCTAGTCCCTTCTGCCGATGCCACTGATGCTCTCAAGACATGCACTTGCCTGCTCAAGGAATGCAGGTGAGTGTTTGCAGTATGCATCTGCGTCATGGGATTCCACAACTTTCCTTCATTCTGTCAGACGTTGCTTTCTTTAATTAATTGAAGTCCAGCGACAACACAGATTTATCAGTGTTTGAAACAATAATATGTCTGAATCTGCTGCCAGGGACTTGTAGCATTGACAGTATGGTCGATTCTGTTTTAGTCAACTAAAAGCACTCCACAAGTTCGATCAGTAACTGTGTGTACAGTGCAATTAGTCTTTTTCAGTACTGCAGATTTGCTGTATTCATATGTTTCTGACCTAAACAAAATGGAATCAATTTCAGAATAGAGTTGGCCAAATGCATAGCCAACCCATCATGTGCAGCAAACGTAGCATGCTTAAATACATGCAATAATCGCCCTGACGAGACTGAATGCCAGGTAATTCTTTTTTTTTTTGGGAAACCATCAGTTCAGCTCAATCTCTCAGAAAGGTAACCTACTTTGTGTCATCCCGTAGATCAAATGTGGAGATCTGTTCGAGAACAGCGTGGTCGATGAATTCAACGAGTGCGCCGTTTCACGCAAGAAATGCGTCCCGAGAAAGTCTGACGTCGGCGAGTTCTCGGTCCCTGATCCATCTGCCCTTGTCAAGAACTTCAACATGGCAGATTTTAACGGCAAGTGGTACATTTCGAGTGGCCTGAATCCTACTTTTGACACATTTGATTGCCAGCTTCACGAGTTCCATGTCGAGGGAGACAAACTTCTCGCGAATTTGACGTGGAGAATCCGCACCCCCGACACCGGTTTCTTCACCAGGTCGGCCATGCAGCGGTTTGTGCAGGACCCCTCACAACCCGCAGTACTCTATAACCATGACAACGAGTACCTGCACTACCAAGATGACTGGTACGCGCCCTTTCTCCCTGTAAATTACCGTTGCTGTTGTCGTACTTCAGATTTATGAACTGAAGATTTGCTGAACTGCTGCAGGTACATTCTCTCATCCAAGGTAGAAAACAAGGAAGATGACTACATATTTGTCTACTACCGTGGCAGAAACGACGCGTGGGATGGATACGGTGGTGCCGTCGTGTACACAAGAAGCAAAGTTTTACCTGAGACAGTAGTGCCTGAGCTGGAAAGGGCGGCGAAAAGCATAGGACGGGACTTCTCCACCTTCATCAGGACCGACAACACCTGCGGTCCTGAGCCTCCTCTTGTGGAGAGGATCGAGAAGACCGTCGAGGAAGGAGAGAAGACCATCATCAGGGAGGTGGAGGAGATCGAGGGGGAGATCGAGGGAGAGGTCGAGGAGCTGGAGAAGGAGGAGGTGACATTGTTTAAGAGGTTGGCAGATGGCCTCATGGAGGTGAAACAGGACGTGATGAACTTCTTGCAGGGGCTGAGCAAGGAGGAGATGGAGCTGCTGGATCAGCTGAACTTGGAAGCGACCGAGGTTGAGAAGGTCTTCAGTCGTTCCCTGCCAATAAGGAAGCTAAGGTAGGTAACTCCAGCAGCCTCTCCAGCCTGTGCATGCAGGATTTGGAGAACAGCGTGCCATCAAGTAATGGTCAAAAGTAGATTCTATTTGCCGAGGCAGTACCTATAGTAACATATTGTTGAACAGACAGCAAAATTTTGATTCTTCTAATGTTCCTCCCATTGTCACAAAATATTCCCAAATTAGCTTATATGTAAAGCATCAGCAAGTATGTAACTTTCTGTCCGAAAAAAAAACAAGTATAGAACTTTGTGCAAGTGTTCCTAATATGATCTGGATTACACCTTTTTTTTCTCTGAGGATAGCTCAAATGCTGTTTAGTTTCCTTTGCTATTTATGGCAATTTACGTTCTTAAGTTATGTAAAATGCAAGTGAAACTGACGTTATCTACAATTACATATCTCATAATTTCATTAACCCTTTTTCTAATTGAGGCTCTTTAGAGAAGTTAATGATTCATTCGAAATTACTCTTCATCAATAGTGCTTCTATGCTCTTTCAAAGAAAACTGATATGAATTTTTCAAACAGTGGTGTCCAATGATTTAATGAGGGACCAGGAGAATATGAGATTGATTTGGTTGGTTTAATTTAATCATACCTTAAAATATTACTTGATTTTAATGCAGTAGCAAGGAAGCACACCATAGCTGACAAGTTGTCCATATAATCAGTCTGGAATCTATAGATGCAATTCTAGAAATATTTTATTATCAGCAACGAAAATTGTTCACTGCATACTTCACAGATCAAATGGCATCCTATACGTATGTTCCAAATAAGCGAAGAACATAAATGATAGAACAATTCAATTACAGATGCATACTCACACCAACAGTAATAAGCATCAAAAGTAACACAGGAAGAAAGAGTTTGGTAAAAAAATTCTTCACATGAACAACAATTTGATCCACAAGTAGCCCAGGAAACTTTCCAGAAATCTCTTTGATCATATCCTCGTTTTCTCAAAGTATACAGCAAGGGCATGTCTGGAGAAAAAGAAAGAAAGGTCAGTCCATAAAATATCTCTAAAATATCATGTAGTGAATGAAATAGAAACAAATAATGTTACTTGTGCTGATCATTAAAGCAACTAGATCTCGATATTACAGGTTTTCAAGTTAATCTCTCTGAATAAGTTGAAGGCTAACTCGTCTGAAGAATTTAGAGGCATAACAATTTAACATTCTGGACTAGTCCAGACCATAGTATTATGCTCAATTCAAAGATATAGACACAAAATATGTGCCTTTAATGCAAATTTTAGTGATTTAATATTGACAGATCAAAGTATCGACCTCTACCCATAAATCAAAACAAATGAACCTGAATACACAGTTGGGTGTAGCTTATTTTTTTGTGACATCTGAATATGATTTTCTTTTAAAATTTTGGTTGAATCTTACCCATTGAAGTTACCAACCACTCCTTTTGTTATTTGCAGATAATAAATTTACTTGTTCCCAAAAGGTTACCGACTCATCTGCTAGAGTATAGTAAATCGAAAGGTCACCAATGAATTAAGTATTATTGTGAATATTTTTAATAATATTAAGATCATACAATTGAAACTGTTAAGGTAATCCTGAACCAACTCTATAAAAAGTACTTGTTATTTAGACAGTCAGAGTAAGGTTCAACATCACATGGCTGGACAGATAGGATGGTTAATACAACACAATTTGTGGTGGTTGATCAAATGATTCATTTTGTGTTTAAACATTCTGTAAGTCTTTTTTTTTTTACATTAGAAGTGCTGTGGGAAATTGTGATATGAGTGCAAAAAAATGACCAGTCTAAGAAACCAGACTATTAGCCCAACCACAAAAGGGATTACTTGCTGATGCCCAAATAATTCTATAGCCAAATTGCATATGTCTATCTGGTTTTGTCATTCATGTTTTATTGTACATAATACATAAAATGGATGAGTGGTATGCACTAGGAATTCAGAAGTCAAACAAACATATAAGCAGACCAATGCTATCAGAGCCTGAAAGCATATTAATTATGAGCAGCTTTTACATACCTGTTGCACCTTATTTTCCTTGCTGTGATTAGTAGATGGCGGTTGCCTGGTCGACGAGTCAGGTGATAGTTTATCATTCCTCACCTTGTTGAAGATACCAGTATACTTTTCACCTGATGCTGCATTAGCCTCATCCCACTCACCAAATGGTGGAACAGCCACTTCCTCTTCAGGCTGGATTCAGAAATGCAAAAGCAACAGTACATTACTCCACAGACACTTCTAGACCACACACATTTCCGGACTAATAAGAAACCAAGGATTAGAAGGTACTACTTGGTAGCTTCGGCCACTCTGTTTCATCCTGCTCCTTCCAGGAGTATGCTGACCATGCCCCTCAGACGAAGCCCTCCTCTCTGGAGTATGCATTCCAGCTGTCCTGTGCTGTGGCTTCGAAGGATTGTTTGACTGCATTGGTGAAGCAGACCCAGCAGCTGGTCTGTAAGGGCTTCTCGGTGCACTAGCATTCCCCCCTTGTTCCTGCTGTGGATTTGCATGCCTTCGTGGTGCAGACTCACGTTGACGGGGATCAGTTTCAGTTCTTCTTCCATGTGGTGGATTCCTTGGACCTTGGTCTCGACGATCAGGTGTATATGCTGATGGATGCAAAGGTGACTTGCGAGGAGGTTCAGGGTGACGTCTTGCATCATTTGGATGGGAAGGAGTGCCTGTTTTCTTGTTCTTCCGTGCATCCTCGAACTTTTGTGTGTAAGGAGTGTTGCCAGTGTTTTCCCAGTCTCCAAATTCAGGAATTTCAGGTTGCTATTTAAACAAGATTAATCAGTAAAACTTGACAACTTTCTGGAGGGCTATGATTCATGATTCACAAGCAAATAAAAAATCCATCTGTTATTAGGATTTACCATTTTTAGAAAAAAAAAGAGCGAAGACAAAAAAAGTTTTCAGAACATCCCAAACTACGCTGATGACTTAATAATACTTAATAGTCAGGAGATTATTATTTCTGAAATAACTAGAGTTGAAATCCCTAAATACTAATACTGGAACATTTCAACCACAGTGCTGATTGGTAGATTCCCATGCAAAAGAAGAATAATTAATTATATGATACATGCTCAGGAGAATTGCTTTAAAAAGTAGTTTGCAATGTATTGCTAGTTGGCGATTCACATTATTATAGGTCAAGTGATTAATCTAGATCAATCCCAGATACTCAATTCTAGTATTTCGCGGTTCACTAGCTCAAAAGGATTCGCATCCTGTTTGGAAAGTCATTTACCATCCATCAATTCAAAAAAACATCACCTAGAACATAAAGTAGCCTAGCATACATAGCAGAAATAATTACCACAAAAATGACTAAAGTAGGATTACTGATTACCAGTTAAGTACACTGATCATTCATCAATATGTCTCTATATGCCTCTCTAAGACTTCCGGACAGAAATGTTTTAAATCAAAACTATCGCAAAAACATGCCCCATGTCTAAAATTACTCCAACCTGACCATGACAAGGGTGAAAAAAAGTATTTTTCTAAACTAATTCCTTTCTAACTGTAGTCTTAAAAAAGTTCGTCTGTAACTAGTTAATTAGCTAACAAAAGAGAGAAAATACAAATAAGGAATTGCCCTCCATCCAATACAAATGTATTATGCTAGACAAAGATATTAAGAACTCCAGATTTTTCCAGCTCTAGGAACATGATAAGTGTGTGTGTGTGTGAGAGAGAGAGAGAGAGAGAGAGAGAGAGAGAGAGATCAGAAATGAATTACTCACCGCCATTAGCCACTTTGAATCTGCGAGGCGGAGAAGAGCAGATCCTGTAGAAAGCAAAATGCTAGACTGCCTCCTTTCTTCGAAATTCTTGGGAAAACAGAGCACAACCCTCCAAAAGAAAAGCACAAAAGTGCCAAATTTTCTCACTAAACTGGACACTAATGCTCCTTTATCCCAACCACCCAGAGAAAACTAGATCAAGTTCAAAATAAAGGAAGAGCAAAAGAAGGCACCTTTCACTCCAAACCCTCCAGAGGAAAAATCGAACTCCAATTTTGTGGGGGTTTTTTTTTGGCAAAGGACAAACTAAAGGTGCCTCCTATCACCTAAATAATCAAGAGAAAGAAAAGGATTGAAGGGAGCTCGAACAAGCAAATCAAATCCTCCCAAGAAATCAAGAACCAAAGGCGGCTGATTTGACCCCCAGTTCTTCAGAAAAGCACCAAAATTCTCCCCATATAAGGCGCCCCTGCCACCCTTCCTACTACTAGAACAGACCAAACATCAAAGAATCCAACCACCAATCCTCCCAACAAACAACCAAATTTCTTCAAGAAAGCAGGGGGAAAAACCACCCAAGGAACGGCCAGAGGTGGATCCTTTCACGCTAACCCTCCAAGAGAACGGCCCAAACTCCTCAACAAGGTGGATTGGAGAGGTGAACTCCTTCACATAAATCTTTCAAGAAATTACATAAAAAGGCTTCTCCAAAAACTTATATTTCTCCAAGAAAACAACCGCTAATCTTCTCCTACCGCTCAAATCCCAAGAAAGGACCCAAATCAACCTAGAAAGAAATCAAAGGTGTCTTCTTTCGTCTGACTTCACAGCTTCGGAAGTATGCTCATGTGTAATACATTCGCATACGCAAGAAGTACTGACGAATTCAGAGGGAAGAGAGAGAGGAGGTTGGGAAGAGGAAGGAAAAGGAGAAGGGAAGACGACAAAAGCCGTTGACGAGGGAGCGCTAGGGTTGCTAATGGTGTAAAGTCCTTCACAAGCTCGGTCCAAAGCTAAAATTCAGTTCAATTGATGCAAATCCAATATAGTCTAAACTCAAAATAAAGAAACTTAGATACAATCCAAGCCCAAAAAAGGCTTAAGCCTTGATCTAGACCAGAGCACACACTCACCGTAAGCAACAAGAGAGAAGTGAAGAGTCGACCTACTGCCGCCGCTCTTCGTAGAGACTGTGATGGTAAAGGTGACAACAATAAAGGCAATAGTGGA
This sequence comes from Dendrocalamus sinicus, assembly GCA_036346575.1. Classification (NCBI taxonomy): domain Eukaryota; kingdom Viridiplantae; phylum Streptophyta; class Magnoliopsida; order Poales; family Poaceae; genus Dendrocalamus; species Dendrocalamus sinicus. Next base: position 24,628,279 of record CM070650.1, read on the forward strand.
GACAGGAGAGGGCATCGGCTGTGGGGGCAGGTCATACCATGCTCCTCCTCGGGCACGTCTCCTCCATCGCTGAGTTTGTTGTAGTATCACAGTTGTGCTGAATCAGGAAACTCGTGCATGCGTAGTTGCTCCGCCAAACACCGCCTTCTCGTGTTGCCAAGCCAGATCTGGCCAGAGAGGGAGATAAAGAGGCAAGCATGGCTCGAATCTTGTCGGATCCGGCCATGTGGTGGCGGTGCGAGGGTGACAGCTTGTGAGGAGGTGTGGGGAGGCAAGAAAAAGGCTAGCCTCAGCGAGGTTTGCGTCGTGGCGACCGGTGAAAGAAAGCAGAGGAGGTGGGGAAGAGGCCAGCGTGGACGAGGTTTCCTGTTGCGATGGCCATGAGAGACTGGAGACGGCGGAAAAGAGGACGTCGTCAATAGTGAAAAGACGAGGTTGCTTGTGCTAGTAATTTTTGGATTAAACTGAGCACTTAGGGTATTTTCAATAGTGTTATCTTAGTTATCTCTTAGCTATATTAAATGAGTAAAATTTTATACGGAGAAGAAAAAAAGGTTAAGAGAGATAATATGTTATATTTTATGCAAGAGATGACTTAAACCCGTAAATCAACAAAATAATAAAAGGGTGTGAGACACGAGGTTACAATGAAAATAATATAAAATAGTTAGAGAAATAATTTACTATTGAAGTTGTTATTTTTAATGCTGTTTTTAGATGTGATGAAATCTTTAATGCTGTATTTAGATGAGATGAAGTCTTAAAAATAATTTTAAGAAACAATCTATTATATATATATATATATTCATGGTAGGGTCTGGCATCAGCCAACAGGCATGGTTCTTATCCAAATAGATACAGATCCGAAAAAGAGTCCAATCCATATACCAAAAGAGTCTAATCAAAAGCCTGACGGGTCCCATTAGCAGCCTACGGAGCGCCGCTATTTGCCAGTTCGAAGCCTTCAGAGCACCGCTTTCGATACGCAGATATTAATGTTTGACATCCCACCTACCACTTTGGATTTATCCTTTTAGCTTAAACAAAAATGTAAACGAATCATTACCGTGTGTCCATTGACATGATTGGATTATTCGTACGGAAAGAGCTCCGGTAAAATTTCTGCGATGCAAATAAACTCGAATTGATGAACAATTTACTGTGCGGTTTAAAACTTGAAGGCAATATAAATGTGGATTCTGCTATAATTTAGACAAATCACTGCCGACATAGGTCAATATATAGCAAGTTTAAGGCTGATTTTTTAGATAATGGAAAAATTCCGGCATCTGCAACCGCACACAGCCGAGACTTACAACATTACTGCTTACAACGTTATTGCTTATTTGCTGACAAAGATAAAGAATAAGATTATCCTGAAATAGAATAAAATCAAATGCAAAGTCTATTATTACTTTGCCACCCATTATTGGCAAACACATGTAAAGCGATAACCTCCAACGCTTTGCTTGCCAATCTAAACGTCTCCCTTTTATCTTCACGCTGCAGCAGCGCCAAGAACCGCAACCAATATGCTCCTCTGAAAATAGCCTGCATAAAAGAAATATTTTGTTTTTGCTCAAAGACAATGTCATTATGAGTACACCAAATTGCCCAAATAATAGCAGCAGCCCCCACAAAAATTTGTTTTTTATACTCCCTTCCAATGCCCGTGAGCCAGCCTCCAAGCATGTGAGAAGTAGATCTAGGTGGGGTTAACCCGGTAGCAATTTGAATAATATTCCAAATAATTTTAGCATGGCAGCAATAAAAAAAGGTGCTTTATGGTTTCATTATGATCACAGAAACTATATTTTTGGCTGCCAGTCCATCTCCTCTTAGTTAAATTGTCCTTTGTTAAGATAACACCTCTTTGGAGGTAACAAAGGAAGATTTTTATCTTAAGAGGGAGCTTCAATTTCCAAATGAATTTATGAATGAAAGGGATACCCTGGTTCATCAAGTATGCATACATAGACCGTATAGAGAATTGACCATGATTATGTAAATCCCAGTTAAAAACATCCCTCTCATTTGAAAGTTGAACATTTACTATTTTAGCTACTAGGTTTAGCCAAGCCGTCAATTTATCCCCAGTTAAAGCTCTGCGAAAAGAGACATTAATAGGCACTTGATTCATGACCGTCTCCACAGTTACATGAGGGTTGTTGGCTATGTTGTAGAGGCTGGGAAATTGATCTTTTAGGGGTGAAGATCCTACCCAAGTGTCTTCCCAGAATCTAGTTTGCGAGCCATCTCTTATTTTGAAAGACCCACATCCCATGAAATCCTCCCTGATCCTTAGCAAACCTTTCCAAAAATGCGAATCCCCAGGTTTAGATTGAACCTGAGTAAGGCATTTTGAGCTCAAATATTTATTTCTTAGCAAATTTTGCCAAATTCCATCTTCATTCAACAATTTGAAAAGCCATTTGCTTAGAAGACATTTATTCTTGATCCAAAGGTCAGGTATTCCCAACCCACCTTGATCTTTTGGACGACAAAGGATGTTCCATTTGGCGAGGCGATACTTTCTCTCCAAAGTTTCAGTAGGGATTGGATTTATATCTTCTAGTTAAGAGTGAGATATGGAAAACATTCGGTAAAGTACGAAACACGACACTAGGAATGTTGTGGTTTAATGTTTTCTTTTGAATAGAGGTGTCGTAGAAAATAAATATATCCATTTTTTTCTAGACATTACGGTAGCATCAAAAAGTCTTTGGACTACAATATGCTAACTCTTATGCCCTAGCATATATAGACCAGTTCCTCGACATTATATTATGGTAACAATTACGTAGTCTTAATATATTATTCTTATGAAGTGCATCATAAAACTCGTATTCCCAATAATCAAGATACGCTGTCACATTCATTCTAGTTGTTTAGGTATCTATATTTGTATATAGTAGTTAGTAAAAAATATTTTTTTCTTAGCCATAACAATAAAATTATACTAAAATTAATAAAGAATTAAAGATTCTCATAACTAAATAGACTGACGTCTGAATGTCTGATCAAGACAAAACATTAACATTATTTTTTTTAAAAAAAAGCAAAGCACCTTGCTAGCGAGGTAACCGGATGCTTTGTACGAAAGATTGGAGATGAACAACTTCGATCTTCTCGAGGGAGAACCGTAGTTTGATCTTCTTGGATCAGCCATGTATTAATTAATCAATGGCATCTCTTCTAAAATTAAGGAATATCCTAGTGGCACTGTTATTGAGGGCCAGGATAGGTGCTTCGTTGGCAAATGGCAAACGACAAGCATCATGTAAAATCTGCATTTAAAATAAGGGAGTGTCTATACAACATTCAACTATTTTTTAGGACAAAAACAGTCAGATTTTGAGCCGTTAGATGGAGATCTAACACCCTAGATCATTTTTTTTGAGGGGGTCATTTTTTTGAGGGAGGGCTTGTATGAGTGGATCCGTTGGATGAAGATCTAACGTCCCAGATCAATCTGACTATTTTTGAGGACAAAAACAGTCAAATGTTGTATAGACATTCCTTTAAAATAATAGGTTCTTGTGCCCCTGCCTGTATATGCAGCTAATTAAGTTAATCATTAGGACATATACAATAGTCTGTCATTTAAAATTATTTCTATGATTTTTTATCTCACCTAAAGATGGTAATAGAGATAATATCTCTAATAGTAAATCACTATTATAAGTATTTTATTCTATTTTCATATAACTTCTTGTCTTACGTCCTTTCATTATTTGCGTTGATTTATGGGTTCAAGTTGTCTCTTGTATAAAAGACATCATATTATCTCTTCTCATTTTCTCTTTTCTCCACATAGAATTTTACTTATCAACATAGTTAAGAGACATCTGATATTACACAATTGAAATGCCCTTAATGACATAAGCCTGATGAGCATTGCATGACGGTGAGACAATGTGAAATAAACGCCAGCATCTCTTCTAAAGTTAAGGAATATCCTAGAGGCACTGTTAACGAGGGCCAGGATTGTAGCTTCGTTGGCAAATTAACGCCTAGCATCATGTAAAATCTGCACTTAAAGTACAGGTTCCTATGCCCCTGTCTGTATATGCAGCTAATTAAGTTAAATCATTAATGACACAAAGCCTGATGAGCATTGCATGACGGTGCTCTGCTTAATTAATTATTACTTAACATCCAGGCTCGATCGCAGAGAGATTTCTCCAGCTGAAGTTGCCATCGACAAGCACTCCAAAATTTCCACATCTTGACAAAAAAAAAAGATCTCAACGTCCCAAATCCAATAGCTGTTCAAGAACTATTTTCTGTCCTATAATTAAGTTGATTAAACACAGTACGCGTTCAGACTAGCTGGTCTCAATTTGTAAAAGTCGACCACGCATGCATGCAGAAGAATCGGAACCAAAAGTTTAAATCAAATCAGTGGCCGTCAGAAGACGGTCTCAAAACCTTCAAAAAGATAAGACACGGTCTTGAAAATCTCCTTACTACTAGTTATGTACCCATGCGTTGCAATAGAACTTATTGAATGTATAGAGAATTATGCTATAATTGCTCTGATCGATTGAAAAATAGAGAATGATAAGAAATTAAGAGAATAGAACGGTTGAAAAAGAATAGACTAACCACCAACTCATTCTTTCATAATAGTAAAGATTAGCTATCGATCCAGACCGTTCATTTTCTGATCAAAGGGGTTAGTTGTTTGAGCGTGTGGTCGATCGTACGTATCCGCTACGTACGGTTGTTGAAAGGCTTCGCGCCGATCGGATCCATATTGATGGAAAATGACCGATACATGCATTCATTCTTTTCCCCTCATAATTAATTTTGTTGATTAGTTAGCTTGATTATTTTGCTGATAAGATATGATGATTTCTTGTCAAGATAAGGGACATGCATGCATGCTTGATTACTTTGCTGATAAGATATGATGACTTCTTGGGGGCAGGCATGCATGCATACGTGGGAGATGCATGAATGTCTTTGTGGCTTCGGATTTTGGTCTTGGTTTATGGTTTTTAGTCTGTTCGTAAGAGAGAGAGTATGAAGTAACAGAAACGTAATATGGTTTTAGTCGATATAAATGAAATTGCTATAGTATACACTACAATCAACTTGTAGATCTTATCTTAAAAAGATATTTTATTTGAAAGTTAGTTATCATAGAAAAACTAAAAATAATATTTAGAAACCGAAAAGAAGAACTCGAAGAGACCCTCAAAAGCAGGTAGATATCATGATCACCCACATACATGGATGTATATCCCGACCTCCTTGGTTACTTTTGACATATATAGCCACGTTTCTACCTCAATGTTTGGTTAATTACGAGTTAAATGCAGTCCTGCCAGTTTATGCCACCTAGATATGGCCAGTTTGGAACACGGGATTGTAATACCACAGATATACAAATGGGAAACAATAGAGATAAGAAAGGGTTTTTGCCGTTAGACCCATCGGCGTTTAGGGTGCCGAATATTTAACGCTCGTAGAGGTTCCCAGACTGCCCAGGGGTAGTCAGCACCGTCTAGAGAGCCGTATAAAAATTAGCGCTCTCGGAGGTTCCCAGACTGCCCAGGAACAGTCGGGACCGTCTCGCGTTACGGGTTTTCATCCTCCAGCGAGAAATTCTACCTTACCTTTTTACCGACTTACCCGCTGTAGTAGAAACCCCAAAACCAACAAAACCCCTTGGACCAAAATGCCCTTGGGTAGTCAGGTATATGGGAGAAGAATGGGAGGGCATGCCGGTCATTTCACAAATGCAAAGGCAGCCCCAACCATGCTCTTAAAAAGCTAGCACATTTCAGCAAGCCCACATTTCCCATCTCATCCCCTTCTCAAACAAGGTAAGAGTAAAACCAGAGGGAGCCATCTCCCTCAGTCCCTTTTTCACTGCCAAGGCCGAGAGCCACCCCAAAACACAAGCACGCCCACCCAAAGTCTACCACAGAGAGTAGGAGAAGAAGATGGAGCCCGAAGGAGGAGGAGCAAGGGAGTGCCCGACCGTGTCAGCAAGAAGAGGAACCACCTGAACCTCAACCTCATCCTCGCCCATTCTTTTTCTAGCTCGGCAATCAAGTAAGCTCACCTCCCATCCTTGTTCGGCGCCATAGCACAAAGCATGCCAGAGGTGAAACACATAGAGTAGTGAAGCAAACCGATGGATGGTAGATTGGGGAGGTGGTCGGGTGTAGAGGAGGCTTTGGGTTGTCGGCCGACCGTGAGTTGAGGACGGCGGGCCCAAATGGGGGCCCTCGGGGAGGCCGGGTATTGGGCTCCCGGCCGGCTGCAAGCCGGGGCCGGTGAGCCGAGGGAGGCGAGGTGGCGCAGGCGACCGAGGGTGGAGAAGGCGGATAGCGGCCGTTGGCTGTGCCGGTCGGGCGACGGTGCCCAGCGCCCCACTGCCACATGCGCACGCAAGGGGAGGCAGATCTGGTCCCAACCGGCCGGATCCGAGGCGAAGTAGGGGGCGACCGGCAGTGGGCCCGAGGGCCAGCGAGCCGGTCTCGCCCGCGCGCCGTCACGCCGCCTGGAGAAGCGCGTGGATGGAGTCCCGCGCGCAAGAAAGAGGGGGAGAGGAGGAGAAAGAGGAGGTGGGGCAGGTAGAGGGGCCGCTGGAGGTGAGGGGGGGGGGGGGCCGGCGACGCCGAGCCAACCACGCGCCGCTGCGCCGCCCTGGGGTGGAAACAGTGAGGAGGAGGCCCTTTTTGGCCAGTTAGAATGGGGAAGGGAGAGAGAGACAGCAGGGAGAGGATAAGGCCACTCGGCCGAAAGAAAAAAGAAGGGGAGAGAGAGAGGCCGGGTAGGAAGAAAAGAAAAGAAAGAGAAAGAAAGGAGAGGAAGAGAAAAGGAGAGGGAAAAAAAGAAAGGAAAGAAAGGAGGTGAAAAAGAATAGAAAAAAAGAGAGAAGAAATGGGGAGGTACCTGCGCGACGGGACCTTGACCCCGTGCATTTGATACGCGAGTTGGGTCAGGCACATAGAATCGTCGTTACCCGTTTTAAGCTCTGAGTTTTGATTTGCCGTTGAGTCGGGTTGACATGTGCACAGGTGGAGGTCCCAGGTCGGAGCCGTCTACGCATCGTCCCCGAGGCTAATCAGGCAAGTGCATTGTAAAGCGGTGAATTCGGGTAGTGATTTCTGTTAAATGAATGATGATGCATTGCTTACCATGTTGGGGTAAGTTTACTATTTCCGGATGATGCCTTACTTACCATGTTGGGGTAAGTTTACCATTTCCGGGTGCATGATGAGAGATGATGAATGATGAATGTTGAGACATGGCATGTTGATATGCATAAATGAAAAACTTGCATTGCATGCATGTCATGAAAAGAGATAGCGTTGGTCCACGTTGAGTGGACGCTCCACGGGAGTGGAGTTTGAGGTCCCTGTATGAGAATGACGGGCTACTGTGGTCCCCGTATGAAAAAGGACGGGCTTGTGATCCCCGCATGGAAACATGCGAGCATGGGTGAGCATCGACGGGTGCTCGCTCTGCTATACCGGTATAGGCTAAAGAGTTAAGAAAGAAGTGCATGTGCATATGCATGATGAATGGTTCTTCAGAACTTGAAGTGGTTAAAGGGAAAAGTGGTTAATGAAACTGGAATGATTATGGTCTAATGAATGAACATGTTATTTGCTGTTTTGCTTTGTACTTGCTGAGTCGGTGGACTCACCTTTGCTTTTTTGATATTTTTAGGTGACCGTTGAAGATGTCATATACGGGCGGGAGTAGCACATGAATAATTGGCATGAACCAGCAACACTTTTGTATTACCTTTTGTCAGTTTATTTTAGTCTTTACTAGGCTAGAGTATTCGTTAAAAATGCTATATTGTACCTGAACGCAGCAATATAAATAAACTTAATGTTGGCTTAAATTCTTCTAGTGCTAATGAAATGGTAAGAGTATGCAGAGGTGGTAACATTCTGGCTCAGAGGGTGGGCGGGGTGTTACAGAGATTTTTACCAGAGTTTCATAGAAAACAGTCCCAAACGGCGGGCTTATTATTTGAGATGGTTTTCCATGATGAAAACATCATACTTCAAAATGGTGTGCTTATACATAGTAGTAGATCCTTGCGTACAATTAATAGCTGTTCTTCAACGCCTATCAGCCTGTCTGGAACGGAGGATTTCCAAATGAAATCAAAAGGATCTGTTTATCTCTGCATGTATGCTTCTCGTAAAATTGCTGCATTCCGAAAAGTACAAATGCAAGCGTACGTACAATACCTGCTAGTACCAACCATGAGCTTATAATAATCTACAATTATCGTCCGTACGTCTGTGATTATGCTTACACTTTAGAGAGATTCGTAGGGCTTAATTAGTCAAAGTCAACTTGCAACTGCAAAGTGGCAGGCACATGCATCCCTGCCTAACCGAGTTCATATACAGGAAAGTCCAGTAGCTTGTCTGTAATCAGCCTACTGCACTATGCATGGGTTTCTCTCTTTGCTTTGTGAACTATTATCGAGCTCTTACCTTTCACCTAGCTCTTACATCTTCAGAACTACTTTTGCAATTTATTATTTACTAGGGATTCTTTTTCCAGAAAAATATCAATAGGTGCTTCTGCTACTTAGTTTAGCAGGATATTTTTTCTTCTTAATTTTGAAGACTAGTTTACCAGGAATTATAAAAGGATTGCACATCTCAAGTGCTTTACTACTTTATTCCTTTCCACAAGGGTTGCCATCTTCTAGAACCAGGCCATGCATCAGCTTGCTCCAAATGTTGACCATACTTTGAAGTCCGAAGGTTTGAACGAACATGTCTTTAAATTCGTCTAGTCAGCAGTCCAGACTTGACAAGCGTTACTTTCTTATCTCTGTGTTTGGTGTAACTGTGTAACCAAATAAATTGGCTTAGGCCATGTTTTAGTTTGGATTTTATCCTGTAAAATGGTTGATTTAGTATGGACAATAACCTTCAGCTTTGCCCAACAAAACCGCTAGTGTTTGTGAATTGATAAAATCAGTCAAACAATTTTACCAGACAAGTGTCATACACCAATGTGTATGCATCTTAATTAATCTACAAATCAAAGTGGCTTGTATTCTGGGCTTTGTCTGTCAATTTTTCATCTGTATTGTTCTTTGAAGAGTCCTTTTTCTTGTATTCATCATCAAGTCGTGAGTCCAAAGTCCAATGTTCATACGCTGCTGATGGTCCTGTCCTTTTATAATTTGACTCTCTGAAGAATTCTAAGATCGGTCATTCTGACCATGGCATGGCGTTCTCGTTTCTTTAATCTGTTACATTCGTCAGACTTACTAGTCTGTAACCATCCCCTATTGCACCACTGTTAATTAGGTACTGATAGCTTCAAGAAAAAAGAAACAGTCTTTTTGCAGTCATAGGCGACCGATAAACAAATGACTTGATGTTTGATACGGTACCTGAACTTAACCACTTGAACAAAGCTGAGATCATATCAACCTCCTTGTCTTCCTACTTCCATCAACCTACAAGGAAATCAACAAATGAAAAAAACAAAACAAAATCATATGTTTTGATAGGCCCCCTTTGTGGTTTCTTTTCATGTGAAAATCATCACAGGATCAGTGTTAGTCAATGCTCATTGGATTATAATATCTACATAGTGTTCACCTTCCAATCTAAGATTCTTTTTTTTTTTTGCGACGAGAAAAGTAGTTCTTTTAACCCATGAAAAATCGATATGATATTTGTCATTTGTCTTCATCTACATGAAATCTATAGATACTGTTGTCTAACCCAAGTTCCCAATGGCAGCGCATTACGGAGATAACAAAGGTGATCGAAAAGATTAGGTAGGGAAAGGAAGCTCTTGACTGGTTCAAGCATGATAATGCATGCCTGGTGTGCACGGATATATAATGGGTGCGACTACAGTGCTCCTAGGTACGCTGGAGCCTTACATAGGGCCAATTCTACATGCATGTCCTATATCTGAATACTTTGTGTGGCCTATGATTTAAGTCTGCCTTGCTTTTGTCCTTTTGCAGCCCCAAAAAGCATATAGCCCAAAAGAAAATCGGACGAGGCACATTTTTCCAAGTCTCCTTTTCTCAGCAAGTTGGAGGTATGCAAACATGGTGAGACCCAACTTTGCTCCTGTGCATGAAGCATCTATACTTGCTGCACATCCCAGCCTCCTCAACTCGTTTGGATGATGCTAGGAACACGTGTGTCTTTGCCCTTTTTTACTTTGACACAAATATATAGCACTATCGTACACCACAGTTAATGTGATAATTATTAAACTATAGTATGGTAATTAGTTAAAATTATATATGGTAACATAAGATTCAACTGATGATAAGTTTTATTTTTTTTCTGAATTCATACGCAGGAGATATTTTTCAATTTAAGGTGGTAATTAACCACAGTGGTATCTAATAACTCATAGAACTCTAAGTGGTGATTTTTGTTAAAAATGTGGATACTTTTAACAAATTACCACCCTAAACTCAAAATTATCATCATTTCTATGAATTTAAAGAAAGGTTAAAAAAAGTACCTTCAGTTGCATCTTAAGTTATCATCTATATTTTAAAAAATTACTGCATCAAGTTTTCAAAATTACCATCTTTAGTTTTGTAAATTTGTAAATTTTATCATTAGTTGCACCGTAAATTACCATTGTCAGTTTTAACAAATTATCACCCTAATTTCAAAATTTTACCATCGTTTTTGTGAGAGTAAAAAAGCTCAAAGTTTACCATCCTTTACACCTTAAGTTATCCTTGTAGCTTTAATAAATTACTGAATTAATTATAGAATTTACCATCATTTTGTAAGTCTATGTTAAAAAAAAGTTCATTTACCATCATTAGTTTTAGAAAGATTAAATAGTGACATTAGTTGTACCCTAAGTTACCATTTGCAGTTTAACAGATTGCCAACCTAATTTCCAACAATTACCATCAACTGAACCCTAAATTATCATTTGTATTTTTATTGAAGTATCACCCAAATTTTTTTTTGTCTTAGCGCGTGCAAATTATATAGAATAATGCCATACATGAAGTACTCTCTCCATGGAATCTAAAAATCAACTATATTTGGAATGCAAGAATTAGGTCACCAGCAAATAGAACATTTTGATTGCAAGTTGTAAATCTTCAATTAAAAAGAAAAGAAACTCCACGACACGACTATCAGATTACAGAGACACGAAGGTCAACAACAGGCCCTACACAGAAAAAAATCAGCTCAAACCAATGAACCCATGAAAGGCCATGGATTATTGCTGTCACAAGGATAGCAAATAACAGCGCCATAACAGTATAATGCACATTTAAATTTACATAATAAGTAGCAGAACGACCCTTTTTCTGGCCCCTCCTCTTGCTGGAATGCTGTAGATGAGTTTTTGCTCTTTTTGTCTGTCTCGTCACTGAGGGGATCTCTGATTAGCAATGCTTCAGATTGCACTAATCCAGAACTTCTTTTAAAAGTAAGGCGCCGAAACATTTTTCAGACATGCAACTTTGGTCTCCATCAACATTTTCATAAGCAACATCTTCCACAACAATAGGACCAGTTATTTCTGAAGTTGCCTTCAAAATGCAATGCAAGGCGGTCAGCTAAGAAAGTAATGCATGTACGAAACTCAACAGTAATTAGACATTAGAACTAAGTAGTGAACCATGTAGCTTTGAGAAATTCAAAGAAAAGCACTTAGAATGCATTAGTCCATAAGTAGCACCATCTTGTTCAGATATGAGCTGCTAGGGCTTGTTCAAAGTGACCTCAGTTGAAGTTACCTCCCTACTTCTATAGCTCTATCCATCCAGAACTCTTGTAACAAAGGCATGTCAACCTCTTGTAAGCCAGTAAGCTACGAGCATAATTGGGGCCTGTTCTTTTTGGCTGTGGCTTGTGGCTTTTGGCTACGACTTTTGGCTTTTAGGTTGTTTGTACGAGAGATTACAGAGTAACAAAAACTCATGTGCGGTTTTTGCCAATATAAATGAAGTCAGTAAAGTATGCACTACAATTAACTAGTAGAACTTATCTTGAAAAAATATTTCGTTTAAAAACTAGTTACTGTAGAAAAGCCAAAAAGCAGCTTTTAGAAGTTGAAAAGAACAGAGCCCAAGACCTAGGAGCCAGGTTACAAAAGACAAAATAGTCAATTCCCCAAACTAAAACCAAATCAATCCAATCCACCAATTGATGATTTCCAAGAAATCAAGCATCAAGCCTTCTGATTCATTGCAGGAAGGAGCAGGATAAGGAGTCTGATGGTTTCGGGGACTCCAAATTTGGTGCTTCTTAGAATATACTGTATAAGTAAAATCCATTAGATAGATCCTCATAAGCAACTACACAAATAGCTAAACCCAACAATGGCTAGGAGGTACAGTTAATCTCAATCGGCCCATGTGATAATAATCTCATTCCCAGGTACTTTATTCTATCCAACGTGCTAGGAGGATCAGTTCGATTAACATCAGCAAGAAAGATGAGCAATCCAGACTAACATTGCACATAAAAGTTACTCTAGTCTATAATATATCTCTCTCCTTGTGTCTCATCCCTTTCAAGCCTTGTAATCCGGCCTCTATCCGTGCAATATTTAGCTCCATGAACTAAAGTTCATAACAATATAAGCTAGAATGACGAGTGAGAGTCTATCATCATTGGCAAATGACGACCATAGTAACACAGAGACCATAGGACGACGAAGGGAGAAACTACAGATTTCATCAAGCAACAAGTGGACAATAGTAACATAAAGATGTTAGCAACTATGACTCAGACCCTAATGCTAGGACTAAGGAGCTTTGGAATGGCAAAACAGCTAATATGGTCCTAGTTAAAAACAAAACATTACATCTCATCAGCACTGAGCTTCAAATGGTTTTGTTCAAGTGAGATACATCAAACTTCGAAGCATTATAGGTAATTGTGTGCTTGGACCAATTCATCAAGTGGACAATAGTTCAATTGCAATCGTGCTAGTTTATGGACTATATACACATGAATATATAAGGGAATAAACTGCATTTGAACAGGTCTAAACTGAATTAAAGTGGTTTTGACTTTTATAACTTAGCAGTAATGAAATTTGATGCAGAAGAAAAGTAACAAGGCCATTAGTAAAAGCTTCCAATATAAAATGATGTCAATTTGGTTACATTAGCCCTAAGGGGAAAGGGCAAACAGCATTGCCACTACAACAGGTCTTCTAGAAAAATTAGGGCCTATTTGGAACACATGAATTTTACAAGAAACAATTCAATTCTCATATTCCAAACGGGGCCTTAGACATTAATAATTACCTCTTGCCAAATATCTCTTTGTTTCACACCATCATCAGCCATCATGAACCTGCATAGTTGTTGATGCACCATCACCACAAGATCAAAATAAAAAAATGGTTCAAAATAAATAGTTAGAACAAAGCAAACATTAAATAAGTTCAGCAGTGATCATTGGGATTTCGTATGGCCATGCAAGTAATTTGTTGATGCACCTATTACTGTTAAATGTAACAATTTGCTAGCTCTTTCCCAACGTAACAATGTATAGTGGTAGTACATTTTTTTATATTTTCACCCAACGAAGAAATGGAAGTGAATTTCAAGTCATTTTTCAGCACAAAGGCAACTGTAATTGCGTTACTGAAGCGTGGAGCACAACAATAGTTCATGTAGAATCACACATTTTACTTGCATATATAGCAATCGCATTCCATCATGTAGTTCGGCAAATATAATAACCAGCTACAAAAAGTACCCTATTTGATAAAAAAATTCTCTCGAAAAGGCAGGAGATTTGCATTTAATTCCTTAAGGAGGGTAAGGTAAGCGGTACAAAGGTGGCCTAACGGCCGAATTAGGCAAGGTTAGGCCGAATTAGGCAAGATAATACAGATAGAAGAATGACTGTGAGGAGACCTGCGCTAGACTTGCAAAGCACCTAGCCTATCTCTAAGGATTTACAACTTCGAATTGACAAAAGAGGACCAAGCGAAGAATTCTTGCTAGATCCATAGAATGCACTCATCAATGTTTAATCTGCCACGGTCGTGGTGGAGCATATTCCTTTCTTTCCAAATCATCCACACAATGAGGATGACAAGGGAGTCGACAGCTTTGAGAAGGATCTTGGGGGCCATTGCCTTGAGCCCTTGACAGCAACCCAACAATCACAGAAGGTTGAGTCCAAGTATTGGTATGAAGGGCAAATCACTAACCACGACAGGATACGAAACCAAATTAGTTTAGACACTGAGCAGGCGACGAGTAGATGGTCAATTGTCTCGGCCTCTTGGTCGCAAAGCAGACAAGAAGCGTGGGCTTGGATGTTGTGCTTCCGAAGCCTCGCGAACGTCCAAACCCTTCGCTTGAGAGCTAACCAGGCAAACATTGTGGCCTTCAGGGGTACTGAACTCTTCCACAGGTGCTTGGCGTAAGGTAGGAGCAAAGTGCCCTCATATAAGGCGAGATAAGCTGATTTGGCAGTATATTGGCCGTCGGAGGTCCGCTGCCAAATGATTCTATCACTGGTCCCATGCTGCAAATGGATCTGGTCTAGCAGTGAGCATAAGTTGATTGCCTTAAGGATTGCCTATGCGGAGAGGGGGCCCTGGATTTGCGTCATCCAGGTCTGATTGTGCAAAACGTCCTTCACCAAAGACCGTTCTTTATGGTGTCTCTTTACCATTGTCCAAATCATCGGTGCAACCTCACGAATTGTCTGGCGCATCAACCACCTATCTGTGCAAAAGCTGGCTAGCGAGCCATCCCCCAACTGAAAGAATGCTAACGTGTCAAAAAATGCTAACTTGTCAAAAAAAACTTTGGATAGCCGAATCCTCTTTTTGCCGGACAAGGTTCCACAGACGGTTTAGGTCAAAACGTGCCATCCATTCCCATCTGGATCGAAGGGCAATACTTATGAGCCTAAGGTCTGTTATTCCAAGCCCTCCATGTGAGAAGGGACGACATGTTTGGTGCCAACTGACGAGACATTTTCCTAAGATGCACAGACTATCACCCGCCCACAGAAATGCTCTTCGTCGCTTGTCGATTGCTTTCACAACCCAAACCGGGATCTTGAGACAAAGAAGTGGGTAGATGACCATGGAGGAGAGTACTGTTTTCATAAGTATCATTCTCCCTGCACGAGAGAGCAGATGTGTCTTCCATGTGGGCAGTCTTGTGTGAAGTTTGTCAATGAGGGGTTGCAGATCGGATCTTTGCAACTTGCCGAGGGATAACGGCATACCCAGGTAGTTAATTGGCAGTGTAGCCGTATTGCAGGCGAGAACTTCCTTTGCAGTCTGGATCTCATCTTGGGAGCAACAGATGGGGACAATCAGCGACTTTTGAAAATTTGGGTGAAGTCCTGTGGCAGATCCGAAAAAGGACAATATCTCCCTAATCGCAATGAGATCATTGACCGCCGGGTGAATGAAAATCATGACATCGTTGGCATACAGGGAGCAATGCTATGGCAAAAAAGATGAAGACGTCAATATTTGATCTCACCTGGCAATAATCAGAATCTGCTTCACTACCTCCATTGCGATGACAAACAATAGGGGGAAAGGGGGCCCCCTTGCCGCAATCCTCTGTGGTTGAAAATGGGTTTGTCCAGTGTGCCATTGAACACAACTCTGGTGGATGAAGTTGAGAGCAATGTTGATAACCAATATGTCCACCAAGTGCCAAAACCACGGGTACGGAGGATCTTGAGCCTTGTTTCGAATGACTACCCCATCCTCACTCTGCTTGTTCTTGAAGACCCATTTGGTTTTTATGACATTATGGGCATGTTCTTTTTGGCTGCGACTTGTGGCTTTTGGCTGTGACTTGTGGCTTTTAGGTTGTTTGTACGGGAGATTACAGAGTAACAGAAACTCACGTGCGGTATTTGCCAATATAAATGAAGTCAATAAAGTATGTACTACAATTAACTAGTAGACCCTATCTTAAAAAAAATACTCTGTTTAAAAGCTAATTACTGTAGAAAAACCGAAAAACAGCTTTTAGAAGCTAAAAAGAACAGGGCATATGACCGCTAGGGGGCTCAACAAGCGACCAGACCTTGTTCCTCTCAAAATTTTCTAGCTCATGCATGGCATTGACCCAAGACTCATCAGAGAGTGTATGACAAACATCCTTGGGCTTGAAAGAGACGACAAAGGCACAATGAAGACAGAAATGAGACAAGCCAGATTTTGAACGTGTGACACGCTCAAAAAGATCTATGATTTGCTCGAGGGATGATGTCACTGGATGTGATGGTGAGTTCCTACATGAGAAGAAGAAGTGGCCTCTACCTCATAAGCTGTGGAGGTAAGAGCATAGCCACTAGCTCTAAAGGAACTAGAAGGTAAGAGCTAATCTTCCTGAGGCGCAGTGGTAGAAGCAGACATCTCAAGGGAAGGGTGAATTGAATCAGGTAAAGAACATTCATCTCCATCCTCCTCATCATCTACAAAGATGGTCTTGGATTGTACTACTAGACCTGAGATGTCGGAACTAGTGCTAGGACTAGCCTTATCGAAAGTCACCTCACAAGTCTTTATAATCCTACTAGACTTGTAGTTCCAGACCCTATAATCCCGCGAAGAAGTCGAGTAACCCAGAAAGATACCATCAGATGAGCGTGACTCGAACTTATCTAGGTTCCCAGACTTCAAGATAAAACACTTGCAACCAAACACAAAAATGCGAGACACTAGGCTTTCGCCCATACCCAAGGTTCCAAAAACCGGAATCGGAAAAATCCCGGTCGGAGGCCGGTAACGGTAACCGGGCGGTTACCGGAAAAACCGGTAAAAAACCGCTCACAATTTAAAAATCAAAATTTGAATTTTGAGATATTTTGAAACCGGTAACCGGAAAAACCGGCCGGTAACCGGAAAACCGGAAAAAACCGGCTAAAATTCGAAAAATCAAAAAATTCATATCAGTAGGTTTTTGTTCTGGTCTCCACCAGTAAAACCGTAACCATGATTACCGCCGGTGCCGCGGGATTTTGAACCATGCCCATACCTCAACTCATAAAAAGTGCGATGCAAGTGTGCCCTTAGAAAAACTCTGTTTGAGACATGGCACGCGGTGCCTATAGCCTCAGCCTAAAACTTCCTAGGTGTAGCATACTCATCTAGCATCGTCCTAACCATTTCGACCAAGGTGCGATTCTTCTTCTCCATGATGTCATTTTGCTGAGGAACATACAGAGAAGAGAACTGATACTCTACACTTATCTCATCACAAAAACTCTCAAAGTAGGAGTTCTTGAACTCCGTACCATTATCACCGCGGATCGCACGTAAGGCACTAGGGAGCTCAACAGACAACCTACCAAACAAACCCCAAAAATGATTAAAAGTCTCATCATTCAAAGCTAAGAAAAACACCAAACAGAATCTCGAGAAGTCATCAACCATGACAAGAACATACCACTTCCCACCGGCCGACTGCACTCTAGCTGGACCAACAGTGTCCATATGAAAAAGTTGTCCTGATGTATCGATCATAATCACAGTGACTGGGGTATGCGAAGCAGCAACTATCTTGACATGCCGGCAAGGAGCACAGTCTTTGACCATCTTGAGCTTGGGAAGACCACGTATGAGACCGTGGCCGCTAACTCAGGTCAAATGATCAAACCCAATGTGACCAAGTCTCCTATGCCAAAAAGAGAGATCAAGTGACTTTGAAGCAACTAAGCACCTGAGAGAATCACCTGAAGACTCAACAAAATCAACACGAAAGATCCTCCCAAATCTAGAAATCCTGCAAACCAGACCCCTTGAAGAATCAAGAATTTTGCAAGCATTTATCTTAAAGCTTATCTCGTAATCGTCACCAGTAAGCTGAGAAACAGATAGTAGATTATAACGCAGCTTACTCACTAAGGCAACATCCTTAAGAATAAAAGAATCATTAATGGCCACCGTACCTTTAGCAATGACTCGACCAGACGAGGCATCTCTAAAGGTGATCGTCTCATCACCTAGAGCTCGGACTAGGGAAGAGAACCAACGGGAGTCTCCGGTCATATATCGAGAACAACCGGAGTCGACAAACCAAACTTCTCCTTTCCCAGCTAGGTGAACCTAAGTTAGTGAGAAGGCATCATCCGTGGCTCAATACTGGGGTAAATAAGAATAGATTTAGGAATCCAGTACTGAGTCACGCGATGAGCGGAAGTAGTCACAGAAGCAAACGATTGACCTCTAGCTACCCTACGCTCTCCGTCTCTCACAGAACTAGTAGATCTGGGTGCAGACCTGAAGTCTTTGTTGGGTCCAACCGCTATTGAACAGCAGTATGCTGATCGCGCCGTGGATAGCTATCTTGATGGGGGAAAACGAGATCTATCCTCAGAACGGCGAATACCCTGACTAGGGGCAACTCGAGGAGCAAAAGTAGGAGCCAGAAAACCGAGTCCTCGACACTGCCTAAACACCTTAGAAGAGCTATCTATAACTCTGGACCTGTAACATCCTAATTTTCAGAGCCTTTTTGAAGCTTTTCAAATAAAATTCACCAGTTGGATTTTTTTGGAATTAATAAATGCTTCAATTGAATTTTTATTAATTTAAAGGATTTAACATGACTAAGCACAACTTTAACATTTGCTAGAAGTATTTTATTTAAGTTCCTTGAGTCTCAAGGATTTTTCTGGAATTTTCTTGGATTTTCTAGATTTATTTGCTATTTTTTAGAGCTTAAAGTAATTTAGTTGAATTTCTGAAAATAGAAAATCTCTTAAAACCCTTATGGGCCTAAACCCAAACCATCTAGCCCAATCTTCCTCTGGTTAGCCCACATTTCCCTTTCGGCCCATTAAATCTGAGCCATCCGATTTCCTGCCGAGCCATGTGTCGGCCATCAAAGCCGCGGCAACTCTCAACAGCCGAATCTCACTCGAGTGCCACGTGGCGACCATCTGGAAGCCACATCACTGTTCAACGGTGCGGTCTAACCCCAGTCGTCCGATTCTTCCCTCCGCCATGTGTCGTCAAGTGGGGACATCTAGCACTGTTCATCTTCATTCTCGATCGGGACTTTGACTCCGCCGTCGTTTCGACGACCATGCCCGACCAGGCCTCTCATCCATCTCTGAGTTGAACTTGCCGCCGTTGTGCCTGAGCCGCCGTGCCTTGCTGTCGACTTCCGCCGCTGTCTGTCCCACCTTTGCCTTCTGGCACTGCCGTCTCAGTCGCCGCCGGCCAAACCTCGCCGTCGTTCATCGCCTCGCCCGATGTGCGCCGCCGTGCGTCCGCGTCCCTTCGTCTCCTCCATGGACTTGGTCCACAGTGCACCGAGCAACTAACGTGTGGGTCCCACATGTTAGGACCCCTGTTCTATAGACCCGTAGACCGAGTCGAGTCAGCAGCCAGCTCAGCCTCTATGTTAACCCTATCTACCACGTCAGCACGCCCAGTCACACGAGCACTATTCCGTGAACCGGGTTCACCGTAGACCACCCATCCTGTGCACCAACTCCACGGCACAATAATCTTTTCCAATTTGTAGCCGTTTTCTTTAGATTAGTTTTTCCGAGAGCCCGTTCTTCTCCATCCTAACTCCGATTGACCCAATTCTTTTTCCCAAATTCATCTAAAATTAAGCTCTATCTTTTGGTTCTAGTTTTGTGGTTTTTGGAGTTCATTTGAATTTTATTTGAATTTATTTTGTGTTTCATTTCATTTTCTCTCTCGTTAGACCACACCTTCGAAGGAGCTGAAGCAAGATTTGAAGATCAAAAGCCATTAACTGAGCAAGGCCAAGGAAAGTCGTGTCCTTTGATCATGTTGAACCTAGTTTTCAAATCTATTATGTATTATTTTGTTTTAAATTATTATGCATCGCTATTTTATTATAAACCTTTGTACTGGTAGTTATTGTCCAAATTGATTAATTCCTCCTTTATATTTTGAATGCCATGATTCTATTGTCACCATAGGATAGATAATTATCTAGTGATGCAATATTAGTTGTCATATGGGTTGTACGTTTAAATTGCTTAGCCATGCTTATAGTCGCGTTGGGTTCATCATCATCACATGTGATCAATTAATTAATTTTGACTTAATAATATATTGGAACGTGGTGGTCAGCCACAATTATAAAATTTGAGTACCATAACATGGGTAGTGTCATTGGTGTTGGTTATACAGAAAATTGGTTTTCACTTGGGTGAATGATCGTGCAGTAAAGGGGGTGTAGTTTGCACATTGGGATGCGGATGGTTCGCCTGGGTAATGTTTAAGGACTTAATTTTGTGCGCCATTGATTTGAGCTTTATCGTACAAACCACATGTTTTGTATGGGATAGACCTAGCATAATAATTTATGAAGTCCCAACTTTGATTTCGCTACTGATGTTGTATTGGCGCAAGAGGGGGTAATTATCAACTAGGTGGTTAGCCTACTCGGCGAAACCTTAGCGAGCGAGATCGGGTTGAGATGGAGCATTGTAAAAGTATTGTTCTGAATTTCTTTAATGCGAGGACAATCACATCGTGTGGGTACAGTTGTGCAACCTCTGTAGAGTGTAAAACTATTCGAATAACCATGTCCCCGGTTATAAACAATGCTTGGTGATTTCACACGAGGGGTAGAGTTTTCATAAAAATCTTGGTAGGTTAAGTTGGAAAGTGAATGGTTGATTCATTGGTGGTTCATTACATGAATGGTAATTCACGGGTAGTTCATTGAAGTGAATAGTCAGTTCACTTGTGGTTCTCTATGTACTCACGGCTATATCCATATTTGCTTAGTTGAAGGAGAAGAATCATAGTAGCAAAAGGTACCTAAAGGAGGATACTTCGACGACTTCGTGGATTAGGACTTCGCTCCCCAGTCGATTGCCTGTGGACATGTCGAGTGGCTACTATGCTTCTTTTTATTTTTTGCTGCAAGTTTCTTAAGCCATTCATACTATTATCTGTAAGCTTGGCCATAAGGTCGCAACTCTGATAATTATTAATAATATTTGAGTCTTTTCTTAGTGAATTATGATATGGCGATATTTAATTTTTGTTTAAATTGTGTACACTAGCGTGATCCTAGACTGGTGCAGAATACACAGGAGAGTCCGGATTTGCATATTCGGTTTCGACAGAGGTGGTATCAGAGCTATATCGACTGTGGTATCAGAGGTCGAATTAGCAGAGTTTTCAAAATTTATTTTCTCAATCAAATCAACCAAATGATTATCTCGTAATTCTTTATTCTTACCTTATTCTCAAAATTTTTACTCTTCGCCTTCTCTTGAATATTGTTTTTCAAAGCTTAATTTGATTTCTTATCCCCATAATGTCTATAGATGTCTCGAGTGTCCCCTAATCAAAGTGAAGATTGGCATGGAATACTTCAAGCTTTGTTGTGAAGTTTTGATCAGGGAAGCTCCTAATTTTTCAAGATAAGATTGAAGATTACCATGAAGATTGGAAGCCATTAGATTTGAACCCTGTTATAGTTTTAACATCGTGTAGTTCGTGTTGCTTTTTCTTCACCGTTGTGTGTGATGTGAGCTGCAATTTTACCTTTGGCATTATGTTGCAGTCTTGTCAAGTTTCTTGTTGTGGAGTTTATTACTTCTTTTGTTAGCCTTTTTGGCTAAGTGAGTGTTTTAGTTTAGGATTGCCATTAGTTATATCCCCCTTAGACGAGTTTACCTCTTATGTTTGCTATTCCCTCTTTCCTTTATAACTTGTGGTGCCAACATAGAAGATGGTTGAAACTTGGAATTCAGTTGGTCGCAATCTAATGAATACAAAAGCTGTGTATTTACTCTGTTGTTTGAGGGGTTTCCTGCATATATGCTTCACCTGTACATGTATATATATTGGCCTATTGGCATCATAATGAATACAAGCGTTATTCTAACATAGTATCAGAGCAAAGGGTTTCGTCATACTTAGGGTTTTGCCTGGCTTGCCGCTTGTTACCTCTTTTCCACCGCCGCTCGTCGCCTGTCATAGACCTGACGCCGCCGCCATCTTTCCCGTTGCCTGAACCGGTCTCTCGAGTCGGCGTCGCCTCTGCCCAGGCGGCCGTCGCCCAAGCCGTCGCTGCCGAGCCGCCCTTCACTAGATCCAGCTGGATCGGGCTCGCCCGGCCCAGCCACGCCTTCTTGGTTGCCGTTGCCCGATCCGGCGCCTGATCCGGCCACTCGAGTCGACGCCGCCTCTGCCTAAGCCGCCGTCGCCGCCGGCCACCGTTCGCCGACCGCCACCTCGTCGGTCGCCGCTCCATCAGCCGTCGACCGCTGCTCCACCGGCCATCGCCCCGCCAGCCGCTGTCCCTCCCGAGACCGCCGTCGCCGACCCCGCCCGAGAGTCGCCGACTCCATGTTGCGTTCTGACCGACTGAGTCTCGGTCGGTCTGTAAACCGACCGGGAAAAAAAAGAAAAAAAAGAGCAAAAAAGAGCAAAAAAAAAAGAAAAAAAGGAGGGAAAAATGTCTTCTTTTGCAGGCACCGTTTCTGTTCCTCGTTGCCCGATGATCTTCGTTGGTCTTAATTATCAAGACTGGTTTCTGCACATGCGCCTCCACATGCGTGGTCAGCGCCTTTGGGACTTTCTTACTGACGAGTTGCCTTGCCCGTCTCGTCCTACTCCACCTGCTGAGCCTGTACTCTCGAAGGATGCTTCCGAAGATGCTCGTACAAAGGCTTCGAGGCTTTTGAGGATGCTATGGAGACTTTTCAGACTCAGTATGCTGCTTACAAGATATGGATTGATGAATATGTTCGTGCCTCTGCTATTTTGGTTGCTAGCATGAAGGTGCATCTCACTGGTGATGTTGTTGGATTGGCTTCGGCACATGCGATGTGGACGCATCTGCGCAGCCGCTACGAGCCATCTGGTGATTCATTATACCTTGCTGTTGTGCGACAGGAGCAGTCACTGCAGCAAGAAGATGCCACTGTGGATGAATTTTATGCTCAGTTGTCTGCGGTATAGCATCAGATTTACTCTTTGGGGCCAGATGTTTGCCGCACCTATCAGTGTTGTCAGCGTCAGTAGTCTCACATGGAGCTTCGCCGCATCTACAATTTTTTGACACGTCTCTGGTCTGAGTTTGAGCAGACTCGTGCTCAGTTGCTGGCTCGTCACCCTCGTGTGACTTTGTTGGAGGCCCTTGCAGCTGTTCGTACTAAGGAGATTCGACTTCGTGGAGCGGGTCTGCTATCATCATCATCACTTCCTTCGGTTTTGGTGGCTTCTCCGGCTTCTACACCTGTTGTGCCTTTGGTTATTTCTTCCTCAGTTGTGCCTCCACCAGTGACAGTTGCTGTTGGTAAAGGACTTCACTGCACCTATTGCAACAAGGATGGACATGTGAAACAGTTTTGCTACAAGAAGGATCTTCGTCGTGGTGCTCGTCCTCCAAGGGGCACTGGAGGTTCCTCCTCTCAGCAGAGTTCTGGTACCTCTGACACTCAGCAGCTTCTCACATTGCTAGGACGCATGGTTGCTTCTGCATCGTCTGGTTCTGCTGGTTCTGTTGCTCAGTCTTCCGGTGAGAGACCACCTTCTACTTCTCCTTCCTTAGGTACATCACCTTGGATTCTTGATTCTGGTGCTTCTTTTCATATGACATCTGATTCCACCTATCTTACTTTCATTAGTTCTTTAGCTGCTCCTATCACTATCCACACAGTAGATGGTACCTCTTTCTGTCACAGGACGAGGCACTCTGTCAAATTCCTCTTTTCATATTCCTGCTGTTTCTCATGTACAAAACTAACCATGCAGCTCATATCTGCTGGCCAGCTCACTGATCATGGTTGTCATGTTATTTTCGATTCTGATTCTTGTTGTGTTCAGGATCGTCGCACGGGGACTCTGGTTGGTACTGGCCCTCGCCGCCGTGAATCACAACGGCTCTGGGAGCTTGACTGGCTTCACCTTTCTTCCGCTGCCTCAGTTAGTCTTCTCGCCTCCACCACTGCCTCTGCAGCTGCTGCAGCCTCCACCGCATCGTTTGCTCAGTGGCATCATCGCTTAGGACATCTTTGTGGTTCCCGTATGTCTTTCTTACTTCGTCGAGGTCTTTTAGGGTCTGTGTCTGGTGATGCTTCTCTAAATTGTCAGGGTTGTAAGCTTGGCAAACAGCTTCAACTCCCTTATCCTTCTAGTGAGTCAGTGTCTCAGCGTCCTTTTGATCTTGTTCATTCTGATGTATGGGGACTAGCTCCTTTTGTTTCGAAAGGAGGTCATCGATATTATATCATTTTTATTGATGATTTTTCTCGACATACATGGATATATTTTATGTCATCTTGTAGTGAGGTTTTATCTATCTACAAGACCTTTGCCACCATGGTTCGCACTCAGTTTGACTCTCCTATTCGTGTTTTTCGCGCTGATTCCTCTGGAGAGTACTGGTCGGGAGCCCTTCGTGGTTTTCTTGCTGAGCAGGGCACTCTCTCAGTTTTCTTGTCCAGGTGCTCATGCTCAGAATGGTGTGGCTGAACGCAAGCATCGTCATCTTCTTGAGACAGCTTGTGCTCTCATGATTGCTTCTGCTATTCCACGACATTTCTGGGTTGAGTCTGTTTCTACTGCCACTTTTTTTTTATCAACATTCAGCTCTCCTCTGCTCTTCAGGGTGGGATCCCAGTTGAGCGTCTCTGTGGCCAAACTTCTGATTATTCCAGTCTTCGCCTCTTTGGGTGTGTGTGCTATATTCTTCTTGCACCTCATGAGCGCACCAAACTGACCACTCAGTCAGTTGAGTGCGTTTTTCTGGGCTACAGTGCTGAGCACAAGGGATATCGTTGTTGGGATCCTGTTGGCCGACGGATGCAGATTTCTCGGGATGTTACTTTTGATGAGTCTCGTCCTTTTTATTCTCGTCCTTCTCCTTCCTCCACTTCAGCATATGTTGTTGAGCCGCTTTCATTTCTGACTTTTCCTTCCAGTCCTATAGTCACCACTCCACCACAGCCTTTGGTCTCTCCGGTGCCTCCTTCTCAGTCAGCACCTTCTTCACCACCAGCATCCTCTCCCGAGGTTGCTCCTGATCTTGTTCCTTCTTATCCTTTCTACTATACTCGTCGCCACGAGTTGAGGATCCTTCTGATATGCCCTCCCCTTCTGACGGGTCATCCCCTTCGGCCACTCCGTTATGCTCTTCATGATCGCCGGTCTATTCGGCATCCTGAGCGTTTTGGTTTTGCTGCCGCTACTCTTGTCGAACCAACTTCTTATCGTGATGCTGTTGTTCATCAGAAGTGGCAGCATGCGATGGCGGAGGAGATCGCTGCCCTTGAGCGTACTGACACGTGGGATCTTGTTCCTCTTCCTGCGCGTATTACTCCTATCACGTGCAAGTGGGTCTATAATGTTAAGACTCGCTCTGATGGTTCTCTTGAGCGTTACAAGGCTCGTCTTGTAACGCGTGGTTTTCAGCAGGAGTATGGTCGTGACTATGGTGAGACTTTTGCTCCTGTCGCTCACATGACCACCGTTCGCACTATTCTTGCTGTGGCCTCTGTTCGACAGTGGTCTATCTCTCAGTTGGACGTCAAGAATACCTTTCTCAATTGAAAAGAGCTAACTAGGTTCTCATACCACTTGTAGGACCGGACAGGCAAAATAGGGGGGAGGGTGAATGTGGCCTTCAAATTCTCCCCAATTATTCATTTAACCTTTTCTCCGATAGCTACAGAGCTATGAAGATTAGGGTTGAAAACCCACTTAAAAACTGGAGAAACAAAGAGAACACAGTAGGAAAACACACCGTGGTCAGAAGCTGGCAACGTGGTCGAAATTCGACAATGAGGTCGAAAGTCGACAACGTGGTCGTAAATTCAACAACGTGGTCGTAAAGTCGACTATGTCGTCAAAAGCTGACAACGTGGTCGAAAATTCAACAACATAGTCAGAAATCGACTACAAAATGGAAATCACCGTAGTTGATAGCCACTAAGACTAAAACCAACGTGATCGAAAATGAGTGTAGCCGAAACCAACGTGGTCGAATACCAACGAGTGGTCGAACAACCAATGTGGTCGGAACCAGTCGGTAACCAAAATGATTAACGTGGTCGTAAGCCAATGAGGTGGTTGAACAACCAACGTGGTCAGAACCAAACTGCAACCAAAATGATCAACGTGGTCGTAAACCAAAAGGTGGTCGAAAAACCAACGAGGTCGAAGGCCAACAAATGATCTGCGACCAGCGAGATCGATTCAGCTCAAAAACCAACCAGAGAAAACAAGGATCCGTGAGCGGTCAGAAATCCCATACGGTAGGAAAAAGCAAAGCGGTCAGAAAAGTGAATGTGATCGAAACCGGTGCGATGCAATCTAGAACTTGACCATGGTCGTAAAGTTGATCGACGTTCTAGATAGAGAGTGCACCGACTACTGACTGCTTCAGTTCAGATTCAACAGAAGAACGCGAAGTAATCGAAAGATCTGAACATGGTTGAAAGCAACGCGGTGTGAAGCAATCGAAAGACTGAACGTGGTCGAAAGCAATGCGCTTTAGTCTGGAACTCGACCGTGGTCGAAACCAATGTGGTCATAAAACTGATCGTGTTCCAGAAAGTGAACAGTGCCAGCACCGACTGTATCAGTTCAGAATCAAATCGAAAAACCGAAGGATCTTTTCATCCATAGATCCAAATGATGTAAAACTTTGCAGAAATCCTTTCTAGGGTATTGTGAACCTATTTCAACAAACGATCATTAAAATCATGTCCAAAGATAAGACATTTTTCAGTTTGTTGGAAGGTCATATCAAAACCGAGTCAAAATCGAAATCGGTGAATCAAACTAGCTCGTGGGTAGATGATGACCAAGATGAGTCTAGAAGTATTCCTACATGTCACAGCAAGTTAGAACACCAAAGAAATTGACTCAAAACCCTTGGATCAAGAAATCACACTTTGAGGCCAAATCAAGTACACATTAAGAACAAAACAACCAAATTAAGAAGGATCTATGGAGATAGCAAATATTGATGTGTTGCTCACTTGAGAAGATTGAGTCTACAACCACTCCACCTTGAAGAATAAAGAGCATACCATGTGTTCCACTCTCGAAACCCTAACCCTAAACAAGAAAGCACATGAGGGGTGGGATGGTTAATCCTGCATGTCTTCATCCCCGCCCTTTTTATAGGTGAGCAACCAGCCACCTACTCTCCAAATTGGATTCTATCCACTATTACAATGGGGGAAACCCGTTAACCCCCTACACACAGGTTTTACTCTCTCAAGTCCACTTATGCACATTTTTCAATGCGCATAAGTGTGCATCCGCTAAATCTTTAGCCTTGATCCGTTAGCTCTATCTTGACCTAAACCACTCTCCAACGCATCGCCTATGTACCGTGGTTTTGATCCAAGATGGTTTTCAGTATTTTGGTCAAAATACTGAAATGCCCTTTGTTGACCTGGTCATCACCTTTCTTTGCAAGTAAACGCTGTGCTTGCCACGTGTAAGTATACCATTAACTTGCCACTTGCCGCCAAGTCTCTCCCGTTCCGGTTCCACCGAACCACGATTCACTTGGCTCGTACAAGCCACCTGACGTTATCCGCTGTTCGAACTCGCTTTCAACATTCTCGCCTTTCTCATGTCATGCTTGAGCTCATCGTCTCACCCCGGCATTCTTGCTCGTTCTGAGCCTCAACTCCTCTATGATCCCAGCTCCGATCACCGCCATTGACCACAGTTGACTCCAAACGACCCTGCACATCCAAAGGCAAAGAATTCATTTCCAGGCACAAGTTTTTCACAACTTGACCTATATTAGGCAAGTCATGCATCATGCAATCTTAACCCAATGGCTCAGGTCAATCTAATTAAATCTATGACTCAAATCCCAAATTCTAAAAATTTGCACAAACTAATCCCGGCATAGAGCTATCTTTGTAAAGCCAACTGACCACTCCACAAACATTGCAATGGTTCATCACAACAATAACCTGGACCATTTCACATGGTCCACCATAAAGTTTATGGTTCCAGAATAAATATAGTGCGCCGCTCCAGTTTTTGTTTTCTTCAGCACAAAAGATGGCAGGATTTTCAAATAGTATAGTTTTCAGTTTTTCCACCACTGTACCTACATAAGCATGCTATTTGACTGCTGTAGCAAGATTTGTTCTAGCTCATGTGAGACCAGAACCTTTAACAAATGGAAAAAGGTACATATACTAATCAATTGGAAGGCAAGACGGAAAGTGCACGGAGTAAACTGACCAAAAGGAGTATGTTATACCTATGCAAATATCTCTCTCAAAGCATGCATAGCTTGGTGAGTACACGAAGATCAGCAGCAGCTATACAATCTCTGCACTTGACTACCGAACATCCATCATAGGTGTGCAGAGCTCTCAGCAAGGCAAAGGCGTATCTTTGAGTGTTGGATCTCATTCACATTGTGTATCAGGCAATAACTGGAAACAGCAAAGGGGTGTCATGCTTAAAGGTATTAACTAATAATTAGAAAGATAATTAAAAATAATTAGAAAGAAAACATGAGAGAAGAAGAAAAAAGTATTAACTAATAACTAGTCTTTCATGGAGATATTCAGTTATCACTTGTTGCCATGATGTGCTGTACGATGAGAAATCATGTACCAGAAGATCCAATGCAGTTGTGGACTTGTGGTGACATTATCTAGACAACACAGAAGGACATTGTTAATTACAAATAACATTATCACTGGCATGACTGAGAATTAATCAGCAGCCAAGAAATTTCAGCAAAAACGAATAAAAAGATAGGAAAATGGTGAGATAAAGTCACAAACTAAGTAAATAATTAATCAGAATGCTTTGTTCCATGCCGTATGGTACTAAATAAACATCAACATAGCCCTACTGAGTACTGAATGCAGTAATCAACTGAGGAACAAGAGGGGAAGGCTTACATATAGGACAAAGTTCTACATGGTCCAAGGCCTAGATCCGTGGTAGGAATGCCATAAATATGACGATGGTAAATCTTGCGCAACCCGCACATCTGGAATGTGTGCGATCTTGTGCCAATCACGACCTCCACTCTTCCGGCATCCACGCTCCAGCAAAGGATGACAAACAAGGACTTGCAGAAGCTGTAAGGAGGCAGGCAGCTCTGGAAGTGACTGGATCAATGGAGCTCTATTAAGTTCCAAGGTTTGGAGGGAGGTGAGGCTTGCCATGATTGAGGGTAGAAACTCCAGATGAGAAGCATCAAGCACTCCAAGATGCTTAAGATGGTTGCAGTTTTGCATCAACCACTCCTCAGGTAAACATGTACAGCTGTGGTCGATAGTCAAATTTGTAATTGAGTTGACTCTTCTCAATGGCTCCCACTGCAAGAGAGATGGATTGCCGATTCTCAGTTTGTCAAGTTTTGCTAAGTTTGAGGGACCAGCTGCAACAACCTGGCCATGGTCAGGGGCTTGACACGCCTGCCGAGGTGAAATTCTAAGAAGCTCATCAAGCTTGTTACATTCAACGACTAGCAACTCTGTGAGCGATATGAGTTCTTCTATCCCATCTAAAGCAGCAAGTTCGATGCAGTGTGCAATTTCCAAACTCCGCAATGTTGTGAGACTCCTAAACACATCTGCTGAGGGAAGGGCTGTCATCACACAATTATACAACCTCAGAGTAGTAAGGGAAGTGAGACTGCATAGGGAGTTGAGTAGCGATGTCCCAAAAACACCACATGAATCAATATACAGATTTCTGATAGAAGACATCAACTTGATATCTGTCTGTGGAGCCATCAGGTTTGGGCATTTCACCACTGACAAATCTTTAAGAAATGGGAGTATCTGCAATTGATCCATTGGCAAATGTAACAAATTTTCACAATTTGCAAAGTGTAATCCCTCCAGGCCAAGCAAATAATAGTCTTGCTCCAGTGCTACTAGGTTTGGACAGTTAGAGATCTTCAGCCTTGAAAGTAATGGTTTTTGGGGTACTGTTGCTTCACTGGGCTGAGAAGTTGCGGGAAGAGTAGTCAAACCAACATGATTTATTTTTAGATAGGCAAGAGTAGATGGGAGTACTGGTACATTTCTCAACGCTATGCACCCCTTGATATATAGTGCCTTAAGCTGAGGAAACAGATTCCTGCCTTCCGTTCCAACCCACTCCTCTAGTTTAGGAAGGCTTTCGATATGGAGTATCTTAAGAGATTGGAAGCCAAAAGGGTTCTGGCATCCATAAAAGGAATGATCTATTCTTTTCACTGCATTCATGTGTCTTATGTAGAGATATTTGAGTGAAGGTAGCGTGCCAAGAGGTGGAAGGCGTTGCCAGTGATGACAGCTAGTGAGAGAAATATATGTCAAGTTGGTGAGAATGGGATTTTCCATCCAACATGGAGCTCTGGGACCATTATATCCTTTAATCTTCAGCTTGGCAAGATTACTGTGAGGCTGAAGGTTATTTAGTACCCTTTCTTCGTTATCTGATTCCCGTTGGCTAGTCTCCCAAGTGAGTGACAGCATAACAAGATTTTCCTTTTCGCTCAGCTTAGCCAAAGCAGCTTCTTCTATATTGACATTTTCAAGACCGCCGAAATCTAAATACTGAAGATCTTTTAGATCCTGAAGCTCATGTGCTAGGAAACCATGCCGATGTGGGATATAAAAATCAGTTAATTCTTGAAGAGAAGTCAACTGCCCAATGTGAGGGGGAAATCCAATTAGAAAACCAGAAGAGTATATATATCTCAGACTTACCAAGTTTCCCAGTCTCCAGGATACCAACAAACAGCTATGCTTTATCATTTGGATATGATATAACTGATATATAGAACTAGGAAACCAAAAGGAATATTTTCCCACTTTCTTCTGCGGTTCCGGTAGATACAAATAGCGCAGGTGCATTAAAGTACCAAATGCATCAGGCAGCTTGAAAAGAGAGCATCTGTGTACATGCAAAACTCGTAATTTTGTTGCTACTTTTAGCACTTTTTCCAGTACAATCCATTGATCCATTTCCTTTATTGTTTCATCAAAGGATATAAGGAGGGTTCGTAGCTTCTTTAATTGGGAGAAATCTATGGTCATTGTACAACTTACCATTTCAATTGTCATATGGCGAACTGCCCTTGGAATAAAGCCATAATCACTGCTAGTAATTCTAATACATTCCTTTTTTGAAACAGTACGTGCTAGCTCATGCAATAAATCATGTATCACATAGTATTCGTCACAACACTCACCAACTTTGATACAGGTACTATACATATACCTGAGTTCATCTGATCTCAACTCAAAGAAAGACTTTTTTGTTAGTATGCCCAAATAATACTCTCCTACATCCTCCGGCCTCTGGTTTTCATTTGCAGATAGCTGGATCAGTCCTGAGCCCATCCATAAGTTAACCAATTCACTTTTTTTGAACCGGTAATCTTCCTGGAATAAGCTGCAATATCTGAAGCAAGCCTGTAGATATGGTGGCAAATGATGATAACTTAACATCAAAACTTTCATAACACCTTCATTACCATGCTCAATATTAGAGATATTTTCTCTCAACATTCTGTTCCAGTATATGCTATCCATACTGTTGTTCAACAGCCCACCCATGACCTTTGCAGCCAATGGGATTCCATTCAATTTCTTAGTAATTTGTTTGCCAATCTTTTGCAAGTTCATACAATTGTCGGGATTTACCCCAGAAAAGGCATGCTTGTTGAAAAGTGCCAAAAGATCGTTCTCCTGCAGCCCCTCCAATCTCAACAACTTGATTCTTCCTCCAAGTACCCTTTCAACAATGTCTACCACTGATTGCATCCGAGTTGTCAATAAGATCTTGCTTCCCTGTTGACCAAATTTCAAAGGAGCTACTAATTTCTCCCAGTCAGCTCTTCTCTCATCGTTCCATACATCATCAAATACAATAAGAAATTTCTTGGAGTTCAGCTTCCCTCTGAGGAGCTCTTGAAGTGTATTTAGACAAGTGACATCGGTATTTAGTCCAGTAGTTTCTTGTATGATCTTTCTTGTCAGAGCATGAACATCAAAATCGTTGGACACACACACCCACATAGCCTGATCAAAGCACTGCTTTACTCTATGGTCATTGTAGACTGCCTGAGCTAGTGTGGTCTTGCCGATGCCACCTATGCCCACTATAGCGAAAGTGGTGACATTGCAAACATCATGATCTTGATCATCACTTTCTTGTTTGATCAACCATTCAACAATCTGATCCCTCTCAGTGTCACGGCCAATTATTGTTTCATCAACCAAGAACGATGTAGTCTCACGAGGATTACCGACTTCTTGATGACACATGTGCCTCAAGCTAGAAGAATCGAACCGATCCACGAGTAGGATGAAACGCTCCACAGAAGCAGCAACCTCATCAAGTTTCTTCATGGCATCTACCATTTTCTTAAATGTACCAGCCTTAAACGTAGTATTGAACTGCTGGATAAACATCCGCTTACACTTGTACAGAGAGCTGCTCACCTTATTACCTCTAGTTTTCACCCTTTTCTCGAGCTTGTAGTACTCCACTTCATCAAGCACATCCTCAGCCTCCTCGACAGCATCCCTGAGCTGCCAAAGCCATGCATCAAGCGCCTCGCTCTGGTCCCTTATTCTCTCCATATCAATGGCATCAAAAACCACTTGAACTTGTGGGAGAGTCCTCTGTAGCCGTTCCTCCACTGATTTCATCCCCTCCAGCTTCATGTACTTCTCCAGGTAGTCAAAAGACTTGCGGACAATTGCAGAGATGGTTGAGACGGCCACAGCTTTCCCAGCAAAAGCCAAGGCCATGGTTGGAGATAAGGTGAGAAGGCTAGGTAACGGAGGTACTGAAGCAGGAGATGTAGGAGTATCCCTGTAATGGCAACTGGCAAACAAATTCTAAGGAACTGCACCAAGAGTGGAGTACTACTAAACTGAGCATCATTTGAGTTGGAGAGTCATTGCCGACCTCACTGGTTGTGGAAATTGGCACCAAGATTTACACGCTATGTCCATACAATTTCCACTCCCCTGGATGGACTGATAGTGATCTCAGTGATCCGATTCCCCTCTTTCTTGGGAATTTCCAGCAACTCCAGGGGCCACTGAGAAAGACAGATTTACTGTGTTTGCGTTATTACGCATTCTCGAAAAGAATTAGTACCAGTAAAATTTCAACAATTAGCAAAGTGTATAACATTCAAAGACAAGCAGTCGACTGTTACTTCTTTGCCAGTATCGTACTAGCCAGCCAGAGCATTCCTCGTACTCTACTTGTTAGCAAACCACTTCCCCACGTTTTCCTGCATACGACTGCTTCCTTGCTTAAGACTCTGTCATGTAGTTAGTCGAGACTGTTTTTGTCAATAGATGATTTCAATTCTCTCAACATGGTATCAGACGCTCAACGTTCCTAAACATTGAGCCCTCGTTCTTCCGCTATCCCATCTTCCTCCCCTCACCATGAACCCTCCTGACACCAACCTCCCTGTAGATAGCTCCTCCACTGGATCCCTGCGATCAGACGCGCTGGGCTCCACAGCACGGCAGGATCGACCTTCTTCCACACCGTTCTCGGCAAGTTCGGCCTGCAGCACCACATCAACGGCAGCGACTCCAATCATGCCGATCGTGAGTGGGTCAAGAACGACTACAGCATCGTCAACTGGCTCTACACCACCATCTCGGCTTTACTTCTACACGCTCGGATTCATCCCTGTTCGTAATTATGAGCATTTGCAGCATTTGGGATTTGGATTGATTACTGGTGCATATCTCTCTGTTTGCTGGCACCGAACTGAGAGCTCGGACCAAGAAGTAGATAAACTAGGATAGAAAGGGAAAATGGGAAGAGGATAGCTTACTGAGATGATAGAGATCTTCCGGGCGACAACGAGTCGGTCGAGAAGGGCGTGAGCGTGATTGCGAAAGCATCCGCAATTCCAGAATTGAAGTGGCCTCACCCCCAACCATTGTATTCACTCCAAGATTTGTGTTCCGCCAGTCATTGTTGGCCATGGCGAGAGATTGGGACGGCGGACACGGCGAGGAGAAGAGGGAGGAGAGGAGAGAAGAAGAGGGGCATAATCTGGGTTTGTTCTTTTTGACTACGGCCTATAACTTTTAGGTTATTTGTATGAGAGATTACAAAGTAACAAAAACTCACATACAATTTTTGTCAATATAAATAAAGTCAATAAATTATGTACTACAATTAACTAGTAGATCCTATCTTGAAGAAATATTCCGTTTAAAAGCTAGTTACTGTAGAAAAGCCGAAAAGCAGCTTTTAAAAGGTGAAAAGAACATGGCCTCTGTAGAGCTTCGGTTGGGCCGTCACCGGCCAAAGAGCCGGCATGCATCGATTTCAGCTGAGTTGTCACTGGTACTGTAAGCGTCCACTCGTACATCTTCCCGCAAGTGAAGCTGGATGCAGCTCCCCGAGTGTTGGGGTATGTTCTTTTCCTCCGAAGCTGGTGGCTTTTGGTTTTTGCTATAGTACCTAACTTTTAAATGGAGTATTTTCTCAAGACGGGGTCTACAAATTAAACGATCCACACGTTAAAAGTCCAACATCTGTACCAGCCAAAATCGCAAATAAATCTCTGTCTCTCCGTAATCTGTACCGTAAACAGTCAAAATTCAAAAATTTCAGCCAAAAACCATAAGCTACAGCTGTTGCCAAACAGGCCCTATGTTGAGTGTGTCCACCATAAACAAATCTTGGTTGCAAGTTATTAGGTTTCCATTGGAGTTCTTCTGCTAGGAGAGGTCCCCTATAAAAGCATGTGTAATATCAGCTTTCTGATGTGTAGATTGGTTAAGGTAATGCTATTTGATGTATTCATTTGGTTAAGGTAATGTCTGATAAGAAATCTTATTTTGCGAAGGTCCGCACAGGTGGTTTCTCACGGATTGCCAAAGCCAGGTTGACACGTGGAGTCTCGATGCGTCCTGCAAATGACAAGTGGAGGGGGGAGTGCTTCCAGGGATGTTCGTTGTTTAGGAGACCATTTGCATCTGGGCATCTTTCTCTTGGACTTCCTTTCTCCCTCTGCTTGGCTCTCTGTCTACTCGTTTATAGGACCCAGATTTTTTAATCCAGAATCCTCTGTGATTCTACCATATTATTCTCTAGATCAGTAGATAGTGCTCACAGATATAATACTGGACATCAAATACATATCAAGTGGACGCGTAAATATATTAGTAGACTTACTCATGGGCCATTCAGACCGGATTCAATAAAATGCAGCAGCAGAAATGAAGCACACAGGTGGGACCCTCAGGACATGCCCACAGGAAGCCAACTGGGGGTATGCGACCTAATTCTTGACACCTTCATCTTCTTCACCATCATGACCAAGTGTAGTACTAAAGCGTAGCGATCAGTATCCTGATTCTGGATTAATAAAGTGAACGAGGGTGAGCACAAACCACCGTGCTCCGCGTGCCAATACACAGGATGCAAATAGATAACATACATAGCTTATCAAGAAAAGGCCCGGGTTATTTTATTTGCCATAAATTACTTTTGAAATATATTACATAGAAATTTCCTGAAACCTAACAGTTTGAACTAAAACATAATATGTTAAAGAATGCAATAACAATAACGATCCAGATTCCATCCAGCGTTACATGGTTTCTGCACTATATGCTAACCTTTCAGCGTTATAACCGCTTACCATATCACTGAGAAGATACCTAGCGCAACACAAATCAGGGCCTTTCTCTGCCCTCCACTTTTCCAATTCCACCCACAAAGTTTTTGAAACAGAACTATATTTGGTTAAGTTCCCATGTCCGCCCCTGACTGTGGGTACGGCTATTCGAATAGTTCTCACTCTATAGAGTTTGTACACTTTACCCACAAGAGATAATCCACTCGTTGCTCCACACGATACCTTAGTCATGCGGTTGAGTAGACTATCACAGGACCTTTACAATGCATAGTCCTATTGTGGTTATGCCCGCTAAGGTCTATCTTCTGTAGGATGCGTATATCCCTCGAGAAGGGTCCCTCGTAAGCCATCACGGGGCAAAGGCGGGGATGAGACCATCCATTGCTTTTCTCGTGTTCACACCTTCACGTAACCACTTTAGAGCTATACAAATTAGTTAGCCCTCCCTACATTTTGCCAGTTTGCGTTTGTACTGTTGTACACTAGGAGGCAATCACAAGATTCGGTCCTTAAGGCTATTTGGGCAGTTCTACTACTATCCCCCTTGTGCTTTCACGGCACCACACCCCCGAACCATCTGCCCAGATAATTAAGCAACTTGAGGTTTTTGGGAGCATAAAATATTCATGTTTCAACATACCAGCCATTTTCACCAATGATTTTCCAAATCAGTTTCTCATGATTAAAAGTGATGCTTGGGGTATTTTGGTGCCTCCGAGTATCTAAGCAGTGCTAAGCATGACGAATAATTGTAGACTTATTTTTGAAAAGTTACCATTATAATTTTTCTAGGGTGACAAGGATCAAATATTCAAATGTACCAAGGGAGGTGTAATACTTAACAAGTCAAATAATGGGTATATAACTAGATTCTTAAAATAAACATATATTTGCATATGAGAGAACATCATGCAATTTGATAATTTAAACAAAAATAAATTTGCAGAAAATGTAGGTTCAACATGATCAAAGTATTGACTCGCCTTGTGCGGTTTACCGCGGTCTTGGGCTTACTCCAACTTTCTCATTCGAGGGTCTTGAGCTTCTTGTCTTTATCTTCACCTTGATCTTAATCTCGCTTGATCCATAGAGTCTTCAGAACTCCAGTTTCTAATTACGCGATAAACAACTGAATCCAAATAAAAGCAAATAACTCAAAAGATCCAAATAAATCCGAACAAACTCAATTTAGCTTTATTATGAGTTAATGAGTGTTTTGAGACAAGGTTGATTTGGTGTGGGTTATTTTCAGAGTTAAATGAGATTTGAGCGAAGGGAGAAAGAAAAGAGAGAAATCTACCGAGACAGCTGTCAACGAGCCTTCACGGCAAGAGGAATATCCTTGAGAATATTCCGCTTCAGACTTGAGGATGGCTAGGCATTGCCGATGGTGGAATACGATGACCCATTTTTTTTATTAATAACTTTCTTTTATTATTTTTATATTTATTAAGGAAGTTCCATGAGTCAGGTTAGACCTATGAATCGGTGTACGAGTTTGGCGAAGCATGATTTTGTCGAGCGTTAATATTCAGGGCATATGCTATATGCAATGTATACAATTTTTTTAGCTTATTGATTTAATATTAAGGTCCGGGTTTATAGCATTTTGTGGTACAATATTTTATGTACCCACAGCTATTACTAGGCATAGTTTAATTTGAATTAGGATCCATTTGTACGGGTCCTAGCTTGTTATATTCAATTACGCTCCACATTATTATTTTGTCTATACTTTAGTTATTATTAGACTTAGCTTTATTTTTAATTTAAATTCATTTATCTGGGCAAAGCTTGTTATACAGGGTCATGTTTCAATATTGCTATTAATTAAATGTACTACTGAAATTTATTTAATGGCGACATGATAAATGTTAGGGTATATATTTTAATTATAATTAAGGGTAATCTTTGTTAAATTTGGACATTTAACCAAAGTTGTTTTTTCTTTATCGATGCCTTTATTTAATAATTAGTCTTTTAGATAATTATTCAAACCATATTAATTACTCATATATGAACTAATCCAAATTTTAAATCTTAAATAATCTCATTTACATCCTAGTTAAATTTATTAGCTTCCCAGAATCATTTTTCTAATTTTTCTTATTTAAAATGGATTAAAGAAAATAAAATAAAAAGTGCAAGAAAAGAGGCGGCCGCTAGATTCAAACTCGGGACCTGCGAACTAATAGACGGCGCTGATAGCCAACTGGGCGGAAGCCCTGGGCTGACCGAGTGAAGGCGCAAAACCCAGATATGCTGAGTGGCGGGGGCCAAAACAGAGGATGCAGCGTCGGCGGCGAACGACGGCCGGAGAGGGGGTGACATCCACTAAAATGGGTTGTGGGGAAGGTGAGCAAGCTACAGGAGGCGACGCATTGGTTGGGGCGGTGACGAGGTGGGCGGGCAGCAGCTCGGAGCGGACGGTGGCGAGGTAGCCCCCGGGGCGACGGCGCCGGCGGGGAGGAGAGGGGGAATTGAAGCGCGTGTGAGCTGTAGAGGGCACAGGGGAAGCTTACCATGGCGTTGGCCGAGCGAGAGAGGGGCCGAGGTGAGCTGCTGACGAGGACCAGGGGTGGCGTGGCGTGGCTTGCGTGGAGAGGGAACTTGAGCGACGAAGAGCCTCAATCGGCGGTTGGGGCAGGTTGAGGACGATGGGGCGGAGCTTCGGTAGAAGGTAATCGAGGAGAAGGGCACCAGGGAGAGGGTGGCGTCGGGGAAGGTGGCGGCAGCCGGCCTTGGAGAAAAAGACCGAATCGGAGAGCTTTGGTGTGGGGTTTTCCATTTCAATGCGAGGGGAGATAGAGCGTGTGCAGGAACGCGGCATGACGCAGTTGCTCGGGGAGGAAACATGCCAGAGCGGCAAGGGGGAAGGTGGTGGCCGGCGCGGGCTTAGGCAAGGAGGTGTTCGGCTCGGGTGGGGAGGGAGGAGAAGTAATGAGGTGCAAGGGGAGATGGAGGGTGGCAAGGCCATTTATAGCGTGAGGGAGGAGGGCCAAGAGCCGTTGGTGCCATGGTAGCACAGTGCCGTCGGTGGAGGACTACGAAGGTGATGGATGGGGATTGGCGCAACGAGACGGGTCATGGGGCGATGGCGACGTGTGACAGTGACGGGGCAGGCGCGGTGGTAGAAACTGTGGGCGACGTGGGAGAACAGTGGGCGGCGCAGCGCATGACAGGGAGTGGCGCAGTGCATGACTACCACGGAGAAGCGAGGCAGAGAGCAGAGCGTAGCACGACATAGAGGAAAGAACGGGGAGGAGGAAGGAGAAAAAGAAAGGAGGAGGGACGCTCGGGCCCAGTGGCAGAAAGGGGAAAGAGAGGGAGAGAAAAGGAAAGAAAAGGTGGGGCCAACATTGGTGTTCCGCCACACATTTGTGTTCCGCCAGTCATTGGTGGCCATGGCGAGAGATTGGGACGACGGACACGGCGAGGAGAAGAGGGAGGAGAGGAGAGAAGAAGAGGGGCATAATTTGTAGCGCTTGGGTTGGGCCGTCACCGGCCAAACAACCGGCATGCATCGATCTCAGCTGTCACTGGTATTGTAAGCATCCACTCGTACATCTTCCCGCAAGTGAAGCTGGATGCAGCTCCCCAAGTGTTGAGGACTGTGTTGAGTGTGTCCACCATAAACAAATATTGGTTGCAAGTTATTATGTTTCCATTAGAGTTCTTCTGCTAGGAGAGGTCCCCTATAAAAGCATGTGTAATCTAGCTTTCTGGGGTGTAGATTGGTCAAGGTAATGCTATTTGATGTATTAATTTGGTTAAGGTAATTTCTGATAAGAAATCTTATTTTGCCGGGGGGCGCATAGGTGGTTTCTCGCGGACCGCCAAAGCCAGGTTGGCACATGGAGTCTCGATGCGTCCTGCAAATGACAAGTGGAAGGGGGGGGGGGAGTGCTTCCAGGGATATTTGTTGTTTAGGAGACCATTGCATCTGGGCATCTTTCTCTTGGACTTCCTTTCTCTCTCTGCTTGGCTCTCTGTCTACTTGCCTCCCTCCTTGCTGCCACCCCTCATGCCCAAGTCCCAGCATCGCCTCCTCAATTTCGAGGTGAGAAAACTAGTTATTGTAGCGACATATATAAGCCATAAGCGGTTAAGAACCAAGGGGTCTGTTCTTTAACGGCTTCTACAAGCGAATTTTGGCTTTTGTTACAGTACCTAACTTTCAAATGGAGTATTTTCTCAAGATGAAATTTACAAATTAATTGCAGTACACGTTAAAATCTAAACATCTGTATCAACAAAAATCGCGAGTGAATATCTTTTTCTGTAATATCTATCATAAACAACTAAAATTTATAAATTTCAACAAAAGTCATAGACCGCAGCCATATCAATCCGGCTGCCAATCCTAAGTCCCAACTTCCCCTGTTCTTGTTTTTTCTTCTAAAAAACTAATTCCCAACTCTCAAATCACCGCTGCACAGCACGCGGGCGGCGACTTTGGATTGGGGTGGACGCCGACGCTCCCTTCCGCCTCCACCCGCACCTTCCGCCGATGGCATCCTCCCGCCAGGCGCCCGCAACACTGGTTTGTTAGAGCATCTCCAACAATCCCCCTAAATCTCCCCCTAAATCAAATTATTGGGAAATTGTGTAAAAAGTCTTCTCCAACAACTCCCCTAAACACCCCCCTATTTCTATTCCCCCCCCAAAACTCTCCCAAAACTTAGGTAGAAACAGGGAACTTTCAGGGGTCCCCTTTCCTATTAGGATATATTTAGGGGAGCTGTTGGAGGAGGGGACTAAAATAGGTTAACAAATTTTTTGGGCTGCCCCTAAAAGGTGTTTTTTGGGGTGGGTTTTTAGGGGAATTGTTGGAGATGCTCTTACTTCGTTAGCACAACCTGCCATTGTTGACAATTGATGAACGATGAGTTCATGACTACACTCATTATGGTTTTTTTTTTGTTTGGACGAATTAACCTTCTAATTCATGGATGCAATATCATACATGCAATTGGAGTTGTATACTTTAAATGCTCGTTACATTGAACAGGAAATGGTGCGTGGTTGGTGAGCCTAATGAGCCAGCACGAGCCATTTCAACGAGCCGAGCCAAGCACCATTTTTTTTGCTCCTTTGCATAACGAGCCGAGTCAAGCCAAGCTTCTTAATAAGTTTGACCAAGCCACTCCAGTTTTTGTTTTCTTCAGCACAAAAGATGACAGGATTTTCAAATGGTATAGTTTTCAGTTTTTCCACCACCGTACCTACATAAGCATGCTATTTGACTGCTGTAGTATGATTTGTTCTAGCTCATGTGAGACCTGAACCTTTGACAAATGGAAAAAAAGGTACATATACTAATCAATTCGAAGGCAAGACGGAAAGTGCACAGAGTAAACTGACCAAAAGGAGCATGTTATACCTATGCAAATATCTCTCCCAAAGAATGCATAGCTTGGTGAGTACACGAAGATCAGCAGCAGCTATACATTCTCTGCACTTGACTACCGAACATCCATCATAGGTGTGCAGAGCTCTCAGCAAGGCAAAGGTGTATCTTTTGAGTGTTGGATCTCATTCACATTGTGTATCAGGCAAAAACTGGAAACAGCAAAGGGGTGTCATGCTTAAAGGAAATATTATAAAAATAATTAGAAA
This sequence comes from Dendrocalamus sinicus, assembly GCA_036346575.1. Classification (NCBI taxonomy): domain Eukaryota; kingdom Viridiplantae; phylum Streptophyta; class Magnoliopsida; order Poales; family Poaceae; genus Dendrocalamus; species Dendrocalamus sinicus. The sequence goes on from CM070650.1 coordinate 24,669,494, forward strand.
GAAAACATGAGAGAAGAAAAAAGTATTAACTAGTCATTCATGGAGATATTCAGCTGACATTATCACTGTCATGACTGAGAATTAATCAGCACCCAAGAAATTTCAGCAAGAACGAATAAAAAGATAGGAAAATGGTGAGATAAAGTCACAAACTAAATAAATAATTAATCAGAATGCTTAGTTCCATGCCGTATGGTACTAAATAAACATCAACATAGCCCTACTGAGTACTGAATACAGTAATCAACTGAGGAACAAGAGGGGAAGGCTTACATAATATAGGACGCCAAGATCCGCGGTAGGAATGCACTGAATATGACGATGGTAAATCTTGTGCAACCCGCACATCTGGAATGTGTGCGATCTTGTGCAGGGGCGGATCCAGGATAAAATCCGAGAGGGGGCACACCTACAAAGCCAAGTATACCAAGTATACGAATGGGCCTCTACATCCATTATATCACAGATGAGTGAGGGCCTTTTAGTTGGGCTGAGTGGGGGCACTAGCATTAAATCTTGGACTATATACCTGGACTTCTGCGAATTGAGTGGCGGCCTGTGCCCTCACTCGGGCCTAAATGGATCCGCCCCTGATCTTGTGCCACTCACGACCTCTACTCTTCCGGCATCCACGCTCCAGCAAAGGATGACAAACAAGGACTTGCAGATGCTGTAAGGAGGCAGGCAGCTCTGGAAGTGACTGGATCAATGGAGCTCTTGTAAGTTCCAAGGTTTCGAGGGAGGTGAGGCTTGCCATGATTGAGGGTAGAAACTCCAGATGAGAAGCATCAAGCACTCCAAGATGCTTAAGATGGTTGCAGTTTTGCATCAACCACTCCTCAGGTAAACATGTACAGCTGTGGTCAATAGTCAAATCTGTAATTGAATTGACTCTTCTCAATGGCTCCCATTGCAAGAGAGATGGATTGCCGATTCTCAGTTTGTCAAGTTTCGCAAAGTTTGAGGGACCGGCTGCAACAACCTGGCCATGGTCAGGGGCTTGACACGCCTGCGGAGATGAAACTCTAAGAAGCTCATCAAGCTTGTTACATTCAACGACTAGCAACTCTGTGAGCGATATGAGTTCTTCTATCCCATCTAAAGCAGCAAGTTCGATGCAGTGCACAATTTGAAAACTCCGCAATGTTGTGAGACTCCTAAACACATCTGCTGAGGGAAGGGCTGTCATCACACAATTATACAACCTCAGAGTAGTAAGGGAAGTGAGACTGCATAGGGAGCTGAGTAGCGATGTCCCATAAACACCACATGAATCAATATACAGATTTCTGATAGAAGACATCAACTTGATATCTGCCTGTGGAGCCATCAGGTTTGGGCATTTCACCACTGACAAATCTTTAAGAAATGGGAGTATCTGCAATTGATCCATTAGCAAATGTAACAAATTTTCACAATTTGCAATGTGTAATTCCTCCAGACCATGAAAATAGTAGTCTTGCTCCAGTGCTACTAGGTTTGGACAGTTAGTGATCTTCAGCCTGGAAAGTAATGGTTCTTGGGGTACTGTTGCTTCACTGGGCTGATAAGTTGCAGGAAGAGTAGTCAAACCAACACGAAATATTTCGAGATAGGCAAGAGTAGATGGTAGTACTGGTACATTTCTCAACGCTATGCACCGCTTGATATATAGCGCCTTAAGCTGAGGAAACAGATTCCTGCCTTCCGTTCCAACCCACTCCTCTAGTTTAGGAAGGCTTTCGATATAGAGTAACTTAAGAGATTGGAAGCCAAAAGGGTTCTGGCATCCATAAAAAGAAGGATCTATTCTTTTCACTGCATTCATGTGTGTTATGGAGAGATATTTGAGTGAAGGTAGTGTGCCAAGGGGTGGAAGGCGTTGCCAGTTATGACAGCTAGAGAGAGAAATATATGTCAAATTGATGAGAATGGGATTTTCCATCCAACATGGAGCTCTGGGACCATTATATCCTGTAATCTTCAGCTTGGCAAGATTACTGTGAGGCTGAAGGTTATTTAGTACTCTTTCCTCGTTATCTGCTTCCCGTTGGCTACTCTCCCAAGTGAGTGACAGCATAACAAGATTTTCCTTTTCGCTCAGCTTAGCCAAAGCAGCTTCTTCTATATTGACATTTTCAAGACCGTCGAAATATAAATGACGAAGATCTTTTAGATCCTGAAGCTCACGTGCTAGGAAACCATGCTGACGTGGGATATAAAAATTAGTTAATTCTTGAAGAGAAGTCAACTGCCCAATGTAAGGGGGAAATCCAATTAGAAATCCAGAATAGTATATATGTCTCAGACTAACCAAGTTTCCCAGTCTCCAGGATACCAACAAACATCTAGGCAATGCTATCATTTGGATATGATATAACTGATATATAGAACAAGGAAACCAAAAGGAATATTTTCCCACTTTCTTCGGCGGTTCCGGTAGATACAAATAGCGCAGGTGCATTAAAGTACCAAATGCATCAGGCAGCTTGAAAAGAGAGCATCTGTGTACTTGCAAAACTCGTAATTTTGTTGCTACTTTTAGCACTTTTTTCAGTACAATCCATTGATCCTTTTCCTTTATTGTTTCATCAAAGGATATAAGGAGGGTCCGTAGCTTCTTTAATTGGGAGAAATCTATAGTCATTGTACAACTTACCATTTCAATTGTCATATGGCGAACTGCCCTTGGAATAAAGCCATAATCACTGCTAGTAATTCTAATACATTCCTTTTTTGAAACATTACGTGCTAGCTCATGCAATAAATCATGTATCACATAGTATTCATTACAATACTCACCAGCGTTGATAACGCCGCAATACATATCCCTGACTTCACTTGATCTCAACTCAAAGAAAGACTTCTTTGTTAGTATGCCCAAATAATACTCTCCTACATCCTCCGGCCTCTGGTCTTCATCTGCAGATAGCTGGATCAGTCCTGAGCACATCCATAAGTTAACCAATTCACTTTTTTCGAACCGGTAATCTTCCTGGAATAAGCTGCAATATCTGAAGCAAGCCTGTAGATATGGTGGCAAATGATGATAACTTAACATCAAAACTTTCATAACACCTTCATTACCATGCTCAATATTAGAGATATTTTCTCTCAACATTCTGTTCCAGTATATGCTATCCATACAGTTGTTCAACAGCCCACCCATGACCTTTGCAGCCAATGGGCTTCCATTCAACTTCTTAGTAATTTGTTTGCCAATCTTTTGCAAGTTCACATAATTGTCGGGATTTACCCCAAAAAAGGCATGCTTGTTGAAAAGTGCCAAGAGATCGTTCTCCTGCAGCCCCTCCAATCTCAACAACTTGATTCTTCCTCCTAGTACCCTTTCAACAATGTCTACCACTGATTGCATCCGAGTTGTCAATAAGATCTTGCTTCCCTGTTGACCAAATTTCAAAGGAGCTACTAATTTCTCCCAGTCAGCTCTTCTCTCATCGTTCCATACATCATCAAATACAAGAAGAAATTTCTTGGAGTTCAGCTTCCCTCTGAGGAGCTCTTGAAGTGTATTTAGACAAGTGACATCGGTATTTAGTCCAGTAGTTTCTTGTATGATCTTTCTTGTCAGAGCATGGACATCAAAATCATTGGACACACACACCCACATAGCCTGATCAAAGCACTGCTTTACTCTATGGTCATTGTAGACTGCCTGAGCTAGTGTGGTCTTGCCGATGCCCCCTATGCCCACTATAGCGAAAGTGGTGACATTGCAAACATCATGGTCTTGATCATCACTTTCTTGTTCGATCAACCATTCAACAATCTGATCCCTCTCAGTGTCACGGCCAATTATTGTTTCATCAACCAAGAAAGAACTAGTCTCACGAGGATTACCGACTTCTTGATGACATATGTGCCTCAAGCTAGAAGAATCGAACCGATCCACGAGTAGGATGAAACGCTCCACAGAAGCAGCAACCTCATCAAGTTTCTTCATGGCATCTACCATTTTCTTAAATGTACCAGCCTTAAACATAGTATTGAACTGCTGGGTAAACATCCACTTACACTTGTACAGAGAGCTGCTCACCTCATTACCTCTAGTTTTCACCCTTTTCTCGAGCTTGTAGTACTCCACTTCATCAAGCACATCCTCAGCCTCCTCGACAGCATCCCTGAGCTGCCAAAGCCATGCATCAAGCGCCTCGCTCTGGTCCCTTATTCTCTCCATATCAATGGCATCAAAAACCACTTGAACTTGTGGGAGAGTCCTCTGTAGCCGTTCCTCCACCGATTTCATCCCCTCCAGCTTCATGTACTTCTCCAGGTAGTCAAAAGACTTGCGGGCAATCGCAGAGATGGTTGAGACGGCCACAGCTTTCCCAGCAAAAGCCAAGGCCATGGTTGGAGGTAAGGTGAGAAGGCTAGGTAACGGAAGTACTGAAGCAGGAGATGTAGGAGTATCCCTGTAATGGCAATTGGCAAACAAATTCTAAGGAACTGCACCAAGAGTGGAGTACTACTAAACTGAGCATCACTTGAGTTTGAGAGTCATTGCCGACCCCACTGGTTGTGGAAATTGGCACCAAGATTAACACGCGATGCCTCATGTCTATACAATTTCCACTCCCTTGATGGCACGGCATAGACTTGCTAAAAGCAAGTCAATACTATCACAGTGATCCAAGTCCCCTCTTTCTTGGGAATTTCCAGCAACTCTAGGGACCACTGAGAAAGACAAATTTATTGTGTTTACGTTATTACGCATTCGGAAAGAATAAGTACTAGTACAAATGTCAACAACTAGCAAAGTGTAATAACATTCAAAGACAAGCAGTCGACTGTTACTTCTTTGCCAGTATCGTACTAGCCAGCCAGAGCATTCCTCGTACTCCTAACACTTGTTAGCAAACCACTTCCCCACGTTTTCCTGCATACGACTGCTTCCTTGCTTAAGATTCTGTCATGTAGTTAGTCAGTTCGCATCTCCTCCATCGTGTATTTGGCCGAGACTGTTTTTGTCAATAGATGAGTTCAATTCTCTCACATGGTATCAGACGCTCAACGTTCCTAAATATTGAGCCCTCCTTCCGCTATCCCATCTTCCTCCCATCACCATGAGCCCTGTAGATAGCTCCTCCACTGGATCCCTGCGGTCAGACGCGCTGGGCGTCCACGGCACGGCGGGATCGACCTCCTCCAACTCTTCCGGTCTTCTTCCTTCTCAAGCCGGACTTGGTGCCGTTTCTTCTTCGGTCATTCAGATGGTTAAAATCCGTCAGCATGTCCCCGTGGTGCTGGATCTCAAGGCTTCAAATTAAACACAATGCTGCACCTTCTTCCACACCGTTTTCGGCAAGTTCGGCCTGCAGCACCACATCGATGGCAGCGACTCCAATCATGCTGATCGTGAGTGGGTCATGAACGACTACAGCATCGTCAACTGGCTCTACACCACCATCTCGGCTTTACTTCTACACGCTCGGATTCATCCCTGTTCGTAATTATGAGCATTTGCAGCATTTGGGATTTGGATTGATTACTGGTGCATATCTCTCTGTTTGCTGGCACCGAACTGAGAGCTCGGACCAAGAAGTAGATAAACTAGGATAGAAAGGGAAAATGGGAAGAGAATAGCTTACTGAGATGATAGAGATATTCCGGGCGACAACGAGTCGGTCGAGAAGGGCGTGAGCGTCATTGCGAAAGCATCCGCAATTCCAGAATTGAAGTAGCCTCACCCCCACCACCACTGTATTCACTCCAAGATTTGTGTTCCGCCAGTCATTGGTGGCCATGGCGAGAGATTGGGACGGCGGACACGGCGAGGAGAAGAGGGAGGAGAGGGGAGAAGAAGAGGGGCATAATCTGTAGCGCTTGGGCTAGGCGGTCACCGGCCAAATAGCCGGCATGCATCGATTTCAGCTGAGTTGTCAGTGGTATTGTAAGCGTCCACTCGTACATCTTCCCACAGGTGAAGCTGGATGCAGCTTCCTGAGTGTTGAGGAGTGAGGACTATGTTGAGTATGTCCACAATAAACAAATCTTGGTTGAGTTCTTCTGCTAGGAGAGGTCCCCCATAAAAGTATGTGTAATCTCAGCTTTCTGGGGTGTAGATTGGTTAAGGTAATGCTATTTGATGTATTAATTTGGTTAAGGTAATATCTGATAAGAAATCTTATTTTGCGGGGGCCTGCATAGGTGGTTTCTCGCGGACCGCCAAAGCCAGGTTGACACATGGAGTCTCAACGCATCATGCAAATGACAAGTGGAGGGGGGAGTGCTTCCAGGGATGTTCATTGTTTAGGAGACCAATTGCATCTGGGCATCTTTCTCTTGGACTTCCTTTCTCTCTCTGCTCGGCTCTCTGTCCACTCGCCTCCTCCTTGCTGCCATGCCTCATGCCCAAGTCCAAGCGTCGCCTCCTCGATTTCGAGGTGAGAAATGCCCCAAAATGAAAGTTTTCGATCCCAATTTGATGGTGATCGCATTGCCACCATGGCAACCGAGCTTGCAGTGATGTTGTAAGGAAATGGAGGACACGATGAGCATATAGGGGACAAGGGGATATCACCGAAGAAGACGACAAGGTTGGGGTGGATCGAGGTGGTCTAGCAACAGTGACCCAAGGTGGCACGACAAGGTCAATGGCGACAGCCAGCTGGAGTACCGAAACCTGCGAGTATTGTTCCTCTGAACACTCTTCATCGATCATTGAGTACCTACCTGGTACTGTCGCAATGACCGTCAATCACCGACCACTACACACCGACCAGCTAACCACTGGCCCAATACAAGTACTTGAGGTACTTGAAGATCATAAGAATGAAGCACTCGAACTGACAATGAAGTCTACGAGTACTAACCGCGAAGCTTATGGCAACCGATCGCAAAGCCTTCAACTAAACCCGAAAACAACGACAACAGACTGCAAAGTCTACGACTATGAAAACAAGACTGCAAAATCTACGACTATAACAGCAATCCGCAAAGTCTACGACCATCGACTACAAAGCCTTCGACTATTGACCAGTAAAATCTACGACTATCGAGCACCAAGTCTACGACTATTGAGTACAACTAGTAAAGTTTACGATCATGAAAAAGTACTATAGCTACGATTACCTTTAGTGGTTGTTCTGTCATGATCGAAGTCGAATGTGGTCGAAGCTGAACGTGGTTGAAGTCAAATGTTGTCGAAGCCAGACGTGATCGAAGTCAATTGTGGTCGGAATACTGTAGTTGAGTTACCATAGTCGAAGCTAGGCATAGTCGAAAACAGATATGGTCATTCTTCCGTAGTCGTGCTGTGGTGCTCGTATTGCCATGGTCGAAAGCCGCAGTGGACAAAGTCCATCCTCGTCGAAGTTAGACGTAGTTGTAAATGACTCTGAGTGGTTAAAAACATCAGTTAGGCCATCACTCTTCGAGGTCGAAGTCAGCTGTGCGATCCTCCAATGCCAATCGAGTGTCGTCTGATGTTCTGATGGCACTCGAAAGCCGTCCGATGTGCCAATGCTAATCAGACATCGTCCGATACTCTGTTGCTACTTGAAAACTGCCCAATGCAACTCGGATCCAATCAGACTGGTTTGAAACTACTCAAAATAGATCAAAACTACTCGGAGCAGATGAAAACCACTTGTACGTGACCGAAACCACTCGGAGCAACTAAAACCACTTGGAACAAACCAAAATCACTTGAAACAACTCAGAACTGGACGGGATCACTCGGATTCAACATGTTTGACTGCGATCGACCGAACTTTTCACAAATACAAATTCCAAATCAATTCAATTGTCAATTATTTATCATTACTTTTAATCACACCACCATATGGTCTAACATCAATATAACAAGTACCCATATTTTTTTCCAAAAAAAAGGTAAGAGGTGTCTCTATTCTTCTTTCAGTGGCCAATAGCTTCTTTTGCACCATCAAGTCCAATCGAGCATTGCAATTCCAAGAGCAGAAAGTTTGCTCCTAACTCCAACACCATCAGCAAGTTCAAAGTTCACAATTCCAACTAAACAGTAAACCAGGAGAGAATAGACATTTCAACTAAAACAATTCCATCGTTCCAACTACGGAACCATAAAAATGCTCAACCGATTCCCCACAAACCCAGCCCCAAAAAATAAACCCAAATTCCTAGCTCCGCGAGAACAAATCATACGCCGCGGTTGATGACGCCCACGGGACGTACCTGCATGCCGGTCATGTCCATGACGTGCCACCGCATCTCGGGGCGCGCACGGGCGTGGCAGCGGAGCATGTTGGCGACGACGACGCGGGAGAAGTCGACATTGGTGATGCGGCGGAACCCCGCATCGTAGAGCCGCTCCGAGAGCACCAAGCTCCCGCACCCGGGGACGAGGATCTCCGCTCTCTCCCCAGCCCCGCACCCGCGGAGGAGGTAGAGGAGCGGGGCCTGGAGGTGCGGCCACTCCGCGTACTACTCGAAGAACTTGTCCCGGTTCTCCCGCGACGTGAAGTCACCGAGTGTATCGAGGATCGCCGCGCCCGCCTCCGCAGCCGGCATGGTCGCCATGGTGTGGGAGCAAGAGGAGGAATGGCAGGAGAGGGAGCGGGTTGGGAGCGCACGTGAGGGAAATGATGTGTGGGCCCAGTTCGTAACTCGGCAAGCCTCAGACCTTTTTCCGCACTTTCGGCTAATATGTTTTTTAAGACTTCCAAATGAATTATTATAGATATTGTACTGAATATAACTATGCTAATCAAAATAATATATAACTATTCACTCTACGTGTTGTCTCCTACAAACAGTTAAAATTCAAAAACCAAAACCATATCCCAAAAGAATCTTCAAGCTACGATCAGACCATGCGATTGAGATTTTCATGACCATCTGATCGGAAATAAACGCTTGAATTATACCGAGAATGGGGCAGAGCAAGCTATGGACAATTTAGGCCTACTCATTTGGGTTTTTTTATAGTTTATCCCTTATTTTTCACTTTTTGATACTGTAGTTAGCTTATTTTGCACTATAACTGCTGATGACATTTTTACGTAATTAAATTTTAAAAAATTAAAAATAGAAAAAAATAAATTAGCTCATCACAAATAATACAAAGAAATACGAAAAATCCTTAAAAAGGCAAAAGGATAATACAAAGAAATACGAAAAAGCCTTAAAAAGGCAAAAGGCTAGAAAACACGAAGTTAGGAAATTAAAATTTAGAAACTAAAAGTTCAACGAGACACGGAAATGAGTAGGGCCTTGACTCGCCATCACAGAACACTTAGGGTAAGTATAAGGGTTGAGCCCGACACAAACTCCTAAACACTCCACATCATCAAGAGACAACACTAATGCAGGCAAGTACAAGGGTTGAGCCTGACACAAGCTCCTAAGCACTCCACATCATCAAGAAACAACACTTCTCTAGAGCTCTTCCACCTCGTTCCGCGGTAAGAGTCGATGTCTCACGAGGAGACGGTGTTTCTCTCTCCTCCATTCCTCTCTCATCCACATCAGCAAGGTTGCTTAGAGCATCTCCAATGGTTGAGCCAACTAACTAGCTCATAGTTTGCCACCTCATATAAGAGATAGCACATTAAAAGCCAGCTTCCCTGTACACTATCTCTTAAGTTGGCTTATGGTGATAAAGGCTGGCTCATCCGTTCTCGATTTTTGAGCGAGACTAGCTCAAGATTCGGCGCTAGTTGGTTTGGTTTTCACGTTTCTCTTTCTTCCACGTAGGACTATTGCTGATGTGTACTGCTATGAGCTAGCTGACTTGTCACTGTTGGAGATGCTCTTAGTTGGCGCTCCTATGGACTAGCTATTAATTGCCTTTGTACATGCCCTAACCTCGCTCGCATAATAATAAATCTTAATCCGTGCGCACCTCTCTCAGACACAGTACACCTCGACCAACTTCTTCCTCCTGTATTGACACCTTGTGCACCGCCGTCCCCAGTCTAGGGGGTGTCCAAAAACGGTTTTCAAAACCGTGAAATCCGGCCCATGCCAGATAGTGTAGTAAACGCGTACATGTCTATTCACGACCGTCTGATCAGATATAAACGCTTGAGATTATACCGAGAAATCACTTAATATCTTGTCTATATATTTTCCCTTTAAGATTCAATTTAATCCTCAGTATTGCATGCATCTTTAAACTTGGGTCAACGTGTCACTCTAATCGAGGCAGACCATCCAATTTAACATGCCATCACAAAACACTTACGCTCGTATAATAATAATAAAACTTAATTCGTGTGCTCCTCTCTCACATACGATGCACAAGGTGTGCACCTTGCCCCCACTAGGGTAGTTCAAAAACGGTTTTCTAAAGCCGTGAAACTAGTAGCAGATTTAAAACAGAAATAATATAGAGTCTTATATTCTATATATGTATTAATCAGTGTATTTATCTATAGATATAATTAACGCGGATACAGATGGATGTCGCCCACTCTGTATCCTATTCTTTTTTTCTCGTAGTCGGAATCAAACATGAAGAATACCAGATACCCATTTCTCAGTTCCATATTCGTTCCATAAGATTCGGACGATCGGTCAGACGAAAATTATCCATTTCTTTTGGGGAAAATTGAGTATATAGGACTGAGTTGAGTGTGCTTTTGTGAAATTGGATCAAGTTATTTGGACTTGTAAATATAGGACTGAGTTCATCACCTTCTTGCAAATATAGGATTTTTCCTATTTTAATTTCATTTCCATTTTTCAGGCATTTTTCTCCACGCGAAATGACTCTTTTGCCCTTCTTCTTCCTCCTCACCTGGCCGCGCCGCCTCGCCCGCCGCCGCGCCGCCGCGCTCGCTCGCTTTGCCACGCGCCGCTGCCTCGCTCGCCGCGCCTGCGCCGCCTCCTCCTCGAGCGATGAAATCAAATTTAACAAGCATGATCATAACATAGTATTAAAGCACAAAAAAATCAAAGATACGCAAAGACAAGTAAATAGCATTGCATTTTGAACATAAGATTCAAACATAGTTCATTACAATGCAACGGAAATTAAAATACTGAACATCCACATAGTTTAAGCAACACAAGCATTACATGGTTCATTACACCATAATTTATTACAAAGCCAAATAGATAGATAAAGACTGTAACTTCTTCTTCTCCTTGCTTGATTTTCTCCCCCTTTGGCATCAAAGTACCAAAAAAAGCAAGAACTAATCCTGAGCAGCACTAGGAGAAGGAGGACCGCGACGACGACGAGTGCGACTGTAGTGAACTGGAGAAGGCGGACGAACTGCACTCTCCAAGGACGAGACGCGATCCCCAAGAGAAGACACAGTGGAGATCAAGACATCCTGGCGCTCCTCAAGACGAAGGATGGCGGAGTAGATCTGAGATAGCGACACATCACCCTCGCCCTGGGGAGGAGGAACAGCTGCTGTCTGAGGCTGAGGCTGAGCACGAGCACGAGCAGGAGCAGGAACAGGGGCCTCTGCGCGAGGCTTATATGGCTTGTGCGGAGTGCACAGTGCTCCTCGGTATCCAATCTTGCGAATGATCAAAGCCATAATAAATGGTGCAAAGTTGATCCTCTTCTATTTGTCATTCTTATTGGCGTCTATTCCCCTGATGATAAGATCCACCACATCAAACTTCTGGCCATGCATGATGTAATCAATCACATTCTAAGCATGGCCACGAATAGCATCATAATTTCCACTCTTTGGAAGAATGGTGTGGTTGATGATCCTGTTGATAAGACCGGGAATATGAAGCAATCCAATGATCGTCCCTAGCACACGTTCAGCAGCCTGGTCATAATACTCTGAATATGCTGCAATGGGAAGAGCAGGCTTGCTGTACACCTTCTCATAGGCACTGGTTTCTGTCCCAAGTGCCAACTCAACCTCGTGCCTGGTGCACTCAATCAGCTGCATGCCGGTCATCCAACACAGGCGCTCAAAGTCAGGAGAGATATACATGGTAGCATAGAACTGTCGTACCATATTGTCCATGTAGTCGCACTTGAAGGCAACAATGTGATGGATTTCAGCTTGCTGAAAAAGTTGATAAGCGCCATTAAACTTGTCGATCTGTGACAAGTGATCCCAATCCACATACTTGTGAGCAGCAAACTTGCGAGCAGGACCATACATCTCCCGGTACACTTTCTCCTGAAACTTGGAATGGAATTCTGGGTTCTGAGAGTCGCGAGGACGGACATACTGGTTGCGACAACGCAAGATAGCATAGTCCTCGTTGGTGATCTTAGCGAGATCCACGTCTGCATCTGCAATAACCTCAGGCATCTCCTCATCTGACACTGCATACTCCTCGGTCTCATGCGAGGCCTCGGAGCCGCTCTCATGAGTGCCCTCTGAGCCACTCTCTGGGTCGGAGGCGGTAGGGGCGCGAGAGGAGGATTGGCCTGCATGGCCCCCATAGGTCTTGTGAGAGACGTTCTTCATCCTCGGCATCTTCAAAGATAGATTAGGATAAACAAGGAGTGAGATAGGATAATTGGAAAATAGGTTTGAAGTTGAAGGTAATGAGTTTCTGCTGTTCCAGGAAAAACGGAAGTACCGGCAGCAAAACTGCGGAACTTCCGGGAAGTCCGGTAGTTCCGGCCGCTCGACCGGTAGTTCCGGTTTTTCTGGGCATTTCTAGGGCATGTTAAAGATTGAATCTTTTGGGGTATTTCTTGGATTGAATCCAATGCATGCATGTCAAAACATTATAATACCCCAAATATATCATTTTACCCAAAGAAATCTTAGCAAAAATCACTACATTTCAAATTTTGATCTAATTTCAACCTTAGGGTCCTTAGAACAAGATAAACGGGGATTTGATCCGATTTACCTTGTGGAGTCGGAGGAGCGGATCCCTGGGAGTGCAAGGAATCGCCCAAAAACCGAAAACTCCGCTCGGATTCGAAGATCGGGAGAGGAGGTGATGTTTTTGGGAGAGAGAGAGTTTGAAGAGAGGAGAGGAGAGGATGAGGGAGGCGGCTGCCGTGCGGGTGAGGAAGGAGAGAGAGAGAGGAAGTTAAGGAGGGGAGGGGGTAGTTGGCGGTTTCAGAAACTGCATTAAATCCCGCTGACCCCGAACCCCGGAAGTTCCGCTTGCTTGGGCGGAAGTTCCGCGTTCACAGAAATTCCGGAAGTTCCGCGGTTTACACTGCGGTAGTTCCGGTTTTTCTGACAGGAGCGGAAGTACCGCACAATGAACTGCGGTAGTTCCGGATTTTCTGGAACTTTTCAGGATTTGAACTTTAACACTTGAGAATATGCAAATGATCCCTAGTTTTGCACCCAAATAAAGTCATTTAGGATCATTGTGCATCAAATGAGCTATTGCTATACTTAAAAATAGTTTTTATGAAAGTAATCAAATTTTTGATCAAAAGAAGAGAAAATTCAATGAAATTCCACAAGAGAGCATCAAATGAGCAGAAATAAATGAAATTTGATTTCAAGCTACATTTGAGTAATCTATGACATTTAATTCATTCCTCAATTTGCAAAAGCGGCTTTCATCTAATGGTTTGGTGAAAATGTCCGCTAATTGAACTTCGGTTCGGATGTGGCTAATTTCAATATCTCCCTTGCTCACATGATCTCTCAAGAAATGGTGGCGTATATCTATATGCTTGGTTCTTGAGTGTTGAACGGGATTGTTGGATATTTTGATGGCACTATCATTATCACACAAAAGAGGCATTTTATCAAATTTAATTCCATAATCCAACAATGTTTGCATCATCTAAAGCAATTGAGCACAACAACTACCCGCTGAAATATATTCGGCTTCGGCGGTTGAAAGGGCTACGGAGTTTTGTTTCTTGGATGACCAACACACTAGAGATCTTCCTAGAAACTGGCAACTACCCGAGGTGCTTTTTCTATCCACTTTGCAACCCGCATAATCGGAATCCGAATATCCAATTAATTCAAATTTTGCACCTTTGGGATACCAAAACCCTATGCTAGAGGAATGTTTTAAATATCTTAGAATCCTCTTTACGGCCACTAAATGACACTCTTTTGGAGAAGCTTGAAACCGAGCACATATGCAAACACTAAACATAATGTCGGGCCTAGATGCGGTAAGATAGAGCAAGCTACCAATCATGGATCTATAAAGTTTTAAATCTATCGACTTACCTCCTTCGTTGAGGTCTAGATGCCCGTTTGTTGCCATGGGTGTCTTGATAGGTTTGGCTTCTTCCATTCCGAATTTCTTGAGTAGATCCTTCACATACTTTGTTTGGCTTATAAACGTCCCGTCTTTAAGTTGTTTGATTTGGAGTCCAAGGAAGTAGCTTAGCTCTCCAATCATCGACATCTCGAATTCCCTAGACATCATCTCACCAAATTCTTTGCAAAAATCTTGATTAGTAGAACCAAATATAATATCATCAACATAGATTTGACATACAAAGAAATCATCTCCAATAATTTTTGTAAATAGAGTTGTGTCTACTTTACCAATTTTAAAGCCCTTTTTGACAAGAAAATTGCGAAGGCGTTCATACCAAGCTCTAGGAGCTTGTTTCAAACCATATAGCGCCTTCGAAAGTCTATAGACATGATTAGGATGTTTATCATTTTCAAATCCCGGGGGTTGTTCCACATATACTAATTCGGAAATTGTACCATTAAGAAATGCACTTTTGACATCCATTTGAAATAATTTAATATCAAAGCATGATGCAAAAGCAAGCAAGATTCTAATTGATTCAAGTCTAGCTACGGGTGCAAATGTTTCATCATAATCTAAACCCTCGACTTGAGTATAACCTTGAGCTACTAACCTTGCTTTATTTCTTACCACAATTTCGTTCTCATCTTGTTTGTTCCGGAAGACCCATTCAGTGCCAATGACATTGTGCTCCTTGGGTCTCTCCACCAAAGTCCAAACATCATTTTGAGCAAAATTGTTCAACTCTTCATGCATAGCATTTATCCAATCCGGGTCATCTAATGCTTCTTCTACACGCTTAGGTTCAAGTGAAGATACAAAAGAATAGTGTTCACAAAATGAAGCTACTCTAGAGCGAGTTTGAACACCCTTACTCACGTCACCCAATATTTGATCAATTGGATGATCCTTGGCTATTGCATTGTGAATCTTGAAAGTATTTTACGGTTGATCCTTTTCTTCATCTTCTATGACTTGAACATCATTTGTTGTGGAAGTGGAAGGTGGTTCCACTTGTCTTGATGAGCTTGGTGACGTTGGATCCTCTTTTGGCTTGATGTCTCCAATTTGCATGTTCTCCATTGCTTTGCGAAGACCTTCATCTCCTACATCATCCAAGTTCTCATGCTCTTCTTGAGAGCCGTTAGTTTCATCAAATTCAACATCACAAGATTCTTCCACTAAACCCGACTTTTTATTAAACACCCTATAAGCTTTACTATTTGAAGAATAGCCTAAAAGAAAGCCTTCATCACATCGACTTTGAAATTTTGAGAGCCGAACACATTTTCTTAGAATGAAGCATTTGCAACCAAATACTCTAAAATAAGAGATGTTCGGTCTCCTTCCAACAAGAAGCTCATAGGAAGTCTTTTTCAAAAGACGATGTAAATAGAGGCGATTTATGGCATGACATGCGGTGTTAATAGCTTCCGCCCAAAATTTATCGGAAGTATCATACTCATCAAGCATTGTCCTAACTATTTCAATTAATGTGCGATTTTTCTTTTCTACAACTCCATTTTGCTCCGGAGTGTAGGTTGTGGAAAGTTCGTGCTTTATTCCTAGTTCATCACAAAAATCTTCAACTTTTGTATTTTTGAACTCGGAACCATTGTCACTTCTAATTTTCTTTATTTTAAAATCAAATTCATTTTGAGCCCTTTTTGAAAAACTTTTGAAAATCCCAGAGGTTTCACTTTTGTCATTTAGGAAGAAAACCCATGTATACTTAGAGTGATCATCCACAATGACTAAACAATAGCTATTACCTCCAATGCTCTTATAGGTTGTTGGCCCAAACAAATCCATATGTAAGAGCTCTAATGGCGTAGAAGTTGACATGATACTCTTGGAAGGATGAGAATTAGCGACTTGTTTTCCGGCTTGACAAGCACTACAAAGTCGATTTTTCTCAAACTTCACATCTTTCAAGCCAACCACTAAGTCATGCTTAAAAAGCTTTTTAAGTTAAATTATTCCCACATGACCTAGCCTTCTATGCCACAACCAACTCAAAGAAGTTTTTGCAATTAAACAAGTTTGTAAACAAGAATCATTTGAAGTAAAATCTACCAAATAAAGATTTCCAAATCTAAAGCCCTTAAAGATAAGTTCATTATTATTCTCTTTTGAGATTACAACATTTTCTTTTGAGAATGAGCAAGTTAGGCCTAGATCACATAATTGAGCAACGGAAAGCAAATTGAAATTTAATGTTTCAACAAGAGATACATTAGAAATTGAAAGGTCGTTTGAGATAGCAATTTTACCCAAGCCTAATACCTTTCCTTTGCTATTATCACCAAATGTGATCTTGTCATTGCTTCCACTCTCAAATGTGGTGAACATCTTCCGGTCTCCGGTCATGTGTTGAGTGCAACCGCTATCCAACACCCAATGCCTTCCACCGGTTTTGTAGTTCACCTACAAAAGAAAGTCAAGCTCTTTTAGGTACCCAAATTTGTTTGGGTCCTTGGAGGTTAGTGACCAAGGTCTTGGGTACCCAAATGGATTTTCTTTTTGCACCCAAAATCGAGGTGCCAATAAAATGAGCGATCACATTTCCATTGTTAGTCTTTTTAAGCATATAGCAAGAATCATATAAACCAATGGAATGCATGTTATTCTTAGAGCAATCATTTTGAGCATGTCCAACACACCGGCATTTTGTGCAAAACTTACCATTCTCTTTTACAAACCTTAGAGTCTTGTATGTCGGTTTCTTACCCTTTTTGGGGGCATAACTAAGTCCCTCCTTGTTGAAAGAGCATCTTTGAGCGCTTAACACTTTATCAAGGGTTTCCTTCCCCTTGTAATCTCTTTCTAGACTTTTGTTTAATTTTAGCACTTGTTCCTTTAAATTCTTGTTTTCATTAGAAAGCATATCATCATGAACAAGATTTAAAGTATTTCTAGAATCTACACTAGATGAACAAGGCATGGCAAGTAAATTATCGCAACATGTAGATATGCTAGACTTAGAGATTTCTAGACTAGGCACTTCATTCAAAATATCACAAGTAATTCCAATGCTAGTACTAGATTTTTGATTTTCTTGGAGAAGTAAATCATGAGCTTCCTTTAGCTCCTCATAAGACTCTTTGAGAGAAGTGTGTTCTCTCTTCAAGACTTTAAATTTTGATTTCTCTTTTCCAAGAAACTCATTCAATTCAACCAACATATCCATCAAGTCATCATATGAAGGCTCATCATCATCTAGCAATGTTACCTTTTCTCCTTTTGCCATAAGGCATGTAGGAGTGGCGAATAGTGATGGAGCTTCCTTGATTGCGATGCCCACAAGTCCCTTCTTCTTGGGAGATTCATCTTCGCTTGAGTCGGAATCCGAATACTCCTCTTCGGAGTCCCACTCACCAATGTGGGCTTCATTCTTGCCATCCTTGTGAAGCTTCTTGAAAAGCTTCTTCTTGCCGTTGTAGTTCTTCTTCTTTGATGACTTCTCCTTGTCATCTTTCTTTGTAGGGCATTGAGAGGCAATGTGCCCCTTTTCATCACACTCATAGCAACGAATGTTGCTATACTTCTTGTTGGAGAAGGAATGTCCCTTCTTGTTCTTCTCATAGCTTGTGCTTCGGTTTGAGCGCCTCCTCATGAACTTGTTCATTCTTCTCACAAGAAGCGCCAATTCTTCTTCGGAATCCTCCTCATCATCATCTTCGGATTCTTCGCTCATCACCGCTTTGGCCTTGAAGGCGTTGATCTTCTTGCTCTTAGAGGAGGATTGCTCCAAGAGCTCTTCCTTGTCCTTCTTGTAGAGCTCATTGGTGATGAGGTTGCCCAACAATCGAGTTGGTGTCATTCTTGCCAACTCCGGTGAGTTGAGGAAGAGAGTCACCAACACTTCATATTTTTCCGGCAAGGCCCTAAGCATCTTTCGAACAATATCAAGATTGGAAAGGTTAGTATCAAGGCCCTTGAGCTCATTCACAATGTTGTTGAGCCTAGAGTACATCTCATTGATGTCTTCATGGGGCAACATTGTGAATGTCTCATATTTGATCCTAAGCCGATGCAATTTGGCCTCCTTGACCGTGGATGTCCCTTCGTGTATTTCCGAGAGGGTAGTCCAAATAGCGTGAGCGGTCTCAAGATTACTCACTCTATTGAACTCATCCGCGTTCAAGGCTCCAAATAGAGCATTCATAGCTTGGGCGTCTAAATGAGAGTTACGCCCGTCTTGTTCCGTTGGGTGTTCCGGATCAAGAGCCATAACATAACCATCATTTACGACTTTCCAAATATTAGGACTCATGGCCTTCAAATAAATTGACATCCTAATTTTCCAGATGGCAAGCAGCCTGCCGTCCCACCACCAGACAGCAAGGGTCATCCCGTCATCGAGATACATCACTTTTGACATCCGCACCACCTACACAGACTACCGCGCCCCGTCATCCATCTTCATTGCACATCCAGGAGGTATGAGAATCGCATTGTATATTCGAAATATTTATTGTGACTAATATTATTTCATCTTGCAGCCTCCAATTCAACGTGGGGGTGATGCCGAGTCCATCGATGACGATACGGGCTTCTCAGATGCTTCCAGAGAGCGATACATAGCTCCAGGGTTTGCAGCATACGTAGGACAGAGCTCAACTGTTCACACCATACGCAGAGTTTGGAGACTTCGGTGGGTAGAGTTCCTCCAGGTTCGTTGCCACATCGTACAGTCAAGGCGAGAGCTCCTTCGCACCACGAGAGGGATTTTTAGAGTCCTTCATTCACGACATTATTGCTGGCGGCTCGTAGTTCAGCATGTCTCAATTGGAGGACATTGACCCTTACCGGACCCAGTTTGCTGTACTTGAGCCTACTGGACCACCGCTGGCCACTGAGCAAATAGAACGGTCTCCATACCTCCTCCGAATCAAGATGCAACCTCTGGACCGCCTGACGTACCTCACGGGACATGCTCATGCTCAACGAAAGACAAGGCCATGCTCGGGGAGGCATACACGGCAAGGAGATAGCAGTGGCTCAGATCGGTAAGCCATATCGCATCCTGTGTGATACGTTTTTGTACTATTCGTGTACTTCTACAACTATTTATAATGTATGAATTATAAAAGATGCCCGAGTATCATTAATTTCATGATTAAATTAACATGAATTAACGTGGTAAATTTGGAGTACATAAAATTTCCAAAAAATTATAAAATTACTACGACTATGTCGGGAGGCTTTCCACAAAATTTCGTAATTTTTGAAGCTCGTTTGCTATATGTAACAGCTTCTACAAATATCGAAATCGTATGCATTTTTGAGCAACATTCACAACGGATAAAATTATCAAAAAATTACGCATATAAGTACGTTGTGTCAGAAGGCTGTACATAAAATTTTGCAATTTTAAGCTCATTTTCTATATTTAAAAATTCAAACAAATAGTACGTAAAAAAATAAATTAGGGCAGGTAATTAGACCATCTAATCAGCCGCCTGATGGTGGAACGGTAGGTCATGCCGTCTGGTGGTGGGACAGCAGGCTATCTGCTGGGACGGTTGTAAGATCGAGGAGGCCGACTAGAGGGGGGGTGAATAGGAGGTTTTAAAATTTTCGTCTAATTCTAATTAGCAATTTTAAACTTAATGAATTTCCTAGATCAAGATAGCACACGATCAACTAAAACAACCTAGAATGGCTCAAGAGGATACTACCACAAGAATTGACTAGGAGCAATATCAAAGGTCTAAAGCAAGGATTGCTACTCTATCTAAACAAGCAATAAGAGATATAAATAAGTAAAGATTGCTTGAATGTAAATAAGCACAAGAGAGCAAATCACACTTGACACAATTGCTTTTTACCGTGGTGTTCGGAGACTTGCCGGTCTCCCCTAGTCCACGTTGAGGTAAGCCCGAACGAATCGGACCGGCTCCACGAATTGAGCCTAATCACCTCGATCACTATCGGTAGCCCTTTCCCTCTCCGGGTAGGCGAGCTCCAAGCCTTCACAATCTTCCGGGCCTTCTCACAATCTTCTTGAGAAGTTCACCGGACCCCCGCCAAGCCGTCTAGGTGCCGACAAGCACCAAGAGAATAGACCACTGCGGCTTGACCACTCTCAAGTGCCTAATGGATCAACTAGAATACAATGCACTTGAATTCTAGCTCAACTACCTCAAATGAATGCACAAGGTTGAAGATGAGGTGTGAGAGATTGCACTAGGCTCAAATGAGTTCAATGTGAGGTCAACAACAAGTACAAGTTCTGGTGGGGATGTATTTATACCCCCCACCACCCTCAAATAGCCGTTACAATAAACAATCCTGAAAATTCAGGAAATCCGGAACTACCGCAGGCAAAACCGCGGTACTTCCGGATTTCGCTGACCGGTCAGAACGGCTATGTCAGAGCGTCAGAAGTAACCGTTGGTCAATGAGTGCGGAACTTCCGCCGTTGTAATCGCGGTACTTCCGGAACCCCGGAACTTCCGCGCCATGACCCGGAACTTCCGAACTCGACGCGGTTAAGTGTTGTGCCAGGTGCTCTCTGGAAATAAAGTTCCGCACGGGTATCCGGAACTTCCGCACATGCGGTAGTTCCGCAGGTCAATCCGCGGAACTTCCGTTTTCCGAGAGACTAAGTCTGAGTCCGGGTGCTCTCTGGAAAAAACGTTCCGCCCGGCACCCGGAACTTCCGGCCCAGCGGTAGTTCCGCACAAATAACGCCGGAACTACCGAATTTTCTGGCAATGCACAGATTTGTTTTGAGTGTTAAATTCTAAGTGCATGCATGATCCTAGATTGATCCATAGGGCACATTTTAACATGATCAAGCAATCACCATGATCCCTCTTAATAGTACGGCGTCTATCCTATAATCCGGTCTTCCAACCAATCTCCAAGACCGGTAAAAATAAAATAGCCCTAGACTATTTACCTTGTCGCCCTTGAGATCTTTGAATCTTTGCTTTCCTTGCTATTGAGACTAATCCTTTTAAACACTTAACACACAAATTAGTCTCATATTCACATAACGTCATTAATTACCAAAACCAATATTTTTAGGGGCCTAGATGCTTTCAACGGTAGCGGCTACGCATCAGGTCACGCGTGCTACTGTCCGGCTATCGGATGATAAAAATATCATTTTTATCAATACGCTCTGCATACGGTCGTTTTTATAAATACAGTGCCAAACGGTGCTACATATGATAAAAAGTCATAAATTAGTTTACGTACGTACACATGTACGTGTGGTAGCGTATTATAGCAGAGCTAACTTAGCCCCGTATGCCTCGTCGTTTTTTCCCTGCATTTTGCAATGAACATGCCATGTTATGATGCCGGCGAGTGACAGGACCCAACCAAATCTGGCCTTTTTTTATTGAATGCACCGAATGTCTTATTTCCTTCTGCACTGGTGATATATGCCTTCTGATTTCACGAAGCTCAATTATGTGAAGCTTTGATCTCGACGGTGTTGATGGATGTTTCATGGCAAATTGACAGTAGAAGTTTCAAGAACAGAGAAAGTAGCCATGAGTCGTATTAGGGTAATCCTACCGTCCATGAGTCTGTCCGATGCGATGTCTCCCTCTTGTGGATTTGAGGGCCTATATGAAGAGTAGGGGTTGAAAAATAGCTCTCATGAGACGGATCGGCATGTTAAGGGCTCGGCTCAAACTCCAAGCCGACCAGGTATTTCTGTTTTTTTTTTTTGGTTTAACGAGCTGAGTTCGAGTTAGCTCACCAGCGGTTCAGTTAGCTTGTTTGGCTCATTATTAATTAAAACGTAGCCAGCTAGCATAGCAGCCAATTCAGCCCAATAACACTTAGGCCCAAGCCCAGCAACACTCTCAAGCCTCAATCTCTAGGATGGATTCTTTTGAACTGTGACTTATAACTTAAAGTTTTTGAATTCTGATTGTTCGTAAAAAAAGATTATGAAGAGATATAGACAGTTGCATGCAATTTTTTTGCTAATACAATTGAAATTAATACAGTATATACTACAATTAACTAGTAGACTCCACCTTAAAAAATATATTGTTTAAAAATAAGTTATTGTGGCGACGACGCTCCCTTCCGCCTCCACCCGCCCCTTCCGCCGACGGCATCCTCCCGCCAGGCGCCCGCAGCACTGGTTTGTTACTTTGTTACCACAACCTGCCATAGTTGACAATTGATGAATGATGAGTTCATGACTTTACTCATTACGGTTTTTTTTGTTCGGACGAATTAAACTTCTAATTCATGGATTCATGGATGCAAATATCATACATGCAATTGGAGTTGTATACTTTAAATGCTCGTTACATTGAACAGGAAATGGTGCGTGGTTGGCGAGCATAATGAGCCAGCACGAGCCATTTCAACGAGCCGAGCCAAGCACCATTTTTTTTGCTCCTTTGCATAACGAGCCGAGTCAAGCCATGCTTCTTAATAAGTTTGACCGAGCCGAGCCCAGCCAGCTGTTATCCACCCCTAATGGAAAGCATAAATGTTATAGATATGTATACTTCGATGCTAAAATGTTTTAAGTCGTATAACTAATGCTTTTGGGTGCATGTGATTGCAGATAATCCATTTGCCAGCGGTTCCCCCGTCTACCGCGGATAAGCTCTCTTTGTGTTCCAGCACTGCTAACACCCGTTATTGTGCAAGTTAAACTGAAGTACAATGACAGAAACCCTCTTTTGAGAAAAAAAACATAATAAAGTCTATGCTTCCAGAATAAATATAGCGCGCCACTCCAGTTTTTGTTTTCTTCAGCACAAAAGATGACAGGATTTTCAAATGGTATAGTTTTCAGTTTTTCCACCACTGTACCTACATAAGCATGCTAGTTGACTGCTGCAGTATGAATTGTTCTAGCTCATGTGAGACCTGAACCTTTGACAAATGGAAAAAAAGGTACATATAGTAATCAATTGGAAGGCAAGACGGAAAGTGCACAGAGTAAACTGACCAGAAGGAGTATGTTATACCTATGCAAATCTCTCTCTCAAAGCATGCACAGCTTGGTGAGTACACGAAGATCAGCAGCAGCTATACAATAATCTCTGCACTTGACTACCGAACATCCATCATAGGTGTGCAGAGCTCTCAGCAAGGCAAAGGCGTATCTTTTGAGTGTTGGATCTCATTCACATTGGGTATCAGGCAATAACTGGAAACAGCAAAGGGGTGTCATGCTTAAAGGAAATATTATAAAAATAATTAGAAAGAAAACATGAGAGAAGAAGAAAAAAAGTATTAACTAGTCTTTCATGGAGATATTCAGCTATCACTTGTTGCCATGATGTGCTGTAGGATGAGAAATCATGTACCAGAAGATCCAATGCAGTTGTGGACTTGTGGTGACATTATCTAGACAACACACAAGGACATACTTAATTACAAATAACATTATCACTGTCATGACTGAGAATTAATCAGCACCCAAGAAATTTCAGCAAAAACGAATAAAAAGATAGGAAAATGGTGAGATAAAGTCACAAACTAAGTAAATAATTAATCAGAATGCTTTGTTCCATGCCGTATGGTACCAAATAAACATCAACATAGCCCTACTGAGTACTGAATACAGTAATCAACTGAGGAACAAGAGGGGAAGGCTTACATATAGGACAAAGTTCTACATGGTCCAAGGCCAAGATCCGAGGTAGGAATGCGATGAATATGACGATGGTAAATCTTGTGCAACCCGCACATCTGGAATGTGTGCGATCTTGTGCCACTCACGACCTCTACTCTTCCGGCATCCACGCTCCAGCAAAGGATGACAAAAAAGGACTTGCAGAAGCTGTAAGGAGGCAGGCAGCTCTGGAAGTGACTGGATCAATGGAGCTCTTTTAAGTTCCAAGGTTTCGAGGGAGGTGAGGCTTGCCATGATTGAGGGTAGAAACTCCAGATGAGAAGCATCAAACACTCCAAGATGCTTAAGATGGTTGCAGTTTTGCATCAACCACTCCTCAGGTAAACATGTACAGCTGTGGTCAATAGTCAAATTTGTAATTGAATTGACTCTTCTCAATGGCTCCCATTGCAAGAGAGATGGATTGCCGATTCTCAGTTTGTCAAGTTTCGCAAAGTTTGAGGGACCGGCTGCAACAACCTGGCCATGGTCAGGGGCTTGACACGCCTGCGGAGATGAAATTCTAAGAAGCTCATCAAGCTTGTTACATTCAACGACTAGCAACTCTGTGAGCGATATGAGTTCTTCAATCCCATCTAAAGCAGCAAGTTCTATGCAGTGCCTAATTTCCAAACTCCGCAATGTTGTGAGACTCCTAAACACATCTGCTGAGGGAAGGGCTGTCATCACACAATTATACAACCTCAGAGTAGTAAGGGAAGTGAGACTGCATAGGGAGTTGAGTAGGGATGTCCCAAAAACACCACACGAACGAATATACAGATTTCTGATAGAAGACGTCAACTTGATATCTGCCTGTGGAGCCATCAGGTTTGGGCAATTCAGCACTGACAAATCTTTAAGAAATGGGAGTATCTGCAATTGATCCATTGGCAAATGTAACAAATTTTCACAATATGAAAAGCGCAATTCCTCCAGACCATGAAAATAGTAGTCTTGCTCCAGTGCTACTAGGTTTGGACAGTTAGAGATCTCCAGCTTGGAAAGTAATGGCTTTTGGGGTACTGTTGCTTCACTGGGCTGATAAGTTGCAGGAAGAGCAGTCAAACCAACACGATCTATTTTGAGATAGGCAAGAGTAGATGGCAGTACTGGTACATTTCTCAACGCTATGCACTCCATGATATGTAGCGCCTTAAGCTGAGGAAACAGATTCCCGCCTTCCGTTCCAACCCACTCCTCTAGTTTAGGAAGCCTTTCGATATGGAGTATCTCAAGAGATTGGAAGCCAAAAGGGTTCTGGCATCCATAAAAGGAATGATCTATTCTTTTCACTGCATTCATGTCTGTTATGTAGAGATATTTGAGTGAAGGTAGTGTGCCAAGGGGTGGAAGGCGTTGCCAGTTATGACAGCTACAGAGAGAAATATATGTCAAATTGATGAGAATGGGATTTTCCATCCAACATGGAGCTCTGGGACCATTATATCCTTCAATCTTCAGCTTGGCAAGATTACTGTGAGGCTGAAGGTTATTTAGTACTCTTTCTTCGTTATCTGCTTCCCGTTGGCTACTCTCCCAAGTGAGTGACAGCATAACAAGATTTTCCTTTTCGCTCAGCTTAGCCAAAGCAGCTTCTTCTATATTGACATTTTCAAGACCGCCGAAATATAAATGACGAAGATCTTTTAGATCCTGAAGCTCATGTGCTAGGAAACCACGCCGACGTGGGATATAAAAATCAGTTAATTCTTGAAGAGAAGTCAACTGCCCAATGTAAGGGGGGAAATCCAATTATAAAACCAGAATAGTATATATATCTCAGACTAACCAAGTTTCCCAGTCTGCAGGATACCAACAAACATCTATGCAATGCTATCATTTGGATATGATATAACTGATATATAGAACAAGGAAACCAAAAGGAATATTTTCCGACTTTCTTCCGCGGTTCCCGTAGATACAAATAGCGCAGGTGCATTAAATTACCAAATGCATCAGGCAGCTTGAAAAGAGAGCATCTGTGTACATGCAAAACTCGTAATTTTGTTGCTACTTTTAGCACTTTTTTCAGGACAATCCATTGATCCTTTTCCTTTATTGTTCCATCAAAGGATATAAGGAGGGTCCGTAGCTTCTTTAACTGGGAGAAATCTATGGTCATTGTACAACTTACCATTATAATTGTCATATGGCGAATTGCCCTTGGAATAAAGCCATAATCACTGCTAGTAATTCTAATACATTCCTTTTTTGAAACAGTACGTGCTAGCTCATGCAATAAATCATGTATCACATAGTATTCCTCACAATGCTCACCAACGTTGGTAGAGCCACTACACATATCCCTGAGTTCATCTGATCTCAACTCAAAGAATGACTTTTTTGTTAGTGTACCCAAATAATACTCTCCTACATCCTCCGGCCTCTGGTTTTCATCTGCAGATAGCTGGATCAGTCCTGAGCCCATCCATAAGTTAACCAATTCACTTTTTTTGAACCAGTAATCTTCCCGGAATAAGCTGCAATATCTGAAGCAAGCCTGTAGATATGGTGGCAAATGATGATAACTTAACATCAAAACTTTCATAACACCTTCATTACCATGCTCAATATTAGAGATACTTTCTCTCAACATTCTGTTCCAGTATATGCTATCCATAGAGTTGTTCAACAGCCCACCCATGACCTTTGCAGCCAATGGGCTTCCATTCAACTTCTTAGTAATTTGTTCGCCAATCTTTTGCAAGTTCACATAATTGTCGGGATTTACCCCAAAAAAGGCATGCTTGTTGAAAAGTGCCAAGAGATCGTTCTCCTGCAGCCCCTCCAATCTCAACAACTTGATTCTTCCTCCTAGTACCCTTTCAACAATGTCTACCACTGATTGCATCCTAGTTGTCAATAAGATCTTGCTTCCCTGTTGACCAAATTTCAAAGGAGCTACTAATTTCTCCCAGTCAGCTCTTCTCTCATCGTTCCATACATCATCAAATACAAGAAGAAATTTCTTGGAGTTCAGCTTCCCTCTGAGGAGCTCTTGAAGTGTATTTAGACAAGTGACATCGGTATTTAGTCCAGTAGTTTCTTGTATGATCTTTCTTGTCAGAGCATGGACATCAAAATCATTGGACACACACACCCACATAGCCTGATCAAAGCACTGCTTTACTCTATGGTCATTGTAGACTGCCTGAGCTAGTGTGGTCTTGCCGATGCCCCCTATGCCCACTAGAGCGAAAGTGGTGACATTGCAAACATCATGGTCTTGATCATCACTTTCTTGTTCGATCAACCATTCAACAATCTGATCCTCTCAGTGTCACGGCCAATTATTGTTTCATCAACCAAGAAAGAACTAGTCTCACGAGGATTACCGACTTCTTGATGACATATGTGCCTCAAGCTAGAAGAATCGAACCGATCCACGAGTAGGATGAAACGCTCCACAGAAGCAGCAACCTCATCAAGTTTCTTCATGGCATCTACCATTTTCTTAAATGTACCAGCCTTAAACATAGTATTGAACTGCTGGGTAAACATCCACTTACACTTGTACAGAGAGCTGCTCACCTTATTACCTCTAGTTTTCACCCTTTTCTCGAGCTTGTAGTACTCCACTTCATCAAGCACATCCTCAGCCTCCTCGACAGCATCCCTGAGCTGCCAAAGCCATGCATCAAGCGCCTCGCTCTGGCCCCTTATTCTCTCCATATCAATGGCATCAAAAACCACTTGAACTTGTGGGAGAGTCCTCTGTAGCCGTTCCTCCACCGATTTCATCCCCTCCAGCTTCATGTACTTCTCCAGGTAGTCAAAAGACTTGCGGGCAATCGCAGAGATGGTTGAGACGGCCACAGCTTTCCCAGCAAAAGCCACGGCCATGGTTGGAGATAAGGTGAGAAGGCTAGGTAACGGAAGTGCTGAAGCAGGAGATGTAGGAGTATCCCTGTAATGGCAATTGGCAAACAAATTCTAAGGAACTGCATCACTTGAGTTGTAGAGTCATTGCCGACCCCACTGGTTGTGGAAATTGGCACCATGATTTACACGCTATGCCTCATGTCCATACAATTTCCACTCCCCTGATGGCACGGCATAGACTTGCTAAAAGCAAGTCAATACTATCTCCGTGATCCAATTCCCCTCTTTCTTGGGAATTTCCAGCAACTCCCGGGACAACTGAGAAAGACAGATTTATTGTGTTTGCGTTATTACGCATTCCGAAAGAATTAGTACTAGTACAAATGTCAACAACTAGCAAAGTGTAATAACAGTCAAAGACAAGCAGTCGACTGTTACCTCTTCGCCAGTATCGTACCAGCCAGCCAGAGCATCCCTCGTACTCCTAATACTTGTTAGTGTTGGGTAACATGAGCCTCCACCGAACCCGCACGGGCTCCCCACCGGCGCTGCCCCACACGGACTTGCGCTGCGCTCGCCGCCCCGGTCGCACCGGTCACCGGCCTTTCCCCTGCACATGCCGCCATGAGGTGAACAGGAGTAGGAAAAACCCTACCCCTCCCTCTTTGAGTTGGCAGAATAGGCTAGAGTGGGCCGAAGCAATGGGCCCAGCCCGGGAAGGGGAAAGAAAAAAAAGGGAAAGGCGGGTCGGTGCCCAGATTTTTGCAAATGGGCCTTCGGGAAATCAAAAAATCATGCGAAAATTTTCTCAGAATTGAAAATTTACGGGTAAACCCTCGGAAATTGCAGAATTCACTAAACATTCATATTCCAGCATAAAAAGACCTTGGAAATTCAAAATTTGCATTTGTTAACATTTAAAGCATGTTTAGCGCTGTCATTATTACTTTCTATGTTTTCCTATATTTACTTACTGTTTTGATTAATCATAATTATTTAAGTTGCCTTTAATAATAGAAATTAATAATAAAATTATAGAAAATACATAGAAATTCTGAAACATTACGAGAACCTTTTGTACCATTGTCCAATTTATTTCATGCATATTTAAGTAAATTTATATATTCCTTTCATGGACATGTAGATAGCAGGCATCATGAACCGGGAATTTGAAGAGCTGGCCCAGTATGGCCAAAACTACTTGACTTGGGCTTATGATGTCGAGATCGTACTTGTAGCCAAGAAGCTCCACGCTGCCATCGGGATTAGTGTACCACAGGATGCCAAACCCACATCTGAGGAAAATGATCAAGCACTTCGTTTTCTCAGTCACCACCTCTGCCTCACTCTCAAGAATGAGTATATGGCAGAGAAGAGCGTGCTAGCATTATGGACTGCACTAAAGAAGTGGTTCGAGAAGCTAAAGTACACAATTCTTCCTCAAGCAAAACAAGAATGGATTTGACTGAGGTTCACTGACTTCAAGATGGTTGAAGAGTACAACTCTGCGCTGCACAAAATTTGTACCAATCTTTAACTTTATGGTAGGCAGATCACAGATGAACAGAAAATTGAAAAGACCCTCTCCACCTTCCACCCCAATGCAGTGCAGTTTGCGCGCAATTATCGTCAAGACGGCTACAAGGAGTATGCTGAATTGATTGATATTATGCAGGTTGCAGAGGCTCAGGATGAAGTTCTCTGTAAGAACTTTATCGCAAAACCACCTGGGACCTCTGCTGGCCGTCAGGCCAACACTAGGAGCTACAAGGTGCGAAAGCTTATAATGAAGAAAAGGGGAGGGAAGGGCAAAGCCGCAACCTAGAAAGGCAAGTCAAATGCTCCATAGAAGAATAAGACCAGCAAACGAAAGCAGGATGACAAGCCTTATGGTCAGCAAGACCAAACCTGCTACAAGTGTGGCAAGTGGTGGCACTTGTCGTGGATTTGTAAAGAGCTACAACACGTCGTTGATGCCTTCTAGGCTAAGAAGAAGAAGGATGGCAAAGGGCAGCATAAAACCTACTTTGCTTTCGTTGAGGGGAGAGTTCTGAGTAGTTGCCTACGCCGATGGAGGTTGACTCCACTCCTGCAGTAGCACCCCCACTTGACATTGCAGCTGGCGCCACCATGATTTCCCAGGAAGAGCATCTCACCCCTGAGAAGATAGCAGCAGAAGTCTCTGGCTTTTTAGCAGATTCAGTCTAATGCACAGAATGCATTTAGACTTTAATTGTCATTTATTTAATGTGTGGAAGGAATAAGCTAGATTTTGCATTGTCGGTACTCAAACAATTCATTTTCTCATGATGGTTAGATGATATTGAATAATTCATTCATTTATTCAGTTAATAATAACATGATATGTTCTTATATTTGAAGTATGTTATTTATGTATTGATTATCTTCTACTACATATTAATAAAGTACTTTATATTAGAACACGTGTGGCGCCCTATAGAGAAAGTATATTTAGCTGACAATGGCACAACAAATACCATCTTGAGAGAGATAAAATTCTTTCAGTCGATTAGCAAGAATACTGGCAGCCTTACAACAATCGTTGGTAGTGATGCTTGTATAATAGGCTCAGGAAGAGCCACAATTATACTCCCAATGGGCACAACTTTGGTCATTTAAGATGTCTTATTGTACTCAGAATCGACTAGAACTTTCCTAAGTTTTAAGGATATTTGCGCTAACGGTTTCCACGTTGAGACTAAAGAAGAGTATGGTAAGGAATACTTACTCATTCGAAGCGTGAAGCAAATGGAGAAAGAGTATTAGAAAGACTTTCTTCATTTTAGACTGACTATACTACACTAATATTAAGGCATCCGCAGCTTATACTGCCCTGAAAGCAATATTTAGAAGCTCTGAGCTCTTCTATCTCTGGCATGATAGACTAGGCCACTTAGGTTTTAGAATGATGAGAAATATAATTAACAATTCACAGGGACATAATATCAATATAAAGAATTTTTCGAATCAAGAAGATTTTGTGTGCCCCACATGTGCCACCGGAAAATTAATTACTAGACCTTATGCTCTGAAAGTGAAGGATGAAGTCCCTGCATTCCTGGAACGCATCTAAGAAGACATTTGCGGTCCTATATAGCCGCTATCAGAGCCATTTAAATATTTTATGGTGCTCATCGATACTTCCTCGAAATGGTCGCACGTTTATTATCTACGAGAAATCATGCTTTCGCAAAGCTAATTTCACAGATAAATTCAAATTAAAAATAATTTCCCTGATCATCATATAAAGTCTATCAAAATAGATAATGCCGAAGAATTTACTTTAAAAACATTTGATGATTATTTCATGGCCATGGGAATTAAAGTTGAGTATTCCGTACCGCATGTCCACACCCAGAATGGACTAGCAGAAGCATTAATTAAGATATTTAAATTTATTGCCCGATTGCTTTTACAGAATTGTAATTTACCAACTACATATACACGTAATCCTACACGCATCAACTCTCATCAACTTTAGACCATTGGCATATAACATCCATTCACCAATTCAACCTATATCCCCTCCACAGTGTACAGCAATGGGCCCTCTTTGAAAGTCTGGGATATACGTTGGTTATGAGACAACATCCATAATCAGGTAGTTGGACCCCATTGTAGGAGATTTGTATACTGCCCGTTTTGCTTATAATATATTTGATAAGGATAGTTTCCCAACATTAGGGGAGAAAATAAACCCCTTGAAAAATGTTAAAAAATTACGTGGCAAGCCATGAGAATCCATGCATATGACCCATGCACTAGTGAAGCAAATAGAAAAGTTCAGAAGATCATTGACTTGCAAGCATTAGCAAACTAACTGCCGGACCACTTTAGTGATTTAAAGAGCGTGACCAAGTCGCATGTGCCTGCATGCAATGCACCGGAGAAGTAATATTTTAATGTTACAGAGTCATTAATTAAAATATTAAAATTCATTGCTAGGCCACTTTTGCAGAAATGTTAATTACCAACGAGTTGTTTGGGGGGCATGCAATGTTGCATGTTGCGGCACTAATTCAACTTAGACCAACTGCATATCATACTATTTACCCTATACAGTTAATGCATGGAAAAGAAGAAGTATTTCCTATCTGCATAAATTTGGCCGTGTTGTATACGTGTTGATACCAGTATACCACCACCACATCATACATCCATAAAGTTTTTACTATAAGTTTTCTTACATAAAGTTTTTAATGAGGCAACTAATGCATTATAACTTACGTATATGATGTACTCTTTTCTTCATTCCTTTTTTCCCACTAGATTTTTGGAAGTTTTTAATGGTGCATATTTTTAAAGGAGTTTTTAATTATGCATTTACATAACGTAGCATTCGTCCAAGGGGGAGTGCTACAAAAAACTATCTCCAAATATTTGAAGTTATCGTATTGGACTCAAATTAGATATGTGGGTGTACACCGAAAAGACTATAGGCTATATATAGGAGAGAGACACTCATTATATTCATGAAGAAAAATTCAAATTACTGCTCTCTCTCATCTTTACATCAATTGTTTATTTTTTTTAAGGAAAACAGTAAGAGAGCCTCTTATTGTGATGTACTAAATCTCCACTACTTAAAGGATTTGGTGGTGGTGGTTCATTCCACCTATGGTTCATCTGCCACCAACCACCCTCTCACATAAATGTGGCACCGATAGGTGGCCCCAACCAGCAACCCCTCTGGCAAAAACTGTGTGCACCCTCTGCTCCGCTCCCCACCACGTCCCCCTTCCTTCCCCTAGGTGACATGATGCGGATACGCACATGCTTAGCACTTTTAAGTCAAATACATTATTTCACTGGAAAGAAGTATTGAGCCGCACTAAATATTGTCAGGTGAATTTGTTTCTTAATGAATTTCCTTCTATTCGTGGGAACGATATACTACCTTATGCCAAATTCTTGTTTATTATTAGGTTTGAATATTATGATGATTCCGGGGCCAAAGCAATGGAGAAGCACAAGGAGGGTAATCATATTTGCTACCAAGAACAAAAGGCTCAAAAGCCCATGGGAATGGAAAGGAGAAAGCCAAGCAGCACATGCAGCTGATCAAGGAGGAAAGAAGCCCATGCAGTGGGAGAGCAAAAAGGGAGGAGCCCAATGACTTAAACTACAAGTTTTGGATAAGATTTTCAAGCCAAATTTGGACTTCCCACGTGCTCAACCCAATTCAAACTCGGATTCAACTCAGAATTCAATTCGGATTCAGTTCGGGACAGCCTGATAGGCAATTACTAAAAAGGCCATAACTTTCACAAACGGAGTCCGATTTAGGTGTTCTTGTACTCGTTGGAAAGATAATTTCAAGTGCTACGCAATGGATCTAGTCCCACCTTCAAATTCATTACGTATAAAATGTTATGACCGAAACAATATGACTAGTGGAAAATATAGTTTCCTTTTTGTGAGAGTTCGTTTCTAAAACCATATATGGTTGAGTTGTACTTGGTTTGGGGACCATATGGACGTCCCAAGGGGCTATATAAGCCTTGTTCTGGCAGCCTTTAGGGCTGAGACCACGTTTGAGAAAAATCAATCTACTAAAGTTTTCGAGTTTAGCATTGCTGCCGAAATTTCTTATGGAATTAGGAGTATCTTCTTCAATCAAGATCGTTCAGCCTTTCCGTTGGGAATTGAGTGCACGATAGATCTTCGCTTGGTGGTCGACGAAATCAACACGAGTGTGTTTTGCCAGATTAAAGAGTGTTCGTCCCTTGCACTGGCATTGGAGGATCATTACGATTCATCAAGACTCACGTGAGTATCCATCCTACGTCGAGAAGATCGGGCGACCCCGTATCATCTTGGTATCAGAGCGCGGTTTACTCAGTAGGATCTTATCACTTTAAATTTCAATTTATTACTTGCTGTCCTATAGTCCATAAACCGAAAACATAAAAAAATCCAAACCCTAGTTTCGCGTCTGTTATTTTCGTGAGTTTTATTAAGTCTTGATCCATTAGAAATTTTGTTTACGTGCTGATCTTTGTGTTCCTTCGCGTAACTTGGTCTTATGTTTCCATAAAACAAAAAAAGTAGATTCAATTTACTCTTGAAGTTGAGTCCGTGTCCATAACTCTTCCTAGATCAATCCGAGTACAACCCTAGAATCCAAGTCGGTTTTGGCTAGCTGTCCACTTCTGAATCCGCTTGGAAGTTGTCATCCGAAACCAACTAAGGGAGGTGTTAGCGTTCGCGTTGGCTTCCTTGAACACCATACGGTCGAACACCATACATACGAGTTTCACTTATATCCTTTGAATACTTGAGACTAGTCATTGATATTGCATTAGGGGCTGCTCTTGAATACTTCTAGCTGAACATTGGGCTTGTGCATTACTCACCCCGGCCGATAAAAAAATTCAAAGTTTGTGACCCATATACCTCAATAGACTCAGAACAGTGATTTGAACATATTTGAGTCAGTGGCTCGGTAGCAAAAAATGGCGAGCAAAAAAAAAAGAGAACGAAAAAAAGGTGAGGAGGCTGATTTGAGTGAGTAGTTCTAGTTCATAATTTCAGTTTGAGTGACTAAAATTCTTGAGCAATCTTGTGCCCTTATTTCCGTATTATTGCAATTGGTTAGTGTCTCTCCTAATATTTGATGCAAACGAGCTAAGTTTCCTGATTGTTTTCATCTAGCTCATTCCTTTGTTGCATTGAGTCACATTGATCTTTGCGTGTGCGTTCATACACTTCACTTATATCTATTGGATCAGCACATAGGCAATATTTTTTAGCTTGGATTGTTACTTAATTTTACAACATCGTGAAATTCAGATCGTGTAGGATAAATACTTTCTAACCAAGCTCCACAAAATATCCTTTGCCGTGCAATTGTGAGTCACTTTTAAATCTGCTTGATCATCACTTGTTATTATAGCCACCACCAAGTGTATGTTTCTTTTGGCCTCAATTCACTTCGGAAAGGTAAGGACTTTACTTGGGAGAGGAAAAATGAGATTGAGTGACTCCACATATTACCCATATATTTGTGGCTTTTGTGTCTTCTTTGAGCTATTAACCATGTCAAGTGGAAATGACAACATGGGAGAGGAGCATGGTCTGAATTCCCCAGTGACTCGTTTTCAATTCCAAGCTTTGAGGGGAACTTTGCGCAATGAGTTTGCCGCTACTACTTCTGCTTTGGAGAAGCAACTCAAGGCAGAGATCAACAACTCCACACAAGACATGCGCATTGAGATGAACCAACAAATGAATGTACTACGTACCAACATTGTGAACGACGTGGTGCGCGCACTTCAACCGCAACACGAGGAAGGCAGTGTTCATCGTGGAGGTGGCATCTCTCCACGAGATGAGGAAGCGGGCATTGTTCGAGGTGACCAAGAAGCGCAACACAGACGGGACCGTGTGGTGGCAAACGCCATTCGTCCACCCCTACCAGGGAGAGGTGAAGGGGGCGGCTTCCATGGTCCAGGGAGGGGCCATGGACATGGAGGCCGTGGCGGAGGAGCACCTCGTTTTGACGACGATGACTTTCTTCACAACGACGACGTCTACCACCGTCGTAATCGTCGCGGCGATGAACATCCTAATGAGCATAAGTTTGGTAAGCTTAAATTTACCATGCCAACATTTTCAGGTACACATGACCCGGAGGAATATCTTACTTGGGAGCTTAAGGTGGGCAAGGTGTTCCGCTTACACAATTATTCAGAGGAGAAGAAAATTCACATGGCGGGACTTGAATTCACTGATTATGCACTCATATGGTAGGAACAAGTCCAAAATCAAAGGAGAGAGATCGACGAGCCTCCCATCACTATATGGGAAGAGATGAAGTACTACATGAGAGTAAGGTTTGTTCCTAAACATTACAAACGTGACCTCTTTGATAAATTGCAGAAGTTGAAGCAAGGGAGTTTCACGATTGAGGAGTACTACAAAGAGATGGAAATGGCTATGAGCTTTGATAATTATTTGGATTTTATTTGGTGTTCTGAGTTTTTCTGGAGTTTAAAATCTATTTTTGAAATTAAAATGTATTTTTAGTATGAAAATTAAATACCAACATTAGTTGGAAATATTTTTATTAAGTCCAAAACACTTCTAGAAACTTCTGTGAATTTTTGGAAGTATTTTCATATTTTTATGAGGCTTATTTAATTTCCTAGGCCATTATGAAAAATCCAAAAATCAAAAATAAAAATAAAAACCCCTCCCCCTCCATCTGGTCGCCACGTGGACGGCCAGATTGCGCCCATGTCGCCGGCTCCACCCCGCCTCTCCCCTTCCCTCGCTCGCCACGTGGCTGGCCCGATTGCCTCGCACCCCCGCCCCGGCCCATCTAGCCCGTCCACCCTAGCCCCTCCCTCGGCTGTCCGATTCGCATCCGGCCGCCCGCATTCCCCTCCCCTCTCTCTCTCTCTCGCTGCACCGCGGGGCCCATCTGTCATCCCTTCCCCCACGCCCGTCTTCTTCCTCCTGCACCCGTCGCCGGCCGTTGCGCCCACCTCTGCCATCTCGGCCTCCCCCACTCCTCCGCGCGCACCACCCACTTCCCCAACCTCCCCCGCACGCACCACCCACTTCCCCAACCTCCCCCGCACGCGCCGCGCCCCACCTCACCGCCCTCCTCGCGCCAGTCGCCACTCCCCACACTCGGCCGCAACCGCCGCCCACTTCCCCAATCTTTCCGGCGAGAAATCACCACCGGCCTAACCCCTCCCCTATTTAAGCCCTCGCCTGGCATCACCTCACTCCGCCCCACATCCCTCCGCCCTCCTCTCCCCTCTCCGGTGAGCCAAGCGCCCCCGTGCCGCGTTTCCCCACCGCCGCTGCCGCCACCAACCTCAGCGAGAAATCGCCGCCGCCCCGGCCTCCTCGCGCCACGCCGTCACCTCCCTCGGCCTCCCCGCATCCGTGCGCATCTCCTCCGCTACTTCCCTGGCCTCGAGCGCCGCCGCGCCGTTGGACCCGAGCCGTCGCCGCCTCTCCTCGCCGCCGACCCTACACCGGCCGTATCCGGTAAACTCCGCCCCACCGCCGCATTCCCCGTGCGCCCCTCTCTCCTCCACCCCTCACCGCCGGTCGCCGTGTCGCCGGCGAGCCGTGGTGCCCAAGCTCGGCCAGCGGCCACGTCAGCTCGCCCGGCCCACGTGGTTGCCACCTGGCGCCCGGTGGCCACCACCTCGGCAACCCCCTGCCCCGTCGGCGCCACGCAGGCCGCACCCCACCACGTCAGCACCACCTTCGGCCGTGGGCTCGGTCTATGGACTAGGGCCCACTGTCAGTCCCTTTGAGGCAGGGATGACGCCATAAACCTGATTTATTTTTTAGGAAAATAATTCCATTAATCCCTACTGACGTCATAAATCTCTTTTTAGTAGAAAAATAATTCCAGAAAATTTCTTTTTCCATTTTCTCTGATTTTTTTAAACTTCTCGGAGCCCGTTCTTCTTCATCCTAACTCCGATTGAGCCCATTCAAATTTCTAAATTCATCAAAAATTCTCCTCTATCCATTTCTGGCCTCAATTCAAATATTTGAAGTCAATTTGAATTTATTTTGGATTTATTTGAATTTAGTGGGTTATTTTCACGTGTAGACTTCGACGATTCGGAAAAATTTTCGACGAAGATTCAAACCAAGTTTGAAGAGCAAGGCAAGTCACACTCCTTGATCATGTTGATCCCAGTTTTCAAAATAAAATTATGTTGTTTTAAATTATTCTGCATGTATTTTTTTATTCAACGTATTTCAATTCAGTTTTAAAATTAGTTATTGCCTACTTGTTAATTCCTCTATTGATATTGAGTTCCTCGATACCTTGTCACCCTAGATCAAATTCTAGTTAGTACACTAGTATTGGCTAGAGAGATTTATCTCAAATGCTTAGACCTGCTTAGATATAGTCTTGGTTTTGGGATACTTTTCCACATAAAATGATGAACTTTTCACATGAAATGATAAGCTTTTCAACTGTACTCTTGACTTTGGTGAGTCAAGGAGGTTTATGAGATATTTTGAAAACAAAATATAAAACCTGGTTTAGACTTAGGCAATTGGTTAGATTGGTGGGTGCAGGCATGCCTTGTTGGTCGGAGCCGCAGTGGTTGACTGTCGTGCACAGGGGTACGTGGTTGAGCCTAAGTCAATTAAGGATCGGTCTGTGAGCTACTGTTGTAAAGCCCTATCGTACTACCACATGGCTGGTATAGGACAGCCCTGGCTGAATAATTTACGAAGTCCCAACCTGAGTCAAGTCGTAGGTTGAAAGTGGGTGCGGTTGGTGCCATGAGAAGTCCCACTTGGGTGAGCGTGGTTGTAGCCATGAGAAGTCTCACTCAGGCTCAAGAGGGGGTCCCGGTCTGGTGGATTCCTTACTGAGGTGAAACCTTAGAGTTAGCTTGGCCAGGTTAAAGGCTTTGCATTGTAAAGGCGTTGTCATGACTCCCCACCGCACACCTAAGGAAATGTATAATCTGGTGGTACAAAGGGATGATCGTGTCTTGTGGGTAAAGTTGTACAACCTCTACAGAGTGTATAATCTATCCTGGATAGCCGTACCCATGGTCATGGGCATGCTGAGTAAATGTTTTTCATGGATTAGATTTTGTTTTCAAAAATGATTTTCGAAAACCTTATGAATGGATGGATTCCATGAGAGAATGAAAACCTTGTGGGTGGATAGAACTCATGAGTAGAGATGGCAATGGGTACCCGAAACCCGATACCCGGTGGGTTTTTGCTCTATTAGGGCATGAGTCTGAGTCAATTTCCTAACCCATGGGTCTCTTAATGGGCAAAAAGCCCAACCCATCGGGTCTGTCGGGTTCGGGTACGTTCCTATAGTACCCAAACCCGTAAACCCATGGGTAATATAAACCCGATCCATAGGAGTTATAAACCCAGGCTACTAGCCTCCCAGGCAAACCAGCCCAGCCCATAGCCCATTAGCCATTTAGCCCCAAGCACAATGCCCCATTACCCATACGGCTAACCCTACCTAGCACTCGCCACGGTCACTATTCACTCCTCCCCAGTGCCCACCCCGATTCAACAGCCGCGCAGCCGCGCAAGATCTCGCACTCCGCGCTCGCCTCTCCGTCCCGCAGCTCCCGCTCTCGCTCCCCACTC
Organism: Dendrocalamus sinicus; assembly: GCA_036346575.1. Classification (NCBI taxonomy): domain Eukaryota; kingdom Viridiplantae; phylum Streptophyta; class Magnoliopsida; order Poales; family Poaceae; genus Dendrocalamus; species Dendrocalamus sinicus. The sequence goes on from CM070650.1 coordinate 24,708,174, forward strand.
TCGCCGCATGCTCGCCCTCCCGCACGCCCTCGCCGCCGCCTCGCCGCTTCAGCCCGCCGCCCACGCCGCAGCCAACGCGCATCACAGCAGTAGGCCCTTGGCCATGGCGCTGCCCTCCGGCTCCAACGAAGATGGCCGGTGAACTTCTTCCTCCTCTCCATTAACCATTGTTGCAGCTCGCGTTACTGACCCGATGGGCGACCCATGGGTACCCGTTAACCCAGTGGGCATGGGTCTGGGCAAAAATCTGCACCCGTCACGGGCATGGGTTTTTTAGCGGGCACGTCCAATTTTCATGGGCACGGGTTTGGGATAGCAAAACCCAGCGGATTTATGCCCGTTGCCATCTCTACTCATGAGAGAGATTGGAAGCTTGTGAATGGATGGAATCCACGAGTGTTTAGAAACGTGTGGATGGATGGAATCCATACGTGATCTTTTGGAAAAGATGGTCCGGGTGGGATGCCCGAGGATAGGTTGGTGTTTGGTCGGAGCCTGCACTAATGGTATTATTTTCAATTACAAGATATGTTTTTACTTACTGTATTAAATTCAGCAATTTCAATCTATCTATTGTATTTCATCAAATGTTGTTTTATGCAAACTAACCATATAAGCCTTCCATTGAAGCCTTTATCATTATGTTGCATTTCTCCGTGTGATTTGCGGAGTACAAGTTTGTACTCACCTTGCAATATCCATACAAAGGAAGATGTCGTCGACAACGGTGAAGATCTGGACGAGTAGATCGTGTCTTACTGTCGTTTGCCTGTGGGCAGGCTTGGGCTTCGCTTCTTTTCAGTTTGCTTCAGCAGTATTTGCTTTATTTATCTTTGCCAATGAGCGTTGATGTAAGACTTGGCCATAAGGTCGTACTCTTTTATTTAATATAGTTAGTCATTTGTGCTTGATATGTATCTTTGTTGTACTATGTGCACTAGCTAATCTTGGACTAGTGCGATTTACACAGAGGATCCAGGAGTCGTTACTCCGGGTTCCGACAAACGAGTTGGTGACCGTACATCCGTTCACCTCCAACCACCCGATTCCTCTGATTCACCACCACTCTCCACTTCTCAACTGATGAAAGCAACCCTTTTTCATATATCCAATAAATTCCGTTGCAACACACAGACACATGACTTGTAAAATTATAATGTACAATTTGTACAAAGCAGGTGATTAATCTAAATTGTCTATAGCCAATTACAAATAGCTTCCCAAAAACCATTTTACTCTGTGCAAATGCAGAGTAATCTTCAACTTGAATCTTCTCTTCCAAACAGCTAAGCTATGTTGGTGATGTTCATAGATAAACTCGTTATGTAGCTTCCAAATATGCCAAGCTAACATGATTAATATTTTCATGGAAAAAGCTAGTTTCATCTGCAGCACCATGCACGTCAATTGTTTATTGGGCGCGACTACAAACCGTGTGTGCGTGTGATCGTTTTTTTTCTGATGCGCACCAACACTTGCCATATTTGGTTGCGCAATGTTAACCACCGCTTTCTAAATCCATCACATGTCTCCATAGACAAGCTTCCATAGTCGTGAGCCCACATTGCTCACCACGACATAACTTGATTATGTATATAGATGGGATAATTTGAAAAACAAATTAGTATAATTGTGATAGCAAATCATTGCAATTTCGAGAGCAAGGCGAGAGCCAACCAGTGAAAGTTTGGGAGCACGTTGTGCATATTTGCTAGCAAATTCGTACAAATTTGTGTAAATTCAATCAAGATTAAAAGGTAGATGCCATTTCAAAAGGAAATCTGAGAGCAATTTGAGAGCAAAATGATGCTAATTTGGGGGAGCAAATTGGTACAATTTTGGAAGCAAACCAGTATAAATTTGTGTGAATTTAAAAATCAAATCCGAAAGCAATTTGAAAGCAAGTCAATGCAAAATTTGGGAGCAAGTCAAAACAAATTTGTGCAAATTCAAGTGCAAATCAGTGTGAATTTGGAAGGAAAATAGGTACGAAGTTAAGAGCATAGTGCAAATTTGATAACAAATTGGTGCACAATTCAAGGGCTCATCAAATACAAATTCGAAGGCAAATCATGATAGACAAGCAAAATGTAACATAATTTGGGTGTGCTCCTCTAGCTGCTATGCCCATTGCCACCACATAGTTCACCGTCCTCGAGTCACCTTGATCCTTGTGCCATAGCTCTCCGTGCCCTATACAACGCTTCCACCACATCCACATCTCAGGCACCCTTGTCAGCGCGCTGTACCTCTAGCTCGTCTTGCAGCACCCATGCTTCGGACAACTCCCTACGATGCATAAACCTCGCAACCTCTAGGACAGAAGACTAGAGTGAGGTTTGGGAGGGGATGGAATTATTGAGATAGAGACTTAGCAAGGCAAGTATAAATGTGAGGTAAGAAAGAGATAAGAACAAGGGGTGGGCCCATGGTTTGGAGACTTTTATTGTTGGCATGTTCACTCACTTTCTATATATGTACACCTTCATACCTCGTAGTCATTTGTTCCTTATAACAAAGTGGGCCAATCTATTTCTTTGTACAAATAAAAACCCCACTAAACACAAATCTGTCCCCTACGAGCTACTACGTTACACACCTCCGATCCTGACGCATCCATCCAACGGTCATGGAGACCGTGTGGACAAACACACCATCATGCGCACATGTAGAATAAGGTTAGAGCTATTCTTTCGGGCCACGGCTTTTGGCTAAAATTTATAACTTTTAGCTGTTCGTGAGGGAGTATAGAAAGAGACATTTACGTACAACTTAGCCGTTCTAGACAAAGTCGTTACAATATATACTACAATCAATTTATAGGTTTATCTTACAAAGATACTCTATTTAAAAGCTAGCCAGTATAGAAAAGTCAAAAACCAAAAACGAACAGGACCATTAGCGTTGTTTATTTACTTTTGCATCCACTGATGGTGTGACGCTTTCGCTCTCTAGCTGGTTGATTCCGGACACTGGTTTCTCAGCGGTCAAAACTTTCAGTGATCCGATGAATCCCCCTTTGGGACGTCCGGCCACTAGCACACGAGGCCTGCTCGGTGCGGGCTGGCCCGGTAACGCATTTGTTCGCTGCCGGAAGGACACAGCCCAACCGAGGGAACCAGCTGGGCGAGAACAGCGCCATGTCCGGCCCAACCTGGCACAACACGGACAATGCAACGTTCAACGAGAATTCCGTGATACCAACAAAAAAAACCTGTAACGTTCGGTGATAAAAAAAAGATGCAAAAAAAAATCCAAAAATGTGGAGCCCTGATGTACACGAGACGCGATTGGGATGCCGCGGCGCATGTAACGAAAGGGCACCGGATCCATCTCCCAGGCGTGTAACTGTGCCAGCTCATCCAAACAAGGGTACCACGCTGCCACCTGACTTACACCTGGGTCCCCCCATCGAAAACCCTCCTCCGGAGAGAGAACATGTCTCCTTTCGATCCAGAAAAACAAATCCCGCGAACCAAGCAGGCACAGCTCGGTTTTTTTCCTTCCTGTTCCAGGGAGAATCGGGTGGAAGGAATGAAAGGGAGAGAGTAAAAAAAGCAAAAAATCTGTCGATACGAGCTGACAATGTGGCAGCCGGGGCATGGGTGAAGGCAGGGGAACAGAGCCATCCTTGGCACCACATCACCAGCTCAAGAGAGAGAGAGAGAGAGAGAGAGAGAGAGAGAAGTCAAAAACAAGACGTCTCTACGTGCAAATCGAAGAAGATGTCTCCACCGCCGCGCGCAGCGGGCTCCGGCCGGCGACGCTGAACCAGCAACAAAGCAAAGCAAGTCGAAGGCAAAAACGCGCAGCGTCTATCCTGCAACGCCACAAGAAAGCTCGAAACAAGCACGCGTAGGTAGGTAGGGAGAAGAGGGTAGTAAGGTAGGGATGTTCCACAGATGGGGAGGCTTCCGGTTGCGCTTGCAGAGCTGCTGAGCTGAGGTAGTGGAATATGGGTGGCGGCGCTGCTTATATAGAAGACGGCATGGACATGGAGATGGTAAGGCTAGGGTTTGTGTCCTGACAGTCGTCCTCGTGACTCTAGTCTAGGCCCGAAGACTGAGCTGGGCTGGCCCGGCAAGCTCCTCTGTTCCCGGTCCCGTGAATTTCGTCAAAGAATTCTAGCGGCCCATTTATTCGCTCCAAAAACTCAAAACACAGACTCAGGCTAGTTTAGGCTCTGTTCTTTGCTAATTGTTTTTTCCTACGCTTTTTAAGATAATAACAGATAACATAGATGTTGATATAAATAGCATACACAATTTTAGATTTCAAAAATCGTTTGAAAAACCACTTCAATAAACTATCCTATTTGTTTCGATTTTTAAAGAAACTAAAAGAGTAAAAGAAAGAGTACATTAGAAGACATTAATTAATAGAACAGCCCAGTTAAATTCCCGTAGGAATATGGAAAAAGGAGTTCAAAATTTTAATTTATAAGTCACAGCTCAAAAGAATCTATCTTATAATAATCTAAACTTTGCTTAAAAATCCGTCCAACGCTCTCAACTATGAAATCAGATATTTGATCTCTCAAATTTTGCAATCGGATTCAAATAATACCCTAACCCGGTCCCGCAAGGTGATATTGCCCGCATAGCGCGATGAGTAAGTGGTTTTGTCACATAAGATAACACGCTAGGCAATTTAGATCAATGATAGGCTTCTCCTCCACCAAACTTCCAACTGTGCTTCTATGGACACCACCCCTTCTAGTTCTCTCCCTCAATTTCAATTTGAGAGAGAAGACCATGTGGACTCTACTTGTCATTCACCTAAACTTGATCAACATAAGCCCACTCATCGTGCCACGCGAGGCAGTACCCCAAAATAAAACTAAATTGTTATTTAAACTGGATTACAAAGTTCAAAGAGTCAAATATCTGATTTCAAAGTTCGAGATGCTAGACAAACTTTCAAGCAAATTTCGAGGTATCATATAGACTTTTTCCAAAAGGAAAGGTCCGGTGAGTTCTTTCAGGATGTAGCTTATGGCTAAGAATTTTAAATTCTAGACTGTTCACGAGAGACAATATGCAGAGAAAAATAATCGCATGTGAATTTAATCAATACAGTTAAACTCGATACAGTTTGTACTAGAATCTACTTGTAGATCCTACGTTGAAAAAACGCACAGTTTAAAAATTAGTTACTGTAGCATAAACCAAAACCCACAAGCCATAAGTGCTACCGCACGCACCCGTAATAATAATATACAGAAATGCAAGAAGATCGGCACAGCTTCAACAGCACGCGTACCTCAATTAGATGATCAGCTGGTCTGGCCAGCATGCCGACCATATGATTTAACAGGAGCTAATAATCTTACAGCATCACCCTTCATGCAAGCAGGGGCGGAGCCCAATAGGCCTATCCGGTGTCACAGGACACCGGGTCCAAAAAAATTTTAGTAGTAATCAGCCCATATATACCATGTGTGCATCCCCTAGACTAAAATCCTGTGCACCCGGCACCTTAACCAGAAGCCCAGGCGTTACTGCGTTACTGGCATTAGTAATCCGGTCCACATACCAAAAAGTCAGTCTTTGTTGCTACAAATTCCCGATGCATCGGCGCATCGTTAGGCGTGCAGGTGCAGCTTTCGTGAGTGCTGACTGCTGAGTGCGCCCTCCTCTTGCATCACATCAGCCTCATCCTCGTAACTCACAAGAGTCCATCGGCGCTACGCCATCCATCAGCGCAGCGGTTGACCGTTGACATGGCTCGGTGGCTGAGGAGTTCGAGAAGAGGACGAAGAGGGGAGCACCCGGCGGTGGCGACGACGAGGCGTCCAAGAGGAGGAGGAACTTTGGGGCCGTGATGAAAGTGTGCAGCTCCTGGGTCGAGTCCGCCTCCGCCGCCGCGTCCGGGGTGAAGGTCAACGTCGCGCTGCTCAAGGCCGAGAGAGAGGAGCCCAAGATGAAGCTCGGCTTGGCTGCCTTTGATGGATTCTTCTCTGCTTAATTACTCTCTTTTCTTCTTCAGTTCTTCTGTATTTCAAGTGTTCAACTAGCCAACTAGGTACCTTCTATGACTCTATCTGTGTGCTCTTTTAGTTTGTTCTAGCTTTTTTAATCCAAGACGGATCCGTCAATTTTTTATTCCATTCGCTGTTCAAAATTCGTTGTTCAAAATTGTTCCTGCATATTATTTGTAGCATGTTTCAATGTTCTGGTCAGTTAAATCCACGAGCTTAATTTTGAAGAGAAGAATGCAGCAAGTATCAATCACATTAATTCAGAAATCAGAACAATGGATAAGTGTAGTAAAGAAAAAAAATTCCTCTACGAATGCAACATACAAGCATATCCTGGAGACCTGGATTAAAACTACTTCCCTAACAACTTATAAATTATAATGCCTTATGTAACAATCATGGCTGCAGCTAAAACTGCTTAATAAATCTTCTCAACTACAATGGGAATACAATTGTCTAGAGTTTCATGGGAACTTTGTCGATCAACCTAAGAACAGATGGACGTGTACTCTCAAGGAATAAACCTAAACACGAAAAAAGGGCTCTGGAAGTCAATGAACTTGTGAGATCCTCCAAGCGAGTTCAAATAGATTGCTTCAGGAGGCTCCTTAGTCCGCTCTGCATAGCGTACTCCAATGCCATTTCATAATCAAACTGGTGGTTTTAATGTTTTATGTTGGAATCGAAATGTGTTGTGCATCTGTGCTAGCACTATTGGAATCGAAATGTGTTGTGCATCTGTGCTAGCACTATTTTATTTTTATCTAATTGAGTTTTTGAATACTCGGTAAATGGCAGGTAAATTTATGTAAAAGTTTCTAAAAAGGAAAGCGCCAGATAATGCTGCTAATGCTAGAAATTCACCTCTAGAAGATATCAATTGGGAAGAGGAGATTCAGTTTGATCCGGGCAAAAGGAAAGGAATAGATGATTACCATCCTAATCAGAAAGATGTGGTAAGAAGAAAGTACTTGGATAATGGGCCTTGTCAACCTCGCACTTATAATATTAGTGGGTATCTTCATTTTGGTAAGTATTCTGATTGTTATTTCTTTATCATGGTACATTACTATCGGTTATGTTGATTTATTTATGTTAAAAATTATTGAACACATAACTATTTAATACAACATTGCTTAAAAAATTATACATAAAATTATATTATTATATGTACGGTGAAATAGTGAACCCCGATCACTTTTATTCTAGTTCCGCCCCTGCATGCAAGCTCACCAGGACACAACATGCGTTACAAGAGACCCACATTGTTGTACCCTTTCCAATACATGCGGACACGAGGGTTTGTCAAACTTGCAGATGACCACAACTATCAGATCTCCCCAGCTCTACATCACCATTGCCCTACGCTCTGGATTCCAAGGCAAGGATAATCTTCTTCCTGGGACCCTGAAAGAACACCCCACCTTAAAGTTTAGAAATCACATCTCGATGCAAACTATAAGCATGATATTTTTATTGGAATTATACGCATGATTCATTATACTTATGCAGAAGAATGCAGTGGATTTTACATTAATTAGGTCACAGCTATATCCTCAAACAAAACATACAAGCGTATCCAGCAGTTTCTGAAAGGCAATCCGATTCCTCAGCAAAATTTCCCAGCTCATGCATTCTAATTATTTGTGTGTACTTGTTTACGGATCAGTCCACAGTGTATGCAAAAGTTAGCTAAAGACCTAGGATGGAATATTATCATTACTCTTTAGACGATGGATGTGAGGAAGCCAATAATTCGCCGATTTTATGAGAACTCATAAACAGAAAACAGAAGAAGATCTGAGGTGTAATGCACCAACCATCGGAATACCCAAAGCTTTGAGATCACTGTCAGTCATGTGCCTTAGGGCTGCCATGTCAACCTGCTAGGATAAAACAATTGTTAACCAAATAAACATAAAACAATGTAGAGATTTAGGAAAACAGTCAAACCTCCTCTGCCTGGAAGGTAATTGAATACTTCTCAAGTTCAAGTGATTTCAGGAAACAGTCGAGCGGACTTTCAGCCTACAAAGAGTTCCCAAAAGAAAAGACGTTGGATCTGAACGCAAAACAAGTCAGAAAGTTATCCTGCAATATGAAGCACATTCTCCAAATAACTAAGCTACTGAGCTATATCATGTACATGTAGGGTATCTATATCGTGATCCACATTGAATACTGTCTTAACCCACACAGCAATATTCAAATTTGTAGTAAAAATACACGGCAGAGTTTATCACATACAGCGCTGAGCCTACGAGAATAGTTAAATCTATTCTTTACGCAAGCCAAAGTTGAATAATTTCAACATAAGTGGGACAATTACAGGAGATGACCCTGCACTCTAAATCATCTAGTCAACATGCAACACCCAGCCATTCATAATTGGTTAATTAGGGCAAAGGTTTTTTGCAGAAAAGAATTGAACTGGCCCTCATTACGAATTCCCCATATTAAAACATAGCATGACCCTTTAACCAACGATAAGAGTTAATGTGATTCTTGCCTTTTTGGATGCAGACATAGTGTAAAGCATCCTTATCACTTCTATAAAAGTTTATATTACGGCTATCTCTAAAATTGCTTAAGACCAAACTATGTACACATAACTTACACATTCACCCAGACAAAATCTTGCTTCGAAGCACCCAACTTCCCCAAGTTCCCTATGCTTAGATAACCGTGGCTAATGGGCTCTGTCAGAGTCGTATGCACAAGGTCCGTCATAAAGGATCAGAGGGACACTTGGAAAATGCACAACATATTGTCATAGCAGTCTTAAAAGGAAAATGAAAAGTCTTATAATGGAAATGAAAGTGCTACTGAAACAGAGCTTAAAAAGAAACCAAAAATCCTCGATAAAGAAAGGCTACCTATGTACACAACCAGAACACCGAGACCAGGAGTTAATATTGTTCTGTATGGAGTAGATAAACACAATGAACTTATAAAAATAGCATCACATCACAACATTGTCCAAAAGGTAACTTCAAATTTCATGCTCAACATCAGTAAAAGGGTAATTCAAGCAGTACATTCATTCGAGCTGATCGCCAACAACTGAGGCCTAGGTCCAAATGAAATTCTGGCATACATGGAAAGCAGAAAACTTGGGGAAACTATGTATTATGAGTTTATGACATCTACTACCAACAGAATCCATACCTTTGGCTGAGATGTCTTCTTGGATGAAGTCGGTTTTGATACTTCCTTATATTGGCGTACAGGCATTTCATTAACATTTTCACGCCTTGTGACTTTCACAACCTCCGATACTGGCTTTGCTTTTGGAGGGTCAGCATTTGATGGCTGTGGGTGCATTGTTCCAGATAGCATCTCACGTAGATCACGTACCCCAGAACCCTTTTGGCCAGCAAAGGTTTGCTGAGAGCTTTTCTTCTGAAGCTTCAATCGCAAATCCCGTGGATCAATTGATTCTTAAAACAATGCACAGACAGATGAGAGTTAAATGGGACTAGAATAGGATGTAGCCTGCCTGACTTCATTTAAGATACATCAACAAAAGTTTTTTACTTGAAGCTGGTTCATCATCTTCCCGGTAAAGATCATGTTTCCATTTTTCATCAGTTTGTCGTTGCCTAAAGAGAAGACAAGAATATGAAGATTATAGAAATTAGCTAATCAAGCGCAGTGGGGAAACAGGTATGGTGGCATGGCGCACACGAAAATTATGCAATCATACCAAGAAAGATCCCCTAATAACTTCAATATAGGCATGCTAATAAAGATCATTGCCCTTTTACGAATTTTTTGTACGGATAATCCATTTTTTATTCAAAAATACATAAATATACCCGCAAGAAATTTTTTTACAAAAATAGGCTCCAGTCACCCATCCATTGGGCGACTTTTGCCTTTCGCCCAACCGGGAGGCGACAAAAATTTTGTCGCGCTACGTTCGAGCGACTGCAAGAAGTCGCTTTCCTATTGGGCGACTTTACTCAGTCCCCGTGATTTTTTAGAGTTTTGTCAATTTTGTAGTTTTGAACTGGAAAAAAAAGTGGTATAGTTGTAATAAAAGTTTATATTTATTGTATGTTGTAGGTGTATTAAAATTTTTGGGAAATTTTTTTTAAGAACAATTGACTGTAGAACGTTTGATATATACATTGGTAAGTGATATTTTAATGTTACTGAGAATTAGTGTACGAAGAGAATTTGCTGGGAAATGGAATGCACACCAATTTATAGGGTCCGTTTTCTCTCTACTCCTACTGAGCAAAGCTGCCCTCTCTTGTCATCTCACTGCGCAAAGCTGCCCTCTTTTGTCATCTCACTGAGCAAAGCTGCCCTCTTTGTCATCTCACTGAGCAAAGCTACCCTCTCTTGTCATCTCACTGCGCAAAGCTGCCCTCTTTTGTCATCTCACTGAGCAAAGCAAAGAACAACAATGTATGTGTTGTTCTCCATGTGGGTGCTATCGCATTTTAACGAACAGCAAAGACATCTAGTAAGTAAGCAATACTAAGCTACCAGCACAACACCAACTACATTACAGAAAAGGGATGTAACATACAAGTTTTACAAATGGGTCATGAAATTTAGCATGCATTGCAACTACTGATCAGGACATGCATTGCAACGTCTAGCTGTGTGCCCCTCCTCACCGCATCGCCCACAACGTGCACCAGATGTTCCAGCTTGTGATTCGTCCATGTCATTTCTAATACGTCGGCTCTGTCGCCGACTCTTCCCACCCTTCATCATGTTAATATCCGGAACCCAGGTTCTCGCTGAAATGTCCAAAGTGGCGAAGTTTCCCACCACCCTGAACCCCCGGAGCTCCCCACACCAAGCTTGCAGTATTCTCTCCTTGAAAAAGTACTCGGACATGAAGTTGGAAGGATCCATGCGCACGTTCCCGCATGCAGCGAGGACATGAGAGCATGGCTTGTGTAACAACTTAAGCTTGTTGCATGTGCAGCTAGATTCGTTTGCATGATCTCCAAGGCATACCTCGTGAGTAATAAGTGAACGAGATGTCCCAACCGCTCACACGTAGTATCACCTCAAACGATGCTCCTGTTGCCCATGACATGCATCGTGTGCAATTGACCCTTCTGTGCCTTCGTCTCCATGTACGCAGTAATTTTTGACGAATACAAAGCTCCGGGATTGGCCGCATGAAGTGCGGCACTCGCGTGCCTCTCCCTGAAGTAGCGAATTGTGCTGTGAAGAACACCTTCCACGATGGCGACAAGGGGCTGAGAACGGAGACCCCTGAGAACCCAATTGTAAACTTCGGCAAGGTTAGTTGTCATTATTCCGTATCTTGCGCCATCCGTGTCATGCAACAGCGACCACTTCTCCAATGGTTCCCCCTCGATCCACTGCGAGAAGCACTTGATATTTCGTGAGCTCCTCCTTCTTGGACTACTTGGGTTAGGCTCATCGATTGCTGGCAAGCATTGCGGTTGTCTTTGCCCAGAGTGACCGCTCCTTGCTCCTCTCTTCGACGTTCTTCTGGTGTGCTCATCCAACAACCCCATAAAGCATCAAATTTCCTCTCTTTGGTTCTCGCTTAGCCACCTCTTGAATAGCTTCATCAAAGATTGTTTCGAATTGCTTGAAAAGTTTGCCCCTAAATGACGCATCGCACCACCGGTTCCTCATGTCCCGCCAAGGAAAGCTCTCTCGTGGTCTTCTTGAAGTTTTCAGATCGCTTTATAATACCGGCGTGGCGATCATGGATTACGCACACACCAGATCGGGTGCCTACAACTCCACCCTCACATGTCCGAGAAACCACAACCACTCTCATAATTCTCACTCTCCACAAATGCAATGGCGGCAATATTTGATTATTACCGCCAACGCCTATGGCCGCGGGAGTCGCCCTTTGTATTTGCTGTCAAGAAGGTCCCATCTATCGAGATCATCGCGATGTGCCCGAATGCGTCAATGCTAGCACCAAATGCAAACAATGCTCTCTGCAACACCGCAAATCCCGGTGGACTTATGGACGGCTTGTCGTACACGCGATGTACGCGTGCGGGTTCCTTTGTCGCAACACCTTAAGCATACGAGGAAGGTTGTCGTACGCCGCCTCGAAAGTGCCAAAACGTTTTTCCAACGCTTTTTGCTTTGCACGCCACGCCTTCGCGTAGCTAATCTTATATTTGAATTTATTCTCGATAGCTACCACAATATGCGTGGCCGCAATATCTTTCTTCTCCACTATCTCCCCATACATCAAATTGGCTATAAATCCGGACGTCAGGTTACGATGCCTCGCCAAGACAGTGTTTAGAATGCAGGAGTGCGGCTCCACCTTGGACACAATCCAGTGAGTCTCATACTTGGGTCTACGTGCGTGCACCCTCCAAGGACAACCAGTCTGCTCGCACTTCACAGTGTATTGTTCCTTGCTTGATTTGACGACGCGAAATGTCCGCTGCATTGAAAGGGCCCAAAGCTTAACGGCATCCTGCAGCGCTTCCTTGTCAGCAAACATAGCATGCAACCGAACCTCTGTCTCATGATACTCCCATGGTGATTCATGCTCATCATGTGCGGAAACATCATTCGCATTAAACCGGTTCCATTCCTGAGTGATAGGAACTTCTTCATCATCTGAATCGCCCTCCTCGCCGCCCTCTACGACTTGCTCTTCATCCCATGCCCTCGGTCATCGATTCCATCTGCTGCAGGATATACTCATTATGCTCTCCTTCATCGCCTTGCCCGGCCTCTCTCTATAGCTTGACGGTGTAACTCTCTTCCATGTACCGCATCGGCTTGCCCGCCTCTCTATAGCTTGACGGTACAGTAACTCTCCTCCATGTACCGCATTGCCTTCATCACAAGCAACTTCATCGCCTCGCCAACGCGGCGCCCGCCCGAGCCGCTAGCACCTCCCGGCATAGGCGGGCGCACGAGCTTGCGCACCGCTTGTAGTGAGCACGGTTGCACGAGCAAGACACACTCGTATCCACGGCGCGCACCCTTGCACAAAGCCCTTCCACGGCGAGCGCACCAATGTCTTCAACTCCCATCCGATGTCCGTGGGAGACCGGCCCAAAGCCCTTGCACAACGACACTTTGCACACCTCGGGGTCCAATGAAAACTCTGGGTCAACCAATGCTGCACATCTGTCATTCGAGCATTCTCATCATCCGGAAGTACGAGAGTGACTTGCGGAAAATCGCTCAAATCCACACCATTCAGACCTTCACGAATAATTCCAGCACCATAATACACTCTCAATGTAGTGGTCATTGATGATGTAGGCCTGCATGTATAATTGAAATTTACGACATGTCAAATAACATCGTATACTAAAAAGGGTGCTAAAATTTCTATACTACAAAATGTATACTACAACTTTTTGACACTAATATTTCCATACTAAAATTGTACTACATTTTCTACATCTATAATTTTTACTAACACTAACGTTTCATCTAAATAATAGTGCAAATACAACATAATCAAAAAAATACCTAGATCCAAACGGATGGAATAGCTTCTACTCCTCCTTCCTCCCTCACCTCCTCCTCCAACCCTGTCCTCCTCTCCTTCTCTTCTCCCCCTCTCTTCTCCCCCTCCTTTTCTTCCCCTTCCTCCTCTCCTCTTCTTCCCTCGCACAATGAGTGCCCCCCTTCCTCCTCTCCTCTTCTTCCCTCGCACAATGAGTGCCCCTTCCTCCTCTCCTCTTCTTCTCTGGTTTCTTCTCTGTGCGCAGAATAAGGGCAAAAAGTGGTAGGTGGTAGTGGGCGGCCGACTGTGTTGTAATAAATTACCCCCCTGTTGCCCTACCGTTGGGCGACTGCAATTCCAGTCGCCCAACCGTGCAACGACTGACATAAGTCACCCAACGCTCAGGCGATACCATTGATTCGCTCAACGGTTCTCACATTTCCTAAATGTCGCCTCCCGGTTGGGCGAAAGGCAAAAGTCGTCCAATGGATGGGCGACTGGAGCCTATTTTTGTAAAAAAAAATTCCGCGGGTATATTTATGTATTTTTAATAAAAAATGGATTATCCGTACAAAAAATTCGCCCTTTTACATGCATGCTTAAACATGTCATGGCTCACGTCAGCAAACTTTACCCAATATGGATTTTACATCAGAATAAAACTGAACTAACACGTTATTCGTCCTTCATACTGCCACACTAAAATGCCAGGGACTTCTTTGTTTGGAAATAACAAACTAACCTATAAAAAAAAGGCATAAGAAGGCATGGGTGATTGATTCTCAGAAAGTTTACAGCTCGGTTCCATAAGTTATTGCTACACCGGGTAAAACACCGCATTTCCAAAACTTTCTCACTTGCTTCTAGCTCCTTCTACAAGGGAATAAGGCATATCAACTACTATTACTTACAACATTTACTCCAAACTAAAGACGTCCTTTACATAAAAACAATGGCAGAATAGGCAAAGTGGCTGTGTTCAGACTTCAGACATTGATAACTAACAAGCGAGGCCTGAAGTAACTCCATACCATGATACCCACCTTACGGAACCACAAATCCTCAGTTAAAAGCAAGCCCTTGTCCAAAGTGGCTCCGAAGGCGAAAAAATCCAAAAACCTGAGCTATAATCCCCATGTTTCGCTGGCATAGCATCCACGCAGAACAATTCATGATATTCGCCACCCGAAATCATCGAATCGAAACACAACAATCCCCCTCACCCGGACGACAACAAACCACAGGCCGCAAAGCTTGTCTACGCCACCTTAGTTCGAACCTAACCCATGGACACAGCAAGTACATACATGAACGAAGGCATCGAAGCTAAAGGCAACTTTCGTGGGAAAAAAACCTAAAGCCACGCCCTAATCTCCACCATTCATAAGCACATCCGAGCGGACGAAACGATAGCCGCGGCTAAGGTTACAGCACGAACATGCGGGCTGCCAGCATAAGGCTACAGCACCACGCGCAAAGAGCCTAGGGTAGATTCGAATCTGGAAACGCGTACGTAGCCAGCCCTCTGTGGGATTCGCAGCAACGATAGAGGCAGAGGAGATGGGGGAGGCGCTTGCACTGACCTTTTGGACGCCGTGTGGCGGGCCCGGCCGCCCGCGCCAGCGCCGTCGCGGCCGGCGGGGAGGGCGCCGTCGAGGCGCTCGTGGATGGCGCGCTTGCGGCCGGTGGAGATCTGGTCCGCGTACATCTCACTCCTTAATCTTCTCTGTCTCTCTCTATCTCTACGAGGGGAGGGGGGAGGGGGGTTGGTCTAGGGCTTCGAACCGGCGCGAGGTCAGGTGAGAAGAGGGAGAAGGCAACAAGGCGAGGGCAAAGAGTGGGAAGAGGGAGGAGATGGCGGAGGCGGCGATGGCCAATGTTTTTTTTCTTTTACAGATTTGCCACGATAGAACGGCGTTTTACGATTTTTTACTGTATAGAAATTCAAAATTTGTCACACTATATAATTTCTAATTTAAGATCTGCCGCTCTATACAATTTTCAATTTAGACTTTACTATTTTCAGATTTTTTTCCAATATTTTCCCTATTTTAGTTCATATAAAATTCCACTCTGCACCTCGATTAATCACATTCACCTCCCTTCCTCACCCTAACTTGCGACCAGTGACGTTGGTCGCCGCTACTCGAAGACTTCTATCGCATCACTACCAACCAAGGTTTCTTCTCGATTGACTCATTGGTTTGTGAAGCTAGTGTCAGAGTTATTATCACCGAAACATAGTCGTTTGTAGAGTTGGGGCTAGAGAAGATGAAGCAAAGGTGACGACAGTGGTTGGTTTCGAAGCAGAATATTGTAAATGAAGTGGTAAGGTAGTGGTGATGAAATCTCATGGATCACTAGAAAGTAGCCAAGTGGCCCACATATGCATGTTAGGGCTAGTATTTATGTGGTAGTTTCAGATCGGGGTGTCTATACATTAGCCGCATAGGTTTTATTTTATAGGGACAATTCTATTTTTTTATCCATTAAATGATTATCCAGTATCTATAGCACACACATCTCCAAGCACAACTCACAACCATAAAATCTGGTTTACGTTATTTTGAAAAAAGCAGTAAGCAACTGATAATCAACAAAACCATTTTTTGGATGAGAAACATAAAAGTTGTAAACCGTAAATGGAAAACCAAACTAGCAGTGGCAAAAAAAAAGGATTTTTGGGAGCCTAGGCGCGTCGTAGGCCCAAGTATAGCTAATAAGTGCGAACAAATCCATATACACATGACAAAAGCAAAATTGACAACCACAATAGTTTTAAAATCCCACATATTTGAATGTCTATAGATGAAAGAAAAAGGAAAATATGATAACAAATACCTCAGTACGGTATTACAAAAGCTTCGATGACTCGCCAAAAAAAAGTCCAATTACACATCCAGAAGAAAATCATACAACATTGTAATGTATTCACATTGAAGAGAATGGTGCTAATCCTGCCTATGAGACAAATTCGTTTTCTGAGTCTTCATGGCTTGAAATCGTCGGGTAATGGCCACATCCAAGTCTTCTAGTGCCAAATATCTACTCACAATTCATATATACTTGTTAAATTTTCACTCAACACAATGTATTTGTAGCACTACTTTAGACATCAGTATATAATGCTTACCCAAATGTGCCTTATATAGGTATGACTGAGTGATGAATCCACTACTTGGGAATCCACTTTGCCAATCCAAAGTCTAAAATCTGTTGCAGAGCAACACTCATCTTATTTAATCACATCATATTTATTCAATTTAATTTCATTGTTGTGCAATTCAAAAGATTCTGTAGATAGTTTTTGAGTGATTGATCCGGTGCTAAATCTTTGATAAGGGTAGTGACCTTGTAGCGTTGGCCCTGCTCACACCATAGCTAAAAATAGTAAATATGTAGTTTGTGTAGAAGGTAGGGAATAAAGAGATGTATAAGGTTTTATTTTGTTTGCATACTAGAGCCTCACTAGGTATGAGCTCCATCAGTTCATGTATTGTTGTGGTAACTGGATTGACGTGGTCATGGTTGCCTCCTTGCCATTCGATTTGGTGTGGACAACTGCTAATCCTATATAGTATGGTAGCAGTCAAAATAAAAGGAATGTATATAGTAAAAAAATGGAGTCATATGTGTGGTAGCATTATGATTATGTAGAATATAGATCATGAAGAATACATGTTGCGTAGAGCGTGTATCTCAGGTATTGGTATGTTAATATACCACTTCGATGCATAACTACTTTGCAATGCATGTTGGCCTACATATGTATGAAAGAATACTATTAATCGACGATAATTTGCAATGAGGCAGGAATGAAATTTATCAAGTAGGTTCTATCTAGGATAGATTAAATACACAACTTCCAAAAACAGTTACTATAATAGACCTAAGTATGTGTCAACCAACATACCAACATAGAGCAATAAGCGGTGTATCTTGAGAGCCGGTTAGCAGCATTTCAATAGTGAATGCTTCAACATGATGGCCCCACAATGTTATAATGCCTGCTTGATCATGTAAAATAAATTGAGAGTGGAATAATTGTTTCTTTGCTGAAGTTAATATAATAATGATCTAAACAAAGACTAGGAATCATGGGAAACACATGAAGGTAAATTATATAGAGAACAGAGATACCTTCCATCACTCATCTTAATGGTACACTTAACAGTTGGGCCTAATCTTGTTATTGTGTCGATAACTAGTGAAGCAGCGGTTATGGGGACAACAATATCTAACAAAGAAGGAAGTTAAAGGCAAAGAAAGGTAATAATAAAGTAATCTAAAGGATAGGCATAACAAGATTATTATATTGGGCTAATAAATACTACACCTGATAACAAAAGCAATTTTGCCAATACGATCAGTGAAAATAGAAAAGGGAACTGTATTATAGGCATAAACACGAAAACCCTCTGTTTCTGACAGAATTTCCTTAATTCTAGTGTATTTTGAGAATCGAGCCAAGCTATTCCCATCAACGGACTTCTATATTTCTTTTGCTTCAAGAACTTCAAAGTATTCTATCTCATAAACATACCCTTCTTTTAACAAAGGTGTGATGCCATCTCAAAGGTGTAAACTTATGAAGCCATCTCTGAGGAACTAATCTTTCCATGAAATCTCCGTAGACAAAGATAAATCATAATATAGGTGACAAAAATTAACCAAAGCACATGTAGGAGAGGGGCAGGTTAATAGTGTTAATGTGTAATGGTTTCTGTGTAGTGAGGATAAACCTGGTGCAAAAGGGTAGGGCACTAGATTTATAACTTTAATGGAAGCATGAAAAACTACAAACCTATTCATGAAGCATGATGAAGTCTAAGTGGTATACATCTGATGGATTTTGTGGGTTTGCAAATTCCCAAACATGTGCTAGCCGCACAAGGATCTTCCATTTGTGCGAGCTCTGGTTTACATATTTTAGCAATGCGTAGGCCATATGGAACCTATACAATAAAGTGAGCTTAGCTTATTGTTGTGGTTACAGACCAAACAGAGAGAGAGGTATGGTAGTGGAGAGTTAGGTGAGCAATGCTTAGGGTTTCCCCCATAGCCTGTATCGTGTGTGTGTGTATATCCACATGGGGAGTGTTTTTACAACCTTGCCCTTACACCTGAGTATCCCCCTCAAGGGTATTTATGTCATTACATATGTCCCATATTGGGCTTTACAACCTTCTAATAGGCCAGCTGAGCTTAGGTGGGGGCCACCCCTACAACAGGAGCCTCTCATGGTGAGGGGCTTCACGGGTCGAAGCCATGTTGCCGAGCCATTTGGCCCCCTCCGTCCCTGCGGCATGTAACCTTTCGCGACTTTGGGATGAACTTGTTTTGGAAATGTGTCTGTGCCCGCGTATTGGATGCGGAGTCAAATGCTCTGTCACAATCGTCCATCAGGCGGGGGGTGTGAGTAGCCGGCGGGGCCAGTGTGCATAGGCGAAGTGGTCTGGGAACTAGGGTTCGTCCTTCACCTGTTGGGTTGAACCAGAGGCTTGAGTTGTCCTACAGGCACGAAGTCACTTCGCAGAGGCGGGGTTGGTGCCGAAGTCAGAGCCGGGGTGACTAGCCAGCGGCGCACCGACAATGCATTAACGGCTCTGAAAATGACGCCGGGCGCTTGTGCGCGACGGGAGGTGGACCGTGTATGCTGGTTGGGCTTCCGTCGGTTGCGTTTCCCATCGGCTGCACCCCCGCCGGTTGCACTTCCGCCGGCTGCGTTTCCCATTGGCTGCACCCCCGCTGGTTGCACTTCCACCTTTAGGACTTCCGCCGGCTGCGTTTCCCGGCTTGGGGTGCAGCGGGTATATATATGTGTCGTCTTCCTACGTCGTCCTTCATAGTGTCACGGTCGGGTACGGCTGAAATGATCTTGGTCTCGAAAATAGGCTGCCTCTGTTCATTTGCATTCTTTGAAAGGACTGTTTTATAGCTGGGTTAGCGCTGATCGACGTGGTCATAGAATGTTGATGAACAGAAGGATGCCTATTTTTGAGTTTCGAAAAAACTTATCTTCGACCCGGTGCCGGGCGCTTTGGTCCGCCGGTTACGCCATGATCCTGCATATGACGCGCGTTCTGAGGACGGCTAGGATGATCTTGCCCTCATAAATAGGTCTGCCTCAGTTCATGTGCGCTCTCTGATGGCAAAGGGTGGTGGTGAACTGATGGAGGCCTATTTATGAGAGTTCGGTCAAAGCCTACTAAAGATGACCGGTCACGCCCCCCGATTGAGCGCGCGATTGGTTGGGTCTCCGGCGTTTGGGGGCTGCGAGTTTGCCGCCCGACCTTCGGGGTCGGGGTGGTCCCCAGCTTCGCTGCAAGTGTTCAGCCGGAGAGGGCTCCAGGGCCTTTGCGCGAACCGGGGACGGGGGGTCCTACTTTATCCCACGGCTTGCTGGCGGTGTCCTGGTGGCGTTGCGGACTATGCCGACGTTTGCGCGTCTTTGGATGGCTCCCTCTGCGTGCGAGGCCGAGCTGGAGGCTGGATTGGGCTTCGAAGTCAAAGTCGCTCCTCGGAGGCGGACTGGTCTCTGAGGTCGGGACGTCGAGGTAGGCGCTGGGGTCTTCCTGCGTGCTCGAAGTCGAAGTCGCTCCTCCGAGGTGAAGTCTGTGCCAAGGCCAACGCTAGGGCGACTATTCAATGGCCTGCTGGCACCGTATTGATGGCCCCGAGAATCGTGCCAACACGCAGCAGAGGATACACCACGTCGTGCGGCCTGCATTCATTCTCGAGGGAGCGGACGCGTGGTGGAACGCGATTGGCGCGTCGTGCGCTGTCAGGCCATTGCACGACCGCAGTCGTGCATCCGTTTCTGACGGGACACGACGCACATGGGCGGCTGTGCCGCTTCGGCTTCGATCGTGGGGAGGCGAGCGGTTCGTCTCCCTCCAGTTACACTTACTGGCGGTGCGGGAAGATGAAGGGGCTTTAAATACCCCTTGTGGCACCACGTCTGCGCTCTCCTCCTCACGCCTTCTGGTCCCCTTTTCCTGCGCCCTGCTCTCTTGCCTTCTTTGCCGCCGCGCTGCCCCCGTCGTCATCTAGCTCCTGGAGAACGATGGCAAACGGCGAAGAACGTGCTCAGCAGGCCGGCGATAGCGCCTTCTCCCGGCGGTCGTCGCCGCTCGAGGTGAAGTACACGCTCGAGGGGCGCGATTCATCGCTGGTAGACAAATGGTGGGTGGCGACGGAGAAAATGGAAGGTCTGTGCTCCCGCGTCTTGGGCCTGACGCTCGCGACGGAGGAGACGATCCGCACCCTGCTGCGCGAAGAGAAGCTGTCGGACCGCCGGGAGGTGCGACTGCCCACCAGCAACGAGACAGAACCACACCCCGAGAAGTCGGAGGCGATCGTCTTCGTCGCTTACTTCGAAGCTAGGCTCCTTTTTTTCCCCTATTCTCTGCTGCCTCAATAGGCCTAACCAATGGGCAAAAATGGTCTCTTATCGTGTAGGCAAGCAGAACAAATAAAGGACAGAGGAAAACTAAAATCAGAGGTGACAAAAATGTGAAAAATATTCATAAAGAGTGTGAATGACCATGCTGACGCTTCCATGGAGGAACCATATTAGGGTTTGCGACAAGCACTACAGTGTAATGAAAGGAAATAAAACAAAATCACCAGAAAAGTACAAACTCTTGAAAAGAGGTAAAAAAGAAAAACCCTACATACAATAACCGAAGACCAAACACCATACAGATGATCTTAAAATTAGAAGCAACAAACGTATTTGAATAATTAACCAGAAGCATAGGAAAATATGTCAAAGAGAGTGATCTTAAATATGAAAGCACAAACATCATTCATTGAGTGGATGAATAAAAGTGGGTAAATAAAATCAGTAGAATAATTACTAAACCATACAAACGATAACATTCAAAGAACCAGAAGTAGCAAACTCAATGAAGTAACTAACAAAAAATCCAAGAAGATATGTTAAAGCAACTCAGTCTAAACATGGAAGTACAAACAGTGTGCATCAAGTGAATGAATGAAGTAGTCAAGGTAGATAGGCACTTCAAAATTTAGGAATGGATCAAATGGGCATTGTAAATATGGAAGCATAAACAGTCTGCATCCAACATACGAATCAAATGGAATTAGGAAACCACACAAAAAATCACCACAAAGAGGACCACCCCTAGACGGTGCACAAATGGTCACATCCAAACAACTAGATGCAGAAAACACAACGGAGTAATTAAACACAATGTACTAACTAACTGAAAATTGACATAATTGAATAACTAACCAAAAGTCTAAGTCTAGGAAAGCATGTAAAAGAGGGTGGCTCTAAATATGAAAACACAAAAGCATGCATTGAGTGGGTGACTAAAAGTGGATAAATAAAATAAGCAGTGTAATTACAAAACCACACAAACAACAACATTTGAAGAACCACAAGTAGCAAGCGCAATAAAGTAACTAACGAAAAATCTAGGAAGATATGTAAAAGTGACAAACTGTAAACACGGAAGCGCAAATAGTGTGCATGAAGCAAATGAATGAATTAGGCAATGTAAATAGGCATTTGAAAATTTCGAGCGATTTGCTGTAAACATGGAAGCACAAACAACATGCATGAAGTGAATGAATGAAATAGGCAATGTAAATAGGTATTTCAAAATTTAGAAATGACTCAAATAAACATTCTAAACATAGAAGCATAAACAACCTGTAGCGAGCATATGAATCAAATGGGATTACCAATCCACATGAAAGAAATAATCACCACAGCAAGGATCTCCCTACACAACAAAGTAACTAAACACAATATACTAACTAACTAAAAATGTAGGCAAGCATGTGAAAGAGGCTCACTGTATGCATGAAAAAGCACAAACCCAACACATGAAACAACTAAATCTAATAAGCACTATAAACATGGAAGCGTAAACAATATGCACTGAGCGTATGGGCGAAATCGGCAATGTAGATAGGTAATTATAAATGTAGGAAAACATGTAGAAGAATCTGTTGGTAAGTATAGGAGCACAAATAGTCCACATCAACTATGTGGTTCAAATGGTCACCACATTTAGGAAACCATACGAAATAAATAATTACCATAGCGAACACCATCCTAGATAGTATGCGAATGGGCGGAGCACATGAGCACCGCGGCTAGGAATACCAACTAACTGGGAATTGAGGAAGCTATATAAAAGGACCCGATCCTAAACATAGAAGCACAAACAGTACACATGGAGCAGGCAAATCAGATGGGCAATTTAAATAGGCAAGCAAGAACCTAGGAAGGCATGTAACCTACGTGGAAGCCTAATGCTGCAGCGTAAAAGAGACTGGTGGTAAGCATAGGAACACAAATAGTACACATCAACTGGGTGGATCAAATGGCCACTGCACCTAGGAAACCATACGAAGTAAATAACTACCACAGTGAGGGCCATCCTAGATGATATACGAATGGCTGGATCAAACGGGCACCGCAACTAGAAAACCACATGAAATACATAACTACCACAGTGAGGACTACCATAGATGGTGTACGAACGGCCACATTCAAAGCGGTCGAAGCAACAAACACACTGCAGTTAGGAAACTATACGAAGTAAATAACTATCATAGCGAGAACTATCCTAGACGACATACCAACCAAGAATCCATGAAGTTATATAAAAGATACTCACCCTAAACACGGAAGCACAAATAGTATGCATCAAACGGGCGAATCAGATGAGCAGTACAAATAGGCAAGGCAAGCCATGTAACCTGCCTAAAAGCCTAACACTGCAGGAGCAGGAGCACACACAACATACATCGAGCGAATGAAGGAAGTGCACAATGTGATTACGAAACCGCACCCTAAGCATAGGAGCACAAATAGTGCACATCGAGTGGACAAATCACATGAACGATGTAAATAGGAAACCGCATGGAAGAACTAATTACTGCAGCGGAGATTACTCAGGACGATATACGAAGAAAAGTAAGGTACACGGAAATAGAGCTGCAGATCCTGAGGCGGTAGGTAAGGCAACCATCAATGGCAGCGCAAGATGGCGAAGCAGCTCAAAGGCCTCCTGCATTGGAGAGAAGACAACACAAACTATGAGCACAAACCAGAGGCAAACGTGAACAAACATGATAACAACCAAATCATAAGAAACAAACAGAGGAAAAATTCAAGACACAGTGGAGAACAGTGGACCTCGCACTGGAGCCCCCATTAGCACAAGCGGGGGCGTGCAAAGCAAGAAGCCGATGAAAACCCAATGGGGCACACCAGAAGCCAAGCGCAACGTGGCGCAGCCCGAACCCTCGTCGGCAGTGGCACCAATCGAGACGCGCAAAGCAACAAGATGCTCCACAAGCCCATCTCGGCCCAGCCCACAAGTGGGAACAGAAGAAGCGTGCGGAACCCGGAAGGAAATCAGTAACGTGGCAACCGACCTACAGCTCCTCCTCTGTTTATCACCGCCTGCCTGAGCCACCCTGACTAGGGTTTTCTGCCGCCGCGGCCGCGAGCACGTACGATCGCCTCCGCTCCGCTCGCCGCGCCGCCGTGAGAGCCCGAGGCGAGGCTCTCGCGAACCCGAGCCCGCCGGCCGAACTCCCGACCTTGCTCAGGCCGTCGCCGCCGGACACGCCGCCTCCTTCCACCGAAGCACGTCGGCTTGTCTCGAGCTCCTCTCTCCTCCTCCCTCTACTGGATTGGGTTGCCGTGGAGCTGGGAGGAGATCCGTCCCGACTGATTTCTTTTGCTGGTGAGGAAGCCCTCCCGAACTTCACTTGCTTGGATTGATTGATTGATTTCGTTAAAAATCTTGACAGCTTCAGCTCAAGGTTGCGTAGCGTCGCGATCTTGATACCTGCATAGAAGTTGCGATCTTGGTAGTCTTAACTTTTGCCTCCGTGTTTGGGTTCATGGGAGGATGTTTATCAGTTTATTTCCTTTACAGGCAAAGAGTTTGTCTTTTTTGCTTTTACCCTTTTTGGGTTAAGTTTATATCTTCAATAATGTTATTTGTATTGGTTTCTTGGTTAGTCACGATTTACATGAGTAAATGCCCAAATTTGCGGATGCTTTCGCTATATTGAAGGAAGATCAGAAGTTCAGAGCATGTAGCTGTTGATTTTGCATAGCCACATTTTGCCTCCATGTAATTTTGTGGATATTCTCTTCTTATGGCGTGACATCGATAAAAAAAAATGCGTGTTGTGGGCACCAATTTGTCCCCTCTATCTTTTTTTTTACGGAAAACAGTAGGAAATTGTCCACTCATCTTGCAACATTCAAGAGTTTTAGAACCCTGCAAATTTATAGTGGACTGGATTTGTTGAAATGTCTAGTGTTACATATTCCAAGTAGGAGAAGTGGGCTAATAAGGTAGGTATAGAAGGGGATGGCAGTCTTTGTTACCATGCGTAGGTATGGTACACTACTACTGGATAGAGTTTGTCCTTCAACCACATTCACATTGCTTTAGTAATCACCCCATGTTTAGTCAATTCAGATGGGTTTCTGAACTTCAGATCTTGCCGCTTGAAGTGATGTGGTATTTAACTTCATGTATGGAGATTCATTTACAATTTGGCTATCTTAATTGATTATTGTCTTATAGTTCGAAAGTGATGTTTCCAAGCATGTGTCCAATTCTCTAAACAATACTTAATTTCTACAGGTTGTATAATAGTGACGCTCAGTTGTACATCTGGACATAGGAGTTTCTGTTAATAACTAAACACATTGATCAATGGATTCCCAGGGGAGCTGTCTTTTGATCACCTACTCTCCAGAGCTCATAGATGGGGTGCCTTTGTATGTTTCATCTAATTGCTTGCCTGTAAAAGCTTCCAAATATGAGCCTGCTGGTCATTCGTTCCATGCCGCGGCACTGAAGCTCCTTGGTCTTGAGGAGCAAGAAGACTCGGAAACTGATGATCGTAGTGTGTCATCAGATGACAAAAGCCAAGGTTTTGCTGCTGCTTCTGATACCTTTAGCAGCAAAGGAAAGAAGAAGTCTGCTTCTGGAAGTCAACAACAAGATCACTATGCATTGCTTGGGTTGGGGCACTTGCGGTTCTTGGCCACTGAAGATCAGATTCGGAAGAGTTACCGTGACATGGCTCTTAAACATCATCCAGATAAGCAGGCTGCTCTTATTCTTGCTGAGGTAACTGAGGAAGCAAAGCAGGCAAAGAAGGATGAGATAGAGAGCCATTTCAAGGCCATTCAGGAAGCATATGAGGTCCTCATAGATCCTACAAAGAGAAGGATTTATGACTCAACCGATGAGTTTGATGATGATATCCCAACAGACTGTGCCCCACAAGACTTCTTCAAGGTTTTTGGCCCAGCCTTCATGAGAAATGGACGATGGTCTGTTAGCCAGCCTATTCCTTCTTTAGGAGATAATGGAACTCCTATAGATGAAGTCGATAAGTTCTACAATTTCTGGTACAACTTTAAGAGTTGGAGGGAATTTCCACATGAAGATGAATATGACTTGGAGCAAGCTGAGTCTCGTGAACACAAGAGATGGATGGAGAGGCAAAATGCAAAGATACAAGAGAAGGCCAAAAAGACAGAGTACGCCCGAATACGGACTCTTGTTGACAATGCTTACAAGAAAGACCCAAGAATCCAAAGGAGAAAGGAGGAAGAGAAGGCTGAAAAACAGAGGAGAAAGGAGGCAAAATACATAGCCAAAAAATTGCAGGAGGAGGAAGCTGCAAGGGTTGCAGAAGAGGAAAGGAAGAGGAAAGAAGAGGAGGCCAAGAAAGCTGCAGAGGCTGCCCTCAATCAGAAGAAGTTGAAGGAGAAGGAGAAGAAACTGCTACGTAAAGAAAAAACCCGTCTGCGCACTCTTGTGGCACCGGTAGTTACAGAGAATCACTTTGGTCTGTCAGAAGATGACGTCGAAACAGCATGCACATCAGTTGATATGGAACAGCTGAAGAAACTCTGCGATAGTATGGAGGATAAGGATGCAGCTGGAAAGGCCAGGTTGCTGAGAGGTGCACTGAACAAAGAAATCTCCTCAAATACCTCAAAGGAAGAAAAGAAAATTCAAGCAAATGGCGTGGAGGGCTCTACTCCAAAATCCACCTCTGTTGGAGAAAAAGCCGCACAAGGCAGTGCACTAAGCAGCTATGAGAAAAAAGATAGACCATGGGGAAAGGAAGAGATTGAGATGCTGAGGAAAGCTACACAGAAGTATCCAAAGGGAACTTCCAGGAGATGGGAGGTTGTTTCCGAGTATATTGGCACTGGCAGATCAGTTGAAGAGATTCTGAAGGCCACAAAGACCGTTCTTCTACAGAAGCCAGACTCCTCTAAAGCTTTTGATTCTTTCCTTGAGAAACGCAAACCAGCCCAATCCATTGCATCACCTCTTTCCACAAGAGCTGAAACAGTTGGTTTGTCAACTGAGGGAGCTGGAACTGCATCATCCAAGTCAGCTGCACAACCTGCGAGCAGTCAGACAGACAATGAGAAAGCTGGTGCTGATCCTGTCCCAAATGGAGCACCTTCTGGGACAGAACAAGATGCTTGGTCAGAGGCACAGGTGCTGGCTCTTGTTCAAGCTTTGAAGGCCTTTCCCAAGGATGCAAGCCAAAGATGGGAGCGGGTGGCTGCTGCTGTCCCAGGTAAAACCGTGGTGCAGTGCAAGAAAAAGGTTGCAGCAATGAGGGAGAATTTCCGGAGCAAGAAAAATGCTGAGTAGTGCAGACAGTGTCGTCGGAGGTACTTTTTGCGATCAGTAGCTGAGGAAAGCTAGTCTTTGAACAGCAATATTCTTAATAGATTGAGCATCATGGCTGGTGGCTTTTGCTGTCGGTTTTGCTGGCAAACCTATGTGCCACCAGTGGTAACTATAATTTTGTTGTGGAGCTGTGAGAACTCTCATTCATCCTTAACCAGTGTTGGCATTTTGCTTAACAAGTTTGGGTCTGCCTTTCGTGACAGTAGTATGCATGGACTTCATTTCGACTGACTCCTGTCCTGGGGTTTACTGTTCGAAAGCCATTGAAATATTGCCTTCCATTGGTCTAATGATATGATCTGGCCTAGCACAGGACATGTAGAGAACCGCACTGGCCTTTATTCATCAATTAAGATAGAAATATTGTTACGACTTGAAATCTTCGTCTATCGAAGTGACCATAATTTTTGCCTAATCAATCATTCAGGGTGCTTATTCATGTCTTTATTGTAATGCCTTAGTGCACATCTCTCGTAATATCTATTCTCTTGTATCTAGTGCCTATTTTGCAAGCAGATGGTTAACAATTGGGAGGGTATCTGGGCTTTTACTGTTATACTTTTACTGTTATCTTTGAATATTTGTTGTCGTCTATTGAATGATATGCTTGAGAATTTGATGCAATATTTTTCGTATTCCTTTGTAAATTTGGTCACAAAGCAAGGCCATTCATTCCTCATTTTCAGAAGTAAATATTTTCCATGTGAACATCATGAAGTATATCCTATGCTTGATGTTCACATGATTTTGGCAGTATTAGCTTATCACTTTCCAGTTTCACATGTAGTGTACTAGCATTAGCTTATTATTGTGTTCCCCCTTTTATTCTTTGGCATGGTTTTGGCAGTTCCTACAGAGCTACAGAATTGTACGAGATATCCAAATCCAAGGCCTTGTGAACACAGTTGATGTAAAATGATATATAATGCATGCTCCCCCACACTTTAATACCACTCCTTTCCACTTTATGTGCATGAAGGAAGGGACGAGGGGAGAAACAGGAAAATGTGTGAGATTTGTATACGAGGAACTGCAATGTGCTTAAGGAGCAGCAGCACATTCTAGAGCACTGGGTGCTGACCTCTGCCACCTTAAGGCCCCACTCGTTTTGGCTTCTGCTTTCTGGTTTATTTTTCACTATTTATAAATTTTGTCTTTTTCTAAACTTTTGGTTTTTTTTGAGCTTTTTTGTCGGTCCTTTTTTCTTGTATTCGTTTGTATTGTCCGTGATGAGCTAGTATATTTTTCTATTTTTAAATTTTTTTAAATTTAATTACACTAAATAGTCACTTTCAGCTACAATAAAATTTCAACCGCTATAGTGTAATTTCAGTCATAATAAGCCACAGCTTTTTAGCTAGCCCAACCGAGCGGCCTAAGATTGCTCAATTGGATGCTGCTCTCGGCATCAGTCAGTACTGTTGGGATGGCCCTGCACCTTATGAGGAACATCTCTCTTGTGCTCCACCAGTGAAGGGACCTCATGAAGTTTGTTCACTCTGGTTAGTCATTTGCATAAGTGAATTGCCTGGGCGAAATCCAGCGGATAAATTACCTGGAGCCGGATCCGGCCGAGACCGAATCTGGGAAGCTATTTTACTATTTGGCCGGATAATCTAGAGCAGCAACTATCCGCTGTTTCCACATTTTTTTTCCATGTTATGCGGATTTTTTTTTCTATACTGTAATCCGGATAGTTTTCTATATTGGAGGAAGGAGAAAAATTCTAGAAAAGGTTATTGAGCTTTAAAAAATAGCAAAAGAAACCGAACAATTTCAGGAAAAAAAATCACATAGGTATTTCAGAATACTTGGAACCCAAGTAACATATTTTCGTACTTCAAAAATGTTTTATTAATTCTGTAAAAAATGATTTTAGTCTATGGGAAAATAGGAAAAAGCTTTTATAAATTCAGAAAATTTTAGAAAATAGCTCAAAAAATTAACAATGGATAAATAATTATTTTAAGCTGGAATTTGAAAACTGCGGTTGTTACACCTTATGTCAGTGTTATCGTGCCAAATTAATATATAAATTTACGTTAACGTGTACTGTGCCATTATGTCATAAAAGAGTATCTAAGAGCAAAACAACAGATTTGATATTGTGCACTTTTCTATTACACGACCACACGCTGCATGCCTCCTCTCCTGCTCACGCAGGGGTGAGGTCAGACCACAGGAGTATTAGAGTCATCTTCATTGCATAATAGTGCCCCTTTTACGATGAACAATAATAAATCGTAGTTTTTTTTTATAAGATTTGCTAAATTTCATTAGGGTTACTAGGCTCCAATGCACCTACATTGGCTTCGCCCTTGTGCTCGCACACACATGCGTGCACTTTTTGGGTGGATTTGGCTGTGACTTATAAATTTTGATTTATAGCTTTTGAATTATAGCTGTTCGTACGAGAGAGTATGAATAGAGAGACAGTCATGTGCAATTTTGATTGGTATAGCTAAAATTGATATAATATCTATTATAATTAATTTATAGATCTCAACTTAAAAAGACATACTGTTGTGGCTACAGACCAAACAGAGAGAGATGTGGTAGTGGAGAGTTGGGAGAGAGTGATGAGTAATGGCCTGGGCCTTCCCCATGACCTGTATTCCATATATATATACATGGGGAGTGCTTTTACAATTACGCCCTTACATCCGAGTATTCCCTTCAGGGGCATTTATGTCATTACACATGGCCTGTTCTAGGCCTTACATTCCTCTAACAGGCCGGCTGAGCTTAGGTGGGGGCCACCCCTACAACAGGAGCCTCTCATGGTGAAGGGCTTCACGGGCCGAAGCCATGTTGCCGAGCCCTTTGGCCCCTCCGTCCCTGCGGCCTGTGAGCTTTTCCAACGTTCGTCGAAGTGTAGTGTTCGCGCTATCACAAGGGTGTGGCGCCGGGTGGTCTGGCGGAGTCCTCATCATCCGCCGAGTCCTGCTGTGGCGGGGTCGGGGTTGCCGTCCGGGTCGAAGCCGAGGTCAGTCTTGCGACCGAGGGCCGACGTCTACGCAGGGGGTGGATTCGAAGTTGAAGTCGCCTCCGATTGTGAGCTCTGGCCGAAGTCCGCTGCGCTGCCCCTCGGGCGAGCTCTGTCGAGTTGTTTGGCCCGTGGCGGCTTTTCGTTACATCCCAACACAGGGCCGAGGCGGGTGGCAGAGCTTCTCCGGTAAAGCGGAGACCCGCCCATCTTAAGCTGCCGAAGCCGACGCGGCGGAGCTGGCGCCAAGTCAACGGGTGGCAGCGGAGCTGGTGCCTAATCGAAATAGATGCGCGCGCTCCGTACACTTCGAACGGGTGGGAGCGGAGCTGGCGCCTAGCCAAAGTAGACGCGCGCGCGCTCCGTCCCCTACCCTTCGAACGGGTGGCAGCGGAGCTGGCGCCTAGCCGAAGTAGACGCGTGCGCGCTCCGTCCCCTCCCCTTCGAACGAGTGGCAGTGGAGTTGGTGCCTAATCGAAGTAGACGCGTGCGCGCGCTCCGTACCCTTCGAACGGGTGGCAGAGGAGCTGGCGCCTAGCCGAGGTGACGCGCGCGCGCTCTGTCCCCTCCTTCGAGCAGTGGCGGCGGGCCGCGCCAGCCGAGGTGACGCGCGCGCTCGTCCCCTCCTTCGAGCGGGTGGCGGCGGGCCGGCGCCAGCCGAGGTAGACGCGCGCGCGCTCCGTCCCCTACCCGCCGATCGGGTGGCGTGAGCCGGGCGCCTGGCGGCGTGACGCGCGCGCGCTCCGTCTCCTACCCTTGAGCGGGTGGCGGCGGGCTGGCGCCTGGCGGCGAGAGCGCGCGCGCTGCGTCCCCTACCCTTCGAGCGGGTGGCGGCGGGCCGGGCGCTGGCGGCGAGGCGCGCGCTGCGTCCCCTACCCTTGAGCGGGTGGCGGCGGAGCCGGCGCCTGGCGGCGTAGACGCGCGCGCGCTCGTCCCCTACCCTTGAGCGGGTGGCGGCGGGCTGAGCCTAGCCGAAGTTGGCGCGCGCGCTCCGTCCCCTACCATTCGATCACGGTGGCGGCGGGCCGGCGCCTGGCGTGAGCGCCGCGCGCTCCGTCCCCTACCCTTCGATCGGGTGGCAGCGGAGCTGGCGCCTAGGCGAAGTAGATGCGCGCGCTCCGTCCCCTCTCCTTCGAACGGGTGGCAGCAGAGCTGGCGCCTAGCCGAAGTAGATGCGCGCGCGCTCCGTCCCCTACAGGTCAATGGCGGTCTTTAGTTGAAACTTCGCACCGCGGACACCGCTGCGCCGTGCGACTCGCGTCGGCGCGTGTAGGGCACGCGGCGGCTTGTAACTGGTGCGCGGCGGGATGTGAGCGGTTGTGTGATCGCAGCTGCTCGCCTCTTCCCTAGGGAAGGGGGACACGGGGCGGGCGAGGAATGGCGCAGCGTCGAAGCTGTTATGATCCCCTGGTCCGCTAGTGCGCCTTTAATGGCGGCTGGAGTCGTGCCGACGCCTGGCCTGTCAGAGGGCAGGCTGTCGCGTCATGCAGCCTGCCTTTCCGTGGGTGGGGCACGCGGCGGGACGCATCCCCGCCACGGGCTTCGACCCCTCGGCCGAGGCCTTAACCCGCTGGTTGGCCCTTGCGCGAAGGGGCCATCTTTCGGGTGCGGTCCTGCTGGGGCGGAGGCTTCGTCTTAAAGACGCGCGTCGGGTCGTGCGCCCCAGTTGTTTCGTGCAGGGGTTGCCACGCGGCGGGAGGCCGCTAGAGCGTTGTGCTCTGACGGTCCTTACCGCTGTGGTCGCGCCTGGCGCGTGCCGCCACGACGATTCGTCTTCGGTTATGGGGGATTGTGCGGGACGGGCCTCTGTACGACTACGGTCGCGTCCTGGTTACGCGGACCGTCGCGACGCTTCGGCATCGGGGCGAGGCGGCTTGAAATAGCCCTCGTAACCGCGCCCCCGCAGTTCTACGCCCCCTTCTCGCTTGCATCGCCTTCTATACTCCCGTAGTTTTCTCGCCGCTGTACTCCTTTTGCGAGGCGATGGCATCCGTGACAAGCGCCGCGGCCGGTGCTGCGGCATTCGCCGGCGGTCTTCACCGCCGAGGTGAAATACTCGCTCGCGAACGCGACCAGCCGGCGGCGACAAGTGGTGGCTGGCGGCGGAGAAGGCTCGTTTTCCGGCGAGTTGGGCCCCTCGCTCGTGGCCGAAAGGCGATCCGAGCTCTGCAGGCGCGAAGTTGTCCGAGCGCCAGGCGGTACGATTGCCCACCGTCGACGAGACGGAACCGCACCCCGAGGATTCGGAGGCGCTCGTGTTTGTCGCCTTTTTTGACGCAGGGCTCCGCATCCCGGCGGTGGCGATCGTGGCGGCGTCTTTGCGGACCTTGGCCGGGTCGCGCGGTGACTCGAACACCGTGGCCCGGCTCGCGGTGTCTGGTGGGCCTTGCGCTCGGGCGTCTTGGCCGCCGCCGTTGTTTGCCTATTTGCACGAGGCACGGTGCCAGCGCAAGGAGCGGAAGGACGGGACGCTGTCGAACTTCGGCAGCGTCTCCTTTATTCTTCGGTCACCTTGCAGCAAGCTCTTCCCCGCGAACTCTACTCGCGGGAAGTGGGAGTCTCACTGGATGAAACGGTGGTTCTACCACCGTGTGGCGAGCGGGAGCGGCCTCGAGTGCACGGGCCGGCCGATCGCGTTCAAGACCTCGCCCGGCCGAACGCTCGACGACGAGGACGCGATGTACGGCGTGGCGCCGCTCGCCCGTGACTGGCGCCTCGCCGCCGAGAAGCGTCGAGACGACAATGTTTTGCCGTGGGTCTGCTCGCTGCCGGCACCTTCTGGTCCTCGTAAGCCTCGATCGTATCTCCCCTTTGTTCGCGCGGAATGCATTACATGTTAATCTTATCTCCTGCTTTGCTCTAGGGATTCGCTTGGAGGATGCGGAGCGGGCCGCGCGCGTATTCCTCGGGCCGTATACCGGCAAAGAGCATGAGCGGCACAGCGTCGCTATTGCTTGGCGGGTGGGGGCGGATACACCGCGTGGCGAGGCCACAGGCCTTGCCGTCTTGGGCGTCTTGGCCGGCCCGCAACACCAAGACGCAGCGCAACGAGGAGGAAGGCGCCGCTCGCAAGAGGCCGAGGCGGAGTGTCTGCCGTCTTTGGGTGTGGCGGTGCCATCGCTGCTGCTAGCGCTCTCGAGCGCGGCAGACGCAGAGTCGGATTCGGCGAGTACGCCGACTTCGAGCTTGATGGCGCGACGCCGGGCGAGATCTTGGCGGGTGCCACGGGCGCGAGCTTCGCCACGAGCGGCCAGAGAGGGGAAGTCTCGTCACCGGTGGAGGTCGTCGAGACAGGATCCTTGCGGACCGGCGGTGCTGAGGTGGAGCCGGCGGCGCGTGGCGTTATGATGCGAGACGCCCTCGTGGGCGCGCGGGCTGGGTCTCACCGGCGGCGGCGATCAAACCGAGGTGCCTTCCGCAGAGGTTGCCACGGCGGGGGCTTCGCCCCCGGGTTCTGCAGCCACGGGGGCCTCTTCGGCAGCGGCTGCTGGGGCGGTGCCATCGCCACTTGCTCCAGCTAAGCGGCCGGAGCTCCACCGGACGTTGAGGGGATTCGTCGTGGCGACGGGCATCGGGAGCTTGTGGGACTCCGATGCATATGCCGACGTCGCTGCGGCGTGCGCTCCCTCTGCCCCCCAGGCCGCGCCGTCCGCTGTGCAGGAACGGTCAGCGTCGGCCCCCAACGTGGAGGCTTCTGTTCCTTGCGGGACCATGCCTTCCGCGGGGACCTGCACCACCGTTACTCCGCCTGGTACTAGGGGGGCGGGTCCCCGGAGCCCTCCTTCCGCTACCGAAGGTAAGGTGGTTTAGCTTCCCTGGTGTATTCTTCGTTGTGCCTTGCTGTGCTCATCCGCATCCCTGTCTGCAGCGTCGCTTATTCGGAGGAGGAGCCCTTAACGAACATGGGGTCCTTGCGCGGCGGCGACCACCGTCGCGCCCGATCCAGCGGACCGTGCCTCATTGGAGACGCCGGGGCGTGGCGCGGGATGGTGGATGGCGCGCGCGCCGGCGTCGGCCGCAAGTCTTGCAAACCTCTGAGCGGGCGTCTCGGGGGCGCCTTTGAGGTGTCGGGGTGAGGTAAGCATCTACTTGTATGACAATGCTCAGCTATGCTGAGCTTGCTAAGCCTTCTCTTGCGCAACACTTGTGTTGGGGCAGGCCATGCAAGCGGTCTATGTACGTGCCCAAAGGACGCTTGAGGATAGACTACGGGTCGCCGAGGAGGAGCTACGCGAAGCCGCGGGAGCCCGTTCTGCCCAGGATGCCCGCATCCGCCAGCTGGAAGCGAAGTGCGCTGAGGCGAAAGCGCACGCCGAGGGACTTGCCACGTCGGCACGGAAGTCGGCCACAGAGGCGGCGCAGCAGGAGTTTGCGGCGGAGCAAGACAACCTCCTGCAACAGGTCGCCTTGTTAGAGAAGGAGAAAGGCGAGCTTGCCTTGACTCTAGCGGAGCGTGACCAGACGCTTGGCGAAGCCTCGGTGATTGCGTGGGATGCCATGCAGGCGCTGGAAAGCCATCTCCAGGGTCTTGTGGCTAAGGTGCCAGACCGGACCTTTGGCCCAGAGGAGCTGTCTCGGACCCTCCGCTGGATCAGAGATGCCGCCATCGCCATCGTATTTGTCGGACCAGTTTTCAATCCGAATCTTCTCGTGTTTCTTGCACTAATCCTCGGATCGATGGTTAGTGCACACAGTACATTGCTGAATCATTTCATACATCGCATAATCAACCATTATATTACATAAATTGAAATACACCACGTCGGGTGATAGAGTTTACAAAAGGGGCCGATTAGGCCAAATGTCTTTATTACAATCATGCAGCGGAATCATAGCGAAAGCAAACCCAAATCCACAGGCAAGCGACTGGAAGGTACTGTGTGCATTATATGTCACCAGCTAACTAGTAACATACGTGCACACAACGCCGGATGTCCACTTGTCCGCGTCTACTTAACGAAGCCTACGCCTTAGTTTCCTTCGTCATTCTTCTCCTCCGTAGCGGGAGCTTCCTCGTAGGCGTAGTGGTCTTGCGTTCCTGCTTTTGGATTTTTGTCGCAAAAGCGAGTATGAGCACTCCGACCCCGTGCTCAGCAAGTCAATACACAGAATGCAGTATATAACATGTATGACTAACCAAAGGATGGCTTAGGTTTATTTTATTTTTGCGAAGAGTGCTTTTGAATACAATTATATAAAAATTTCCTTAAGACCTAGCATTTGAACACACATATATGTTGTAAATGAATGCAGTAATAATAGTGATTCAGATTCCATCCACCGTTACATGGCATCTGCACCATATAGTAATTTTTCAGCGTTATAGCCGCTTAACTTACCACTGGGACGACACCCAGGACAATTCCAAACCAGGGCAGTCCATCGCCCTTCCACTTTTCCATTCCCGATTTTCAATATTTTGTAAACAGAACTATATCTAGTTACGTTCCCATGTCTGCCCTTGACCGTGGGCATGGCTATTTGAATAGTTTTAGACTCTGCAGAGTTTGCACACTTTACCCATAAGAGATAAATCCACCCGTTGCCCCACATGATTCCTTAGCCATGCGGTTGAGTAGACTATCACAGGATTGTTACAATGTATAGTCCTACTGTGGTTACGCCCGCTAAGGTCTATCTTCCATAGGATACGACCATCCCTCGGGAAGGGTCCCTCGTGAGCCATCACGGGCAAAGGCGGGGATGCAACCATCCATCCCTTTGCTCGTGGTCATACCTTCACGTAACCACCTTAGAGCCACACAAATTAGTAAACCCTGCCTACACTTTGCCAGCTTGCGGTTGTGCTTGTCATACACGGGGTGACATGACAAGATTCAGTCCTTAGGGTTATCTGGGCGGTCTGCCACTAGCCCCATTCTGGTCCATCACCAACTCAATTTTGTGCTTCCACTGCACCACACATACACATACTCATACACATACGCGTACACACCCTCGAACCAATCCGCCCAGACATTAAAGCAAGTTGGGAGTTTTGGGAGCATAAAATAACCATGTCAAAATATGCCAGTCATTCCCAATATGACTGCCCAAACTAGTTTCTCCTGAGTAAAATGATAATGATGTTCGGGGGTATTTCTACGCCCCTGAGTACTTATGCAGTATTGAGCGTAGCATAACATTAGGGACTTATTTTCAAAATGTAACCGTTATAGTTTTACTAGGACGACAAGGTTCGTTTATTCAAACATTTCAACAGAGGGTGTAATATTATTCAAGGTATCAGTGGCATATAACTAGAATATTATATTTAGCATGTATTTGCATAAAAATAATAGCATGCAATTTGTTAATTTAAAACAAATTAATTTGCATGAAATGTAGGTTCAACATGATCAAAGTATTGACTCACCTTGGTCACAGTGGTCGGGTGCTTGATTATCCGGGGCTTCTAGCGCTGCGGCTTTGAACTCTTCTTCTTGAGCTTCGTAGGCTATTTAACGTGCGCGAAAATTTGGATAAAAAGAAAACATCAAATCAATAAAATATCACCAAAATTTCAAATAAACTCCAAAAATTATGATTTCAGTTCCATTGGATAGATCTTGAATTTAGAAAAATTTAGAAATTTGTCTCACTCAATTTGGAGTTAAAATGTAGAAGTTATGATCATTTGAAGTTCTCAATTCAATTTATTCCATAAAATATGAAATTTCTGACAGTGGGGCCCACATGTCATTTTCTTTTTCTTTTAATTTCTTTTCTTGCTGTGCCGCTGTCAAGTGGGTCAGTCTTGTTCAATGGGGCCCAGTGTCGTGAGGGCTCGTGTGAGACGTGCATCGACCGTGGGGCCCAGGGGTTAGCGGGCCGCTCTGGTCACACCGGTGGCAGTGGGGCCCACTGTCGTGAGGTTTAAAAGAATTGCTCGGCCATGCGCGAGCCGGGGCTCAACGCAGCGCGGAGCGAAGGGGGAGGAAGAATAGCGCTGAAAGCCACTCGGTTCGCCGAGCGATGCTTACCCTATAAGGGTAATAATTCCCTTTGAAGTGGCTCGCGAGGAGGCCGGCGGAGTCGGGCGGCAGCGCCGCGCGGCGTGGTGGCGGAGGGGTCCGGTCGTTCGTGGAATATAAACTCCGTGAGATGGTGGTGCTTCGGGTGAGACGGCCGTGGTGGAGAGCACGGTGGCGGGCCGGCGGCGTACGACGGCAGAGGCTCGGGAAGGTGGTCGACGCCGGCGGTGCTCAGGCGACGGGAGGCCCGGAGAAGGAGGGAGTTGTCTTCACCGTGCTCCCGTGTAGAGACCCGAATATGCAAATCCGGACTCTCCTGTGTACTCTGCACTAGTCCAGGATCACGCTAGTGCACACAGTGTGAACAAAGATAAATATCATCTATATCAAGATATTCTAAGGAAAACCCAAATTATATTGATAATCATCAGAGTACGACCTTATGGCCAAGCTTACAATAGACTAGCCCGAAGGGCTTAACAAAAACTAGCAGCGGAAATCCAAAAGAAAGCGCAGCAGCCAATCGACACGCCCACAGGCTATCGAGTGGAGAACGAAGCCTAATCCGCGAAGACGTCGAAGTACTCTCCTTCTGGAACCTCCTGCTGGTGATACTCCTCCTCCTCAACTGAGCAACAGGGCATAAAGCCGTGAGTACATTGGTACTCAGCAAGTCGTTTGTAACAAATGAATGCAATATAATATGCAAGGCTTACCAATGGAAGGCTAAAAGGTTAATTTGCACAAAACGGCATTTCAAAATACAATAAATAGATTGAAGGCGCATTTGAAGTAAAACAATAATAAATAATAATCAAAGGAATTGAGACAAACCCCAAGTAAACTGGTCATTCACTCCGATGAATCACCCACAATCCAAGATTCACATAAGGAACCACCAGTGAACTACCCATTCACTTAATCCAACCAAGATTTTATGAAAACTCTACCCCTCGTGTGAAATCACCGAGCATTGTCCATGACCGAGGACACGGCTATTCGAATAGTTTTACACTCTGCAGAGGTTGCACAACTGTACCCACACGATGCGATTAGCCTCAGCTTAAGGAAATCACAACAAGGCCTTTACAATGTTCAATTCCAACCCAATCCCGCCCGCTAGGGTTTCGCATCACACCCCTTGCGCCCGTGGAATGTATACGACACCCACCGACATCCCAATGGCGGAACCAGTGAAACATCACAAATTAATCAGCCAGTGTCTGTCCCATACGGACATGTGGTTTGCAGTAAGACTTAGATCAATGGCGCACAAAGTTAAGTCCTTAAGTGTTCTCGGCGAGACTACCACATCCTCGAAGTGCTCCAACACTTCCCCTTTCTTGCACGATCATTCGCCCGAGTGAAAACCAATTTTGTATAACCACCGCCAATGACGCACCAACGTCACGGCACAAATTTTATAACAGTGGCACCAACCACGATTCAATATCTCATTAAGTCAAATTAATTAATCACATGTGATGATGAACCCTTTCGCAAAATAAGCAAGGCTAAGCATTCTAATCGTACCAACCCAATGTGACAAATAACATAGCATCACTAATTAAATTCCCAACCTAAGGTGACAATGGCATCAAGGTATTCCAAAATATCAAGGAGGGAAATAACCAATTGGGACGATAACTACCAATACAAGGGTTTTATAATAAAGTAGCAATGCATGATAATTTAAAACAAAGTAATACATAATAGATTTGAAAATTGGGTTCAACATGATCAAAGGACACGACTTGCCTTGGCCTTGCTCAGTTAGGAATTCTTGATCTTCAAATCCTACTTCCGCTCCCTCGAACACGCGATCTAACGAGAGAGAAAGCGAAACGAACACAAAAACAAATTCAAATAAAACCCAAATAAACTCCAAAAACTGCAAAACCAGAACCAAAAGATAGAGCTCAATTTTAGATGAATTTAGGAAAAAGAACGGGGTCAATCGGAGCTAGGACGAGGGAGAACGGGCTCTTGGAAAATTGGATTTTCTGAAAATCGGGAAAATTGGAAAAGTGCATCTTGTCTTTGTGGACCGGCGCACGGAAGCTGGGTCTCACGGTGGGCTTGGCTCACGGAACAATCTGGTGGATCAGGCTGCTTTGGCAAGCGGTGAGGGCCGGCGTGGCGGCTCGTGGCAGACACGTCGCGCGCTCGGCCGACGTGGCGGACATGGTCGGCGTGGCAAGCGTCGCGTGGCGGTCGACGTGGCACCGAACGGCTCGGCTTGCGGCGTGGCACCGTCGCCGCGGCGTGGCATACCACGTCGGATCTAGGGCTGACGGGCGGGCTTGCGTGGCATCTTGGCCGGGCGGGTGGCGTGGCTCATGGCGCACGGGTATACGGTTGATCGACGGATGGGCCCGCTTGTCGGTGGCTCGGCGCCGCGTGGACTCGATCCATGGGAAGGCGGCGGCGGCGGGCGTCGGCGATAGCGCCGCGCGGGCGCGAGGATCGAGGCGTCGCGGTGCGGCGCGGTTCCGCTGGCGGCCGGCGGCGAGTGCGGCGGATCTGCGCGCGGCGGGGTGCGGCGGCGGTCCGCCGACGGTCCGGGCGGGCGACGGGGCGTCGGCGACTCACCGGCGGCGAATCGGCGGCGGGCGGCGAGCACGCGGCGGCGGCGAGCAACGGCTGCGCTCTTGGCGGCGTCGGCGAACAGCGCGCACGGCGTCGATAGCGGTGGCGGCGGCGAGGCGGCGTCTCGGGAGGAAGCCGAGGGGCGGCTCGTATTTATACCCGGCGAGAGACGGCTGACACGGACGCCGAGACGGATAAGGAAAGCGGCGGCGGCGCGGAGTTGAGCGAGACGGAGACGAGTCGGCGAGACGACACGGCAGTGGGTCCCACTGTCGCTCCACGGAGCGCGGCGGCGGCGATGGCGCGCGGCGAGAGAAGCGCATCGGATGGGCGACACGTGTCGGCCATCGGGCGCTCAAGGTGGCGCGGGTTGCGCGCCGCGTGGCGCGAGCGGCGCACTGGGCGGCGGTGGCGGCTGGGCGATCCGGTGGGCGAGCGGTTCGGTGGACTTCGCCCACCGGCGGTTTAGCTTTTCTTTTTCTTTTTCAGAAATTCAAATAAATTAATTTGAGCTCTAGAAAATAGCAAATAAATCCAGAAAAAATCCAGGAAAATTCCAATAAATTCCTTGAGACACAAGGAACTCAAATAAAATAACTTTGGCAAATGTTCATGTTCAGATTAATCATATTAAATCCTTTTAATTCATAAAAATTCATTTAAGCTTTTAATTAATTCTAGAAAAATCCAAATGGTGAATTTTATTTTAAAAGCTTCAAAAAGGCTCTGAAAATCAGGATGTTACATCCCGTGAAGCTCTGGGAGCTTGGGGATCGCCCGGAGGTGGACGGAATCAACGGGGAGGGTGGCGCCGGAGTTGGGGAAGAAGAAGAGGGCCGACGGTGATTAGGAGTGCTATGGCTCAATTTCTCACAGGGGAGGGAAGAGGGGAATAGGGCGGCGCGTTTGGGACTCCATGGCGTGGCTTTTATAGCTAGAGGAGGTGCGCACGGCGAGAGAGACATTTGGCCGCCATCCTGTTCCGCTGGCAGGGGGAGGAACGCAATCCTCTTCGGGATTTCGCAGGAGAGAGGTGGCGGGAGAGGTGCGTTCCCCCTCCTGTTGGTTCTTTGAATTTGCTCACGAGGTGAGAGAGGGAGCGCGGAG
This sequence comes from Dendrocalamus sinicus, assembly GCA_036346575.1. Taxonomy (NCBI): domain Eukaryota; kingdom Viridiplantae; phylum Streptophyta; class Magnoliopsida; order Poales; family Poaceae; genus Dendrocalamus; species Dendrocalamus sinicus. The sequence continues at coordinate 24,748,993 of CM070650.1, forward strand.
GATTTGCTGCGGCGGAGAAGCAACGCGAGGAAGAGCTGCGTCGCGGCCGCGTGGAGAAGAAGAGGAGGAAGGAGAGCGCGGGTGGGGCCACCAGCCAGAGAAAGGGGCGCGGGGGTGAGGCGGGCCACCGGTCGGGGAAAGAGCGACTGGCGTGTGGGGGCGGGTGGCAGCGAGACGCGAGGCGCGGGGGAAGCGGGTCCACCGGCCAGCGTTAGCGGGCGCGAGGGAGCGCGCTGCGGCCGTCTGCAGGCCAGTATGGCCAGGCGGCAGCGCTGGCCAGCGTCGGAGAGAGGGACTGGCCGGGTGACGGCGGCCAGTTTCCTTTTCTTTTCTTTTATATTTCATTTTGCTTTTGCATTTGAATTTTGCATGTATACATACATTTGCACATATGTTTTGAGATACATACCTATATACATATCTATATTATTATTCATATGTGTTTGCACTTATATATACTTGCTAGCCTCCTTAAATTTTCTTGCCAAAATTTTTAAGGATATTATCTCATACTTAAATTCATTTCTTAACTTGGTAGTTTATGGATCATCTTTTCAGATTCTTTATTGGGTGCTCATGTTTTATTATTTTATGTATGGATTTCTTTTCTCTTTTGAAATTCCTTTATATTTACAAAAAGCCAATAAACTCCAAATTCAAATAGAAAACAAATAAAATAATCCAAAAACTCCATAACTTATTATTTACATTTTTCAGGATGTTACACGCGCGGCGTCGCGACGACTTCGGCAACCACTGTGTGTACGTATCGTCATGCCTGGTGTGCGCGCTCCTACAGCACCGCGGTTGCACACACGTCGCTGGGCTGGAGGACCCCCAGCTGGAGATGCCCGGCGGGGCTGGAGTAATGTCCGGTACCGTCCGCGCCGTTCGTCGCGCCATCAAGTACTTTCACGAGCGGATCTGGGATTACGTCAGGGAAGCTGCCGCGCGGGTCGAGCTCCAGAAGTCACTTTACGGGGAGGGGAGCCTCGGCCGATTTCTGGACGAGGTCCCGCGGCGCGACGAGGGCGGCGCTGAGGCCTCCGAAAGCGCCGGGAACCCGCAGGTGTGACGCCGCGGTGGCTAGGTGTAGGCATGCGTTGTAATGCTCCCTCGCTTTTTTTTATGAACGAAGTACACGCTTGCTTTACAAACTCTGACTTTCGCCTGTGTCCCGGGCAGCTTCCTTGCTGGGGCCGACTACTTGCGTCCGACCTTGCGACCCGGCGGCGCCTTCGACGCCGGCGAAGGGCCGAAGAGTCGCTGAACTTTTGGGCGGGCCGATCCTCTTCCGGCGGAACCCCGGCCTTAACGCGTGTTATGGACGAGCCTGCCGAATAGTTACTTAGAGCGGCAGAGATGTTGGCGAGCTTCTGAACTTGTAAGATTTTTTGTGATATATAGACCTCCTTGTAATTAGGATATGAGCGGGCATGATGTGCGGGGACGAGATCCCCACCTCCAAATCGCGCCGTTAGCAGAATAGTCGTGCGAGCGCTGTCTCCTGCCCGCCGAGTGAGTGCCAGTGCGCTTGTGGGGCTCGCGTGCTGATCACTCCGTAGACTGGCGCGTGCGAAGGCGGACCTCCGCACTACGACCTGTTTAAAGTCCCGTGGACTGGCGCGTGCGAAGGCGGACCTCCGCACTACGACCCGTTTAAAGTCCGTGGCGGCGCGCGCGGCGCACCTCCGCACTACGACCCGTTTAAAGTCCGTGATCGGCGCGTCGCGGCGGACCTCCGCACTCGACCGTTTAAAGTCCGTGGCGGCGCGTGCGGCGGACCTCCGCACTCGACCGTTTAAAGTCCGTGGCGGCGCGCGCGGCGCGGACCTCCTTTCGACCGTTTAAAGTCCGTGGCGGCGCGCGCGGCGGCGACCTCCGCACTACGACCCGTTTAAAGTCTGTAGACTGGCGCGTGCGAAGGCGGACCTCTGTCCCCCTACCCCAAGGTAGGGGCAGCCTCTGGTGTACCCTGTACTCCGCGGGCGCCCCCCCGCTGGGGCCAGCCTCTGACGCGCTACGCCGGTACCTCCTGAAGCTCGCGGAATTGGTTTCCATAGTGCGCCTTGCGTACACCTCCCGTGGTGTGCAAAAGCGAGCCTCGGCGCGCTGAGGAGGTGCGCGATTGACAGCCACGCAAGATTTGCGCCACGTTTGCGTTTTGCCAAGCGCACAGGGACAGCATTCGCATCTTATTTACTCCGTAGAGTGCGTGGGATCAGCGTCCACGTCTTATTTATACTCCGGGGAGTATGCACACGGACGACGCCCGTGGCATGCGCGGGATTCGCGTCTTGTTTATACTCCGTAGAGTGCGCAGGGAGAACATCCGCGTCTTATTTATAGTCCGTATAGTGCGTGGGATCGACGTCCACCTCTTATTTATACTCCGGGGAGTATGCGCACGGACGACGCCCGTGGCATGCGCGGGATTCGCGTCTTGTTTATACTCCGTAGAGTGCGCAGGGAGAACATCCGCGTTTTATTTATAATCCGGGGAGTGCGTGCAGAGGCGTCCCCCCACACGTCTTTGTTTATACTCATACCCGTGTCTTTGACGGAGAGTGCACACGCGAACGTGCGTCTTTGGTTTATACTCATGCCCGTACCCCTGGCTACGGAGAGTGCACACGCGAACGTGCGTCTTCGTTTATACTCATACCCGTGTCTTTGACGGAGAGTGCACACGCGAACGTGCGTCTTTGGTTTATACTCATGCCCGTTTCTTTGACGGAGAGTGCACACGCAAATGTGCGTCTTTGGTTTATACTCATGCCCGTACCCCTGGCTACGGAGAGTGCACACGCGAACATGCGTCTTTGGTTTATACTCATACCCGTACCCCTGGCTACGGAGAGTACACACGCGAACGTGCGTCTTCGGTTTATACTCATGCCCGTGTCTTTGACGGAGAGTGCACACGCGAACGTGCGTCTTCGGTTTATACTCATACCCGTACCCCTGGCTACGGAGAGTGCACACGCGAACGTGCATCTTCGGTTTATACTCATACCCGTACCCCTGGCTACGGAGAGTGCATACGCGAACGTGCGTCTTTGGTTTATACTCCGGGAGTACGCGCGTAGGCGAAGCCTCTGCGCGCTCTCACCGCGTATTTGTGCACAATGGTAATAAGTTGGCGACAAACGGAACTTTATTACATTCCCGTTTGCGTGGGTGAGCGAATACATATGGCAGAGGCACTAACCACTTGTCTTCGGCGCAGGCGGAGCCTCTGGTAACTGCACTATCTGTAGGGCTTGCCGAGCCGTCCCCGGACGACGCCGTGGGTCCCCGCGCTGCGGTGCCGATTCTAAGTGTGCCGTTGATCGTTGCGACGGGGATATCTGGTCCTGTGCTCGATGCGTCGGGCCATGACCTGGTCGCCACGAACGGTAATGATGGCCCGCGGCCCCGGGAGCTTCATGCATAAATAGCCGTGATGTGGTACCGCCCCGAAGGAGTTAAGGATTGGACGCCCCAGTATGGCGTTGTAAGGGTATGGGAGATCGACGACGTCGAATGTGGCATCTTCGACCCTTTCATTGCCGTCCTGGCCGAAGGAGGCCTGCAGGCATATTTGGCCGAGCGCCCGTAGAGGTTGTCCTCCGAAGCCTTGCAACGGGATTCCTGATGGGCCGAGGCGGCTTCGGGGGATCCCCATCTGGTCGAAGGCTGCCGCGAACAGAACGTTCGCGGAGCTGCCGCCATCAACTAGGGCGCGTCCCACGTCGCATCCCGCTATAATGACCCGGACGACCAGGGGGTCGTGGTGAGGAAACTCCACGCCCTGGGCGTCGGCGGGTGTGAATGTGACCTCGTGCTGTGCCCAGTCCGGCGGTGTCTGCGTTGGGTATGCCGCCACGTGGTGTAGCCTCCGTACGTAAGCCTTTCGCTGCCGTGCCAAGGCGAACTCCAGCGAGGAGCCTCCGGAGATGACATTGATAACCCTACGGTGGGCGGCCTCCGGAGCCTGCAGCTGCAAGAGGCCCTCCTGAGGCTGCTGCACATGGGCCTGAATCCGCAGAGGGCCCTCGTGGGGCTGCGTCCCTTGTGCCTGAATGTGCATGGGGGCTTCGTATGGGTGCTGGACGTGGGCCACCACGGGCGGGCGCGCCTCCAGGCTCCTGTCCCTGGCGGCGCTCTGACGGAGCGCCGCGATAGAGGTGCACGTGCGCGTGTCGTGGGTGCCGCGACCGTGGACTTCGCACCACAGCCCATGGTGCTGGTTGTCGTAATCTCCGTGGTCTCTATCGTCGCGGCCCCGGCCACGGCCGCGTCCCCGGCCTCGGCGCCCCCGACCGCCACGACCCGCGGGATCATTTTCTTCGGAGCCACCTTCGATGACGAGGACGTACCGGCCTCGCCGCGACTTCTGTTGGCCGCGCTTGGGCCTATCGGATGGCTCCTTGTGCGAGGCGTCCTTGCGCTCAGGCGCGTCCTTGGGCGACTCCTGCTTACGCTTTCCCTTCGAAGAACCGTCCTTCGGCGGATCTTTGGTTCTTGCCAAGGCACCGGCCTGGTTGGTGTCGGAGTCGTCACCTTGTCTTCGCCGTGTGTCCTCTTCCGCCCTGGCGTATTCCTCCATTTTGTCGAAGAGCTTCGTCACTATCTTGATTAGCTTCCGTGCGTTGTACTTGGCCATCGGGCCCGGGCGAAGGCCTTATATGGCTGCATTGACAACGGTGGTTTCGTTAACGTCTTTGACTTGGCTACGTATCTTCGCGAAGCGTTTGAAGTAGTCCCGGAGCTTCTCCGATGGTTTCTGCTTCACGGCGAAGAGCTGGTCCGCGTCGACCCGCTCAACATAATTTCCTTGAAAGTTGTTGTGAAGGCGGCCGCGGATCTGCTCCCACGCGTAGATGGAGTTTGGCTCTATGGGTAAAAACCAGGAGAGCGCTACTCCTTGCAATGCGAGGGGGAGTCCCTTCTCCTTTGTGGTGTCATCTCCGCCCGCGGCCTCGATTGTGGTTTCGTACACGCGCACGAACTCGTAGGGGTCCGTGTCGCCTTTGTAGGGCTCGATGACACTGGGGAATTTGAAGTCTTCGGGCCACGCCGCCTGCTGTAGTCCTGCCGAAAGCGGGGACTCTGGATCGACGCGTCGCAGCGGCACGCGGCTGGATGTGGGGGCGTCGCGGCTGTCCGCCCTTTCCGGCATGGGTTCTGGCGCAACCACTGGCGCGGCCTGCTGGCTCCGAGCCTCTTGTATGTCTTGGACAGCCCCGCGATGATCCCCTAGCTCCTGCTGGAAGGTTTTGAGGGCCGCCAGCAGGGCGCTTTCCACCGCCTGCGCAGGCGGGGCAGCCGGTGCACCTAGCGGACGAGTCGGCACGGGTACGATCGCCTCGCGAGCTCCCGAGCTGCCGGTCGCTCCGTTGTGGCTACCTCCACCCGCCCGGTCCGCGCTACAAACAGCGTTGCGGCGGGCGGCGAGGTTGGTTCTTTGTCGCACGGTGGGGTTGGTCGTCCGCAGCCGGTGGCGGGTCGATCGTCGCAGCGCCGATGGCGGGTCGGCCGTCGCAGCGCCGGTGGCGGGGTTGGTCGTCGCAGCGCGAGCGTCGACGTCCTTGACCACCGCGCCTGCGCCGTCACCCGCGCCTGCAACAGCCGATGCCGATGCCGAAGCCCTGGTACCCATACGACGCTCCGACCCAGCCGCCTTCTTTCCCTTCGCCTCCGTCGACGAAGCTTGTTTTGGTGCCATCCTTCTTCGGATTTCAGGCTTGCTCCTGTCCTCCCCACGGACGGCGCCAACTGTTGTGGCTACAGACCAAACAGAGAGAGATGTGGTAGTGGAGAGTTGGGAGAGAGTGATGAGTAATGGCCTGGGCCTTCCCCATGACCTGTATTATATATATATACATGGGGAGTGCTTTTACAATTACGCCCTTACATCGGAGTATTCCCTTCAGGGGCATTTATGTCATTACACATGGCCTGTTCTGGGCCTTACATTCCTCTAACAGGCTGGCTGGGCTTAGGTGGGGGCCACCCCTACAACACATACCTTTTAAAATCTAATTATTATAATAAAAAATTAAAAGTCATGCAGTCTAAAAGAATGCAGCCTTCCAAACCTACCAGTGCTCCAAACACGGTGCCCTCGCACATGGCCATGCACTGGATCACGCCACCGCCGCGCATGCATTACTTTTCCCGCTCCTGAGTTCTTGACTTGACGTTGGTCGAGCAGGAACAACATGTATCTTTTGGTGTGCTGTCGGCCTCGGCACAATAGTTCCCGCTGCCATCTTTGTTTCCGCGCTACCATGGCCTGCCACCCTCTTCTTCCTCAGAGCAAGGCTAATAATACAACCTTCAATTAGCTGTATGGACACTTACATCCCACTTATCAGTCCATTCATATAATAGTTTATAGCCAGCTGAAGGCTGTATGACCCACCCCTTTCTCTCACAAAGTTTCTTGGTTCTTGTGCTTCAGCTGGCTGTAAACTTACAGCCCACCTCTCTTCTCTCTCCTCCACCTCAGCATACAACCTACTAATAGCCTCTTAGAGCAAGTCCAATAATAGAGCCAAGTGTTTGGCTATAAGTCAAGTTATAATTTGTCTACAAAAGGTTTTTTTATTATTATGTGGTACCATGTCTCACATTCTTTTTCCTATTCCTCCTCACATACATTTATTATCTAGGCTCACCACTGCATAGGCTTCCGTGCCCAGCTTGTTGCTTGCATGAGAGCCAAGCTCTCATCTCTCTCCTCTCTTCTCTCCTCCACATCAGCAAAAATGCTGACTAACTTGGCTATAAGACCATTATTGTACTTGCTCTTATTATACTTGCTCTCACGCCCCACTTCTCGTTTCTCCTTTATTTCTCCATATAAAGCAACACTAGCATCGATTTGCGCGTTGAAATTAATATTTAATTTAGAAACGCAAATCCATTTGAGCAATGTTTCATAAAAGTTGAGGAAGATTAAACGTTTTCCTTAGTGTAAATCTTTTGAGAAATTTCCCTAGTGTAATTTTTCAAAAAATATATATAATTTGTTCAAAAATTATCCTTAATTTTCTCTCTCTTTTTGGGGGTTTCTTTGATTTTTCTTGTACTTATTATTATTATTATTATTATTATTATTATTTCTATATTTCTTAACGGTCAAACCCGTTGATTTGACGAAAAAGTGGATGTAATGGCAAAAATGAAATATGCACTGTGGGAAGGATGACAAAAACAAAATAACAAATTTTCGATGAAAGAAACGATATTACACGTATTTTGAGTGATAGGAACAAAATTAGCCCTTTTTCCTTTTTTTTTGGTGATATATGGTGCATTGTAGTTGGCCTGCTAAATAGATACAGTACCTCAAAGTGACCGTCTCAAAGAAGCATCTGCATTCTCAATTTCTTAAGCATCAATCGTACTACATTGCATCTAGCTCCAAAAGAAGAATATATATGTTTAACCTGTGTGCAAATATGCTTAATGTAAACTTTCGCCCTACAATACGTCTTCAACATTGACGAATTTTTAGTTCTCATTCACCCATTTGCAGTGTGAATTCAATTGAAATTAATTTTGATTTTAAAAGTGTTCTGTTTTGAGAGGAAAACATAGTTGAATTACAAGTTCAGCATTTTATTTGAACATTGTATCCATTATTTTATTGTCAAGGTTAGTATGCTCAAAAGGTACCTTTGGCCATGTTCTTTTTCAGTTTTTGGCTTCTGCTTTTGACTTTTCTACAATAACTAGCTTTTAAACGTAGTATCTTCTCGAGATGGGGTCTACTAGTTAATTATAGTACATACTATACCGACTTCATTTATATCGGCAAAAATCATACGTAAGTTTCTCTTACTCTATAATCTCTCGTACGAACAACCCAAAAACCATAAGCCACAACCAAAAAAAACACGCCCTTTATCTGTATTGTGCGGGATGTAAATGAGACATTAGCACACCTTGGGTTTTCCTTTGACCAAGCTCGCAAAGGTTGTGTTAACCAATTCCAGGATAGAGAGTGGTTACAGACTTACAGAGCAAGCTAATGTGTACTAATTTCTTCTGGCACTTAAGGCATGTTTATATTGGTTTCTACTTCGGGCTTCTGTTTGGAGAAGCCAGAAACTAATATAAATATCTGGTTTCTCGAAGTGACTTGTCCACTCCTCTCGCCTCTGTCTCACTCTGGGGATAAAGCAGGGGTTACGGATGCATCAAGCATCCCACTCCTCTATAATATTCAAAACCAACCCTCGTAAGGACTAGGGGTGGGTATCGAGCCACATTCTCATTTTATTGAGCTTTTCCCAAAATTGACATAGTTTGATTTAATATTATTTTAGTATAATTTGGAAGTATTTATAGAAACGAGCTAACAAGCCGATCCGAGCTAGAGCAAAATGCAAATTTATTTGAAATCAACTTACTTCAATATTTAACCAATTAATGAGTATAATTGAAACAATTTTAAACCAAACCAATTAGCCTTACTAGCGAGCTGTTTTGCCACCCCTACTAAGGACCCATTCATGAATTTGAAAAAGAAACTAAGGAAAACAGAATAGAGGGAGAAAAGGGAGGAGTTTGGTTCGGCTGGACCAAGTTGTGCGTGGGAGGTTGGGGGTTGGGTTGGGCTTTTTAAAGAGAGGAGGGGGTAAGGGGAGAGCAACCCTAGCCGCCACCCTGCAGAAGCCCTAGCCATCGCACCCTACAGCGTGCCGTGCTACCAGCCTGCCGCGCCACTACTGCTAGGCTATAGCACTGCCGCCCAGCTGTCGCACCAGCGTCACCTTGCCACTACTGCTACCACGTGCTGTCGCCGCTACCCTACTACCGCGACAACCAGGCGGCAGTGCGCCAGCCTGCCACTACTGCATCCTGTTAGGCCACCCATTGTTGCCGCCGCCGCCGCTGTTGTGGTTGCTGCCACTGCGCCGATAGAAGAGAGGGGAAGGAAGGTGAGGAGGAAGGCGCCAGCAAGAGAAGAGATGAGGAAGAGGAAGGAAGAACAGGAATGAGGGATTCCTGCATCTGCGCCAGTTTTATTATGTTGATGAAGCATCAGGTTGTAGGTACACCTGTCTCCAACCCTCCCTGTTTTAGGCCATGGTAAATTGATTTTGAGGTCGTGCTAGTTCTGGTTGGAGAAGGTAGGGAGGTGTTGAAGGTAGGGAGGTTGTAGGTACACCTGTCTCCAACCCTCCCTGACGAAGCATCAGGTTGTAGGTACAGCTGGTTAATGTTCGCTATTTTATCTTATGGGCGAGTTTTGGGATAGCTATATCCTGTTTAATAGCTTGGTCATATTATGAACATTGTATAAAATTATCTAAGGTTTCCATAGAATTTAAGAATACAGGATTTAGTGGAGGGACATTGTATAAAATTGTCTAAGGTTTTCATAGAATATAAGAATACAAGATTTGGTGGAGGGGTTTAGAAGTTACAACATTGGGAAGACCACTGTTCAGAATTGGGTTGCTGCTGGACATAGTCGTGGAAAACTACAATTTGGGTATACTAGATGGTCGAATAAAAGTATGAACATAACTAAAGGAAGGTAGATAATTTATTGTATATTTTAGAAGTTGTATGGTTTACTATGTTTCGATAGGTAAATTAATATGTATATATATAATTGTTAATTTTGTTGTCTAGTAAGATAAAAAAACAATATTCAGAGTTAAAAATGAGAGGTTAAATAGAATAATAAGGGTTGTGGCCAACTAAGAAAGTGTAGACACTTTTGTGTATATTCTAGAACATATATGGTTTTCCATATTAGGGTCTCTAAGTCAAGAGTTATGGTATTTTTTTACCGAAATAGTAGGGGGGGGGGGACTGCCCGGTGAAGAGGGGATTGTTAGATCGGAAAGTGTGTAGAAGCCACTTTGTTTATTTGATGTTTATGTATTATTGTGGTATTCTATTGAAACTGGTATTTATTGTAAGAGGAGAAACTTTGGGGTTAGTGCCTTCTTCACGTCAATCCATCCCACATGGTTCGAAAAAGGTAAGTGCATAGTCGAATAGTAACATGGCTTGCTTGCCCTTGTTGTTCTATGTTATAACATACCTACTTGTTGGTTTACATGTTTATTCTTGTTTTATATAATATTCATATGATAATGAATTAAATGGTGATGATGATAAATGATTAATGTTGAGAGAACCATTGCCTTTGCATAATGAGCATTCATGATGGAAAGAAATGACCTATGTGGGCCTCTAGAGCCTACTTTGTGTGAGCAGCCAATGGGAGTGGGAAAAGTAAGATCTACTTTGGTAGGTATTCCACGGGAGTAGAGATGGGATCCTTGTATGAAAGAAGATGGGCTTGAGGTCTCCATATGAAAATGAGCAGGCTTGAGTGGACACCGATGGGTATTATACTCTACTGTACTGGTATAAGCAAAGAGATAATGAGATATGTGCATGATATTAATGAAAAGATAGACGAAAATGAGATTGTTGTAAATTGACACGAATACTTGATATCATGCTTTATGACCAATTACTGTTTTATTGTGTGCTTACTAAGTAGTAGACTCGTCCTTGTTTATACTGTTATCTTTAGGTCATTGATGAAGACAACATGTTTGGAGAGGGAGTAGCTCATAATCAATTTGTGCACTTGCGTTGCTTCACTTATCACATTAGACAATAAATACTCATTATTAGCGATTTGGTTTATGCAAATTCTCATAATTGGTTAATAAGTTCCTTTAAAACATAGTGCTATTAGTATGGTTGCTCAATGTTAAGATTTGTTATATTCAATATCATCATTTTTATGCCCAAGTGAGTATTTTGTTGAAGCTTGTCAAGGTATTGATGTTGGTAGTTTTGAAAGATGGTTTAATTTTGGAAAGTATGGAGTTGGTGGTGACATTCTGGGCTCATGTCGACCTAGGGTGTTACAGTTGCTATCAAAGCGGGCGTTAGTTCCGTGGTACATAAATTGATAACTTATTTTAGATAATCAATTAAAAATTTAGCCTAGGATTGATAGCTTATTTTAGGTAAACAACTAAAATTTGGCTTACGATAATTAATTAACGTAAAATAAATTTGACACACTGGTGCACAGTAAGTTAGGATTGGGTCATGCATTGCATTTACGCTTCTGTTGGCTTATTCAGTTGTTTATAAATATGGGATGTTGCCTAAATTAGTATCACATGACTGTTTTGAGATTGTTGTTCTTGAGCTAATTTCTTGATTGTTGTTTTTGGTGATCAGTTGTGATGAGGGGTAGAGGCTGTGGGCGTGTCCTCATGAGAGGTCATGGGCATGGCCCGGTGGAGCCACCACCCCAACTGAGGGGAATGTTGGTGAGGTTGGTGAGGAGGTTGATTTGGCTGTTTAGCCGATGATTGGGGAGCAGGCGAAGTCATTCGCCTTGCTGTAGGAACTTTAGAGGGAGGTCTGTGAGCTTCGTCAACAAGCGCAGATAGCTCCTCCTACTACCGGTGCACATGTTGATGCCCTTGTTGCTACTCCGGCCCTATCAGAGGTGAGGGTAGGCCTTCATGAGTGGATGAACCTTCTTCTTGACACCTTCAATGGTATGGGCACACGGGTCCAAGTAGTGGACTGGCTACGCTACGTGGAGAGGCAGTTTGGAGCCCTAGAGATGACCTCACAGCTGATGGCTCGCTTTGTGGCCTTTCAATTGAAGGGTCAGGCGGACATCTGGTGAGGAAGCTCAACTAGGACCTCTACCTAGGGACTGGTCACTTGGGAGGAATTCATTTAGTAGATCAAGGCAAAGTTTTACCTTGAGTCCTTCCTTAAGAGGATGGAGCATGCCTTGTCGACCTTCATATAGTGAAACATGACCATTGCAGAGTATAAGGCGAGATTCAATAACTTGGTCTGGTTCGTGCCATCTGTGGCTAGTGATTACTGTGAGAAGGCAAAGAAGTTTTGTAAGGGACTTAATCAGGAGTACCAGCATGTCTTGGGAGGGATAGTTCCGCATGACTTCAACTCTATAATCAATCAGGCCAAAGGTATAGAGTTTGAGATGGAGCTTACTAAGGAGAGGTATGCTACTGGTGGGTCTGTTGTTTCTAGGGGGCTCTAGTTGTGGACAAAAGAGGGATTTCAGTGAGGTGAGTAGGTCTTTTCAGTGGCTCATTCCCAAGAAGTTCAAGGGGGGCCACCATCTCACGTCATCGTCCAAGCCCCAGCCGTTGAGACCATTATTGTCTTTAGTGGTTTGCCTTCTTGAGCGACTCCAGCTTACCGTCCTGTCCTACGGCAGGGCTTGATGTGCTTTAACTGCAACAATGGGCACCGTTTTGCAAAGTGCTCCTTGTTAGGGAGTTGTCATCACTGTGTCCAGGCGGGCCACAAGGCATTGGTGTGTCAGCAAATCCCACTAGTATCGTCAAATGGGAGCCTATGCCACCCTACACCAACTGCTCCGCTTTAGATTGCTGCACCTCTGACGGTTCATGCATCGCCATAGCCGAGTGTTGGGGCTCTCACTGCCTTGGTGCCACCTAGAGTCTACGCCATGCCCACCCTTGAGACTGTGGGACATTCTGATGTGGTGACAGGTACACTACTTGTGGATTCTCATGAGTCCTTCATTGTTTTTCATTTAGGAGCTTCGTACTCATTTTTGTTGCTAGATTTGCTAGGAGGGCGAACTTGGGTATGCAGCAGATTTCTCAGTTGGTTCTAGTTAGTTCTCTAGGGGGGTTTCCTTGCTAGTTAGCCAAGGAGGAGCATGAGCAACATTTGAGGCTTGTGCTTGAGACACTGGGGCAGAATTAGTTTTATGCCAAACTAAAAAAATGTGAGTTCTGTATCTTAGAAGTGGCTTTCCTGGGTCATGTGATTAACTCGAAAGGTATTTCTATTGATCCTAGCATGATTTCTACAGTGGTGGACTGGAAGAGGCCATCAAATGTTAAGAAAGTGAGTAGCTTTCTAGGCTTAACTAGTTATTACCGGCGCTTTGTAGAAGGTTTCTCCAAAAGTACCAAACCAATATCCCAACTAACATAGAAAGGTGTAGATTTTAATTGGACAAAAGATTGTGATCTCAGTTTATGTACCTTGAAGCAAAAGTTGGTGACTGGTCCTATTCGCACCCTCCTTGAGCTAGGGAAGCATTTCATAGTATACTCTGATGAATCTTGAATAGGGCCCCAGTGGTGTGCTCATGCAAGATGGCAAAATAATTGCTTATGCATCGAGGCAGTTGAAAAAACATAGCAAAACTATCCCACCCATGATTTAGATTTCATTGCAGTGGTGTTTGCTTTAAAGATTTGGTAGCATTATCTACATGGAGAAACTTGTGATATTTTCACCGACCACAAGAGCCTCAGATATATCTCCACCCAGAAATATCTGAACCTGAGGTAGAAGAGGTGGCTAGAATTGATCAAGAACTGTGATCTCACCATCCAAGCAAAGAAAATATAGTGGCGGATGCCCTTAGTCGCAAGGCGACATCCTATACTCTGAATTGTCTTATTGCTGATTTTGAGCATATGAGAATCTTCTATTATTTTGTGGGCACTGCATAGGCTGAAACTCAATTGCTCATTGAGTCAGCCATTCCAGAGTGAGTGTGAGAGGCACAACAGCATGATCGGCTGCTCCTGCAAGAGAGGAAGTATCTGGATGAGGGTAATAAAGAGGATTTTAGCATTGATGAGATTGGTGCATGGTGGTTTAAAGGACGTATTTGTGTGCCACAAAAGGCTCAATTTAAGGTCGATATTCTAAAGGAAGCTCACCGTACTCCGTACACTATTCATCCTAGTGAGATCAAGATGTATCATGATTTAAAGAAGAATTTTTGGTGAAAAGAATGAGAGTGGATATCGCTTAATATGTGGATTCCTACGGGGTTTATCAATAAGTCAAGGCAAAGCATAAGCACTTGATAAGATTGGCGCAACCATTGGAGGTTTCATGTGGCCATGGGATGATATAACCATAGATTTTGTGGTTGGTTTACCTCACACGTGGTGAGGGAAGATTGCAATTTGGTTAGTGTGGATCGATTTAGCATGTCTGCACATTTTATCCCCACTTGCATGATGAATACGATGAGTGATTTGGCTCCTATTTATGTGCGGAGTTAGTGCGGTTGCACAGTGTGCCCAAGACTATTATTTTTAATCAACATGCAAAGTTTGTCTCTAAGTTTTGAGAGAGCTTACAAAGTGTGTTGGGCACACAACTTCATCTTAGTACCACTTTTTATCCACAAACGAAAGGGTTGTTTGAACGCACCATCTAGACACTAGAGGACATGATTAGATCCTATGTCTTGTCATGGAAGGGAAGTTGAGAGGATCATTTGGTACTGGTAGAGTTTGTCTACAAAAACAGTTGCCATACCAGCATTTGAGTAGCCCTATATGGGCAGAGGTGTAGATCACCGCTTTTGCTGGGATTCTGTGGGTGAGAAGGCAAATTTAGGTCCCAATTGGGTTCATTAGACTGTTGACTGGGTGACAGAGATTAGGCAGAATGTGCTTACCGATCAGAGCAAGCAAAAAAGTTATGCTGATGTGAGAATGCGGGAGCTAGAGTTTGCTATGGGTGATCAGGTGCTCTTGAGAGACCAAAGACATTGTGCAGTTTGGTACAAAAGGGAGGGTTAGCCCAAGATATGTTGGTCCATTTTTGATAGTGGCGCAAATTGGGAAACTAACTTATCATTGGACCTTCCCGAGTCCATGCGTGGTGTGCACAACATGTTCCATGTTGAGAAAGTACTTGAGGGATCTGGAGCATGAGATATCAATGAAGTCGTTGATCATTGAGCAAGACCTCACCATCAACTCCCGTCTAGTGCGGATAGTGGGGGGATCGAAGCAGGTATTGAGGTAGAATAGATTGAAGTATATCAAGATGCTTTGATCGCATCAAACCGAACGGGAAGTGACTTGGGAACTAGAGTCTCATATGTGTAAGAAGTATCTAGAGTTGTTCGCAACTGGTATGTAATGAAGTTTAATGTAAAGTTCAGTTTTGTTTTCATGTAGAATCGTGAGGTGTTTGTATTCCAGATAAAATTCTGTTAAGAGGGTAGAATGTAATATTTCGAAGCCAACCTTCCCAAGGACTCACTCCCAAATTTGCAAAAGGAACTAACGAAACAAAATAGAGGGAGAAAAGGGGGGAAGGAGTTCAGTTCGGCTGGACCGATTCATGCGTGGGAGGTTAGGGGTTAGGCTTGGTTTTTTAAGGAGAGGAGGGGGCAGGGGAGAGCAACCCTAGCCGCCACCCTCCTGAAGCCCTAGCTGCCACGCCCTGAAGCTTGTCGTGCTGCAGGCCTATCGTGCCACTACTGCCTAGTGCCGCCCAGCTGCTACACCAGTGTCACCCTACCACTGCCACGCGCTACCGCTGCTACTGCCATGCTACAACGACTGTTGTTGTCGCTTCCTGGCGTGCCATCCCTTGTCGCTGTCACCACCACTACTGTGGTTGCTACCACAATGCCGACAGAGGAGAGTGGGAGGACAGCGAGGAGGAAGTCGCTGACCAGAGGAAGGAAGAGGAAGGGGAACGAAGATGGAAGAAGAGGAAGGAGAGGGACTCGCATCTGCACTGGTTTTGTCGTGCCGGCGAAGCATCGGGTTGTAGGTAAACCTGTCTCCATATTTTAGGCCATGGTAGATTGGTTTTGAGGTCATGCTAGTTCTGGTTGAGGAAAGTAGGGAGGTCTTGGAGGTGATTTTCTAGGTGCAACAGTTTATTAAGGTTGGCTATTTTGTCTTGTGGGCGAGTTTTAGGATAGCTACATCCTGTTTAATAGCTTGGTCATATTATAAATATTGTAGACAATTGTCTAAGGTTTCCATAGAGTGCAACAACACAGGATTTGGTTGAGAGATTTAGAAGTTATAGCATCGGGAAGACTACTGTGCAGAATTGGGTTGCTGCTGGAGGAGTCTGTGTGATGATCTCTCCGAAAAAGATTGTGAAGAGACCTGGCGTGTGGTTGTGAAAGGTCAGAACTCACCTCCCAGAGCGGGAAAGAGTTACCATAGTCAATTAAGAAAAGGCTCAAGATTACGTAAGGAGCTGGCTTGATTAGTTCAAACTCCCTCGACGTGGATTAGGGGAGACTGACAAGTCTTCAAGACCACAGGAAAACATCCTATGTCACCTTGTGGTTTATCTCTTGCCTTTACATTCCGCACTTAAATTACTAGCATTTGGTTGATTGACTTCTGTAGATAGAATTATATCTTACTAGACATAGGTTTGAGGTGGCATAGCAAGACATAGAGGATTTAGGCCTTGACTTGTGTAAAATAATTTTAATTAGTTCATACTTATTATAAAATTATATTTTAGCCAAAAGAATTTAAAAACCTCCTATTCGCCCCCAAGTAGTCAGTTATTCTTGATCCTACACACGGGAGTGGAACTAAGATTCCAGTATAAAAGAGGACGGGCTTGAGGTCCCCGCATGAAAAAGGGTTGGCTTGAGTGGATATTGATAGATTTTACACTCTGCTATAATATTAGTAAGCAATGAGATGATGAGATATGTGCATGCATTAATGAAAAAATAGATGAAAACAAGATTGTTGTAAATTGACACGAATGCTTGATAAGATGCTTTATGACTGATTACTGTTTTAGATTTAGTAGCACTAAAACTGAGTATATGATGTGTGATTTCAGCGGTGCTAGGGCAGAAAACGGAGATGTTAGTCTAGAAGCACAAGTAGTGCCTAGAAAGGACTCTTTTCGATATTTGGGATCGACGCTACAATGGGACGGCAAGATTGATGAATACGTGAGCCACAGGGTAAGAGCGAGGTGGGTGAAATGGTGCCAAGCATCGGGTATACTGTGTGATAAAAAAAAGTCCCTCAAATGTTTAAGGGTAAATTCTATAGGATAGCGAACACACCTACGATGTTGTATGGACCAGAGTATTTGGCGACTAAGAGACAACATATACAGAAGATGAGTGTAATGTAGATAAGGATGTTGTAGTGGATCTGTGATCGCACAAGTCGGGATCGCGTTCGCAATGATGATATATGTGATAGAGTGGGGTAGCATCAATTGAAGAGAAGCTTGTCCAACATCGCTTGAGATGGCTTGGACATCTCTAACGGAGGCCTTCTGAGGCATCGGTGCGTAGTGAAATTTTAAGATGTACGAAAAATGTAAGAAGAGAGAGATTGATTAAGATTGACATGGGAGGAAGTAATTAAAAGAAACTTGAGCGATTAGAATGTATCCAAAGAATTAACTTTAGATAGGAGCGCATAGAAGTTAGCGACCCATGTACCGGAACCATGATATAAGAAGAAGGTTTAGAGGTGGTGTTTTAAGCTATCGGTTTATATGGTAGGATGTAGGGCTTAGGGTTAGCTTTGTAGATTTTATTACAAGGTTCTCGTTCTTTTGATCTCGAGGAGGTTTCATTCTCAGTCTATTCCAACTTGTTTAGGACAAAAGGCTTCGTTGTCGCTGTACTATTTTATTATGTGTTTACTGAGTCATAGACTCACCCTTACTTATATTATTGTTTTTAGGTGATCGATGAAGACGACATGAATAGAGAGGGAGTAGCTCATAATCAGTTCATGTACTGGCATTGCTTCACTTATCACATTAGACGAAAAACATACATTATTAGTGATTTGGTCATGTAAACTCTCATAATTGGTTAATAAGCTCCTTTAGAAAATAGTGTTATTAGTATGGTTGCTATCAAATAAAGTACCATTGGTTAGGCTCAATAGTTGTATTATCTTCGTTATTGTTATTCTTCAATTCAATGTTAAGATTTGTTATATTCAATATCGTTATGTTTATATCTGAGTATTTTGTGAAAGCTTGTCAATGTACTGATGTTGGTAGATGTGAAAGATGATTTAATTTGGAAAGGTATAGAGTTAGTGATGATATTCTGGGTTCATGTTGAGCTAGAATGTTACACTCGCTCCTGTCTCGCATATACATCTCTCCCTTATATTCCCCCACCGCTCATCTCCTTAATCTAAAAGTCACTTCTTTCAATCACTACCGTTTATTTTCAATGAAAAGTCATCAATCATAGCCACTAAACAGGCACCTTACAGATTGGTGGTGGGTGGCACACTGTCAGCTACACAACGGCGATGGGTATTTGAGTTGGGTTTTTGGCTGGGCAGCAAGGAAAGATGGCAGAGGGCGCAGCTAGGAAACTGCGGTTGACAAGGAGAGAATTATGAGCGGTGTTCATCAATTTGAGATCCGGTGAACGATGCGCAGTACATTTTTATATTTGGATCGTGCCATGCCCATGCTTAGTTTTGTGCAAATGCTTCAGAGACTATTTTTTTAATTAATAGTGACGCAAGTACATGAAAGGAAAATGATCTGTTACGATGAATAAAGCAGGAAAAAAGAAAGAATAAGTATTGGATATCCAATTTGTGAATTCATGGGGGCAAATATTGTTTTCTACAGTAATAACCGTTACTAGTCCATAGTAGATATAAATTGCCAGCTTGCCCTTAAGAATAACTATGCTTACTTTTTAAGGTTTGTGCAAACTTAAGAGCATGCATCAGTTTAATGCCAGCTGCCTATAGAAATTACAATGTAGGGCATAGTATGATGTGAAAGAAAGATAGGGAGCATAGAGAATTATACCGTCTCTTATACAACAGTCAACTGTAACAAAAGAAATAAGACATTGTGTCACGAAGAAACTATCTATAGATACATGTAAAAAGATAATTTATTATAGTAGTTATCTTTAGTGCTATATATAGATGATATAAAATGATACTATAGACAGTAGTTGTCCATATCATTGTATATACCCTAAGTCAGCGCATGTGAATGTAACAACTATAGTCAAAGCGAAAAGAAAGCTCCAAAAGGCATATATTACAAGAGAATCAATGGTTCAAGCTCCAAAATGCATCATACTTGGACGATACAAACTATCATAAAAGCAAACATGAGAAACAAAAGAAGCAAGGTAATCAATCAGTAGGGAACTGGCCCTCGCAATTTGTTGGCAATATGCAATAGGTGGTCAATGTTTGTGGGTGGGTAGTTCTGGAGAAGCTTGAGGTTTGCAGTGAAATCACCAGCCAAGAGCCGCCTTCGAACAAGAATCAGCATTGCACAGCAGATCCGTAATAAGGTAGCCTGCATTCACAATAAGAGAGTCTAATCTATTGCCTTCAAAACGCATAACATAGTTCAAAACTACGAACGGGAGTTCTTCCCTAACCTGAGGGCCTTGTGGGTCACCTAATAGTGCATCCCACAGGTGGATGCAGTCACGGAACTTGAATTCCTGTGTCAATAGCAGGGTGATCCATCTGAATGCATAGAACTGAGGATTAACCTGGAACATAAGAACGTCATACTGAGAGCAGAAGTTATGTAACAATCTGGTAGTAACAATTAAAAGAAAGAGTTATTCAGCTCCATACCTTGGTTACAACCTCTAAATGCCGCCAGAGCTCTTCGTCATGCCTTTTCAGGAGCTGGGATAGTTTACTAATTGTGGAGCGTATACCCACAACACTGTTGTCAAGCTGCTTGCAAAAATTATCTCTAAACCCACTAAGCAGCTCAACAAAACAGAAAAAAGCATCTGGCTCTGCTGAAACCTGTTTGCAGAAAAAATTAAAAAGTGTATGGTGACCAAGCTGCTGTACTGATGCATAATGTAACACATGATCCAAGGGTAAATGATAGATAGAGAGTAGCAATACATCAACAAGAATTATTTTACCCGTGCTAAATTTCAGAAGCAGAATGAACAAACAAAACACACAATTATACTCCATAGGATATTTACAAGAGCAGCACTGCAGTAGATTGGCTCCAAACTCCAACAGATAATGCCTCACTTAAAGATGAATCTTAATATTCAGAAAATTGGAATTCAAGAAAACTATGTCTAAACTTTTATGAGGCATAACTCTCAAGGTCAGGAAATATCACGCAAGTTCTAATGTTTGTTTCATCAGCACAAAATATGAAAACACATTTTTTGTGTAAGCAAATAGTGACATAAAGAGAGCACTTACAGCATTACTTTGGTCTGGATCATTCTTGAAAACATAGAAGAGAGGTGCCAATACTTCATTCATTCCTTGTACATATCTTATACCCGGATTTAGTTTTGCAAAGATGGTGAGTATACGCTTTAGTGACTCCTGAAAACAAAATACATAGCACTTAGACTAACGAATAATTCCAGAAACAAGGAAACTTGATGTCATGTCTAACAATAGATGCCTACCTGATTAGACAAGGCATCGGAAGAATCCCCATTGAAAAATTGCATCTCTGGATGAGTACGCTTAACATCTCTATCAATCTGCTCTATAATTTCAGATTCCTGAAGTATCAAATAACAGCTAGTATTTATAGTAGCTCAAACACCACATGATATTCATCACAGAATTTTACTAAACAACAGACTGCAAAGGGAGGTCTACCCAATCTCAATAGACAATAGCAAACCAGTAGTAAGTTGCAACAACAAATCAAACTAAATCATAGCTGCAATGTACACAATAAGACAAGTAGCTAGAAAGTAAAGTACCCTAAAAATTTTCTAGATGATTTCAGGCCTGGAGCAAATATTAAACCTTTAGAAAGGTTGAGATTTATAACTTTATAAGTAATAATTTAGTAAGCTATTATTTGCCTTTTGTAGTAAATGATGAGTACATTTAAGTATATTTAAGAATCAAGACAGAGAACTATTAAGAAAGGATAAGTCACTATCTTCATAAAATTGGTTGATTTTGTTCGTATTGCACAAAGTGCATGGTTCAACCAATAAAGCTGGGAAATAAACAACTGTGTGTAATGTGCATTTAAACATTGAAAATATGGTCATATGAAGTACATAAGAAAAATAGTTGGACCATTGTAAGCAATTGATATATTGAACATAGACAGGACCCAGCTTGTGGATAATCCTAAGTGTACCATTTTAGTACAAACTTCGAAGCATCTAGCAGCAAGTAAATTTTAATTTTAGTCAAGGTTACCTGGAAGTATTGGTTCCAAACACTAGTTTTCCCAAGGCTTAGAGGATGTTCATCACGGACAATCTCTGCCCTTGGGAGTACACCGGTTCCTTCAGAATTATGTTCCTTACTTTTGGAAACAGTCATTTCTTCCATTCTTCGAGTAACTTCTGACTGACCAAAACCAGAACGTATTATTGTGCAAGTTAGTTAAAAGGAGAAAAGAACCAGCACAAGGAGCTAATAGACAAAGCTGTAACACAAAATACTTTACTACCACCCATACTTATAGTCACTTATATGGTTACGAAGGAAAACTTGTGTAACCGGCAGGAAATAGCTGGCTAGCAGCCTAGCACTAAGTCAAACAAAATCAGGAGGCCTTAAATGGGTACTAAACTTGTAGTAACTGGCAGGAAATAGCTGACTAGCAGCCTAGCACTAAGTCAAAACAAAATCAGGAGGCCTTAAATGGGTACTTTTCATGTGTGTGATTGTTTTGACTGAATTTACAATAGATTGCCGCCTGCATTTTTTGCTCCCAGGGAAGGAAAGCTTCATCCTGATCTAAGAGACTTGGTATTTTCCATTCAAATACATAATCTAGGCAGTAGGCACACATCAGAAATGATAACAAAGAACTCACAACGCCATATTCATGACTAACTTACAGGGTTAACCAGAAGCTCATCTTTGAAAGCACGGTATTGGGATCGCTTTTTCTCCAGTTCATATGGCCACAGAGCATGATCAGTTGGCAAGTATCCCAAGAGAAGCTGCTAACTATCAAAAAAGTCAAACAAATCTGTAGTGTAGCAAACAAGGAGAAAATTTGTACAGACCTTAAGGTCCTTAACTAGCGACTAAACAAACCCCTTCTGTTTGTTCTACAATATCTTCTATTTCAATCCTATAACAGCAGTTTTTCTTGTACATAAAAACATTACTTGGACACAGTGCCAATTTAAGCTGCGTTATAAAATATATTCAGAAAATCACAAAGATATTACACTGCAAATCAGCCTATTATTTCATTTGTCTTGGGATGATCTCAACAAGCTTGAGAAATATGTTGATACATTTTCTGAATTATTAATACTAGAATATTCAATTATAACTTGCTTGAAACCATTGAATTACTAATAAAATGTCTGTACCCTTCAAGTACTCAATTTTAGGGCGTACATTTCAGAAACAACTCATGCACTAGTAAGAAGTTATTAATCAACTCATCCTGCTAACCAAGACATGAAGATGCCATCATATCATCGTGCATTCATACCAAGTCCATTTCAATCCAGAATTTGACCATAGTCCATAAATAATGACCATTTTGCTTCAACAGAGCTATAGATGAGCTACATTTCATGAATGCACTCCATGGTATCTTCAAAAATCAAGAAAAGATGTTCTTACATGCATTGTAGATCCTACATAAGTTTCAGCACGAAACCATGTGAAGGTTAATTTGGTGTAATTCTAAAGCGTATTATCAATTATGTCATTCAAAAGGTAGTAGTACTATCCCAACCTGATTGAACTGAACTGAATCAAACAATGCCAAGCCCATCCTTGCCTCAATTGTGATTGCCTACCATTTCCAAAGTAAATGAAGCTAATGCAAGATCATCAGCAAGAAATCAGGCAGTAAAATCCTAGTCTTGGTAATGCCGTTTCTCTAGCATGTGTAAGTGACAGAGCAAGCACTCAGGCAGGTTCAAACAAGCCAAATGAACACTTGAAGGCAGGTTTAACCAAGCCAAATGAACACTTGAAGACATAGGTATCATTACACAGTGGACTAATACGGAGAGGAGAGGATTCCCAGACCTTCCAGGCGACGGGCCGCACGCCGGCGGCGTCGGGCACGCCCTGGCACGCGAGCCTCCGCAGCTCCGCCAGATCCACCACCTTCCTCCCCAGCTGCGCGCACCGAAACCCAAACACACGAACACGTCAATAACAAACCAAAACCAACAACAAAAAGCTCTAGCTCGATCGCCGAGAGGCCAACACTCACCGCGACTTTGAACTCCGCGACGAGGTGGGGCCGTGACGAGCTGGCCGCGCCCTCGTCGCCACCGCCGCCGTCAGAGTCGGAGCCGTCGCCGGCGCCGGCGCGCCGGGCGGGTGGAGGGGGAGGCGGCGGGGTCGGATCGCAGGGCGGCTGGGGAGGGAAGGTGGGGAGGGGGGGGCGCGGGGAGGGGAGGGGGACGCGGGGCGGGGCAGGGGCGGACCAGATCGGGCTGTTGAGCCACTCCGGCACGGGCTTCTGCCTGGGCTTCCGCGGCGGGTTGGGATTCGCGCCGTCGGCCATCGCGGCGGCGGCGGCCGGCCGGAGGAGGTAGTGGCGGGGGGGTTTAGGAGTGGGGAGATGGGGGAAGGGAAGTGGGGTGGTTGTCTCTCGGGATCGGGGAGGACGCGGGGTTGGACTTGGACCGGTCGGTGCCTCCCTGGCGTTTTTTCTCTTTTCCATTTTTTTCTTTGCAGACTGTTACGTATGTATAGAAAATCAAACTATAAAAAAAATTACTCTAATCAATTAAAAAGTGAAAAGTAATTAGAAATCAAAGATATAAAACGGATGAAGAAGAATGAACATACGACCACCAACTCGTTCTTTTTTAATATCTTTCCAGATATCAGACGTGTTAGTGTGTTATCGGAAGTTCTGATTTCTAATTATCGCTGCCTTAACCGGACGGGTGTTTTACATTTATCTAGATGGCACACATCACCTTAGGACTAATCTTAAAAAAAAAACTCAGCTATGGTGCTCATATCTTACCCAATTCGAACATCGACTTATACATATTTTACAGATATACTAGGTAAATATACGCGTGTTGCTATGGTTAAGAAAATAACTATACTTTATGCTTTTAAATATCCCTAACATTTTGCATTTCGGTCCAACATTTATTCATTTTACTCTTCACATCTTTATAAATTACACTCTAATTCAAACATTGGTTTTAGGAGCCCTAGAGATAATGGGTGGGTTCTTTTTAGGCCCTGTTTGGATACGCTTAAAATCCGATTCTGGGTAGAATTAAGCGAGAATCCCACCCAAACGCTTTGATTATTTTTCGATTCTTTCAACCGCGCGGTGGGAAAAATCAAGATTTGCACCGAGAATCCAAAATCTGTACCGCAAGCCCCATCAGGATTATTCAGATTATTCAGATCGCAGATTCTTCAGATCGCGACTTATCAGAAAATCTTGATCAAATTAAAATCGATTCTCAGATAAGCGTACCCAAACAGGGCCTTACTGTGTTTTATGGCTTTTGGATTATGGCTATTCGCGAGAAAATACAACAAACTTTACTTGGAAAATTTTACTGCAAATTTGTATTAAAGCTACGATCTTGAGAGGTAGCTAAATTATGATATATTTACACAGACTAAACACACCAGCAGATTTTCTCACTAGCTTCCTCTATAGAGATGTCAGGCCTTTTTTTTTTTTGGCAAAAGGTGCTTTCGTATTGGCAGAGCTTTATCACAATTTCATGCGGTCTACAATCTAAACAACTATAACGAAACCGACGATCGGTGCCTAACTAATGCCTGCAACAAGGAACAAGAACAATAGCACAAGTCTTTCTCTCTTTTTTTTTTCCAGAAAAAGAACAATATAATAGCATACGTACCCTTGTTCCCTTGCGTGTCGAATTGCACGACCAAGACCAGATGGCAAGCGCAACAAATGATCTCTAGATGACGTGGACGGAGCCGTATTGTGACGAGTGCCACACGATCTGAGGCGAGCAGCTGGTGCTGTCACTCCCGTGAGCGCCATCTGTTACTTCCGCGACATATCCACATCCGGCTGTAACTGTTGGCCCTCTGCCTTACCCACCTAGTTGTACATAGCACATGGAGCCAGTTTTTTTGACTTATATTTAGACTTTGACTTCTATTTTTATAATAACTCGTCGTTAAACGATATGTGTTTTTAAAGTTGGTCTATAGATAATTGTAGTATAAACTGTATCGAGTTCATCTATACTGGCCAAAATCGTATGCAACTATTTTTCTCTGTATACTACCTCTCACGAACAAGTAAGAATTAAAAAAAATTCAACCATAAGTCATAAGTCTTAACCCAAAATAACCCACCCACGGACGCATGCATTCAACCGTCACCGACCAGACATGGACATTGGGCCAGGCCGGGCCAGTATGGCACAGGCCCAATGGGCTACAATCTAGGATCGTGTAATGTTGGCCCAGCATGACTAGCCAACCGTGTCGTACTAGCACAGCCTACCTTGCCTCCGACGAGCCCAGGCACAACCCATTGGCACGTCAAGGCGTCTTCGTGCCATGTCGATCTAAGCCCAGCCCTTTTGCACTGTGCCAAGGTGATCACCTCTCACCTGGGTGGCTCGGACTTGTCGCCGTGAAGGATCGCTGCTCATCGAATGCCCAAAATTTTGAATTGATGTTTGTTGGATCGAAATCGGCAACAGAAGGGGGGTGAATGTTGCTACTAAAAATAGTATCCACTTAAGATTTTTTTCACCAAAAGCTATAAAAGCTATGATGAAAAATATCTTATGCTCTCTGAAAATTCAAGCTAGACAAAAACAAAGAAGATCAAAACCAGAGAAGAACGGAACAAAACGAGAAGTGGCTTCAGTCTCAGGTGGCTGGTCTGACCGCGCCGAACACACCGATCAGACCGCTCAGCCCTAGCCGGTCTGACCGCTTACGGCCGGTCTGACCGGTGTTTGTCGGCTGGTCCGACCGCGGTTCCATAACCGGTCTGACCGGTTATGCTGACTGGCAGCACAAACAAACAGGCTCCGAGACTGAATTTCCTAAGACTTCTAAAAGGCAATGAAATCGATGATTCTCAACGGTTCTCAAGAGGCCTAAAGACCAAGAAAAAGCTCTAAATAACAAAAGGATCTCAGGAGACAAACTAATTCATCCCAAAAGCAAGGAATTGAGTTTTCTATCACAATCTGAAAATTATATGGATGGAGATGGTAAATTTCAGATTGATCAAGATTTACCCATTCTTTGCTCAAGATCTTTTGCAGTCGACTTAGCAATGAACTCAGGGTTCTCTAAACTAAATTTCATGGCAACTTATGAAAGGGATCAAGAGAATCAACTCTCCTCTGACATGAAACCCTAATTTTGCACAAGCAGAGGAAAAATTGACGAAGGCTTGAGAAATCACAAAAGCTATTGAATCCTTCACTTGCTCTTGAAAATAGGATGATCAAAAGGCCTTGTGTATTTTCCCATCACAGAGAGATCAAGAACCAGCAAGTGATTCAAGGATTTAACTCACGAGCAAGAAAAATAGAAATAAGAAAAGAGGGCATTCAACACAAAAGAGCAATCCAAAGCACAAGGTTCTCAAATTGAAATAGATACGGAGACATGAATGCTTACAAAGGATTGTTCACAGCCATCTCTAACACCAAGAGCACAAACTGAAGAAGAATCAAGAACTCATACCATGACCCCAAACATATGCACGAGGAGACCAGAAGCAACAGACTGCTGCCATCTCTACCAACAACTCCCCAACAACTAAAGCACAAAAGCAACAACAGCCTTTAACCCCTCTCCTCAGCCCCAACTCATCTCTCAAGCTCAAGTCCTAAAACATGCAGGAGACACTTCTCCTTTTATACTCTTTGCACTAGTGGGTTCAAAAATGCTTTGCCCACTAAGCTTTTCATTTTACCCACTAACTCTAATCAAATCAACTTCCTTTAGTGCAGCTTTGCGTATTCACCAAAACACCCCTCTTGCACCTTCCGGGAAGTTTCCTCATTTCTTGCCATCCACGCCTCGCAAACACTTCGAGTCCTCGCCGTCTTCGACACACCTCGACCGTTCTGATCTCGGCACCGCCTGCGCCTAGTCCGGTCATCCCATGCCTCGCCACGACTCCGCCTCGATGTCTGCAGGCATCACAGACAAGAAATACATTACATAGCACCGCTCGAAACAGGTAATCTTCATTAGCATCAACAAATCGTACTTAAGCATGAAATTGCCCAAACGACCAATCAGGAAGAAGAATACGCCTCAAGTCCGACTAACCAAACCTGACTGAGCCAAATGCCATCATGGCACGAAACGCATAATCCAAACTCAATCTTTTCATAAAACTTGTCAATTACTCATCACAAGCATGGGGTCGCATCCACATGGTCTCTCAATGTTACTCATTGCTATGCTATGCCAGTTTAACTATCCTTGTCATGCCTTTGCATGTACATTTAAAATCTTGCCATGACTAGCTAAAACAAATGACAACTTGAATTAAAATTGGCTAACATGGATCTTTTTACTAGTTGTATCTTTAGTAATCCTTTTATAATTTCTACTATGTCTAAAATGCTAGGTTAAATCATGGATATGTGTTGAGTTTTAGTTAGAGTTTCACTAATTCTTTTAGTGAATCATGTCATTGCTCAATGAACTAGTGTTTAACTTAAATGAATAATCTCTTTTGTACTTAATCATAAATCTTAACAATTTTTCTTCATGAGATGGCATACCATTGCACTTGGCATGAACTCAAGAGGGTTTTATATAACCAAGAACACTGTTTTAAGCGTAATGCTTGAGATGGTCAACAATGGCTTGAGCTCATGAAATGATTAAAGGCTTTAATAAAATTGTAAAAAAGTTGAAACTTAGGAGACAGTTGTGGATGACTTCTAGTACAAGACTTGCTTTGCTAATATAAGACCTTGAAGTGATTTTAATCAAGTGTTTGAGCATACTTGGTTATTTCTAGAACTCCTAGCACTTCTAATATCTCAACTTTAGCTTCTAGACTTCATTTTGTATTTTTAACATGACATGACTCCTATTAGGATACCTTTGATAAACTTGTCATTTATGAAATCTTACATAAATTGTAATACACTTAACTGACTGTCTTGAGATTGCATATCCATTCTTACTCATAGTGTTGATAGCTTTGTATGCCCAATTTCATGTCCTTGAGTGACATCTTTTCATTTCTATCTCAATTTGGATAATTTGCAAAGCTCTTGTTGGCATTACATTAGTATTCATGCATACATGCTCGATTTATGCCCTTCTTTGCTCCAAGTGGCCATTGCATCATTTGAGTGGGAGCTTGCATCTTCTATTTTTTACTTTATGATTATTTTTTTTCAAAAAGAGGGAGAATTAGAGGGGTAAAATTTAAAAATGAGAAAAATGGAGAGAAGAGAAGGCAAAAATTGAAAAAGGAGAATTAGAGAGCATTTGGAGAAAATGAGCTAGAGAGTGAAAAAAATACAAAGTGAGTTTTAAATTTAAGCATGAAGTGGGGGGGGGGGGCAGCTCATGTGCATTGCATTTGCATTTTTAACTCCTTTTCTTCCTATGAAAATAGTCATGTTGAGTAATTGCTCTTTTCTATGGACCATAAGCAAGACTATGCTCTTGAGACATCTTTGGATTATTTTGGAGCTTCTTATCGAAAACTTACTCTTTCTTGTATTAGCACTCTTCCATTTCCTGCCAACATGGTCATGTTCCTTTCTTTCTTTTGAAATTGGATCACATGTAGTTTGTGCAGCTCGTGAACTTCTTTTGTCAAAAACAAACTCAAATCTTGCCTTTTTGGGGTTTTGTCAAATCACTCATCAAAGGGAAGATTGTAAGACATGTGGAGGTCCCTATGGATTGTGACGAGTATTTAATTTTGATTTGCAAGTTTTGTCCAGTTTGAGTTTGGTTTTGAAGCTATTCAGTTTTCAGAGTTGTTGTTAGGTTTTAACCGATCTGACCAGGCTGGCAACGACGGTCAAACGAGCCTAGCAGTAGCGGTCAAACTGGCCCTAGGTTATTCTTTAGACTATGTAGGGCGGTCTAACCAAACCTAGGAAGGCTGTCAAATCGGCCAGATTTTGTGCCTAGTGGTTTGATCACCATGGGGAGAGCGGTCAGACCGATTTGTAGGGGGTGGTCTGACCACCATGGAGAAAGCGGTCAGACTGGTGGTACAAGGCCAGACATGTCTTGGGTATTCTAGACATGTCTGGATTGTTCAGAGAGGTTCTGAAGAGGTTAGACATGTCTGGGGTACCCAAGACATGTCTAGGATGTTGATGAAATTGGAGATAAGCATTTTGAGGAGTGCGATGCCAAAAGGGTTGTGCCTACATGCTGTGAAGTGAATTTGGAGGCTTTGTATGACATGGTTGGGTGAACCATGATCTTGGGTGGTCAAACCAATCAAACCATGGTGGTCAGACCAATGTTGGGCTAGCGGTCAGGCCAGTCCCTTATTACCAGGGTTAGGTTAAGAGGTGTTGTACAGTTTGACTGGTCTATGGTTGACGGTCATACCAGCCCTTTAGGTTCGGAGCATAATGTGAGTTGAGTTAAGTTGGTTTGAGTGTGTGCACGGCATAGCACCCATTGGATGGTTGTGTTGAGTTGCATGATTTATGATTTGTCTAGAGCCAAGTGCATGGAACTTGTGCTCAGAATTGGACTGCTTTTCCTTGGCATGTGTAGGGTTGCTTGGAGAACGGTGGTTGTCAACGGCAATATACAAGGACTAGGCAAGGCGCTGAGGTCTGTGCGTTCGGATAAGTCTAGGCGAGACTATGCAGCTCGAGGAAGAAGCATAGAAGAGATGAAAATCATAATGAAGCGAGTTGGTGCATGTGCTGCATTGAGTGATGTGACCGATGGACGTAGAAACGATTTGGAGGAGATCGAATGTGTGAAGACATGACAGTTAATCATTGAACACTACGGGCTGCGTGTCAAAGCATGCAAAGATGTTTTGATGGGCTTCGATAAGCCTCTTTTAAAAGCGTGCATGTGTAAAACCTAGTGTGGTGTTGGATTAATTGTTAGCCCATGTAAGTAGATAACACACATCTAGGTGTGTTGGTTAGAGTTTCTTGTGAGCCTCCATATATTAAGGATGGAGAGGTGTTGACTTGGGGGCTAAGCTTTGGAGAGTTTGCTTAAGCCTTTAAAGGATGTTAGGATTCTTGGAGAGAACTCTTAAGAGATGATTTGTGACTCTTGTGCTTGACCTTTTTGTCATCCTTAGGCTTTTTGAGTGGTTAGGGACTGACTATAAATATGTATTTCCAAGTATCAATTGGTATCCAAAATTCATCCAATCTTTCTACTCTTTGATTAAGTGTTGGAATATTAATTTGGCTTAGTTTTTTGTGCTTCATTGCTCTCCCTTGATTTTGCTTTGTGCCAAGGATATTTAAGTAATGGAGATATCTCTTGGAGATCATATCGCATCCATCTAGTCATTTTTTACAAGTTCTAAGTTTTGCCCAGTTTTAGTGAAAGAAATGGTGATTTGGGGAGTTTTACTCTTGAGGGATTTTGCTTGATTCTTGATGTGATTGAGGATGCTAGGACATGTGAGAAACCTTTAGTCATCATGGCTTGATTCGTCCCACGAGCTCCTTCCAAGCATCATCTTCCTCTTTGATTTGGTTTTGATTTAATCTGCCTTGTTTTGGGCAAAGGTTAGAATTTTATTGAGAAGCTTATAGATGCATTGATGGAATAGGTTTATAGGACTCCGAGGAAGCTACGTTTTAAGTTTCAAGTTATTTGGTTGAGTAGATTAGAAGTTAAGCCTATTTGAGTTCTTGGCCGCGGGCTATTATTCTGTTCTGGAACAACGAGCGGTCATACCACCATGACCTGAGTGGTCAGACCACCCAGGGGTGGACACATCGGTGTGATGCCTATGGTCAGACTGGCTACTTGATGTTCTAGCCCGTTCGTAGCTTCTTGTGTTCCGTTGGCTTGTTGGCTTCTATTTTATACTTGGTTCCATTGTGCATCTGATCTTATTAACTTCTTATAGCTAATTAAGTAAAGAAGCCAATGAATATTGATTTTGTTGTGGTTGAAAATAGGGCAAAAATCATTCACTCCTGTGGTCTTAGCTATTGGTCCTACAAGACCTTTCACGAGCATCGGTGATGTGAAAACATATTTAACGAGGCAAGTATTTCATGTGGTTTTGGGTGGAACCTACCAAGCATGCAATATTAAATGTCATGAAACCACAAGGCCCTACCCTACCCTGGTAGTTGATTGGACACTCCTAATATAGTTCCCATGCATTGGTGATATGACACATTTCTAATTCATATCCCAGAATTCATACGGCGATGGAAGGGTCATATCATAAAGGAGGCAAGGATGCAAGCATAGCAATATCGCATGCACTTCCTTCAGTGCTACCTAGTGACTCATGAACTCCAGTTAAGCTAAGTGTGGAGCTATGTAGCTTTCACAATGAGGATAGTATGGAAGATCGGATTAGCCCAGAAAGGTGGGCCCAAATGTGTTTCAATAGGCCTATGGATTAGTTCAAGGGGAAAAAGATGTCCTTTCATCACCATTGTTGCCATGTTTCAAGCTCCTCGGACTGAATGGGCATTCATTCAGTTGCTTGTAGAATCATCCATGAATAGTGAAACTACGGTTCAAATTGAGGAAACTCGATTCCTTCAAAATCAAACTTGTCAAATTCTTTGAGGAGAACACCATGGTTCTTGAAGAGATGCACGTAGATGACGGAAACCATAATTTCTTAGACCATATAATAGAAACATTGCAAGATGGAGAGCCAATTCACTAGAAAAAGAACATAGTCAAAAGTTAATGCAACATGTTGTGTCCCGTCGCCACCGAGTAAGCATCACCTCCGGCATGCACAACTTGAGTGTGAACATGGAGAAGATTTGGTGATCGGAGGAGAAAAGTAGAGAAGCCAACATAGCATAGAGTCTGTTCTTTTGGACTGCGATGGCTTATGATTTTTAGTTGAGGCTTATTAGTCTAATAAATAGTTGTTGCTGAAAGAAACAAAACACCAAAATCGCTGAAAAGACAAAATAAACAAGGCCAGAGATAACTTGGTTCTTTTTCATTACATGCCAAGGGACCTTCCTAGCCTCAACCCAGTCCTATTTGTCATGCCACCATCTACTTATTTCATTCTTTTTTATGTGTCATTTTAGATATTGACACGGTCTCTAATATATGTGTTTGACCATCATTATTATTTCTAGTTAGCTACTAGTAAAATTTATTTAAAATATAACAATATTGAAGCACTTTTGTTGACAAATATCTATTTGTAATAAATCTAAATACTTTTACGTCTATTAGTTGTCAAAATTTAAAGATGTTGACTGCATGTATTTTAGGATGATGACCTAAGAGAAAAAGAATTTAAGGAGGATTACATTTACTTATTATTGAAAGAGAAAATTATACTATACCTCAATGAACTTATACGGTTGTGCCACTTTATCTTATGAATTTGTATTTTACTTTCTCAACCCCCCGAACTTGTAGGGATGTGCCACTTTACCTCCCTGAACTTGTATTTTACTTTCTCAGCCCTCTGAACTTGTAGGGTTGTACCACTTTACTCCTAACTTATAGGGTTGTACCACTTTAATCCCTTAACTTGTATTTTACATTCTTAGCCCGTCTAAACTTGTAGCATTGTACCACTTTTATCTCTAAACTTATATTTTACTTTCTTAACTCTCTAAACTTGCGTTTGTTTGCACCACAGGTTCATTGGGCCTTTTGCTAACAGAAAACACTGAGCTAGCATAGCACATGGTTGATGCCATAGGGTCAGGCTCGATCGTATGGATATAGTGTCGAATCAGCACAATGCCATCTTCTCTCTTTCAATGTGATAGTGTAGGGGATGGAGGGTGCGGGGCAACAACAGGTTGTCACGGTGGAGCTCCGATGATACCGTGCGCTTGGCGTGTTTGCGAAATCATGCGCAGAAGGAGGAACGGCTCAAGGAGGCTCCATGGGGATAACAGGGACAACATCAGTGAGGTCGATGGCAATGAGGAAGACAATAAATTAACATCCAAGCATGCCTTCCACCTTTTGCCACTCCTTCCACCTTTTTCATCCCACGACAATGCTGTTGTATCTCCTTTCTCATCCCCAATCCAACGAACAGCTACCAGTGCTCCAAACTACGATGATAAACCTCCCAAATTCGTTATTAATTCAGTTCATCTCCCAAAATTGAGTATGACACTACCTTTCTTACTTCATTGTGGTCATATTAGTGCTACTCCCATCGCTGAAGCTCGTTGGATGGGGCACCGGTGTTGAGCTGTGATGCCTCTCTCCTCTTGGCTCCCGAGAAGCTGCCATTCCTATCATCCTCGTGCTAGGCCATCCACATCACAAAGTGTGCTACATCGCATTGAAGATGAAACCCATCTCCTCCAGTCGCTCCTCTTGCCGTAGAGTGCTACCACCATGCTTCTCCCCACCGCTATACCCGTTGTCGTTTCGTGCCCTCCATCCCCTGCTCTACCGCACTGCAAGAGATAAGAGGGCACTGTACCGACTCGATACTGTGCCCACGTGATTGAGCCAGACCCTACGACATCAGCCATGTGCTATGCCAACCCAACGTTTTCTATTAGCAAACGGTCCAATAGACCTACAGTGTAAACGGATGCAAGTTCAAGAGGCTAAGAAAGGGTGGACGGTTCGGAAGCACTTTGCTTAGGTTTTGGCATCTATTTGCTGCAGTAACTAGCTTTTGTGTACTTTTTTCAAGGAAAAATTGCTCCCTTGCCCCAAAGTTTAATGGCGTTTGCTCATTTACCCCATGATGTCTCACTGACATGCGGGTCCAGGGCCCACATGTCAGTGAGACATCATGGGGCAAATGAGCAAACGCCATTAAACTTTGGGGCACATGAGCAAATCTCCCTTTTTTTCAAGGCGAGATCTACAGGTATATTATAGTATAAATTGTAACGAGTTCAGTTATACCGGCCAAAATCACATGCGACTATTTCTCTTTGTGTACTGCCTCTCGCAAACAGTTCAGAATTCAAAAATTTTAGCCAAAATTCATAAGTCACAACCCAAAAAACCACCCAAAGTAAAATATAAGTTCAGGAGGTAAAATGGCATAACCCTACAAGTTTAAGGGGCTAAGAAATTAAAATGCAAGTTCAATAGGTAAATTGACACAACCTTACATGTTTAGAAGGTTGAGTAAGTAAAATACAAATTCAGATGATAAACTGACACAAGCCTACAAATTCAAAGAATTACAGTACAATTTTCTCTTATACAAACTAAGACACACACACGTACCCAGAGACACACTACTCTTTGAACCCACTCTTTACTGCCACTCCTGTTCCAGCCTTGTTGTTGTACTGCCAGTCTGTGACTCCTTGCGCTTGATCGATCACATTGCCGCCATAGCAGCCGTGACACAACAACCAGTCCATTAGCAAGGCATGGGCACATCTACCGGAGAATGAATCATGGTCATACCCAAATGCTTCGTCTACCCATATCCATGCATAGACCTACCAGCATGTAAATGTTAGCCACCAAATTTACTAATCCAGATAATAGGATGCAAAAAAAAAAACAGAACATTAATTTCACAAGGATCATACTTTGTTCATTCCAATCAAATATGCTTACATAATAGAATACAACTTCCTCCCGAAAAAAAAAACAACTTATGCACAACTACTCTGTGACCCCAGGAAGAAGCATGAACCGATGCTCTGTGCATCTATGCACATGTCAAGAGGCTTTGTCCATCACATATTCTTTTTTTCTATGACCAAGAGCTTCGAACTTTATTAATTAGCAGGAATACGATCGTGTTGTAAGCACTGCACCAAAAAGTCCAGCGCTTGGTTCAACCAAGTACAACCCGGAACCAGCGATGATGCATTCTTGGCTAAGAGATGAGCTGCCAAATTAGCATCACGCCTAGCAAAATCAAGTCTAAACGAAGATGGGGAGAACAGTCACCCAATGCTCAGCATGAGTGTTTCACAGATTTACGAGGTTCTGAGAAACCATTTCAACCACAACGTGCGGAGCACCCAGTCGGAAATCAGCTGGACTTCACGTATTCACATTGCCTAACTGATACGGTTTTTGATACAGCTGAGAATACAGGCACTTTACAAATGTCTAGCAGGTGACCAACGGAGCCCTTGTAACCCTTCCTGGTATTCACAGGAAATTTGCTATATGTATAAATTACAGTTGAGTGTGTTTTGCTAAAAGAAACTGTGAACTCTCAGCTGATGAATTTGTCGTTTTAGATCTGACTGGCTTTTGTTTCACCTGTAAATTTTCAGCGTTCCCCTGAAGCCGGTATTTCTGGAAAGCAGCCTTCCTCTGGTCATCCACGGAGTCTGTCAAATAATAGATATAATGCGGAGAAATCAAATTTGTATTCACCTTCACTCCAAAAGCAGTAACATTTTAACTTGTTTGTCATGTTATGGATTTGTGTTAGAATTCTGTGATGCTAATCTGCTGGGCATTCTTCTGCACGAAACACGTCCCAGTAAGGAGGCTCGGTTGCATTGTCATGTGCCGCGGTATTGTTCACGTGAACAGTACTACACGGTTATTGTTCATGTAGCAACCACCGATTTGGTTGGATTAGTTTCCTTAGAGATAAAATTAGATTGGTTAAAATATTCTATTTTCATAATATTAAATTCCTTAGGAATCAAGCCATCCAATATAAGGATAGAACTGTATCTCATTTTATTAAACAAGGAATCAATAAAGATGAATTAATCTAGTCTCTTTCTTAAGTTTTATCATCTCAGTTTGTTGTCAAATCTCTCATCCCACCAAGCCGACGCTGCCCAGCCTTTCTCCCGACAGTGTTTACCCCGATGAACTAAGGTTCATCATATTTGGTATCAGAGCAGTCGATCCGTTCCCATGACTTCTGCTATCATGGCTCCTATTGCCGAGTCGTTGGCCACGATAAAGGCTAATGTCAACAAGATGGCTACTAGTACCAACGACAATGATAAGAAAATGGTAACCATCTTCTTCAACATGCATACCACGTTGGAGAAGACAATGGTGAATCAGAAGAAGGCATAACAAGAGGCGGTAGCAGCGCTATTCCTAGCAGCCGCTACGGTGCCTCTGGAACATGTCATGGCTGCCATAGTTTTGCCGACGCTTGCCGTAGCCCTGCCACAACAACTATGTTACTGTCGAAGCCTGCCACGATAATCATGTGGCTGACGTGACCTGCTACAGTACTACCGACAACCACCATGACTCTACCATATCCTATTGTAGAGTTGCCGAAGGCCGCCATGGCCCTGCTGAAGCCTGTCGTGGCAACCGTATCATGGAAGCCTACCACAACGTTGTCTTGGTTGCCGCTATGCTTGTTTTGGTTGCCACCACGCCTACCATGGCAATCGTTGATACCATCAATGTTGCTACACTTGCATATGGAGGCCATGGTCTTCAAGGTCACCAGTAAACATCGCAATCTCTCAACTTGGGATCTCCTAGGGCTGCAGCCATGGCTGCCACCATAACTCAAGGATGAGCTGTCGCCAAGGGGAGGTGAAGTTATCATGTGCTAGAATTACTATTCGCGCGTGTGAACAGTACATACGGTATTGTAGCAACCGTCCATGTCATGAACGTGGGCCAACTGCATCGACACACAAGAAAATGGCAGCAGCCCGATTAGTTAAGAGGTATTGTTAGTTATGATTTGATTTGATTAGATATCAATCCCTTAAGGATGGAAGATATGATTTGGTTAGATTTCAATCTCTTATAGATGGAATTGGTCGTTTGTTTCAATCTCTTATAGATGGAATTAGTCGTTTGTTTCCAATCTATTTATGCTGACTATATAAGGCTAAGCATTTGTCATCTATTGAAATCAAACAATGAAGAAGAATTAATCTAATCTCTTTCACATGGTTCATATCCCTCATCTATAGTTTCATCTCTCCTTAAAGAAGTCGTTGATGCCCGGCCGTCCTCCCAATAGTGTTTACACCATAATGATCTAAGGGTCATCACATTTGGTATCAAATTAGTCGATCCCTTTCCACGACTTTTGCTTACCATGGCTACAAGACCTGTTACCGAGTCATTGGCCACAATTAAGACTAATGCCAACAAGATGAGCACTAGTACCAACAACATCAACAAGAAGATGGCGGCCATCTTCCTCAACATGTATGCCATCATGAAGAAGATGACGACAACAGGGGATAAAGCAACATTATCTTTAGTGATGACACCAATGCTTCCATCAAAGACGAAGAGGGACACTGCCTCGTGACTATCTTCTCCATGCCACCCACCGAGGCCATACCGTTTGTGGTGCGCATCACGGAGGGTGCCACAAGGCGAGCTGTGACATCGTCATGCTTGTTCCAATTATGTGGCACGCTACAACGGACAGCAATCTTTTGCTAGGGGTGTCGTTTTTATGTTCCAAAGGTGCCAAGCTATGCAGGCTGTCCATTGTTCTCATCAATCATCACTGAAGTTCCATTGTTCTCTCGTGAGACACTGAGACTCTGTGTCAACGCCATGTCCTCTCGTCAGCGTGGGATCTCCTAGAACTGCAGCCATGGCCGCCACACTACAACTCGATGATGAGTTGCTCATCAAGAAGGGGAGAAGTTATGTGTCATTGCACTGTTCATTCGAACAGTGCTACGCGGTTACTATTCACATGGCAGCCATTAATTTGATTGGATTAGTTTCCTTGCAAATAAGATTATATTGTTAGGATAATCTATTTACATAGTATTAGAAATAAATTACTTAGGGGCCAAGTCATTCAATCTATATAAGAATGAAAGTGTATCTCGTTTTATTAAGCATGGAAGCAATGAGGATGAATTAATATAGTCTTTTCTCCAAGTTCTATCACTCCAATCTATAGTCAAATTTCTCATCCCACCAAACCGACACTATGCGACCGTCCACCTAGCGATGTTTACCCCAATAAACTAATGTTCATCACACAGATGTAATTAATCTGCCTGAAACTTTACATCAACATCAGCAGATTTTGGTGAAGGATTACATCAACATCAGCAGATTTTGGTGAAGGATTAAAATTTAGGTAATATGTAGTATTGTAATGCCCTGAGAATTGATAAATAATCATTCATAATAATTCCAAACCATCCTATGTGGTATCACCTTCTGAATTGATCATCATTCTCTAAATGAAATGAAATGTAAGTACATCTTGCTCGTCACTTCTTTTCGTACATCACAAGTTCTGGGTCAGATATAGAAGGCTGAATAGCTTCACAAATTCGTTTATTATATACTCACAGATATCGCTGTCTCAAGACTCAATTGAAAACAGCTTTCATTGAATCTCCTTATATCGATGTTATCCATTCTTGCACTCTGCTTTGCCAATAGCAGCATCAATTCCATAGATATAAGAGAATCCAATGGATATGGTACTAACTGAAGTGCAGTCTACTACACACCCTCTAAATAACCTCAAATCAATGTTAAAGTCACATAAATCAATGTTTATTGCACTATCCTCTTAATAAGATACTAACTGAAGCGCATCTTTTATTCTTTTGCATCTTATTATCTGCTTCATTTATGTTTGGAAAAGGGCTCGAAACTTGGTGAGACGTTTGGATGCTCACCAGGTGGTCTTG
The DNA here is from genome assembly GCA_036346575.1 of Dendrocalamus sinicus. Taxonomy (NCBI): domain Eukaryota; kingdom Viridiplantae; phylum Streptophyta; class Magnoliopsida; order Poales; family Poaceae; genus Dendrocalamus; species Dendrocalamus sinicus. Next base: position 24,787,490 of record CM070650.1, read on the forward strand.
GTTTGCTTTATCCTTTTTTCAAGCCCAGTGTACGAGTGCTACTTCTCCTCATGTAAAATTTATGAACTGAAGAGCATCTCAACTTTTCACCAGCTACAGTCGACTTGACATTTTCTTGCTCATGCAGATCCGGGTCAGTCAACAAACGCAGTTTTTCTCTCTTCCTTGGTGACAGGTGCCTTCCTGCTATGTTGTTCTTGCTGTCCACTTCCTGGATTGCCGTAGCATGCTTCTCCATCTCAGTATACTCCAATGTGTTTTCCTTTGGCATGTGTTCTCCACCTCCAATCTCCAATTCCTTTTTCACCACAATATGCGCCTCCTTATGTAAACTCTTGGCACAATCTGAAGTGTTTTTGTTAGTTTGCTTCAAGATTTTCTGTGGCCTCCCTCTTGGTCGCTTGATAGTCTCTGAACTGATTGGCTCTTTGCCTGTGGCCTGCATGGTTTTGAACTTCTTTTCTTTTGGTTCAGCCTGAAGACTTAAGCCTGCAGAAGTGTCACCTTCAGCTGCAATGTTGCAGATTAAAATCACTAGGCAGGATAAAAAAACAAAACACAACGCCATATTGAACTATAGCTAAAGAAATGTGAGTTTCAACTAAAATTTTTAGGAGTAAAGTGCACCATAGGTCCTTAAACTTGCAGTGGGTATCACTTAGGTCCTTAAACTCGAGGATCGCACATTTAGGTCCTTAAACTCGAGGATCGCACATTTAGGTCCCTAAACTTGTATAAATGGGTCAACAAAAAGTCCAAACAATACTTCATTTGTAATTAGAAATGAAATGACACCTTGGCTCAATCTAAATCACATTTTGACCATGTGAGTGCCATTTGAAATCATTGGAGAATTAACATTTTTGGATTTGAAAGAAGTTTGTGCATGTCATCGGACAACTTTCACAGGCTTCTGATTGATCTTAGTTAGCAATCGCATGCCCAAACTTTGGCTTAAACAGGGTCAAAGTGTCATATGATCATTAGTTGCTAATTAAATGAGATTTGGACCTCTATTGATACACTTATACAAGTTTAGGGATCTAAATTTATAATTCTTAAGTTCAGAGACCCAAGTGACATGCCTGTACAAGTTTAGGAACCCATAGTACAGTTTACTCAATTTTTAATGCGGGCAACAATTTCAGTAAAGCTCAATGGATTTTCATATCTTTCATTTAGTTTTAGAGCACAAATGCACCGCTATAGCAGACAAAGGCCTCTCATGGCTACACAACAACTGCTGTGGCATCTCCGTACTATTGTGGTGTCATACCGGCCTGTTATAGCATACAGCATCATTTAATTGATCACTTCTGTTGGTACTTCCATAAGTTTGCTTCACGATGGTCTATGACCTCCCTCTTGGTCACTTATGCTGTTTGCTTCTTTACCTGTAGCCTTTACTGTTCAAATTTTTTTTCTTCCTTTTGGCTCAATCGGTGTTGCCCTAGGCAGACGCCTAGGTGCTGGGCGCAGGGTCTCAGCTGCGACTAGGGCAGAGGCGGTCGGCCCGCCTAGGCGGTCAACCCCAGTCGTAGGCTGACCCAGGCGGTGGTAGGCAGGCGAGGCGCGGCGGAGCTGGGCGGTATGGAGTGGCTCTCAACGCTGCCCTTCACCTGGTGAGCTCAGCGAGCAGCACGGCCTCATCCATTGCGGAGACGGCGGATTCGGAGAGGTCCCTGGCGGCGAGGTCATGGAGGTAGGCGGCCTTGCAGCGGATACGCTAATGGTGTGGAGGTCAGCGGCGGCGAGGGCGAGTACTACGGGGGTGACTACGTCGTCTGCAGCTGCGGCAAAGGGGAGGAGAGCGAGGAAGTGCATGTAGATGGTGGCGCCGACGGAGGGGGCGAGCTGCGGATGGAGGATGGAGTCGATGACCGCAAAGAGGAGCAGGTCAGCGGTGTGGAAGTGGCGGAGCGCGGTCGCGAGCTCACCCGGGGAGGAGACCGCGGGTAGCATGGGGGCTTGCCACCGGGTGGGCTAGGGTTAACCCTAGCACTAGGGGTGGACAAAAAGCTCGTGGCTCGGCTCAACTTGATACAGGCTCAGCTCGGCTCGTGGAATTTTCGAGCCGAGCCGAGCCAGGAGTTGAGCTCGGTTTGTTTAACGAGCCGAGCCGAGCTGGCTCGCGAGTCGCTCGGCTGGCTCAGTCAAACGGCTCAGCGCGCGGCCCACATCCGATTCTCAACGCTCAGCGGCTCAGCCAATCCTATCTATCTCTCGCCAGTCGCCTCGGTCTTCAGTCTTCGCACCGAGCCACCGACACAATCGCCTCACGGCCCTCGCCTCCGTCTATCCCGAGAAATCCCCTTCTTGCCGGTGTCGCTCTCCTCCTCATGAGCTACCGCCTTCTTGCCGCCACGCCACGCCGGCGCGCGAGGCATCGGCGCCGCGACGGCCACGGTCACCGCGACCAAGGAACAAGAACGGCCGCGCCGCCACCATGGCCGGCATCTTGAGGCTCAAATCCAGCGACGAGCGCGCCGCGGGTGGCGCGGTGGGCCCTCCCGGCTGGGGCTCAAAGCGACGCGGCGCGTACGGTTTACGTCGGCGACGGCGGCGGCGAGCGCGTGGTGATGACCGGCGCCATCGATGGCGAGGGCGACGGGCGGCACGCGCTTTGGGTGTTCGATGTCAAGTCCAAGAACTGGACCGTGGTGCGGCCCCCGCCGGAGTTCGCCGTCTTCGTCTTCGTCTTCTCCGTCGCCTCCGTCCGCGTCTGATGGACCTCGTTCGCCGCCGTCGTGCCCATCGGCCATCCCCATGCCCGACCAAGAAGACTACTACATATGTATGTGCGTCCTTGAGTTGCGCTCGTTGTGCCTAGTGCCTACCATTGATGGATGCGAGATCTGGTCACCTCACCTTAGTCAGATCTACGCATCGTGGATGCAACTACTACCAGTATGGAATCGAAGAAAGCAGAGGACTTGTGAGATCCATCACCCATGGAGCCATGGATGTAAAGTTTCCTCCTTTTGTTGTCGAGATTTGAGTGTGTTGTTTTTGTTCTACCATGCTAGCAAAATAATCATTGTACATACTATTGTAAGATGCAAACATCATCTCGCCTCCCATAGATAGCTCGGATCCAGATCTGGTATTAACGAGCCGAGCCCGAGCTTTTTATCGAGCCGAGCCGAGCCTGTTTTTTTAGCTCGTTAGTCTAACGAGCCGAGCCGCTTCTTTAACGAGCCTTACCGAGCCGAGCCGGCTCAATATCCACCCCTACCTAGCACCACCGTCCGATGGGGCCGCATGGGACTGGCACCCCATGCGGGCCACGTGAAACCGGCCCATGGAATAAGTGGCAACTGTGCAGAAAGATCCTTGGAGTTCATAGAAATTTGATGAAGTCCTTAATTTAACTCATAAATTATAATAATTTTGTTTGGCCGCCTAGGCCCCACCTAGGCACCCTAGGCGCTAGCCGGCCACCCACCGCCCGCCTAACGCCTAGGTGAACATTGGGCTCAATATTGTAGACTGAGATCTCAGTAGTGACATAGAAAAATAAAATCTTCAGGCAGGATGGAAGGCCAAAACACAAAATATTATGTAGAATTCTCTCCAAAGAAATGTAAACAATGTGACGTGTATGTTTCAAACAAACGTGTCTTCTACAATAACTTAAGTCAAAACTTCACTCGCAAGTGACTAAACTGATGAGGACATTCCTAGCACTAGCACATCTTCTCATGGTGGTGTTCCAAGTATTTCTAGTGAATCAAAACAGCAAGCACACTCTAACTCAAGATGAGAAGGGCAAAGATGCATATGTGGGTCCAATGACTCGAGTTAGAGCTAAGCGATTTCAATAACAGGTGAATATATTCCTAAGTGATTTAAATCATATCATTGATGAGAATAGCATACTACCAAATGCTAGTTCTTTACTTGCTCTCAGATTTCACAAAGAAGAAGCATATGAGGCCGAGAGGAAAGAAGACGGAGCTGCCAAGTTGAAGTGCTGTTTATTGGTGTGTGCGCACAAGGCATAACCCAGTGGGATGTGAGGGAGGCCTGGTCAAGCACCAAGACATGAAGATGCACGCTGCAGCAAATCGAATCTGAAGAGAAACAAGGAGCCGTGATGACTTCCGATGACGTCATCAGAAAATTGGATGCATTAGCAGGTGAAAACTGGATGCATTAGCAGGTCCAAGATGACATCAGCAAACCACGTAAAATATCAACACCATGAGATAGTTTCTGTTTTGGATAAGAAAATCGATGGAAATCCGCATGGGAGAAGGAATTCGCAACCAAGGAAGGATTGCACCCAACTCGGATCAGGAAACGACAAGCCCGACGCGTCAAAGGGTAGAGTCCCGAGTTAAAGGAGGATGGTTGATGTGTCCAAATTAATTTAGCTAAAGCAGGTGTGAGGCTTTGGCATTTATCTTTCTTTAATTGTTTAGTCCGAACTCAGTCCATGGGGTTGTGTGCCATTGCTGTTGCTGGGTTGCGCACACATTTGTTGTCGTGGGACTCGCATCACCAGTTCCCGGCATGGATAAAAAAGCAAGAATAAACAAAGTGAATCATTAGATCTTGGTGTTTTTATGTTGACCAGCAGAAAGGTTTACAGAATCATTAATGTTGACTTTTATGCTTGACATTACCTTCGATCTCTGGTTATATATTAGCTTTTATATTTGGATGATTTAGAGTAAGATTGACATTGAGTAACTTCGTATTTTCACAAATATAGCCTTTTGCCAAGCATACTATGCCCACTACGTCACCGCACGCTATCAACTTTAAGAACACTTCACCACTACGCTTTCACTACATGCTAATTAAAACAGTTCTGTTAATCTTTCTGCTAGTCATAGGTGCAATAAGAAATGGAGAAATATGGAAGACCAAGTGTTGTAACCATTTTATTGATCACTTCCGATAGTGCTTTAATTAGTTTGCTCCACAATTTTTCAGTGGCCTTATTCTATTCTCTGAGGTTATTGTTTCTTTACCTATTGGCTTCACTATTTTAGTGCTCTTGTTAGTTTGCTGTATGATTTTTCCGGGCCTCTCTTGGTCACTCGATAGCGTCTGAGGTGATTGTTTTAATTACCTATAGCCTTCATGACTTCAGTATTTTTCACTAGTTCGCTTCAGGATTTCCCGTGGCCTACCTCTTGGTCGCTTGATAGCCTCTGATGTGACTGTTTTTCCCCCTATAGCCTTCAAAGTTCTAGTGTTTCCACTAGTTTGCTTCGTGATTTTCCGTGGCCTCCCTCTTGGTCGCTTGACAATCTCTGAGGTAACTGCTTCTTTGCTTACCGCCTTAACTGTTATAAACTTCCTTTGTTCTGGCTCAGATTGAGGATCCAGGTCAAAAAACACACCTTCAGATATGACATGGCAAATTAAAAATCATCAGGCTGGTGGAAGAGAAAAACATGACAAATTATATTGAAATTTCTCTAAACAATGCAAACAATTTGTCTCACTTAAATCTTTAAGTTGTTCTGCGACAATACAGTCAAATTTTCTTACCACCACGATTTTTATATCCAACACACATTGCTTAATATTTCTAAATATAATAACTAGTGCACTGAGAGAAGGAAAAAAAACTATAACACTGAGTGCTGGCATCATTGTATCAGTTGCCAAAGACAATCAAACAAAATGTGCCATGTCATATTACAGATGAGATTTTTCTCCTACGCTTGGAAGTTATGACAACTGTTCATTAATTGCAATTCAATACTCGACAATTAAAGTTACTTCTGGGAAGATATTTAGGTAGTGCGACAAATATCTAGAGTGAAAAGCTACACAGGTAATTTGCTACACACGTAAAAAAATAGATGGAGGATTGTAAAACATGAAAATTGTATATCTATTTTGGTTGCAGAGAAATTGGATCATATTGCGGGATTATTAGCGAAAACTCAATGATGGAGCCATTAATGACAACGGCGGAAGGTTTTGGTGACAACATTACGCATACGTTAATTGTGTTGAGAACACCAATCAGCTCGCATCATTTCATCCCCACAAGCAATGGACTTATTGATTCTTCTATCAGCAAACCTCCGAAAAGTTCAAAACCAAACTGGGGGCCATGAGGCCAGATGTGATATTAGAAGCAAACAAAATTTTAAGACTTCTCTCCATTTGCTGCCATGGCAAACGTTGTCGATCTCGCCGCTACAAATCCCTCCTATTCCAATCTGTTGGTTTGGATAACCATATGTATGTGGGCTGTGGCTCTTCTTTGTCATAGACGATGCTCTCTTCTACATGGTCCCAGGCTCCCAGCCATGCAAATCTCTAGTTATGGTAGCTAAAACTTAAAATTTACAAAAACTTAATACCTACAGTACGCTTTGTTAATCAACGGTCGATACTCAAATCACGCTAGAATTGCTTAATACCTAAATTCTAGTACATTGTTTGGTATACTTGAATTGCACATCACAATATTGCCATTATATTATGCTATATTTAGAGTATATGAGAACTGCATTTTAACTACAAGAGATAAAGTACAGCTATACTACAATCCTAACTGTTTGGAGATGAGGCCGCCACATCTACGTGACCAGATTTCGAGCCGCATATTTAACACAATGTATAGCGTCTCATTACTGATTAATGTCATAAAAAGCTACAGCATATTACAGACTGATGTCATAAAAAGCTACAGCATATTACAGAATGATGTCATAAAAAGCTAATTAACATTTAGTACAACTAAGGTCAGACCAAACATTTGATGTGTAGCAATGTGTAACTTGAAGGAGTACAGACTCTACGAGATATGTTAGTATGCCTGTTACATGACAGATTAGAGTTCTGCAGAAAGTAACAACTGCCACATATACCTATGAAAATATCATGTAGCCAATAACGGTCGTAACTATACTTATGAAAATACCATGTAACTAATAACTGCAGGAACTTACAGTGATTTGACATCTGGTCATTAGGTAATTTCTTGTCTAAGACCGGTGCTCTCATGGATTTTCGCTTTGTTTTTCCTTGTACTTTCAATCTTTTGAGCATACTTTGAGGCTGGTGGTTAAAAAAAATCTATCAAATATAATCCAAAGAAGTCCTGAAGACATTGCAGAAATTACTGTCAAGGTAGATCCATCAGCCATGAAACAAGATCATTTTATTGAGCAGTCTTAATAATTAATATAGTCAATGCCATACTATTGGTAGATGAAAGTGGCAGGTAAAGTAGTAAATAACTTTTTCAACCAATTCTGTAGTACAATCCCAGTATCAAAAGTTCATAACAAAATGAGAAATCAATTGACATTACATGCCGGTTCTAAAATATAGGGGACAACATTTACAAGATGTTAAACCTTAAGCTCTAGTAAAATCATTTTGTTTCCACAATCAAACACAAAAATAGGAAGTAGAATCCAATTATCACGATGTGAAGGACCATGTCAAAGGAAACTTAGAACCAAACTTCACCTTTCTTAGCAAGTTCAGCAAGCCCAAGAGAAACGGCATACTGTTAAAAAAAGGGTAGTACAAGGACAAGGAAAAAGCAATTCTTCTATATTTATGTTCTGTTCAGTCATAGACTCATAGCAACAAGAAATTCTCAGTACTAACTTAGTTGCTTTAAAGCAGGTCAGTTGTAGTTTTATCAAAGCAAGCATGACTCTCCAGTATCATCGAGAGCACTGGACATTGTCCATTACAAGATGTTCTCTATGGCCCTTTGCTTCAAACAAGGAAGTAGTTGAAGCAGCTAGTAAATTGTACAGTGCATCGCTATTGTGTTCCTGAGAATGTATGAACCAAAAATATTAAAAAGCAGAAGATGCAGATTTTGCTAACAGAATTAAAGGTCCCCGAAGGATAGTTACATAAATTTGGCAACAAAAAAAAAACAAGAAAGCACTTACCAGATCTGTACACTTGTCAAAAGAGTACATGTCAGTGACACTTCTCCTTGGAATATAAGCATGTTTAGTGATTTCTCCGGTTTCAAGGTAGCTCATTACAGACTTCAGTGTACGGAACACATGATGACTAACTGGATCAGTATAATACTGCACAATTAGAAAATGAATGATTAGAAACTCGAAATAAATTAATTCTATCAATGAATAGCAAAGGAATAAGAAATATGTTCCCGACATATTAAATCTAAGGAATCAGATGCTCTATGGTAATGTACCGGGTCCTTTCTAATTCCATCATTGCACCTTCTAAATATTATTTCTTTCACCCACCCTTCCGGTAGCCCATCTGGATTGAACTCCACCTGTGCAAGTATCTATAAATAAGTCTAAAGGTTAGTTATGAAAAAAATAAAAAAAATAATAGATATTATGTTGTTCAAATAGGAGAAATAATTGCAGCAAGAGTCGTACATTATCTTCAGAGCTAATGTCACACAGCCCCTTCACATCACATCTAGAAATCTCCCCCTCATTAGCATAGCGCAATACATCTTCTTTTGAGAAGAATCGCATGCCAGTAGGCAGATGAACATAAAACTGCAAAAGACAAGCATGGTAAAAAAGATGGCCACATCTCTTGAGGCATTCCTACAAAATCAGTTCACCAAATGATCAATTTTTTCATGGATTGTTACTCTCAACTAATTGCAAAAACATGTATAACACATATGCACATATCACAAAATTCCTTCTCACGCTCTCAAACTCCACCCAATACAATGAAATAAATTCCTTCTATCTGTAAGTAATGCCTTCTATTAATAACTCACATACAACCAATATGGAAGCAAGCACCAGATCAGCAGTAACTTATAATATGTTTTCCTTGTTTGAATGCAAAATTTCAGGCATATCTTATCTGAATAACTCTCATACTTTTGGTCTCTGTTGTGTCTAGTTGCAATAAACTCCTACCACCTATAGACACAATGAGCTTCTAATTAAGTGTGCAAAAACTGGCGTACACTACTACACCAGATGTTAATGTGAAAGCAAGTTCCAATTTACCTTGTACATTTTGTCCATCTTCTTTCCTCCAGCTCTGACCTCAATCACCCACCTGTCCGGAAGCCATGTATCCATTCTCTGCATGTCACAAGCAGGGAACCACATCTCAAATGTAATCAACACATGATCATAGACAGAACTCACTCACATGAAGCTCATTGTCCTCAGCGCATGCCTGTGATTCCAACACACGCTCGTCCATCTCCGAGAAAAGATAATTTAGTGTCTCCATCTTGGTCGAGAATGTGTATCCTGACACTGGGGAAGTGTAGTACTGCACAGAAACAATCAGGAAGTAACCAAAAAGTCAAAAGTTTCAAACATCTCAACAGTCAACCCCCCATCAGCATAAAAACACCAAATACATCATACAAGTATGTAGGGAAGGGCGTATGTGGGAGAGCAAGTACCCGGTAGGTGGAGCCGTTGTCGCCACGGCGAACCTCTATGATCCATCCATCGGGAAGCCAGCTCGGCAGCTCCTCCAACACCTCCACATCCTCGTCCACCTTCTCTAGTTCCTCTTCCTCCACAACTTCCTTCCCTTGTTTCTTTGGTTCTTCTGCTTCCACTAGCTGCTTCGGTTTGTTGCGATCCAAGATCACCACCAATGGCTGCAAGTCGTCCATCTGTCTGTGGCAGAACCAGCATGAACTCAGTTTAATAAAACAAATCATCTACTTTCTGTCCGCAAGTAATGGAACATAAAATAGCAAATGACACCTAGCAATATAACATTCATACACTTCTATGTAATTATAATCTACATAGAAACTATAATGTGCTTCAACAATATTCTATATAGAAAGCACCTAGCTGAGACAAAAGCGCACATTTAACTCCAATACTTGATATTAGCTCTTCGAGCGAAGATTATTCTTTAAAAAAGCGGAGAACCACCATCCCAACAAAATCAAAGAGAATTGTAAGCAAAGGAAAATAAACTGAGATCAACTGCACCCACAAGTTTTTTTTTGGAAATAAACTGCACCCACACCTTGGTACCAAGTCCTATGCTAAACTTGAGAGAAAGAAATCTGCAACTAACTAAACTTGAGAGAGAAAGATTTATATTTGGTTGCTAACAGCCACAGCAAAGAAGAGGTTCCCTAGAACAAAAGTAACTCTTGATTTATATTTGATTGCTAACAGCCACATCCGCGTGCGCTCCCCTGCCCCATCGCGTTCTCCCTCCACTGTACGACGTTCTAGACGCAGTTCCCACTCCCGGTCCGCCGCCGCGCGCCTCTGCAGTCTGGTCGCCGCCACGCCCTAAAGCCGCCGCCAAGGTTGCAACCAATGCATTTTGATTTATATTTCAGATGCTATTCGTGTGAGTGTGCAATTGTAGTGATTGAATCGAGAATTTGGTCATTATGTATAAGTGTTCGTGCATTTTGAAACTATGGCCAGTAATGTATTAACTGATTAGTGTTTGTGCAATGTGAAAAATGTAATGATCTTGTGAATTCCTATCATTTCTTTTTGTGAATTCCAATGAATCCTTACTTCAAATCCATGAAACTAGGGTTCATGCAATAAAAAAACAAAGGAAATCACTTGCAAATCAACAAAAAACAGATGCTGCGAGGGAGAACAGTCCGGAGATCGCTACGTACCAGGTGAGGTCGCCGTAGCCGTCGTCAGGTTGCGCCGCCGGGATGCGCCGCCGCCTGGATGGGCCACGGTCGCTTGTTCTTGCTCGAGCTCGCTCTGCTCTGGTTCAAGAAAGAAGAGATGGGCTGGTCTCGATGTGGCTGATGGCCTGAACTGGTTCGATCCAAATAGGCAGGGGCAAAAGCGGAAAATCACTTAGGGTGTGTTTGGTTACTTTTGGGTAGTGGGATCATATATCCTGGACGAGAGGAAGCTGGATGAGGAGGGCCGTATTTTGAAAAAGAAGAGTGTTTGGTTCGATGTATCTGTGTATACAGGCTGAATGAGTATGTGATTGGTAGGTCATATATGAGGTCAGATGAAGGTCTTGCTCGACTCCCTCGATCTGGGCCAGGCGGTCGGTCGAAATGGCCTTCACTCCCGGTCCCGGATGAGACCGTATGCGGGGACGAGCGGATCCAGGCTTCCACAGTAAATTCGTCTAACCAAACACTCGAATTTTTCGTAATATACGATGGAGCTGGGATCTGGCCGTTCACATTTAGCAAACCAAACACACCCTTAAGGATTGATGGGAAGAGAGAAGATGATAGGAAACGAGGGAAAATGGGAGGTAATGACATATGTCAAAGGAGTTAGGGGCGTTGTATTAGCTTTTAATCGATGGTTTTGTTGTTACCTATATCTTTCATTAAAAATAAATAATAGTGATTGAAAAAAATTAGTTTTTAAAAGAAGAAGGTGAACAGTAAAAAACTGAGAGATGCGTACGTGTGACAGGAGCCAGAGAAGTAGAATGCGTGATACATTCGTAACCCCTGCCTTATCTCCAGAACAAGACGGTAGCGAGATAAGTGGAGAAACCACTTCGAGGAGCTAGGTGTTCGTATTGGCTTTTAGTTTTTCTAAACAAAAATTAGAAATAGAAGCCAATACAAACAGGGCCCTGCAAACTAGAGCAGCAAACTCTGTATCCTGTTTGGCTATCTAGAATTTAATTGGATTTCAAATCCTATTTATTTGAATTTAAATTTAATTCAAGCCAATTCAAAATCCAATTATTCTGTTTGCCTATCATTTGAAATTCAACGAGACCATGGGGCCCACAAGTGCACCTAGGTTCGTCAATGTGCACAAAGTAGCTTCTCTACACGCTAAATCATCTCTAACAAATTTTATTCATTTTTCATGAAAATTTTATGGTGTGAACGCGAGGTTGAAATTTCAAATACTAAACTTTTCCTTAAATTTTGCAGAGTGAACCCCAACAGATAAATTATAAGCATAAGTTAAGAATTACTTCTAGCCCTATCAGGCCTCTTGGAATTGTCTTTGAAATCATCACTTTAATTTTAGGTGACAACCAAACAACTACACTCTTGGATTTGAATATCAATTCTACAGTTCTAGGACCAATACCTGAGAGCCAAAGAGAAGAGAAAATCAAAGGAATGGTATATCGTCCAATGGGGATCGAACGGGATAGGTCACAGCCATCCGAAACGAATTTACCAACACCTCATATCGCTTCCTTGTCCACACGCTTTTTCAAAAATAAGAAATTGAATCGAGCCTCCATGACGCCGGCAGTCCCCAGTAGTGCTAGGAGTCGGAAAGCAATTGACGGCCTTGCTGCCTCCAATGGGCTGACCACCATAGAAAAGAGGTTGAATTAGAGATGGCAATGGGTACCCGAAACCTGATACCCAGTGGGTTTTTACTCTATTAGGGCATAGGTCTGAGTCAATTTCCTAACCCATGGGTCTCTTAATGGGCAAAAAGCCCAACCCATCGGGTCTGCCGGGTTCGGGTTCGTTCCTGTAGTACCCAAACCCGTAAACCCATGGGTAATATAAACCCGATCCATAGGAGTTATAAACCCAAGCTCCTAGCCTCCCAGGCAAACCAGCCCAGCCTCATAGCCCATTAGCCATTTAGCCCCAAGCCCCCAAATCCAATGCGGCAATGCCCCATTACCCATACGGCTAACCCTAGCTAGCACTCGGTCACGGTCACTACTCACACCTCCCCAGTCCCCACCCCAATTCAACAGCCGCCGCAGCGGCGCATCTGGCGCTCCACGCTCGGTCTCCAGCAGTCTCCACGTTCGCCCTCCCGTCCCGCGGCTCCCGCTCCTGCTCCCGCCACTCTCACCGCACGCTCGTCCTCCTGCACGCCCTCGCCTCGCCTTCCAGTTCAGCCCGTCGCCCCCACGCTGCAGCCAACGCGCATCGAGCAGGAGGCCCTTGGCCATGGCGCTGCCCTCCAGCTCCAACGAAGATGGCCGGTGAACTTCTTCCTCCTCTCCATTAACCATTGTTGCAGCTCGTATTACTAAACCCACGGGCGACCCATGGGTACCCGTTAACCCAGTGGGCATGGGTCTAAGCAAAAATCTACACCCGTCACGGGTATGGGTTTTTTAGCGGGCACGTCCAACTTTCATGGGCACGGGTTTGGGATAGCAAAACCCAGCGGGTTTGTGCCCGTTGCCATCTCTAGGTTGAATGGCTTGTTTTAGCGAACGCAGGGCTGGTACATGACATCTTGGTGGCTGCGGTATAGACGAACGGATAGCGGGCAGCTACCATACACGTGGTCATTGCAAATCACTGCTTGTTGATTTTTGTGTAGTCCACTTGCGCTTTCGTGAGTTCTCAGCACACGGCGCTTATCCTCCTACGTGTGTCGGACCTTGGGATTGAACCAACCCAGAGCCCTCTGTGATTTCACCGCACTATTCCCTGGATCAGTAGATAGCGCTCACAGATACAATGCTGATTCATTTCATACACGGTACAGACCATATTATTACAATACCAAAGTGCACCAGTCCCATATAAGGACAAGTATTACAAAAGGGGGCCTTCAGGCCAAATAAGTTCATTGTACTATTGCATTATTGACGGAAGCAAAAGGGAGGGGCTCATCTCCCCACAGGCAGGCGACTGGGATAACCTAGGGGCGCTTAATATTACCCAGAGGACCTGGTTAATGTTAAGGGGACCCACCAATTAGCTTTGTCGGCCAGACTGTAAGGAGAGGCTAGATCCTAGCCTAACTACCACCATCTTCATTCCCTTCGCCAGCTTGGTCCTGGTAGTACTCGTACTGGTCTTGATTAGCAAACTCTGGGAAAAGGGATAGAGAGCGAGAGTGAGCACACACAACCGTGCTCTACGAGCCAACAAACAGAATGCAAATACTAGTATGCAAGGCTTTATACAAGGATGGTTTAGGCTCTTTTATTTGCGCAAAGCAACGGTTGCTAATAACTTAATTACAATTCCTAAGTTCTAGCATTTTTAATAACTAATTCTTTGAAGATTGAAAATTTTGCAGTATGTATATGACGGTGCTGGTTCCATCCACCAGTTACATGGCTCCAACCACCTATGCTAGATTTTTAGTTTGGATAACCCATACTATCATTGGAGTATTTCCCTCCAGGAAAACTTCAATATTTGGAGTACTTCCCTCCAATCCGTTTTCTTCCCACCCACAAAAGGTTTTAAAATAGAACTAACTCGAGTGGGTTCCCATGTCCGCCGTTGACCGTGGGTACAGCTGCTCGAACAGTTTTACACTCTGCAGAGGTTGTATACTTTCACCACAAGAGATAAGTCATCTTAATAGCCGACATGCTTCCCCAGGCATGAGACCCAGATTACTTATCACAAAGCCTTTACCTTACTCCAATCTAGCTAGACACCACCCCACTGAGGTTTCACCGCTGAAGGGTTCTATCCATCACAGTTAGAGGCCCCCTCTTGCGCTAGATCCCTGTGGCTCACCGTGAGTAAACCAGTATGCCCTGGCACCCACTTTCCATGATGATATCTAAACTAAACCTTTGCAAGTTATTCAGCTAGGTCGTACCCATATAGACTTGTGGTTGTACTGTTTTACACAAGGAGGTCAGCACAAAATTCAGTCCTTAATTTATCCAGGCGGTTCATTCCACAAACCACTAGTCATTGATAAGTGCACTTAGGAGTTAAGGCCAGATGATATATCAATATTAGTCTATTTATCATGTTGGTTTTGTGCCATGTGATTAGATTCTAGAAATGCATGGCCATGCCACTTGCAGTTAAAGAGTTAACCGTAGTTGGGGAATTTGAGTCACGTAATCGAGAAAAAGTGGTCAAGCTAATCAACAAGGATGGCACATACTCTCCTTAAGCTTGACCGATATCGTGAGGCAAAGGAAAATGCATACGAGCTTTCTTGAGATTCGTCCAATATGATATTTACGTATACTTAGGAGTCATCATGTCTTGCTAGGGGCCGCTAACGATTAGTGGATTAGTAAGAGTACTCAGGCTATGTCCAAATGTATATGAACCTATAGGGGCCGCACACTTAAAGAGCTGGGATATAATTCGGATGGTGATCTGAATTCATGTGGGCCACGAGTTCCTAATAGGCCTCAAGTTCGAGGACAATTATGGATGCCTATAAATAGAGGGGCGGTGGCATAGGGTTATTAGAGAGAATTCGGAATTCCTAAAACCCTAGTCGCCACACCTTCCCATCTAATACCACATAGCCGTTGCTAGCACTCCAGCGCGTTGTGTTCCTGCACCGTACATGTGGATACCTTGGAGGTGTTGATGCGAAGCTTCAGCATTAGAACGATCCACAACTTGTGACGACCTAAAGGAGTTGGAGGAGGAGACGTGCGGCTAGTACGACCACTACGACACCAACACGCTACATCGACTCTACTTCCGCTACAAATCTATACGTCTAGTGGTAATCCCGTGATCTATTACTAGCGGAGATTCCCTATTTACGCGGTAGAAATTTTGAAATTGTGCTAGTGTAGCCTACCTGTAGCGCATCACTAAATTAGGCGCCATACCAAGACAAACTACTTCTTTATTGATTCTTCGCTGTTCTAACTAAACACTGCATATAGAATTCCTCACAATCTATTGGTATGGCCCATACACATGTCACAATATCCATGTAAATTGTCAATTAAAAATTCAAGATGTAGTGTTATGCATATGCTAGAATGCAGTAATTAGTATAACAGGAGACCATCCATGATCATGAGGTGTCAATTGTTTACACATTCTCTACCCCACAGGTTCGAGGAATGTGTAGAATAAAAGCAAATTGACGCTCCTCTAATCATTTTTTATGTAGTAACATATATCATTTGATAGTATGTCATAGCTGGATGAAAAGAGAAGTAAGCAATCACCTCTGTTTGAGTAGCAGAGCAGAGACGTGGCAGACGATAGGGCACGCGTCCTCCGGTGGTGTTGGTGATGAAAGATTGCGGGTTGATGGGGCTGCCGCCGCTGGCCTGGTTGATGAAGGAGAGCAACTCCTCTTTTTTTTTGCTTGAGAATCGCTAACGACTTGCATTTGCAGTACTTAATTAGCTCAGAGAGTGTCATGAATGATGAATCGATGCATTTCAAGTTGGGTAGCGGACGAAGGCCGGTCCACGTATGTACGGCTATGAAAATTTACCCAGCATTGCCTCTGATTCGAAGGCTTCTTACTGTTTAGATAAAAAAAAGACCTCAAAGACATGCTCGATGTTTGTGCTTATAATTTAATTAAAAAAAGATGTGATGATGAATCGATGAATTTCAAGTTGGGTAGCGGATCAAGGCCGGTCCTCGTATGGACTGCTATGAAAATTTACCCAGCATTGCCTCTGATTCGAAGGCTTCTTACTGTTTAGATTAGTAGTGTGCCCGTGCTAACGCTACGGTAAAATATAAAATAAGATAAAATTTGTAAAAAAATAAAACGAACAAGCAAGTCGTAGCACGCGGTTGTAAAAGCACTGTTGCAGCCAGAATTCATGGACATAAAAGAGACATGGTCGTGTAATGGTCATTTACGACCACGTAGTCGAAGTTACGACCACGTGGTCATTCCGACCACGTGAACGAACTCAGGACCACATCACCCTTTTTACGACAATGCGGTCGGAAACTCGATCACGTCTAAATCTCGTGGTCATAACTCGCTACGACCACACAGGAAGTCTTTCCGACCACACTCACTCTCTCACAACGTAGTCGTAACCCTTTACGAGTACTCAAACCTTGGTCGAAGTGCCCACCGACCACTCAAACCGTGGTATGTCGCGTACGAGTTAAGACACGAGATAGGCGCCGGAGAAATACTTGAATGTGATTGTAAATGCTGCAGCATGGAGTGAGTAAGCACATAGCATGCCGGATGTCATAATGTAAGCTAACATTGAAAGACCACATGAGTTTGCGATTTCTTTTGGGCCACTTAACCATTTTTCAAAAGAAATTATCACTTCTGTCAAGTTAGCATTGAAATGGTACGACACACAAACCAGTTTGCAGGAAACTTTTGAACTCAACAGAAAACTGAGGTATCTTCATCATTCAGATTGTGTATTTAATGTTTGTCTGATCTTGCTAATACCGGGGAAGGAAGATTACCTGAGCCGATGCCTATTGCATGCGGAAAAAAAAGGCAACAAAACCATACAAAATGCTCCGGATTGCACGAAAAATCTAAAAAGAGTCAAAAGTAAGTTTCGTAGATATCCTACTTCAAAAAAAGGTTCATAGATATCCCAACATAATTATTCGCTGTGTCAGCAAATTTCTATTACCTGATACAAAAGATCTTTCCAGAGTGACCCCCAGATGGTAGTTTCGGATGTAAGCCCTGGTGATCTGGATGCAGATCCAACTTGATATACCGAACTTAATGTTGACCAGGTCTGCCTCAGAACACTAACAATATCATCAAAAAAGTCTGCTACAAAACTTGCTAGCGCAATGACGAGTTGGAAAGGTGCAGCTAGTATCTCTCCAAGTAGCCAAATTACAGGGTACAGAATTGAATTTGCTGTAGTCAATAAAAAAGTAGCAAGGCATCAGAACCAAAACACAAGGGAAATGGAAATAGATCATTTGAGAGGTTACAACAACCATACCGATATTAAGCATGATACTGAAGACTGTTAGGAAACCTGGACTCTATCCAAGAGTCCTGATCTAATTGGGCACCCCACCGTAGGCTATAAATAGGGACCTAGACCCCTCTCATTATGTACCCCGATGCAATCTAAAGCAATAAAGAAAGACCAGGAGTTCTCTCTACCTCTCTGTGTTCAATCTATTATTCTGTGATTCTGTGATTGATTCGTTCTTGTTCTAAGCAGAGGAATCGCTCGGACTGGTCTCCAGCGTCGGTTCCTCAACACGTTATCAGCACGACTTCGCTCCGGTGAACGAGGTAATCATCGAAGCACAAATTGAATTTTCTAGATCGCTTTGAATCTGTATTTTCTTTTCGCGTTCTAGATTGAAATTCTACGGTGCAAATCCGCCATAATCTACCGCGAGCAGACTTGAAGTCGCCGGCACAATGCCGATCGGTAGATTATGAAACGAGGTAGATGTTGATTGCATTGTAGAATGATGCAAATCCGTCCTAAATCTACCGCGAGCAGATCTGAAATCGCCGGCACAATGTCGATCGGTAGATTCAGAAAAAGGGCAGATGTTGATTGCATCATAGAAACAGGAAATTTATGCATTATTTTCTGTTCAATAATTGCACGAGAATTTTGCATGTTCTCTGTTCGGTTTGGCATCGATCTGTTTGACCATTGCATGAAAAAAAATAGAGGAGGGGACAAGAGGATTGGCGCGGCACGGCCGCTGCCGCCGGCTTCGCGCCTCTCCTCGCGCGCGCGCGCGCGCTGCGCCACCGCCGTCGTCGACTCGCGCGCCGCAGCGCCGGCGGCGGCGCCTCCGGCTCCTCGCCACATGGCGCGGTTCCGCCCCGCGACGGCCAAAGGCAGCCACAGGCTCGCCGTCGCCTCGGCTTCTCGCGCCCGAACGCGCGCCGGGCCCGCCGTCGCCTCGGCTTCCGCGCCCGAACGTGCCGGGCTTGCCGTCGCCTCGGTTTCCGCGCTCGAACGCCGGCCGCCGTCGCCTTGGTGTCCTCGCCAAAGACGCGCCCGTATGGCGCCGGCACCACCGCCTTCCTAGCGCCGCCCGCATGGCCGCCGCTACCACCGGCGCTGGCTGCGCGCTTCGGCCGCCCGGCTTCGCCGCGGCCGGCACCGCTCGGCCACCTCCGCCATAGCCGAGTCGCTCGCTTTCGCGCCCGCGCGCGTGTGCTCGCCCCGCCGCTCGGCCAGACGCTCGCCGGCGGTCGCCGTCGAGCAGCGCCGCGTCGTCCCGCATCCGTACGTGCTCGATTGCGCGGGATCACCGGCCGCCTGGCCGCTCGCTCCGAACAGCGCCGTCGGCTCTCGGTTTTTCCCCAACGCGCCTCCCGCCACCCGGTGTGAACACCCGCCGCCGCCTCTGATGAAGTAAGGAGGAGGGGAAACCCTATACCCCCCCTCTCTCTTTTGCGTCGGCCGGCAGGCCTAATAGGCCGATCGGGCCTTATGGGCCCGGGGGGGAGCAAGGCCAATGGGCCAGATGAAATAAGAAGGGAAGAAAGAGGGCCCGGCCGGTGGGGATCATGAAAAATTGCGAAAAAGCCCACGGTGTCTTATATATTACCGAAAAGCCCTTAAAAACTACATTTAGGTCTGAATTTTGCAAAATAGGCCTCGTAATTCGAAAATTACGTATAAGCCCTCAAATTTACCAATGGGTCCAGAATTTTGCAGAAAACCCTCGTAAATCGAGAAAATTGCGTAAATTTTTCTCTGAATTGAAATTTTTGCGTAAAAACCCCCTGGAATTGCAGAATTTGCTGAAATTTCGTATTTTAGAATAAAAGGGTCTCGGGAATCCGAATTTTGAATTAATTTTAGCATTTGAAGCTTATTTATTTATGCCATTATTATTCTCTGCATTTTCTGTATTTATTTACTGTTTTGGTTAATTGTAATTGTTTAAATTGCTTTTAATCACTGAAATTAGCAGTAAAATTATAGAAAATGCATAGAAAATTATGAAACATTATGAGAACCTTTTGTACCATTTATTTACCCGAAGTGAATTATTCCGTGCATGTCTACCAGAAGTAGACTTATACACATTTAGATGACTAGCATCACGAACTAGGAGCTCGAGGAGCTGGCCCAGTATAGCCAAAACTATCTGATGTAGGCATCCGATGTTGAGATTGTGCTTGGAGCCAGAAAGCTCCGCGCTGCTATTTGGATTGGCGGACTGAATGACGCTCAACCCAAACCTAAGGAGAATGATCAGGCACTTCATTTTCTCAGGCACCACCTCTTTCTCACTCTCAAGAATGAGTATATGGCGGAGAAAAGCGCGCTCGCACTCTGGACTGCACTTAAGAAGCGGTTTGAGAGGCTAAAGTACATCATTCCTTCTCAAGCAGAGTAAGAATAGATCGATCGAGGTTTGCCAACTTTAAGGCGGTCGGAAAACAATTACGCCTTGCACAGGATTTGTACCCAATCTGAAAAATTGAGAAAATCCTTCCACCCCAATGTAGTATAATCCGCACGCAATTATCGTCAAGATGGCTATGAGGAATATGTCGAATTGATTGATATGATGCAAGTTGTGGAGGCTTAGGATGAAGTTCTCCGCAAGAACTAAGTCACTCAGTCATCTGGGAGCTCCATTGGCCATGAAGCCAACGCCGGGAGCAACAAGGTGCGAAAGCCCTTGATAGAGAAAAAGGGGAAGGAAGGGTAAGGCCGCAGCCCAGAAAGGCGAATCAGATGCTCCACGGGAGAATAAGGCCAGCAAGCCAAAGCGGGATGGTTAAGGGCAATATAAAGCCCACTCTGCATCGGCTGAGGGGGAGAATTCTGAGTAGCGGCCTGCACTGATGGAAGTTGAAACCATCACGACAGCAGTAATCCCTCTCGACCTAGAAGCAGTTAAAGCCATGATTTCTCTTGAAGAGAATGTCAACCCCAAGAAAATAGCAGAAGAAGTCTAGTGCACTGAATGCATTTCGACTTTATTTGTCATTTAATTTGTGTGGAAGAATATGTTAGAATTTGCATGGATGGTACTTAAGAATTGTTATTTTCTCGTGATGGTTGGATGATATTTGAAGAATTCATTCATTTATTCAGTTTATGATGGCATGGCATGTTCTGATATTGGTGTATTTATTTATGTGTTAATTGCCTTCTCATGCATATGAATAAAATACCTATATTAGAACAAGTGTAGCGCCTATAAAGGAAGTGTGCTTAGCTAGCAGGCACAATATGTACCATCTTAAGAGAGACTAAGATTTTCAAGTCGATTCGTGAGAGCACCGGCGACCTTACGACAATCGCGAGCGATGCATGTATAATTGGTTCAGAAGAGCCACAATGGGCACAACTTTGGTCATTGAAGAAGCCTCATTGTACCCAGAATCGATTTGAACTCTCCTAAGTTTTTAAAAATATTTGCGCCACCAGTTTCCACGTTGAGACTAAAGAAGAGTACGGTAAGGAATACCTACTCATTACGAAGCGCGAAGAGAATGGCAAAAGAATATTAGAAAACTTCCTTCACTTGAAACTGGGCTATATTATACCAACATTAAGGCGCCTGCAGCGTACACTGTCCTAAAGACGGTATTTAAAAGCTCTGAACTCTTCTGTCTCTGGCATGACAGATTAGGCCACCTAGGTCTTAGGATGATGAGAAACATAATAAATAACTCGTATGGGCATAATATTAATGAAGAATTTCCCAATCATGAAGATTTTGTGTGCCCTGCATGTGCACCGGGAAAATAATAACTAGTCCCTCCACTCTGAAAGTGAAGGCTGAAGTCCCTGCATTCCTGGAACGCACCCAGGGAGATATTTGCGGTCCCATTCAGCCCATCTCAGGGCCATTCAAGTATTTCATGGTGCTCATTGACGCTTCTTCGAAGTGGTTATATGTGGGTTTGTTGTCTCGAAAAACCACGCCTTTGCAAAATTGATCTCGCAGATCATTCGCATCGAAATGTGTTTCTGATCATCACATCAAGTCCATCGAATGGACAACGCCGTGAATTTACTTCAAAGGCATTTGATGATTATTGCATGGCGATGGAAATTGCGATTGAGCACTCGCATCGAATGTCCATACCGAAATGGTTTGGCAGAGGTTTTAATTAAGAGAATTAAATTTATTGCCCAACCCTCTTGCATAATTGTAATTTGCTAGCTACATGTTGGGGACCCGCATCCTATATGCACAAATCTCATCAATCTTAGACCTTTAGCCTAAAACATCCATTCACCTATGCAACAGCGCAAAGGGCCACCACATCTAAAATTTCCCAACATTAGGGAGAAATCAACCCTTGATGAAGAATGTCGGAAATTACGTGGCAAGCTGGGAATCCATGCAGATGACCCGCGCACTAGAGAAGTCCAGAAGACATTAGTAAAGCAAATAGAGAAGTCTAGAAGACAATGGAAGTCCAGAAGACAAGAGAAGTCCAGAAGACAATTGATTTGCGAGCATTGGCAAATCAGCTGCCTGATCACTTTAGTGATTTGAAGAGCGTGACTAAGTCGCATGTGCCTGCACGCACTGCACCGGAGAGGGTTGAAATACCAAAGAAACAGAAGGTATCCCTAATCTCGTCCAGAGGCCTCAGAAAAATAAAAAAGAGGACGAGAACTCCGGTTCCTCGAATCCTTAGTAACCGGGGACGCCTGGTGAAGTAGGATAAGAGAGATTTACCACACCATCACCAAGTCCCCGCATGAGAAGGGAGCCAGTTGAGACCTGGCACAAGTATGACACCTTCAGAAAAGGGCATACCGGATCTGAATATCCCCATTGGCATGGATGTGTGCGCACACATCGGAGCCGAAAAAAAACTAAAGGAACTTGCCACCGCAATTGAAAGAAGCGATGCGCAAGGTGAAGCTCCAGAAGAAGCAATCGCTCCAGAAGAAGCAACTCATGAAGACTATGAATTATGTGCACACGGGAGAGTCCCTGAATAGGACAATAGCTAATATCGACATCTACTTCGCAAAGAAAATTGCCACAATCATCGATCTTGATCCCGAGCCTGCATCGCTCGCTGAATGTAAGAAAAGATCAGATTGGGAAGATTGGAAGAAGGCAATAGCAACTGAATTGCTATATCTGAATAAAAGAGAGGTGTTTGGGCCCGTATGCCGCACACCTCCCCACATACACCCCGTTGGGCACAAGTGGGTATTTGTTCGAAAGAGAAATGAAAGAAATGAAGTAGTGAGATACAAAGCAAGGCTGGTAGCCCAAGGTTTCACTCAACGTCCTGAGTTGATTATGAAGAAACCTACTCCCCAGTCATGAGTGGAATTACCTTTAGATATTTGATCTCAACGGCAGTGAACTTGAATTTGGAAATGAAATTGATGGATGTTGTGACTGCATACCTTTACGGTAACTTGGATTCGGAGATTTACATGAAAGTCCCTGAAGGAATTCCTCTCCCGAACCAAGACAGAGCAAATAGAAATCTGTACAGTGTGAAACTCAGAAAGTCACTGTATGGACTGAAACAATCTGGAAGAATGTGGTATAATCGCTTGAGCGACTTTCTCTGCAAGAAAGGCTACACGAACAATGAAGACTGTCCTTGTGTATTTATACGGCGATCCCAGAATGGATTCTGTATAATCTCTGTGTATGTAGATGATCTGAATATCATCGGGACAGCCGAAGACATAAAAGAAGCAAGCTCCTACTTGGAGTCAGAATTTGAAATGAAAGATTTGGGCAAGACCAAGTTTTGCTTAGGCTTGCAGCTTGAGCATGTCCCTGAAGGAGTCTTGGTACATCAGTCGACCTACACCCAGAAGGTGCTTGAAAGGTTTGGCTTCGAGAAGGCATTTCCCTCGAAAGTACCGATGATCGGTAGGTCTTTACAGCAAGAAAAGATCCTTTCCGACCAAGGGAAGAGGGGAGGAAGTCCTCGGACCGAATTCCCATACTTGAGTGCGGTGGGAGCACTCATGTATTTAGCAAACTGCACTAGACCGGACATTGCATTTCTTTGTGAACTCATTAGCAAGGTGCAGT
This sequence comes from Dendrocalamus sinicus, assembly GCA_036346575.1. Classification (NCBI taxonomy): domain Eukaryota; kingdom Viridiplantae; phylum Streptophyta; class Magnoliopsida; order Poales; family Poaceae; genus Dendrocalamus; species Dendrocalamus sinicus. The sequence goes on from CM070650.1 coordinate 24,811,047, forward strand.
CAGAGCCCACCAAAAGGCATTGGCGGGGCATAAAGGACATTTTCCGATACCTCCAAGGTAGCAAGGACCTCGGATTGTTTTACGAAAGAATCAAGATCTGAACTTGATTGGCTATGCAGATCTTTGGGTATCATCGGACCCGCATACCGCTAAGTCACAAACAGGCTATGTATTCTGTGTGGTGGAACTGCAATTTCATGGAAATCGTCTAAGCAAAGCACGTAGCTACTTCGACGAACCACTCGAAATTATAGCATCAGATGAAGCCGCACGAGAGTGCGCTTGGCTTCGCCGAATGGTTCACCACATCCAGCGAGTCATGTGGGATGAACATTGTGCGTAACCCCACAATTATCTATGAAGATAATGCCGCTTGCGTTGCACAAGTGCAAACGGGCTATGTGAAGAGTCATCTCACAAAGCATATCAACCCCAAGTTCTTCTATGCACATGAATTGCAAAGGATGGACGAGATTAAAGCATCTTGCATACTAAGTCATGTGAAAATCTCGCAGATTTATTCACTAAGTCACTCCCCGCATCTAGCTTTGAAAGGTGCGTGCGTGGAATTGGAATGATGAGACTTAGAGAAGTGCAGAATTCAGGGGGAGAATTCTCACAAGCCCGCTAATAAATCTTGATCATGAAGATTAAGTACCCAAAAATAAAGTCTTGCAGACTAAATGAATTTGGGTGAATTGTACTCTTTTTCCCTTGACGAGTTTTCCATGAAGTTTCTTGACCAAGGTTTTTAATGAGGCAATTCGTGCATCGCAACATCACATGTATCATGTACTCTTTCTCCAAATTTTTCCCACTGGGTTTTTATGGAGTTTTAACGAGGCATGAGCATGTTGGGTGAGTGCCCAAGGGGGAGTGTTAGGAAACCTGGACTCTATCCAAGAGTCCTGATCTAATTGGGCACCCCACCGTAGGCTATAAATAGGGACCTAGACCCCTCTCATTATGTACCCCGATGCAATCTAAAGCAATAAAGAAAGACCAGGAGTTCTCTCTACCTCTCTGTGTTCAATCTATTATTCTGTGATTCTGTGATTGATTCGTTCTTGTTCTAAGCAGAGGAATCGCTCGGACTGGTCTCCAGCGTCGGTTCCTCAACAAAGACAAGCCAAAAGGGCCACATAATCATCTGCACTGTACTGATAACTACACTGCATGATGTCTCCATTGCAATCATGATAACTGAGCTGAGATATCCTACTGTTTCAGCACAAAGGTTCCATAGTGGCAGAGTAAATTCAAGAACCTCCAAAATTGGCCCCACAATTGGCTTTGTCAAAACACTAAGAGCAGACTTAGTAGCAGACTTAGGAGGTGGGGTGTATGATGAGCTTGTGAAACTTGATGACTCTCCAATGCATTGAACATGTCCAGAATCATCATCATCGCTCTGTGAATTCTCGCTGTCCCATTCAGGAGTTAAGAAATTATTCCGAGCATCATAAAAAACATCACCTGTGCAGCAAGCATATAAGTGGTTTGCATGCAGCCAAGAAGAACAGAAGGCATAGCATTCACGCTTGTACCTTTAGGAGAGATGCTGTTCAGATAATCTTGTAAGAGCTGGCATTCAGAGTAATTTCCTGAGAACCAAGAAGTGATTAATGATGAAGCTTGATTGACACTATCAAATTCCCATCTCTTCATTATTTTAGCTTCCACGGCCATTGACGTATCAGTCTACAACAGCATCAAGTGAATTAAGCATGCAACATCCTTCAAAAGTTGTCAATGTGATATTCAATGTAAATTATCAACGTTAAAAAAATACCTGAAGTTCATTCAAATAATTCATGCCACCACGTCAGGCCAGTCTACCTCAAAAACGATAAAACCATATAAGGTTCGATGCAGCTCCCTGTTTAGCAGGCGAGAATCTTTCAACTTATTTACTTGAAGCTTCTTATTCCGCATGGCATCATCGATCAAGGTATACCATCTGGACGATTGATTCCACAAATGGGGAGCAGATATCAGGCCTTTTGAAAATGCAAGCTGCTTCCCAGCTTCATCTCTCTTTCTCCTGGTTCTAGTGTTTGCGAAAGGAGAAAGTCTTGACTGCAGCACAAAATGGCAACGTGTAAGCAAGAGCAGAGCCAGAATCAGTTTGTAGCAGGGGCAATGCAGTGAAGAGTAAGCAAGAACGAGATATTCGTAAATACCCTTTTGTAAGCCTATGAGTATATAATTAAAATGGTAAATTGAAGAGGCTGTGGTGCATAAAAGAATGAAGTGAACCTTGGTAACCATCAATTGCCATAGGTGAGCAGGTCTTGTGTCCTGGTCTAGCAACCATGGGCGGTTGTCGAGCAATATAAGGAACTTCTTGGTATCAGGGCACAAAAATATAGTAAGTTCTGCAAGATATGACTGTAAATCCCTGCATATAGAAAGAATGCAACCGTTGTTAGTTATATCTGATTATTGAAGTTTATTATAGATGGAAATCTAAATTTACTATTGCTATCATCAGGTCACTGGATGCATGCACAACTGTGTGCCAAAAAACAGGTCGTAGCTTGCATTAACTGTGAAGACCCTAGACCTCTGCAGATATTAAAAGAGTTGCGACTGAAATTGCAAGATGACTTAAGGGCAAACCATTATGCACCATTCTCCACAACTGGTCCTGTTGTGGCTACAGACCAAACAGAGAGAGAGATGGTAGCGGAGAGTAATGAAGTCGAGTGTAATGGCCTGGGTCCTCCCCATGGCTTACTCGTATATATACATACACATGAGGAGTGCTTTTACAGTTATACCCTTACATCTGTTTATCCCTCCTGGGGCAGTTATGTCATTACACATGCCTATTCTGGGCCTTATAATTTTTTACCAGGCCTGCTGGGTTTAGGTGGGGGCCATCCCTACGACAGGAGTCTCTCATGGTAAAGGGCTTCACAAGGCCGAAGCCATGTTGTCGAGTCCTTTGGCCCCCTCCGTCCCGCGGCCTTTGTGAACTGTCGGACTTGGGCCGCTTTGCGGCGAAGCGCGCATGCGTGCTCTTACGCCGTCCTCGTGGTGGGACGTGCTTGGCGCGGTGCAGGCCTTGAGGCGTCGTGACCATCAATGTGGCGGCGGATTCCCGGTATTTGGACTTCTGAGGCGCGCACGCTCCGCAATCGTCGCGAGCTTGCCGCCTGGTTGGGTGCTTTTTAATGACGGTTGGCTTGCCAGGGGGCAGGCTGTCGCATCGTGCAGTGTGCCCTCTCGTAAGTGGGGCGTGCGACGGTTTCCGGAGTGCACGCGGTGGGGTGCGGACGGTTGCTCTTACGCGCGTCTGGTAGCTGCACCGCCCGACGCCTTGCGCTTGTGCTTCCGTCGGTTGGCACGTCTCCACGCTGGCGACTCTTCGCCTAGCGAGGCTGAGTATAAATATGCTGGCGCCCGGGGCCGCTCCCTAGACATCGCTTGCTGTACCTCCCGTACCTGCTTATAGTTAACTTCTCATACGTAGGAAAAGTTTCGTGCACCTGTGTTTGATGACTGCGTCGACCGGCGTCAATGCCTGCGAGCGCCGGTGAACCAAATACGTCCCGTTTGTGGGAATGCTTCCCCGCTTGATGCAGAAATGGCAAGGCCTGACTTGCTCTCGTAGACAGATATGGAGTCGTCCGTACGCTCTGCTCGTGCGAACGAGCATATGCTGGTGTGGCGATTCATATCTGCCTACGAGATCATGTCTGCTCTTGCCGCAACATTGGCCTTTGCCTGTTCGAGCTATGGTGGTCGTATGTGCAGTTTTCCGTTCTTGGCTGGCGCCGAAGTCGAAGTAGACGCGCGCGCTCCGCCCCCTATCCTTCGAACGGGTGGCGGCGGCCGGGCGCTGGTCGGCGTAGGTGCGCGCGCCGCCCCTACCCTTTGGGCGGGTGGCGCTGGCCGGCGCTGGTCGGTAGACGCGCGCGCCCGCCCCTACCTTCGAACGGGTGGCGCGGCGCGCGCCTAGTCGGAGTAGACGCGCGCTCCGTCCCTACCCTTGAACGGGTGGCGGCGGCGCGCCTAGTCGCGATGACGCGCGCGCTCCGTTCCCTACCCTTGAGCGGGTGGCGCTGGCCGGCGCGCTGGTCGAAGTAGACGCGCGCTCCGTCCCCTACCCCTCGAACGGGTGGCGCGGCCGGCGCCTGGTCGGCGAGACGCGCGCGCTCCGCCCCTACCCTCGAGCGGGTGCGCGGCCGCGCCTAGTCGGTAGACGCGCGCGCTCCGCCCCTACCCTTCGAACGGGTGGCGGCGGCCGGCGCCTAGTCTAAGACGCGCGCGCTCCGTCCCCTACCCGTCGGACGGAGGCGCGGCGGCGCGCTGGTCGGCAGACGCGCGCGCTCCGCCCCTACCCCTGGACGGGTGGCGGCGAAGGTGGCGTCTGGTCGGCGTAGACGCGCGCGCGCCGTCCCCACCCTTCGAACGGGTGGCGCGGTTGGCGCCTAGTCGGCGTAGACGCGCGCTCCGTCACCTACCCGCCGGACGGGTGGCCGCGGCCGGGCGCCTGGTCGGCAGACGCGCGCGCTCCGTCCCCTACCTTCGAACGGGTGGCGCGGTTGGCGCCTAGTCGGCGAGACGCGCGCGCTCCGCTTCCTACGCGTCGGACGGGTGGCGCTGGCCGGCGCCTGGTCGGCAGACGCGCGCGCCCGCCCCTACCGAACGGGTGGCGCGGCCGGCGCCTGGTCGCAGAGCGCGCGCTCGTCCCCTACCCCTCGAACGGGTGGCGCTGGCCGGCGCCTGGTCGGCAGACGCGCGCTCGTCCCCTACCCCTCGAGCGGGTGGCGCGGCCGGCGCGCTAGTGGAAGTAGAGGCGCGCTCCGTCCCTACCCGTCGGACGGGTGGCGCGGCCGGGCGCCTGGTCGAAGTAGACGCGCGCTCCGTCCCCTACCCCTCGGACGGGTGGCGGCGAAGCTGGCGTCTAGTCGAAGTAGACGCGCGCTCCGTCCCCTACCCCTCGGACGGGTGGCGGCGAAGCTGGCGCCTGGTCGAAGTAGACGCGCGCTCCGTCCCCTACCCCTCGAACGGGCGGCGCCGGCCGGCGCCTGGTCGGCGAGACGCGCGCTCGTCCCCTACCCCTCGAACGGGTGGCGCTGGCCGGGCGCCTGGTCGGCGAGACGCGCGCTCCGTCCCCTACCCCTCGAACGGGTGGCGGCGGTTGGCGCATAGTCGGCGTGACGCCGCACTCCGCCCCTACCCCTCGAACGGGTGGCGCGGCCGGCGCCTGGTCGGCGAGACGCGCGCCCGCCCCTACCCTCGACGGGTGGCGCGGCCGGCGCCTGGTCGAGTAGACGCGCGCGCTCCGCCCCTACCCGCCGAGCGGGTGGCGCGGCCGGGCGCCTGGTCGGCGTAGAGCGCGCGCTCCGCCCCTACCCCTCGAGCGGGTGGCGCGGCCGGGCGCCTAGTCGCGAGAGACGCGCGCGCCCGTCCCCTACCCTTCAACGGGTGGCGGCGGCGCGCGCTGGTCGGCAGACGCGCGCGCTCCGTCCCCTACCTTCGAACGGGTGGCGCGGCCGGGCGCCTGGTCGGCAGACGCGCGCTCGCCTCCTACCCGTCGGACGGGTGGCGCTGGCCGGCGCCTAGTCGGCGTAGACGCGCGCTCCGCCCCTACCCCTCGAACGGGTGGCGCTGGCCGGCGCGCCTGGTCGACCTGACGCGCGCGCGCTCCGCCCCTACCTTCGAGCGGGTGGCGCGGCCGGCGCGCCTGGTCGGCGTAGACGCGCGCGCTCCGCCCCTACCTTCGAACGGGTGGCGCGGCCGGGCGCCTGGTCGGCGACACGCGCGCTCCGTCCCCTACCGGTCGGACGGGTGGCGCTGGCCGGGCGCCTGGTCGGCAGACGCGCGCGCTCCGCCCCTACCCGCCGAACGGGTGGCGCTGGCCGGCGCCTGGTCGAGTAGACGCGCGCTCCGTCCCTACCGAACGGGTGGCGCGGCCGCGCCTGGTCGGCGAGACGCGCGCTCGTCCCTACCCCTCGAACGGGTGGCGCTGGCCGCGCGCCTGGTCGGCGAGACGCGCGCGCTCCTTCCCTACCTTCGAGCGGGTGGCGCAAAGCCGGCGCCTGGTCGGCGAGACGCGCGCGCTCCGTCCCCTACCCTTCGAACGGGTGGCGGGCCGGCGCCTGGTCGGTAGACGCGCGCTCCGTCCCCTACCCGTCGGACGGGTGGCGCGGCGGGCGCCTAGTCGGCGACGCGCGCGCTCGCCCCTACCCCTGCACGGGTGGCGCTGGCCGCGCGCCTAGTCGGCGTAACGCGACGCGCCGCGTGGGCGGTGACTTGGGGCCCTGGGGATGCGGTTCTGCGCTATAAAGACTCCTGGCATCGCGCCGCCCCCTGATCTGCCAGGGTTAGGTTTCTGTACTCTGCGACCCGGCGTGCCCGGGGCACGTGGCGCTCTATGACTGGTGGGCAGTGGGATGTGGACGGTTGCGTGTTTGCAGCCGCTCGCCTCTTCCCTAGGCCAGGCGGACACGGGACGGGCAGTGAATGGCATGGCACCGGAGCGGTTGCGATTCCGTGGTCCAATAATGCGCCTTTAACAGCGGCTAGGTGGCGTCGTGCTGTGACGGCCCTTGGCCCTTGTGGTGGTGGCCTTTCTGCGTTGGGTACGGGGTACCGCGCTGAACGGGCGCTTGTACGGCTGCGGTCGCGCCCCGATGCGGACCGTCGCGACCCTTCGCGTTCCGCTACAGGGGATCGCGCGGGGCGGACCTTTACACCGCTGTGGTTGCATCCGGCACGCGGATCGTTGCGACACTTCGATAGCGGTGGTGCGGGCGAGGCGGCTTGAAATAGCCCCCCGTAACAGCGCCCCCGCACCTTTACGCACCTTTACGTCCTCTTGCCTGCCTGCTCCGCCCTCGAGACTTTTGCGACATGCTCACCGCTGCAACCATTCCGCAGAAAGCGATGGCTTCCAGTGGCAAGCGCGACCAGGTGGTTGGTGGCGCTGACGTTCGCCGGCGGCCCGCGGAGTTAAAGGTGAAATACGTGCTCGAAGAGCGCGACCCGGCGGCGGCTGACAAGGAGCGGCTGGCGGTGGAGGAGGGAGGCACGTTCTCCGGCGAGCTAGGCCCCTCGCTGGTGACTGAGATGACGATCCAGGGGCTTCTGCACGCAGGGAAGTTGTCAGAGCGGCAGGCGGTACGACTGCCCGCCGCCGACGAGATGGAGCCGCATCCCGAGGGATCGGAGGCGGTGGTGTTCGTCGCCTTTTTTGACGCGGGGCTCCGCATCCCGACGGCGGCTGTTGTGGGCGACGTGCTGCGGACCTTCGGCCGAGTGGCGCAGCGACGCCGAACGCCGTGGCTCGCTCGCGGTGTATAGCCGGGCCTTGCGCTTCGGGGCGTGTTGGCCCGCGCCTCCGTTTGCTTACCCGCACGAGGCACGGCACCAGCCCAAGGACCGGCGGGCGGACGGTGTCGAGCCGGCGGCGTCACCTTTATCCTTCGCCCATCGTGCAAGAAGCTCTTCCCGCAAACTCAACTCGCGGGAAGTGGGAGTCTTATCGGGCGGCGGTGGTTCTACCACCGCGTGGAGAGCGGAGCGCCTTGAATGCACAGCCGACCCATCGCGTTCAAGCCCTCGCCCGCCGAACGCCGATGATGAGGACAAGCGGAGGTCCGACGGCCGTGGCGTGGCCGCCGCTTCAACATGCGCGACCACCAAGAGTTCGTGATGTACGGCGTGGGACCGCTTGCCCGCGACTGGCGTCTCGCCGCCGAGAGGCGTCGGGACGACAATGTCTTACCCTCGCTTATGCGTTACGCGCGCGCGGCAATCTTCGTAAGCCTCGCTCGTGTCTGTCCTTGGCCAACGCGGGACACGTTGTATACTGATGGTCTTCTCCTTTGTTTCAGGGATGCCCTTGGAGGAGGCGGAGCAAGCCACGCGCGTGTTCCTGGGGCCGTACACCGGCAGGAGCATAGCGGCGTCGCGGCGGCGTGCGAGGCGGTCCGGGCGAATCAACCGCGTGTGCGAGGCTCTGGGCCTTGCCGTGTCGGACCGTGTCACTCCGGACGACGGTGCAGCGAAGGAGAAGAAGAAGAGGAAGGCCTCGTCTCGGAAGAGGGGGCGCAGCGGGGCGCCTGTCGCTAGTGTTTCCGAGGGCACGGCGACGCGAGTCGGACTCGCGAGGTATGCCGACTCGGTTTGGGCGGTGCGACGTCGGCGAGGTATCTTCGGCGAGCGCCGGACGGCGGGTGTGCGCGAGCGCCGGCGGTGGAGGCGCCACCACCCGCCGGTCACCGAGGCGAACCGTGCGGCCCCAGCGATGCCGAGGTGGAGCCGCCGCCACGCCCGCCGAGGCCGGTGGCACCTCCGCGAGCGCACGGCCGCGGCCTTTACCGACAGCCACAAAGAACCGAGATGCCCCTGCGACTCTTGCCACCATGGAACTTTCGCCCCGCCCACAGCCACGGGGCGCGCTAACCGCGCCGCGGGGTGGTGTCGCTGCCTGCCGCCGGCTAACGGCCGTGCGTGGCGCGGAGCTCCACCGACACCGCGGATTTGTCGTGGCCACGGGCATCGAGCTTGTGGGGCGCCAACGCAGCGCCGAGGCCCTACGGCGATGCGCCGCCTCGGCGACGCCGTCCACCGCGCGGGGGCAGCCGCCGGCCTCCCCGAACGCGGAGGCTTCCACCCGCAGCGGAATCATTCCGTCTGCTACCGAAGGTAAAGTGGCCGAGCTTACTCTGATGTATGCTTTTATGCCTTAGGGGTGCTCACCTGTATGTGTGTTTGCAGCGCTGCTCATTCCGGAAGGGGAGCATTTGGCGGAACACAGAGCCTCTGGGCGCGTGGGCCCTGCAGACTTCGTGCCGCCTCCGGAGGCGCTGAGGGCGTGGCGCGGGATTGTGAATGACGCGGCCAGCAGCGTCGACTCGCAAGCGCTGCAGGCTTTCGATGTGGGACGCCTCGAGGACGCCTTCGAGGTGTCTGGGGTGAGGGTAAGTACTCATACGACCACACCTGGGCTGGTTGGGCTTTGCTAAGTTTTTTCCCTCCGGCAGACACTTGTACTGGGGCAGGCCCTGCAAACGGCTTATGCTCGTGGCCGAAGGGCGCTCGAGGATAGGCTGCAGGCCGCCGAGGAGGAGCTACGCGAAGCCTCTGGGGCCCGCTCTGCCCAGGACGCCCGCATCCGCCAGCTGGAGGCGGAGTGTGCCGCAGCGAGGGCACACGCCGAGGGGCTTGTTGCGTCGGCACGGGAGTCGGCCGTGGCAGCTGCCGAAGAGAGGTTTGCGGCGGAGCGGGACGGGCTCCTGGCGCAGGTCGCCTCGCTAGAGAAAGAAAAAGGCGAGCTTGCCTTGACTCTAGCGGAGCGCAACCAGACGCTTGGCGATGCCTCGGTGGGTGCATGGGACGCCATGCAAGCGCTGGAGAGTCATCTTCAAGGGCTGGTAACTACGGTGCCAGACCACGTCTTTGGCCCGGAGGAGTTTCCCGGACCCTCCGCTGGGTCGGGGATGCCGCCAACGTCGCGCACGGCGCCGCGGCGACCTTTGGAGATCACTGCGCGTTCACTTCGGCCTGCTTGGTGTGCGCGCTCCTCCAACACCGCGGCTGTACGCACGTCGCCGGGCTGGATGACCCCCAGCTGGAGATGCCTGGCGGGGCCGGAGTAATGTCCGGCGCCGTCCGCTCCGCTCGGCGCTTCCTCGGGCCCTTCTTCGGCCGGATCTGGAAGTACATCGGGCCGGAAGCTGCACAGATCGAGCTCCGGAAGACGCTCCATGGGACGGGGAGCCTCGGCCAATTCTTGGACGGGGTCCCTCGACGCGACGAGGGCGACGCTGGGCCCTCCGAAGGCGCCGGGAACCCGCAGGTCTGACGTTGTGGTGTCTGGGCGTATGCGTGTGCTGTACTGCTCCCTCTCCTTGCAAATGGAGTATACACTTGTTGCATGCATTCATTCTGACTTTCACCTATATCTCGGTCAGCGTCCGTGCTGGGGCCGGCTTCTTGCGGCCGACCCTTCAGCGCGGCGGCGCCTTCGACGCTGGCGAAGGGCCGAAGAGTCGCTGAACTTCTGGGCGGGCCGACCTTCCTCGAGCGAGGCCCCAGCTTTAGCGCGTGTTAAGGACGAACCCGCGGGATAGTGGCTTAGAGCGGCAAGGATGTTGCCGGGCCCTTGTACTTGTGATTTTCTCAGTATGCAAAACTCTTGGCATTGTAGGATATACCTTGTGTTGATGCCACTTTGAATTCCCCGGTACGCCAATTGCTGCGTGGGGGCAAGATCTTCGCGTCCGACGCGCCCCGCTGGCGAAGTAGCTGCGCGAGGGTTCTTTAGCAGGGCGCTTTTGGGGGCAGCCGCGCCTTTTTACAGCCCGTAGACTGGCGTGCGGAGGAAGACCTCAACGCTACGTCTTTCTTTATAGTCCGGAGACTCGCGCGTGCGGAGGCAAACCTCGACGCTACGTCTTATTTAAAGTCCGTGGACTGTGCGTGCGGAGGCGTACCTCGACGCTACGTCCCCCTTTATAGTCCGGAGACTCGCGCGTGCGGAGGCGAACCTCGATGCTACGTCTTTTTAAAGTCCATGGACTAATGCGTGCGGAGCTAAGCTCGACGCTGCGTCTTTCGTTATAGTCCGGAGACTCGCGCGTGCGGAGGCGTACCTCGACGCTACGTCTTATTTAAAGTCCGTGGACTAATGCGTGCGGAGCTAAGCTCGACGCTGCGTCTTTTCTTTGTAGTCTGGAGACTCGCGCGTGCGGAGCGAGGCTCGACGCTACGTCTTATTTAAAGTCCGTGGACTGGTGCGTGCGGAGCTAGGCTCGACGCTACGTCTTTCTTTATAGTCCGGGGACTCGCGTGCGGGCGGGCTCAACGCTACGTCTTATTTAAAGTCCGTAGACTAGTGCGTGCGGAGCTAGGCTCGACGCTACGTCTTTCTTTATAGTCCGGGGACTCGCGCGTGCGGAGCGAGGCTCGACGCTACGTCTTATTTAAAGTCCGTAGACTAGTGCGTGCGGAGCTAAGCTCGACGCTACGTCTTTCTTTATAGTCCGGGGACTCGCGCGTGCGGAGCGAGGCTCAACGCTACGTCTTATTTAAAGTCCGTAGACTAGTGCGTGCGGAGCTAAGCTCGACGCTGCATCTTTTCTTTGTAGTCTGGAGACTCGCGCGTGCGGAGCGAGGCTCGACGCTACGTCTTATTTAAAGTCCGTGGATCGTGCGTGCGAGCCGGGCTCGACGCTACGTCTTTCTTTATAGTCCGGAGACTCGCGCGTGCGGAGCGAGGCTCAACGCTACGTCTTATTTAAAGTCCGTAGACTAGTGCGTGCGGAGCTAGGCTCGACGCTATGTCTTTCTTTATAGTCCGGGGACTCGCGCGTGCGGAGCGAGGCTCGACGCTACGTCTTATTTAAAGTCCGTGGACTGGTGCGTGCGGAGCTAGGCTCGACGCTACGTCTTTCTTTATAGTCCGGGGACTCGCGCGTGCGGAGCGAGGCTCGACGCTACGTCTTATTTAAAGTCCGTGGACTGGTGCGTGCGGAGCTAGGCTCGACGCTACGTCTTTCTTTATACTCCGGAGACTTGTGCGTGCGGAGCGAGGCTCAACGCTACGTCTTATTTAAAGTCCGTAGACTAGTGCGTGCGGAGCTAGGCTCGACGCTACGTCTTTCTTTATACTCCGTAGAGTGCGCGCGGAGGCGTCCCCCCGATGCGTCTTTTGTTTATACTCAGCCCCGTCACCTTTGGCTACGGCGAGTGCACACGCGAACGTGCAACTTCGATTTATACTCAGTCCCGTACCCCTGGCTACGGCGAGTGCACACGCGAACATGCGTCTTTGTTTATACTCAGCCCCGTCACCTTTGGCTACGGCGGTGCACACGCGAACGTCGGCGATTTCGATTTATACTCGATCCCGCACTGCTACGGCGAGTGCACACGCGAACGTGCGTCTTTGTTTATACTCAGCCCCGTCACCTTTGGCTACGGCGAGTGCACACGCGAACGCGTCGACTTCGATTTATACTCGGTCCCCGTACCCACAGCTACGGCGAGTGCACACGCGAACGTCGTCTTTGTTTATATCGCGGAACGCGTTGGCTAAGCTGCGCGCGCTTTCACCGCGCACTTGCGCGTAATAAAGAAAGATTAGCGACAAACGGCGCTCTTCATTACGTCCCCGTTTGCGCGGGTGAGCAACTACAAAGGAAAAGGATAGATATACTAACCGTTTGCCCTTGATGCGGCCAAAGCCTCTAGCCGCTAGTCATCTGCAGGGCCCGCCGAGGCGCGTATGAATGGCCCCGTGGACCTCTGCGCGGTGACGCCAGCTCTAGGGGCGCCGTTGGGCTTCGCGACGCAGGCACCTGGTACCTGGCTCGATGCGCCGGGCCATGTCCTGGTCGCCTCGGACGGTGATGATGGCCCGGGGACCCGGGATCTTCATGCACAGGTAGCCGTGATGTGGTACCGCGCCGAAGGAGTTGAGGATTGGGCGGCCTAGTATGGCATTGTAGGGGTACGGAAGGTCGACCACGTCGAAGGTGGCATCTTCGGTCCGCTCATTGTCATCTTGGCCGAAGGAGACCTGAAGGCCGATTTGGCCCAGCGCCCTCAGGGGCTGTCCCCCGAAGCCCTGCAGTGGGATTCCCGAGGCCCCAGCGGCCGAGGATCCCCATCCGGTCGAAGGCGCCGCAAACAATACGTTTGCGGAGCTACCACCGTCCACCAAGGCGCGCCCCACGTCGCATCCCGCGATGGTGACCCGGATGACCAGGGGGTCCTGATGAGGGAAGTCCACACCCTGGGCGTCGTCGGGTGTGAATGTAACTGCGTGGTGTGCCCAATCCGGCGGTGCTTGCGCTGGGTATGCCGCCACGTGATGCAGTCTTCGCGTGTAGGCCTTCTGCTGCCGTGCCGAGGCGAATTCCAGCGCAGAGCCTCCGGATATGACGTTAATGACCCTACGGTAGGTTGCGTCCGGGGCCTGCAACGACAGGAGGCCCTTTCGAGGTTGCTGTACGTGGGCTTAGATGCGCAAGGTGCCTTCCTGGGGTTGCATCCCTTGCGCTTGTACCTGCATCCCTTGCACCTGTACCTGCATGGGGGCCTCGTATGGGAATTGGACGTGGGCCACCGCAGGCGGGCACGCCTCTGGGTTCCTGGCCCTAGCGACACTGTCGCGTAGCGCCGCGATGGAGGTGCAGGTGCGGTTATCATGATTGCCGCGGCTGTGGATTATGCACCACAGTCCCTGATGTTGGTCGTCGTAGTCTCCACGACCCTTATCTTCGCGGCCCCTGCCACGGCCGCGTCCCCGGCCACGACGCCCCCGACCGCCTCGGCCTGCTGGAGCACCCTCGTCGGAGCCGCCTTCGATGTCGAGGACGTACCGGTTTCGCCTCGACCTCTGCTGGCCGCGCTTGGGCTGATCGGACGACTCCTTATGCGAGTTGTCCCTGCGGTCGGGCGCGTCCCTGGGCGATTCGTGCTTGCGTTTTCCCTTCGAGGAACCGCCCTTCGGCGGGTCTTCGGCTTTTGCCGAGGCTCCGGCCTGGTTGGTGTCGAAGTCGTCACCTTGCCTTCGCCGTGCGTCTTCCTCCGCCCTGGCGTATTCTTCCATCTTGTCGAAGAGCTTCGCCACCGTCTTGATTGGCTTTCGCGCATTGTACTCGGCCATCGGGCCCGGACGAAGGCCCTGTATGGCTGCGTTAACGATGGTAGTTTCGTTGACGTCTTTTACTTGGCATCGAATCTTGGCGAAGCGTTTGAAGTAGTCCCGGAGCTTCTCCGAGGGTTTTTGCTTCACGGCAAACAGCTGGTCCGCATCGACTCGGTCGACGTAGTTTCCTTGGAAGTTGTTGTGAAGGCGGATGCGAAGCTGCTCCCACGCGTAGATGGAGCCCGGCTCTATGGTAAAGAACCAAGAGAGCGCCACTCCTTGCAGCGCGAGGGGGAGCCCCTTCGCCTTCGTGGTGTCGTCCCCGCCCGCGGCCTCGATCGCGGTTTTGTATACGCGCACGAACTCACGGGGGTCCGTGTCGCCTTTGTACGAGTCGATGTCGGTAGGAAACTTGAAGTCTTCGGGCCATGCGGCCTGCTGCAACCCCGCCGAAAGCGGGGACTCCGGATCCACGCGCCGCAGTGGCACGCGGCTAGATGTGGGGCTTCCGCGATGTCCGCCTTCTCCGCGGGGCTCGGATGCGGCTCGCGCGCGCCCTGCGACTCGAGCCTCTTGTATATCTCTGACAGCTCCGCGAAGGTCCCCCAGCTCCCGCTGAAACGCGTTGAGAGCCGCCAGCAGGGCGCTCTCCATCGCCGGTGTGGGCGGGGTCGCCGGTGCTTCCGACGGGCGGATCGGCGCGGGGACGACCACGTCGCGGGGTCCCGAGCTGCCGGTCGCTCCGTCGTGGCTACCTCGGACCACTCGGTCCGCGCCGCCGGCAAGGGTTGCAGTGGGGGCGGCGAGGTCGGCTGTCGTTGCGTCGGCGGGGTCGGTTGTCGCCGCGCCCGTGTTGACGCCTTCGACCGCGGGGTCCGTCCTCGCAACGCCGGTGGCGGGGTTGGTCGTCGCGGTGCCGGTGATGAGGTTGGCCGTCGCGGTGCCGGTGACGAGGTTGGTCGTCGCGGTGCCGGTGACGAGGTTGGTCGTTGCGGTGCCGGTGACGGGATTGGTCGTCGCGGCGCGAACGTCGACGTCTTCAGCCACCACGCCTGCATCGCCACCCGCGTCCGCCGCGGCCGATGCCGAAGCCCTGGTACTCATACGGCGCTCCGACCCGGCCGCCTTCTTCCCCTTCGCCGCGGCTGGTGAAGCTTTGTTGGGTGCCATCTTTTTCTTCGGTCTTCAGGCTTGTCTTCGTCCTCCCCACGGACGGCGCCAACTGTTGTGGCTACAGACCAAACAGAGAGAGAGATGGTAGTGGAGAGTAATGAAGTCGAGTGTAATGGCCTAGGTCCTCCCCATGGCTTACTCGTATATATACATACACATGAGGAGTGCTTTTACAGTTATACCCTTACATCTGTTTATCCCTCCTGGGGCAGTTATGTCATTACACATGCCTATTCTGGGCCTTATAATCTTTTACCAGGCCTGCTGGGTTTAGGTGGGGGCCATCCCTACGATAGGTCCATTATACATTTTACTCCCGGGTGTAATTACAATACCATAGAACTGCTCAGTAAAGTAAAATGTTGGATGGTTATCTAGGTGCTCAACTGGAAAATTGGAAATAGGATGGTTTGGAACCGAGTGCACAATGCATGCATCACTCGCAGATATCACTCCACCTTTATCAATGAAAGCAAACTTCAGGTTGATAAATTGTAAAAGTCATCACCTCAATGAATGACCAGTAACGTTCTAAAAATTGGCCACTTTCTCCAATAATAGTTTCTTTCCGATGAAAACCATTCCAGAAGGCATAATTTATATCCAACCTATAGAACATAATTGCAGATGGTTCCTATATTTGCAATCGCATTCTCTAACCCACACAATCCACTTGATTCCCGTGAATCCCGACTCAGCAACTACATTTGCGGCAGGAGAGGCAGAATTTCACGCAAAATCATCCTAAAGTGCGGAACAAACAATGCGAGCAGCCGAGCACACATCTACGACCAACTCGAGTGAATTGTCCACAACAACCTGCAAACTATCAATCACCTCCCTGTCAGTGCACGCCACTTTCATAACTACACATGCATATTGTTTACATGCACCTAAATCTCCTCGCTATTAAGCAGCTATATGTGTACGATTCCCAAATTGATTGGCTGTAATATTACCTTCTCATAAACAAATTATGCAGGATGTTTTTTTGGCGAGGAAAAAATTGCCTCGATGTTTCCTAACATGGATTGGAGATAATAAAGCAACCTAAATGCTACGCAAATCATCCTTGTCTTACGGAACATAAAGAATTACATTTGTTCCCAACAAAACCCAAAAGGCCAAAACCTAGAATAAAATGCTTCTATACCAATTCATCGATCACACGGTAATCCTTGGATCTCGGATGAGATGCCCCATCGGCGACATTGCATAACGACATGCGATTAAGTCGGAGAAGTCATTGCATGCGTCTGCGCGCCCTCTTCAACGCGCAGCATTTCATCGAGCATATCATGTTCGGTGCCCAATGGGACAGGAAGCGATAAAGTTTCAATCTCCTTTAATTTGCGCGCATGCACCGATCTAGACTAAGACCCTAAGACATGGTAATTACACATTGACTATGTGTAGAATTCTGTCTCACCAGATGCGATGCGTCCGTCGGAGGTCGAGGCTCCATGGCGACGCAGCAAATGGCGCCGCGGCTGCTCCAAATACTCCACGCCGTCACCGCCACCACCACCTCCTCCTTCTCTGCGATCGATGAATCCGTAGCTACGCCGCGTCCATCCTCGCGCCGCCGACACCCATCTCATCCTCATCGTCGCCGTCGTCCTCCTCGGAGTCTTCGTCTCGTCATCCGAGTCATGGTCGTCCATCTCTTCGTCCTCATCCTTGGAACTCGAGGAGGCGAAGCGTCTCTGCCATCGCCTCTTCGCCACCCATCGCTCGGCAGCGCCCTCCTCCTCCACCGCTGCCGACGAGGACATGGGAATCGAGATGGCAGCGGCAGTGAGAAGATCGGGAGGCGCGGGGAGCGCGGAGCAGAGATCGGGAGGATGGGGAGCGGAGGTGCGGGGAGCGGAGACGCTGGGAAGGCGAGGAGCGGAGGCGCGAGGGAGCGGCGTGCGGAGGCGCGGGGAGGCGGAGATGGGGAGGATGGGGTGGCACGGTGGAGGATGGGGAGGCGCGGTGGAGGATGGGGTGGCACGGTGGAGGATGGGGAGGCGCGGGAGGATGGGGAGGCGGAGGAGGGGAGGCACGGGGAGGATGGGGAGGGGAGGCGCGGGGAGGCGGAGGAGGCGCGGGAGGCGGAGGAGACGTGGCGGGAGGTGGCGGCGGCACGGCGGGTGGTTTCTAGGTTAAACGAGGAGTACCAGGACTCGGCGGCGGGGCAGCGCGAGCACCTCCTTCTCGGCGGCTCCACGACCCCATCCATGGGGACCCCGGGCCGAGGCCGAGGCCTTGCCGCGGAGCGGTCCCAGACGGCGAGCGGCGGCGGCGGCGCGGGGGGAGGGGGAGGAGGTCGGAGGCGGTGGGGTCGGGGGAGAAGTCGGTGGCGGCGAACCGGTCGCCGAGGGTGAAGAGGGGCGGGGGCGGCGTGGCGGAGGGGGCGGCGGCGGGGGCGATTGAGGCGAAGCGCGAGGCGGCGCGATGGGACGGGATGGGGGAGGCGAGGTCGCGGAAGAAGGGGGACGCGGGAGGGGTACTGCAGATCCATTGAAGGATGACCGTCGGATATGGTTGAGTAAGGAGAGAGAATGGAGGAGAGTTAATCTGGTGCGGACGTTTTTAGGATGGTGTATTTCTGGGTGCATATTGTGGTGTGGACGTAGTTTAGGTCATGACTGTGGAGCAGGTAATTGTTAGGTGGATGTAGGATAATTTTAACTGGTGGTTTATAGGGGTAGAGATAAAAAAAATACCTCAAAGACATGCTCGATGTTTGTGCTTATAATTTAATAAAAAAGATGTGAAAAAAATCCTGGCCAATGCAGGTCTCGAAACCTGTGACCTCCGCAAGCACAACGCTCTAACCAACTGAGCTAAATGAATTTTGACTCCAGCCGATGAATTGTAATAATTTATAGAGAAATTTATAGAGAGATATTTATGTGTAATTTTGATCGATACAAATAAAATTATTACAATGTCCACTAGTCCACTACAATCGATTAGTGAATTTTGTCTAAAAATACACTTCGTTTGAAAGTTAGATACTAAGAAAAACTATTTATGATAGAAAAAAATGTTTTTAGAAGCCAATACGGATATTATCTAATAGGCCTGGTTGGTACTTCGTTGCGAGAAAATATTAAAATTCCATGTTTTGACGACAACAGCTCGGCTCTAATGCGCACTAAACTGTCGATCATGGGTGCCCTCATTTCTTCGTACAAGTGTGACAGGTGAACAAGTTTTTCAAATACATAATCCAATCACAGTTCTAAGAGAATGCGGCTTCAAAGTAAACAACTGTATGGCATATGCTACGGCTATATATATGCACAGACATTTCAACGTTATAACTAGCGTGCACATTATAATTATCATTGAAGAAATCATGGTCAAAAGTCAACCCTACCAGCATGCAATACGTACTGATACTGTTGAATAACAAGATGAACATATCTTATGGCAGAATGTATAGTTGCTGTTCCTTCTTTCTTAATTTAGTACATATATAAAGAAGCCAGTTACTACGAAATAGACTGAATGCTTCAACAACAGAAAAGGGTGTGATATCCCCTGTAACAGCCTTTCATTTACCAGCTTTAATTCCCTGGAAAATGAAACAAATCTACCAAATATACACTTTTAAGGTATGCACGCGCACGCATAAGATGTACTTGATTAACATTCAGAAAGGGTCAAAGCAGATCACAGAGAAATATGATGGCTAAGTAATAGATATATGACTCAAAGGTATAAAAAACCAGAGTCATCACATCTACCGTTCTACTAACAGCAACAACATAATATGGCAGAAAAATTATCATACTGAGAGACCATGTAGAGGTCATCCCGTGTGTATGATGAGTAATTGACATGGGTTTAGGAAAGTCGAGTTTGGTTTGGGGTGGTTCGAACCTTGACGTTGCATGGTGCAACGGGCTCGGTCGGACTTGGTCAAACTTGGTCGTATGGGTTTAGGATGCATATTCTAATGTTTCGACAGGTTTGGACTTCGTCATGGGTAAGTATAATGCTATTTATGCTTTCATGTGTCGAGCGGTGCTAGTTGACGTATTTCTTATGCGTGTGATCGCAGGACATCGAGTGGAGTCGTGGCGAGACACGGAGGATCGGACTAGGCGCCGTGGCGCCGAGGTCGAAACGATCGGGATGTGTCGAAGACGATGTGGACTCGAGGTGGAGTCGTGGCGAGGCACGGTGGACCGGACTAGGCGCAGGTGGCGCTGAGGTCAGAACGGTCGAGGTGTGCCGAAGACGGCGAAGCTGCGTGGCTTGCAGGGCAAGGAATGAGGAAGCTTCCTGGAAGGTGCGCGAGGGGCGTTTCGGTAAAAACGCAAAGCTGCACTAAAGGAAGTGGATTGTGGATAAAGCGCAAAAGTTAAATGGGTAAAGCACTTGGTGAACCCATTAGTGGAGGCTATAAATAGATATGGAGATGGTGTGCTGAAATTTGAGAGAGTGAGTGTAAAAGTTAGGGTTCCATTTGGGTCTCTCTATGTGTGTATGTGTTCCTCCCAAGAAGCATGTGTAGCTCTTGGTGTTCTTGAGGATTGAGAGGGAGAGGATGGATTGAGAATTCTTGTAATCATTCCTCCGAATGTCCATGCGTATGGGGACGTAGATCTTTGTATCTCTTGTTTCTTGGAATGGGAATCTGAAGTTTTATCTCTCTGCATGTCCTTCTGTTCTTTCTTTTGTGATTGAGTATTCTCGGTCTCCTTGTTGGTTCTCTCTTTTTCTCGGCAGCAAGATTTGCTCTCAAATGATTTGCTCAGTTCCTCTAGTTTGCATATTTCTTGGAATTTCTAGTTGATCTCTAGCTGAAATTTGTGGCCAGCAGTAAGCCCCGTTTCTCTTATTTGATTCGGCCAAGAGGAAGTTTCTTCATTTTTTTCCAGTCTTGTTGCTTTGCAGTGATCTGAGCAGAGCTGTTCGGCAGCCATTTATCCTTCTTTTCTTTTGGGTTGCTCTCGGTTTGCAGGGATCCGAATAGTACTCCCTTTGTTAGCAGCAGCTCATGATCCTTCCTTTGCCAAGTAGTACTCCTACTCCTAGCTGTCTCCTTTTGCCTTTTAGCTTTGTTGTTTGCTTTTTGCTTCAGCAGTGAGCAGCAATCAGTTCTTTGGGCAGCCTGTGAACCGGCAGTAGTATTGTTGTGAGCTACAGTTTTGAATCCTTTTGGCTGGCCGAATCAACACAGAATAAGTCCCATTTCAATGCTACAGTAACTTCAGCTTTTGGCTGGAGAACACTATTCTCACGTTGGGCATTTGTACAAGAAAATTTCTTTTCTCAGTTGATCTTCAACAATTTTGCATGCAGATCAAACAGCGATATTTTCAGTTGAATTTTTTATTGGCTGGTCTCTGATTTATGCTGATTTTTTCAGTGTCGCATGCGTTCCAAATTTCAGCAAAATTAATTTTAATTTTCTGTGAGGTGCTTTGTTTTGCTTCTTTTTGATAAATCAGTGTTTGATTTCCCGGGGGCGATTTTGAAGCGAGCGACATTCACCCCCCTTTGTCGCTATTTCGGTCCTACAATTGGTATCAGAGCCGGTTAGCTCTAATCAATAGATCTTAACCGGTCTCAAGAGCCATGGCGACAGACAAGTACTCGACCAAGCCGCCCGTTTTTGATGGCATCGATTACCCCTTCTGGAAGAGCCGAATGGAGACATACATCCAGGCCCAGGGGTACACCATCTGGCGTAAGGTCAAGGTCCGGTTTGAGGTTCCTGCCGATGAGAACATCAATGCCGGGAACATGGCTGATGTTGAGGCGAATGCTAAGGCGAGGAACATCATTATCCAGGGCCTGAGTCATAGTGAGTTTGACCGCATCTCTCATCTCTCGTCCGCCTTCGATATCTGGGAGACCCTCGATGCATACCATGAGGGCACCACCCAGATTAAGATGGTGCGACAGGACCAGTTCAAGCGTGAGTCACTACAACAAACCCCTTAATCCATGATGGAAAAATTCTGTCATAGATCACCGAAAAACCGTCATAAAGCAGTGTTTGTGATGGTTTCAGATTTCATCATGGATTGAGCGTCACAGATTAACCTACGTGACGTTTGTTGGAAAGCCATCACAGATTAACGCAATCCGTGACGGTTCTAAACCATCATAGAGTAGCCCGAGGCCCAGTTAGCCCAACCCATGCCCAATGCCTGTGACAGAAAATAAACGTCATGGATGAATTGCCACATCATCATAGATGCTTACGTGGATGCTTGCATGGATGATGACATGGATGCTTTCATCACCATCTCGGCCCATTTATGAACAGGCCAAAATCAAAATTGGGCCAGTTTTCAGCCCAATTTCAGCCATTTTTCAACCCATTTTGAGCCCATTTGCTTGCATCACCATCACCAATTTTTAGCGTATTTTCCAGCCCATTATTACAGCACATACAACAAACAAATACAACCCATATACACAGCCCATTTTCACACATACAGCATACTACAGCCCATTTTCACACATAGAACATACTACAACCCATTTTCACACATAATAACTCATGCTTTTATCCAGCAGCACATCAAATAAAAAATCTCATGTTTCCATCCAACATCAGATCACATAAGTTTTCATCCAACATCAGTTGACATACAAAGTTTCATGAAGCATCACATCAAACTTGCAATCCACCATGGCACATAAGCCAACAACAAAATAGAGATTCCAAAAAATGCATGCAGCTGCAGCAGCAAAATGCATGAAGTTGCAGTAGCAAAAGATATCATACCACCATGTATAGCTTAACTTGCTCGAACTTGACTTAGCACATGATCAAGTTTTGCTTCCATATCAGATTGATTCTTCTTCATCTCCTCACGGTCCCTGATCCTTGCCTGCTCAGATTCTTGCACTTTCTTTGACAAATCAGCCACTTGTACACGAAGCTCAGCATTTGCCCACTTCTCTGCTTCCAGTTCGGCCTCAGTGTTCCGCTCACTAGATCTAGGTGTGCATTCGGATCCCCACATTCTGCAAGAACCGATTCTTCTTGGTGTTCTCGGCAAGCACATCACATACAACCTTGAGTCGCAGACTTGGGTTCTTCACCTTCTGTTGGTGTAGACAGCTTGTTTTCCATTTGAGTCTAGCAAGCAAGTAGCAAACATGGTTGATGATGAGAGACAATTAAAAATAAGCATTACAAAGAGCAAAGTTTGAAAGCTGTCTTACAATAGCCTCCTGTACAACAGGGGTGTAGCCTTTATTTTTCTTGCTGTAGTGGCACTCCTTGAACAAATCAAATGCATCAGGTTCTTGATCATTGTACTTGTCTCCCTGAAAACAACATTTATATGCAGTAGGAAATTGACATTATGTGAAGGAACACTATAGGCCTGCTAGGCTATGCTTGCTGCAGCAGTTGCGCGAACAGTAGCTGTATATGTGCTGCTGCATCATGCACACCTGCAGCTACTGTTCATCTAAAAGGAAATAAGAAGCAGCAGCTCACATGATATATTTGTGCAGCAAATATTGATTTACAATACTCTGTGCATATATGATCTCACTACACCAGTATCATGCATTTTTTGAACAGCACTCCAGACTATATCTATTAAATGCACAACAGATTTCAAACAGTTTTTTTATGCAGCAATAATTTCTAGTCCACAACACTTGATAGCTGCAAAAATTTGAAGAAAGACCATGTACACTAACACATATTTGGCATTTATATTTGTGCAGCAAGAACTAATGTAGTAATGTACATCTTCTTATGTGCAGCCTGGTATAATGAGATGAGTTTGGTCAAATTTACATTTTCCTTTTCTATGAAGCAATGCATACACAAATAGACCTTGACAGCATGAACCATGTAGGCACAAAAAGAAGAAAAGAAGCATTATTATGTTATCATGTTCACTGAAAATGTTGAGCTGATGTAAGAGCTATAGAAGACGGCATAAACATTATGAAAGTAGAAGCATCACTTGGTAACACATGATGGTCCAAAGATGACGAATATAGGTGTAAGAACTATAGAAGATCACAAAGCTAACAAATGAACTACACATGGACATGGCTCACTTACCAAATTTTCAACATGAACCATGTAGGCACGGGAGCCAGTTGTTTGATGGTACTTAACATTGCCTCGGTTGTCTTTGTTCTTTTGACATGTCTCCTACATCAAAGACAAAATACATGTAAGGCAGGTGACAGATTAGCATGTACAGGGCAACAATTTGGTTTTCAGGAAGATACATACCATCTTTTTGGGACTCTTCCATGATTCCACAAGTTGAATCCACTGTTCATTAGTCATGCATTTGACAGGAGAAGTTTTTGTAACCAAATGTAGTGGAAAAGGATCAAAATATTCTTGCTTCAACTTGTATCTTTGTTGGCGAACTGCAGACTTCATCATCTCAAGACAAGCCTTTTTGATTGTCTCGTCATCTATGTTGATGTGAAACTTTGACTAATGAAATGGAAGAACATGTATAAAAAAGAATACCAGTTCAGTAATGTTTGGCATAAAACAGTTTACAAACAATGGTTCTTATGTCGGAAGGACTGGAGAATGTACTTACACTAAGTTTTCCCATGAGCAGAGTAATCAACGCAGTTGGTTCTTGTATTCCTTCGATTACACGTATAGGCACATGGTTCCTGACTATAATGTTGCATTCAGTTGCAAACTTTGCAGCAACAAGAGGAACCACTGACCTTATATTCCCTTCAGTTATGACAACTTGCAGCTTGCCACGCCGAGCTCGGTTCAACCTTTGGAGACCATGTCCCATATTAACTCCCCGGTCCCTAGGTCTCATATTAACTCCCTGGTCCCTTCTCTCCTCTCCCCCTGGTTGGAAATGTACATTGAAATTGTTAGTGAGGTGAAGCAAACATTGATCCAAGCTGATCATGCAATCAAAGCTATGCAGACAAACCAGTTGCATTTAATATCCAAACCAGTGAGGCAATATGCAATATGGAAAATAGATAAACAAACTATCACCTTCGTTGGTCATCTGGTTATGGCCACCACGATGGGTAATGCCATCAGCTACGTCAACCACAAGGGTGTTGTCATCATGCTGGGCAAAGCCATCTAAAAAAAGGCAGCCAGTAAGAATGCATTCATCATACAAACAGAACTAATAGAATGATAGTAAGAAAGCATCACCTCCATTGTCCATATGGTTGTGCTGATCAGACCGGGGAATGGCATCAACTCCCGTGGTCATGTGAGTGTTGCTATCAAGCACGGCAAGGCTATCATCTAAAAAATGGCGATAAGTAAGGTGCATTCATCATGTAATCAAAGGTAATAGAATGACAGAAAGAGATGTGGTAGTAGGCGGCCTTCAACGGCGACCGTGTGTGGTCAAAGTTGCCAACAAGTTCTCTCGGCTTGGCTCACATTAGGATCTGTTGGAGGTGGCACACGGATGTCACTTGGTGTCAAACTTGCATCTGGCTGGGCAATGCTATTCTTTGACCTTGTAACTCTAGGAGGTGGTTGCTCTGCAAAAACTCTCTTGCGAGGCTGAAATTTGACTCCACCAGGATGCATGCTTGAAGTTTGTTTGTTAGTTTTCTTCCAAGTCTTCTCCTTAGTGCCCTGCTAGAAATGGAAGCATGGATTAGTCAACAGAGCATGCAGAGAATTATATTGCATTAGGAAGGAAACAACAAGTTAAGCAATGATAGGATGGAGGAATTAGCACCTTAGCATTATCATCATCAATCAAGTCTCCTTCACCAGTATGATCCTGTGAAGGATCGTATTCAGATCCAGAGTCTTCACTATTTCTATGATTTGGCTGGTTCTTGTCAGGATGAATGGCAGCTTTGTTTGCATACACTAGGTTGTAAGGAAGCAGCCCAAATTCCTTCAGCCTTGCACTGTTGCTCATGCATTGTTTGAGGCGCGACATTTCATACGGATGCATTGGCGGTTCTAAGATAGAGAGAAAACATGATCAACAAATTAGTACTTCCGTAACAGTATATAGTTTTGTGATCTATCAGCAAGGTTTAATGTAACAGTACTTTGTTGTGGAACAATGAAATCACAGAACCAAAATCACACTCATTTTGATGCCTTGAAAATACTGTAACAGTATACCACAAACAGAAATCATCAGGCTAACCCAAATCATAAGAGTACTGCACGACAGAGAAATGCAATTGCTAAATGGAGTCAAGAAAAGTTTTTTGTATATGGCATACATGAATGAAATATCTGTGACAATGAAACCAAATAATAACAGAGTAGCATGCAGTGCAAATCGTATACTGCCACAGTTTGCTTTATTCATTCAAATCCTAGAACTATACCTGGTATCTGACGTCCTTGTGCTTTCTTCGGTCCACCCTTCGTCGACATCAGTACAAGTTCGTGGAGGAAGCGACGGTGGTGGCGGCGGAGGGGTTCTTGAAGCGGCGACGGGTGTGGTGGTGGAGTGGTCCTTCAGCAGCAACGGTGATGGCAGCGGAGGTGTTCTTGAAGCGGTGATGGGTGAGGTCGTGGAAGGGTCCTTGCAGCAGCGGAGAGCACCTTCAAGCCGCCGTTGAGCAGAGTGCAGAGTCGGCGAGTCTCAATCGCGGAGGGCAGGGATGGAGTGGAGATTAGGAGCGCCTGCGGCGAGAGACAGGTGGTGGCCGTCAGCGCCGGCGGCGGGAACCCAGGCGGGCGACTGATTTGGGAATTGGGGATTTAGGTTTGGTGCCTTCAGATATGTGGTGTGGCAGCGAGAGGGCTGGGTGGCTGATTTGGGAATTGGGGATTTAGGTTTGGTGCCTTCAGATATGTGGTGTGGAAGATGGAAGTGCGGTACAACAAATACCAAGCTACCCCTGATATGTTAGCTGATGGAAGTGTAGCTCTATGTTAATTTTATGTACACCTATGGATAGTAGAGTCAATTCGATCTGGGAAACATTTTGCCTGGCGCCAGTAGAAGGAAAAGCCGCGCGCCTGATGAAAAATGAAAACAGTGGCCGCGCTTTCGTGCGGGCTTTTTTTGGAATCTTCTAGATACAGATACAAATATAATATAAAAGAAGATTATATCGTTGACGTGCCATTAGAATTCGCCGCCTAAGTTCATTTCATACTACACATGATAAATCGTAGAAGGCAGTACGTACACCGTTTGGTTGTATTAACCTATACAAGCGAGCTGTCGTTCTCCGAATGAGCTGAAAATTTCACGTTAGACTCCCATCTGTACCGTTGACGTGCCATTAGAATTCGCCGCCAAAGTTCATTTCATACTGCACATGAGAAATCGTAGAAGGAAGTACGTGCACCGTTTGGTTGTATGAACCTATGCAAGCGAGCTGTCGTTCTCCGAATGAGCTGAAAATTTCACGTTAGACTCCCATCTGTACCGTTGACGTGCCATTAGAATTCGCCGCCAAAGTTCATTTCATACTGCACATGAGAAATCGTAGAAGGAAGTACGTACACCGTTTGGTTGTATCAACCTATACAAGCGAGCTGTCGTTCTCCGAATGAGCTGAAAATTTCACGTTAGACTCCCATCTGTACCGTTGACGTGCCATTAGAATTCGCTGCCAAAGTTCACTTCATACTGCACATGAGAAATCGTAGAAGGAAGTACGTACACCGTTTGGTTGTATGAACCTATACAAGCGAGCTGTCGTTCTCCGAATGAGCTGAAAATTTCACGTTAGACTCCCATCTGTACCGTTGACGTGCCATTAGAATTCGCCGCCAAAGTTCATTTCATACTGCACATGAGAAATCGTAGAAGGAAGTACGTACACCGTTTGGTTGTATCAACCTATACAAGCGAGCTGTCGTTCTCCGAATGAGCTAAAAATTACACGTTAGACTCCCATCTGTACCGTTGACGTGCCATTAGAATTCGCCGCCAAAGTTCATTTCATACGCACATGAGAAATCGTAGAAGGCGAGACGTACCTTTGCTTGGTTGTATCAACCTATACAAGCGAGCTGTCGTTCTCCGAATGAGCTAAAAATTTTACGTTAGACTCCCATCTGTACCGTTGACGTGCCATTAGAATTCGCCGCCAAAGTTCATTTCATACTGCACATGAGAAATCGTA
Organism: Dendrocalamus sinicus; assembly: GCA_036346575.1. Classification (NCBI taxonomy): domain Eukaryota; kingdom Viridiplantae; phylum Streptophyta; class Magnoliopsida; order Poales; family Poaceae; genus Dendrocalamus; species Dendrocalamus sinicus. The sequence goes on from CM070650.1 coordinate 24,837,895, forward strand.
GAAGGCAGTACGTACACCGTTTGGTTGTATCAACCTATACAAGCGAGCTGTCGTTCTCCGAATGAGCTGAAAATTTCACGTTAGACTCCCATCTGTACCGTTGACGTGCCATTAGAATTCGCCGCCAAAGTTCATTTCATACTACACATGAGAAATCGTAGAAGGAAGTATCGTACACTGAGTAACTGGCTGACTCTCGGGATAAATACAATAAATGGAGTATGCATTCACAGTAACAGCATGAATAACTAGTTACCTAACAGAAAATTACATGCATTCACCAAAGAAAGGCTGGTGCACCAGGTTATAAAATCACAATAACAACAAGAATAACTAGATATCAGACACAAAACCGCATCCCTGTTGTTATCACCACGTAAAAATGATTAAGCTCATTTATGTAGTTTTGTTCATTGTCAAATTAACCTCCACCTGCTAGCAAGGATCCTGTCAACAGTTGTCCATTCAGGTCTAACCGCAGCATAGTCATCATCAGACTTATCCATCGACTCCAATTGCCTATGGAAGTTATTCAATCTAGTTTTTAACCGAGGATGTATCTTTGCAGCTTCTAAATATTCATTTTCTGAAACCCTGGTATTACAACAGAATATTAAAACACAATATTACAACAGAATATTAAAACACAATATTACAACAGAATATTAAAACACAATATTACAACAGAATATTAAAACACAATATTACAACAGAATATTAAAACACAATATTACAACAGAATATGGTAACTTCCATAAACTAACCATCCGGCTCCAAATTTGCACATGGCCCCCTTCCAAGTTGGAACGCTTCCTTTTCCCAGTTCCTTGTGGCTTCCCAGGTCTAACGTCTTTAACTCTCTCCAATTCAGCCAACAACTCTTCCGTAGAGAATTTACCTGGTGGATCATTGCTTTCGTGAAGTCCGGCATACTCATTGTTTCTCCGCAAAGGATGTTCCTTTCCAAGGAAACGGAAGTGCCCAAAATACCCAATTTTGCTCCTTAGGCCATATGAAAGAGGATGCTTGTCACAATGAGTACATGCAAAATAGCCCTTTGTGGTACGTCCTGAAAGAGTGCTCAAAGCTGGGTAATCATGGATGCACCACAAAACTACAGCACGAAGTTTAAATGTTTTGCCAGTAATAGCATCATAAGCATCCACACCTTTCCAAAGCTGAAGTAAATCCTCTACAAGAGGCTCTAAAAATACATCAAAGTCCTTCCCAGGTGATTTAGGACCTGGAATAAGCAAAGCCATCATAAAGTTTGACTCCTCCATGCATTCCCAAGGAGGAAGGTTGTATGGCACAACAAAGACAGGCCACATGCTGTATTTTGTGTTCTTTTCTGAAAAAGGATTGAACCCATCAGTAGCAAGGCCAAGTCTAAGGTTTCTTGCATCTTGTGCAAAGTCTGGATATTCACAGTTGAAATCTTGCCATGCCTCGCCGTCAGCTGGGTGGCTCATATTCTTCTCAATTGGCTGCCGCTTTAACTTGTGCCATTGTGCCGCTTCTGATGCTTCTTTGGTCGCAAACATCCTCTTTAGCCTAGGTGCCAATGGAAAATGCCGCAACACTTTCTGCGGAATCTTCTTTCTTTCTGCGTCTTTCCATCTCGAGAGACCACAAACCGGGCAATTGTCATGCTTGGCATATAGCTTTCTAAACAACACACAATTATTGTAGCACACATGTATTGATTCATATCCAAGACCTAGTTCCTTTAGAAGACTCTTTGCTTCATTATATGATTTTGGGAGTGTATTGCATTCTGGGAAAGCTTCAGCCAATAGCTTCAATCTCATGGAAAAAGCGAGTGTTGATCCTATATAACGACTTCATATGAAGAAGCTTTACCACAAACGAGAACCTTGAAAATTTGGTACAGCCAGGATAAAGCTGACGCTTTGCCTCTTTCATGACAATTTTGAAAAATGACTCTTTATCACGAGGTTCTTCATCACCAACCTGATTTTCTCCATCCTGTCTTGCTTGTGCTGCTGCAGTCTGTAGGTCTCCTAAAATTTCTTCCAAACGATCACCGTAGTTGTCATCATCTGTCACACCTACCCCATGTGTGGAACCATCGTCATTGTCATGCAAATCAACAGGATGCTCAAAAACATTGACATCGAAGTTCTCTCCATGATGAATCCACCGAGTATAAGTAGTTTCCATGCCATTCATCAGTATGTGCTTCTTCACAACATCCTGCCTTAGGTACTTCTGATTAAGGCATCTGCTACGTGGGCATAGAATTTCAACATTCTCATTGAATTTCCCTTGAATGAAACTCGTAAATTCTTTGACACCATCAATGTATTCAGGGGAAAACAGTCTGCCATGCACCCAACTTCGATCCATCTAATCAACCATTGCAGATAAACCACAATCAGCAGACTGCTACAATTCAAACGCTACATCCAACAAAGTCTAGAAAAAAATCAATTCACAATTGCATAACCATATTGGACTACTGCAGAAACTGAGATTCTAAGAAATGCAAAACATATATATGATCTTGACATGTATTATGGCATTTCTACTCATCTCATACAAAATCTACTCATACATAAAGCACCGCAAATGAGGCAACACAGATCAAAGTAGAGATTAACTACTTTCTCAGGTTATCCATTATCCAACACACAGATAAAATTAACTAGCGCGGAGGGAAGCTAACCAACAACCAATGCGCAGTCTCCAAGGAAGGAGGGGATGGATTACCTCGCACTTGGGCGACGGGGAGCGGGCTGAAGAAGGGGCGAGCGGCGGCGAGCGGTCGGGGCCCGGGGAAGGTGTGCAATAGCGGCGTCTCAAGGCGTAGGGAGATGAGCTGATTGCCGGATCAGGCGGCCCGGCTGGCGGGGCGGGCGAGCGGCCGAGCTGAGCCGAGGAAGGAGCGTGGCGCGCCAGCCCGGCGCCGGCGCCAGTCCGAGAGAACGAGCAGCCCGACGAGGCGAGCTGGAGCCTGAGAGGCGGAGAGCCGGAGAAGGACAGGGACTACGCTGCGGGCCGCCGGCAGAGATCCGGAGTGGCGGAGAGCCCGAGGAAGCAGCGCCGAGCGGGGATGCGGGATGGCGCTGGTGTGCGACGGGGATGCGGGATGATGCGGCAATCGCAGAGGCGGCGTTGCTGAACGGCGCGGCAATGGTGGGCAACCGCGATGCGGCTCCTACGCAATCTTGCCGTCGGCAGCGTTTGAGAGGCGAAGTCTTTCCAGTCCCGTGAACTCTCTCCACGCTACTTGAGGAAAAGCTACGCGTATAGAACAAAAGAATAAAATAACCATATCTAACACAACTGAACAAGTAGCACAATGGTAAGGCATACTGCTCTCAATCGCTTGGTGCCGGGTTCGAATCTTAGATTTGGCACTTTTTTTCCTATTTATTATTACTAGCAACAACGATTCCTCTGTGCTTCAGAATATTTTTTATTTTTCCCTCCGTGCCATATACATGCAACAAAGAAACAAAAATATTTAGTTTTTAATCCTATCACAAATAAAAGAGTAGCTAAGTGGTAAGGCACGTTCAGTTCTTTTATGGGCTCTTTCGATTCCTCTTTGAATCACATTTTTTTAATTTTTCCCTCCACAGCAAATACATGATAGCGGGCCTAGTGTTTTGGGCTCAGGACTTTGATGAATTTAAATTCCTACTAGATTGTGACGGTCTATGATAAAACGTCACGAGTTTGTGGGCTGGGTATCCAACAGTGCAGATCCATGATGAAAAATAGATAATCGTCACAGATGGTGCACTGTTAGTGATGGTTTCTAAATACGTCATGGAGAATCCGTCATGGATTAAAAGGTTTGTTGTAGTGAGTATAACAAGTTTGAGATGCTTGCTGGTGAGTCCTTAGATGAGTGCTTTGCGCGTTTTCACAAGATCTTGAGCAACCTCCGGGCCGTCGGTCTCACATACTCCGACTCGGATAACGCTCGACAGATGCTCACTGCACTCGATCTGTGTGTTTGGGAGATGAAAGTGACCACCATCAAAGACACGACAGACCTCTCAACCTTGACTCTTGACGCGCTGTACTCGCGCCTCAAGACTCACGAGATTGACGTTGCCTCTCGTAGGTCGAAGTCACGATCGATGGCTTTGGTCACCGATCCGTTTAAACTTCGGTCATTCTTCCGATTCACTCGTGGTTTCTCCTTGCTGCTCTCGTGACGTATCGATGATCGATTAGAGCGACTAGAGGATGAACAGTGGCCCTCTGTCGGAACCGAACAACGACTCTGGATCCTCTGTAAATCGCACTAGTCCAGATCAGCTAGTGCACACAGCGTACAACAAAGATAAATATCAACCATAATGACATTTATTAACCGAATATGGGCATGAATGCCAAAGTTTACATCAACGGCACATAAGCCAAAATTTAGTAATAAGCAGCGGAAGAAAAACCGAAGCGGAAGAAGCCCACTGAGCCTGCCCACAGGCAAATGGCAGTAAGACGCGGCCTATTCGTCCAAATCTTCACCGTGGTTGACGTCTTCCTTCTCTGTGTGGAAAAAGCAACGTGAGTACAAACTTGTACTCCGCAAGTCACCCGGGAAAAATGCAACATAATGATAAGGGCTTCAATGGAAGGCTTATAGGGTTAGTTTGCATAAAATAGCATTTATGAAATACAGTAAATAGATTGAAATTGCTGAATTTAATACCATAAGTAAAAGCATAACTTGAAGTAGAAAGTAATACTGTCGGTCTGGCTCGACCAAACACCAACCTATCCACGGGCATCCCACCCGACCATCTTTTCCAAAGATCACGTATGGATTCCATCCATCCACACGCTTTCATCACGCAACTCGATGAATTCCATCCATTCACGATTTCAATCTCTCACGGATTCCATCCATCCGTAAGGTTTTCATCTCTCGTAGATTCCATCTATCCACAAGGTTTTCGAAAACGTTTTTGAAAAACAAAGTCTAATCCATGAAAAACTTTTACTCAAGATGCCCATGACCGTGGGCACGGCTATCCAGATAGATTATACACTCTGCAGAGGTTGTGCGACTTTACCCACAAGACACGATCATCCTTTGTGCCACGCGATTACACACTTCCTTAGGTGTGCGGCAAGGAGTCATGACAAGGCCTTTACAATGCAAAGCCTTCAACCCGGTCGAGCCAACTCTAAGGTTTCACCCGATGAGAATCCACTGGCCGGACCCCTCTGAGCCTAGACGAGACTTCTCATGGCTTAACCACGCTCACCCAAGTGAGACTTCACATGGCACCAACCACGCTCACTTTCAACCTACGACTCGACTCAGTTGGGACTTCACAAATTATTCACCAGGCTGTCCCATACCACCATGTGGTAGTACGATAAGGGCTTTGCAACAATAGCTCACTGACCGGTCCTTAATTGACTCAGCCCAACCACATACCCCTGCACGACAATCAACCATCTGCGGCTCCAACCAACAGGGCATGCCCGCACTCCACCACTCTAACCAATTGCCTAAGTCTAAACCAGTTTTACATTTGTTTTCAAAATAGTTTCATAAACCTCGTTGACTCACCAAAGTCAAGAGTTCATATCATTTTATGTGAAAGGGTTTGTCATTTTATGTGAAAGATATCCCAAAACAAAATTATATGATTAAGCAGGGCTAAGCATTTGATTAAACTCTCTAGCCAACACTAATGTATTAACTAGAGTTTGAATCTAAGGTGACAAGGTATTGAGGAATTTCAATATCAATGGAGGGATTAACAAGTAGGCATTAACTAAATTTAAAACTGAATTGAAATACGCAGAATAAAAATATGCATGCAATATAATTTAAATCAACATAATTTTATTTTGAAAACTGGGATCAACATGATCAAGGAGGGTGACTTGCCTTGTTCTTCAAATTGGTTCAAACCTTCGTCGAAGAAATCTCCCGAATCGTCGAAGTCTACACGTGAAAATAACCCACCAAATTCAAATAAAATCAAATTAAATTCAAATTGAACTCAAATATTTGAATTGAGGCTGGAAATGGATAGAGGGGAATTTTTGATGAATTTAGAAATTTGAATGGGCCAAATCGGAGCTAAAACGAAGGAGAACGGGCTCTGGGAAGATTAAATTCAGAGAAAATGGAAAAAGGGATTTTCTGAAATTATTTTTCTAAAGGAAATTGGATTTATGACGTCAGCAGCGATTATTGGAATTATTTCCCTGAAGGAAAATCTGATTTAATGCGTCAGCATTGCGTCAGCAAGGGGCGGGCCGACAGGCAGGTGGGCCCGGGTCCATGTGGACTAGGTCCACGGGCCGGAGTGGTGGTGAGGTGGTGCGGGGTGGCGCGCACGGGGCAGAGGCGCTGAGGTGGCGCCGACGTGGCGCCATGTCACCGGCCACGTGGGCACGGGGACGCCGACGTGGCATGGTGCCGGCGGGGAGGAGCTCGGGCCCTGGGCTCGCCGTCGAACGGCGGCTTAGCTGCCGGCGGCGAGGTGCCGAGGAGAGAGAGGAGGAGACGGGGAGCACGGCGGTGGCCGCGGGATTACCAGAGACGGCCGGCGGCGAGCGGCGGCGAGCAAAGCGGCGCGCAACTCGGGCGGCGACGGGACGGCCTTCCGGGCGGGAGGCACGGAGGAGGGTGAGGCACGTCGGGGCGGCGAGGTGAAGCCGAGGATCGTCGGTTGGGCGAAAGGCGCGGGTAGCGGCGATGGCTCGCCGTAGATGGCGGCAGTGGCGGGGCGGGTGAGCACGACGCGGCGGCGGTGGAGCGGCCGGGAGGGAGAGGGAAGTGGCGGGGGAGATAGTGCGGAGTGAGGGGAGGCCGGGGGTGGCATTTATAGCGGCGTACGAGGGCGGGGTCTTCGCGGATTTCTCGCCGGAGTTAGGCGCGGGAGGCGCGGTTGCGCGGAATGGGAGGAGGTGGGGTGAGGGAGCGGGTCGTGGGGAGGCGGGCGTGCGGCGCCACGAAGGTGGCGGCGTGGCCGAGAGAAGGCGGGGTGGCGGCCGGGTCGGGCGGGCCGGCGGTTGCGAGGCGGGCGCGCGAGGAAGACGACCGGGAGGAAGAAGGCGCAGGTGGCCGCGCAGGCGGGCCGGGCAGGGGGTGACGGCGAGAGAGGGCGGGCGACGGGTGGGGCCGAGGAGGAGGAGAGAGGGGACGCGCGGCGTGCCGACAGGTGAGGCCGGCGGCCAGCGAGAGAGGCGCGGGCGGGCGGATGGGCGGCGCGCGGCGGGAGATCGGGCCGACGCGTGGCGACCGATGGAGAGGGGGAGGCGGGATCCGGCGGGCGACGTGGGCGCAAATCTGGCCGTCCACGTGGCGGCCGGTGGGAGAGGGGAGAGAAAACGATTTTTAGAAATTGATTTTGGATTTTCAAAAAAGCCTAGAAATTCCATTAAGCCTCAGAAAAATATGAAATAAATTCCTAAACTCTCAGAAAAATTCAGAGAATCTCCTGGAGACATTTGGAACTTAATAAAAATATTTCCAACTAATGTTGGTCTCTAATTTTTCATATTTTAAAATACTTTTTAATTTTAAAATACATTTTCAAACTCCAGAAAATCCAGGAAACCAAATAAAGGCAAATAAAATCCAAATAACTCCAAATGATTAATTTGACATAGAATTTTTATATAAAATCAAAATATCATTTTATTTAATAACTTTAGGTTTTCCTGAAAATGCTTTTCAAATCCAGCTTTTTCAAAACAGAAATTCAGGGCAAATCCAAATTTAAAACTTAGGCACAAGAATACTTATTTTAATTTAAATTTTTGTTTTACTTAATTTTTATTTTTTTTATTTAGCAAAAATTTGGGATGTTACACCCTCCTAGCTCGGAAGTTCTCCCATGCTTACAAGAGGAGGAGGGATGAAAGAGAGCGGACAGTCATTTGCTTGAGTGTGGTGGCCCCAACCACATTCGAGCAAACCGCCCAAGCCGGAGAAGGGCAAGAACGACTCGGCGGTTCGGGAAGGACGACTACACCGACAAGAACCGCAACAAGAAGACTCGGCTCGGGCAGAGCAAGAAGAAGTTCGCGACCGGGAAAGCCAAGAAGTCTGTTTCACGCGTCCTCACCGCTTTCGGCGACCTCGACCTCGAGGTGGAGGATGGAAGCGACAACGACGGACGGGTGACCAAGATCCCAAGAGCGGCGACGACTTCTCGGCATGTGCTTCATGGCCTCGAGGGCGAATCGAGCGACAATGGTGTACTCCAACTCGGACGAGGTATGCCCCACCTACGACCAGTTAAATCATGCTTTTCTTACGCTATGTGGTTTTCATGCTAGAGCTAGGGCTAGGTGTACCGAGTTAGAGAAGGAAGTAGATAGACTATCACGGGAGCTTACTTCACTTATATCTGCTCCCTCCCGTGATGATTGTGATACATGCTGTGCTCTGTTGGGTGACATGGAGAAACTAAGGACCTCGCATGATAGTGTGTCCTCCGAGCTTGATATTGTTAAGGTGGAGAATGTTAGTCTGCTTGCTGAGTTAGAGTTGAGTAGGATGGATGTTACCCTACTTACTACTGATGAGACTACTTCTCCCACCTCATGTGAGGTTAAGGACATTGCTACTAGAGGACCTTATGCCATGCTCCTTGATCTGCCCGAGTCTTGTGAAAAATGCAATAACTTGAAGATGAATCTAAAACGAGCAGATCATAAAATTGCTGAACTACAAGCTTCTTTGCTTGAGCCGATTGATTCATGCTTGAACTGTCCAAAGTTAACTGCTGAACTTGAATCTGTCTCAAAACTGTTTCAAAAAATGATTGACAACAACAAGAAAATGGCTCAGTATGCGACTAAGGATCCTGTTAGCTCACCATGCATTAGTTGTGATAAACTAAAACTTGAACTCGTTGCATTGAATGACAAATGTGTGAAGCTAACTAAGGACTTACTAGAGAAGCCACATTCTAGTTGTGATGTGATTGATGGTGTGGGGGAGAAGCCCCAGGGTAAGGGTGAGACGCCTAGAGATGCGAACCAACCTGCTAGTAGTAGGACTGTCCTCGAGTGGTGTGCGTGCACAAGCCATTCTTTCCTTCTTGTTGGTTCTTCTTCTGCTCCCTTACCTTCTGCTGTCTCTTCTTCTCCCTGCTCTTCTTGCACCTCTCTCTTTCGGGAGTGTCAGTACCTTATGAACACTCTCGAGAGATTTGTATGCGGCAAAAAGAAGCTTAATCTTATTCTAGACCAATCCAAGATTTGCAAGTTCAATCAAGGTCTAGGATATGATTTCTATGAGGATATGAGGAAGCATCCACCTGCTATTGTCCGACCCATCGTAGGAGGTGTGAACGAGGTTGAGCCCAGATCTGATGAGGTTAAATTCAAATCAGCGGGCTTTGTCCAGGGATCTCTGACAGCAAGGTGATTTCACTGTTGCTTGACCTCTCGTAAGCGAAGCCTCTTCGTGCTACTTCCACCTCTCGTAAAGTGAAGTACCACTTGCACCTTCTCGCGGAAGGATGGGCACTCGATCGAGAGATGCTTGAGGCGTGCCAGGATTGCGCGAAGAGACCGTGCAGAGGCACTTAGGCGTATTCAGGGCCAGCCCCAGATCCTGAGTGCACCTAAGACTAGCACGAGGTCCAGGTTTGCTTATGACGTGTTTGGGCAGCATTATGGACTTAGTTTTTCTGAGTCTTCTGGTTTTCGTCCTCATGCTGCTCCGGGTCGTGACTTCCGCCGTCCTGAGGGTACATCTCGTTTCCCCCGTCGAGACAGTTACCTACAGCGTGATCAGCATGCTGCCGGTGTTCCGACTCGCTCTCCCGTAGCAGTCGGACCCCGCAACAGCTTCAGGTCTGCTCATAGACCTTCTGCTTCTTTGAGTCACGGAGAGCGTAGGGTAGATAGAGGTTAGTCGTATTTGACTACTTCATCTGCTCCACGTGTTACTCGGTATTGGGTGCCAAAATCTCTCTTGGTTTATCCCAGTACTGAGACTTTACTCTCTGTTTGACTCAGGTTCGCGGGTAGGGAAGGAGAAGGTTTGGCTCGTGAGACTCGGTTGTTCTCGCCATATGACCGAGACTCCGTTGGTTCTCCTCCCTAGCCCGCGCTCCGGTGATGAGACGATCACCTTCGAGACGCTTAAATGCAGGTGCGTCATCGCCAAAGGTACTGTGCATGTTAATGCTTCTTTTATTCTTAAGGATGTTGCCTTGGTTAGTAAGCTGCAGTACAATTTGCTTTCCGTTTCTCAGCTTACCAATGACGGTTTCGAGGTGAGCTTCAAGAAAAACGCTTGCAAAATTCTTGATTCTTCGGGTAGTCTGGTTTGCGGGATTTCTCGTTATGGGAGAATCTTTCGTGCTGATTTTTTTGATTCTTCTGGTGATCCTCTCAGGTGCTTAGTTGCTTCTGAGTCCCGCGACCTCTCTTTCTGGCATAGGAGACTTGGTCATATTGGATTTGACCATTTGACCCGAGTTAGCGGCCACGACCTCATTCGTGGTCTGCCGAAGCTCAAAATGGTCAAAGATCTTGTTTGCGCTCCATGCCGGCACGGCAAGATGGTTGCCGCTTCACATCCTCCGGTCCATCGTGACCATGATCGATGCACCGACAGCTTGCTCCATATGGACACTGTTGGACCAACTCGAGTGCAGTCAGCTGGAGGGAAGTGGTATGTTCTTGTTGTGGTCGATGACTATTCGAGATTTTCTTGAGTGTTTTTCTTGGCCTCGAAGGATGAGACTTTTTCACATTTCCGAGGTCTTTTCAGTAGGCTTTCTGTTGAGCTCCCGGGTGCCTTACAAGCGATCCGCAGTGACAATGGCACGGAGTTCAAGAATTCCTACTTCGAGAATTTCTGTGGTGAGACAGGTGTAGAGCATCAGTTCTCCTCTCCACACGTCCCACAGCAAAATGGCGTTGTGGAGAGAAAGAACCGTACCTTGGTCGAGATGGACAGGACGATGCTTGACGAGTACTCTGCACCGCGGAAGTTTTGGGTTGAGGCTATAGCCACCGCGTGCCATGTCTCAAATCGAGTATTTCTGAGGGCACACTTGCACCGCACTTCTTATGAGTTGAGATACGGGCGAAAGCCTAGCGTCTCCCACTTTCGTGTTTTTGGTTGCAAGTGCTTTATTCTGAAGTCCGGGAACCTAGACAAGTTCGAGTCACGTTCTTGTGATGGTATCTTTCTAGGTTACTCGTCTTCTTCGCGGGCTTATAGGGTCTGGAACTGCGAGTCTAGTAAATTGGTAGAGACATGTGAGGTGACTTTTGACGAGGCCAGTCTGGGGACTAGGCCTGATATCTCAGGTTCTTTAGAGCAGTCCGAGACCATCTTCGTGGATGACGAGGACGATGGAGATGAGGGTTGTCTACCCGATCCAGTCCCTTATCCACCCCTTGAGGTGTCGTCTTCCACCGCACCTCCAGGTGATCAGCCCATGCCTTCTGCTTCCTCTGGAGCTAGTGGCTCTGTTCCTACCTCGTCAGCTCACGAGGTAGAGGTCACTTCTTCATCTCATCCTGGACCTCCCCGACATATCCATAAAAGGCATCCTTCTGAGCAGATGATTGGAGACCTGTTCGAGCGTGTTACCTGCTCAAAATCTGGCTTATCTCAATTCTGTCTCCATTCTGCTTTCATTGCCTCCTTTGAGCCCAAGGATGTTTCTCATGCTCTTTCTGATGAGTCTTGGGTCAATGCCATGCATGAGGAACTAGAAAATTTCGAGAGGAACAAGGTCTGGTCGCTTGTCGAGCCCCCGCGAGGTCACAATATTATTGGGACTAAGTGGGTGTTCAAGAACAAACAGAGCGAGGATGGAGTGGTTATTTGGAACAAGGCTAGACTGGTAGCTCAGGGGTTTTCCCAGGTTGTGGGTCTAGACTTCGAGGAGACCTTTGCCCTGTGTAGCTCGACTTGAGGCCATTAGAATCCTGCTTGCCTTTGCAGCTTCTAAGGGTTTCAAGCTCTACCAGATGGACGTCAAGAGTGCCTTCCTTAATGGAGTCATTGAGGAAGAAGTTTACGTCAGACAGCCTCCACGTTTCGAGAACCCCAAATACCCACACCATGTCTTCAAGCTTTCCAAAGCGTTGTATGGACTTAAGCAGGCCCCCAGAGCTTGGTATGAGAGGCTTAAGTCCTACTTGTTGAGTCATGGGTTTGAAATGGGTAAAGTAGACAAGACCTTGTTCATCCGCCGTCATGGCAATGACCTTCAGCTTGTCCAGATATATGTCGATGACATCATCTTTGGCGGCTCTTCTCATACTCTGGTCTCACAGTTCTCGGATGTCATGAGCACCGAGTTTGAGATGAGTATGATGGGCGAGTTGACCTTCTTCCTTAGCTTCCAAATCAAGCAGACTCGGGAGGGTACCTTCTTGCATCAAGGCAAGCACACTCGCGACCTCCTAAGACGCTTCGACATGAGTGATGGTAAGCCGGTGTCAACTCCGATGGTTTCTAAGGCCTATCTTGACCCAGATGAGGATAGCGAGCCAGTTGATCAGAAAGAGTACAGAAGTATGATCGGCTCCCTTCTTTACCTCACTGCCTCGAGACCAGACATACACTTCTCCGTGTGTCTGTGTGCTCGGTTTCAGGCTTCTCCTCGCGTATCTCACCGCCAGGCGGTGAAGCGCATCTTTCGGTACCTTCGAGCTACCATTGACTATGGTATCTGGTACTCTTCTTCTTCCTGTCTTTCCTTGAGAGCATTCTCGGACGTAGACTTTGCTGGTTGTAGGATAGATAGGAAGAGCACTTCTGGCACTTGCCAATTCATTGGCACTTCTCTCGTTTCTTGGTCTTCGAGGAAGCAGTCCGGTGTTGCGCAGTCCACCGCAGAGGTCGAGTACGTTGCTGCAGCTAGCTGCTGTAGCCAGGTGCTTTGGATGGCCTCGACCCTGCGGGACTTTGGATTGGTCATAGACAGTGTTCCACTCTTTTGTGATAACACTTCTGCGATTAACGTTGCTAAGAACCCAGTGCAGCACTCTCGGACCAAGCATATTGATATTCGCTTTCACTTCCTTAGAGACCATGTAGAGAAGGGTGACATAGTGCTCCAGTTTGTGGAGAGTGACCACCAGTTGGCTGACATTTTCACCAAGCCATTGGATAGTTCGAGGTTTTCAGCTCTGCGGGGAGAGCTTGGGGTGGTTTGTCCTTATGGACTGTAGTGAGGGGGAGTTTTGGGCTTTACTGCTTTACTATATTAATTATGCTTCTGTCTCATTTCTGTCACTTTGCATTTGGGTGCATTGGGTTTAGTCCTTCCAGCATAGGTTAGAGTGATTTTCTTGCCGAGTTGCTTAGACTTCTTACTCTTATCTTGTGCTTCCAGGATGCTGCATATTAGCTGTTTCTTATCTCACTAGGTTGAGCTCACTCACTTCTTGTAGGTTCTAGCGAGGTTGGGCCACTCTCGGGTAGGCAGTGCGTGTTTGCTCTCTAGTGTGTGATTTCTTGTCGGTGATTGTCCCGAGTCATATGGGGTAGATGAGAGTCAGTTTGAGCCATAGTTATCTCTATATCTTATCTATGGTTTAAGGACTACCTGTTTGGTCTTATTTGTGTCATGACGGTGACACTACACAAGACACTCTTACGACACTTACAATAAAAGTATCTTGTGCAGTGAATCATGGCATCACAACCGGAGGTGGAGAAGCTCTCGATGGTAGTCGGCATCGTCGGGGGGAGAAAGCAAGAATAAGAAGTGGATGAACTAGGAGCAGCTCCTCTGCTTACGTGTTCTTGGAGTGATTGGGAAAAGGGAGAGGGGAAATAAATAAGGGGCGAGAAGTGGGAGGAATCAGTGCTTGCCATTCAATGAGGAGAGAATGGATGGGTGAGATCAAAATCTTGGAGGAGATGCCACAGATCGGTATCATGGCATTATCATAGACGGTTCTAATAAAGAACCATCTGTGATAATGACACATATTAGAGATGGTTTGGTATATAAACTATCTATGATAATGGCACATATCAGAGACGGTTTGGTATACGAACTGCCTATGATAATGCTTAAAATGCATGCTCTACTCCCGCCTGTTAATATTCTGATGCATGCGACCCCTAAACTTCCACATGATTCTGGCTTTATATGCAGCATTGTGTACAATTCCTTGATACCACAAACTCAATCTCTTCTAAATAGTCATCTCCCTCATCTTCTTCACTAGATTTCTCAATAATGGCATCTACTATTCTTTTGATCTCCTTCCTCTCATTTATCAATCATGAGTTGTTCAGCCGCAACCTTACATAGGTGGTCAACAACTTACGTCTGGAGTAGCTCCTCCGCTCATGCCATGCTCTCCTTCCTCGAGTAGTTTCTATCTGTCAACTGGACCTCATCATCCATTGTCAACGGAGGTGTCTCTTTGCCACTCGGGAACAACCTCAGCCTCGTTCTTCTCTTCAATGTGTGCAAAGTGAAAGAAGCTCTTGTGACAGTAGAGAGACACATGGATAACCTTGCCGATCAAGTAGAAGCGGCCAATTATGAGGAAGCTTATCATAGTATCTTCTTTGAGATTATGGGCCATGCTAATGATTTGCCCTGGCTAAAGGTGAAAGTTGAGAGGGCAAGGACAATTTTTACGGCATTCAAGGATGCAGCCACTAATCCTCCAACTCCAAAAGTAGAAGAGGAAGCATATGAAGCCCAGAAAACTAAGATATGGGAATCTCTTTTTTATCTGAATTTGTTTTTTGTAAAAGTGACTAGTCACACTATTTGGCCAATATAAATGGAAAAATATTGCATAAAGCTGAGTTGTATGTATGTCAAATTCATACTTATCTGTTCCAGCTCAGTAGCTTATGTAGTTCGTATGACAAAGGATAACAACAAAACACAGATGATTGTAAATAAAAACCGTCTATAATATTTCATAGACGTTCTAATTAAAAGTTGTTTGTGCTAATGGGAGACATCACATACGGCTTTTAAATCTAATCATCTATGATGGTTTCATAGACGGTTCTTACCAGAAATCGTCTGGGATAGTTATGTATCACAAACAGTTCTAGCCATCGTTACAAACATAGACAAACATGCTTGTCAAACCGTCTATGATAATTGTAACATTAATGGTTCTCATAAACCGTCTGTGATGAGGTGTCCAATATAACCTGATCTATAGTAGTGAGAGGAGCTCGGGAGATGGAGAGGAGTGGAGAGGAGCTCGTGAGGTAAGAGAGGAAGACAAGGGAAGCTCATTGAGAAGGAGAGAATGTCTTCATGTGAAGGTAATATTCTCATCTATTCTTGTTTTCATCCGAATATACACAACATGTCGCTACTTATCGGTTTAGCATGTATGTGGTGAATGTATGTTGACAAATGGTAATATTTGTAGTGAGAAATCAGTCATGTCTAAGCCCACAAGATTGAAAGTACATTATGGTGTCGGTACCATTCATGAAGGTCTATATGGTGTTGACCTAAGCGGTTTCCCGTAAGTCAGATTAGTACATCTAGACGCGGAGAATGCTCTAATTGGAGATGTCCTACACTGGCTCACACGCAGCTTCTCCTTGGACCTCGGGGTGTGCAGTGTCATCCTACATAGGCTTTGGAGTCGGTCTGCCACGCAAATTCAGTGGGAGTTGAGGAGACTGATGTGCACGATTGCATGGAAGGGTTTTATGAAAGGTTGCCGGTGACGTGGATATAAGTGTGTGCTACTCATACAACCATGTCCAAAAGAAGTCGCAGGAGGACCTACCAATGGCAATCGTCTGGTTGGTGGGAGCAGCTTAGGTGCGCAGGATATGTTCATGAAGAGGATGCGGTGGCCAATGTTGTGAAGGCACAACTGGAATACCAGACACCGCATGCTGAGTCCACTAGATAGGTGAATGTAGACATTGTTGAGGCAGATCAAGAAGATCGCATAACACAGGCTGAGCCCACTAGACAAACCGATGCAGGGGAGTATGTCAACAGCATAGTGCGTCAAATGGAGATCGATGACCAGACAGCTTGGGCTAAGGAGGAAGCTTTAGAAGAGAAGGGTGATGACTCTTCCGATGAGGACGAAGGTCCCATGCGGTAGGGATGAAATAGGGTGGATGTTGAGGGTCTTTCTATGCACGACGAGCATGAATCACCGTGGGAGTACCATGGTACAGAGGTTCGGCTTCATGCAATGTTTACTGATAAGGGATCACTACATGATGCCACTAAGTTGTATGCCTTGTCCATGCAGCAAACGTTTTGGGTTCTACATTCCAGCTAGGAGTAGTACACTGTGATCTACGAGCAAGTTGGTTGTCCTTAGCATGTGCATGGATGCAGATCCAAGTATGAGACTCATTGGATTGTTTCTAAGGTGAAGGTGCACTCCTGCATGCTCAGTAGTGTTTTACCAAAGCATTGTAGCCTGGCGTCAACCTACATCGACGCTTCCAGGCACATGTTGCCTATGATCTTAGTCAACGGGATGTTTCTAACAAGAAAATACAAGAGGCAAATCCTGACAGCAATTGGCATTGATGGCAGACACGGAGGACCTCGAGGAACATCAAGTGCT
The DNA here is from genome assembly GCA_036346575.1 of Dendrocalamus sinicus. Lineage (NCBI taxonomy): Eukaryota > Viridiplantae > Streptophyta > Magnoliopsida > Poales > Poaceae > Dendrocalamus > Dendrocalamus sinicus. The sequence continues at coordinate 24,854,425 of CM070650.1, forward strand.
TCTCCCATAGGATTAAGGACCTCGTCGACATCGTGAAAGGTGTTTTGCTAGGAATAATCAGGTATTTCAGGTAAAGGCATGCAAATGCGGCACTTCATGCAGCCAACCCACATACAACGTACATGCAGGCCAAGACCGAGAAGAGTCAGTCACACGATCTTTGTGATGGGAAATACGAAGCATTGTTTCAACATGCTTCTTTGGGACAGAGCCCGATTTTGGACGACTCACTCTCTTGTTACCCAAGGTGTGTCTCGGAGATCATATGAACAAACCTAACTGCACATAAAATAATCCAAAGCTTCTTCACAAGCCATGATCTCATGTCCTCGCCGCATATGGGACTATCAACATGGACCCATCGAACTTTATGTTGGAGTACTACATGAAGGAGAGGGTGCTGCAGGCATGGTGCGGCGAGCTAAGAGGCTTTAGGGTTGTGGGCAACTTTGCCACATCAGATATTGCACAGAGGGATTGGCTTTTGGATCTTGAACTATTGAAGGGTGAGAAGGGCCGTCAACAGAGTCATCACATTAGGACGAATATGTACGAAGAGGAAGCTAGAGCGATGGGTAGATGTTGTGGCCACTGTGGCCAGGAAGGCCACACTACGAGAAGATGCAAGGCGCTTGCTGACGAATAGGAACACCGGCGGGAAGTGCAACACAACTTCTTATTGTGTGCGTAGTGGTACTAAGATTTGAAATGCTATCATATTGTAACTTCATTTGCAAACATTAATTACATTTGTACTATCAATCCATTGTCGTTAACAATGCAGGGGAAGTGCCTGAGAAATGGCCTTCTTTTGTAGCCTAAACTCTCCACTACTTTGTCACCAAATGACCACTTCTTTGGTGCCAGCAAGTAGGCATTTTGTGAGGGCAAAATGGTGTTTTGCATCCCTAATGGAAGACACATAATTGTCAGTACGAGTAACTACAGATAGTTGAAGTTACAGTAAACCCAGAGGGGCAGCTTTTGCACCACATCCTGACCTGACCAAATGAGATAGCCTTGCACAGTGACAAGAGCAAATGAGATAGCCTTGCGCAGTGACAAGACCAAATGAGATAGTCTTGCGCAGTTACAAGACTAAACGACACAGCCTTTCGCAGTGACAAGACCAAACACGGCAACCTTGCACGGTGATAAGACCAAACGAGATAGTCTTGCACAGTGACAAGACTAAACGACACAACCTTTCATAGTGATAAGACCAAATGAGACAGCCTTGCATAGTGACAAAACCAAACAGGATAGCTTTATGCAGCGACGTGATAATACATTGGTCCATGAATCGTCCGGCGTGCCGCTGCCTCGCGGATGCAAATTTGCAAAATCAAATTGAACTTGTCAAGCGTACACTATGTCGGCTTGGCCTATAAGTACTAACCCCTCTGCAGTGTGTTTTCCTACACCACAACTGCAACACTACATCGCTAGTATGGAGAATCAATAGGAGGAGATCACCTGACACGCAAGGGCTGCAGCAGCCCGAGATGAACAAGAGAAGCGTACTACGAGGCCACCTCCCCGAAATGAATCCTCCCGTAGCTCCAACCCCAACCCATACCTCAACATTCCTACTGAGCATTCGTCGCAAGACATGCCCATGGGAGAGACGACCCTCTCTGCTGGTGCAGGGATGCTTTCAAGTTCTTCAAGTCCAAGAAGCAATTAAGTTTGGGCTTGTGTTACTAGGATTGCGGTAACTATGCCTAGGACTATGCCAACCGGCTTGGGACACGGCCTACTACTGGCAGCCGGTACGGATAGGTTACAATACATTTCCCTACCAGTTCTCTTCTATGGCATGCACTAATAAGTTCTCCCCTCTTCCTGAAGTCTCCAAATCCGCTATGCGCATATCGCCAATGGATCGACCGGGAGATCCACCCACACGACCAATGGACTCTGGATTGCGAGGAGTGCGATGCCCAGACTGCACGCAAGAGGATAGAGGAGCGGGGACGTAGCGAAGATCGAAGCGAGCGTATCTAGCAGGAGACACAAGCTCATCTAGAGATGTGCAGGCGCAGGGAGCACGAGGCTCACGAGGAGAAGCACGAGAGAAAGTGCGAACTGGCGGCAAAGACTAGGGCGGCCAGCAAGGACTACAACATCAACCTTAGGAGGAAGGGCAAATGGCCACGTTCCACGCAGTAGCTCGACCCTCTTCGTCCATATGCCGCATGTATTTCTAATTCCCTATAGGCATACGTGTACTATTCTTGGTTCATTAGTCTACGTGCCATGTAACCCCCTTGTCGGATCAACTGTCATGTTATCATTACGCCATTTATCCGAAGTTATCCTCCGTGTATGAATTCTCTGGTGCATCGTAATATCATTTACCTTTCTACTTACGAATCGTTATCTCGATCGTTCTCCCAAAATTCTTCAGAAATTTTTCGCACTACAACAACATACGACGATTACAAAATATTATTGCAAGTCTAACAAATTTGTACCATTCAGAATCTATGAAAATTACAAACGGACCAACCAATATTGTCTGCCATTTTCATTTAAAAAACAACCTACAACAAGATTTGTTAAATGTATTACCTACAAAATTGCCATTTACTCCCACAATTATTTTCATCAAATTAATAAAATAATTATATTATTGTTTTAAATCGTCCAACTATTGGACGATTTGGACTAGTTGCTCAATCAGATTGGATGGCTAGGGGCTTATCGCCACGTGTCGCCTAACGGTTAGACGACTAGTCTAAGTCGCCTAACCATGAGCGACAGATAGTCAAAACTGCAAAAAAAATATATGTATAATACTGTAATTTAAAATAAAAATATATTATTTAAAAAAATTTCGGGCACACGAAGTGGGACAGGCAGTAGGACAGTAACTATGCTAGCTCTACGGAGGAGCCATGTCTCCATAGCCGTAGGAGCATGCAGCTCCATGACCTATATACGGCTGTACACTTCCTTTTGGTCATGTAACAGTGACCCTTAATTGCTCTGGTGCTCCCTATCCTTTACTCTAGAGGGGTTTATGTCATAGCTATATATGCCCTCCGAATTGGGGTCCTCTGACTTTGCACAGGCAAAGTCAGAGTGACTTTGCGCGATCTGAGCCGTCCGGCGGAAAAAGAACGGCCCAGATCAACTGTTGCTACAGTATTTTTTACTGTAGCTACGGTAATTTACTGTAGCTGCAGTAAAAAATACTATAGCAACAGCTGATCTGGGCCGTTCTTTTTCCGCCGGACGGCTCAGATCGCGCAAAGTCACCCTGACTTTGCTTTGTTGCAAAGTCAGAGGATTCGATTCCATGCCCTCCATCTTGAATTACGCAAGCACTAAGCAGAGTGACAGAGATCACTAAACTGAGTGCGAACAGTGGAAATCTGTAGAGACAGTAAGAGCAAGTTTAATAGAAGAGGTGGCTGCCACCTCTAGGACTAGCCAAATAAGCAAAAAGAGTACAAGTGGCTCATGGTGAAGGTAGCTAAGAGCAACTCCAGCAGTAGCCCTCAAAACAGGGCCCCTACTTTTCATTTGAGGGCTCTCCCTACTTTTGAGGGCCCAGTTTTTTTGCATCTACTCCAACAGCACCCCTCAAATCTAAGCCCTCAAATCCATTCCACTGCACACTGACACATGGGACCCACTCCTCATCTCATCTCCTCCCCGCGCTTCCTCCGCCGCCACCGAGCGCTCCACCCGGACCCGAGCCCCCTCCTCGGGGCCTTCTCGTCGTCCTCCTCCTCCTGCGTCTCCAGCGCGGCGGCGTCTTCCACCCGCCGATCCGCCCCACCGGCGCGCGCCGCGCCGCGCCGTCGCGCGGCGCAGACTTCTCCCGCCGCCTTCCTCCCGGCGCCTCCTAGATCTCGCCGCCACCGCCGGGGCCGCTGCTGCCTTCGCCGGGCTTCTCCTCCACGGCTTCTCCGCCTTCTCTTCGCCGCCGGCTTGGTCGCCGCCGGGCGCCGCCGCCGAGGTCGCTGGGAGTCGAGGTCGCGGAGGAGACCGGCGATGCGGAGGAGAGCGAGGTCGCGAGGAGGCGGCGTCGCGGCGAGAGAGATCGAGGTCGCGGCGGATGCGCGCAACGCGCGCCGAAGAAATCGCGCCGGGCGGCGCTGCGGGCGGCTGCGGGCCGGCGTGCGGAGGGGAACCGGCGGCGCGCACGGGAGGGGAAGAGGCGGGGGAGTTTCACGGAGGCGGGGAAAAAACGGAAAATGAGAGCCAGAGTAGGGGGGCCCTGGGAATGAGGGCTTGAAGGCCTCATTTGAGAGGCCTCCTATTTTTGAGAGCCAAGTAGGGGGTCTGCTGAAGTTCAATTTTTTGCTCTGGCTCTCAAATATGAGGTTTGAGGGCTCAAGTAGGGGGTCTACTGGAGTTGCTCTAATACAATAAGTTGAGTAGATATTACCTCTACTAAAGCATTCAAACATTTAATATTTCGTTAGAGGTGACCCTAACCCTTATTGTACTTGCTCTAATGCAAGCTCCTACTGTTCCACAGTAAGCCTAGCAACTAAGCAAGTACAGAGTCGGATCACAAAAGGCACAGAACACCCGAGAGAGAGAGAGAGAGAGAGAGAGAGAGAGAGAGAGAGAGAGAGATTCGTTTCATGGCAGAAACTGTTTGAAGAAAAAGCCGGGAAAGCAGGGCGTTGCCCATTGCTCACTGGGGAAGTACGCGTTCCCCAGTGAGACAGTGTTCCCCTCCGGCCGGCCTCTTTCTGAGCTGCGCCAAACCTTCGTCTCTAGGCTGCGGCTGCACGCATATGTCTGCTCCAATCGGCCGCGACTTCTCGCTCCTGGTTGAAATTGTATTTGAAGTACCATGTAAAAACATCCTAGATTTTATTATGATAAATCCATTGCAATTTGAAAAGTTGAAAGAGTTGTTTGATAGTCTTACATGGTTTCTGATTAAAAGAATGGCTGGTACTATTTGATCTTGATGTGATGTGTGCCCACGCAAGATTACTGCGTGTCCTTGCATGCATGCAAGTGCAGCCCTGCATCTTTTCCAGTGCTCGTACTTGTTGCATGCATGAGGACGGAATGGAGTAGCATTGTTGTCTTACATCAGTCTACACGATGAGTTTTCAGCAGTGGCGGTTCAACCGCCTGGTCACTCCGATCAAACCGGATGTTGGCAGAGATTTGACTGCTCAGCCTAAACGGTCCGACCGGTCAGAACAGGAAATTTTATCTAGATTTTTGTATTTTAATGATTGAGTCACGGAATATATTTTAGTCATTTTTCTTAGCCGTTTTATATTGCATGAGACATATTTCATCCAACGTGGATTAAATTGTGAAGAACTTATGTTCGAAAACGATTTTTGTCTTTAGATGTGCAGAGTCGTTTAGAGTCAATTATGATCAATAGCAATGATTGGGGCTATGCTCATGGAGAAGCTGAGACTCAGAACGATCGAGAATACCATATGAGACGATGAGCTCGAATATGGTATAAGAAAGACGGAAAATGTCGAAGGAAAAGTTCAAACGGCGGGATTGCACCATGTGGCTTGGACAGGCCAAGTAAACCGTGGTTCAGTGCAACCGGGACAAGAGAGACGTGGTGACATGTGACAAGCTAATGGTGCACCTACATGTGACAAGTATGATAATTGCTTGCAATGGATGATGATGACTGGGTCAACGAAGGGACATGAGAGACTTGGTGATGCGTGGCAAGGAAGGGGTACACCTACACGTAACAAGCATGACGATTGCTTGCAATGGATGATGATGACTAGGTCAACGAATGGTATTTTAATACTTTGGCCAAAATACCATAAACTATCTTGGATCAAAATCGTAGCGCATAGTGACGCTCGGGAGAGTGGTTTAGGTCAAGGTGGAGTTGATTTGATCAAGATGAATCATGATTAAGGATTTAACAAATACAGACTTTATACGCTTTGAAAAACGTGGTTAAGTGAACATGTGTGAGTAAAACTTGTGTGGGGGTTACCGGGTTTCTCCCATTGTTCTAAATGGATAGTATCTACTGAGAGGTGGATGTGGCTAGCTAGCCCATCTATAAAAAGGGGTTGGGATGGAGACATGTTGTTAACCATTCAACCCACCTCTCATATGCTCTCTTATTTTAGGGTTTGGTTTTGAGTGCTTAGTGTGCTCTCTGTTCTCCAAGATGAAGAGGCTGTAAAATATTTTTCGTCAAGCAGTAATAGAATCAATCTTTAATATTCTCCATGGCTATATCTCTATTTGATTGATTTGCTCTTGTTTTGGTTGGCTTTTCCTCTCCCCTCATCCTTTTCTTAATCTTGCTGTGTCAAGAATGTATAAGAGATGAAGAGAACCTCTGGGAATCATCCTCTACCCATTTAGGCACTTTGGTAGCAAGTTTATCAAGAAACTCGGTTTTTGCATATTTTTGATCTTCTAAGTGATTTCTTGATCTAAGGGTTTTTAAAGTGATTTCTTTGGTGTTCTTACTTACCGTGACATATGGGAACATATCCAAAGCTATCTTGGTTTTCCTCTGCCTACAAGCAAATCTTGATCACCGATTTTGGTTATAGATCATGTTTTGTGCATTCTTTCTTAAATCGCAAAAAGGTCTGAACTTTGATGTGGGTTTTTGCACTCCATGGATGGAATAGGTTCCTAACACATGAAGCAAGATGTGTACAAAGTTTCACGGCTTTTAGATCATCCAATCAAACATTACATGGATTTGAAATATCGCAACCATGTTGATTTTACTGTTCATTTACCTGAAATTACTATTCATAAAGGTCAGACTGTCCAGAGGTCAGACCGCCAAGGAGAGGTCATACTGTCCTATAGTTGGTGGTCAGACCGCCAAGGAGATGTCATACCACCCCTTAGTTGGCGGTGAAATCTCCAAGGGCTGATTTATTCAAGATTTCATGTTCTTGAGTGTTTTGCTTCATGTTTCTGGTTTTAAATCTGATTCTCAGTAATTCTATAGTTACTTTAAAAAATAATTCAGAATACTTGATCAAAAAATTTAATCGGCACCATTCACCCCCTCTGTTGCATTTTTGGTCATACAAGATTGTAGTGGGTGTTAGTTTTTCTAAATCATTCAATTAAAGAAAAATAAAAAATACGATATATCTCTACGAATAATGCAAAGAAATAAATAAAAAACAAAAAAGTCAAAATTAAGAAGTCAACACTTTCATTCCGGCTTTTGGCTAGAAGCTGAAGCCACTTGGAACGAGTACATAGTAGATAGTTAAATGCGAGCCAAAAGCTATGTTCTTTTGTGCTGCGGCTATTAGCTTTTGGCTACGGCTGATGTCCTTTGATTGTGTTTTTCGAAACGTCATTGGATGACGTACACGATTTTAGGTTCAGAAAGCCGTCTAGAGAAGTGGCTTCAAAACGCCGCTTAGAAAAGTCACCCCTATTTATTTTGACTTTCGAAGAAGCCAAAACAAAAAAAAACAGCCCAAAGACTTCCAATTTGATTCACTGTTGGTCTGTTGCTGTTGCTACTACTATGTCAATAATTTTCCTGCGTAGTAGACCTTGCTTGACCCTGCACCGAGCTCGGTCGTCTTGGCTGTGGAGCTTCAGGTTTACTCAAACCCATGCTCGACCTGTCTGCCAAAGCAGGCCAGTTTACGGTTGATATGTTGTGTCATGTAGCAGGAAACCACTGGTAACCTGCAGAGGGAAATAGTTGTGAAAAAACTACCTGATTTTGGCAAATCAGATTGAAGTTTGACTAGTAATTCTATTTTTCTTCTATGGTGCACTCCCAAATGGCAGAGCTTCATGGGACCAAGGCTCTCCTTGGCCCACTCTTTCTCTAAAAAGTTTTAGGAGAGAACTAACTTTTATTAGCTACACTAAGTTGTTAACCAGATGTTAAGTTGGTCCTTAATTTATAATCCAAAAATATGTCCTAGTAAATCTGGTATCCTACTAATGTAACTGCTAAATTAACATGAAAATGCCCCCTTTTATAACATGTAAGAGAATTACATGCCCTTGTAAACATGAAAATGCATGAGTTAGTCTCATTGTTCTGTAAATTTTTAGGGTAGTTTTCAATTTACATGTTCTTTTTCTTGGTGGTTAGTTGTGAATATTGTGTACTTTTTTTAGTAATTTGTTATTCCAATTAACTAAAAGCCAGTCATATTATAATTTGCTAGACTATGAACAATTGCAAATAGTATTATTAGACCGGTGTCGATGGGAAAGGCATGTATCTGGATTCTCGAGTTAGATCAATTCCACCAGCTAGAGGGAGCCGCCGCAGAGTGGTGGGAGAACTATTGTGCCGCTCATGAGGATCAAGACGACATCACTTGGGCTGAGTTCACAGCAGCATTTCGACATGCTCATATCTTAGATGGAGTGATCGAGATGAAGAAGGAGGAATTTCGTGAGCTACAGCAAGGGAGTATGTCAGTAAGTGAATATCTCAACAAGTTTACTCAACTAGCTCGCTATGCACCGGAGGACGTCGCAATGGATGATGCCCGTCAGAAGAGATTCAAGAGAGGATTGAACCCGGAATTGAAAGTTCAAGTGGTGGGGAACAATTATGCCAGCTTCCAAAACATGGTAGATAAGCCCATACTTATTGAAGAGTCTCGTCATGAGATGGAAGAATCTCAAAGCGGAAGATGATTCACCAAGGAGTTCAGTCGCAACAGTCACAAAGAGTCAGATTAAACACAAACCAGCCATCTCGGGTACCGCAACAGTCCGATTTCAGGACTCCAGCTCCAATGCCTCATCATGGTTTGGGACCACGCACTATTAATGTCAGCAATCTGCCTCAGAGGGACCGAAGCCCAGTAATTCCATATAATTGTTTCAAGTGCAAAGAGCCAGGTCATTTCGCTCGCAAGTGTCCACAGAAGCGTCGTGCAAACTCGCCAGTTCCGTTCAACCTTGGAAGTACCCCTGCCAAGACTCCAGGAGCAAGCCGTGGAATGTCATCAGATCAGGAAAGTCAGATACCTCAAAGCGTTGCAAGGGGAAGCTTAAACAATGTCGTCTCCAACGTCGCACCTGGTAACCTATTCTTTTAGTGAGCCTGAATCTCGGGGTCGAGATTCCGTTTAAGGGGGGAGGTTTGTAACATCCTGATTTTCAGAGCCTTTTTGAAGCTTCTAAAAATAAAATTCACTATTTGGATTTTTCTAAAATTAATTAAAGCTTAATTGGAATTTTTATTAAATAAAAAGATTTAATATGATTAAATTAAATATTAATATTTATCAAAAATATTTTATTTGTGCTCCTTGTGTCACAAGGAATTTTTCTGCTTTTTCATGGATTTTTCGGAGTTTGTTTGAGCTCAATTTAAAATTCTAAAAAAAAAGAAAAAGGAAAATTCCCGTTGGGTCACCCATCGCTATGGGCTGAGCACGCTTAACCCTAGACTTTTTTTAGCAAATCAGCTACCAAGTCTGCCACTTCTCTTTCCTGATGCAAGGCCACCTTTCTTCCCTTTATTCCCTTGCAAGCTATTACACTATTCATCTTCTCCAACGGCAGGCAGAGATCGATCGGGCTGCACACAGTTTTCTTCCTTTTCCTCTCTCTTCATAACTTCCAATCCGGACTTTATTTCAATGTCCTCGCAAAAGGAAAATTGTGCCAAATCACGTAAGAAATCTACCCTAACTGGTCTCTTTCCGTTTCGTTCATCCGTTTGTCTTTTATCTCCTATTTTTTGAAACGGACTCTAAACCAAAATCCACAAATTGAAGTCGGTTTCTACCTCTACCAAGCCTATAAATACGACACCTTGACCCCCTAAACTCATCCCAAGTTGTGTCAAGTCCCCTCAAAGGCCAGAACACCGTCGGCACCGAGGCCCTCCAGTTCCAGTCCCGAATTTGCTCGTCGTGTCTCGAGCTATTCGGTGAGTTTCTTCATGATCCTTTCGCGTCACATTGTGCCATCATATTCCATCTAGCTTCTTGCCAAGTTAATTTGATTTTGGTGTAGCCAATCTCCCGGAATCGAGTTTTCCCGAATGTAGGTCAAGACCGCTTCCTGACGTCGATTCATCGCCTCCGGTAAGCTTTAGCCTGCGCCGTAACTTTTTTTAGACTTGCCTTGCCGTGTTCTATGCCGTGCTTACTTCCTTTTCCCCAAAAAGCCTCCACAAATGTTTGCCTCCGAACCTCGCCATGGCCGCCAATGGCATCTCATGTCCCCATCTATCCAGTAATGTTTTCCCCAATCCGTTCGCGTCACATCGTGCCAAACTATCTCAGGTAGCTACTATCCAAGTGGTTTTAGATTTTGTTCACCGATCACCAAGATATTAGGTTTTTCCTTTTTTCTTCCCGACGTCGTTCAAACATCGATTGCGCCGTCTCCGATGGGTTTCCGGCCGAGCCGACAATTTTCCTAGCTTCGCCAAGTCGCGTTCTAGCCCGTGCTCACCCTACTTCTCCATGTCCTATGCCCGAGTTTTATTCCTCTCTCCTAGTATTGGTAGTTAATGACCTAATTGATTATTTCCTCCTTGATAATTTGAATACCATGATTCTATTGTCACCATAGGATGGGAGATTATTTAGTGATACAATATTAGTTGTCACATGGGTTGTGCGTCTAAATTGCTTAGCCATGCTTATTGTTAGTACGTTGGGTCTATCATCACATGTGGTTAATTAATCTTGACTTAATGATATACTTGAACATGGTGATCAACCACAGTTATAAAATTTGATTGCCATGACATGGGTAGTGTCATTGGTGTTGGATATACAAAATTAGTTTTCACTTGGGCGAATGATCGTGCAGTAAAGGGGAGAAGTGTGGTTAACACTTCAGAGATGTGGATGCTTCGCCTGGGTATTGCTTAAGGACTTAACTTTGTGCGCCATTGATCTGAGCCTTACTGCACAACCACATGTCTAGTATGGGATAGACCTAGCTGATTAACTTGCAAAGGTTTAGTTCAGATATCACCATTGGTAAGTGAGAATCAGGGGTACTGGTTTGCTCACAGTGAGGAACAGGGTTACTGTACTCATACGGCGCAAGAGGGGGCTTCTGACTATGGTGGTTAACCCTTCAACAGTGAAACCTTAGCGGGTGATGTCTAACTAGATTGGAGTGAGGTAAAGGCTTTGTGATAATTTATCTGGGTCTCATGCCTAAAGAAGCATGCTGGCTATTAAGTTGACTTATCTCTTACGGGTAAAGTTGTGCAACCTCTGCAGAGTGTAAAACTATTCGAATAGCCGTGTCGTCAGTCATGGACAATGCTCGGTGATTTCACACGAGGGGTAGAGTTTTCATAAAAACCTGGTTGGGTTAAGTTGGGAAGTGAATGGTTAGTTCACGGGTGTTCATTTCATGGATCTTGGTTCATGGTGGATTTCTTGGGTGAATGGTCAGTTCACTTGTGGTTGGTCTCAATTCCTTTGGTTACTTATTTATTTTCATTTACAAAGTTTGCTTTTCAATCTACTTATTGTATTTACCTGAAATTGTTGCTTTCTGCAAAATTAACCTTTCAGCCATCCTTTGGTAAGGCTTGCATACTATATTACATTCTTTGTTACAAACAACTTGCTGAGTACTCTATGTACTCACGGCTTCATCCATATTTGCTCAGTTGAGGAAGAAGGACCAGATCAGCAGGAGCTACTAGAAGGAGGTTACTTCGATGACTTCGCGAATTAGGACTTCGCTCCCCAGTCGATTGCCTGTGGGCATGTCGAATGGCTACTACGTTTATTTCTGGTTTTCCGCTGCTAGCTTCTTTAAGCCTTTCAGGCTATTAATTGTAAGCTTGGCCATAAGATCGTACTCTGATAATTATTAATAATATTTGAGTCTTTTTCTAGTAAATCGTGATATGATCGATATTTCATCTTTGTTTATACTGTGTGCACTAGCGTGATCCTGGACTAGTGCAGAATACATAGGAGAGTCCGGATTTGCATATTCGGGTCTCTACACCGGTCATCTCCCTTCTCTTTTTCTTCTATCTCTCCCAACCAAATTGTCGTCGCTAAGTTAGATCTAGTCGTGGTCACTCATATCCAGTCTCTTCCATCCAAATTCAGTCATCGCTGCTTAGATTAGGTCACCTCCGCCAAGATCCACCTCCTCCCTTGATGCGGCACCAAGTAATATTAATACTTTGAGTGTGTTTTAGTAGTGCATACTGGAGTTTCTTCTCAAAGTGGTGGCAAATTGACGTCACGAGCAATCGCCAAGAGGGAGGGAGGTGAGACCAACCAAGGGGAGGAAGAAACACTAGCGCATGACCTAGTTTAGGTGCATGGGGGAGATGTACTGAGCCAAGGGACCGCATGGGAAAAACTAGCGCATGGTGCGCGTGAGAAAGGCATACGTCCCAAGAGAAAGAAGTCTTCAGTTGAGAGAAGAAGTGGTGTAGGGACTTAGTTGGTGCGTGCAGGAGGAAACAACCGTGTGTAATCCAGTGGCGGAGCCAGGTGTAATATCCCGGAAGAGATTCGACAAATAATCGATTAATCGGAGAAAAAGGATCTTAAAGGGGAGAATAAAATAGTGTTTTCAGGGGGGTTTTCTGAATTTTTCAGACAACCTGGGCCTGGGCCAAGGCCCAGGAGGGAAACCAGCCAAGAGGGGGGGAGGCGCCCACCCCCTCTAACCCTAGCCGCCTCTTTCTTTTCCCCTCTCCCCCCTTGTGCGCCCTCCCCTCTGCCTTGCGCCGTCCAGCAGCGCCTCCTCCTCCCCTCTCCTCCATTGCCGGTGATCAAGACCACCAATGGATGCCGAATGATCGGGGGAAAGGATTAAGGCGCAGCTAGGCGATTGGGTTCGGAGGAAGGGAAGAAGAAGAAGGGGAAAGAGGAAAAGAAGGAGAGGAGGAATTCGTGGAGTGTACGTGGTATTTCTACAGCGATTCGCCAAGGGTAATCCCTGTTCTTCCCCTAATAGATGTATATTCTATTGCGTAATCAATGTCGGTATTCAGGACTGCTAGATCAGATCGGGTTAGTCGGCTGTTTTGGGGAAGATTCGTGGGGATTTAGGTCTGGACTTTGCCTAGAGAGTTGTAGAGGATGTCATTATCTTTCCATGAAGTGCTAGAACGCGTTATTCGGACCTCTGTAGCAGAAGTTATGATTTTATTAGCGGGACTGTTCTGCGGATCGGTGGGTTTTCCGTCAGGTTTTGGGAGATCGAGTTTTGCGATTCGATATTGGGAGAATCAGGGAACCCCCGTATAATGAAAGTTGTAGGTAATTGTCTTAGCTTTCCAGAAAGTCCAAGAACTCGTGATTCGGACACTCGTACAGGAAGTTATGGTGTTTTTAGTGCTCTGTCCAGAGAGCCTGACGAGAATTGGATGTTTTAAGAAAACAGGATGGTGCGGGTAGATTATGACCGAATCAGGAAGGCTCAACAACTAGGTTTAGTTAGATAATTTAATTATATTTCCAGAAAGTCTGAGAACGTCCTATTCGGACTTCTGTACCAATAGATATGAATTTTTGAAGTTGACTGTCCGTAGTGGGGGACAGGATGGCCGAAAGGATTTGGGGCTTTGAATCAAACTAGCATGTTGGGTTAGTTTGGGGGAGTTTTTATTTAACCTAAAGACTTGCCACTGTTGTCTTAGCAATCATTATAATTATTATTCAGGAGGAGGACGGATTCCAGGGGCCGCGCCTTCTGATCATTCTCCGTTTTCTCGGGGTTAAGGCAAGTATAATGATGGTTTAAATTTTGTAGCATGGATTGTTGCTGTTTGTTGGCGTGTAGATGTTTGATCCATGTTATGAGAATTTGTGGACTTGATGATGTTAGTGATATGTTGATATTGTTTATGCTCGATTGCAAGTGAAAGAGTTCATGAGAATTTCTGATGCATAGATGTTGTGAATGCACGTTTCTTTGTTAAGACATTCACATTTGTGCATTATGCTGATTTATTGAAGTCTTGGTCACGAGATGACCAAGCGTCGAGGTCCCCGTCATGTTGATGACGTGACGGGCTAAAGGTCCCCATACTTGAGGAGTATGGGCACTGGTCCCTGTACGGAGAGTGCAGGCATGGGTGTGCATTGACGGATGCACACTCCGCGTTACATAAAATGCGCAAGAGAAGAGATAAAGAGATTTTTGATCATATTGCATAGCATGTTTATTCATATGATTGATGGATGAATTTGTGAAGTGATGTTCACTTTTATCCTTGCTGCCATTATTTATATTTGCTGAGTCTTTGAACTCACTCTTGTTGTTGTTTGTTGTTGTGGTTGTTGTTTGTTTTTACGTACCTACATGAGATCGGCATACATGGGAATAAAGAGGGATTAGTTTTGATGCACATGCACGGTCTATTCACCATGGAAGGAAGAAAGAACATTAAACATTAACTGCTGAATAATTTAAGTGGTATTTGATTATTGTCAATCAGGTTCAATGTGTAATAAAGAATAGAACTTATTTGCTTTGATTCCGTTCTTTATCTAAGTAGTATGGTTATGAGTGCGATGGTGATCATAACCCAGTTTTGCTTATAAATGAACTTATTGCTTATTGGTATTCATATCGATTGATTATGCTTGTTGAAACCTTTGATTTACTCAATAAACAAAGGAAGTTCTCGAAATTTTGTAAGATGAATATTAGTTTCCTTATTATGTTATTAGTTTGGTAGCATTCCGGTCATTGATTGGTGGGGTGTTACACGAGAATTTTACATGTGGGGCCACCAAGTACAATTAATAGATTGCTATAATCGAATGCGGGAAAGATGAAGATTGGATATACTTTACCAAATGTATCACATATAAAGTCATGGTTTCATATTTTCATTACATAAAAGTTGCTGCAGGCAAAAGTATTCATAGGAACTAACCTTTTTCATTTTAGTCTTACTCTGCGTGTCTTCATATTATAGAAATTATCAATAAGTGTATCAGTTGTGAACTCAATTTCAATCTCCTTCTCAATGTAGATTATCAAGCAATCTCTTAGAAATTCATCTCCCATTTTATTCCGGAGTCTTGTCTTCACAAGTTTCATTGCAGAGAATGCACGTTCTGACGTAGCTGTCGAAACTGGTAGAGTTAGAACAAGCCGAATCAATATGTCAAAGAAAAAAATGCTTAGTATTTGCCATCTATAAAAATGATT
The DNA here is from genome assembly GCA_036346575.1 of Dendrocalamus sinicus. Lineage (NCBI taxonomy): Eukaryota > Viridiplantae > Streptophyta > Magnoliopsida > Poales > Poaceae > Dendrocalamus > Dendrocalamus sinicus. Next base: position 24,869,539 of record CM070650.1, read on the forward strand.
TGGGACAACAGATAAAAAATGAGGGACGTTATATAACCTGTCAATCAAATAATAGTCATTTGACTTTCTAGTTTCAGCTAGTCGACGGCATAGATCAGCAATAGTTGATAAATTCAGGCGTGGATTTGTGAGGACATCAAGCTCATAATGTTGTAATTGATGTCTCAAATTATTTCTTTCTTGTTCAGAAAAATCAGCAGGATAGAACTTTGAAGCTAGCAAGCAAATATCATCAATTTTGAATGATCTAAATGAATCTCTAGGATCCAAAGATGTACACAAAACGAGAAGCTCTGTGGCTTGTTCACTGAACGTGCTATTTAACTCATGTAATTGTTGATCAACAGCAACTGTGAAAATGTCATATTTGTAGTGATGCTCAACCGATAGCTCATTCTCAGCCAATACTCCAAATTAGAATATACAAAAATACTTGTAGCTTCTATAGAGTATAGGCTACAGCCTACATGAACTAAATAAAAGTGATTAACAAAACAAGATTATTTTACAAAGTATTGCTAAGTTACCTTGATCAACTTCTCACTGATTGACTGGGCGCCTCCGCCGGCTCCGCGCCTGGCCGGTTGCCCTGTGCCACGAGGGTTAGGGATTTTTTATTTCTCAATTGGGGGAAGACGAGGAGGCAAGGCGGCGGCGAAGGGCGCTCCGTCTCCCCGTTCCGTGTGAATTTCCCATGACTCCGTGAGTGCCGAGCGAACGAGATGTGCCTGTGCGTTTGTGCTTTCTGCATTGATGGCCCAGGCCTCACGACACTAGCTACCAGGCCCAAATAAAATAATCGGAAGCCCATGTAAGTAAATTAGTAAAAGCAAACAATATCAAATTAATTAGACCCAATTACAACATAGGGGTTAAAAATTTTCAGCAGCGTTGGGGGGGCCGTGGCCCCTGCTGGCCCCCTCTAGCTCCGCCATTGGTGTAATCCAAGGCAATATGGGTGCAAGAAGACTTGGTTTTGTGAGCCCTATGGAGGAACTACCCAGGTGGGAACAACATATGATCCAAGAAGATCAAGCCATGAAAATACACAACTCAAGCCAGGACACCAAGCCAGGGGGTTCCTTCTTGAGCCTCAAGAAAGCGGATGCAATCCGAGTTGGTCTTTTGGCCGTGCACACCGATTGGGTGGTTGGCTTGTCGTGTGGAGTCAAGGAACCGAGCTACTTGCAAAGAGATATGCCAGGTTTGGAGGCTTGTTAAATTATATGGTTAGGTCTAGAATATTTTTGATGATGAATAATTAATAATGTTGCTTATTAATATTATTTGAGACGTGTGGCGTGTGTGGATTTATGTCGGTCAAGTTTGAAAGAACTTTGTGCCAGGAAAAGATATTATTTTGGTTTTTGCATGTGCAGTGTAACTCAGAGGCAATCATGGTCTATGGCGAGGACTAGGAGATAGCTTGATGCAAAGTCAGGATGTAGAGGGTTAAGGATGCTGGAGGAGACGGTTATACTCAAGTTAGGGCATGTGGAGATGAAAGATGGATGATATGTGTTGGAACTACGGAGATACGCTCTGGACGATACAACATGTGACAATTTTATAGTGTCCAAAATTGGGTAGTGTGGCAAACGTTAAAAAAACCCGTGTTACGTAAGAGTTTCGGGTCTTTTATGTGTTGAAGTTGGATAAAAACTCGTTTGGGTTCTAAACTATAAATAGAGATAGAGTTAGGGCTTAACCCAAAGGCTGAGAGATACAAATTTTATGCTAGAATTTGAGAGGTGCTATAAAGATATTTTGTAGCAATAAATATGATTTACCAAAAAAAAATAGATCTATTAGAAGAAAAAAGGGCCAGAGCCGCGGCACATCCTCTTCGTGGACTCGGTCTGACGTGCGTCCTTGCGTCGCGGCATGCATTTTCTATGGTCAACATCATCCGCGTGCATTACCTCGGTCGGCGTCGTCTCATCTTGGTCTACGAGGAGCACAGGCTTTTGATTTTTTTTTTTTTTTTTTTTTTGCAAAGGTGCTATTGAGGTGCTTCATCAACTGCAGTCGTCAGACCCCACGGGAGAACAGCCACGCAGCCACTTATTTTCTCTACTAAGCCAGCCGAAGTATGCATGATTATTGATTGTAAGACTGCATGGCCGAATTGATTGCCAAGCCAGGTGTGGTCTGCATGGTCGATTGATTGCATTACTGCATGCCTAGTTGATTGCACAATTGGTGTAGACATTACTCTGATCTAGCCAAAAGAAAAAAAAAAGAAAGAATAGAAGTTAGGATTGACTGTTCCGTTTCTTATTCATCCGCTGGAAAACGCATACAAAGAGATATACAAATCATTCATTAGTATAACATTCCAAGTTGAACAATATTTTTTCCCTTTTGCTTTTTTTTATATTCTTGCTGTAATTGGCAAGTTAAAAGAGCAGAAGATAACAAATTATGAAAAAAAAAGTTTCCTTTACAAGATTACAATTATTCATCCTACTTTGATTGTCATCGAAGATCGTCCCATTCGGCTAAGCCAGCGAAGAGGAAACGAAACCAACCGAGTTGGATTCAAGGAGGAAAGCTGAGGGATACCATTGATTGTGGCTGTCTCCTTACGAGCGTCCCAGGCGCCGGCGACGGCACCCCTTGTGGCGTAGCATACTCTTGACGTTGATAATACCAGCTGTTCGCTGTCGCCATCAAACCTGTAGACGATAATTCCGTTAGGACAAAACCTGAAAGATGATCACGGCCCTGAGTATAAGGAACCGGAGCATGAGAAGCTGCCATGCATTTCCATTTTTTTTTTTTGGAAGATTAGCAGGAGGTCTGCCATTCACTATAGGAGAAACAGATCCAAAAATTACAAACGGGCTAAGAACAGACCAAGAAGCCCGTGAACATAAGCTGGAAGCCACAGCACACAAATGAAAGAGAGAGAAGGAGCTACTCGTTGAAGTGGAAATTATTCTCTCTCTCTAAATTTCTCCATTTGCTACCTTCCTCAACTGAAGTGTACAATGATTCACCCAGCAGACATGCGGTAACTTCACCACGAGCTCTCCATTCCTCCAAGGTGTACGAGCAACCTGAGCAGCGAATTTCCCGGTTTTCCCCAACTGTAATTGCGTTCTACCGCAAACCTGCCATGGATGGATTAATGACACAGTGAATTAAGGCACCAATTCGTGAATGAAAATTGATAGAGAAACTATATTGAAATATTCCAGTAACTTAATTACTTACAGATAGATGACCGTAACTTTACCCTGAAGTTAGTCTATAGCAGATTTGGAGTTGGCCGTAACTTCACTATCTCCATCAAGCATTCAATACTGCAGACTATTCCACGGCCACAGTTACTGTAGGTAAGACACAGCCGAGTCTATAGGAGATTTGGAGTTGGCCGTAACTTCACTATCTCCATCAAGCATTCAACCCTCCAGACTATTCCATGGCCACAGTTACTGCAGGTAAGAGACAGCGGCATAGGTGTGGCAATTTAAGGTGGTGCCGTGAACTCTCAGAGGTACAGAATTAGAACCAATTCCTAGCATAGCTATGGAGCCCTTGTCTTTCACAAAACTTGCTTCGCTCACCATACTGATGGCCACTGCCACAATTGTCTCGGGCGCTGCGGTGCTGCCATCCCTCGAAGAACAAGCCGGAGAGCTTCTTGCATGGAAAGCCACTTTCCCAAACCAGCATGCCCTGCAATCCTGGGGAAACAAGACATGGCCATGCAACTGGCGTGGCATCAGGTGCAGTACACAAGCAAGGCACCCAGTGATTACCAAGATCTCTCTGCGGGGGATGCGGCTGAGAGGGACACTTGATGCCCTCAACTTCTCGGCCTTAACAACCTTGACGGGTCTCGAGCTCCCACGCAACAGGCTTACCGGGAGAATTCCTCCGAATGTTGAGCTCCTCGAAGCGCTCAATGCTTTGGATCTGCACGGCAATCAGATAAGAGGCCCGATTCCACCTGTTTTGGCGAACCTGACAAACCTGCGTTTGTTAATGCTCCACGACAACAAAGTTTCTGGTGAAATACCAAGGCATATAGGTGAACTAGATAATCTTGTGAAACTAAACTTGTCAAGCAACTACTTGACTGGTCCTATCCCTTGTGAAATAGGCCACCTAAAGCACTTGGTTAGGTTAGATCTATCTGACAATAATTTTTCTGGTTCAGTTTCCTTTAGTCCAGCTAACTCATCCATGCAAAATCCTACCAATAACTTTTCATATCAATCCATTCCTGGAGTTACTGCAAAATTAGAAAACCTTAACATACTAGCAATATCCCAAAACAAACTAGCAGGCCCCTTTCCCCAAGATATACTAAAATTAACGAACCTAGAGTACCTAGACCTTAGTCTAAACAACTTTTCAGGTTCTATCCCAAGCAATATAGATGACTTGCACAAACTCGCAACCTTGTATCTCGGGGGTAACAACTTTTCTGGGCACATACCTCGAGAATTAGGGAAATTGATGAATTTACAACACATGGATCTTGGCGACAACACACTAATAGAGTCTATTCCAAATAGCTTTGGGAATTTAACTAAACTCACTGCCTTGTACCTTTATGAGAATCAATTGTTTGGATACATTCCTCAAGAATTAGGGAAATTAATGAATTTACAAGACCTGATGCTTAGCGACAACAAACTGATGGGTTCTATTCCAAACAACATTGGGAATTTAACTGAACTCACTACTTTGTACCTTAATGGTAATCAATTTTCTGGATACATTCCTCAAGAATTAGGGAAATTAATGAATTTACAAGACCTGTGGCTTAGCAACAACACACTAACGGGTTCTATTCCAAACAACATTGGGAATTTAACTGAACTCACTACCTTGTACCTTTTTTATAATCAATTTTCTGGATACATTCCTCAAGAATTTGGGAAATTAATGAATTTACAAGACCTGGTGCTTAGCTACAACAAACTAACAGGTTCTATCCCAAACAATATTGGGAATTTAACTGAACTCACTACTTTGTACCTTCAGGGTAGTCAATTTTCTGGATATATTCCTCAAGAATTAGGGAAATTAATGAATTTACAAGACCTGATGCTTAGCGACAACAAACTGACGGGTTCTATTCCAAACAACATTGGGAATTTAACTGAACTCACTACTTTGTACCTTCAGGGTAATCAATTTTCTGGATATATTCCTCAAGAATTAGGGAAATTAATGAATTTACAAGACCTGGAGCTTAATTACAACAAACTAACGGGTTCTATCCCAAACAACATCGGGAATTTAACTGAGCTCACTACTTTGTACCTTGATGCCAATCAATTTTCTGGATACATTCCTCAAGAATTTGGTAGCTTAATGAATCTCACGGAGTTGCAACTCGATGGTAACAATCTCTCTGGTGCCTTGCCACGGGAATTGTGTGCGGGAGGCTTGCTCCAGAGATTCACTGCTTCTGACAACAACCTGAACGGACCCCTTCCATCAAGTTTCATAAATTGTAGAAGCCTAGTCAGAGTTCGTCTTGAAAGAAATCAACTAGAAGGAGATATCTCTGAGTTGGGAGCTCATCCAAATCTTGTGTTTATGGATATGAGCTCAAATAAATTATTTGGCCAATTATCTCATCACTGGAGGGAATGTCATAATCTTACCATGCTACGCATCTCAAACAACAATCTCACGGGAAAAATACCCACCAGCATGGGGCAGCTGCCTCAACTAGGGAAATTTGATGTTTCATCAAACAAGCTTGAAGGAGAGCTGCCAAGTGTACTGGGAAATCTAAAAAAACTGTACCACCTGAGCCTTGCAGACAATTTGCTCCACGGAAGCATACCACAAGAAATTGGAGCGCTGTCCAATTTGGAGTATCTGGATTTATCATCTAATAACCTAAGTGGGTCTATACAAGGATCAATCAGGCATTGTTTCAAGCTTCAACTTTTGAATTTAAGTCACAATAACTTCAAAGGAAGCATCCCTATCGAGCTAGGGATGTTAGTCAACCTACGTGAGCTGTTGGATTTGAGTCATAATTCATTTGTTGGGGTCATACCAAGGCAACTAAGTGGTCTGAACATGCTAGAGATACTGAATTTTTCACACAATGAATTGAATGGCTCCATTCCATCATCCTTTCAGAGCATGATAAGCTTGACATCAATGGATGTATCGTACAATGAACTGGAAGGACCAGTCCCACAAAGTAGGTTCTTTGAAGAAGCTCCAATTGAATGGTTCATGCATAATAAGCTGTTATGTGGTGTAGTGAAAGGATTGCCTCCTTGTAGTCCTACTCAAAGTGGAGAAAAAAGGAAACTGTAGGACCGAAATAGGCAACAGAGGGGGGGGGTGAATGGTGCCTTCAAACCTTTCCAAGAATTCACATAATCTTCTTCTCCGATAGCTACAGGAGCTATGAAGCAAGATGATGAATGAACACTGGAAATCGAGAGATCAGAAACAGCGGAAGAAGAACAAACTCTCTGCCAGATCAGACAAGAGACAAAACATCAATAGATCAAGGCAGATGCTCGGCCGAAGTCCAGAGCGATCGAAGCTTCACTGTGTGATCACTCAATTCTCTGCTGTGATCAAAGAGACCAAAAACAGTTTCAGAGCAGTTGAGACTCAGTAGTGAGTAACCGATCAACAACTGAAAGCAAAGATCAATAGACTAGGCTGATAACAGAGAAATATACACACAACCGCAAGCACCAGAACTTGTGAAACTCTTTACACCTGCGTCAATCGACCAGGAGATTCCGACCATAGACTAAAATGACCTCTGGTCATGAAATTACAGACCAGTCGAAATCTCTCTCTACAACCGAGAAGAACAGCAAGGACGAACTCAAAACAGAGGAACTCGATGCGCGCGACCATGAGACGCAAACACTCTTCGATTCAAACATTTGCTCTCAGGAGTGAACTGACCAAATGGTCTTGAGACTAATTCCCCGTTCAGAGCAAATCAAGACCAAGCCTCCTCAAACCAAGAACGTCCGAGAAAGAACAAAATCGCTCGTGGGACTAGAATAGCCAAGATGGCTTAGAGTACAACCCACATGATACTGCGATTCAAAACACTCAATGAGATCAAGACAAGAACAAGAGAGAAGATCGAATAGAGAAACTGCAAACAAAACAATTAAACACAAGACAGTGAACACAACTCAGAGTTTTCATTCCAACCATCAAGGAGTACAAGGAGTCTCGACACGCCGGAGAGCATAGAAAGGAGCTCACACCTCTTCTCTTTCTCTCTTTCTCGATTATTCATACATGGATTCTCCACTCATCCTCTCTCAATTCCAAGAACACACTCACACAGACTCCCATGGGAGGAGGCGGTGCCTCCAAGGCCCACCGCCAACCCACTCAAACTCGTGCCTCCTCTCCCTTTTATAGCCTCACACCGAGACTAACCTAATGGATCCATCCATTAGTCCACACTGGGCTAACCCAGTAAACACCCTCCTAACACCGGGTTTTACACCTCGCTTACCCACTAGCGAAAACAAGCTTCCAAAGCTTTACCCGTTAAACCCAACGGTTCCACCGCTTTGCCCGTTAGCGCCAACAACTCCTGTGCATTGGCAGAGACACGCCTTCCTTTGCAGCTTTCCGCATTCCCAAAATGCCACTCCGCTGCCTTCCTGAAGCTTCCTCCTACCTTGCCGTCCAAGCTTGCAACCACCTCGCAAGACTAGGTCTTCTTCGGCTTCACCCAGTCGTTCTGGACCTCAACATCTCCCATGTCTAGTCCCGACCACTCCAAACCTCACCAAGACTTGTCTCCAAGGTCCTCTGGCAGCTCCAGCTTCGGTTCCTCATCTCCTCGGCTTGCAACCACCTCACCAGCCTCGATCATCTTCGGCGCCTCCAACCGTCTGGACCTCAACACCTCCTGTGCCTAGTCCCGGTCCTCCCACGCCTCACCATGAAATAGCTCCGAAGTCCTGCAGCCACACAGACAAGCAAACCGTCACATAGCACCGCACCAGACAACAGACAAACCATCGGTACAACCAACAAGTGTCACAGCACACAACCTGATCGTAAATCCCCTACGACCACTCGAATGCACAACTCAAGAAATGGTCGAAGCCCTGGAACACTTCCCTGCTTCCTTCGACCACACAACATGTCGTTACGACCGTCTCACAGCTCACTACGACCATGCGGACACATGCCACAACCATTGCTAGCCGCTACGATATTATCGCATAAGGACCATACCCCATACGACCACTCTGTTGCGCGAGCGCAGAAACCCTCCACTCACAAGAGCCTTCCCGCGACCTATGACCACTCACTAGGCTGCTACGATCGCCAAGACACAAGCTACGACCATTGTAAGCTTGCAACGATTACCACACAAATGCTACGACTACTTACTACCAAGACGGTCGCTAAGATCACAAAGTCGAATCAACTCCTCGACTACCAAGTCGTAGAGCCGACATCAAGTCATGAGCCTTTACGACCACCAAGTCGTAAAGCTCGATCGACCACCAAGTCGATCCCACGACTACATAACCATCACCAAGTCGAATCACCTCGGTAGACCACCAATCGATCGCCTAGGATCACCGATCACACAAAGCTTCGACTTCGCACTGATCGCTACAACTACCAAGATGTAAAGCGGATCACCAAGTCGCATCGAGCCTACGACCGCACACAACAACGCTACAACTTTATCGCTCAAAGTCTACGACCTCATCCCAAGTCGTTCTGTCATCTGACCGATCGAAATGATGAACCAATAAATGCACGAGGTCTACGACTTCACCTCGGGCACAACTGACCGCCTACGACCCCAGAAGACTGCATCTGACGTGCTACGAGTGATTCCGACCGTTACCGAGCACTTCCGACCGTGTCCCGTTGCATTTGGACCGCGTCCGATCGCTCCTCACGCCCGTCCAACTGCATCACAACGTGGTCGTAGGGCGCCGACTACTCAACGTGGTCGAACGCCCGAGCGCCGACTTCCGACCACAGCAATCGTAGATTCGACTTACGACCTCAGACCACGGCCAATGTGGTCGTAGCTGCTTCCGATGGCCTTCGACCATAGCCAGAGTGGTCGTAAACGCCACAACGTAGTCGTACAGCCTTCCGACCACGACCAAACCAAACGTAACCTCTTCTGATGTTCTCCGTTCACACCCAAGGTGGTCGTAAAGCTATCTGGCGACCTCCGACCATGGCCAATGTGGTCAAAGAGGCTTTCGATCAGGGCCAAAGTGGTCGTAGCGAGGTTTTCGGCTTCCGATCGCCGTCGGTGTGGTCGTAAACAAAGATGGTGACTTCCGACCACGGCCAAAACGGTCGTACTCTCTTCGGTGCCCTTCGACCATGACCAAAAAGCGCTGCGGTGGTCGAACACTTCAACCGCTCAAGACAACAAACAATGTGGTCGTAAGGCTATTGCCAAGCAAGTCGTAAGGGCTTAGGAACCAACAGAGAGACCCATTCTCCTCTCAAACTTCAAAACCAAACTCAATCTCACTAGATTAAGAGTCAATTACTCATCACAACCATGAGGCGACCTCCACATGGTCTCTCAATCTCCCCTTGATGAGTATATTGACAAACACGAAAAAGGCAAGAAGATGAGTTTGTTTTGAAAAGAAAAGGAAGGAGAGATGCATGAGCTAGACATGGTCTAAAAGAAGTGAAGACAGAACCCATGACCATGTTGGCAAAAGTGTCCAATCTTGCTCATGGTCCAGAGACAAGAGTCGTTGCTCTCATGACCATTGTCAGAGCAAGACGACCAAGTATTCTCCCCCTTAAAGCCCTTTTCCAATCCTTCTCCCATCTCTTAATGCATTCTCCCATTTTAATGCCTTTTGCACCCCTTAATGCCTTTTTCTCTATCCTTCTCCCCCTTTTGGCAATGGAGTCATCAAGATGCAAGGAAGAAAAAAATAGAGCATGAATTAAATGGAGTGCGACAGCTTGATTTGATGAAGGCAATGAGAGCCGAGGAGCCATGAAGATTATCTAAACTGCTTCAACGAAAATTATACCAAGCCATAAAAGGTGACAATGCTATCTAGAACATAACAAACTATGTATTGCCAAGCTCAAGCCAAATAAATCATGATCTTTGAATTAAATGTTTAATTAGCATGTCAAGTCACTCAAGATTATAGTCTAGAAGAAGGTATCCAAACGTGAGTCAAGCCATGTCAATATTCTAAGCGAAATCAAGAAGCTATAGTTGAGTTGATTTAGAGAGCTACAAGCCCAAAATGAGACATATTGTGCAAGCACTAGGTATCACTTGTAGCACTTTGGATACCACTTGAAGAAGATTTGTAGTTGAGTAAAATTAGCACATTAGGCTTTTATCGTAAATTCATGGTTGGTTTCAACCATTTTTCACAAGAATTTTTGTTTTCATAGCCATGTGCTAGATCTCAAGCCTTATGCGATCACTCCAAGCAATAAGCTTAAGGAGGTGATCTTGGTCATCCAAAACCCCGAGTTCATGCCTAGTGCAATGGCAAGCCATCTCATGAGAAAGAATTGGTGAGATCAGTTTTTCGCACAAAAGAGATCTTTTGCATTTACTTGAGTTAGTTCATGAACAAAGAGTTAAAACTTAACTCATGCATCACTAATGAACTAACTTAGCTCAATCTAAACCTCAAAAACAGATTCAAGACTCAACTTAGCCTATTCGACATGGCCTGAATCAAGAGAGGATCACTAAAGCCGGACTAGTCACAAGATTGAACAAGACATGTTTTACTTTAAGTTGTTCACATTTAATTAAGCTAGTATGGCAAGAGCTAAGCAAAGACATAGAAGGGCATGATAAATCAAGCTATCACAAGACATGGCAAGATATAAAGCATGATATCATGTCACATAAAGATAATAGACAAGGCTCCAAAGATCATGCAGGCATTCATGTGAATTTTATGCATTATGAGACAAAAGAATGCACACGAGATGAACTCCCCAAAGCTAGCCCAACAGATAGAAAGGTTCCAACTCCCTAGAGAAGGCAACTCGAGAAGAACCAAGAAATTTGGCGCAAAAACCAGAAAAAGAGGGTTCTAACTCAAGGAGGTGATTCCCAAACACACCCTATCCACATGATCTCTAGTCAGAACCTCATACCACGGGCAAAAGCACACTATGTCAATGCACAAGACTCTAGTGGCCAAGAAAAGGTTCAATCTAGGTAGAAGAGAATCCTAGAGAACCAAAGCCCAAACTAGGTAGTAAATAATCCTAGAGAACCATTTGGACGAGAAGTGTGATCGAGACAATATCACCTAGAGTCGGTTCCTGTCTAACCAATCGGACCCTTCCTCCCACTAGAACAGATAAACAAAGCAAAGCCAAGTGGAGGGAAGCAAAACACTGAAAGATCACAAGGGAGAACAAACCTCTGTCATGGTCGCTTGGTTGGTAGTCGTGGTCGTAGAAGAGTCCTGGTAGTAGTCGTATAGGAGTCCCGACCTCGGTTGAGTGATCGAAGTCGCCTCGGCCATGGTCGTAGATGTGTTCAGCTCATGATCGTAGTCCAATTCGGGGTGGTCGAACACGAAACCAGGTCGTGGTGGTAATTGCGTCTTGGTCGTAGTCGCAGATGAGTCTGGATCGTGGTCGTTGCGTCCTGGCCGAGGTCATAAAACGAGTTCGGCCGAGTGTCCAGACCATGGTCGTGGTAGCTACGACGTGGTCGTAATGACCAAAGGAGTGGTCGTAAGTCGCATCTCCCCTCACACACACTGCGCAGTTTAACCACGAGGAACAACCGGTGTCCTAGCTTCGGGTAAATGATATACTGCATGATCCATCTCGAGACAAAAGACCACAAACAGTAGCATTACAAATATTAATGCATGAGAACACACCCCCCACAAGCTCAATCTAGCCCTCATCAAAAGCATCTAGAACAGCGAGCCTAGAGCCACCCAATACTAGAAGAAGCTTGTGACCTATCCACAGTTCTCATGATGTCTAAGCATAGGCACAGACTAATGCTACCAAGGTGTTGTACATTTTATGTCATGCCAAAAACCGGAATGAGAAAGATCAAGGTAAACATGTATCTCAATGAATCACAACCATGCACATAGCAGGTGACAAGGAAAGATCACAGAAGCATATGCTAGCATGGATATAAGCATGTATACCAAAAAGATAAGAAGGCATGAATAAACAAAACATCATGACATAGAAAATCTATCCAAGATATACTCAAGCTCATACTGTCCATACATGTGCATACATCATGTAGACATACAACATGACAAATCAGAATCATGAAAAGTATGCTAACATGTATAAATAATGATGAATGAACATAAGGAGCAAGATGTGAACCATGATAGATACTACAGAGCACAAGGTCATGATGATACTTGACTTCTAATATACACATTCTACTTCGCTCATGAAGTCAGGTCAAAGCTTAAGCATCTAACAAATATGACAAGATATATGGATACTTAAGCAACATACACATAAAGGCATGACATGAAAGTATTGAAGAAGGAACATGCCAGTATGGTATAAGTGAGCACCTGAACAAACACAACATGCCAATTAAGACTAACACATGTATATAGAGACATGAAGGTAAAGAATAGCTCACAAAGTAGGTGAAGATACCAACGTGAGAGCATATGTCTCTTGGAGGCCATGAAGTGGAGAGCCAATAAATGTTCTAGTCATATGATGAGGCAGAAGACTAAAACTCCAATCAATTCCATGTTTTCCAAAAAGCGTCTAGAGACCTACAAATGACAAGAACAGAGTGCCCAAGTCTTGGGTCTCGAAGAGTTAGCAAGCAATTACTTGAGAACCCAAGACTTTGACACACGACCACTCGTGAAAATGAGTGATCGTTACGTGCTACGACTACGGCCGAGAAGACATGAGCGTGGCCGTAGCACAAGAGGCATAGTCTTGAATGACTACAGCCGAGAGACAGGGTCGTAAAGCCTTTCAGCCACAATTGGGGATTGCAGGCATGATCAAAATGCGATTTCGACCATGGCGACCGTGCAGACAACGTGCTAAGAAGCGCAGACGAAGTCGTATGGACTTACGACCATGATGACAGTAAGAGTGTCCGCGGAAGGCGTGGTCGTATGAAGCTACGACTACATCCGAAAGCCGAAGCTGTGATCGTAAGACATTACGACTACAACGACGACACGAGAGAGGAACTTGGCTTTACTAAACCAGATTCTAGCGAAACAAGCTCCTCTACACAAGTGTGGTGAGTCAAAATTTTAATTTCTCATTTTTAGATTTTAACATGCAAGAAGGAAATTAAATTATCGCCATCTGTAGTGGAAGACTCACAACCTATACATGCTAAATGAGATTTCAACCTAGCAAGAACGATCTAGCGGTTTACCATCTAGGCACTCATATTATCCCTAAGAGCAAGTATATTCATCTTGGACAAGGCCAAGGTCATATTGACATTTTACCTTGCTCATGATGAGTTGTTGTTCGTCCTCTTAGCATTATCATCCGTGTGTTCTTTTGATCTGGCACATGAACAACCAAGAAAAGAACCAACCAAAGCATCAAAGGAGACTCACACCTTCTCACTTGTAGGTGCGCACCTCGTTTGGGCGAACAAGGTCTACCAATTAAGAAGCGGTGGAAGTCCTTCCTCGTGTCAAAGACGCAGACAAAGAGCAACAACAAAAGAAACAAGTCTACGATGTGAAGATGTCCATCCTTCTCTCAAAATGAGCATTGATGTAAGTGTCCTCCATGAAACATGGTCAAAAGGACAAAGCACCATCCTTGCTTAAAAGAGAAATCCCTTGGACTAACCGAGAAGAGCCAACAAGACAAGCACTAGCCAACTAAGCAAAAGGCACAAGTGCTGACAACAAAAGAACTATGCTCAAGGAAGGGTCCACCTCTTAAATGAAAGAGGTGACAAAGTCTCAAGATGCGGTGCTCGTATCATTGCACTCCTCTCCTCAAAGAATTTTCATCATCCGTCTGGAGAACAGGTAAATCAAGACAAACCAAAGTACTGAGAGCTGTGCACCGAGGGAAAGCACCAGGTCGACGAAGTGTAGTCGCAGATGGGGCCATTGAGACTGTGGTCATAACTCTTAATGACCATGTCCCAGCACCTGCGAATACTGCTCTCGTCGCCGTTCTCAGTACGGTGACTGTGCTTGCAAATAACATCACCCTCCAACCGAAATCAGCCTCTTGTCGCAAAGGACATCATTGGCAAAACACCCCAAGCAAGATGCAAAGAAAAGCTCACAAGATCCCCTACTAGTTGCCATGCTCCAGATCGGTTAAGATCAAATATAGAGCAAACCTTGCTCTGATACCAATTGTAGGACCGAAATAGGCAACAGAGGGGGGGTGAATGGTGCCTTCAAACCTTTCCAAGAATTCACATAATCTTCTTCTCCGATAGCTACAGGAGCTATGAAGCAAGATGATGAATGAACACTGGAAATCGAGAGATCAGAAACAGCGGAAGAAGAACAAACTCTCGCGGATCGGACAAGAGACAAAACATCAATAGATCAAGGCGGATGCTCGGCCAAGTCCGGAGCGATCGAAGCTTCACCGTGTGATCACTCAATTCTCTGTGATCAAAGAGACCAAAAACAGTTTCAGAGCAGTTGAGACTCAGTAGTGAGTAACCGATCAACAACTGAAAGCAAAGATCAATAGACTAGGCTGATAACAGAGAAATATACACACAACCGCAAGCACCAGAACTTGTGAAACTCTTTACACCTGCGTCAATCGACCAGGAGATTCCGACCATAGACTAAAATGACCTCTGGTCATGAAATTACAGACCAGTCGAAATCTCTCTGCTACAACCGAGAAGAACAGCAAGGACGAACTCAAAACAGAGGAACTCGATGCGCGCGGCCATGAGACGCAAACACTCTTCGATTCAAACATTTTCTCTCAGGAGTGAACTGACCAAATGGTCTTGAGACTAATTCCCCGTTCAGAGCAAATCAAGACCAAGCCTCCTCAAACCAAGAACGTCCGAGAAAGAACAAAATCGCTCGTGGGACTAGAATAGCCAAGATGGCTTAGAGTACAACCCACATGATACTGCGATTCAAAACACTCAATGAGATCAAGACAAGAACAAGAGAGAAGATCGAATAGAGAAACTGCAAACAAAACAATTAAACACAAGACAGTGAACACAACTCAGAGTTTTCATTCCAACCATCAAGGAGTACAAGGAGTCCCGATACGCCCGGAGAGCATAGAAAGGAGCTCACACCTCTTCTCTTTCTCTCTTTCTCGATTATTCATACATGGATTCTCCACTCATCCTCTCTCAATTCCAAGAACACACTCACACAGACTCCCATGGGAGGGAGAGGCGGCTGCCTCCAAGGCCCAGCCGGCCAACCCACTCAAACTCGTGCCTCCCCTCTCCCTTTTATAGCCTCACACCCGAGACTAACCCTAATGGATCCATCCATTAGTCCACACTGGGCTAACCCAAACACCCTCCTAACACCGGGTTTTACACTCGCTTACCCACTAGCGAAAACAAGCTTCCAAAGTGCTTTACCCGTTAAACCCAACGGTTCCACTGCTTTGCCCGTTAGCGCCAACAACTCCTGTGCATTGGCAGAGACACAGCTTCCCTTTGCAGCTTTCCGCATTCCCCAAAATGCCACTCCGCTGCCTTCCCGGAAGCTTCCTCCTACCTTGCCGTCCAAGCTTGCAACCACCTCGCAAGACTAGGTCTTCTTCGGCTTCACCCAGTCGTTCTGGACCTCAACATCTCCCATGTCTAGTCCCGACCACTCCAAACCTCACCAAGACTTGTCTCCAAGGTCCTCTGGCAGCTCGGCCGGTTCCTCATCTCCTCGGCTTGCAACCACCTCACCAGCCTCGATCATCTTCGGCGCCTCCAACCGTCTGGACCTCAACACCTCCTGTGCCTAGTCCCGGTCCTCCCACGCCTCACCATGAAATAGCTCCGAAGTCCTGCAGCCACACAGACAAGCAAACCGTCACATAGCACCGCACCAGACAACAGACAAACCATCGGTACAACCAACAAGTGTCACAAAGACACAACCCGATCGTAAATCCCCTACGACCACTCGAATGCACAACTCAAGAAATGGTGAAGCCCCGAACACTTCCGCTTCCTTCGACCACACAACATGTCGTTACGACCGTCTCACAGCTCACTACGACCATGCGGACACATGCCACAACCATTGCTAGCCGCTACGATATTATCGCATAAGGACCATACCCCATACGACCACTCTATTGCACAGAATAGAGAAACCCTCCAGCTCACAAGAGCCTTCCTGCACCTATGACCACTCACTAGGTCGCACGACCGCCAAGACACAAGCTACGACCATTGTAAGCTTGCAACGATTACCACACGCGCTACGACTACTTACTACCAAGACGGTCGCTAAGATCACAAAGTCGAATCAACTCCTACGACTACCAAGTCGTAGAGCGGTTATCAAGTCATGAGCCTTTACGACCACCAAGTCGTAAAGCTCGATCGACCACCAAGTCGATCCCACGACTACATAACCAGTCACCAAGTCGAATCGGCCTCAGCCGACCACCAATCAGTCGCCTAGGATCACCGATCACACAGGCTTCGACTTCTGCACCTGATCGCTACAACTACCAAGATGTAAAGCAGATCACCAAGTCGTACCGAGCCTACGACCGCACACAACAACGCTACAACTTTATCGCTCAAAGTCTACGACCTCATCCCAAGTCGTTCTGTCATCTGACCGATCGAAATGATGAACCAATAAATGCACGAGGTCTACGACTTCACCACAAAGCCATACGACCGATTCCCAGCTCACATGGTCGATCCTAGAGGTCATACGACCAATTCCCATGTGTCTACGATCACGTTCAAACATCTCGCACAACTGACCGCCACGACCCAAGATCGCATCGGCGTGCTACGAGTGATTCCGACCGTTACGAGCACTTCCGACCGTGTCCGCTGCATTTGGACGCGTCCGATCGCTCCTCACGCCGTCCCAACTGCATCACAACGTGGTCGTAGGGCGCCGACTACTCAACGTGGTCGAACGCCCGAGCGCCGACTTCCGACCACAGCAATCGTAGATTCGACTTACGACCTCAGACCACGGCCAATGTGGTCGTAGCTGCTTCCGATGGCCTTCGACCATAGCCGAGTGGTCGTGGCGCCAACGTAGTCGTCTGACCTTCCGACCACGACCAAACCAAACGTAACCTCTTCTGATGTTCTCCGTTCACACCCAAGGTGGTCGTAAAGCTATCTGGCGACCTCCGACCATGGCCAATGTGGTCAAAGAGGCTTTCGATCAGGGCCAAAGTGGTCGTAAACGAGGTTTTCGGCTTCCGACCGCTGTCAGTGTGGTCGTAAACAGCATGGCTGACTTCCGACCACGGCCAAAACGGTCGTACTCTCTTCTGGTGCCCTTCGACCATGACCAAAAAGCGCTGCGGTGGTCGAACACTTCCAGCCGCTCAAGACAACAAACAATGTGGTCGTAAGGCTATTGCCAAGCAAGTCGTAAGGGCTTAGGAACCAACAGAGAGACCCATTCTCCTCTCAAACTTCAAAAACCAAACTCAATCTCACTAGATTAAGAGTCAATTACTCATCACAACCATGAGGCGACCTCCACATGGTCTCTCAGAAACACTATAAAGTTATTTTATTAGCTACATTCCTTGTTTTCATATCTTCTGTTCTTACTGCAGCAACACTATTGATGTTCCGACATAAAAGAAAGACATCGAGGTCACATAATACAGATGAAGTGCCGCAAGAAAAAATGTTTTGTGTTTGGAACTTTGATGGGAGAGACATGTTCAAGAAAATTGCCGAAACAACAAATAATTTCAGTGAGGCGCATTGCATTGGTACTGGGGGATATGGATCTGTCTACAAAGCTGTACTCCCGACAGGTATATTTGCAGTTAAGAAGGTCCACATGTTAGAAGATGAGAGTTTCATGAATGAGGATCTTTTCAATCGTGAAATAGAAGTCTTAATGCAGATCCGACATCGAAACATTGTGAAACTATTTGGGTACTGCTCTACCAGCCAAGGCAAGTTTCTTGTCTATGAATATGTAGAGAGAGGAAGCTTAGCAGCAACTCTGGGGGGCATCGAAAGGGCAGTTGAGTTGGATTGGAAAAGGAGGACAGATATTGTTATGAATGTGGCTCATTCTTTATCATACATGCATCATGATTGTTCTCCACCCATAGTCCACCGAGATATAACAAGCAACAATATCTTACTTGATCGGGAATTTACAGCTTGCATCTCTGATTTTGGTATGGCTAAGATACTGAATGTTGATGGCCCGAATTGCACAAGGCTTGCTGGAACGCAAGGATATATTGCCCCAGGTAAAAATAAGATCATATTTATATTATTTGTTAGGCTTTATAATGTGATCTTCTACTGTATTTGTTTTTGTGAGTTCTCCAATATATATTGCTTCCTTTCTATTACAAAAATGAAGCATTCACATTCAGGGAACACATTCAGAGAAGTACTTAGTGCAGACCCATATTTGAGAACTACCATGGCAACACACGTGTATTGTCGGATGAGATTTAAATGAACTGGATTATACATATTCTCCAAGTATGCGAGTAGGTTATTTGTAAAATTGTCCATTATGCCTCTCCACGTTTCCCTAAATACAGTGCATTCAAGGCTCATCCAGCAGTCCATGTCAGGAGTTAGCATGATAGCACCCACATATGAATATGTACTAGATGGTACATACGCTTTCGTCTTCTGGTGTCAACTAGTTGGTACACAAATTAGTGATAATGGTATTTTTCAGAAACCAAAAATAGGTGTGGGTGCATTCAGGTTGCCTAGTTGTGAGCATGAGAGCTGCATATCATTAAATTAGAGAATAAGAGTTTTTACAAGATACAACCAGCAAGGACCTAGGAATGACACTAGGCCTACCTAACCACACAGTAATGGAAATATAAGCGCCAGTGACAGATTACAAAAAGAGCAACGGCCAAAGCAATTAGCCAGAACCAGACTGCTGAAGTTTGCTGCTCCTACCAGCTGCCACGCATTGAACTCATACTGGTATATTTTAGAGTTCTTGGCTAATGTTTTTATCCAGGTCATTATGTCTGTGTATATTGTCTATTCATGATCCCATGGATAGATACTAGATACGGATCATTGCACTGATCTCTTCAACATTGATATTGCAGAGCTGGCTTATACAACGAATGTTACAGAGAAATGTGATGTATACAGCTTTGGAGTGCTTGTTCTTGAGCTATTTATGGGATCCCATCCAGGCAATTTCCTTTCCTCCCTCTCGTTCACGACCAAGAGAAATGTATCGTTGAAGGATTTGCTGGACTCCAGACTCCCACTACCGGATGCTGAAACTGCTACCGAAATATTTAATGTGCTCAGTGTTGCTGCTCAATGCTTGGAGCCTAATCCTTCACGAAGACCAACAATGCAACATGCAACTAGAGTGCTTTCTTCAGTTAAAGTATGTAATGATCTGGATTATCTGCAAAGTGAGCTCACTGTTCCAGCCCAGTAGTGCCTATGGGTGAGGAATCTTCCTAGCACATAGTTTCATCTGTAGCTTGCAATTTCGTATTAGAAAACATAGTTTTATCATTATACGACGGTTTTGTTTGCTTTACCTTTGTCATATGTAGACGTAACGTGGTGTTACACTTAAATTGATCACATATAATGCCATGTGACATTTGGATCCAATCATAAAGTATATATTTCTTTGATTCATCTGATCCTATGTATACCAATTTATGAGCAAATAAATTTGGACAAATCAGCGATTATACAGTTTTTTCAGTAATTTCTAGATGAACATATGCAGGAAATAATATGACAGGATGACGCCCAAATTAATCCAGAATCGTGATACACATATACCCAACCAACCAGTCAATCACTCATCTCTCCAACAACCCCAAGACATGAATAACTGGAAATAATTCCCAGTTCAAATACAAATAATTCTCAATTCACCGCCTAATTGAAGGGAAAAGTATCCACATAAACTGGACTCACTATTGGCAGTGAAGCATATGGCTCCTTCTATGGCAGCATCAATCACCCACCGTTTGGCGACCATACGACGACAGACGGTGTTGTCGAATGCAAATCAAATAGTACACTTATAAGCACTCTTAATCGGATTTGAAGACCGACGAAGATGCGACGGGACGCAATAAGAATCACACACAAATAGAAGGACAAGTGTATTACATATGGGTGTCTAGGGTTATAAAATGGCCCCCCCTCTTCATTTACAAAGAGTCCTATTTATAAAGTCGGAGGTGGGGGCGGGTGAAGTTACAAGTTTGTCCTCAGAGCCAACTTACTCCTAAAGATATTTTCGTCCTTCATGCCAAGTGGGTCCCGCCGTATCCAAGGGACTCTGAGGTTGGTCCACAGACTTCGCTCGGGGTTGCTCCCAGACCCCGTCCAAGGTTGGCCTCCGAGATCGGCATCTGGAAACCGCCCACGGTTGGCCTTTGAACTTCATCTTGGGTTGGCCTCTAGACCTCGTCCAAGGTGACACAAACCCCGTCCGGGGAGAGGGGACTTTGGACATCATCCAGGGTGGACTCTGGATATTGGCCAATGTTAGTCTTTGGGTACTGTTTTGGTTTCCCAGACCCTGTTCGGAGTGTTGCAGACCTCATCCAGAGCAGACTCTGGACTTCGTCTAGGGTTGGTCCACGGACCTCGTCTGAGATAGATTCCCCAATGTGTGCCATGACGCCGAAGTTATCGTGGGGCCGAGGTAATGCGAGAACCCTCCCTCAACAGTAGCCCCTCGCCGTCCCAAGTAAGGTGGGCGATGCATTGACCGGAAAAAGGGGTCGGCATACGATCTTAGTCCAACGACTTTTGATAATCTACAAGATACTTGGAATGATAACATACCTTATTCTTAGTGCAGATTCCAGGTGATAGATAATTGAGATTAGGCCATCCAGGCTGGCCCAATCTATTCCAAGGCTAAGCCTTTCTTAACGGGAGTGACGTGGGCCCTGCCTTGGCTCGATGTGGACTGAGTCCAAAGATGGTACATATTACGAGGTCATCGTGTGGTGCAACTACTGAGCTGCGCCATAGACCAGATGTGTGTGTCACCAATATGGCCCTTTGGGTGCCATGGGAGGGGGACAGAGCTCATTTTTTTTGTAGGAAAGGGTCAAGTTATAACATGGGCATGGTGTATACCTTCTATTTTGTTCCCTACTATCTCAAGCTCCGGGTAGCCCCTCGGTGGCCTTCCTGTAGCCCCATTATCCACTGTTTGGCACATAACCATAACAGTTAGCACCGTCTGTGGGGAGTGGCATAGAAATTGCAAGCTAAGGAAAAAACGCTGGGGCCCAATGGCACCAAGGAAGATGACATGGGCCCCCAAGTGAAAGAGAAGTACCATGACCAAAACCACTGCGGTAAGAGCGAGGTTGCCAATGGTCGAGGGCACTGCCCCTATGGCAGCGGCTCGCTAGGGTAGCTGTGTCTAGGATGGTGGCAGGTAACGAGGATGGTTCCCCGACAGTTGTGTGGGCCATAGAGCAGGCGACATCTTGAATGGAGGACTCGGCCTCAATGGCCCCAGGCCACACTGGCATCCCCGTCGTCAACACGATGGCCTCCGCCGATTTTGACACCCTCACCTTCACCACATAGCGAATAGAGGGCGTTTTGGTCCCTACACCAAGCCCATGTGAAGGTGCCCTAGAGGTGATTTGCATAACACTGTAGCGGGAATAGGTAGACCTGTGAAGGGCCATGCATGAGATGCAAGAGGTCCAAAGTTAGCAGACTCCAACTGTAGAGGGTGTACTCTGAGTCCCACCTCAGCGTAGGTTTGTAGTAGAGCGCTTGGACGGAGGATTTTAAATTTTCCATGATGGAACCATACAAGGGTGACATGGATCCCCACAAATTCCTACACGTCTACGAGACCAGAGGACAGCGAGCTGTGCAGCATGCTAGAAGAATTTTTAGGAAAAAGAATGGTATGGAGGGGACTTGAACCCGATACCTCACATTAGAATCCCACGTGCATAGCTCTGCTAGCCAACTAAGCGACTTGCATGTTGTGTATTAGTAGAAACTAAATATGTTATTAAGCTATGTTGAACCGGCGGTCTGACTGGCTAACCACCGGTTGGACCAATAAACCGTGGACCAGAAGGTCGAGTGGTTCAATGACCGGTCCATTTTCAATAACTATAGCTCCAGGGGAGAAGCTGCAGGAGTACTTCAAGTGATTCGCCAAGTACTGCTAGGTGAAGGATGTCGACAAGATGACCATATCAATGCCACCATTCTCGGCCTTCGGAAGGGCCCGCTTACAGAATATAAGGCCCAAAAACCCATAAGAAATGTGGCCAAGCTCTTCATCAAAATAGAGGAGTATGCAAGGGTGGAAGAGAATGCGGTTCGACTTGAGGCCAACGCTGTGGGGCCTACTCCCAAAGCATAGCACACCATCGCGGCCCTGAAGGAAGGTTCGAACCGCAAGCAGTGGAAGAGACCTTGGGGCAGATATATACTCAGCATCGAAGGGGGTGAAGACAAAACCTCTACCCCCAGAGGTTGTTGCCACGGTAGAGGAAACAGCTGCGACCACGGAAGGGAGTGAGGTTGGAAAGATGGGCGCCAACAAGGGGCATGGTACGAAGTGCATGGCAAGGGGGAGTATATCACACGCGATTGCCCTACCATCACGGTGCTCCATGAAAGTGTAGTTAGAGAGCATGCCCAAGACACGAAGGCCCCGGTGGTGGCACACGTACAATAACCTCCAAAGGTACAACTTGTCCAGCCCCCGTCGAACGTGCTACAGATACAGGCACCTAAAGCTAGGCCTCGTTGAGTGATCAACACCATCACAGGGGTATCATCCCTTGAATTCCCCTTTGAGTGACAACAGAGGGCCTACACGCATCGGATACACCACATCACCACTGTTGAAGTATAAGTGAATTGTCCATCTTTCCTCATCAGCTTAAGCTTTTGAGTGAAATGGTTGGTGCACGAAACTCAATATGGTATCAGAGCCAAGAGGTCCCAAGTTCAAGACCTGACTGACGCAATTAAAAAAATTAATTGCAGTCCACTTCTATTCCACGTATTAGGCCTAAGAGAGCCTACACGTGAGGGGGAGTGTTGAAGTATAAGTGAATTGCCCATCTTTCCTCATCAGCTTAAGCTTTTGAGTGAACTGGTTGGTGCATGAAACTCAATAACCACATACCCCGCGCAAGTGCTCTTGGACCTCTTGTTCGCCGATGCCTTTGACCAAATAGGCATCCCCTAGAGTGGGCTCCAACCCATGAGTTCCCCCGACAAGGTTTCAGAGGGTGTCCGGTCGGCACGCTAGGGTAGGTGGTGCTCAAAGTATCATTTGGCCGAGGTGAGCAGAGTAAGGTAGAGGTTATCAACTTTGACGTGGTGGACCTCCTACATTCGTACAACGCCATCCTGAGAAGAGATACCATCAACAATTGAGGTGGGCACATGGAACCTACTTTGGAAAGTGCACACAATAAGCGGAGGACCAATCACTCCCTCAGTAACACTTTCTCCCTCAACACCAGGATGGATGCCAAAGCCGAGGCTGGACGATGAGGTGAAGAGAGTGCCACTAAATAGCGAAGGCCCATCGAAGTAGGTATCGGTCAGGGGTGGCCTTAACTCGGAGGTTGAATGGAGCTTGTTGGAAGTGCTTTGTAAGAATGCTAACATCTTTGCATGGGCACCAATTGACATCACGGGAGTAGATTTCTCCACCATCAAGCACAAGTTGGTGTGCGCCCCGATGCGAAGCCTGTGAAACAACAGATGAGGAGAATGTCCCTAGATAGACAAGAGGCTACCAAGATGGAGGTGGCCAAGCTGATCACCTCTGGCATCATCAGGGAGGTGGTTCACCCTGAGTGGTTCACCAACTAGGTGCTAGTCAAAAAGACAAATGACAGCTGACATATGTGCGTCAGCTTCATCAACCTCAACAAGGCATACCCCAAATATAACTACCTTCTATCGTGCATTGATTAGTTGGTGGATGCCACGGTGGGGTGTGAATTGATGAGCTTCCTTGACACATACTCTGGGTATCACTAGATCCATATGGCTAAAGAGGATGAAGCCAAAACTACCTTCATAGTCCTCGGTGGGACATATTGCTTCGTCAGAATGCCCTTTGGGCTAAAAAACACCAAGGCAACTTTCACTAGGCTCATTTCCTTAGTCCTCGCATCTCAGTTGGATTGAAATGTTGAAGTCTACGTGGGTGATGTGGTTGTCAAAAGTAGGTGGGCGGTCTCCTACATGGCTGACCTCCAGGAAACTTTCGACAACCTTTGTCAGGCTAGCATAAAACTCAACCTGGACAAGTGTGTCTTTGAAGTCCAAGCAGGCAAGTTGCTCGGCTTCTTGGTGTTTGGCAGGGGCATCGAAGCCAACCTCGATAAAATTGATGCCATATTATCCATGGAGCTTCCCAAGACCATTAGGGAGGTCCAGAGGCTAGCAAGGTGCCTCGCTACCCTCAGCTGCTTCTTATCAAGGGCCACAAAGTGGGTGCTCCCTTTCTTCAAAACTCTTCATGGCTTCATTGACTTCTGGTGGACCGACGAGTGCCCACGGGCTTTCCAGGACTTCAAGGGGTACCTCACCAACGCCTCCAAGTTTGCATACCAAGCACCAGAGGCTCCACTCTTGTATTTGGCAACAACACCACAAATGGCTGGCGGTCCTCGTGCTGAAGGAGGGCTCCGCTCAGTACCTGATGTACTATGTCTTCAAGGCATTGTAGGGAGCAAAGACACAGTACACCAAGTTGGAGAAGTTGGCTTACACCTTGCTAATGACTTCATGCAAGTTACAACACTATTTCCTAGGTCGTAGGATCACCGTACCCTCATCCTTCTCCCTGGGGAAAATGTTACAAAACAAGGAGTCCACAGGTCTCATCAGCAAGTGGGCGGCCAAATTGGCTCCTTTCTTCATTAGCTACATCAACCACATCATAATAAAATCATATATATTAGTGGATTTCATCGTAGAATGGACCCCATGCATTAACCGAGCTATCAGCCACCCTTGGAGCTGGTGTGGACCCTGCATATCGATGGGGCATACGGCGCCGCAGGCACAAGCGTAGGGGGCATCATCACAACCTCCAAGGGCCAAAGTCTAGCTTACGTAGTGCACCTTGAGTTCCAAGTGACCAACAACATGGAAAAATACAAGGCCCTACTATTTGGCCTTCGTAAGGTGAAGGCACTCAGAGCCAGAAGGGTGCTCGTGCACAGTGACTCGCTTATTCACCGAGCACATCGACAAATCATATCAGGCCAAGGACCCTGACCTCGCCAAATTGCCCTCCGTCATCAGGGCAAGGAAGCAACATTTTTTAGGGGTCACCATCAAGTCAATTCTGAGAGCCAACAATACAGAAGTGAATGCCTTGGTAAAAGCAGCTAATCAAGGACACAAGCCATCCTCTAGCTCATTCTTCAAAGTCCTCACCACTGCAGCGGTCCCACAAGACCACGCAAACCCCCCAGTGTACTACACATCTATCCGCAAGATGATTGGAGGTAGCCGATTGTCGCTTTCCTCTAGGGGACCGAGGAGTTGGACCCACAGGAGCTTCGAAGATTGGCACATCGGGTTAGAGCCTTTGACATGACAGATGGGATGCTATACAAATGGGGTGTGTGCTCTCTGCTCCTACAATGCCTCTTACCGTGAGAAGGCCGAGAGCCTCTCGTGGAGATTCAAGGTGGCCTATGCGGCTCACATTTTGCCCCTTGTGCTCTCATAGGGAAGGCCTTTTGCTAGGGCTTCTACTGGCCCACGATGGCTTCGAATACACAAGTGTTGGTCAAGCATCGCCAAGGATGTCAATGCATGGAAAGACTCTTACACGCACCACCCAACCCCCTCCAACCAATCCTATCAGAATGGCAATGGCACGTTGGGGGCTCAACATCATAGGCATGCTCCCTCGTGCTCTTGGTTGCCTCTATTTCATCATCGTGGGCTATGACTGCTTCTCCAAGTGGGTTGAGGTGGTCCCCCTCGCCAGGATCACCTCCGTGGTGGCACAGAAATTCCTCTAGCAAAACGTCATATGCCTCTTTGGAGTCCCTAGAGAGATCACAGTCAACAACGGCCTGCAATTTGACTCAGTGGCCTTCTAGGCCTTTTGTCAGCACATGGGCATCAAAGTATGTTACACCTTCATAGGTAACCTGCAGTCCAACATAGCAGTTGAATGAGCCAATGTCACCATCTCTGATGGCATAAAGGAGCAGCTGGCTGGTCTTCCTAAGGGAAAGTGATCGGAGGAGCTGCCAAAGGTGCTCTGGTCTATGTGCACCATGACCATGCGCCCCGCCAACTTCACTTTGTTCATGTTACTTTCGGGGATGAAGGCATGACGCCTGAAGAGCTCAAAGCAAAGTCCCATCGAGTGCTGGTCCAGGAGCAACCAGGAGAGTGCCCTATCGCTCAATCTTGTTGATGAGGCTCAAGTTCAAGCAAGTCATAATATTACCAAATACCTCTGCATGACCATGGCTTCTACAACAAGAAGGTCAAGCCACGATAGCTTGCGGTGGGAGACCTTGTCCTCAAAAAAGGCCCTGCATGCTGCCATGGCAAGGAAGCTAGAGTCCAATGAGAGGGACCATACATAGTCACGGCTTCCTTTCGCGTAGGCACTTAGCATCTCTCCACCCTCAATGGCATGGGCCTCAAACACACTTGAAATGGTGATCGCCTCCATGACTACTACGCCCCGATGATAGGCCTACATGCTGCACTTGTACAAGCATCATAGGAGGAGGAGGCTGTCTAGAAGTAGAAGCTCGGGGGTAGGGCATAGATGGCACCTGCCACAGTGATCTTCATGTGATGGCTGAGCTACGCACTGTTGAATAGCAGATTGCATCCTTGTGTGTCTCATGCCAGCCTACATTAACTATAGAAATGCATCTATATTTTGTTCACTTCATGTTCAAATTGATGCTTAACAAGGGGCATATGGACTTTCTGAAAGTTCCTATTTTTTATTTCTGCATATGTGTTCTAAAACAAACTACTTATCTGAATACGGCCTTTTTTACATTGCATTGGAGAATTTTTTTGTGAAGATTCCTCATATTAAATGTGGTTGTTGTGGCTACAGACCAAACAGAGAGAGAGATGGTAGTGGAGAGTGATGAAGATAAGTGTAATGGCCTGGGTCCTCCCCATGGCTGTACTCATATATATATACACATGAGGAGTGCTTTTACAGCTATACCCTTACACTGTGTTATCCTTCTAGGGCGGTTATGTCATTACACATGGCCTATTCAGGCCTTATAATCTCCTACCGAACTCTTGGGTTTAGGTGGGGCCACCCCTCGACAGAGCCTCTCATGGTGAAGGGCTTCACAGGCCGAAGCCATGTCGCCGAGTCCTTTGGCCCTCCGTCCCTGCGGCTGTGAATTTCTCGGGCTTGTGGTGGGGGCACGAAGTTCGGGATGACGCGCGCTCCGTCCCCTACCCTTGAATCGGTGGCGCGAGGTCGGGCGCTAAGTCGGCGTAGGCGCGCTCCATCCCCAACCCTTCGAGCGGGTGGCGGCGAGGCCGCGCGCTCAAATCGGCAGACGCGCGCTCCGTCCCTACCCTTCAACGGTGGCGCGAGGCCGCGCGCTAAGTCGGCAGACGCGCGCGCCGTCCCCTACCCTTCGAGCGGGTGGCGGCGGAGGGGCGCCTGGTCGAAAGACGCGCGCTCCGTCCCCTACCCTTGAGCGGGTGGCGCGGGCCGCGCCTAAGTCGGCAGAGCGTGCGCGCTCCGTCCCCTACCCTTCGAGCGGGTGGCGCGAGGCCGGCGCCTGGTCGGCGAACACACACGCGCTCCGTCCCTACCCTTGAGCGGGTGGCGCGAGGCCGGCGCCTGGTCGGCAGACACACGCGCCCGTCCCTACCCTTGAGCGGGTGGCGCTGGCCGCGCTGGTCGAAATAGACGCGCGCTCCGCTCCCTACCCTTCAGCGGGTGGCGGCGGAGGCCGGCGCCAGGTCGGCGAGCGCGCGCGCTCCGTCCTCGTCTTTGAGATCGGAGCTTGGCGCCGGTATGGTTGCGCTCCGAGGCTGTTGTGGCCTTGCATTCTGGTAGTGCGCTTTTAATGGCGGCTGTGCGGTCTGCCATGCTGCAGGTGGGGCACGTGGCGACTCACGACTGGTGCGTCGTGGGATGTGAGCGGTTGCGTGACCGCGGCCGTTTGCCTCGTCCCCCGAGAAGTTGGACGCGTGTTGAAGACGTGGAGGCGTTGTGCGCTGCTTGGCCACCTACCCGGCACGGCCCTCTAGGCCCCGGCGGTTCTTCTTTCCAAATCTTGGGCAGCCGAATCGCGGCGAATTTGATCTGTCTGTGTGTTGAGCCACAAGACAGACGAGCGGCCTTTATAAGGTGCTAGTGTTGAGGTGGAGGCACCCTTTCTTGCGTGGCTTTCTGATCTGCCGCTTCGCTTCCGCTCGTGCTAATTGTCACGCCAGTTGCTCCTTTGCCTGCTTCTTCTTCCCTTGTCGCGAAGAGCGATGGCTAGCCATGACGACGCCACCTACCACCCCCGCAGCGGTTCCTTGCCTAGCCAGGGCGAGGTGACCCATCCTTCCAAGGAGTGGGAGCTCGCGCGCCAACAAGTGGTGGAACGCCATGGAGCACTCGGGAGGCTCCTGCTCCCATGTGCTGGGGAAGAGCCGCATGACTGAAGGGACGCTGCAGCGACTCGTGGATGAGGGGAAGATCGTGGATCGCAATGGGGCTCGCCTACCCCGTCGAGACGAGACGGAGCCGAAGCCCGGGGCTATGGAGGCGATTGTCTTCGTCGCATTCTTCGATGCCCGCCTTCGAATGCCCTCCACGTTGTTCATGGGCGAAGTCCTGCGGGCCTACAAGTTGGAGCTGGCCCAGTTGATGCCCCACGCGATACTCCGCCTAGCTGTCTTCACATGGGCGATGCGGACAGAGGGGTGGCGTCCCAGCGCGAGCTTATTCGCCACCCTTCACGACGCACACTGTTGGCCCAGAAAGGTTGACAGGGCGGTGTCCAACTTCGGCGGCGTGGACTTCGTGCTCCGGGCGTCCTGCGCGACGTTGTTCCCTGTGCCAGCCTCGTCAGGGCATTGGGCGTCCGGCTGGACGCGGTGGTGGTTCTATTACACCGTGACCGACAAGAGCGAAATGCGATGCGAGGTGGGCGATCTCGTTTAACGATGCGCGAGTGCAAGGCGGAGATTGACGATACGCAAAAGCTACAGAGCCTTGTCGGTGTCGCCCGTCGAATGAGCGTGCGCGACCTAGCCGAGGAGTTCACGATGTATGGGGCGGCGCCACTCTCCTCCCGGGGGAAGTATGTTGGACAGAATGGCCCCCGCAAGGACGGGTTCGATCCATCCGTATCTCGCCTGCTTCCGCCCTCCGCCCCTTGTAAGTCGCC
Source organism: Dendrocalamus sinicus (assembly GCA_036346575.1). Taxonomy (NCBI): domain Eukaryota; kingdom Viridiplantae; phylum Streptophyta; class Magnoliopsida; order Poales; family Poaceae; genus Dendrocalamus; species Dendrocalamus sinicus. Next base: position 24,899,086 of record CM070650.1, read on the forward strand.
TAGCACGCCTTACGCGCGCCATTGTATCTGTTTGGCTTCCGCCTGACTGACGTGATCTCCTGCGCAGTGGCTCGGCTAGAAGATGCGGAGCGCGCGGTTGCGGCGCTCCTCGGCCCGTACACGCTTAAGGAGCACCGGGCTCGCGAGGCCGCGATCAAAGCGGCTAAGCGGCGGTAAACCGCACTGCGAGGTGTGGCATTACCGTGCCGGCGTGTGGTGCCGAAGAGCTTCCGCCGACTCGGCGCCGGGATGGTGATAGCCCTACGGGGGTGCTATCTTCGCGACGCCGGGCTGTTCCGGCCGCCGTATCGACCAGCCAGCCCCGCGGCTAGCCCACCGAGACGGGCGCGCGACCGGCGATGGGCACAGCCATCTTGCCGGAGGCGCACCGCCACGGATCCCCCGGCACCTTCTGCTGACGCCCACGAGCCCGTGCTCGGGCTCGCGGCCATCGTTGAGTTGGAACTCGTCAACCCGGGGGGTGGCGCCGTTCCTGGCGAGCAAACCACGGTGGAAGGTGCGTTATCAACCGCAGCGGCCGACGAGGGCGTGCCCCCTACAGAGGAAACCGTGGGGGCGACGGTGACCGGAGCTGGTCCTGCCGTGGAAGAATCGCCTGTGCCACCGCGGCGAAGCGCCTCGGACTCGATCCCGCTGCCAACGAGGGGTTGATACGCTGTTGCAGGGCCCTGCCGCGGGATTACGGCGTCTGGCGCGGCCGAGAAGACCTTCTCCCCGACCGTCGAGGCGCCCGCCTCCCCCGGGGTGGTCGAACCGGCGCCACTTCCTACCGCGACGAGGGGCGCAGGAGGTAGGTGTGAGTCCCTTTCTTCTCCTGACTTCGCGAGACTCTCTCCGATCTGCTCGCTCATTCTACCGACATCGGCGAGCGTGGAGGTATGCGCGGGTCGGGAGCCTTGTGCGAGATGCCCGCAGTGTCCGCCGCCGTTGGCGTGGCCTTGGCGCGATAAATCTTAGCGCGTTGGGGCGGGGCTCGCCGCCGGACTTCCTCCTCGCCTGAGATATTTTGCGACCTCACCGCAGCGCGGGCGTGCCGACAACGGCCTCAACCGAGAGGTGTTGTCGTCATGCGCGGGGACCTCCTAGCGCTCGCTGCAGCCTCGAGATGAGGGTAAATATGTGCGCTTCAGCTTGTAAGGTACTGCTGGACGCCTGCTGATTTGTTGTTTCGCCAGACGCTTGCCTCGGCCGGTCCTTTGACGAGGCCCGCATTCGGGCGGAGGGCTCGAAGCCGCCTCCGTGAAGCAAGCACTGTTCTCGCCGCGAAGGATGAAGAACTTCGCGCGCTGGAGGGCGCCCTGGCGACTGCACAACTCGAGGCCACGGAAGCTCGGAGCGCCGCAGCTGAGGAGCGCGTCGCCTTCGTGCAGCAGATCGCCGTCCTAGAAGGGGAGAACACCCGGCTGGTGGAGTCTGCTACCGAGAACCGCATTGTCTTGGAAAATGCGTCCATGTCGGCATGGCGGGCCATGGAGTCTCTGAACCAGGCCCTCCGAGATCTGTGCGTCCGAGTGCCGGACACTACGCCTGGCCGGAGGCCCCGCCGAGACGCTCGGGCTGATCGAGGAGGGCGGCGTTGCTTTTCGCGCGCGTAACCTTTGGCGAGCACTGCAGCTATGTTGGTGCGTGCTTCGCCTCCTCGCTTCATACTCGTGGGTGTAGGCATACCCATGAGCTAGCGAATCAATCGGATCCTCCCGACCGACCGGAGGTTATGCCGGACGCCATCCGCTCCATCGGGCCTAGCTCGCAACTTCCATCAGCGGATCCGGGCCGCCGGGAAGATGCTGCGAGGGTCGCCGTGCAGCGAGCGTTGCATGGGGAGGACCTCCTCCGGTGGCTTGAAGGGTCCTTCAGGTAGCGCGCGCGACGACGGCACGGGTTCGTCCGCACCGCGCCAAGGCTGAGTGGTTGGTCGGGTAGGGCAGGGGGATGATGTACGGGTTCTTACGCTTGTAACCGTGTAACCCCTTTGCTTTTATAATGGAACCAAGTCGTACCTTATGCTTGGTGTTACCTGCCGCCGAACGCGGAGGGCAGGTCTGCGCATCTCGTTTATACTCCGCGGAGTGGCGCGTGCGGAGGCGAACCTCGACGCTACAACTTCCTTTATAGTCCGGAGACTCGCGCGTGCGGAGGCGGACCTCGACGCTACGTCTTATTTAAAGTCCGTAGACTAGTGCGTGCGGAGCTAGGCTCGACGCTACGTCTTATTTAAAGTCCGTAGACTAGTGCGTGCGAAGCTAGGCTCGACGTTACGTCTTATTTAAAGTCCGCAGACTAGTGCGTGCGGAGCTAGGCTCAACGCTACGTCTTATTTATACTCCGTAGAGTGCGCGCGGAGGCGTCCCCCCGCTGCGTCTTATTTATACTCCGTAGAGTGCGTGCGGAGGCGGACCTCGACGCTACGTCTTATTTAAAGTCCGCGGACTAGTGCGTGCGGAGCTAGGCTCGACGCTACGTCTTCTTTATAGTCCGGAGACTCGCGCGTGCGGAGGCGGACCTCGACGCTACGTCTTATTTAAAGTACGTGGACTAGTGCGTGTGGAGCTAGGCTCGACGCTACGTCTTCTTTATAGTCCGGAGACTCGCGCGCGTGAGGGCGGACCTCGGCGCTTCGTCTTATTTAAAGTCCATGGACTAGTGCGTGCGGAGCTAGGCTCGGCGCTACATCTTCTTTATAGTCCGAGACTCGCGGCGTGCGGGCGGACCTCGGCGCTTCGTCTTATTTAAAGTCCGTGGACTGGTGTGTGCGGAGCTAGGCTCGACGCTCGTCTTCTTTATAGTTCGGAGACTCGCGCGTGCGAGGCGAACCTCGGCGCTTCGTCTTATTTAAAGTCCGTGGACTTTGTTACGTCAGCGCGGACGGGGGCGCTGCGGAGCAAAGAACCTTTATTGAACTCCCGTTTGCGCGGCGAGCATCGCATAACAAAGGGCGGTGGCTCTCGCTTGCTGTCCCGCTTCTGGCGTAGTACCGCCGCAACTTTGTCCGCGTTCCATGTGTGCCGAGGGCTTGTCCTTCGAGCATGGCGGCGGTACGCCCCTTTGGCAACGCCTCCATCACGATGTACGGGCCTTCCCACTTGACTCCGGCTTGCCAACGGTCTCCGCTGAGTGCCACTCGAAACGAGATCCCGTGCTTGAACCCCGCGGGCATATAGAGCGGTCCCGAGTGTGCATTATGCGCGCGCATATTTCTCGACATGGTGGGCTGCGTCGCCAGTATCCGTCGAGGAGGTCCAGGACACACGGCGCTCCTCTTGGGTGCTTGGGCGAGGACCCTCCGCGAGCCGGCCTTGATTTCCTCGGCGTCACCGCCTCATCACGAAAGGAGCTCGAGCGGCGTGAATCCCGTCGGGCGCGTTACCGTTGTGCGAAGCGACCATAGAACGCTGTGAAGCTCGCTTGGCCACTTGCCCTTTGGCAATCCGACCAGGCGCTTTTTTATGGCGGCGGAGATGGCGTCATTCGCCCGTTCGACCACTCCGTTGGACTGGGGATGCCCTACCGAGGCGAATCGGAGGGTGATGCCCATGTTGTCACAATAGTCTTTGAAGAGGGTGGCGTCGAACTGCAGGCCGTTGTCCACCGTGAGCTCCCGGGGCACGCCGAAGCGACATATGATATTTTGCCATAGGAAGCGCTGTATGGCCGCAGAGGTTACTTTAGCCAGGGCGACCGCTTCCGGCCATCTGGAGAAATACTCCAGCGTGACTACCATGAACCGGAGGTCCCCTGGAGCTCGGGCGAGTGGTCCTACTATATCAAGGCCCCAGCGTGCCAGTGGCCATACCGGGGGAATGGGGTTGAGACTCGTCGGGGGCCTGCGGATGATGCGCGCCATCTACTGGCACCCTTGGCACCGACGGGCGAGGTCTGGCGTCGGTGGTGGCGGTTGGCCGATGAAGCCTTGCTGAACGCCTTGCCGACTAATGACCTCGGTGCGTGTGGGATCCGCTGCACGCCGCGTGGATCTCCGCCAGAGCTCCTTTCCCCTCGCTTGAGAGGCGCGCAGGGCGGTGCGCAAACCCCTCTCTTGTAGAGCATCCCTTCGAGCACTGGAAGGACCGTGCGCGCGTCTTGCAAGCGCCGGCTTCGGCGAGTCCTCGGCTCGGCGATGCCTTGCAAGAAATTGAAGATGGGCTCGCACCAATCTCCTGGCCGATCAATGCGGTGGACGAGCGCCGTGTCCCGGTTGTCCTGCGCGATGGCCGTCTGTGCTAATATCTCAGTCGCGCCTCGGGCGGTTGTTGGTCGACCGCCTTAGCGAGGGCGTCGGCCTGCTCATTCTCCGCGCGAGGGATGGCCTTGACGGTGACACCCAAAAAGTGCCTTTCCCTCGCCCTTACCGCCGCGAGGTACTTGGCCAACTCAGGGTCCTTGGCTTGATATGACTTGTCCACGTGGCCAGCCACCAAGCGCGAGTCGGTGCGGACCAACACCCGTCTCGCGCCGACTGCCTTGAGCTTCGCCAGGCCAAAGAGCAGTGCCTCGTATTCAGCCGTGTTGTTGGTGGCGGGGAAGGCAAGGCGCGCCGAGTATAGCAAACGTTGTCCTTCGGGCGTGACGATCACCGCGCCTACGCCCGCGCTGGCGACGCTGTAGGCTCCGTCGATTGTGAGCGTCCAGACGGGATCATCATGCGTCTGGACGGGTTGGGCCGGCGGGGTCCATTCGGCGAGGAAATCCACCAGGACTTGGGATTTGATTGCCGTGCGCGGAGCATACGTCAAGGAGAAGGGAGCGAGCTCGGCAGCCCATTTGCCGATGCGCCCTGTGGACTCCTTGTTGTGTAGCATCTCTGCCAGGGGGAATGAGGAAGGTACTGTGATCGGGTGGGCTAGAAAATAATGCTGAAGCTTCCTGGAGGCCATGACAAGCGCGTAGGCGAGCTTCTCAAGCTCCGTGTATCTTGTCTTGGCACCTTGGAGGGCTTCAGAGACAAAATAGACGGGCCGCTGCATGGCGCCTTCCTCTAAGACGAGGACGGCGCTGACCGCGGTGGCGACGCGCCGATAGAGCAGAGAGGAGCCTCGGTGTTGGGGCGACGAGTGGGAGGCTTGCAGTGCCGCTGAGCTCGTTGAAGGCCTTCGCGCGATCTCCATCCCAACGAAATCCATCGCACCAGCGAGTGTCTTGAAAACGGCAGCCCCGCTCCGCCGCACGGATAGGAAGCGGCTTAATCCGCCATGCGCCCGCCACCTCTGGACCTCCTCGTTGTCTTGGCGGCCCCATACCGAGTGATGGCGTCTACTTTGTCGGGGTTCGCCGGATGCCCCGCCTGTACGAGAAACCTAGGAGTTTGCCCGCCGCACTCAAGACACATTTGTCGGGGTTGAGCTTGATGCCCGCCTTCCGGAGGTTGTCGAAGGTCTCCTGGAGGTCCCGGCCGTGCAGAGCAAGCTGCCGAGTTTTGACCACCACGTCATCGACATAGGCTTCGACGTTCCTCCCGAGCTGGGCGGCCAGGGCAATGGCGACGAGGCGGGTGAAGGTAGCGCCTGTGTTCTTCAAGCCAAAGGGCATTCTAACGAAGCAGAACGTCCCAAGCGGTGTGATGAAACTGGTCTTCTCCTCGTCGTCTTCGGCCATGTATACCTGGTGGTAGCCGGAATAGGCGTCCAGGAAACTCATGAGCTCGCACCCAGCAGTGGCGTCGACCAGCTGATCGATGCGCGGCAAGGGGTAGTTGTCCTTCGGGCACACCTTGTTGAGTGCCGTGAAGTCGATGCACATGCGCCGTGCCCCGCCGCCTTTTGACTAGCACCGGGTTAGCGAGCCATTACGGATGGTGGACCTCGCGATGACCCCGCGCGAAGAAGCTTTGCCACCTCGCTTTGGCGCTGCTGCCGATCCATCGACATCGCGGAGCCTCGCTGACCGCTTGGCGTCGGGCGAACGCCAAACGATGCTCGACATCGCTCGGTCTACGCCCTTGATGTCCTCCGGGGACCATGCGAAGATGTCAACGTTGTTCTGAAGCACTCGGAGCAGCTCCCGTTCGACCCCCGGTGGGAGCCCCTCGCCAATGGACACAAACTGCCCCTCCGCCTCGAGCGGCACCTTCTTAGACGCCGCCGGGCGAGGCTTGGCGTCCACCGGAGCGGAGGGCCCATCGCCGGCGCGCGGAGAGGGCATGCACCGGCGATGCGGGCGGCGGCCGCGCGCCGGCACGTCTGGCAGTCCCGTCGCGAAGATGGTGATGACACCCTCCGGGCCCGGGAGCTTTACACACAAAAAGGCGTGGTGCGGGATTGCCTCGAAAGAGTTGATGGCGGGTCGCCCGATGCAGCGTTGTAGGGTGCGGGATATCCACGACATCGAAGGTGACATGCTCGGTCCGGATGTTACCCTTGTTACCCTCGACGGAAAGTGACAGAAGGGACACGTGCCCTGTGGCTGCAGCGGTTGACCCGAAGCCTTGAAGTGGAGCTCGGCCGCTCTAGCCGGCCGGGATTGCCATGCGGTCGAGGGTGCTGCGAATAAGATGTTCGCGCTTCCTCGCCGACGAGGACGCGCCGACTTCGCAGCATGCTATGTGGTGCGGATGACTAGAGGGTCTTGGTGAGGGTACTCCACGCCCGGCGTCGTTTAAGTCGAAGGTGATGTTGCGGGCGGCATCCACGATTCTGCGGCCGCTCCCGGGGCTTTTGAAGAGGAGCCTCGGTGATGACGTTGACGGTGCGATCTTGCGCCCTCCGTTGCGGTGGCCCGTATGGGGCCATCCCTTGGGTGCCCCACGTGGGCTCCGGCGGGGCCGAGGAGGCGAGCCCGAGATCCGGCCGTCACCCTCGCGGCTCCATCACGCGATGCATTCCCTTGTGTAATGATCGCCGTGGCCGTGTACCTCGCACCACTTGCCATAGTGCAGAGCTCTTGCTCTGCGTGGGGTTGGCCGCCGCAGATCAAATCCGCCCTCGATCCCGGTCTCCCCTCCGTGAGGCGGGTCGGGTCCTGTCGAGCGCCTCGGTGGCAAGGACATGGTGGGCCGTCATGACCGCGGCCGGGCGGCGCCGAGGTTTAGGCTCGCACCGTGAAGAGCCTTCTGCACTCGGCCTCACCGCCGGGAGGGCCTCCTCGGGGCTTTCGGCTACGGCTCGGCTTCGAGGAGGGACCACCCGCCCCGACCTCGCGCGGGGGGCGCTCCTCACGGGCGAGGCCGAGGGCGGTGATGCTGCGTCTTCGCGCATCCTCCTCCGCCCGCGCATACTCGTCCATTTTGTCGAAGAGCTTGGCAACTGTCGTGATTGGCCTCCGCGTTGTATTCGGCCATCGGGCCCGGGCGAAGGCCCTGTATGGCTGCACTAACGACTGTGGTTTCGTTAACATCGTTTACCTGGCTTCGAATCTTGGCGAAGCGCTTGAAGTAGCCCCGGAGCGTCTCCGAGGGTCCTTGCTTCACAGCGAAGAGTTGGTCCGCATCGATTCGCTCGACATAATGTCCTTGAAAGTTGCTACGAAGCCGGTCGCGAAGCTGCTCCCACGCGTAGATGGAGCCCGGCTCTATGGTAAAAAACCAAGAGAGCGCCACTCCGTGCGGTGGCGAGGGGAGTCCTTCGCCGCGGTGTCGTCTCCACCGCGCCTCGATCGCGGTTTCGACACGCCGCACGAACTCGCGAGGATCCGTGTCACCTTTGTACGGCCGGTGATGCGAGGAACTTGAAGTCTTCGCCACGCCGCTGCTGCAGCCCGCCAAAGCGGGATTCGGATCCACATGCCGCAGCGCACGCGGCTGGACATGGGGCCAGCGCGATCGCCCTCTCTTCGTGGGCTCGGACGCGACCATCGGCGCGCGCTGCGACTCGAGCCTCTGCATATCTCGGCGACCGCGAAGGTCCCCTAGCTCCCGCCGAATGCATTGAGAGCCGCCGGCAGGCACTTTCCATCGCCGGTGCGGCGGGTCGCCGGTACCCCGACGGCGGGTCGGCGCGGGGACGACGCAGCGTCGCGAGGTCCCGAATCGCCGGTCACTCCGTCGTGGCTACCTCGCGCCGCCGTCCGCGCCGCCGGCGAGGGTTGCGATGAAGGCGGCGAGGTCGGCTTGCCGTTGCGTCGGCGGGATCGGTGCCGCCGCGCCATGTCGACGTCTTCGACCGCGGGCCTGCCTCGCAACGCCGGTGGCGGGCGGGTCGTCGCGGCGCCGGTGACGGGGTTGGTCGTCGCGGTGCGGTGACGGGTTGGTCGCCGCCGCGAACGCCGACGTCTCCGACTACCGCGCTGCGCCGGCACCGCGTCGCCGCCGCTAATGCCGGCCACGGTACTCATACGACGCTCCGAGCCGACCGCCTTCTTTCCCTTCGCGCGCCGTGAAGCTTTTTCGTGCCATCTTTTTCCTTCGGTCTTGAGCTTGTCTTCGTCCTCCCCACGACGGCGCCAATCTGTGTGGCTACTGACCAAACAGAGAGAGATGGTAGTGAGAGTGATGAAGATAAGTGTAATGCCACAGGTCCTCCCCATGGCTTGCTCGTATATATACATACACATGAGGAGTGCTTTACGCTTATACCCTTACATCAAAGTTATCCCTCAGGGGCAGTTATGTCATTACACATGGCCTATTCTGGGCCTTATAATCTCCTACCAGGCCTGCTGGGTTTAGGTGGGGGCCACCCCTACGACACTCCTCTTTTATGCGCTCCTCACGCTCGGCCTTCAATCTTTTCCAACTCCTGTATGAGTCAGAGTCATCTGGGAATCCCTACCTCTAGGGAACATAACCCCAAGGCCTTGCATGTGACCCGGGTGCTCCCTGTTTCCCAGGGCCGTGGATAATATGTCCCTCTCCCTAACGACCTGGAAGTTGCCTTGGGAGGATTCCGCGTTCAACATTTCCTACAAGAGGCCAAGATGTTACTTCAGTTCCTATGAAGTTTTGGACATATTACCAGCTAAGTAGTTTGATATCTTACCAAGTGCTATGATACTTCCTAGTCTGTTGGGTTCTTAAAGGATATGGTGCCCGAAGACGTGGTAGTTGTGCTCTCTCTTAACTAGTTTCCACTTGAAAAGCTTCGACCACTCGTATCGCTTCGTTGCTTGAACGTTTAGACCACTCAAACGAGTACAAGCCGAAGACAACACTATACACATAGCACACTGGATCATGATGCGTTAACACGCCATCAAGAACACAGAAAAGCAATGCTCAGGAAAACACATCGCCGATGAACCTTTCTTGGAATAGATCTGATCTATTACTTCTGTATTATGGATGTGGCTACAAAGCAACCTCACAGCACCCCTAAAAGCCTTCTCGACGAAATCCCTCTAATAACCCACTAAAAACTACACGTTAGCTTTTAGCCTCTCCCTGCTTTTATAGGTTAACTTCCACACTGTGTTCGACTCAAACACGAACACAACACCTAATCTTTTCCGAAAACTAAGGGACCCGAAACCCTTCCTAACATGAGTTTTAAACAAACTCTACCTCCTCTAAGTTATGGACTTCATCCACAACTCCTAACTCAACACGTAACAAAGCATCTAACACGCACCTCTGTATCTCCATCACGGCTCATCAACTCCTATGTCAAAGCCTCCAGGACTGCACCGTCCATAGCTTCTTCATGAATCACCACCTTTGATCTCCATGTGCTCTAACATGAGCCCGACCACCTCGCATGACATCCCAACTGCCTAGATCTCATATTTTCTCATCCTAGTCTCGGTCCTCCTCATCACCAACCATGATCACCTCCATGCCCACCTGCACATTCAAAGACCAAAGAAACATTTTCTCCCAGCACAAGTTCTCCCAACTTGAACGTCATCTGCGCACACACACACGCAAAACTCATCCTTGTCCATCCACAGACAAGAACCAATCCATTCATTACCATCAACCAAGTCATCCACGACCACACATACTATCATTTTCTAGAACTCATCCTCAAACCACTCATTATGACCAGTTACAACCGCTATGCAAGACCGGTCGCTTGCTCATCGAGTAATCAAACACAAGAACTCGCGAAATACCATTGCTCATAACACTCGGGAATACCATCGCTATCGACTACAGACCCATCGAGTACCGACTACCGAGTACCGATCATATAGCACAACTCTCTGTCAACTGATTGCTGACCACAATCGTGAAAATCACGTCTATCGAGTATCGAGTTCTTCCAACTACCGAGTACCTCCAACTTCCGAGTACCGAACCCTTCGAGTACTGTTCACTGATCACCGATCGCTATGCACCAGCCACTGCAACATCCACTATCATCACCAAGAACTATAGCACCGACCACCAAACACTGACTACCACGCATAGACCAGTCAACCACTAGCCCAACACGAGTACACGTGGTACTTGAAGATCACAAGAGTTTGAAGCACTCGTACCGACCATGAAGTCTACAAGTACCGATCGTGAAGTCTATGACAACCGGTCGCAAAGCCTTCGACTACCGCAGACAACGACAGCAAACCACAAAGTCTACAACTATCAACAAGATTGCAAAATCTGTGAGCATGAGAGCAGTCCACAAAATCTATGACCATCGACCGCAAAGCCTTCGACTATCGACTAGTAAAATCTTCGACTATCGAGTACCAACCAATAAAGCCTACTACTATCGATCACAAAGTCTACGACTATGAAAAGTACTATAGCTATGACTATGATAAAGTATTGTAGCTACGATTACCTGTCGTGGTCGTATGGTCGTAGTTGTACTGCAGTGGTCCAAGCCGAACGTGGTCGTAGTCGAAATGTCATGGTCGAATCCGGACGTGGTCATAGTCGAAATGTCGTGGTCAAAGCTGGATGTGGTGGAAGTCTATCGTGGTTAAAGTCGAAATACCATAGCCGTATTGAGTACCTTCAGACTGAGCGAGAACCTTTGGACCACCACTCGAGCGCTGTCCGTTTTTTAAATGGTACTCAAATGCCGTCTAATGCATCTGTGCCAATCGAACACCGTCTAATGCTTTAGTTCCACTCAGAAACCGTTCGATGCGCCAAAGCCACTCGGACACCGTTCGATACTCTGCTATTTCTCGAAAACCATCCAATGCCACTTGAATCTGATCGGACTGGTCTGAAACAACTCAGAGGCTAATCAAAACTATTCGGAGCAGACCAAACAGACGAAAACCACTCGGAGCATACCAAAACCACTCGAAGCCGACTCAAACCACTCAGAGCAACAAAAACACTCGGGGAAGACAAAAACCACTCGGAGAAGACAAAAACAACTCGAACTTGAAACCTTCGGCTGCAATTGACCAAAACTTTCACAAACACAAAATCCAAAGTAATCCAAATGTCAATTATTAATCATTACTTTATTTACAACCATCCACATAGTCTAACAAATTGCATCTTTGCCGCCGGTCTGATCGAACCTAGAGAGGCTTGATTGATTTATCAAAATTGTTGATTTCTAATTCACTCAGCCATTCTCTTTGATCCCTAAAGTCAAGCTGATCCTTTTTATTTTCGCTAGCTACCCTCAAGTACCTTCTTGACTCCATATATTATTTTAATCATATTGTGATGCTTTTATCATAAAAATGGTATCTCTCTCTAAAAGTGGTAGCACTTTTGATTATCTTGACCTTGGTGTGAGATTCATCTTTATTTTTACAAGTGATATCATCTTTTTCCTTCAAATGGTATTAAGTTTCTACCAATGGAATCAATTATTCTCACAAGTGGTACCAAGTTTCTTCCAATGGACTCAATTTTTCTTGGTATCAATTATTCTCACAAGTGGTATCAAATGTCATCATAAGTGCTACACATTTCAAAGTGGTGTATACTCTTCATTGAAAAGGCAAAAGGATTACAAAAAGGTTAAAAGCACATATTACATAGAAAAGAAGAAATATTTGATATCAAAGGAAAAGATGACAAGATGAAAAAGAATCCTTTGTGTGTGAAAGGAGAAGAAAGAAATGCCAAAGAGAAATCTATGTGTAAGGGAGAGTTTTTCTTTATAAAAAACTTGTTAAATATTTCTAGCTTTCTTAAAAGGGGGAAGTATTAATATTGCGAATACCATTTTACTTAATTGCCCACAATGATTTATGAATCCTGTAAATGCATGGTTTTCATTCTCATTTACTTCATTTGGTCTCTTTGGAGTGAAATTGTCAATGATAAGAAAGTTTAGCCCTTTCAAAGAGTCTATTTGGTGAAAAATCAAAAATCTTGTTTAAAGGCCCCAGATTTGTGAAAATTAGATAAAAGTACTTAAATATGTATTTCAAATATTTTCCAATACTATTAGAGTAAAAATTTATATTTTAGAACAAAGTAGCAAATTTGGTTTCAAAAGGATCTTATATGATCTTCTTTTTGAATAAAAAGATATATTTTCATAAATCAAAATCTATTGAGTTTTTGAAAAAGTTGTCAATACCAAACTCGTAGGCTTGATCATTTCAAATATTTCTCTAGTTCAAAGTTTGCAAATATATTTTAAAAATTGTTGGAGGTCATGCATTATTCCTTGAACTTAAACCGTGGTAGTGACTTCTTGGATCTCTTATGATTTATGTATTTATCTAATGTGTTTGATATCATGAAAGTAGATGGATTGTATAGCCCTCTGAATAAGTTCTCTATAGAATCTAAGATCACTCAATTCTAATATCGGAGTCAAAAGTTATGACTGTTTTTCTGAGTGTTGTCTGTACTAAAATCAGGAAATGGTAGTGCTGCCCTTATACCTATGATATGACCTCAAAAAGATAGTACCACTCCTACAATGTTGGTAGTACCGCAAATGTTGAATAACGGCTAGTTTTATAGCCGTTATGGTGGAAATAGTAGTATCGACCCCATGCTTGCGGTACTACCACAAATACTAATTTTTTTGAGGGTTTTTCTTTCCAACAACTAGTTTTTGTGGTGTGGGTTATAAATACCCCATTGGCCGATTGGGAGACAATTTTTGGCACTCTATTTCATTCTCTTGAGCTAGCGTGAGCTTTCCTCTCAATTGTGCATGTGTTGCACCTTCTGAGTAATGAGAGAGGTCTCTAGTTGCATGTGTAGCATCTAGAGGTGGATTTCATATCCACCTAAGTTTGTGCATTCGTTGCACATAGTGAGAGTCAAGTAAGGGGCTTGATTTGTTATTCTTGGAGGTTGCTGACTCTTAGACAGCGTTAGAGGCATCGTCTCTGGTGATCTTCTCAAAGAACCTTGTGAGAAGGCCCGGCATGTTGTAAAGGTTGGAGCTCACATACCCGGAGCGAGAAAAGCTACCACTAGTAGAATTGATGTGTTTGGCTTAATTCGTGGAGCCAGTCCAATTCGTTTAGATTTTACCTCAACGTGGACTAAGGGAGACCGACAAGTCTTCGAACACCATGGTAAAAAGAACTATGTCATTGTGGTTTATTTTCGTGTAATCAATTTATATTCAAGCATTTTACATTTCTAGAATTAAATTGATTATTTCTCACTCTAGGTTGCGAACCTTGACATAGACTTACGTTATAGGTGCACTTAGTTAGACTTAATGATTTAGGTCTTAATTGTGCAAAACTAATTTGATTTACTCTTCTGCATTATAAACTTGGTTTTAGCCAAAGGAATTTTATTCATCCCCCCTCTAGTCGGCCTTCTCGATCCTACATACGTAATTGGGATTATAATCCCGACGTAGCTCGAGAATCTTTAGCCCGTTTATTGCCTCATAAAATTTTTCTTTAACCTTTGGTGCATCAAATGCATTCGAAAAGTACATTAGAACTGCTCATAATCATATATTTACTCATGTTTCTTGACAGACAACAACTATAGATTTAGTTAAATACTATAATAATGGTCGTGATAAAATTAAGGAACTCTTTGGAACCTGTACATTTTCGATGGCCTTGACCTCGGACATGTAGAGTGGTCGGTCTAGTGAGAATTGTCTTAGTGTAGTCACTCATTATATAAATGACGACTGAGTATTGAAAAAGAAAATCATAGGCTTCAAACTAATTGGCGTAGCACATACGGGTGAGAATATAGCAGAATGTATTATCAAAGTCGTGGAAGATTTTGATCTTACAAATAAAATTTTTGCAATTACCCTAAACAATGCTGCAGCAAACTCTAGGACAATGGACATTTTTAGAACTCTTTTATGAATCCACTGTTGCTTTATTCAAAGTATACTATCCAACATTTCCTGTAATTGTGCATCATATGCTTGGAATTGCCAATCAATTGAAAGCTAATGAAAGTGACCCAGTGTTAGGAGAGGCTGTGTGCACTATGAAAATTAAATATTTAAAATATTGGAATGAGATTCCGTACTTATTTGTATTTGCATTTATTCTAGATCTAAGAACTAAAATTGCAGGATTCACTGATGTTTTTTCAATTATAGGTGAGGCTATAGGGATAGATTATTCTAACTATTTTGCAGTTGTTCGTTCACAATTATCTAAAGTTTATCATAAGTACGAGCATAAGTTTCAAGGAATTTGCTTTCAACGACCTCCGCCAGCACCCACCACAAGTAAGAAGACAAATATGTGGGGCAAAATCTTTGGTTCACTAGGATCCTCTAGAAGATCAAGCTCTACATCGTCAAGTGCTGCAACAATCCATACCAGGACCTGCGGGGAACCATACAGAGAACTTCAACATTTTGGACTAGTGGCGCGAGCACAAGCTAACATATCTAGTGCTATCCATATTAACATGGGCTGTGTTAATCGTTCCTGTCTCGATGATTTGTGTTAATCGTTTCTGTCTCGACGGTTTCGTCCGAACTTACTTTCAGTCTTTCTGGAAGAATAGTGGAGGAAAGAAGAACAAGACTCATGAGTGAGATGGTAAAAGTACTTCTCACAATGAAAGACTAGGAACAAGCTGATACGCGAGCTCAACACTGTGGTGGATACGGAGTTGGAACACGTGTTCAACAATCTCTATCTAGATGACGGTGAATGCAATCAAGACAGCGACAACACCGGTGATTCTTAGAGCATCCATGAATACATTGTATTTTTTATGACTTTTTTTACCTATAATGTTGAACTACATGTTGTACTTTTTTCTTTGCCAAGGTTTTCTCAAGTTGAGTTTTTACCTGACAAAGTTTTTAAAGTGATAGTCATTTTAACATTAATAAAACTCATTATTACATTTTTCACAATTTATTATGCCTTTTCTATAATTTCTATAATTTATTGTATCTTTTTCTATAATTCATTGTATCTTTTTCGAATTCTACATGTTTTTTTTGAACTATTACGTCTTTTCAAATTTTCGGGCCAAATGGGCTAGTCGTGCCTGCTGGCCCGAGCGTTCCCAGCATAGCACGATCCCCCTCTGGACCATGCTTGAGCTACCGCCTAATCCCACAGGCTGGCAAGATATGGCTCATTAAGACTGACGGGCTAAATAGTCCATGCCATGCCACCCATTTAGACTGGAAGTAGGTGCTAAAATACTTTGGAGAAAAAATAAACTTAGGCCCCGTTTGGCACGGCTCCACTTCACAAGTGGAGCTATTTTTTTGTTTCAACTCCACGAACAGCTCCACCGGTGGAGCTGGGGCTGTTTTGATAGACTGTTTGGCAAAACAGCTCCACCTGTTTTATCATGCATGGTTGAGAGATGTCAATTGTCCAATATACCCCTGTCTATTTGGCTTGTAGTAACATCAAGAGCTGTATGTTTCTACATGATTTTTCATTCGAGTAAATTTGAATTCAAAAAAATTAAAATTTAAAATAACACAAAGTATTAGCTACCAATATTTAATGCGTTTTTTTTTGCATAGGAATGACCCGTTAAAACAAATATGCATGTGCAAAGTCATGTTATAATGCAAACATCACATGTCATTATATAATACAAACATATATGCTCATGATGATCTAGAAAGATATATTGCCCGTGCAAGGTCATCTCGGAATTTATCCATATTCCGATCATTAGATTCCGAAGTTGATGTGTCACCTGCATTGTGTGAAGCAAAATGCTTTCTATACCTTAGAGGTATAGTAGGCACATAATCAGGATTCCGATCGCATTTACTAAAATCCTTATCCTCAGAATGGTTCTCACGAATGAAATTATGTAGACACATGGTTGCAGCGACAATCATCTTTTGCTTCTCCATTGGGTAACTCGGCATTTTGAGAAGGACCCTCCACTTCATTTTCCACACTCCAAATGAGCGCTCCACCACATTTCGGATACTTGAATGCAAATGGTTAAACCACTCTTGTTCACCGCTTGGAGCAGGACCCCTCCTCCAATCTGGCACATGGTACCTTTCACCCTTATATGGTGCCAAGTATCACTACACCACAACACCAATATAGCGTCACATGTGTGTCGCTATAAGTTCATTATTACCGTTGCACTGTCGGTCGGTATAACTACCCCACAGACGAAGAGTCGGTAATTGTAGTTTTTCCGAGGAAAAATCAGTCGGTACAAATATTTACCTGTACCGTTTACCATCAGTCGGCACAAATAGTGAAGGAGGCTGACGTTCTGTCGGTATAGGGCCATACCGCTCGCGCGCGCACTGAAAACCTGTTCGCGGGAAAATTTCAGGCCCATAAGACCGTCCTCTCCAAACCCTAGTTCTTATACCAATTTTCACGGGCTCAACCGCCGCCCACTCCAAACTCCCCTTGTGCGCCGACTCCCGACCTCGCGCCCGTCGATTTCCCTGCGCGCCGACTCCGACCTTGCGCCCGTCGAACTCCACTGCCCCCCAGCCCGCCTCCTGCTACTCCTTCCCTGTCCCTTCTCCCCTCTCTGAATCGAGCCCGTCCCCTTCCTCGTTCCCACCCTGTGCGGCGCTGTCGGCAGCTCTAGCTCCGTGGTGCGATGCTGGTGGGTTGGAGGCCGTAAGAGAGGGGACGGCGGCGAGGGTTAGGGGCCGTAAGAGAGGGGATGACGGTGAGGGGTTGGAAGTAGCCTATGCAGCAAGGGAGGCGAGGCGGCAGGGGGTCCTATCATGTGTCAAACGGAGCTGCAAAGGTAAACCCCCATTAAGTTTCAAAAAAAATCCATCCCCATTCGATTTTGGGCTTGCACTCATCCAATCTGTTCGACAGAACACGTTAATTTGGTATGCCTAGTTCTAATTGCTGGAGGATTTGGTCAGGTGCCGCTGGATTAGAAGGCAAGCGCAGCTGCCGGAGCCAAGAAGCACTCACTGTGCAAGATCCCGTAGTCTCTTCTCGGATTGCCAGGGAATTAGCCGGTGGTTTCTTCTCCAATTGCTAGATAAGGTAGTCAGCTGTGTTACTACTTCAGTGATAACCTTGCTGCTATATTTTTCTGATAAATTTATTACTACTTCAGTGAGTGAATTTCATGAGCTACAAATTTAGCAGTAAGGTTGGTCAAAAATTTTGAACGTGCCATTAATCATTGCTAAATAAACTGATAACAAAGGCATAATCGAAATGTTCTTTGTGATTGATATGGCAGACTATCATGTATCTCCAATATAACACTTCAGCTTGTTATGCTAGGATAGTTGTCAGATGTTTGTGGATATGCTCATCGAATTGTGGTTTCTTTTTAAGTACCACAAAGATTCTTTCCATATGTACAATGCATTTTATGCTCTGTTGTAAAATTTAGACGAGTTTAGATAGAATTTAGGCGAGTGAGCTATATTTTGTTATCTGGACATCATTCTAATTATTTTCCAATGCTTAGATTCTAGTTTAATTGACGTGCTAAGATTCTAGTGTTGCCTACTGTTGAGCTATATGTGGCCATCGTCATTCTTGTTCTCATTTGTATTTTTCCCTCTGTCAGATGTGCTTCAACCTTTCAGTATTGTGATATTGCGTGTATGTACTGCCCTTTTACTTTCATCCTATAAGTTGCTATACAAAGCAATAGGAAATAAATATACAGGCTTACTTTTGGGCCTAATCTATTTACTGTGCTACTTTGTTTTGCAAAATTCCAGGTCTAAAAATCAGTCATAGGCAGGGTGTTATTAGACTTTGATTTTCTTATTAGCCATATATGTCTGACTTTTCTTGTTAGCCATATATGTTACTCTGCCTTTTCATATTATTTAACAAGGTGAACTCGGTAGTTTGTCCATGATGTTTGTTGTTTTGATGCAATTTAAACTAACATGTTAGCTTATTATGATATATTTTGCTCAAATAATTTAAGCACATGTCTAATCTGATCTCATGCATATTTCATACGCCTAGAGTCGACGTGCGCAACTTGCAAGCATTTGGAGATTATTTGAGCATCCACAACATTGGCGATGACTCGCTATACGTAACTGCATGCGATCCTCTATCCAGTGTATTTTTCATATTGTGTGGACATGAACAAGAGAATCGTGTTTAAATTATAACTATTTTGTGGGTGCATGGATATGAAGCATGATTGCCAAAGTATGCACTCTTTTGATGCTTATGGTCTGCTTTTTTATTCTTAGTTTACTTTTAAAGTGCTTGATCTTCCTCATAAAGGTGCATGCATGGATAAATCTGGATCGATATTGATGCTAGGTACGAAGAATTATTTCACCGAGACTAAAAGTGCTATCTATAGTGAACATGGGATTTAACATAAAAATTGCATGTAGGCACACCAAGATATATCAACAAGGGTGAAACAGTTTCTTAGCTTTTGCATTTATGAATTCAGCGATAGGAAGCAAGATATTATGCCCTTGCAGAAAGTGTGTTAACTCATTTTGGAGAGAGGCAAGTGAAGTACGTGTGCACCTCATATGTGATGGGTTTCTAAAGGGTATAGAACATGGACCTTACATGGAGAAGTTAGCTCCTCTGTGAATCATGGACATTATGATGGTGTTGAAGTCATGGAGGAGGAGTCGCGAAGATGACAACATCTCTGATTTGCTTAGAGACTTAGTCTGGGTTTAGATGATAGAGGATATTTTGATGACAACAATTCAGTTTTGGAGCCCTGTGAGGAGCTAGTTGCCATTCAAAAGTTGGTAGCAGAGAATAGCAAAGAGTTGTACCCTAATTGCAAGAAATATACACAGCTTCGCTTCCTCATTAGATTACTCCACACCAAACTCCTTGGAGGGTGGAGTGATAAGAGTTTTAATCTGCTACTAGATCTACTTAATGATGCACTACCTGAGGGTTCAACACTACCTAGGAACTTTCATGAAGCTAAGAAATTGGTGAAATCTATAGGAATTGGGTGCACTAGTATTCATGCTTGTGAAAATGATTGCATTATCTTTTGGAAGGAGAATGCAAAGTTGAATTCATGTCCGAAATGTAAGGTTTCACGATGGAAATCCGTAAGGAAGAGTCTAGATGGGAAGCATGTATACAAGGTTCCTAAAAAGGTTCTCCGGTACTTTCCAATAAAGAAATGTGAGATGTAGCATTATCCATGGCAGCACGTTTCTCCTGAAGCTGAAAATATGGTTTGATTTTTCAGGTTGAAGGTGCTAGATGTAGCATGATTCTTTGATCGTGTCGAAAGCAAGCCGATCAAACATTTTGTGAGATGGAGATGAAACATCAATGGATGCTAGTTCCTTTTGGCTTCTATAGAGATGTAACATTTTGTAAAAAAAAACTTGTTGGGCAAGCTATATGTTAGTTGTGAGGTGTGCAAGCTAAACCTTTGTGTTATGGAAGCAGAATTTAATGGCTGTGTAAACATTGTACCTAGCACAGCTGCTATAAGTACCAATTGGCTTGAATGAAATTTAAGTTGTCATCCAAGTCAATTTTGTGTATGGCTGTGTATGTTTAATGCCAGGATAATGAAACATCTCTATGCGTTGGATGTGTATGTTGAATGAAATTGGAGATGAAACTTTGTGTTATGGAAGCGTAACTTAATGGTCGTGTATGTTGAATGAAATTGGAGATGAAACATCAATGGTCGTGTATGTTTAATGCCGTGATAATGTGAAATTAATTGTGTTTGTAGATCATGTGATCTATGCGTTGGATTGTTGGTTGGTAAAAGTCCATATAGCCTCGTACCATCAGACGGCAAAACTTGTAATATGCTGTCTGCGTATCAGTCGGCATTTCTCTAAAGCGCGTCAGACCGTCGGTCGGTAAAAGTACGTTGGTCGGCATAAACTTATCCCGACGCCACTTTCACCGACTCATGGGAGGGGTCGGCATAAGTTTATACCGACTGACAGTGCGTCGGTACAGAGACTTTTAACGACTCCAATGTAGTCGCTGATCTAGGGCTGTGGTGTAGTGTATCCAGGTCTATTTGGGTATCCAGCGTCAACATGATAATATTTCCCTACGTAGAAATGACCACAATTGAATTGCACGAAATTTGTATAAAAATAAACTTGTACAAAAAACAAACATGTTACATATACATACCTAGCGGGGGATGTGGGAATTTGTCATGATCATGCCTAAGTGCATGAAAGAGCACACTAGTGTCATGCATAGATCCGGGTTGTCCAATAGATGCATATGTGAAGCGCATGTCAAAATCGACAATAGCAAGAACATTTTGCGTCGCTTTGCCACTTTGACCAATATATCTAATGAGCTCATCTGGTGGCGATGTAGCTGAGATATGAGTACCATCTAGAGCTCCAATGCAATCTTTAAAATGAGGCATCATCCTACTATCATTTCTTATCCTAGAATGTGTTGTAGCGAAGTTTGGATCAATAGGCCTTATGTAGTCCTCACACATGGACACCAAACAAGTCAAGACATCATCAAATTTTCTACTAATTGTCTCTGCAGAATGCTTGAATATACCATGCAAAGCACTGATGGACATACCATGTCCACATATTAGAAGGAAGATAGCAAGTGACTCCAAAGAATTCATGTGAACAGATGACTCCAAACCATATGTGTTCACTAACAAGTTATGCAGCTTGTGAAATAATGATGCATTCATTCTAAACATTTTATGACTTTCACCTGGGGTGTTGAGCTTCTCCATAGTCCAACCAAATCCAGACTGAGCTGGAGTTCTAGCTTCATTTTTATCAACATAGGTCATGTAGTACTTGGTTGCAAGAAGGGCACTAGCAAACAAATTATTTTGATTGGACCGCATCAATTTCATAGTATTTGAAACCCACTCATAATCATCAGAATCACTATCATCCATGTCAGAATCACTATCATCCAAATCAGATCTGTACACATGAATAAACCAAAGCAATGATAAATTTAACACACACAAAAAGTAAGGTTAAATACAAAAAGTATGGTTATGTTGCAAATAGAAAGATACATCATTTCTACTAAACCACTCATGTTTTGAAATAAAATTGAATGCACTACTTAGGAACATCATTTCTAGTCAACCACTCATGCTTCCTCAACCAATCATATCTATCCTCAGGGGTCTTCAATGTCAGAAACATCTCTCTCTCTCAGCCCTCTTGGTAAAAAGTACAGTTGCAATGAAATGTTCATTTGTTCTTGGAGTAGCACCACACTCTTCAACCAAGGTCATTACGTCCTGTATGGAACATCCAGTTTTGTCCTCCCTCCTCGCTATAGACTCACAAGAAGCAGTTGTCCTCTCATTCATCTCTACTATTTTCCCCATCTGTTCTTTTAACCAATGTCCTGTATTTGTCTTAGGTTTCTTTCCCTTATTGTTAATAGGCCCTCCACCTCTCTTCCTCTCACACTAGTGGGTGTCACTGCCTCTGGCTCACTATCATCGTCGTTGTCGGCCTCATCTTCATCATCAATATTAATATGAGAGTTGTCACATGACAAGCTTGCTTGGGAAGGTGCTACACCACTAGACGCACACCAATGATCATCACCGGTATTACGAAGGTCCTCAAACATAATTTCCAACTTCTCTTCATTCAGCAGTCCTCTATGCTTGAACCTGGAAGAACCCTTGATTTCCTAGAATGCAACAAATTACGGTAAGTAGAGACCTATAATTAGAGAGAAATTTGGAATAACAAATAACCTGAAATGCACTTACTTTGATTGTCTTCTTCCACCAACTCTCAAGCATATCAATGTTTTTTTCCTTTCATCCCATCCAAGACCAGTTTGATTGTTAGTGAGTTTCTTCCAAATACCATAATCAACTTTCAATTTATCTCATTTGTTCTTGAATTGCCTTCTATTGTACTCAATCCTAGTCCTTTCTTTGAACCTTTGTATCACATTCTTGTACCCAGCCTTATTCAAGTGAGTGTTTGCTCGGTTTCCTTTTTCTACTTCGTCAGAAAAAATCTCACACACTATCCTAGTATTTTCATCACACCAATCGGCCTCGCTGTTACGAACAATTTAT
This sequence comes from Dendrocalamus sinicus, assembly GCA_036346575.1. NCBI lineage: Eukaryota > Viridiplantae > Streptophyta > Magnoliopsida > Poales > Poaceae > Dendrocalamus > Dendrocalamus sinicus. The sequence continues at coordinate 24,921,335 of CM070650.1, forward strand.
AAGATGGTGACAACATTCAAACATATGCAATCAGACTATAATGGATACTGTTTTCTGGAAAAAAAAATTATGCATCACATAATGGATGTATGTTGGCTGCAGCAGTACTGTTTCATCACCTTGTGCTTGCTATTGATAAGAATGATGAGATGATCAAATACCTTGGATCGGTGAGGTCGACGGTGTCAGTGCGGCGGTGCGCAGAACCACACGGTGGCTTTGTGCGCGTCCACCACGACCACCTCGGCGTCGAGTAGAGGCACCACGACTCGGAGCAGATGAGCGTCCAATCTCCGTGCGTCCATCACCGACTTCTTCAATAGTCCTCCACTCTAGCCCGAACGCGGCAGACACTGCAGCATTCCATTCCGGCCATCCCCAACCGCCACGGCCCGGGGGGCGCCTCGGCCGCGCGGACCGGGCCGCCGCCGATGGCGCTGCGCCGCCGCCGGGCGAGGCCGCCGGAGGTCGCTGCTGGCCAGCCGGGCGGCCGCCTCGAGGCCTCTCTGCACCGCCGGCGAGCCAAGGGCCGCCACGCGCCGCCGCCCGCCGAACCAAGCAACACCGGCCCTTGGCCATGGAAGGCCGCGCTGCCCCGGCGAAGAGCGGAGAAACCGCCGGTCTCCATTGGTTCCGAACGCCGAGAGCATCTTGGCGACTCCGATCTATCGGATTCGTCCGTCGGCGCCTTTCCTTTCCTCCACTGGCCGATTCCATGGCGGCGACTCTTTCACTGGTCGAAGACGAGAAGATCGAACAGAGGAACGGGAACGGGAGAATAGAAGAGCCGGTGGCAGATCGCGTAAATTCACGAAAGTACAAGAGCAGTGGCATGCGGGCCTGCGGATGGAGCCGGGTGGAGCTACTTTTTTCAGCTCCATCTCGTACATATCTTTTGTCTCAGCAGGTTTTAAGAGACTCCTTGGGTGGAGCTATTTTGTTTTATCCCGTTTGGCACAAAACGGCTCCAAACAGCTCCAGGAGCCGGTGGTGGAGCTGTGCCAAACGGGGCCTTAGCACCTCTCGGAGTTCGGCGCCCTAAAGTTTTGTTGCAGAACAGACAGGGCTAGTCTAATCTGAGAAATTTCGATATTTGACACTGAATACGTGCGCCTCTCAATTTTTAACCCCCAATTCACACGCCTTTAGAAATTTAACTCTGTTACTGTGAATTCTTTTGATTCAAGGGATTCTCTTTATTTTCACAGTGACAAGTGTCAAAATAGAAAAGGAGAGAAAATGAGGAGAATCCCTTGAATTAAAAGAATTCGCAGTGACAGGGTTAAATTTCTAAAGGCATGCGAATTGGGGGTTAAAAGTTAAGAGGTGCACGTATTCAATGTCAAATATTGAAATTTCTCGTCTAATCTGGTACTCCAGCTTGATCGGACGGCTGCACACGGGTGCGGATTTGATCCGACGGCTCCAAATTACCCAAATGCGCAAGCACAATCCCGTTCCCGTGCTCTACTCGCGCTACCGCTCGTCCTCCAACGTCCAGCCTTCCCCAACCCCACGTCCACGTTTGAGTATCACACTCACCGATTCCACAGCCCACCCGACCCGAGACAACGCCACGCGCCCACGCCGACGACGGCGACGGGAGGCCGGAGCGCGCCACGCGGTGGCCCGTAGACCCTTGGGACCCGACCCGGCGGCCCAGATCGCCCGGTGAGATGAACGCCTTCAGGCTCGCCGGCGACATGACGCACCTCATGAGCGTCCTCGTCCTCCTGCTCAAGATCCACACCATCAAGTCCTGCGCCGGTGAGGAACCGATAGCCCCCCACGCCATCTCACCCCCACCCACATTTCTTCAAACTTCCGCATGCTTTCCTGGATGGATTGCTTCGGGGCAGTTCAAGAAAGTTGGGGATCTTGGGCGTGCCGTGTTGGGCGGCGCATTTTGGGCTAGTTCTGGATCTCGGGGAGTAGGGTGCAGGAAATGCTGTTGTGTGAGGCCAAATCTTGGTGGTTTTGGATGGATTTTGAGGTTTGAGGCCTTGCTCTAGTGGGAATTTGAGGAAGGAGGTATATTGGCTACCAGGCTTTGGAGTGCAATTGGGCTGGTTGAGATGTTGTATTCCTTCTTTGGGAGGTTTTTAACTAGATACATGTAGAGATTGGGGGCTGGAGGGATCATGGTTCCTCCGGCTACAGCATTGGCATTGCTGACGAGCCTACGTTTTTGAAAGATTTCGTCGATACTGCAGCTCCATTTGTGGTTAACATTAGAACTTGGTAGTCAAATCCTCTCAAAACTGGTAACCGGATGAAAATGTTGTCTTGTCTATACCTCCTTAACGAAGCTGGGTACACATTGATCCACTGGTTTGTATATGTATTACGTTTTATATTGGGTGAAAATGGTGGTACACATTGAGTATATGTATTATGTTGGTGTATTCTGGGAGGAAGATGATTTTGCTCAAATAAATGGTCCAAGAAGTGGGCTTCGTGTATGTTGCTTGCTTGTTGCAACTTCCTAGGTTTATTTATAGTTAAGTTACATTGAGCAATACATGGTTGGTGTTGTAGAGCATTTGTTCATATGCTTACATCCACCTTTTATGTAGCTGTTCTGAATTCTGTACTTGTTAGCGGTTATTGTGTTGAAGTATGCTATGACACTTGTGCGTCATATGCATGGAAAAACTTCATGTCCTGATTCTTTGGAAATGATTCATTGCTGGCTTACGTTATCAGTGCGTCATATACTGTTTCATTACAAGGAATCCTGAAAAGTAATTATGTTATCGGTGCCCTCCTACAGCTATTCTCTTCTTTTCTAGTTAAATTTTCTAGATATGTCTACCAACTTCAAGGAGAGATTTTTCTTGTCCATGACTCTTTTCTTATAATTATTACTCGCTACGCGGATACCATTTAACTGCTTGCGGTTTATGGCCATCATGCTTGCAGTTCACATGAAAGAGACCTTTATGCTTTCTCAAAATTACTGTGGATGCTGAACTGATTTTTAGGGATTATTATAGGGTGTGTGACCAAGCAATTTCAGGGCTACATGTTTTGAGCCAGCACATTTAATGGTTACAATTCTTTGTTGGGCATTTATTTAAAAGTGAGTTGGTACATCTCGAATATGTGATAGTTATCATTAGTGCAGTAAAAGGAATGCCATGCATGCCTTTGACCATATATTTTTCTTCTAGACATCCAATGATTATTTTGAACAATTATTGTATTGTTTATGCAAGAACTGTCATGATTCATGAAATAAGATTCAGTTTTTGCTCCTTGTAGGTGTTTCCTTGAAGACACAAGAGTTATATGCTCTTGTTTTTGCCACTCGCTACTTGGACATATTTACAGACTTTATATCCCTGTACAACACGGTCATGAAGCTGATTTTCCTGGGTAGCTCATTCTCAATTGTTTGGTATATAAGGCACCACAAGATGGTCCGTAGATCATATGATAAGGATCATGACACATTCCGACACCAATTTCTTGTTCTACCATGTCTACTCTTGGCCTTGCTTATACATGAGAAGTTCACTTTCAAGGAGGTACTTTATCAAACCATCTTTATTGGTCTTGTAGATAGTATAAGCTTTCAAACATTAGTTTTTCTCAAGTGGGAATCAGTATATTCTCCTTTCCTTTTTTCTAGTTCTATAAATGGTGGCTGAGCTTTTATTGGTTACCCTGATTAGGTGATGTGGACGTTTTCTATTTACCTAGAGGCTGTTGCAATTCTTCCTCAACTTGTATTACTACAGCGTACAAGAAACATCGACAATTTAACTGGGCAATATGTTTTCTTCCTAGGGTAAAATTTGAATTTCAGTACCATTTTCTTTTTGTACAAACAAACTTGAGCTTGGTATGCATGGTTCACAGGAAAGAAGGTTTCTTATTGCATCCCTGGAGTGGTTATAACCCCAACTGTTACTGGTTGGCCTCGGTAGTATTGGTGATGTGGCCCACATTTCAGCAATTAACACGTAGAAACTGTGTTGCATTATTCCTTCTTGGGAAAAAAAAGTAGCACTACCATATGGTTCATGCTGTGTATAAATTCTCCTCTAGATATGTTACCACCCACTTGGTCATCTTAATGTTGTTCTTTAAGGGGTCCTAACTTCAACATGGTCAAGCACCAAGCACTTTGTGTTTCAGGACTCTTTGCTTACCCCTTTTCCATGTTAGCTGTTTTTCTTCAATGGATAGGATATATCCACAAAACTAGACTACTACAAAAATATCAAGCTGTGTGCACTGTCATGCATTTTGCTCATCTATTTAAATAAAATCGTTGACGTGGGTTATCTTTAAGGATCACAGTATTGGCATTGTTGTTAAAGTCATGCCAAGACAGATGGCTACTGTTTAGAGAAACAGCATCACAGCAATTATGGTTCCAGTAAAGACAAAACCGCAAAAGCAATCATCGTTTGTATCAACATGTCACTATGACTCTTATCAGAGTTACAATTTTTTTTAGGTTCACATAATATCAAATAGAGAAATATGCTAGATAAAGTGGAAGTGTGGGAAGTTGGAAAAGAGTAAGAAGTGGTTGAACTGAATGTTGATTGATTCAGGAGCAAGCAATACAAGGCATATATATAGGCAAAGATGTCTAGGGTTTGGCTAATAGAAGTATGGGCCACCCTGAGGGATCCTTGACCATATTAGCTAATCAACCACATTAAGTGCATATGGGCACAGGCGATAGCCTAACACCCCGCATGATCAGGCGTCGCGCCATGACGTTGAGAGCGGACCAAACTCATTGAAGACAGAAGACGGAAGGCCCTTGGTGAAGATGTCGGCATACTGGGAAGTGGTGGGAACATGCAAGACACGGACGTCACCAAGAGCCACTTTCTCCCGAACGAAGTGAAGATCAATCTCAATGTGCTTGGCGCACGATCTTTGGACGGGTTGGAGGACATGTAGACTGAACTGATGTTGTCGCAATACACCAGGGTGGTCTGCTGAGGTGAAGTATGCAGCTCGAACAGAAGGTGACGTAGCCAGGATGCTTCAGCAACTGCGTTGGCCACGCCGCGGTACTCAGCCTCTGCGCTGGATCGGGACACTGTGTTCTGACGCTTGGATGACCAGGAGACCAGGTTATCTCCAAGAAACACGGCATAGCCCGAGGTGGACTTGCGTGTGTCCGGCAGCGCCCGATCGGACGGAGTATACCACAAGTGCGGATTTGGTGAGGAGGGTCAAGAAAGAGTCCCAAGTGGAGAGTGCCACGAATGTACCAAGAATCCGCTGAGGCAGCAAGGTGAGGCTCGCGAGGGTCGTGCATATGGAGGCACACCGTTGAACCGCATAAGAGATGTCCTACTGGTGAAGGTAAGATCTTGAAGAGCCCGGCTGACTTCTGAAATCGCTGGGATCACCGGACAGACGGACCATCGGTCGACACCTTTGGATTTGTGTCGGCGGGGTGGTGCATGGTTTGCAATCCGCCATGCTCGCACGCTCCAGATGTCCAAAGATATATCGACGCTGTGAGAGAGAAGACCACCACGACACTTCGCACATGTACTCCCGAAAATGATGAAGCTCACCGAGATCCTTCATGGAGAACTCATCTTTGTAGGCGTTGATGATGCGTCGGAGAAGACCGGAGACGAGGTCGTGAGGACGATGTCATCAACGTAGAGAGCGAGTAGACAGCCTCGAGCCCGGTGGTAGACAAATAGTGAGGTGTCAGACTTGGCCTCAAGAAACCCAAGAGAGAGCAGATAGGAGGCAAACCGGCTGTACCATGCACGGGGAGCCTGCTTGAGACCATAGAGCGATTTGTGCAGTCGACAAACAAAGTCCGGATGAGTAGAGTCCTCGAAGCCGGAAGGTTGGGAACAGTAGACTGTCTCAGATAAGGTCCCATGAAGAAAGGCATTCTTCACGTCAAGCTGGTGAATCGGCCACTACCGAGAAAGAGCCAGAGCCAGAACTGTCCGCACTGTAGCTGGTTTCACAACTGGACTGAAGGTCTCGGCGTAATCAACTCCCGGACGCTGTGTAAAGCCACGCAACACCCAACGAGCTTTGTATCGCTCGAGAGAGCCATCGGCGTGGAGTTTGTGCTTGAAGATCCACTTGCCAGAAACGACATTCGCCTTGGCCGGGCGAGGAACCAGGTCCCAGGTATGGTTCTGCAAGAGAGCAGTGTACTCGTCCTCCATAGCGGCCCGCCAGTTGGGGTCGGCAAGGGCGGTGCGAACGCGTCGAGGCACAGTGTGCGGGGTGTGGCGTGGTAGAGAGCAGGGAGCCGAAACCCGGACTTGGCGCGCGTTGTCATCAGTCTTTGGTTCTCACGGAGACACCGCACGGCACCGGGAAGCGACACGGGAGAAGTCTTTGGCGCGTCCGAGGGGAGGTGTCGGTGGAGAGCTCGGGTGGAAACCGGTGGCGCGCGTCACGGTGTAGACGTGGCGAAACCGCGATCGGCGTGAGTCGCACACGGGCGAAGAAGGGCCGGTGGAGTCTTTGGAGGAGGGTGCCCGCGCGACGCATGAACCTCGGTGTCATGCGCGGCGGGGCGGCGCGCGCAGTTGTCCTCGGCGAGGATGAGCGCGGCATTGTCCAAGGCGCGCGTGGCATGGGCGCGGGGCGTCGGACGCGCCGCGACCCATGCGCGCGGGAGACTGCGCAGCAAAGAGGTGGGTGACGGGCCTATAGGCACCGCACGGATTAGCGTAGTCATCCAAAAATGCAAAGTCGGCCGTGGAGGTGGAAGGAAGAGTGGCAAAGGGAAAGGAGGTTTCATCGAAGATGACATGGCGAGAGGTAGACCCGATTGGAGGCCATGTCAAGACAACGATATCCCTTGTGATGGGTGGAGTATCCGAGGAAAGTACACAAGGCGAACGAGGAGCGAGTTTGTGGGAGGTCAGTGGCGAAGGTTTGGGTAGCATGTGCACCCAAAACGCGAAGATGCTCATAAGATGGTGGAGAACCAAAGAGAGCACGATGTGGAGTGGAGAATTGCAGCGTCTTGGTGGGGAGGATGTTGAGGAGGTAAGTGGCAGTGGCCAAGGCCTCAACCCAATAGGATGGTGGCATGGACGCCTGAAACAAGAGGGAGCGAATGACATTGTTGATAGAACGGATGATACGCTCAGCTTTACCATTCTGTTGGGAGGTGTAGGGACAGGACATGCGAAGATGGGCGCCATGAGTGAGGAAGAACGTCCGGGCGCTGGAGTTGTCAAACTCGCGGCCGTTGTCGCACTGAACTGCCTTAATATTGGCGCCGAACTGAGTGGAAACAAAGGAGAAGAAGTTAGCAAGCGTCGGGAAAGTGTCAGACTTGAGGCGAAGTGGGAACGTCCAAAGATGATGTGAACAGTCATCGAGAATGAGCAAATAATACTTGTAACCAGAAACACTTTCGACAGGAGAGGTCCAAAGGTCACAATGTATTAGATCAAAATTGTGCGAAGCACGGGATGATGACATAGGAAAAGGAAGACGAACATGGCGACCCAGTTGGCAAGCATGACAGATAGAGGGACCTATGACTTTATTACATGAAGGAAGCACTGCTAACTTAGACAAAACGTCATGACCGGGGTGACCAAGCCGGCGATGCCAAAGGGGGGAGTAGGACTCGGTGAGGAAGGACTTGGCGACGGGTAGATGCAGGGGATAGAGTGGCCCTGAGCTATCGCACCTGATGATCACGCTCCGAGACCGAAGATCCTTCACAGAACAGCCAGTGGGGTCAAACTCAACAGAGCAGTCATTATCAGAAGTAAACTGACGAACAGAAATGAGGTTCTTAATAAGTGTAGGGGAGACAAGAACATTGTTGAGGCGAAGAGAGCCATGAAGGTCTTTGTCGGTGAGACGTGACGGAAGGAGAGAGCCGTTACCAACGACAATAGAGGAAGGAACGGTGCGAGAGGAGGAGGAATGAGAGAGGATACCGTGGTCGGAGGCCATGTGGGATGTGGCGCCGAGTCGAAGTACCACTCGGGGCGATGAGAGGGGTTGAGAGTCATGGTGGAGAAAAGCGCGCCAAGGGTGTCTTTGGTCCCATGCGAGCAATCCACCGGCGCAGCAGATGACCCAGGCCGCGCGGAGAGAGGCGTGAAAGCGATCGGTCCATGCAGCGTCCGTGAAAACCCGCCGAGGCCGGCCGGCCGTGAAGAGCCGCCGGCCGCCGAGGAGGCCCGCGACCGCCGTGGGAGTCGTGGAGAAACCACGGTCTTGAGCTCGCGCGCGCGCAGCAGGCGTGAGGCTGCGCGCGCGCTGAGACGGAGGCGAAGACCGGCGGCGACCAGCGGCAGAGGAGCGAGAGGTGGCGGGGCCGCCACATCCGATGGTGCCGGCCCACGGGTTGTAGAAGCTGGGCGGCCGCCGCTGCGCGGAACCACAGGAGGTGGAGTTCGCCGCCTCGGCCGGAGCGTTGCCGCGCCGCCGCGGTAGTGGGAGGTTCCACCGCCACCTCCGCCCGACTCTGTTTCCACCGCTGAGCCACCGCCGGCCACCGGGGTCGGGAAGCCGGAGTGCGGTTGGTGAGTGGCGCAGAGTGTTGGTTCTGGGACGTGAGCAAGGCGGTGGCGGGGAGGACCGCGGTTGGCCATGTTGAGTTCCTCCAGAGTAGGTCGCGCGCCTCAAGAAAGGAAGGAACGGCGGCTCGTTGAAGGTGAAGGCCAATGGCGAGAACTTTTCATTGAGGCCACGGATGATGTTGAGGACGAGTGCGGTCGGCGACGACCTCCCGAGATCGCAAGGGCATCGACCATGGTCTTGAAGCGCCGACGATGGTCGGCGATGGAAAGATCCCCAGGCGAAGTTCCGAATTCGCGTCGAGGTAGAGGCGCGAGATTCCTGCGTCGAGGAACCGAGTTTCGACGGCAAGCCGGTGATGCGAGCGGTGGCTCGGCTCTCGACAATCTCGACGAGGTCGGAGGAGAGAGTACCGAGGAGCGAGATTTGACGACGCAGCCCATCCGAGCGATCGGGAAGAGCGGGGTGGTGGTCGTCGGCGAGCACGTGGTCGTCGAGGAGAACTTCCCGAGGCGAGAGGAAGAGCTCCGCCACCGGAGTAGTTGCCGAGTTGAGATCAAGAACCGGGGAACGAGGCGCGGATGTTTTGAACACCGATCGCACAGGCATGAATGTTGGCGATGGCGGCTACTTCATGGAGAAGAAGAGCATCGTGGAGAGGACGGGGTTTCGTCCCACGAGCTCACCGTGGCGGCGTCTTGATGGTGGCGGCGCTCGCGGCGGCGCGTGCTAGGCGCAGCGCTCGCGTTCTGCAGCCGGCTTCGACATCGGCGACGTCTCCGGCGGCGGCGCGCTCACGGCGCGCGCGCGAGCGGCATGCTCGCGTTCGGCGCCGCAGCGCGCGGCGCGGCGGCGGCGGCGCAGCTCGCGCGGCCGCCTCGGCGCGCGAGTGCAGCGCGCGCGATTGAGCGGCGGCGGCGCGCGCGGCCGAGACGGCCGGGGCGCGTCGCGCGCTACCTCGCCTGGCGGCGGCTTCCTCTGCTCTGGCGACGGCTTCTGCAGAGGGATAGTCGCCGACAGGGAAGGAGGGAGCTGGCGGCGGTGGTAGGTCGCTCATGGTGCCGGGAGCAGGGGAAAAGCAGAGGAGAACAGGGGAGCTAGGGTTGCCAGCGGAAAAGGAGGAAAGCAAAAGGCAAAACGCTAAGTTGGAAAAGAGTAAGAAGTGGTTGAACTGAATGTTGATTGATTCAGGAGCAAGCAATACAAGGCATATATATAGGCAAAGATGTCTAGGGTTTGGCTAATAGAAGTATGGGCCACCCTGAGGGATCCTTGACCATATTAGCTAATCAACCACATTAAGTGCATATGGGCCTGAAGCAGACAGTCTAACAGGAAGAACCTGCTCTCTTTGGTCATTAAATTCCTACCGAGTTTCTCTTATCAGCTTCTGGGTTGCTTTTTTTTTTTTGAAAGGGAATCAGGGTTCCCTATTCATGCTTCACAAGTTAGGGCTTGCTAGGACAAGTTCTTGTTGCAACATTTGTATCTTGAAATGATCCTCATTAGACAAAGCCAGCAAGTTAATATTTGTTAATAGAGTACAAGTTTATGCTGTGAACTTTGACCATTGTTTCTTACATTACATATATTGTGTGATTGACATTCGAAATTGATATTTGCTTTTCTTTTTTCATTGCTAGAAAACATGACCTTTTCATTTATGTATTGGCTGTCATGATGCAGTGCATACCGAGCATTCTACATTCTCAATTGGATCTACCGGTACTTCACTGAGCCGCACTATGTACATTGGATAAGTATGGCATCTCTGGATTGGATTGGATTGGATTGTTTCTTATTCAACTTATACTATATGATAAGTATATAATTTTTCTGTTATTGTTACTTCAACAGCTTGGATATCTGGATTTGTGCAGACATTATTGTGTGCGGATTTCTTCTATTATTACCTCAGCAGGTAAACAGCTATTCTGTTCTTAAATTATTCATTTTCATGTTGCACTACGCCTCTACACAACGATGATATCTATGACAAATTTTGCAGTTGGAAGAACAATGTGAAGCTCACCCTGCCAGCTTGACCACTCAATTACTCATCGTAGTTGTTGGTGTTGTATCATCTGAAGTGTGCATGACTTGGCTGCCCCCAATCCACATAACAAAATGTCCTCTTTTCGTACAATAGCCAACAGTTGTCGAAAACTCAATGTGTTTGAATATCAGGAGAATACAAATGTTTATGTTTACATTTGAGAATCTTTATAGAGAATCGACTGTACATTAAATGGACAATAGCTCGCTTTACAATGGAGATGAATACTAGTTGATATGCTGGGTGGCCGGTTGGATGTCAGCCTTGTCAGGTGACCTTGAACTTTTAAAATCATGCAATGCCTTTGAGCACTGTCAAGATCTGCAAATGTTACTCTCTGTAATAAGATTGCAGGAGTACACCATATTATTATCCGACAAGAATTGAACATGTTTGTATGATATAGCGACTCGCAAGACACTCCAAAGAAGAGCAATATTAAGGAAAAATGGATAAATACCATTGCAAAAGATGGCCAAAATACCAAGCCAACCACGAAAAGCAATTAGCAAGTGTTCTTTTGGGTTGTGGTTTATGATTTAAAATTTTGAATTCTGGTTATTCGTGAGAGGCAATACGCAAAGAAAAATAGTCGTATATGATTTTGGCTAGTACAATTGAACTCAGTATATTTTTTACTATAATGTTTCTATTGATCACATCTCGAAAAAACACCGTTTAAAAGTTAGTTACTGTAGCATAAATTATAAGTTACAAACTATAAGTGAAGAAGAATCCAGTCTAAGAGCAAGTACAATAATGGTCTTATAGCCAAGCTAGTCAGCATTTTTGCTGATGTGGAGGAGATGAGAGATGAGAGCTTGGCTCTCAGAGCAAGTCCAATAATGATCTTATAGCCAAACTAGTCAGCATTTTTGCTGATGTGGAGGAGAGATGAGAGCTTGGTTCTCATGTAAACAACAAGCTGGACACGGGAGCCTATGTAGTGGTGGGCTTAGATAATAAATATATGTGAGGAGGAATAGGAAAGAGAATGTGAGACATGGTACCATATAATAATAAAAAAATCTTTTGTAGACAAATTATTGTATAACTTGGCTCTTATAACTTGACTTAGAGCAAGTCCAATAATAGAGCCAAGTGTTTGGCTATAAGTCAAGTTATAAGAGCCAAGTTATACAATAATCTGTCTTCTATTTGTCTACAAAAGATTTTTTTATTATTATGTGGTACCATGTCTCACATTCTCTTCCTACTCCTCACATACATTTATTATCTGGACCCACCACCGCATAAACTCCGTGTGCAGCTTGTTGCTTGCATGAGCCAAGCTCTCCTCTCTCTCTCTCTTCTCTCCTCCACATCAAAAAAATGTTTGACTAGCTTGGCTATAAGACCATTGTTGTACTTGCTCTTATAGCCAAACACTTGACTTTATTATTGAACTTGCTCTCATGCAAGCAACAAGCTGGACACGGGAGCCTATGCAGTGGTGGGCCTAGATAATAAATGTATATGAGGAATATGAAAGAGAATGTGAGACATGGTACCACATAATAATAAAAAACTTTTTGTAGACAAATTATTGTATAACTTGACTCTTATAACTTGACTTAGGTGGTGATCAACTCGGCTTAAAAGCTCATGGCTTATGGCTGAAAACATCAGAGTATTTGTGAAAAAACATCAGAGTGTGAGGCTTATTTCGCATAATTAAATTTAAAAAAATTTAAAAATATAAAAAAATATGTTAGCCCATTACGCATAATACAAACAAATACGGGAAAAAAAGAACCGGTAAAAAAGCTCAACAAAAAACCAAAAGTTCAGAAAAAGATGAAATTTATGAATAGTGCAAAATAAGCCAGAAGTCAGAAGCCATAAGCCGAGTTGATCACAGCCTTATAGCTAAACACTTGGCTCTATTATTGAACTTGCTCTAATAAGTACATCTCAAAAGCCAATTTATGACGTTACCAACCCGACTAACAACTGAAAAAAGTAACCTGCTATTTCGACTTGTAAAACCTGTTAGCCTGGCACACTGCTTATTGCAGCCATTGTGCTAGTTGTGGCCGAATCAATATATCCATATTAGTATGTGAAATCCTCTAAAAACAAATTATTAGTTTGTGAAAATCTCTCTAACGTTTCATTTTCCTTTTAAGATGTGAAAACCCTTTGTAACCATTATGCCCCTTTTTTATTGCGAAAAAAGCTCTATAACTATGATTAGCTTAAAAGCTATAATTTATGGTTGAAATTGCACTGTAGCGGCTGAAATTTCACTGTAGATGAAGATGTCTTATTTGGCATAATTAAATCTAAAAAAATTTAAAAATAAAAAAATGCTAGCTCATCACGGACAACGTAAACGAATACGGGAAAAAAGGCAAAAAAGCTAAAGAAAGCCAAAAGTTCAGAAAAAAAACTAAAAATTTATGGAAACTAAAGCTCAAATGAGCGGGGCCACATATCTACAAAAATCATTGCATCTAACATAATACAGCAACCCACCCACAAATACTAAATATTAAGCTCATCGAAATTAGCCAACGGATAAATACTAAAAATGCGATTCAAGCAGCTATTGGGACTTTTTTTTGACTTTTCTTTTGTGGTTTATGGTTTCACAGTAGTTGTTTTAAACGATTTTCGAGCTTAAAATTATATGTACCGTCTACGTTCGTGTCTCTGCTATCCATCGTCGTCTCGAAAAACACAGGCAAAAAATTATCAACTATAAAAAAACATTAGTCACAGCTAAAAAAATAAGACCAGCTTCACTAACAGTTGTAAAAAGGTAACCCATTGGTTGAATTATAACCCGCTAGCCCAGCACATCAGTTAGGATTAACCCCCACGTCAGCATAAGATGAACCCTAGATTATTTACATTCATATCCAGCCTCTCCCCCACCCATCTTTTCCCTTCCTTTTTCTTTCTTTTTTTCCCCCAGGAGACTGCGCAGTGCAGCACGCAAAGATTACCATACCATGTGCTGAAAACTTGAAAAGGAAAACCACGCATGCACAGCAAGCTGAGCCAAACACACCAACCCATCACCCCCGAGCATCAAATGGCAAGCACTACACCCTCCAGCCAACGCGAAACGCGCAAGGAAACGAGTTGGTGAGAATGGCTGGACCTTGCCATGATCCATGGCTGGGCTTGGAATGCCATTAAGGCCCTGGGTCTGGATCCGTGCCAAATGCTGGCAAGCGTAGAGAGAGAGAGAGAGAGAAGAGAGATATAGAGAGATTTGAGCTCAGGAGAGAGCACGCGGCGCGGACTACAAATGCGGCGCAAGCAAAGCGCACACCGGAATAGGCTAGACAGCGGAGGAGTGCTTTTTGTCTCTTGTCTCGTGTCCGCTAGAGTCACAGGCAGGCAGGGCCCGAGGGGGAGGGAGGGACCCGTAGCGACGGCTAGTCGCGGCCGGCCTTCCGGTTCCGATGGACCCGTACCGCGGCGGCGGCGGCGACGACCAAATGTGCGTGCTCGGGTTCTTGTCGGTTCTTGCGGTTTCTTGGAGGGTTTGCTACTATGTCGATCGTGGGGATTTGGTTGGGTCTTGAAACTACCATGGGCATGGCGGATTGGAAACCGCTGGGCGGAGTGGTGAATCCGGTGGTGGTTCCGGGCTCATTTTGGCGATCTAAGGACAGAGGAATCTTGCCATGGTGGCGGTTCGTGTGCGCCGGTTTGGTACATTGGGTGGTCGGTTGGATGGTTCCTATTTTATGCGTTTGCCATGTTGAAATTGTTCTTGTTTGCTGATTGGGATGTTCTCGTCGGAATGATGCATCCTCGGCTGTTGATTTCGATGCAATCGGGATACTAGGAGGACGCAAGCGTATACATAGAGTTGTGCATTGGGTTGGATGGAAATGACTTGGGCTCTTAAGGAGTTTGAATAAGCGCACGCATACTGTTTCTTGTAATGCCGGATTGGTAGCAACTCATTTCATGTATCACTTATAGGCCTTCGATAGTTTGTTTTAGTTGTTACTCCTATCTTACATGTCCAACTAAAATTTGATTATAATCTATATAGCACCTACACGAATAATTTTATGGCTTGTCTTCAGTTTGTGTGATTGAACTTGTACCCTATCTCAAATTTGCGCATAACTGAATACTGTCTAAAATTCTCCAGCTATTTCAGTATATTACATTAGTTGAATCCATACCTGATTTTGTAATGCTTACTGCAGTCTGTGGGATTGGCAAGCGGGAGAGCATTGTGAACCTAATGATGCAAGTCAAGGTACATTGCTGATTGCTCAAATCCATAACCAAAATCCATGTCACAAACTCTAGAGATTCTGTTTGGACTTACCATTTCATTATATATTTTTACAACAGATGTTACTAAGTTCGTATGGGATTGCCTCAATCAGGATGATGATGAGCTACTAGGATTGCTGGGAAATCAAACTCCTCTGAGAGACTGCCATGGTTTTGGCAGTGGCTTCTTTGATATTGGTGGTAGGAAGTTTCTTCTTCTGAGAATTATCTATTTATATTACTGTTGAATGATTTGCTTAAAGGGAGGGGTTACTTGTGTCAGATATCACCTGCAAGGAGACCCTCGACCTGGAGGAATCTCGGGAATCAAAGCGGAGGCGCATGTTGGAGTACCCTTCTGAATCTAGTAGATCAGAAGTTAGAAATCATGAAATAGGTTCTACCTTGGTCACATCTGAGGTGGTTCACTAGCACCTAGCTATGTTCTAAGTTAGTGTCACGTGCTATTCTTTACAGTATGGCTTCTTTTTCTGATGTGTCTCAGATAACAGAGATTTCATTGCTTTGCACTGATGAACCACGGAGCTTAAATTGGGATGTGCAGCCCAATTCAAATAATTTAGGTTTGTCTTTTCACCACGTATGTTTGACAACTGCCCGCTGTTGTGCCTTTACTATTAGCTAATTGAAAACATTAGCATCAGATACAATAAATTCCTTGCCAAATGGAGCACCCTACCAGCCATCAGATAGTCATGTGGAAAATTGCTCTGATGGAACTCCGATGTACTTCTGGCCTGATCAAATGTTAGTTCCTCTCTGGTTCCATTGAAACCACTTTATTTAATTAATCGTTATTTGTTAATCATGAGTCATGACATGTGTAGCTTGGATTCGTTGTAGGCATTGTAGCCAGGAGAGCATTATATATATTGATGGTCAAACTGGTGTTTCAGGTCAGTGCACAGCACAGTTTCTATAGCATCATAAAGCCAATTTTCATTTGTTTTTCACAATTTCCATTCTATGCATGGTTTTCCCACATAATCAGTATTTGTCCCCATGTCCCTTTGCGAGATATCTGTAAAGAAAATTTTGTCTCCGATTTTCATTCTGTATTACTACATAATTTGCTGCAATTTGCTATAATATTTGGCAGCCATATAGTTTGAATACCTTGCTGAAACCAGGAGTTTTTAGCTTTGGTGAGCGACTTACATGTTCTTTCATCTACCACAGGAACAAGTGAAATTGCACCAGTGACAGAAAGTCTCGTAATGCAGGAGACTAAGAAGCTTTCTACACTCAAAGTCTCTAAAGGTATTTCAGTTTGACAGTGTCTTATTTTGCATCAACATATCTTACTTGGAGCACACTTAAACTTCTAATTTTATCTATGTTGATCATTTGGCTCTGCTGCCCTACTAGGAGGAAGCTCACTAATTAAGGTGAAGCAAAATTTAACTACATCTGTAGCATACCCCTTCACCCTCATCAAACCATCTTGGGAGGAAGGAGATGTAACACTGAAGGATATAAATAGGCGAATCCATGCTCCTCCGAAGAAGTCTCCGGAGATCCTGGGAACTTCAGCTTTCTCTGGCAAGCCAGTCATTGGCAAGACAAGAATCAGAACAGAAGGGGGAAAAGGCAGCATAACAGTAATAAGAACAAAGGGCTGAGAATGCCACACCTTATTTATTGGCCATTTCCTCGATTGCTTTCAGCGTTTTGGTCTTTTTGTGCAGGCCTCTATAGCTTTCTGATTCTTTTTGACCCAATTTTGTGCCATGGATTTGGTGTTGAGAATTACTGTAGATGCCCAACTGTTTCTTCGAAGATTCAGTATTCATGTGGCATGCGGCTTAACCAGCTTCTTCTACCGTATTCACTTCTCTTTGATGTTGCTCAGATGGTCAGCACACATCAATCGTGGTCAACTCTTGAAAATTGTCTCGGGGAATTTGATGTTCTAATTATGGTCTTGGCCTGAGTAACTTGTCCAAATTGCAAATATCCACATGATAATAGTCCAGCCTACCGGAGAGAAAAAAACATGTTCCTTATGTACGTATCTCTGGTTGGGTATCATAAGATACGGTGAGTGGCATGATCCGCGGAAACATGTATAATTGATTTTACATTACAAATGATTTACAGTGTCTTTTACTAAAAAAATATGACACGTCTACAACCTAGTCAATTTGTCATCCTATAGCCTATAGATCGTAGTTCTGTCAGTCTTCTATCTTATCCGACTGTTACTCGTGTCTGGAAACAACATAGTGCAACTGACAATGGCAAAGCCGAAAGTTCCAAAGTGGAACTAACATGTAACGCCTCACATGTGGACTACCCAAGGTACTAAATAGTGGATAGTAGCAGATTGGCGTCAAGGATAGGATAGCCTGTGATATATTACAATAGCGGAATCTAAAAAACACTAACAATTTTGAGTTACTCGTGTGTGTAATGATTCATGACTTATTAACCTAAAGATATATCCTAGATTCCTAGGTAGTGTGCATATTCCCATCTAGAAATGTGCAGATATATGTCTCAAAGATAGTTGCTCTAGATTCCTGGGTAGCATGTATATTCCCATCACATGCATGGTTGCAATGCCCCGCTGGTCAACAGTCTCAACATCAGCAACATGATAACTACTGCTCAGCTCAACAAAGGAAAAGAAGTGCCATTGCTGTTACCTCTACTCAGCCCTTTACATCTAGCTTCGTGATCCATTTGCGTGTAGCCAGCATTGCATGTGGATGCATTTAAGAAGATATATAATCTATTTCGACTTTGTTAAACCCGAAGATGTTTGTAATCCTTGTTGAAACCAAAAGTACAGTACAGTTTTAGAAAAAGGACGAAACATCAAAACACCTCACAGCGAGAGGACTTCTCTGGGGTCTGACCCCATTGAGAGCAAATGAGGACAGGTACGTGGCGCATAATCATAGGCCAACTGAATCCTCTCTCCAGAATTTCCCTCTACTCATTTTTTTTACCTCCTTAGTGTGTCTGTGTCCCCATGGAAACCAAATGAGGTCAGACCCCATATAAGTCCTCTCCACCTCACAGTGCATTGAGTATAATCTCTTGTGCTAATCTTCTTCGCTCCACAAGCAGTCTGACTATCTCGCAATCCCAGGGTCCCTTACTCCCTTGTCTCGAGCATACCCATCCTCACCGCTGCCTGCGCACGGCCCGCACATGGTGAGGCGCTCTCTTGGCCATCGCAGATTCGTCGGTTGAGTGCTTACGGGTAGACTCGGAGGAGGGTAGGTGGTGGCATCGACGGCCGTCATGGCGAGGGTTGAGATATATTGAGTTAGGTGTGGGGAGAACGAGGAGACGGCGGCATGGAGGACAAGGAGGTGGAGTAAAAGCGACGAGCCTTACCGGCGGCGCGATGGTTCGGCGTAGAGAAGAGGAGGATTAAACGGGAGGGAGGGGATCGATTAGGTTCACCACAGAGTTCAAAATTTGAGATGTTTTTTTTGTCTTTGCTATTTAAAAGAGGAGTTGATGTGATAATAGTTCATCTGTCCTTCCCAATTTCTCCTAACATCTCCTTAAAAAAATCTCTAACGAAACAAGAAAAACAATCTAAAAAAATAAATTCTACCATATTAAAATTCTCTGATAAAACAACAGAACTGATGAGGACATCACTTCTTCGGATACACATAACACTCCTCCACTTGACATTCAAGGACCAATCACTAGAGCTCGCGCCCGACAATTGAATTTACAGGTGAGCTCGTTCCTAAGTACTTCTTTTTGTTCATTTGAGAATCGATTGCTACCTAATGATTTAATTATGATTAGAACCATGGAGAGGATCTGGAAGTACTTGGAGAAGGGCTACGAGGCGCACAAGTCCAGCAAGGGCGGTTGAATCATGTTGGAAGCCCAACTCAAGCCGATTTCAAATCCAATTCGGAGTCCAGGACCAGGCCGCACTAAAACGGACACTCAGATTGCATCTGGGCTCCGTTTTGGACGTTCTACATATGGATGGAAAGCTGAGAAGATGACCTTTCCAATGGCTCTGGTCACATGTCAAAATTCCTTCTGAGTCAATGGAAATCGTCGAAACAAGTGGGCGTTCAGAATCTGTCAGGGTGCTGCGCCACCGTCTTTTGGGCCGTTCGGCTTTGTATCGTGTTGGAGCCCATTAGGGCGTGTCCAGGGGTTTTGCACGCCCCTCACTCCTCTATATCTAGCCGCCACCCCCACCATTAGGGTTTGGGTTTTGCTTAGATTATTCTGTCTTTGAACAGTTTCGCCATTCATCGGTTTGTGAGACCCCAACTTTCGAGTGCTAAATCAATACATCTGCAATTCAGTTGTTTTCTTCCTTGTTCTTGCTTGTGTTCTTCGATTTGCAGGCGAGGATTAGTCTTCTTGGCGAGGTCAACCGGGCTGTGCACGGTTGATAACCTGAGGAGACGTGGTGCTGCGATTGCGGGGTTTGGAACGTGTTGTTCGGAAGCCGGATCGATTTGTGTCGCGCCTCCACCAAATCGAACATATCCAAAACCTGTTGGAAGATCAGGACCCCGTTCCTATCAAGTGGTATCAGAGCTTCAGGTGTTCCTTCAGGTTCGAATTTACCCTACCTTTGTTGTTTTCGGTTTCATCCTAGAGTCCAAGAAAAAGCCCTACAAAAAATTTGTAGTCATAGGTTGTTTCCGGTCCCAGATCTCGTTTAGCCTTTTGCACAATTTGATTTCAGAGTCTGTAGTGTTGAGTTTGTGTCCTTAGTCGAGTTGTGTTGCTGGTTTAGATCGTGTTTTGTTTCGGGTTGTCTTGCTTCCGCTACCTCTCATACAAACCCTAGCCGTCAACTTTTGTTTTCCCACCCATATCCCACCCTCTGTTTTTGAGTCATCCATCATCCATCGCATCTCGTGATCACCCAGCACCATCCCCCACCTTTCCCCGAGTTTCCGCCCCCAATTTCCACCAATTTCCTCCACCGATTTCGTTTCGGCCTCCACAGCAACCATAACTCGGAGGCCCTCCTTCAAACGGCCGTAACTTTCTCATACGGACTCGAAATCATGCGATTTTTTTCAAATTGGGTGAAATTGAATTGTGCATCTGAAACTCCCCTGCTTTGCCGGGTTTGGCGAATTTATTTTGCCCAAATTCGGCCTGGAAAGTGCAGTACTCGAGCTCTGAAATTTCATCACCGAATTTACAGCACATTCATCTTTTTCTGTAGGCCACACCTTACATCAGATTGAGGTGAAACTTTGTGTGGTTCCTATTTATGTGCTCTACTTTGTGAAAAAAATAAAAAAAAACCGTGACAGAGCACAGTTTTAGGTGACATAGCTTCATTTGTTTTGTGCTTATGCTGAATTAAGTTTCTCATTGCCTGGCCATCTTTGTTGCTGTCCTTGCTTTACTATTCTGGTCTTGACTTCTTGTTCATCATATCTTAACTAATATAGGACACATTTAGACCAGCAACTAGGACCAGTGCTTTGGACATTTATTCAGCATTACTATCTGTTATTGATTTGTGTTCCACTAACATATTTGGCCTGCCAAGCTCCATATACCTACTTCCGGATAGCACAGTTTTTGACCCTTGCAATCGCCGGATCACACTCTCCAGATATCCTTTGCCTTGCTTTGGTAAGAACACTTGTAAGAGCTTGGTAAGCCACTTCCTTTGCGGATTCCCACTGCTCTTACTTTGTAGTTGATAGGGATAATCCTTTTGTTTTCCCTGTGTTTCCACTAACCATGGCAGGAGACGAAGGGGACGGGACACCGGGCGATTTCAACGAGTGTGTTAGTCGCGCCCAACTACAGGCTGCGCTCGACAAACAAAATGCTTCACTCACTGATCTCGGCGCGAGAATGGACACCATCGTCGCCGCCATTGCCCAGTTGAACACCACGGAAGGCATTGAGCGGGTGGAGCGGCGGATGGCTGACCTCACTGATCGGATGGACACATTGGAGGCACGCCGCCACTGTCAATGACGGCCATCATCATGATGATGACACAGTTGTATGATGCGGATGGCAACATTGATCGGCGGCGACACAAGATGCACGACTACGCCGGCGTCTTCAAGAAACCGACATGGTATGGGAGGTAATAACCGAACCGCCATGGTAACGACGACCCTTTTGCTAAAGTCAAGTTTACCATTCCATCTTTTCTGGTCTTTATGATGCTGAAATATATCTTGATTAGGAGATGACGGTAGAGCGTAAGTTTAATTCTCACTTGGTTCTGAACAACATAGAGTTAGACAAGCTACTAGTGAGTTTAAGGATTTTGCTATTATCCGTGGAATGAACTGGGTACCATGCGCTACAACCTTTGATACATGGGAGCGGTTAAAAGAAGCTATGCGTAATCATTTTGTTCCTTCCTCATATAAACATGATTTGAGAAAAAAAATTGCAGCGCTTAGAACAAGGTGATAGTTCTGTTCAGGACTATTATGTTGAGCTTCAAAAGGGTATGGTGCGTTGTGAGGTTGTTGAGAAAACGGAGGATAAGATTTGTCATTTTTACGGGGGGTTACGGCGTGAAATTCAGGACATTGTTGATTATAAAGATTTTACTATCACAACCGCTTGTTCCACTTGCTATGCTTGTAGAAAAGAATTGTAGGGACGCAAGGAATCAGCGAAGGCAAGCACCGGACGACCCTTCTACACACCGCGAACGACTACATCGACGGGACTGCCCAAGTCTTCTTCGAGTTTTCGTTCTCCTCCACCACCTGTGAACAAGTTTGCAGCAGCGCCACCAAGCCACCTTCCACGACACGCCTTGCGATTCTACAAAAATTCTTTGCGTGGTCCAGCCAAGAGTTCTTCTTCCATGGCTTCAACAGTCGCTCCTCCGACATTCGGTGCCACCGTTGCCATGGGCTTGGTCATGTGCAAAAGAATTGCCCTAGCCAACGGGCATACATCGCCACGTAAGATGGAGGCTACATCGCACTTCGGATGTCGAGGAGGATGATGATGTTGCCGCCGCTCGGGCGACAATGGCGGTAGTGATGACGACTGGTCCTTGGTGGGCGTCCACAGCAACGCTACGGAGCATCATTGTGCAGCGAGTCCTCAGCACACAAGTACAACAACCCGATAAGCTTCAACGCCATAATTGTTTCGACTTTCTTCGCAATCAAGAACCGGCGCGCGTGTCATCATTGATGGAGGAAGCTGCAACAACTTGGTGAGTTCGATATGGTCAAGAAGCTTGGCTTGACCACGCGACCACATCCACATCCATACCATATTCGGTGGTTAAATGACTCGAAAAGCTAAGGTAACGCAAACATGCCGAGTCTATTTTTCCATTAGTGGTTATGCTGATCATGTTGATTGTGATGTGGTTCCCATGCAAGCATGCTCTCTTTTATTGGGTCGACCTTGGGAATTTGATAATGATGCTTTACACCATGGTAGTAGTAACAAATACACTTTTATGCATAAGGAAAGAACGTTACTTTACCGCCTTTGACCCAACTGAGATTATAGAGGCCGATAGGAGAGAGTCACATCGCTAATGATCCAAAGGAACATGAAAAATCTGAAAAATAGCAAGTAATTCATTTGAAAAAATCTGTTATGCTTGCCATAAAATTAGACCTTGCTGCAATTGATGATGTTAATGATACATGCTATGCTTTTGTGTGCAAAGATGCTTTATTTTCTCTTGATAATATGTCTTGCACTTTGTCTGCTCCTGTCATTAACCTTTTGCAGGAGTTTAGAGATGTTTTCCCTGATGAGATACCTCTAGGACTTCCACCCATTCGAGGGATTGAGCACCAGATTGACTTGATCCCTGGAGCGAGTTTGCCGAACCGTGCGGCGTACAGGACCAATCCCGAAGAGACTAAGGAGATTCAGCGACAAGTCCAAGACCTTTTGGACCGTGGGTACGTACGTGAGAGCCTTAGTCCTTGTGTTGTTCATGTTCTTTTGGTTCCCAAAAAAGATGGTTCTTGGCGTATGTGTGTAGATTGTAGAGCCATTAACAACATTACTATAAGGTATCGTCATCCTATTCCCAGGCTAGACGACATGCTTGATGAGTTGTGTGGTGCTGTAATTTTCACAAAGATTGACTTGCGTAGTGGATACCACCAAATAAG
The DNA here is from genome assembly GCA_036346575.1 of Dendrocalamus sinicus. Taxonomy (NCBI): domain Eukaryota; kingdom Viridiplantae; phylum Streptophyta; class Magnoliopsida; order Poales; family Poaceae; genus Dendrocalamus; species Dendrocalamus sinicus. The sequence continues at coordinate 24,944,264 of CM070650.1, forward strand.
AATGAAACTTGGTGATGAATGGAAAATTGCTTTTAAAACTAAGTTCGGCTTGTATGAGTGGTTAGTTATGCCTTTTAGTTTAACTAATGCACCTAGCACTTTCATGAGATTAATGAACGAGGTTTTACGTCCTTTCATTGGGAAATTTGTGGTCGTTTACTTTGATGCTATCTTGATTTATAACAAGTCCATGGATGAACATTTGAATCACTTACGTGCTGTTTTTCATGCTTTGAGGTATGCACGTTTGTTTGGTAACCTTGGGAAGTGCACCTTTTGCACGGATCGAATCTTTTTTTCTTGGCTATGTTGTGACTCCACAGGGAATTGAGATTGATAGATCCAAGGTGGAGGCAATATGGAGTTGGCCCACGCCCACGACGGTCTCCCAAGTGCGGAGTTTTCTTGGCCTTGCAGGATTTTATCGCCGCTTTGTCAAGGAATTCAGCACCATTACGACACCATTGATTGAGTTGACAAAGAAGGGCGTCGTGTTCCATTGGGGGCCATCACAAGAGGAGTCCTTTAATCTTTTGAAATACAAGCTTACACACGCACCATTGCTCCAACTTCTGGATTTTGGTAAGACTTTTGAGCTGGAATGTGATGCTAGCGGAATTGGTATTGGTGGTGTTTTGATGCAAGAAGGCAAACCTGTTGCCTACTTTAGTGAAAAATTGAATGGACCTGCTCTTAATTATTCCACGTATGATAAAGAATTGTATGCTTTTGTTCGTTCTTTAGAGACGTGGCTACACTATTTATGGCCTAAAGAATTTGCCATTCATTCCGATCATGAATCACTTAAGCATATTCGTAGTCAAACCAATTTGAATCGTAGACATGCTAAGTGGGTTAAATTTATTGAATCTTTTCTTTATGTCATTAAACACAAGAAAGGGAAGGATAATGTGATTGCTGATGCTTTGTCTCGACGCTATACCATGTTGTTTCAACTTGATTGTCGCATTTTTGGTCTTGAACCTATTAAAGCACAATATGCTTTTGATGCTGATTTTAAGGCTGTGTTGTTGCATTGTAAAGAGGGACAAACATGGAATAAATTCGTGATCAATGATGGGTTTTTGTTTAGAGCTAACCGCCTATGCATTTCAGTTGGATCCGTTCGTCTTTTGTTGTTGCAGGAGGCGCATGGAGGCGATTTGATGGGACATTTTGGTGCTAAGAAGACGGAGGGCGTTCTGGCCACACACTTCTTTTGGCCAAAGATGAGGCGAGATGTTGAGCGGTTTGTGGCTCGCTGCACTACATGTCAAAAAGCTAAGTCTCGCTTGAATCCACATGGTTTATATATGCCTCTTCCTGTTCCTTCTATTCCGTGGGCAGATATTTCTATGGACTTTGTTTTAGGATTGCTCAGGACTAACAGGGGGAGGGATAGCATTTTTTTTTGTTGTGGATCGCTTTTCTAAGATGGCTCACTTTATACCATGTCATAAAACCGATGATGCCATTCATATTGCTGACCTCTTTTTCAAAGAGATAGTTCGTTTGCATGGTATGCCTTCTACTATTGTTTCAGATCGTGATGTCAAGTTCTTGAGTCACTTTTGGCATACTCTATGGAACAAGTTGGGTACAAAATTGTTGTTCTCTACAACATGTCACCCACAAACTGATGGCCAAACCGAGGTGGTGAACCGCACATTGTCTACCATGTTGAGAGCTGTTTTGAAGAATAATTTGAAGTCGGGAAGAGTGTTTGCCGCATGTTGAGTTCGCATATAATCGAGCGGAACACTCCACCACCAAGGTAAGTCCTTTTCAAGTAGTGTATGGATTCAATCCCCGTGCCCCTATTGATATTTTACCTTTGCCTACTAGTGAGAGAGTTCATAATGATGCTAAGGAGCGTGCTGATTTTATTGTCAAAATGCATGAGACTACTAAAGCAAACATTGAAAAGATGAATGAAAATATAGGATTACCGGTAGTAAAGGTAGAAAGGAAGTTAAAATTGAACCGGTGATTTTGTTTGGTTGCACTTGAGAAAGGATAGATTTCTGAGTTAAGAAAGTCAAAATTGATGCCTAGAGCTGCTGGTCCTTTTAAGATAGTTGAGAAGATAAATGATAATGCATATAAACTTGAGTTGCCTCCCGAGTTTGGGGTTAGTCCCACCTTTAACATTTCAGATTTGAAGCCATACTTGGGAGAAGAAGCTGAGGCTGAGTTGAGGACAACTCCGCTTCAAGAGGGGGAGGTTGATGAGGACATCACTTCTTCGGATACACACAACACTCCTCCACTTGACATTCAAGGACCAATCACTAGAGCTCGCGCCCGACAATTGAATTTACAGGTGAGCTCGTTCCTAAGTACTTCTTTTTGTTCATTTGAGAATCGATTGCTACCTAATGATTTAATTATGATTAGAACCATGGAGAGGACCTGGAAGTACTTGGAGAAGGGCTACGAGGCGCACAAGTCCAGCAAGGGCGGTCGAATCATGTTGGAGGCCCAACTCAAGCCGACATCGAATCCAATTCGGAGTCCAGGACCAGGCCGCACTAAAACGGACGCCCAGATTGCATCCGGGCTCCGTTTTGGATGTTCTACATATGGATGAAAAGCTGAGAAGACGACCTTTCCAATGGCTCTGGTCCCATATCAAAATTCCTTCTAAGTCAACGGGAATCATCGAAACAAGTGGATGTTCAGAATCTATCAGGGTGCTGCGCCACCGTTTTTTGGGCCGTTCGGCTTTGTATCGTGTTGGAGCCCATTAGGGCGCATCCAGGGGTTTTGCACGCCCCTCACTCCTCTATATCCAGCCGCTACCCCCACCATTAGGGTTTGGGTTTTGCTTAGATTATTCTGTCTTTGAACAGTTTCGCCATTCATCGGTTTGTGAGACCCCAACTTTTGAGTGCTAAATCAATACATCTGCAATTCAGTTGTGTTCTTCCTTGTTCTTGCTTGTGTTCTTCGATTCGCAGGTGAGGATTAGCCTTCTTGGCGAGGTCAACAGAGCTGCGCACGGTTGATAACCTGAGGAGACATGGTGCTGCGGTTGCGGGGTTCGGAACGTGTTGTTCGGAAGCCGGATCGATTTGTGTCGCGCCTCCACCAAATCGAACATATCCAGAACCTGTTGGAAGATCGGGACCCCGTTCCTATCAAGAACTTTACCGGGTGCGTGGTACATCTCAATGTGTGAAGGCATGATGCAGCCAAGCATGGAGGCGGAACTGAGGACTTGAGCCAAATAGGCCGATCTCGATAATGTTAATTTGACGTACTGGGATAATATAATTTTTTTAATCTATAGCAAAGTACGGATATTTAGCTTGTATATATAAAAAGAGAGTAACTAGCCAATGTTGTACCGTTGGAACCACTTCCAACGATATGAGGTGGTTGGAGGAAGAGGAGGAGTATCTTGTCATCGTCGGGCGCAGTCGCCATGGGTAGCTTCACGTGCTTCCTCCACCGCCCGCTCGCCCCCTCCACCACCACTCGCGGCCAGCGATGCCATCGCCGCCTCACCACGTAGTCCCTCGACCCTTCCCTACCATGCCGCCCCACCCAACCCTACTGCCACAACCGTTGCTGCTACCGCCCTCTGGCTCTGCCCATCGCTCTCCTACCCCGTCCATCGCCCCCGCTGCCGCTCACTACCGGGCCACCACCTTCCCTCAACCTCCTTCTATGCCTGGGGGGAAGGGCGAATCCGTAGCGAGGGAGCCAGGTCTCGCTAGATCTGGCGGCGGCGCCCCTCCAAGTTGTCAGATCTGACGACGAAGGAGAGTGAGGGGGTGATGGCGACGAGGAGGAAGGGAGAACGAGAGTGAGCAAGGAGAATGAGAGTGAGGGAGAACGAGAGAGGGAGCGTCGATTTGGGGATTTCAGCTGAGAGGGAGAGAGAGAACGAGGGTGAGGGATATATGCAATAGTGATTGGATTGAACGGTCACATGCTATACCGTCAAATGCGTCAGAATGCTATACCGTTCTTTGGATTTTCTCATATAAAAAACATGCTGTTGTGTTTCCTAAACAACAACTTTTTTCTCTTATGAAGTTAAAAATCAATCAAAACTAATCCCTGCGGGTAATGCCATCGATCCCAGCAGTCAATTTTCGGATCTGACGGCTCCTAGTGCACACACATATCTCTTGCAGTCGTACAGCGAGCCGGAGCAGATCTGTGCCCCATATCAGGTCTGTTTGATATGGCTACGGTTTATGGTTTTTGGCCCCATAACTCTCTCCTTGTGCAGAGTTATGTTTCGCTTTACACATGTAAAACAAACTTTATATTTACATTTAGCATCTTAGGTGTTGTCTCTGTCTGGGTTTCATTCAAATACAATGACAGTCTAAAATTTCTTTGTCTAAATGGTTCCTTTTTTGTCGGTTTTGTCAGCTTCTTGCCAGCATCTTGTGTTGTTTTAAGTGCCTGTCCATTATCTAATGAATATATGATGTTCAGATGCTTTTTGATATACATCTTTATATTCTGGCATGACCTATGTGCAAAATTATCCAGTGATTTATGGCTGTATTTTTGTGTACAAATTTGCGAAATATTTCTATCTTCAACGCAGAATATATTTACTGTCAGTATCTTTTGCAGTATTTGTTACTGTTTATAACTAGCTATGTTGTACCATAGGTCTGAAAGATCTTTAATTGCAACTAAGGGGTATAAAATCTGATTCTACTTTTGATCTTGTATGAAAGGTTGGTTCTCTATTCCATCATATTAGATTCGATACTAATTTTGACAGAGGAATTATCATAGTTTTTTCCTTTATAGGTACTTCATGTCTATGAAGCTTCCAGTGGCGAATGGATTTTTTATGTTTGGGATGGAACGGATACTCCTGCGACTGAGTTTCAGACACTATAGGGTTAGACATTGTCATCATTGTTTAACTTTCAATTTCAGCAATAAGCAATAGCTAATAAAACCCATTATGAAATCTAGGATGGTGCTATGGTGTAAAACAAAATTTATATTTATTGTAAATTTTAGAATCATACTGGTATTATATATCACCTTTTTTGAGAATCCGTTGTAACGCACGGGTATTGTACTAGTTAGAGCAAGTTTAATAGTATAGATAGCTGCTACCTCCAATACATTTCCATGTCATCAAAAGATAATGATGCAGCCAACTTATACAATAAGCTGGCTATAAATTGTCTTCACAAGAGCTCTCAATCATTTAATAGTGTGATCATTTAATACATGCATGGGTATAACAGTTAGTCCTATTGGTACATGCATGGATAACGCCTCTTTTCCTGTGCTATAGCCTGACTCTTGCATGGGAGTCGGCTTGGCTCTCTCTCTCCTTTTCTCTTCCCTCCACATAGGATTATGCTGACATGGATTCCCTTATAGTTAGCACAATCAGCCTTATTAAACTTGCTCTTAAGGAGTAAAGATAGATAGTAAGTTTTTAACGTGTACTATAATTAACTTGTAGATTTTATTTTAAAAAAATACTCTATTTTTAGGTAATATAGAAAAAGTCGAAAGCCGGTAGAAGCTGTTGAAAAAGATGCCCATCAATTCGACTCGGACTCGGCACGATTCCAACCGAGAAATTTCAATATTTGACACTGAATACGCAGCGCTCTCATTTTAACCTCAATTTGCACGTCTTTGAAATTTAACCACATCGCGAATTCTTTTGATTCAAGGATTCTCCTCATTTTCGCAGTGACAAGTGTCAAAATAGAAAAGGAGAGAAAATGAGGAGAATCCCTGAATCAAAAGAATTCGCAGCGATGTGGGTTAAATTTCCAAAGGCGTGCGAATTAGGGGTTAAAAGTTGAGAGGCGCACATATTCAGTGTCAAATATCGAAATTTCTCATTCCAACCTCACCAGCCAGCCACGGCATCAAAAACCCTAGCTCGCATCTTCTCCTTCCCGTCCTCCCTCGCGCCGTCCTTCCAAGAGCTCTTCCTTCCCACCGCGCCGCCGAGCGCCGAACACCGAGCAGCCATGGCGAACCGTAAGCGACGCGCAAGCCCTTGCCTCCCCTCGTTTGCCCCGCTTCACGCCCCATTTGATTATACTCTTAACCCTGGATGCCTTCGGGCGGTTGGTTGGTTGGTTGATTTGCAGCAGCTCCGGCGGCGGGAGCGAGGTCGTTCCTGCAGGCCGTGGCGACGGTCACCGAGGAGGCGCCGCCACCTCTCCGCGTCGTCCAGATGGAGGGCCTGGTGAATTGCCCTCAATCCCCTTCTGCGTTCGCTTGTATTTAGTCTCGCGTGTGTCTGCTTCGTTTGTTAGCTCGTTTGATTTTGTCGCTGACGCGTGAGAGGAAGTAGGGGAAGCTCTTGCTTTTTGGTGGATCTGTTTGTGTGGTGAAGAGCGCGCTATTTGCGTTTTAGTTTCTCCTACGGTTTTGTTTGGCCTTTAGATTGAGGTGATTATTGCTCCTTGGAATTGAAAGGATGTGCTGAGGCCTTTAGGGGATGGACAGTAAAGAAAGTCCCCCAATGTTCATATTTACTTTTGAGATGAGGTGTTGGGGAAAGCAAAGAGAGACGTAAAGCGAAATTCTTCCGTGATTTGTAGTGCATAGAGTGCCTAGAACAGTTCTGTGTTGGTAGCGCCGTTGTCCACCACAGGGATGCTTGAGATTGCCTCAAATTTTCCCTTGATGTGCATGGTAGATCAGTATTATTGCAGCTTTTGAACAGAATTTCCTTTTTCAGAATAAACTTTTGAACATATTGTGAACATCAATCTGTTTAGGCACTAATATTTGCACATATAAAAAGGGAAATGGTGCTACATTATCTTGGATATGCATATGATGATTGAACACACTGATATGATGCGTGGCATTATCTGGGGTGTTTAGGAATATGATTGACAAAAGTTTTTCTTTCACTCCAGTTAACTCATCTGGTTTCCAATGTTGTTCTAACTGTTAGCATTAAACCTACTACATCCTGTTAAACCAAAATATTGACACAGCAAAAAAAAAAAGGTGCACCAAGGGTTGAGATCAAACAAATCTTTTACCTGGTTTAAGCCAGTTTCATCAGTTGCAGTATACTAGATAAATTTTGCTGCATTGCTGGATCAGATGGTTTTCCCATGACTAGCAACAATTTTCTTTTGGACTCTATTTTGCAGAAAACAGCTAGGTTAGGGTACTTTCTTCTCACTGTCATTTTGGCTGTCTCTATTATGCAGGCCGTTCTGAAGATCATTAAGCATTGTGAAGAGTTTGCGCCTGCTCTGGTTACAGGTCAACTGCTTGGTTTGGATGTTGGCAGTGTTCTGGAAGTGACCAACTGTTTTCCTTTCCCTGTGAGTCTTTCATTCTTTGTAGTGGTTTATGTATTTTGCTGTGATAAAATTACTTCCAGGATATGTGTAGTTTATCCATTTTATAGGCTAATGGCTACCTTAAATTTCACTGCAGATCAGAGAAGATGATGAGGAAGCAGATGCAGATGGTGCAAATTATCAGCTTGAGATGATGAGGTGCTTGAGGGAGGTTAATGTTGACAATAACACTGTTGGATGGTATGAGAAGCTTTTTCGCCTGATTCCATGTCGATATTCAATTCATTTAGAAATAGTTACTGGCGTGTTGAGATGTCTTAACATGTGCCTTGACAAACAATGCATACTTTGCAGATCTTCATGTGTTTATATTCCATGATCTTGCATAACTAAGAAACATTGACTATAGAAGTGCACTGACATGCTCTGATACATTTGTGATATTTTTTTTGGTCCATGATCTACATCAACCTTGGCTTTAGTTTTGTGCAATAAGAGTCTTCCATAGTTCCTTTGTACTGATCGTTTGTACATTTTGTTGGGGTCTTTCTAATGTTGGGGGAATTGTAGGCCTGTAGGAAATACCGCAGCCAAACAAAATTGAGATATGTTCATTTGCCAGCATAATATGGTAGTGCTGTTGGTACTGAGAACAGAGTAGTGTTGGGCATAGTTTCTAGGTATGAATATTGCTGGGGCTGACAATATTGCATGCATTCAAATGCTGTTCACGTCATGGAGTTTAGCTATGTCATTGTATCTTTACTAGAATCATTGGAACTTTTTTGCTCAAATTGACAATTGTATTTATTCATCTTTTGGAAACACTAGCTTGTGGGATGTTGCTAGATTTGTTTATCATGTGGAGCAACATCCAAGCTGCTGTCACTGTTGTCTGTTTATATTTTGGTGATTGGTCTTGGTTGTGTTGACTTTAGGGACGATCTGGCGGTTGGCGTTTAAGTGGCTTGCGTTCAGTGCACATGAGCTATAGTTTAAACTCTTGATATATTAGCCTACATGTTTACGAATCTCGTTGAAAATGCTGGGTATATTTCTAACTGCTGTATGTCATTGTTAGTGATTGCTTGTCCAACATAGTTCATCTTGAGCTATACGAGTATGATGTCATAACTGCTTGTCCAACATTTTGGGGATACCATGTTATGTTTTATTTTACTTACATTGTGGCTTGTAGCCTTCTACCGCCATTCATGTTCTATTCTGCTGCTAGATTTAAGACATCACAGATATTGTAAATTTGTAATAAGCTGTTGTAGTTTAATTTTTATGTTTTGACGTTTGCATTGCTTTTGTTTTCACCTATGCTTACAGGTATCAATCTTGCTTGCTTGGATCTTTTCAAACTGTAGAACTGATTGAAACATTTATGAACTATCAGGTATGCGTAAAAGAAATAAGCTGTGTGTAATAAAACTTTTTCAATATTGATTTCCAAATCTGTTTCCATCATGGCCACATCAGTGGTCTAATCTGATAGTCATGTTTGTAATAGCAACCTGAAAGATAGTCCTGTGTCACAGAAAAAACCCGTAACTTTAGTCCACGTACAACATATTTATACTAAGTAACGCGTTGTGATCTACCATAAAAATGGTTTTAGCGGCAATAAGACATGATTTAGACCTAAGAAGGGAGTTCGTAGGGAGTTTTTGCCTTGAGAAGTTTGGTGGGACTTTGGGAGTTTGCTTGGGGAAGTTGTTTTTCAGGTTTCTTTTTAGTATTTTTGTATGGGAGGGGAGGGATAGATGCATGGTTTTTTCTTACCGGTTTTGTGTGGCAGGTAGCAGGGAAGGCTGATAAATGCACCTCAGATTTCCTCTTTATATGTTCGTATATATTTAAGAGGATATTAGTGGTACATTTGTCAGTCTCTCTCCCACCTGCCACACAAAATCACTCAGAAAGAACCGTGCATTTGCCCTTCAAGAGGTTTCAGGTATCAAGGTCTAGGTTTCAGCTAGTTTTGGGTTTCAGGTTCCAAGTTTTAATGGGATTCCAGGTTAGGTATCAAAATCTAATAAATTTCAGGTATTGGGTTTCATGTTTCAAACACTTTCCAAGAACAAAAACCAATGCAATTTTAAGGGAGGGAGAGGGTTGTGAGCAGTTGTGGAAGGGACAAGGTTGATGCTGTGTGAAAACCGGATGGTTGAATGTTGATACTGAGGTTTGGATCAGACATGGGTGTGCTATCCTGTTAAAATAGCATCCAACAGGATCGCGTTGGATGGTATTTCTCTATTTATGTAACTGAAATAATTTTTCTATGGTAGATTTCAACAACTTTGACTAGTGGATTGAAATGTCTGATCCTACCAGCTGCCACATCCAAACACTGTTAACACTTGTAATTGAACAACTATATTTGTATTGCATAAACGAGTATCTGCTTCTCTTCCTATAATCTAGTAATGTTAAATGATTATCTTGTTCAACTCTTCAATTTTCACTTTGAATTATTTTTCAATCCTGAGTTTTCACATAGAAGATTTTCCAGTATCAGATCTCTTTGAGTAGGTCCTAAGATCATCATGGTTCTTGTCATATTCTCCTATTTTCCATGCTGAGCATAGCATTTACATGTTGCAGGAGAATATCCGGAGATGCGTGTGCATTGTGTATGACCCATCTAGGTCAAATCAAGGAGTGCTAGCTCTCAAAGCCCTGAAACTCACAGACTCATTTATGGATCTTTACCGTAACAATGGTTTAACTGGAGAGAAGTACAGCTTCATTTCTTCAACTCAATCCTTTTAATAAGTTATTCAAACATTGTATATACAAATGACTTTATTTTTACAGGTTAAGAGAAAAGAAATTGTCATGGGTTGGTATTTTTGAGGAGATACCGGTATGTACTCTTATACCTTCCATGTTAGTCATGAGAATGAATTTGATCTCCTGATGTATCCGGTCTTATTTGTCTCACAGATTAAAGTTTCCAATTCTGCGCTTGTCAGTGCCTTCATGAAGGAGCTAGAACCTGAGTCACCTGTTTCACAGGTTCAGATTTTTTATTTGCAATTTGTCGTCTTCATCCTTTTTGCATCTTTTCTGAAGTTACATTTATCCTTTTCATTTATGGTTCAGTGTGATTATGACCGTCTTAAATTGTCAACTGCTCCATTTATGGAAAGGAACTTGGAATTTCTGATTGGCTGCATGGATGAACTTTCATCAGAGCAAAACAAGGTATTTATAAGAAATAAAACTTGCGCAATTTATGTGAGGTTGAAGTGATGAATCTATTTGTTTGACTGAGTGTTGTCCTTGCGATGTAGTTCCAATATTATTATCGCAACCTCTCGAGACAACAGTCACAGCAGCAGGCATGGCTTCAAAAGAGAAGGTGAAAACAAGTGCTTAATCCATGGTTGATATATGGCTCACTAGCCCTTGGATCGTATTGTGTTTTCCCCCATATTTTTTGTGTTTTTACCATAGTAATCATTTAAAGTGTCTCCCAGGAATAAGAAAAGCAAATATGTGTCCATTAAACATTCCCCTTACTATTTTGTGCTACTATAGGCAAGAGAACATGGCGAGAAAAGCTGCTGGAGAGGAGCCATTGCCAGAAGAAGATCCATCCAATCCTATCTTCAAGCCAATTCCTGAGCCTTCACGATTAGAGGGTTATCTCGTAACCAATCAGATCTCCAGTTACTGCAACCATATTAATGGGTATAGATTCAGCCTATCCTCAATGATTTCTACAGTTCTTCAATTGATTTATGTTAGGGAAAGAATGATCTTATTTACTGCACTTGACAATCCAATTTTCCTTCTAGTTTCAGTCATGTTATTGGCCCAAGTTTTTAGAGGGGGTTGGGGTCTCATGATTTGAGAACTTAAAAGTTCTCTTCCAAAAGTTGAGAAAAATTTGGTCCTAGCAGTTTGATTTACTTCATTGTTAAATATTGTTAATTATATTAATTTGAAAATAACATCTGCTAATTTAATAAATGTCTCCTGCAACGGTTGATGGAATAAGCTAACCATATTAAATGCTTGGTAGCATGTGGTGATGCAGTTTTTCCTAAATCACATGTATTTTTGTATGTGGCGATAATACAGTAAAGTAACAAATGATACACTGCACTTGTTGGTTTCACTGGTTTTTGCAGTAAAACAACAGATTTTTTCCCCACATACTTCATTGTGCTGATATGCGAGGCATTCATATTGATGTTTACATTCGCAGGGTTGCTGGTCAGAATTTCAACAGGCTATACTTGATGAAGGCCTTGCAGGAGGATTAGACGACTAGGTGATGAGTGGCAGCTGTTGTGAGATTTGACATAACACTGTACTAGATCTCAATTTTGCGATGTACTTCATGTGAGCATGCCCATTGTCTATTTTGTTTTGCCAAGAACACCAGATGGGTACGTTGCATTGGGGGGCTCGCTCTCAGCTCACATATATCGCCATTATACCAATCTTCGTCATACGAGTCTAGAATCAACAGTTGATATCAATATTTTCTCCATCATCCCCCCGCCAATATTCTGCAACTTTATTTCTAATCGGTCACTCCATTTCCTTGGTTGCTTGTGAGCTGGTTTTGATACATAAACGGTGAACATTGATACTTTGGGACATTTTGGCATGTTTAAGTTCACTAAAATTAGATTGTTGCGCACTGCGAATGCCAATGGGTCTAATGACACTATTGTTTAACAAGTTAACGGGGATCATGCTAGAGGTGCCGTGATCAGATCAGTAAAATTATGGACAGTCCAAGTAGAGGTAGAATGATTATGTGGTTAATTATTTTACAAAACCAGGGCCGTTTCGACAGATTTATAGTACTGATTGCGATTATGCGAGGAAAATGAAATGCAGAGTGCACTTTGACCACGTGACGTGAATGTCAGGATTTCCTGGGATATGAGATATCCTGATAAAAAAAGGTTGATTCTGTCGGCCGGCAGTAACTTGCGTTGCAGAACACGACACTGGGATTAACGCGGGCTGAAGTATCACTGACGGCACATGCGTGCTTTTCTCTCCGTGGACCAAAGCTGATGGAAGGTGGTGTTCCTGTTGGTTGCGGAGGTGGTGTTTGTGTTCCTGTTGGTACTGATTGTTTTTAGGATGTTTTTTTGTTAAAAATAAATAGTAGTGGTTTTTACAAGAAAGAGTGAGCGGTGAAAAAAATAAGTGAGAGATATGTAAGATGAAAGTGAGAGAAATAGGATGTATGATATGTTCATATCTCTCTGTTTTATCCTTAGAATGAAATAAAATGAGAATGAAAGAAGTGAAAAGGCCAGCTAATACGAACACCTAGAGTCTTTCTAACGCCAGCAGAGGCAATGGTATGGGACAAACGGGCTTGGACCTTGCAGGCGCCAGCCACAGCTACCCTTTTTTCAGGTTGGCAGTACGAAAAACTGAACACTCGAAAGTAAAACCGGCGCTGAATGATTGGCGCGAGAGATGGTACGCCAATGCGACTCGAAATTAATTGAGCAGGCATATGCAGATAGAGCAGATGTGTCTTAAAATTCGTTCATTTGCTCCCTATTTCTTCAGTTATACTCCACCCCTCTGGCCTATCTGACAATGCGAAGCTTCAGTAATCTTTCTTATTCATGCCAGTTGCAGCTAGGTTTCATATGAAGTTTTGCAGGTGTCGTGTATCTGAAGATTTCGTGGTTTTAAGTTCATACCGCGCTGTTCTATCTCGTTCTTCAGTGACAAACTAAATCGCTGGCTGTTTGCCCACAGTGTTTGCTGTTTTAGGCTACGGTTTATTAATATAATAAAAGGTCTTTTTTTATATTCTAAATTCATTTTTTGGTTTTTTTTATAGTAACCAGCTTTCAAACGGAGTGTCTTTTAAGACGAGATCTACAAATTAATTGTAGTACACACTATAATGACATCATTATATTGGCTAAAACCGTATGCAAGTTTTTGTTACTTTGTACTCTCTCATAAGCAATCTAAAAATTATAAACCGAACCCAAAATCCAAAACTAAAAAGAATAGATTAAATAGAGGCTAAAGATTAAAAGAAAAAACACTGTTCGCCTGCTGGTCTGCAAATGCTTTTGCTCCTGCCCCGCACTGGAGACAAGAAAGAGGGGACCTTGGTACAGAATACAGATTGTCACGAGTGCCATCCTCCCTGATTCCAAATGGAGCGGCCAATCAACAGCACAAATCTACTCGGCGTCAGTACTATTGAGCTCTTAATCTTAGGTCCAGAAACAACCAACATACACGGTATTACCTTTTAGTTTTTACTCCAAGATACTGGTCACTTGCTCATTTGGTCTTTCATTTTTCTAACAGTACAAGTGGACAGTACTATGGTAGAGGACATGAATCCCGCTCAGCCCAAAGGGACCTGTTCCTGGTTTCTGGTTTTTCTTTTTAAAAAGGGACTGACCAGTAGTACTTATACATTAGTTGACTAATTTCTTTTCTTAAAATCACTTGAATTTTCATGGACCCTTGGACGCACGTTGGATGCCCCATATCTCTCCCTGACTCTCCCATGACATACGTCCCATCCCCTCTAATCATAACCCTCCAAATCGTGATGCTCCTCCATGTTGCCCTTGCTGACATGCCCCTCCTCAACTTACCTCTATAAAGGATGGGTTCTTTTGAACTTTAATTTTTGACTTATAATTTTTAAATTTTGACTGTTTATGAGAGACAATACACACACAAAAAAAAATAGTCGCATGTGATTTTCATCAGTATAACTAAACTCGGTATAGTGTATATTACAATCTACCCTTTCTTAAAGCAGCCAAAATCTATAGAGCAATAGGGAGGGCATGGCGCATTCAGCAGGCCGGCGCAGCTTGTGAGCTTGCTAAGCATAAGGGTGGATGCGAAGCGGCACATGAATCTTCAAACACATCCAAAAGTTACAATTTCGACTCAAATCACAAAGATTGTTGTTCAATGTTGTATAGCATTTCCATAAAAAGAGAGATGAAAACCCACATAAATTAAATTAAATTAAACTAAGCTCTTGCAAGGCAGTAGCCTCTCTCGTAAGGTCCAGTTGCCTTGCGAGTTTAGAAGCAAACACTCGCATAACAACACAAGCAAGATTCCCTCCTTCACTTTCCCTCCCAAACACTCACTGCCACCATCACCTCCACTGCCCTTCCACTCCTCCCCCAACAATGTCAATGGCATACACCTACACCACCCTCCTCTCCATTGTCATCACACACTCGCTCTCGCTTGCTGCTTCAGCTCCTGCGCCGCCTCATGACGCCCAAGAAGCACCAACGTCGACTGTGCGCGCCGGCTACTACCTCGCCGGCGGCGCGCACCTCCGGCCTCTCGCCGCCATTGACGCCTCCCTCTACACCCACCTCTACTACTCCTCCCTCTCCGTGCACCCCACGCGGCGCACGCTCCAACTCCCCACCCACCCGGCCCAGGTGCGCCTCCTCGCCACCTTCTCCCGGGCGCTCAAGGCCAAGAACCGCGCGCTCAAGACCCTGCTCTCCGTCGCCACCACCACCGACGCCGACGATGCGGGAGGCGCGGTGGCGGCCACCGCGTCCGTCTCCGACCCCGCGTTCGCCGCCATGGCCGCGGACCCGGCGTCGCGGACCGCGTTCATCGACTTGGCCCTCGCGCTGGCACGGGAGAACGGCTTCGATGGGCTCGACGTCGCGTGGCGGTTCCCGGCGTCGGCGGTGGAGATGGCCGACTTCGGGTTCCTCGTCGCCGAGTGGCGCGCCGCGGCGCCCCCGGGTTTCCTGCTCACGGCCACGGTCTACTTCTCCAACCACGTGTTCGACGCGCCGTACGCCGGAGTGGACTACCCGTCGGAGGCGGTGGCCAGGAATCTCGACTGGGTGAATGTGATGGCGTTCGGCCTCCGGCCGGCCGGCGCCAACAACGTCACGTCCTTCGACGCGCCGCTCTACGATAAGGCCTCGCACTTCTCGGCGAGCTTCGGCGTCGTGTCCTGGCTCGACGCGGGCGTCCCGGCGAGCAAGGTGGTCATGGGGCTCCCGCTCTACGGCAGGTCGTGGTTCCTACGCAACAAGGCCAACAACGGCGTCGGCGCGCCGGTCTTCGCCGCGGGGCCGAAGCAGCGCGGGAGCAACGCGACCGGCGCCATGTCCTACGCCGAGGTCCAGAGGCTCGCCGCGAGCGGCGGGGACTGCCCGGTGATGACGACGTACGACAACACGTCCGTGTCGTCGTACGTGTTGGTGGGCGACGTCTGGGTCGCCTTCGACGGGGTGGCCGTGGTGGCGGAGAAGCTCGGCTTCGCCGCACGGCGTGGGCTCCTCGGCTACTTCCTCTGGCCGGTGAACTACGACGACGCCAGCCTCACCTTGTCCAGGAGAGGTCAGTGAGTGGTACTTCTTGGTGCTCTCCTATTTCAGAAGCTCAAATGCTACTGTTCCATTGCCGTGTCAGTAGTCAGTACAGTACTGATGCTTGGTTCTATGTCTATTTCAGCATCAAATGTTTGGATTCAGAACAAAGTTTCGTCGGATTTGAAGAATGCCACCGGCGTCCGGCAGAGGAAGGCCCCAATTGAGCTGCCGCCGGCTCTCCGGTCTACTGCCCCGACGTCCGGACCCGTGCCGACGTCTGCGTCGTTCTCATGGATGTCTTGGAAGAAGATTGATGTGCACCTGCATTTGGGTGTCCTAATTCTCCTGTTGTATTAGCCTAGAAGGATTCGTACTGGATTGCAACAATTCCGACATTGAGGGATTGAGCATTGCAGAAGTTGTGCTATGATTCATTGTATTCTAAGTTCGTTTAGGTGTAGCATAGCAGCAGTTTCAGATTTTCAATACGATTTTAGTTCAGAAAGTGAGGAGAGTTCACGTCAACAATGGTGTAAATCAGTGTATTTTACTGAATCATACAAGTGTTCCTACCTGAACATGGGGTGCTCGATTTGCTTTTTAGCCCAAAATTTGAAAGCTTTTTTACATATGAACCCCTGGAGAAAAGATTTGCAAAAATAGACCCTTCTCTCGGCGCCAAAGCATATGGCGCCCAGGGTACATGGCACGGCGCCATATGCTTTGGCGCCGTGAATTGACACGTCAGAGCCAGGGTGGCATAACACGGCGCCAAGGTCCACGGCGCCGTGATATGCACCTACGGCGCTAAAGGCCATGGCGCCGTGCGTCGGGACTTAAGCCCGAGCGCGTCCCCGTGCCCCGCCTCCCTTCACCGCTCCTCTGTTCTAACAAGAAACCGCCGCCTCTATTCCCTCTAAATCCTCTCAAATCCACCGATTAATCTCGCGATTTTGCTTCCAAATCGGGCAAGCAAGGTAAACTCTCTCCTCCCTTGATTTTTGCAATAGATATGGATTATTTGAGGTACATTTCAGTAGGGCAAGATTTGAATCCCTAGATGAAATTAGTTCAATTATGAGCGATTTTAGGTTACGTTTGCAATGGATTTGCGTAATGTAAGAGAAGTACTGTGTATTTGGATAGGTTTTAGGGTTTGATTATTATTTATACATGGTTGTGTTCGGTTTTAGGTTTTTAGGGTTTCATATACCAAATAGGATGATTTCATGTCAACATGGGCAAGATTGTATGTCCACCTAACCCTTAGTCAACATATCAATAATGTCTTTGATAAATATATCTCGGTATTTACAGTTAATATTAGTGACGTAATACTTAAATTATTTACCTTAATCATATAATCACTATTTGAAAAGGGGTCCCATGGATTTTGAGATATGTAAATAATATTTATTATTATCATAAGGTTTATTCTTACACTAATTATTCTTATACCATAATTAACTTACTAATCTTTGTTGACATGTACTTAACCAAGGGTAAATCAATTTGATTCCAATTATTATTCATGTTGATTCCAATTTCATACTTCAATTTGATTATTATTTTTATTTATAAATCATGTTTTATAAATTTCTTATTTGAATATTTCTTAACCATTGAATTCTAAAATTTATCACAGGATGGCGAGATACCGGCTGCTAGACGAGTCCTACGAGAGGGAGCACCGCGGCAGGCTCACGGAGGACGGCCGGGTACGTGTGTGGTCGAAATGTACATGTGTTCAACTTGATGGCCACGCAGCTAACTTTTATAGCAATTTTCAGGAGATACCCATACTTCGTCCTCGAACCCATGATGGGTTCCAGTTGATGCGCTACGACGACCGCTATACCCCATTGCTGCGCCGTGCTGGGCTTCACACGGTCGCTAACCTATTACGGCGGGGCATGCCGGTCTTCAACCCCGCAGCTTTGACCGCACTTATCGACAGGTGCATTTTCTCTATCGGGTCTATTTGTTTTCGCTTCTATATTCTTACGTACGTAACTAATTCTTTTCTCCTTGTACTACTAACAGGTGGAGGCCAGAGACACACACGCCCACCTTCCCGTGGGGAGATGACCGCCACGCCGCAGACGTGGCGATGATACTTGACTTCCCATCGTGGACACCGGTGATCGGCCGGCGGTGTCCGAGGGTCGGAGGGCACGTGTGGAGGCCTTCCGGCACGCCATTGCCTCCGCCCCGATAATGCCAGCGAGGCCGCGCCGCGAGGCTCCACCTTAGATGGTTGCGAATACCTTTGGCGAATGCCTGCGCGCGGACGACACCACGGTGACCTACCACCGCCGCGCTGGATCCCGCACATGTTCGGGCGGTCGCTCCCGACGCCACGGGGATGCCGCCGTGGATGTACATCCACCGCTCCGTGGATCGGGGGCGTTGGATAGTTCAGTGGGCTCGGCGGTCCTCGCGTTCCTCTACCGCCGGCTTTGCGAGGCTGCAGACGCAAAGCGCCCACGCCGACGCTTCGGTGGCGCGTCTTCCTTCTGCAGTGTGGTAATGCATTTATTTTTCCTACGCTTCTTTGTTTTTGTGCATGGCTAATCGTGTGTCCGCCCGTATGTTCGCTAGGTGTGGATGTGGACACGCATTCCGGGGCGCCTCGAGTGTTCCAGGCGCAGCCTTGGCATACACTGGGTGTGGATGACCTCGGCCCCACTGTTGCGTACCTGTGGGATACAGTGTCAGTCCCGTTCGCGACTACTCAGCGGGCGTACGTGAATTTCAGCAACGAGTTTGACACTTTGTCTCCCACGATGGTAAGAAATTGGTACTGCATTTATTTATTCTACAGTTCTTGGTTTTTGTACATGGCTAATCGTGTGTTCGCTTACTAGGTGTCCTGGGAGTCTTACTCCGAGCCACAGGTTCTAGCGCTACCGCTCAGCACCATGTGCCGCAGGGACTCCCATATTTGGAGGATGAGGTGTCTGCTGATCTGCTTCTATGTCGTGGAGATTCACCTCCCCCACAGAGTTGCGCGGCAGTTCAGCCTCGTGCAGTTCTTCCCCCCAGAGGGGATGTCGACTTCTGTTGAGTTGCACAAGTAAGTAACAATTTAAAATTCTTTTGGTTCGTACTAACAACTATTGTTGACATCTGCTATATGTACAGGTTCGACAGGGTCCGCCAACGAAAGGTGACGGACTTCGCTGATCACCACCGACAGTACGTGCAGTGGTGGAGGAAGATGGAGGACAACTACGAGCCGGACAAGACTTCCACGATGCGCCGGCTTCGAATTACTTGTCCTGGTACCACACTGCCACGCGCTACAGGCTGAGGAGCAGTGGACCGATGTCGACTACGCGGACCTCGCTTCGTCCGAGGACGAGGACACTGCGTACGATAGGCGTGTGAGGGAGGGCACAGTGGTCGAGACCGCTCCGATTCTCGATCGAGTGGTACGGAAAGCATGATATTTGCAATACTTTGGTTCCATACGTTTATCT
Organism: Dendrocalamus sinicus; assembly: GCA_036346575.1. Lineage (NCBI taxonomy): Eukaryota > Viridiplantae > Streptophyta > Magnoliopsida > Poales > Poaceae > Dendrocalamus > Dendrocalamus sinicus. The sequence continues at coordinate 24,963,368 of CM070650.1, forward strand.
TGCACTTATGTTTACTTATTTCTTTAGGGGACTTCTCTCCAAACCTCGGTGCGTGAGATCGACGAGGTTCTCGGCCACCTGGACAGCGAGAGCCACCCCCTGAGGGACTTCCTGCAGGTACGAAGATAATTCGTTAGGTTAGATCGATTCAGCATGTATGCAATTACGACATATCATTACTTGCAGAGACTTCGACGTCGCCTCAGTCGGGCGGCATGTCGGTGTGGTTGCCGCGCACGCTCAAACGTGATCGTACCACCGGCCTCCCAGCGCTCAGCCGATGCAGCGTCGTCATCACACGTCGGCAGGCGCCAGTCCACGAGGAGCTCGTCACGCACTCCGACTTTTAGTCAGGGCGATGACGACGATGACGACAAGGCGGAGCAGGGTGACGACGTCGAGGAGGAGCAGGGTGACGACGTCGAGGAGGAGCACGAGGACGAGGAGGCATCTACCCACGACGAGATTGGGATGTCGCAGATGCCTGACGCACCGTCTACTCAGGCTTCGCAGCGGCCTCGTCGTTCGGCTCGTCCCCCGAACACGTATACTCCAGGGAGTGATGCTCTAGCCAATGGCAAGGGGAAGGCCAAGAGGCAGTGATGTTTTGAGACTTTTTTATAGACATGTGATATTTTCAGACTTATGTGATATTTTGAGACTTTTGTATAGTTATGTGGTATTTTGAGACTTATTGATAGTTATACGATGTTGTTATTTAGGTTTTCAGATGTTCCATGTGTGAATGTATGTGTATGTCTGTATGTGCATATGTTTTACAGAAAAGTTTGCTGTTTTTGCTGTTTTTTGTCAGGTGTAGCTTACACGGCGTCATACCCTTTGGCGCCGAGATGTGTATATACAGCGCCAGATTGTTTGGCGCCAAACACCTTGGCGCCATATATACACATCTCGGCGCCAAAGGGTATGGCGCCGTGTAAGCTATGTACGCCGCTCGCATGTTTGGCGCCGAGATAGGTGGACGCAAGCACCACGTTTGACTGGCTAAGTCAGTACACGGCGCCACGGCCTTTAGCGCCGTATGTGCATATCACGGCGCCGTGGGCCTTGGCGTCGTGCTATGCCACCCTGGCTCCGACGTGTCAATGCACGGCGCCAAAGCATATGGCGCCGTGACATGTACACTGGGCGCCATATGCTTTGGCGCCGAGAGAAGGCTTCATTTTTGCAAATCTTTTCTCCAGGGGTCCATATGTAAAAAACTTTCAAATTTTGGGCTAAAAAGCAAAAATTTTACGAAATTCTATGGAAGCACTGAGTTAGGCATATTATGTTCTTAGATAACCATACTTCAACGATTTCAACTGTTCGATACCTTTGTTAGCCAACATCCAACAACAGCACAGATGAAATGAATTTTTTTTGCTCTAACCTGTTCAAACATCGGATACTCTTTTAAATTTATATCAAGTAGGTTAGCACTCGGCAGAAACATCTTTGAGATTCGAACGGGAGCTGTCTTTCATAACTAGAGCAAATAGAGCCAATCTTTGGGAACTGAATTTGAGATTTATGTCGAAGTTCACCAAGTTTCGTTTGCTCGATCTCTTAATTTCACGGAGGACATGTATAATGTCGCATACCAATCGCCGTTCGTCGTGTCACATTCTAATCCTTATGGCCATTCTGATCTTTGGTTACCGTGACGCTGAGGGCCTTTTGAGACGACGGAGGGAGCTTACTGCACAAAGGGAAGTTCCTCGTCGTCCCAAGATCACACGATGTCACGCACCTGCCGGAGGACGGATAGGCCGACCGGCGGAGATTAATGGCACGTACGTTTGTTAATACTCTCTCCGGTTCAAAAAAAAAGTTGTTTTTTTAGAAATCACTCGCCGTTGGAACTCTGTACTGAACAGGCTTAGCAAAGTAACAAAAGCTAAATTTTTTGTCGTCATCCCACGCATCAAATTCCAATTCCTCGTCGCAATCTGCAGCTCCGCCCTTGGCTGCAACGGAATGAACCGTGACTTTCGTCGTTCCCTCCGATAGATCCGTATCCCTGCCTCTTGCGATTGGAACGAATTTTCTTAAACCACCCATATGAACCATATTTTGACTTCTGTCTCGTGAATATCCTGTTGAGGAACCGTCGCTGACGACTAGTTCGATCGATTTCTCTGCTTAGAACAAATCGAATTAATCATAAAAGACAGAATAATAGATTGAACACACAGAGAGAGGTAGAGAGAACTCCTGTCTTTCTTTATTAATTTCTGATTGCATGTGTACAAAATATGCCGGTACGGCTCCCTATTTATAGTTTCCGGTGAGGTGCCCACCATGAGCCAGGGCTGCTGGTCCAGGCCCAGGTTTCCTAACACTCTCCCTTGGGCACTCATCCGACATGCTTATGCCTCGTTAAAACTTCATAAAAACCCAGTGGGAAAATTTTAGAGAAAGAGTACATGATACATGTTATGCTGCGATGCACGAATTGCCTCATTAAAAATCTTGGTCGAGAAACTTCAGGAAAACTTGTCAGGGGAAAAAGAGTACAATTTACCCAATTTCATTCAGTCTTCAAGACTTTATTCTTTTGGATACTTGATCTTCGTGATCAAGATTTACTAATGGGCTTGAGAGAATTCTCCCCCTGAATTCTGCACTTCTCTAAGTCTTATCATTCCAATTCCTCGCACACACCTTTCAAAGATAGATGCAGGGAGTGATTTAGTGAACAAATCTGCCAGATTTTCACATAACTTAGTATGCAATACTTTAATCTCGTCTATCTTTTGCAATTCATGAGCATAGAAGAATTTGGGGTTGATATGCTTTATGAGATGACTCTTCACATAACCCGTTTGCACATGTGCAACGCAAGCTGCATTATCTTCATAAATAATTGTAGGGATTTGCACAATGTTCATTCCACATGACTGCTGGATGTGGTTAATCATTCGACGGAGGCAAGCGCACTCTCGTGCGGCTTCATACAGTGCTATAATTTCTGAGTGGTTCGTCGAAGTCGTTACGAGATTTTGTTTGGACGATTTCCAGGAAATTGTAGTTCCACCACACAGGAATACATAGCCTGTTTGTGACCTTGCGGTATGCGGGTCAGACAGGTACCCAGCATTTGCATTGCCAATCAAGTTCAGATCTTGATTCATTCTGTAGAATAATCCAAGGTCCTTGCTTCCTTGGAGGCATCGAAAGATGTCCTTTATGCCCTACCAATGCCTTTTGGTAGATTCTGCACTGTACCTTGCTAATAGGTTCACGGCAAATGCAATGTCTGGTCTAGTACAGTTTGCTAAGTACATGAGTGCTCCCACTGCACTCAAGTATGGGAATTCCGGTCCCAGGACTTCCTCCCCCTCTTCCTTAGGTCGGAAAGGATCTTTTTGTTGCTGTAAAGACATCCCGATCATCGGTACTTTCGATGGGTATGCCTTCTCAAAGCCAAACCTTTCTAACACCTTCTGGGTGTAGGTCGATTGATGTACCAAGATTCCTTCACGGACATGCTCAAGCTGCAGGCCTAAGCAGAATTTGGTCTTGCCCAAATCTTTAATTTCAAATTCTGACTCCAAGTAGGAGCTTGCTTCTTTTATGTTTTCCACTGTCCCGATGATATTTAGATCATCTACATACACTAAGATTATACAGATTCCATTCTAGGATCGCTGTATAAACACACATGCACAGTCTTCATTGTTCGTGTAGCCTTTCTTGTAGAGAAAGTCACTTAAGAGATTATACCACATTATTCCAGATTGCTTAAGTCCATACAGTGACTTTCTGAGTTTTACACTGTATAGATTTCAATTTGCTCTATCTTAGTTCGGGAGAGGGATTCCTTCAGGGACTTTCATATAAATCTCCGAATCCAAGTTTTCAAAAAAGTATGCAGTCACCACATCCATCAATTTAATTTCTAAATTCAAGTTCACTGCCATTGAGATCAAATATCTAAAGGTAATTCCACTCATGACTGGGAGTAGGTTTTTTCATAATCAACTCCAGAATGTTGAGCGAAACCTTGTGCTACCAGTCTTGCTTTGTATCTCACCACTTCGTTTCTTTCATTTCTCTTTCAAACAAATACTCACTTATGCCCTATATGGTGCGCATGGGGAGGTGTGCGGTATACGGGCCAAACACATCTATTTTGTTCAGAGATAGCAATTTAGTTTCTATTGCCTTCTTCCAATCTTCTCAATCTGATCTTTTCTTACATTCAACGAGCGATGCAGGTTCGGGATCAAGATCGATGATTGTGGAAATTTTCTTTGCGAAGTAGATATCGATATTGGCTGTTGTCCTATTGATGGACTCTCCCGTGTGCACATAATTTATAGCTATTTCTTCATTAGTTGCTGCTTCTAGAGCGGTTATTTCTTTTGGAGCTTCTCCTTGTACATCGCTTCTTCTAATTGCGGTAGCAAGTCCCTTTAGTTTTTCGGCTCCGATGTGTGTGCACACATCCATGCCGGTTTCTTCTTCCATAGGGATATTCAGATCCGGTATGCCCTTTTCTGAAAGTGTCATACTTGTGCCAAGTCTTAACTGGCCCCCCTTCTCATTCTAGGGGACTTCAGTGATCGGCTGTGATAAGTCCTTCTTATCCTTCTTCACCAGACGTCCCCGGTTACTTGGGATTTGAGGAGCCGGAGTTCTCGTTCTTTTATTCTAAGACCTTTAGACGGGATTAGGGATACCTTCTGCTTTCTTTGGTATTTCAACCCTCTCCGGTGCATTTCGTGCAAGCACATGCGACTTAGTCACGCTCTTTAAATCACTAAAGTGATCGGGCAGTTGGTTTGCTAATGCTTGCAAATTAATGATATTCTAGACCTCTTTCTCTGTTTCACTAGTGCGCGGGTCATATGCATGTATTCCTGTGGCTTCCCATGTAATTTCCTGATATTTTTCATCAAGGGGTTGATTTTCTCCCCCTAATGTTGAGAAATTATCCTCATGAAAAATGCAATCAGCGAAGCGGTCTATATGCAAATCTCCCGACATGGGTTCCCAATACCTGATTATGGATGCAGTCTCATAACTAACGTAGATCCCAGTCTTATGGAGAGGGCGCATTGCAGTACGCTGCAGAGGGGGTATAGGTACATAAACTTTGTATCGAAACCTCCTGAGATGAGAAATTTTCGGTGGTGACCCTTGCGCTAGTTGCATAGGTGAATGGATGTTGTAGGCCGATGGTCTAAAGTTGATGAGATTCGCTGCATGTAGGACTGCTGTCCCCAACATGTAACTGGCAAATTACAATTATGCAAAAGGGGTCGGCCAATAAATTTAATTCTCTTGATTATTGCCTCTGCCAACCATTCTAGGTATGGACATGTGGTACCGAATGCTCAACTGCAATCCCCATTGCCTTGCAATAATCATCAAATCCCTTTGAAGTAAATTCTCCAGCGTTGTCCATTCTGATGGACTTGATGTGATGATCAGGGAACACATTTCTGATGCGAATGATCTGTGAGATCAGCTTTGCGAAAGTATGATTTTTCGTGGATAATAAACCCACGTATGACCATTTCGAGGAAGCATCAATGAGCACCATGAAATACTTAAATGGCCTTGAGATGGGCTGAATGAGACCGCAAATGTCTCCCTGGATGCGCTCCAGGAATGCAGGGACTTCATCCTTCACTTTCAGAGTGGAGGGTCTAGTAATTAATTTTCCGGTGGCACATGCAGAGCACACAAAATCTTCATGATTCAGGAAATTCTTTACATTAATATTATGCCATTGGGAATTGTTGATTATATTTCTCATCATCCTAAGTCTTAGGTGACCTAATCTGTCATGCCAGAGACAGAAGAGTTCAGTGCTTCTAAATACTGTCTTCAGGACAGTGTAGGCAGTAGGTGCCTTGATATTGGTATAATATAGCCCAGTTTCTAGTGAAGAAAGTTTTTCTAATACCCTTTTTTCCATTCTCTTCGCGCTTCGTAATGAGCAGGTATTCCTTATCGTACTCTTCTTCAGTGTCAGCGTGAAAACCATTGGCGCGAATATCCTTAAAGTTTAGGAGAGTTCTAGTTGATTCTGGGTACAATAAGACTTCTTCAATGACCCAAGTTGTGCCCATTGGAAGTATAATCGTGGCTCTTCCTGAACCAATTATACATGCATCACTTCCAGCGATTGTCGTAAGGCTGCCAGCGCTCTTACGAATCAACTGAAAATACTTACTCTCTCTTAAGATGGTATTCATTGTGCCACTGTCGGCTAAGCACACTTCCTCCATAGGGCGCCACACGTGTTCTAATATAAGATATTTTATTAACAAGTATTAGAAGGCATTCAACACATAAATAAATTACTACAATATCAGAACATATCATGCCATCATAAACTAAATAAATGAATGAATTATTGCAAAATCATCCAACCATTACGAGAAAACAAATGCTAAAGTACCATCCACGCAAGTTCTAACTTGTCCATTTAATACAAAATAAATGAAAATTAAAGTCTAATGCATTTGTGTATCAGACTGAATCAACTAGAAAATCATAGACTTCTTGGGCTATCTTCTCAGGAGTGATCTTCTCTTCGAGAGATATCATGGTGGTGGCCGCCTCTAGGTCGTAAGGGGTGCTGCTGCCGGGATGGTCTCAACCTCCATCAACTCAGGCAACTGCTCAGGATGTTCCCCCTCAACCGCTGCAAAGTGGGCTTCAGGCTGCCCTTTGCTATCCTTCGTCTTTTAGGCTTGGTGGGCATCAATGACATGCTGCGGTTCTTTGCATATCCGCGATCAATGCCCCCACTTGCCACACTTGTAGCAACCTTGGTTCTGCTGGCCATAGGTCTTGCCACTCTTCTTAGCCTTTTTGTCACTTGGAGCATTTGACTTGCCTTTCTAGGCAACGTCCTTACCCTTCTTTTCCCTTATTTTCATCAAGGGCTTTCGCACCTTGTAGCTCCCAGCGTTGGCCTCGCGGCCAGCGGAGCTCTCTGGTGGCTGAGTGACGTAATTCTTACGGAGAAGTTCGTCCTGAGCCTCTGCAACCTGCATCATATCAATCAATTCGGCGTACTCCTTGTAGCCGTCTTGATGATAGTTGTGAGTGGATTGAACAACATTGGGGTGAAAGGTGGATAGGGTCTTCTCAATCTTCTGCTCGTCTATGATCTGCTTGCCACAGAGTTAAAGATTGGTACAAATCCTGTGCAAGGCAGAATTGTACTCCCCGACCGTCATAAAGTCGGCAAACCTCAGTCGGATCCACTCTTGCTCTGCTTGAGGTAGAATGGTGTACTTTAGCCACTCAAACCGCTTCTTGAGTGCGGTCTAGAGTGCTAGCGCGCTCTTCTTCGCCATGTACTCATTCTTGAAAGTGTGGCGGAGGTGGTGCTTGAGAAAATGAAGTGACTGATCATTCTCCTCAGGTGTGGGTTGGGCATCATGCAGTCCACCAATCCTGATAGCCGTACGGAGCTTCTTTCCTCCAAGCACTATCTTGACATCGGATGCCCATGTCAGATAGTTTTGGCCATGCTGGGCCAGCTCCTCGAACTCCCGGTAAACATGCACGGAATAATTTACTGTGGGTAAATAAATGGTACAAAAGGTTCTCGCAATGTTTCATAATTTTCTATAATTTTTACTGCTAATTTCAGTGATTAAAAGCCATTTAAACAATTACAATTAACCAAAAATAGTAAATAAATATAGAAAATACAGAAAATAATAATGGCAGAAATAAATATGCTTCAAATGCTAAAAATACTTCAAAATTCGGATTCCCGAGGCCCTTTTAAGCTAGAATATGAATTCTACAATTCTCGAGGGTCTATACGCAAGTTTTCAGTTCAGAGAAAAAATTCGTGCAATTTTCTGATTTTTTGAGGGTTTTTTTGCAAAATTCAGTGCCCATTCGTAAATCTAGGGGCCTATTCGTAATTTTCGGAACTACGAGGCCCTTTTTGCAAAATTTGGGACTCATATGCAAGTTTTAATGGCTGCCTGGGAATTCTTAAAGTTTCAGGGTTTTTTCTGCAAAATAGCCTATGTTCATCCGTGCCGCATTCACCGTCTGCTCTTCTTTTTTCACCGCCCGCCCATCCGCCCAAGTGCCGGCTCGGCGCAGCGCAGCGGGCGGGCGGCGGTAGCTGGCGGTGGGGCCGGCGCAAGACGGCAGGGCTGGTGGCCGAGCAACGGCCGGCCGCGGCCAAAACCGAGCGGGCGCATGGCGGTGGCGCGCGCGAAGCTGCGGGCGCAGGTGGCGGCGCCTCATGCGGGCACACGCTGTCGAGACCGAGCGCCGACGGTGGCGGCTTGGGCTAGTGGCAACGCGTAGAACCCGAGGCCGGGCGAGCGCGGTTGCGGCGACGCGCGAGAACGCGAGGCGGGCGGCGCGTTGCGGCGGCGGCGCCGCGGCGGCGGCGAGGGGCGACGCGGCTACGGCATGCACGACCGGTGGTGCCGGCACCATCTTCGCACGCGGCGCGCGCAGCGGCGGCGGCGGGCCGAGGCCGACCAAGGTGATCGCGGTGTGCGGGCGGCGACACCGTCGCGGGAAGGCGAGGGCACGGCCGGCCGACGACGCCTGCGTCGGGAGGCGGAGTGGCACGGCTTCGGGCCGGCGACACGCGCGCGAGATTCGAGGTGGCTGGGACAGCGCATGCAGGCACGGTCCTCGGGCTGTGGCCAGTCTCCGGGCGCGGCGGCGGCGAACCGGCCTCGGGTTCGGGTTGGGTGGCCGAGCCGGCAGCTGGCTAGCTAGCGGCACACGGGCAGCTTCAAGCGGCTTCGGGCACACTCCCTCGGGTGGCGGGCTAAGCTTCTGGCGGCAGGCCGGCGGCCGGCGCATACGGGGCCGGCCGGCGCCATCTCTTGCATGCGACAGCCGTGCATGGCTGTAGTGTCAATTGTTTTCCTTTTTTTTTCTAATATATAGTGCAATCAACATCTTCCCCGTGATTCAATCTACCGATCGACATTGTGCCGGTGACTTCAGGTATGCTCGTGGTAGATTAGGGCGGATTTGCACCATAGAAATCTACAATGATCTAGATAATTCAATCTATTTTGGCTTCGATGATTACCTTTGATTCACCAGAGCAAAGTCGTGCTGATAACATGTTGAGGAACCGTCACTGGCGACCAGTCCGATCGATTGCTCTTCTTAGAACAAATCGAATCAATCACAGAAGACAGAATAATAGATTGAACACATAGAGAGAGGTAGAGAGAACTCCTGGTCTTTCTTTATTAATTTCTGATTGCATGTGTACAAAATATGCTGGTATGACTCCCTATTTATAGTCTCCGTTGAGGTGCCCACCATGGGCCAGGGCTGTTGGCCCAGGCCCAGGTTTCCTAACATAAAGATTATTTCTTTATTTTTAGATTAAATAATTTCTTACTAGTAATACTCTCCTGTCCAGAAATGTAGATTGTTTTTAACTTTTTACGGTATCCAATACAAAATTTTGACTATAATTTATTATCATAATATATTAGCAACAACAACAATAAAATATATTATGAAAGTATTTTGTAAGACAAATTCATTAGTATTATTTTTATGTAGTCAATCTATATACTTTAACATATATTAATAGTCAAAGTTTAAAAAGTTTGACCGTATGGAACCCACAACAACCTACATTTGTGGACAGAGGGAGTACAAGTTTGGCTCAAGGATATTTATTTATGACAATATTTTTATATTAATAAAAAGGATGTTTAAGGCTCTTCCAGTGGGATAGGATCTACTCGTCAAATCCCGGTCTAGTTGGACGAACTTGATCTGCACGCACCTGTCCTCATCACTATCGTCCTCCATCTCACGTGTGCGCGCACACATCGCCGCCTTCCTTCGGTCGCTTCCTCCGCGTGAAACCTGGCCACTGGCCTTCTCCTCATGCGAAACCCCGCATCGCCATCCTCCACATGTGCCCAAAGGCCATCCTTGTCGCCGCCCCTGTCCTCCGCTGTCGAGACCTAAATGTGCAAATTCGAACTGTGTGTGTATTTTGCACTAGTCTAGGACCACGCTAGTGCACATAGTGGTAACATAGATAAAATATGAACCATATTCACAAATAACTAGTGATGCATAAATTAATATCACAAATAACTAGTGATGCATAAATTAATACTAATAATAGGTTAGACATTGCACTTCGAACTATGCTAAAAATATTATATAATAGAGTTGATCGGTCTCACGAATGACTTACGGTTAGGCTTGATGAAAAATAGGATGTAGCACAGGCCCGATGCAGTACATAATGTAGAGGAAGTAGTGAAGTGAGCAGTCACATAGATGTGCACTGCACAAAAACCTTATTGTCATCCTGTGCAGGTGTTCTCTGTGGCAATGGCTCAGAGGTACTGCTCACCGTCCTTCCAACATAACTCACCAGAGGAGGAAGAAGATGTGGTAGAGGAATGAAGAAATTCAGTTAGTGAATCTGGATGTCTCCCGGTCTTTAAAGATGAACATCAATTACTCTCTAGTAACTAACGCCATTAATCATAAATTAAACCAAATTAATCCAAGTGTTCAAAATCGCATTCAAGTAGAATTAAGAGAGATAATGTGTGATTCAACAAATCAGAAAAGGTGTGTTTAATGTGCGAGGAGACACGCTACGACATGGTGCGGTCGCTCATCACAAGTTGTAGGTCACAGAATTTTCCATGTGAAAATACGTGAATATGCATGCACGTGTGTGTGCATGTGTGTTTAGCTAAAATCCTCTTCATTCCATCCATATGCCATGTGTTATATGTTTCAAGGAGTAGTAATGACTTCACATTATAAATTGTCTTTTCTCTACTTCGCTAGGCAATATGGTATGAAACCATGCATATTTTGGAATTTCTAAAGTAAATGAGCCTCAATTCATGGGTTGAATCCAACAACTTTCTCCGTGTGCATTGTCGAGACCTCGGGGGCTCCTTCCACACGCACCAAGTGGAACCTCACTGCCTTTCCCCATGATTGATGACTCTTTCAGTCTTTCTTCAGAGATAAAGCTTTTCTTATACCATGTACAAGTTTTAAACTGGTTGCATATAAGCTGTTCGACAAAATGACTGAGTTGCTTTTACTATTAGTTTCAAGTTTGATTTAAAGGATTTCTTTGATATATGATGTAGTTAAAAAAGCTTGTTTAATATCCATACTAGCTTGCAACAAAAATTCAGATTTATTGCATTCTTGCCATCCAATCCATAAGAAAAATGCTTAGTTTCTTCATGGTTTTCTTTACAAGAATATTTTGGCTATGGACACAACTAGCAAGAAGGTTTTATGGGAGTTGACTCCTCAACAGAAAGACCAACAAAAGAAAGTGTTGTTTGATCCTATTACCAGGGCACATGATGGTCCGAAAGAAGACTATGCATGCTTTACTCGATGTAGATGCATATATTAAGTTTCCAAGGTTTCATATTTCTCTTTCTTGTGCTGGATCTACATTTTTGTTGGGTATCAATTTAGTTTCTCAGTTCAAGATAATCATAGTGTCATGTTCTCATGGTTTAGAATGAGTTTTTTGCAAGTTTTAAAAGTTTCAACTATGTTCGGCAAGTTTTAGAAAAGATTCAATATGTATTATAAGTTTCGATAAAGTTTCAGTTTCAATGCGTTTCATGGAAAAAAAAGTGTAGAGTAAGTTTCAGGATTGCATCAAGCAAGTTTCACATAAGTTTTACAGACATTTTGGTAAGTGTAAGAAAAGTTTCGGCATATTTCACACGTTTCAGGTAAGTTTCAGCAAGTTTAAAACACGTTTTAAGCAAGTTTCATTGTATTTCAAAAGTTTCACTATTGTTTCAAGCATGTTGGAAGAAAATGTTAGCGTGTTTCACAAGTTTCAAGAAAAATAAGCTTCTAGAATGGTGAAATGCTATCCAATTGTTTCTAACACACTCGAGGTCCTCCGGCGGAGCTTCAACTACGAGCAATCAGGTGGTGGAGCGACGGAGCGCCAAGTTGACCAGGCACCGGAGATGAAGAATGGGGTCGCTAGTGAGCTACGAGAGATGTGGGGTCGATAAGATGCAGAGGGAGGAAGAGAAGGGCATAGCGACCATTGAGGAGGGCTTAGGGGGACTTTGGGACCACCGAGCTGGGTTGGCATCGATGATGGCCGAGGGAGGCTCTGGCGGGGCGGTGGTGAGTTCAGTGGGGGAGGCAGAGGAGTAGATAGATGGTGGTGGGGAGCAAAAGGGTATCTCGGCGTCCTCTTATAGGCAGGAGGAGGGGAGGGTGGCCATTGCGCGTGGAGTTAAGCCACGCAATGGGCACTGCCGATGAGCAGAAGGCGACATGAGAGCCTAGGGCGGCAGAGCTAGGGGGAGCTTGGCGCAGAGGGCATCATGCGCGAAGGAGGGAATGATGGTGCAGGCGGCTTAACACACAGATGGCCAGGGGAGTATGGGCGTGGTTGCAACGGAGATGGGTTGACACACGGGCACGGCGCTGGAAGAGAGAAGGGGAGGAAAGGGGAGGGGCTAGCCCTGGATGGGGAGGCGCCAAGTAGGGGTAGAGGGAGGCACGGGGGATACAGATGCAAGGGAGTTGGGCCGGGCGCGAAGGGGGCTGTAGTAGGCGCGCTGGGTACGCGTGCTGGGCACGGACGGGGAGAGAGTAGAGAGGGGGGAGCTGGTTGGGCCGAAGGCCATTGGGCCGAGAGAGGGTGGGCCAGGCCAGGCCCAAACAAAATTTTAAATTTAGAAAATCCTGAAATTAAGTCAAGATTGAAATGGATATTTTGAATTTAAATTTTATTTAAATTTTTTTTGAAATCCCAAAAATGGGTTGTTTGCTTGAATCCAATCATGACGTGCTCCTTCAATTGACGGTGCCGAAACTGTTACAACCAGTTATAAACCAAAAAGTAAAAGCGCCCAATGTACAGATGCCTTTGCAAACAGACATCTTTTCATGCCACTTTCTCATCATGTATAAATAATCATGTAAAGATTCAGAATAAAGTAGACACAACAGTTCATTCTCAAACACTTGTTCAATCTCTTGCAATACGTTATCAGCATGCGCACATACACACAAGTGAACACAGAGAAGAACAAAAAGGTATGGCACTATGTGAGAAACATCAGAAAGCATTCCAGGATATTCTTGCATTGGTCGATTCCTTGCGTGAATCGCTACACGTTCTTCTTGCTCCTCTCCATGAGAAGCCTCCACCACCACGTCCGGCGGCCACCACCTTCATCGCCACCGGCCATGGCTCTAGGCCGGTTCGTCGTCGTCCATGGGAGGCGCATGGCGCCTTCCCACCGGCAAAAGCTCCACGCTATGGCCCTTACCGGCGACCGGCGCACGCCTCCGTGGCGGCTAACCGCCGTCCCGGCCTCCGGATCCGCACCCCAACTCCTCCACTGGCCTCCTCCACAGAAGAGGCATTCTCCTCAACGTAGATCGAGAGAAGAGGGGAAGGGGAGGTGGCCGGCGGCCGACGACAAGTGACATGCGTCATTTTTGCATATATTTAGCCATCATTTTACCCTCATATTCTTCGCATTTCAAGACCATTTATTATCATTTATACACTTTTCTATATTTAATTGCTCGGAATGGACCATTTTACATTGTTTTTATATTTTTCCGTAGGCCGGCGCGATCGAGGCGCATAAACGACTAATTTGGCATTCTAGGGCTGCTCCGTACAGTTGTACGTGTCATCTCGAACACGTAGGATCCATCCGCGAAGAAAACGGAGTTCCGGAGGTCTAAATCAGAAGAAAACATAAATGGGAGAAGGACCTGATTGAAAACCTAGATGTTTCGAGGGCTAAATCGCTAAATTCCACACACCTTCCCCGTTCGGCCAAAAACCCCCAGCCGCCGCCGCAAAGTCCTGGAGCCCGGCTTCTCTTCTTCCTTCATCCCCTTCTCCTCCTCCTTCAACCCCCTTGCTTCTTCTCCACCTGCGCCGGCGAGGGCCGGGCCTAACCTCGCCGACCGCCTCCATCTCCACCCGCAGCTCCTCCTCACGCCGCCACAGCGCCGCGCCTCGCTTCATCCTCACCGCCGCCGTCTTCTCCACATCGCCGACTCCTCCACCGCCTCCTTCCTTCCATCTCCCTTCTATTCCGCATCCCCATCTGCGCCTCCTTCTTGCTCTTCCCATGCGCCACCTCTCTCCACCCGCCGCTCTCCCTTCTTCTCCTCCTAACTTGCCCGCCTCTCCCGTCCTCTCCCACATCCGTGCCGCCGCCGCCGCCTCCCTCTCATCTGCGCCATCGCGCCACTGCTCCCTCTTCCCTCTCCTCTCCTCCCTCCTTCTCTACCTCCGGTCGGCGCCGCCGCCCCATCTACTTCCTCCCGGCCGCCTATTCTTCTCCACCGCCGCCATCTTCCTCTACCCGCGCCCCTCAGCTCCCCCTCTACTCCGCCGCCTTCCTTCTCTTCACCGCACCACCTCGGCGCCGCCCCTTCTTTCTCCGCCTCCGCCACCGTCCCCTTCTGCAGCTCTCGTGTGCGCCCACCGCCATCCTCTTCTCCGGTCCTCCGCAGCTCCTCCGTGCGCAGCGCCCCATCTTCACTTCTCTCTGCCGCTTCCCGACTCTCAACGCCGCCGCTCCTCCTCTCTTCTCTAGCTCCGGCTACCACTCCATCCACCCGCCACTTCTTCACCGGCTGCCTCTCTTCTCCACCCGTCGCCTCCCTACACCACTTCTCCATCCACCGCCGCCTTCTCCTCTCCACCGACAGCGCCGCCCCTACTTCTTCCACTTCACCAACCTCCGACGCCTGCAGCTCCTTCTACACCACCGCCGCTCTACATCCACCGCCGACGTCCACATCCTCCTCTCCACCGACGGCTTCTTCCTCATCGGCCGCAGCCCTGCATCGCCCTCCTCTGCGCCGCCCTTCATCAACAACCGACGCGATTTCTTCATCTGCCTCAACTCCTCCTCGGCTCCTCTTCACCGACAGCCACATCCTCCTCTGTTCCTCTTCATCTAGGTTTAATTCACTCCAATCCCCCTTTTCTTGGTTTCAATTACTCTGTTAATCCTTTGCCTAATTGTTTACTGTGTTGACAATTGCTGTTAATTAACTACTCTTACATGTCACTGTTAATTGTTCAATATTATGTGAACTGTGAATGTTAGATGACATTGTTATCTGTATGTGAATGTGGTGGATGTCTCACTGTGATGTGAATGGCGGATTTTGTTCAGAGATCCGTGTTGCATGTGATCAGTGGAGACGAAATTATGCCCTGTTCTGTCATTGTGATATTTGTTATGTGATAATTGTGCAATTGGTGTTTTGTTAGTAGTTTAGTAGTATTTTCAGTAGTGTTAATTGTAATCTGTGTTGGTAGAATTTGTAGTTTCTTGTGTTCAATGATTTGTCATTTCCGCTTCTGTGTTAGTTGTTAGTGTTAGTATCTGTGGATCTCGTTGTGTTTGTTGGTGCGGATTAGCTAGCCGGCGATCGCTTTCTTCCCCTTATTATCTCGTCCCACCTTGTGCTTCTCGTCCTCCCTCTTTGCTTCTCTTAGCGGTCAGTCGGTAGTTAAGTCGTGTGAGCGTTTGTTATTTTGTGTTGTCCTGCCGCCGTCATCTAGTTAGCATCGACCGTCTTCCCTCTCTTTCTCCCTCGACTCCCTCCTTGCTTCTAGACTCCCCCGGTGCTTCTCGACCTTCCTCAATCTATCTAGCGGTCGACAGTTAGTTAGGTTGTCGGTCGGTAGTCGTGTCATTCGTTCTCGTAGTCATTGTAGTTCGTGCGTTGTGTTTGTTCGTGTAGTCGTTGTCGTGTCGTTCGTTCGGTCGTACGACGTCCATTCGTACGGTCGTTCGTCCCGTTGTCCTTTGTTCGTTCGTTTATTTAGTTCGTTCGTAGTTTCCTTTGTGCGAGTTAGAGTTCGTTCGGTCGGTTGCATTAGTAGTCGTTTTAGGTTTAGTTTACCCCCGTTTCGATTGACCTAGATTTAGCCGAACACCGGTAGCCTCAGTCTAGTCCTTGTGGAGAACACGACACTCGCCGCTATTTCAGTGGCAATCCGTGCACTTGCGGGTGTGCTATTTTTGCACGATCAAGTATTTTGGCGCCGTTGCCAGGGATTAGCTTAGAGCGACAGTGTTAGGCTATAGACTAGGTCGTTGTTTGTTTTCTTTTGCTTGTTTTGTGTTTGCGCTGACCTATCTTTCATATCGTCATTGTTCATATTTGTGATGTATCGCTAACCCCTAACCCTTGTCATAGCTACTTCTACTTCTTTTTGGGTTTTTCTCATCTTGTCCCGTAGGTTGATCGTTAGAGGTTTATATTGAGGATATGGCACTAGTTCATGATCTTTGGGCTCCGAGTAGTCAGAGTGCTATGTCAGGACCAGTTTTGCCAGTAGTTGAGGCTGATGACTTTGAGTTGAGACCTGGCCTGATTGCTTTGGTTCAGGAGACCCGTTTTGGAGGATTACCCACTGAGGACCCTTATGAGCACATTCGCATATTCTTGGAGTATTGTGATACAGTCACATATCATGGGGTTTCTCAGGACACTATCAGATGCAGATTATTCATATTCTCTCTTCGAGATGGTGCTCGTACCTGGTTTTACTCTTTGCCATCGAGGTCATTCACTTGGGATCAGCTGTCATGTGCTTTCTTGGAGAGATACTTTTCGCTATCCAGGCAGTTTGAGATCCGTGACCAGATCTTCAGTTTTGCTCAGCTTGATGGAGAGAGTTTGTATGATTCTTGGGAGCGATACAAGGCTTTGCTCAGGAGATGTCCGCACCATGGTTTAAAGAGATGGCTTGTTCTGCAGATCTTCTACAGAGGCTTGACATGTGCCACACTATCTTTAGTTGATGCAGCAGCTGGTGGAGCAATCACAAAAAAGACACTTGATGACGCATTCACTCTTATTGAGAACATGGCTTTCCATCAATTCCAGTGGTACAATGAGAAGCCTTGTTCGGATTCTTTGACAGCCAGAGTGCATGCGCATGAGCATCATATGGATCAGTACAGTTTGAGCTCTAGTCAGCCACAACCTTCTCTGTCATCACACCAGCATAGTTTTCATTCCACTCCTACACCTCAGCAGCAGTTACCTACTCTTCATCATGATCAGATTTATAGTCCCGAGTCATCTGCTTTGCATACATCTTATCCGAGTCACGCTTATGTGGTGTGAAGACTTTGATGACCCAATTGCATGATCTTAGAGAGGCTATGCGCACTTTGACTTCCTGTTGTGACAGTTTGGCATCCTCACAGTCTTGCCCGAGCTCTCTAGCTCAGTACCATTCTGTCACCACAGAGAGTGTTACGACTTTGGTTGAGCCTACTCCACCTACTCCACCAAAGCTTCAAAGACAATCACCTCTGATTTGAGATACCATCCACATCATCACCATAAGAAGCCATCTACTCAGTCTCCTAGTCGGTGCTGCAGGATAGATGAGGTTGATGAGTTTGTGCTAGAGACATCTCTGAGTACTGTTGATACACACCTCTTGGAGTCAGATTCTATGTGTGACATGGTTGAGCTTCAGCGGATTATCTTTGATGATGATGATATCATTCCCATGGTGCATATGGTAGCTTACATTGACACCATCCTTCCAGACTCAGTACTTCAGATTGATGATTTTTTCATGGATGAGCCTAAGTTAGAGATTGTTAGCTTTGATTTGGAGGACTCTCATTGCTTTGACACTGATCATGTACTTCTTGAGCTTGATATGGAGAGATTCACCTTTGAGAATGTGGGCCACTTAGATGATTATTTTATCTTTGAGCCTGAGATGGAGATATTCATTCTGGATGATGAGGGGGCTGCTTACGATGTCGACGAGGAGCACATTTCTATTGATCCATCACCGGCTACTTCTTTCGTCGATATCGCCCCTCTGGAGGTTTCTACTACCGTGCATTCTACTTCACCTACACTTCAGGTAGTATGGAAACTCTTCCTCGACCGCCTCAGGTTTGATTTCATTGGCCCTGACGAGACATATGTTATTACTAGTTGTGCTCATCTCACTGATAGACCTCATGATGTACTTTATCGATATACCTACATGATTGGATATTCTATTGATGACTTGGAGGGCGTCGACCCTATCACACATATTTGCCATGTTTTTGAGTCTATTTGCAGGGTTACGCTTGTTTACCATCGACTACGAGCGGACATGGCTCGAGTCGACATCCCTTGGGATCCAGGTGGATTTCAAGGCTTGCTGTTTCATGAGGAGGGCGGACATGTGCCTTTTCCATGTCCCGTCCTCGGCCCTCCTCCCGCTACATCCAAATGAGCATCTCTTTTTCTTTTTTATTTCCATACCTTTTGTTAGTTTTTGTTGGCTTCTTTTCTTTTCTTTCTTTTTATTTCAGGTCCCGTGCTAGATCTTCATCCTTGTACGTGCGAGATGCCATGGGATGATTTGTTCACTTCCATTACATCATATACACCCGGTGAGCTGTTTCTTACCCCTTTAAGCACATTCTTGATTCATTGCTCAATTTAAGCTTGGGGGAGGACTTGTATGTGTATGGATGATGTTCTAGCATGTTTATATTATATTTGTGAGCATGTGAGCTTATTGTCATGTAGATGATGATATATGGTCATTCTTATGCTTCATATTGTGCTTGTGTGATGACGTATGGTCTTTACTATTGCTCTCATGGTATGCTTGATTGTATATATTTGCCATGTGAGCCCATGCCTTATTGATCTAGAAAGGTCATGCCAAAATTTTCATTGAGCTATATTGTCACTAGTTCCTTGTATATCTTAAGTCACTTGGCATCATATAGTAGAGCTTGAGTTTTGTTTATTATCATTGATGTGCTTAGAAACCTTGTGATTCTATAGCATTTGATTCATTGCGAGTTACGCATGTATTTTAACCATTTGCGGATTGAATTGGTTCTAGTCATAGCCTCTTGAATGATTATATCTTAGTTTCATGCTTTGGCATATGTTATTTTAGATATTGATACTTTGCTTGAATGAAAATTTTGTGAAAGGGGTAGTCCTATCTTGAGCCAATAACTTGGTTGAATTATCTAGGTATCCATGTCTTAGGACACGTGTTACTTAGTATTAATGAAAACCAGTTAAAGATGCTTAATCAAAAACTAAAAAAAAAGAAAAGAGAAAAAAACAAAATGTTTTGCAATGTGTGAGTGTGTAAAATAAGTGACTTTGTCACATTGGTTTGCAAACGTCTGAATAAGTGGCAGTTTTGCCCAAATGAAGTTCGAATGTGTGAATAAGCGGCAAAGTTTGCCCAAGGGTTTGAATAAGTGGCACAAGTGCCCATTGTGTTTTAAATTTGCTAAAAATCAACAAAAATTAGGTATCATGGCTCAAGTGTGGGCTTTTTCATAAATATCATGCAAGTATTAGTCTCTTTGTCTCAAATAGCATATGCCTTAGCATGACCTTTTGATATGCTCATTCTTGATGTTATACCTAGTTTCGATGCTTTACAATTTTGGTTGGATACATGTCATCACTTAGTGCATTTCAACACTTGTGTGTAACTTGATTTGGTCAAATGTTGTAGTTATCATTTGAGATCTTTGCTTGATTCGTTCTCATCTTGGATGATCCTCAAAACTCAAGCTAGACAATCTCATTTTATATTGCTATATGCTTCTTGGCTTATCACATGCATTTAACTAGTCTTTTACCATCATTACTTGTTGTCCGAGTTCGATAAATATCATGCCATTTACTTGAGGACAAGTAAACGTTTAAAGCTTGGGGGTATGACATGCGTCATTTTTGCATATATTTAGCCATCATTTTACCCTCATATTCTTCGCATTTCAAGACCATTTATTATCATTTATACACTTTTCTATATTTAATTGCTCGGAATGGACCATTTTACATTGTTTTTATATTTTTCCGCAGGCCGGCGCGATCGAGGCGCATAAACGACTAATTTGGCATTCTAGGGCTGCTCCGTACAGTTGTACGTGTCGTCTCGAACACGTAGGATCCATCCGCGAAGAAAACGGAGTTCCGGAGGTCTAAATCAGAAGAAAACATAAATGGGAGAAGGACCTGATTGAAAACCTAGATGTTTCGAGGGCTAAATCGCTAAATTCCACACACCTTCCCCGTTCGGCCAAAAACCCCCAGCCGCCGCCGCAAAGTCCTGGAGCCCGGCTTCTCTTCTTCCTTCATCCCCTTCTCCTCCTCCTTCAACCCCCTTGCTTCTTCTCCACCTGCGCCGGCGAGGACCGGGCCTAACCTCGCCGACCGCCTCCATCTCCACCCCGCAGCTCCTCCTCACGCCGCCACAGCGCCGCCGCCCTGCTTCATCCCTCACCGCCGCCGTCTTCTCCACATCGCCGACTCCCTCCACTGCCTCCCTTCCCCTTCCATCTCCCCCTTCTATTCCGCATCCCCATCTGCGCCTCCCTTCTTGCTCTTCCCGCAGCGCCACCTCTCTCCACCCGCCGCTCTCCCTTCTTCTCCTCCTAACTTGCCCGCCTCTCCCGTCCTCTCCCACATCCGTGCCGCCGCCGCCGCCTCCCTCTCATCTGCGCCACCGCGCCACTGCTCCCTCTTCCCTCTCCTCTCCTCCCTCCTTCTCTACCTCCGGTCGGCGCCGCCGCCCCATCTACTTCCTCCCGGCCGCCTATTCTTCTCCACCGCCGCCATCTTCCTCTACCCGCGCCCCTCAGCTCCCCCTCTACTCCGCCGCCTTCCTTCTCTTCACCACACCACCTCGGCGCCGCCCCTTCTTTCTCCACCTCCGGCCACCGTCCCCTTCTCGCAGCTCTCGTGTGCGCCCACCGCCATCCTCTTCTCCGGTCCTCCGCAGCCTCCCGTGCGCAGCGCCCCCATCTTCACTTCTCTCGGCCGCTTCCCGACTCTCAACGCCGCCGCCCCTCCTCTCTTCTCTAGCTCCGGCTACCACTCCATCCACCCGCCACTTCTTCACCGGCTGCCTCTCTTCTCCACCCGTCGCCTCCCTACACCACTTCTCCATCCACCGCCGCCTTCTCCTCTCCACCGACAGCGCCGCCGCCCCTACTTCTTCCACTTCACCGACCTCCGACGCCTGCAGCTCCTTCTACACCACCGCCGCTCTACATCCACCGCCGACGTCCACATCCTCCTCTCCACCGACGGCTTCTTCCTCATCGGCCGCAGCCCTGCATCGCCCTCCTCTGCGCCGCCCTTCATCAACCGACGGCGATTTCTTCATCTGCCTCAACTCCTCCTCGGCTCCTCTTCACCGACAGCCACATCCTCCTCTGTTCCTCTTCATCTAGGTTTAATTCACTCCAATCCCCCTTTTCTTGGTTTCAATTACTCTGTTAATCCTTTGCCTAATTGTTTACTGTGTTGACAATTGCTGTTAATTAACTACTCTTACATGTCACTGTTAATTGTTCAATATTATGTGAATTGTGAATGTTAGATGACATTGTTATCTGTATGTGAATGTGGTGGATGTCTCACTGTGATGTGAATGGCGGATTTTGTTCAGAGATCCGTGTTGCATGTGATCGTGGAGACGAAATTATGCCTGCTCACATTGTGATATTTGTTATGTGATAATTGTGCAATTGGTGTTTTGTTAGTAGTTTAGTAGTATTTTCAGTAGTGTTAATTGTAACTGTGTTGGTAGAATTTGTAGTTTCTTGTGTTCAATGATTTGTCATTTCCGCTTCGTGTTAGTTGTTAGTGTTAGTATCTGTGGATCTCGTTGTGTTTGTTGGTGCGGATTAGCTAGCCGCGATCGCTTTCTTCCTTATTATCTCGCCCCACCTTGTGCTTCTCGCCCTCCTCTTTGCTTCTCTTAGCGGTCGGTCGGTAGTTAAGTCGTGTGAGCGTCGTTATTTTGTATTGTCCTCGCCGCCGCGTCTAGTTAGCATCGACCGCCTTCCTCTCTTTCTCTCTCGACTCTCCTTGCTTCTAGATCGCCTCTGCTTCTCGACCTTCCTCAATCTATCTAGCGGTCGACGCTAGTTAGGTTGTCGGTCCGTAGTCGTGTCATTCGCTCGTAGTCATTGTAGTTCGTGCGTTGTGTTTGTTCGTAGTCGTTGTCGTGTCGTTCGTTCGGTCGCACGACGCCCATTCGCACGGCCGTTCGTCCCGCTGTCCTTTGTTCGCTCGCTTATTTAGTTCGCTCGTAGTTTCGCTTTGTGCGAGTTAGAGTTCGTTCGGCCGGTTGCATTAGTAGTCGCTTTAGGTTTAGTTTACCCCGCTTCGATCGACCTAGATTTAGCCAACACCGTAGCCTCGATCTAGTCCTTGTGGAGAACACGACACTCGCCGCTATTTCGGTGGCAATCCGCACTTGCGGTGTGCTATTTTTGCACGATCAACAAGGCGCGCCCGGCAACACGTAACCCGGCATGGCGCGCGGCGCGGCTCGGCATGGTGCGGTCGGTGCGGCCGAGCGCACGCGTCCCGGCATGGCGCGGCCGGCGTGGCCCGGCGCGCACGCGGCTCGGCATGGCGCGACCGGCGCGGCGCAGCTCGGCACGGCCGCCCGTGGCAGCGCGAGACGAGCGAACGGCGTGGCTTGGCGCGGCCGGGCGGCGGCGGCGCTTGGCGCGCCGCCGGCCCGGCCGGCGAGGCGAGCGAGCGAGGCGCGCGTGGCGCAGCTCGACCGGCCGGAGGCGCGACGCCAAGGTCGGGCGGCGAGGCGGCGCCACCGAGGCGGCCGCGCGCGCGTGCTCGGCGACGGCGACGGCGGATGCCCGGCGGCCGGCGGCTCCGTGTGGCGGGCTAGGGTTTAGGAGTTAGGGAAACCCTAACTCCCCCTCCCTCCTTTTTATATGGCTGCTCAAAAATGGGCTTTTAGCCCATAAATTCCCACCTTCCCACTTGGGCCTAAAGGCCAAATGGGCTGCAGCCCAAGTTTTCGAAAATTTTGCAAATTCCCCCTATATTTCGTGGAAAATGCAGAATTTTTCTTTTAAATAAATTTCTATTGTTGTATTTGCAGTATAGTCCTTTTGCTTGTTTATAATTATACTCGTCAATTTGTACTATTATAAATTAACATTTCAGTCCCATAGGACCTAAAAATTATGTAATTATTTAAATAATGTGCAACCACATTTATATAATTTTTACATATGTAGAATTACTACTTTATTGCAATTTACTTATAATATGAATTGCGACCATATTTAAATTTTGCTATCTTTAGCAAATTTAAACTTAAAATTCCCATTTAGTGAGTACCATTTTACTTCATAAATTGGATTTTTTTGCAAAATATTATACCTACAATAAATACCATAATTACAATTTATGGCACTTTGCTACATTTATTTGTACGCTATGCCATACAATAAATTGGTGTTCACCACCAATATTGTGATTACACGGTATTATAAATATAACCACATTGTATATTTAATTTGGGTATATATAGTCATTCGGATTACAATACTCATATTGTTTTCCACAAATTTTGCATTTTATTACAACATTACCATACACATTAATTTACCGCATGTAAATTAATCATTTATGTTGTACTTTTCATGTAGGTTTTAAATGGCTACCAAAGATTTTGAGCCCCTCGCTCTCGATGGTACCAACTACCCTACATGGGCTATGGACCTAAAAATCAACTTAACCACACGTGGGTTGCAAAGGGTGATATTTGATCCTTCAGATGATCAAATTCCTCCGGATATTGTGAAATATTCCATTTTGAATATAATACGGAATCACATACATCCAGATTTGAAGGTTGAATATCTATATAAGGAGAATTCACTCACATTATGGTTAGCCCTCAAAAATAGATATGAACA
This sequence comes from Dendrocalamus sinicus, assembly GCA_036346575.1. Classification (NCBI taxonomy): domain Eukaryota; kingdom Viridiplantae; phylum Streptophyta; class Magnoliopsida; order Poales; family Poaceae; genus Dendrocalamus; species Dendrocalamus sinicus. The sequence continues at coordinate 24,987,133 of CM070650.1, forward strand.
GCAAAGAGTTGTTATCTTACCTGAGGCTAATCATGAATGGGCACATCTTAGACTCCTAGATTTCAAATCTGTTGGAGACTATAACCATGCCCTTCATACTATTTGCTCCAAATTGCGGTTTTGTGAAAAGGAACCAACGGATGCGGACAAAATAGAGAAGACTCTCTCGACTATGCTCCATCTGACAGGGTCCTACAGTAGCAATGGCGTGCTGCAAATTACCAAACTTATTTTGATCTTATGCATACTATGCTTCAGGCAGAGAAGCATGCTGAACTTCTTTTAAAGAACAATCAGCAACGTCCCATTGGGGCTGCTCCACTTCCAGAAGTTCATGCTAATCAAAATAACAACAAGTTCAGTGGTTCAAAAGACCACTCAAAGAACTTTAAAGGTAAACACAAACGCAACAAGAAGCAAAAATCAAGTGGATTCAAGAAAGGTAAAGGCAATTCTGGTAAGAAAATTGACAAAACTGAAATTTGTCAAAAGTGTGGTTGCTACAACCATCCTACCAAGAAATGCCGCACCCCGAAGCATCTTGTGAACCTCTACCTCCAGTCTTTGGCTCAAGGCAAGAAGGCTAAAGAGAAGAGATTCGAAGCACACTTCAATCTCATATCCAACAATGATGAAGCCGGATGCTCTCAAAAGTTCCTTCAAGAACTTAAAGACACATGTGCTTCTACCAAGAAGGATGATCTCATGTGCACCAAGGACACACTTGAAGAATTTAATTCTCAAGACATATTTGGAGATCTCAGTTAGACTCCTAGTCCCATAACTACTAAGTACTATAGTGTTGTAATAAAAACAATGTTGTCATCTATATTGTAAGCTTGTATGCTGCAATCATATATCGAACATATTCGGTATTGTAAAATAATGTTTTAACTATCGCTGGACACGATGCAACGATAGTAGGCTCTGTTCGCGCCTCTATCACTCTCCCTATGGGTACACAATTAGAAATTGAGGATGCACTTTTGTATCCCGATTCAACACGTACCCTACTTAACTATAGAGATATCCGTCTGAATGGTTTCCATGTTGAAACCCAAAATGACAACAAAGAGGAATATCTCCTCTTAACCAAACACAACGGATATGACAAACGAGTACTAGAAAAAATTCAATCTTTAAACTCCGGATTGTACTATACATACATCAAACCCGTTCAACATATTGCGTACAAAGTAATTTTCCAAAACACTACCACATTCCAAACATGACATGATCGCCTTGGCCACCCAGGCATTGGAATGATGAGGAACATTATTTGCAATTCAATTGGTCATACATATCTCAAAACAAAATTTCCGGAATCCTCAGATTTTGTGTGCACTTCCTGTGCCACCGAAAAATTGATTTTAAGACCCTCTTATCTTAAAATCAGAGCTGAACCACTTAAATCCTTGAGCGCATTTAAGGAGATATATGTGGTCCTATACAACCATTGTGTTGACCGTTCAGATATTTCATGGTTCTTATTGACGCATCTACTAGATGGTCACATGTGTGTCTTTTATCCACACGAAATCATGCATTTGCTAAGTTAATTGGTCAAATTATCCAATTACGAGAAAATTATCCTGAATATCGAATTCAATCAATTCGAATGGACAATGCTGCTGAATTTTTATCCCATGCCTTCCATGACTATTGTATGGCTCTTAGGATACAAGTTCAACACTCTGTTCCATATGTCCATACACAAAATGGCTTAGAAGAATCTCTTATCAAGAGAATCAAGCTCATTGCAAGACCATTACTACAGAATTGCAACTTACCAACATCATGTTGGGGTCATGCAGTTTTACACGCTGCTGACTTAATCCAATTGCGTTCAACTGCATATCATAGAACTTCCCCGCTACAATTAGTACGTGAAAATCCACAAGATATTTCCCATCTGCGAAAGTTCGGTTGCGCTACATACGTACCGATCTCACCACCACAGCATACCTCAATGGGACCGCACAGGAAACTTGGGATCTATGTTGGGTATAAATCTCCGTCAATTATATAATACCTCGAGCCCTAACAGGGACCATTTCTGACGTCCAGATGCTGATTGCATATTTAATGAGGAATATTTCCCGGCATTAGGGGGAGAAAACAAGTACCAAACTAAATGCCAGGAAATTGATTGGAATGTGCAAGGCATTCCTGCCTCAGACCCACGTACTAGAGAGACTGATCTTCAAGTTCAGAAAATCATTCATTTGCAAAACATTGCAAATAATCTGCCAGATGCATTTACTGATTATAAGGGTGTGACAAAATCCTATAATCCTGCCAAAAATGTGCCTGAAAGAGTGGAAGTACCGCAAAATACCACTCAACTCCCAGTTCAAAATAAGAGGGTGAGAAGTACGGTACAAATGACGGATACAACTTCTAACAAGCGACAAAGGAAACAAAAGAATGTAAATGCAAATCAACCTCAAGTTGATAGATACCAAAGGATCCTTGAACCCAGATCAACAGTGCACTCAAATTCTGATCCTGGGACATCGGAATACCCCGACTCAAATGTTTTGGGAAATAACATTAAGTCACCAGGGGTCCAAGAAATTTTCACTAACTATACTGATTCCAGAGAATCATATGATTGTAAGACTACACTTGTCGACATTTATTTCTCCACAACAATTGCAAATAACCTTCAAAATGATCTAAATCCTAAGACCATGACAGAGTGCAAATAGCGCTCGGATTGGAATCACTGGAAGGATGCAATTCAAGCGGAGTTAGCCTCGCTCAAGAAAAGAAATGTATTCACCAATGTGATACATACACCTCCCAAAGTATTCCCTGTCGGTTTCAAATGGGTTTTCGTCCACAAACGGAATGAAAACAATGAGGTGGTGAGATACAAAGCAAGGCTTGTAGCACAAGGGTTCACGCAGAGACCTGTCATTGACTTCAATGAAACTTATTCTCCAGTAATGAGTGGAATAACATTCCGATACTTAATGTCATTGGCAGTAAAAAAATCATGTATCTTTTCAGTTGATGGATGTAGTGACTGCATATCTTTATGGGTCACTTGATTCAGAAATATACATGAAAGTTCCCGATGGAATTTCAATTCCAAATCCAAACGCAAATCGCAATATGTATTGTGTAAAATTGAACAAGTCTTTATACGGCTTGAAACAGTCGGGTAGAATGTGGTACAACTGACTAAGTGAGTTCCTAACCAAAAAGGGTTACTCCAACAATGATGATTGCCCATGCGTATTCATCAAAAGATCCTCAATAGGATTTTGTATTATATCTGTGTATGTTGATGATCTTAATATCATTGGTAACACATAGGATATAGATAAATCACGTAATCATCTTATGACGGAATTTGAAATGAAGCATTTGGGTAAAACCAAATTTTGCTTAGGTATACAACTTGAGCACCTTCATACAGGCATCCTAGTACATCAATCAGTCTATGTCCAGAAAATATTGAAAAAATTCAATATGGACAAAGCATATCCATCGAAAACCCCCATGGTTGTTCAATCTCTAGACAGGGACAAAGATCCATTTAGACCCCGAAATGACAATGAAGAGCTATTGGGACCCGAGATTCCATATCTCAGTGCCATCGGAGCGCTTATGTACCTTGCAAATCGCACCCGGCCAGATATTGCATTTGCAGTAAATCTACTTGCTAGATATAGCGTTGCTCTAACCAAAAGACATTGGATAGGAGTGAAGCATATCCTTAGATATCTTCAAGGCACTAAAGATCTCGATCTATTCTTCCAGAAGAATAACAATGTGGATTTAATAGGATATACAGATGCTGACTATTTATCAGATCCCCATAATGCCAGATCTCAAACAGGCTTTGTATTTTTACACGGTGGAACAGTCATTTCTTGGAAGTCTTCGAAACAGACTCTAGTGGCTACATCCACTAATCATTCTGAAATAATTTCATTATATGAAGCATCACATGAGTGTGTATGGCTTCGCAGAATGATTAACCACATACAACAATCATGTGGTATATGTGCTATTGCATCACCTTCATTCAGGGGCGGAGCCCAATGAAGGGGAGGGGGGTTCCCAGGAACCCGGGTCCAAAATTTTTTTTAGTTATTACTAGTAAACATTCACCCTTTGTGCACCCCCTTGGTCCAATATGGTGTACCCCTAGCCCAACAAATACCCTCACTCGCCCTGTCCAGCCCATTCTCCCACCGTCCTATGCTCCCACGCGCGGCCCGTTGCACCCCCTCCGTTTTGCTCTAGCTCCGCCACTGCCTTCATTATCTACAAAGATAATGCTGCTTGTGTTGTTCAAATGCAAACGGATTACATAAAGAGCAATATCACAAAACATATTGCACCTAAACTATTTTACCCACATGAATTGCAAGAGAGTGGGGAAATAAATATTCTGCAAACTAAGTCTTGTGATAATCTAGCAGACTTATTCACTAAGTCATTACCAACTTCCACATTCCAAAAATGTGTTCATGGAATTGGTATGCGAAGACTACGTGATTTGCAGATGTCAGGGGGAGAAATCTCCTAAGACATAACCCGTTCAAATATAAATATTGTACTCTTTTTCCTTAATGAGTTTTCCCTCTAAGGTTTCTTATCAAGGTTTTTAATGAGGCAATATGGCAACGTAATCATAAATATATTATGTGTCTATTTTCCCCACAGGGGTTTTAAGGAGATATAACCAAATATATACCATATCATTTTCTCCTTAAAATTTTCCCACTGGGTTTTAAAGGAGTTTTTCATGGCCTATCTACTCTATCGGTTCTCCTTATATTTTTCCTTATAGGGTTTTGGAGGAGTTTTTCCAAGATGATGAATCAAGGTGATCATATGAAGACACATTAGTCAAGGGGGAGTGTTACAAACCAGTTACAAACCAAAAAGTAAAAGTACCCAATGTACAGGTGCCTTTGCAAACAGACATCTTTTCATGTCACCTTCTCATCATGTATAAATAATCATGTAAAGATTCAGAATAAAGTAGACACAAAAGTTCATTCTCAAACACTTGTTCAATCTCTAGCAATAGAAACTTTGGTGGTTTCCGCATCAACTCGTGTCCTAGATTCGTCATTGGCACCGTGTCATATTTTTTTCTTCTAGGTACCGTGGCATGAACGATCTCATTGGCCCGGTGAAACCGGACGACAGGTTTCGTCATGGTTGGGGCATTACAGAGGAGCCAGGCAAGCTGACGGTGCTGTGGGGGCAAATATGATCGCCTTCGCGCCCGACGACGAATGTGAGGCTTATGCGCGTGAGGCTCGGAACGGAGCTTCATAGCGTTGGGCGGCTATGCACGCCAGGTGGTTAAGCATCGGGAGGGCGCGCAGCTCAATCGCTGGAAATGAGCAGTCTTCCACGACGATCTCCATGATCCCTGAACGTGGTGCGTCCACCAGCAGATGGTATTGTGTGCGTGTGGAGCGGCAGGATTTGAGAAGTAACACCCGCACTTGTGTGCAATCATTGAACACCCTCTGGTACACGGCGACAGGCGTGGACGATGGCATGTCTTGCCGGGCGAGCGTGGTGAGCGCGCTGTACGTATGCAGCGGCGGGATGGTGCAGTTGCCCAGCGTCAGGCTGCGCAGGCGCGACCTGTGGGGTTCGTCCTCGAGGCAGCGGTGGGGGAAGCTGTAGCCCGGTGCATGGTGATGGCAAGGTGCTGACTTGACGATGAATTTGGGATGATTATACTATAAAGAGTTTTAAATAAATCTTATTAAGATTAGAACTCGTACTCTATTTGAATTAGGATTTCTAATTTAAATTGAAGAATAATTAGGAAGGATTATATAAACCATGGGGTAATCATAGAGAAGCAACAAAACAACCAAGACTACCCATACAAAGTTAGAAGTGCACGAGGGTCTTAAAAGATTCGAGAAGGTTATGGGTGAGCGATAATCCCTTATACTCTTTTATGGTTGTGCTTTAAGAATTTATAGTTAGCTTTGTCACATCTTCTCTCTTATCGTGATTGCTTCAGCGTCGTTATTTTGGTTTTTTCTATGGGATTCATCTTCTTTATTCTTAATACCATATATGCTCGTGCCATATCTCACAAACTCTGATATGATCCCAAGGTTGCTGCGCTTAAGAAAGGGTATCAGAGTGTAATAAGTGATATCAGAGCCAATGCAGATTAATCTGATTTGTAAGAATATCGGCAAAGCATCAGGTGGCACAAAATCAAGATCCATGTCGATGATGTGAAATCAAATAGAGAAATTTAATAACGGAGTAAATTTCAATGTGTGATAATACATACTGAAGGATGTCCTTATCCAATAGGAGCTAATCAACGCTCTTGAATGGGACAAACTGGAAATGACGTCCGCTGAAGATTGGAAAGTGATGGAGCATAAGACTATCAGTACAATCCGCATATGTCTCTCTGATAAGATAAATACTTGGTGATCAAGGAGAATTTATTGAAGAAATTATGGAAGGACTTAGAATCATTATATATGGCAAAGTCGTTAACAAACCGTTATGTACTGAAGCGATAACTATACAGATTACACACATGGAAGGTACACGGTTCATTAACAATCTCAATATCTTCAACAAACTTATCATATGATTCACAAGGTTATCATACTGGCATCATCTCTACTACCATCATAAGAGCAATTAGTGACAAATATTTTTATCGGGAAAAACCACTCTCAACTTCACTGAGGCAGTTGCAATCTATTGAAGGCGGAGTCATTGAAAAAGCCATCAGAATCTTCATCCTCAGGTGATCAATCATTTGCTGCAATAGGTGTTGTAGGCAGAAGTAAATGACATAGGAAAAAGAAGAGTAAAAGACTAAGGGCACACGTATATGCTATCTGCGTGACGAGGAAGAACACATAATAAAAGACTGTCCAAGTTTGAAGTAAATAAAAGGTGCATACTAAGTGGTGATAGCAAAGGATGATTTAGGCGTATTAGTCATCAGTCAATCAGCTAATTCTCATAAATGGATATTAGATTTAGGCTGTTGCTTTCACATATATTTGCACGAGGGAGATGTTTGACGAAGGATCTCTACGTCCGATGTATAGAACTGTTCGCTTAGTCGATTACGAGGAGTATGTAATTACTGAGGCGGGAATGATTATATTGGAGATGTATGATAGAGCACATTGCATATTGACGAGAGTTCGATATGTTCCCGGCTTAAATAAGAATCTAATATCTATGAGGTCACTTGAACTAGAAAGTTGTGAGATATCACTTCGAGGTGAAGTTATGCGAGTTACTTGCTAAGAGCAAGTAATCATGAAAAGTACTTGGAGCAATGAAGAATACCGATTAAAGGATAATATTAAAGGTGGAGAAACCAATGGGAGGTCTGAAAAAAATACTGGTTAAAGCAAGAGGTGTGGCTAACTAAACTACATAACGAAGAAACTTTTAAGTGGAGGGTTTGAACAGGCTAGCCTGGACATTGATACACATATTACGGTGATGTGCACGAGATTTTGTGGTGGGGCACTCGCAAATGTGGGAGAAAAAAATAAAAAGAACGAAAAAAAGAGTGAGCTGGCTTGGAGCGAGTTCTTGAAGGAGCACAACTACTTCAATGTATAAGAGCCAAGTTAGATATTGTTGAGTTAAGGTGACTCATATATAGTCTTTTAGGATTTAGAAAGTTATACTATAAGGAGTCATAGATGAATTCTATTAGTATTAGAACTCCTATTCCTATTTAGATTAGGATTACCCTCTAAATTGGAAAATGGCTAGAAAGAACTATATAAATTATGGGGGTGACCATGGAGAGGCAACAAAGCAACTAAGCCTATTCATCTAAAGATAGAGATGCACGGGAGGATTAGAGACTAGGTAATACTTTAACACTAAATTCTTGTATAGGGTAAGGATCCGAGAGTTCTAAAAGATTCGAGAAGGTTGTGAGTGAGCGATAATTCTTAAGTTGTACTCTTTTGAGGTTATGTTTAAAGAATTTGTGGTTAGCTTTGTGAAATCTTCTCTCTCATTATGGTTACGTCAACGTCGTTATTTTGGTTCTCTCTATGAGATTTATTTTTCTTTGTTCTTGATACCATACATGCTAGTGCGGTATCTCACGAAATTTGATATGATCCAAGGGTTGTTGCGTATAAAAAGGAGTATTAGAGTGTTGACAAAATTTCATTCATTTTGGCTAAAATTTCGACGAAATATTTAAACATCATTTACATTTTGATGAAATGTAACCAAACTTTGGACAAAATTTGGGCAAATTTCAAGGTTTTCTAACAAAGGCCAGTAGTAATGAAATATCATAGATGAGAGGATTCAAGAAGGATGAAAAGATCACAGAGAAGCACATGAGTAGTTGGAAATCAAGATCAAGAGACTCTTGTTCCTCGGGGCAGTGACTGGAGCAGCTCCCCGCCGTCCTTCGGCTCTTCTTCCTCGGGGGAGATTGGGGGGGGCTGGCTGCCGTCGATTCGATCAGGGAGAGAGGAACCGAGGGAGACTACACTTGTTGTAGGACATCCCCGTCAGCGTAGGCAGGCGTCGCAGTCTCCATCACGGTGAGGGAAATGACCACCTCGATGCCACCCCCGCCCACTGGTGGCACCACCTTGCCGCCGCAAGGGACCTGGATGCCCTAGAGCTCCAGGATCGCCACCGTGAGCGACTCGTCCAGCACCAACCTCTCCGCCGCTCTGCGCCACCGAAAGCAAATGGATTGGGGAATAGGGCAAATGTGAATGGCGTGAGTGGTGAGCGAAGCACCAAGTCACTGGGCTGTGGGCTGTAATTCTTGGGCTTGTATGTAACCAAAAGGCTGGGCTATAAATTCAAATATAAACAGAAATTTTGATCGAACATTCGTTCTTTCGTTGGGCAACGAAACAATCGAAAAATCCAAAATTTTGGTGAAATTTCGTCAAAATTGTTAACCTTGAACTGACCTCCAGATCATCCACCCCCATGTGTCGACCGTGGCGGCGATCAGGTGATCGATGCAGCTAGCGTTGTGCGTGGGAAAGAACTTGAGATGGAGGCTCTTGCCGCGCTGGCTTGCGTGCCCATTACTATCACCATGACCATCGTCGTCACCGTCCGCTTCTAAGCAAGGTTTCAAATAGCCGGCTATAGCCACCGCTATACCCATCTGGACGCTCTGGTGGTATGTTATTAGGCGTTGACTTGAGTATCTACGATATTGGTTCCATAGATGAGGGTGACTTTTATATTAAGTTTTGCCTTCGTAATAAATTTGATGGTTTCAAATTTGCGCTGTATACGGTATATGGGCCAGCACAACAGCAAAATAAAGAAGCCTTTCTTATCGAATTGGCCCATATTTGCTCTCGGGAACCACTCCCATATATTGTAGGGGGTGATTTCAATATTATGAGACACCCAGATGATAAGAGCAAAGGGCATTTTGACTATAAATGGCCAAATATTTTCAATGCGGTCATTGAGTCTCTTGATCTTAAGGAAATCGTTATGTCAGGACGGCAATATACTTGGGCTGGACCTGGAGACGATCCTACATATGAGAAATTAGATAGAGTGCTTGTCAGCACTGAATGGGAAAATAAATTTCCACTATCTACAGTTCAGTCAAGAGATAGAAGCCAATCTGATCACACACCTCTTATCTTAAATACTGGATCTTCAACCCATAATATTAAGCATCAAACCTTTAAATTTGAAAGGGGTTGGTTGATTCGGGATGGGTTCTTCGATACGGTGGCCAATTTATGGCAATCAGAAAATCGAGGTGATAATGCTATGGAAAGATGGCAAAACAAAATAAGACATCTTCGCCGGTATCTGAGAGGATGGGCCAAACATACAACAGGTTCATATAAAAAAGAGAAGAAAAAACTCATCTCATTGTTGGACGCCATAGATAAAAAGGCGGAAAACACTACTCTTTCTGATAATGAGATAAATATGAAACACTTTCTCAAGGAAAGATTGGTTCTCTTATTACGAGAGGAAGAGATGAAGTGGTATGAAAGAGCGAAGGTTAAAAACCTTCTTGAAGGTGATGACAATACTCGTTTCTTTCATTTGGTGGCCAATGGCAAACATCGCAAACAACACATCTTTAAATTAGATCAAGAAGATGGTATAGTTGTTGGCGACACCGAATTGAAAAATTACATTACTAATTATTACAAAGGCCTTTTCGGACAACCACAGGACAATAATCTCTCTCTCTCGTGGAAACTCAGATAAATGACATACCACAAGTCACTGCTGTTGAACATGAGATGCTTACATCAACATTTTCTGAAACAGAGGTCAAAGAGGCTTTGTTCCAAATGGAACACAACAAAGCTCCAGGTCCTGATGGCTTCCCTGCAGAATTTTATCAAGTATTCTGGGAGGTGATAAAGGAGGATTTAATGGCACTCTTCAATGATTTTTATGACGAATGCCTACCGCTCTGTCGTCTAAATTTCAGGGTAATTACCCTTCTGCCTAAAACTAAAGATGCAAAACAGATTCAACAATACAGACCAATCTGTCTTCTTAATGTCAGTTTTAAAATTTTCACAAAAGTAGGCACAAACAGAATCAACAAAGTAGCGCAGACAGTCGTGAGTCCATCTCAAACGGCTTTTATGCCAGGCAGAAACATAATGGAAGGCGTGGTTATTTTACATGAGACCATTCATGAACTTCACACTAAAAAGCTTAACGGGGTGATTTTCAAAATTGACTTTGAAAAGGCCTATGATAAAGTTAAGTGGCCCTTTCTTCAACAAACCTTGAGAATGAAAGGCTTCTCACCAAAATGGTGCAAGTGGATTGAGAGCTTTGTCACTGAGGGTAGTGTTGGTATCAAAGTCAATGATGACATTGGACACTACTTCCAAACAAAAAAAGGTTTTCGTCAAGGTGACCCAATGTCACCTATTTTGTTCAACATCGTAGCAGATATGCTTGCACTCTTAATAAAAAGAGCAAAGGATGATGGACAATTAAGGGGGGGTCATTCCACACCTTGTAGATGATGGTTTGTCAATACTGCAATATGCAGACGATACTATTATCTTTATGGACCATGACCTAGAACAAGCAAAAAACATGAAACTTTTATTGTGTGCTTTTGAACAATTGTCCGGCCTCAAAATTAACTTTCATAAAAGCGAAATCTTTTGTTATGGCAAAGCAAAAGTTTTTGAGGACCAGTACATTGAGCTCTTCGGATGTGATGCAGGTGAATATCCCTTCAGATATTTAGGTATACCTATGCATCATAAAAAACTCCATAATGTTGATTGGAGGAGCATCGAAGAGAGGTTCGTGAAAAAATTGACTTGCTGGAAGGCGAAACATTTATCTTATGGAGGTAGATTAGTCCTTCTAAATTCAGTGCTTAGCAGTCTACCCATGTTCATGATGTCCTTTTTTGAAGTTCCGAAAGGTGTTCTTAAAAAACTAGATTATTACAGATCTAGATTTTTTTTGGCAAGGTGACAAAGATACAAATAAGTATCGCCTTGCACAATGCAATATCTTATGTCGTCCTAAAGACCAAGGAGGACTTGGGATCATTGATCTCCAAGTCCAGAATAAATGTCTATTAAGCAAGTGGATTATAAATTTGCTTAACGAAGAAGGAACTTGGCAAACCTTGCTTAGAAACAAGTATCTAAGCTCAAAATCTCTTCCACAAGTCCAAGTCAAACCCAATGATTCTCATTTCTGGAAGGGTCTGATGAAAATAAAAGATCAGGCTTTGCCTTGTGGTGCTTTCAAAATTAAGGATGGATCACAAATAAGATTTTGGGAAGATACATGGGTAGGCAACCGGCCTTTTAAAGACCTTTATCCCACGTTGTATAATATTACAAATCGGCCGCATGATACAGTGGCAAATATTATGAGCTCAACACCATTAAATATTTCATTTCGGAGAGCTCTGGTGGGGGATAAACTCGATGATTGGGAAGACTTAGTAGCCAAAATCACTCATATCAATTTAACTGATGAGAGAGATTTGTTTGTCTGGAGCTTACATAAAACTGGTCAATTTACGGTCCATTCTATGTATCTTCACATGATAAATCAGAATACGCCCTTTTCTCATAAGTTGATTTGGAAGTTAAAAATTCCTCTAAAAATCAAGATTTTCCTTTGGTATCTCCAGCGGGGGGTAATTTTAACAAAGGACAATCTAATTAAGAGGAATTGGAAAGGCAGTAAAAAGTGTTGTTTTTGTAATTGTAACGAAACCATTAAACACCTTTTCTTTGATTGTCATCATGCCAAGACAATTTGGAGGACTGTCTATATAGCTACTGGGTTAACTCCTCCCAGCTCTGTCTCCCACATGTTAGGGAGTTGGCTATCAAATTTCGATTTAAAAGACAAGAAATATATTTTGGTTGGGGTAGCCGCTTTATGTTGGGCAATTTGGAGATGTCGTAATGATCTAATCTTTGAAAATTGCAAATATATGTCTTTTATGCAGGCTATTTTCAGGGGAACATACTGGCTGCGGTTTTGGGCACTGCTGCAGTGTGATGATGAAACAAAGGAGTCTTTTCACCAATGAGCGAAAATTAGAGACCACTGCGATGGAACTGTTTGCTTCCCATGGATGGAAATTTAATACTAGACTTTGTTATGCATAATTTTTGCATTCCTTGTTTCCCTAATTCATCAGCAATGGTGCTGAAAATTTGTAATAATGTAAACGTTGTATGCGGAAACGCAGAGGCGGGAAGTTTTCTATCTTCCATTTTCTAAAAAAAATAGCCACCGCTATACCCGGATTTAGCCTTTGGGAAGGCTAAGGGCTAAGAGAATTCAATTTTAGCGCTAAACAGTGTTTGCCGCTATTAGCCGGATTTAGCCCGCTAAATCCGCTAAATGGACTGCTATTTAGCCCACTAAGGAGGAAAAAAACCTGAAGTGGGCCGAATTATGAACTGTAATCTATTGAACTTATGTGTTTGTTTGATAATGTCCTGAAGAAATGCACTATGCCTCACTATTTGCTTCTATGAATGTTTTTGTATGCTAAAATATCCTTGAGTATATGCTTGTATGTGCATAAAACATTGAATTCTAAGTTTTTTACATATACTTTTACTAATCCGCTAAATGAGGTTATTTGAGGCTATAGCCCGCTATAGCCTTTGTAACCTCTCCGAAACCTATCCGCTAAATGTCTTAGCCGGCTATTTGAAACCTTGCTTCTAAGAAGCTGGTTATGCCGTCGACGAACACGCGTATGGCTCGGCGCTCGTAGCGCGTGACGAGGGCGTCGAGCTTCTCGTGGGATGCCACGCGGTGCCATGAGGCACGATGGCAGAGGGCGAGGCCCCGGTGGTAGCGCAGCGGGAGTATCTCGCTGACCCTAAAGTCGAGCGTAGGGAGCTCACGAGGCAGGAGCGCCCAATGCCTGGCAAGGATGAACGTGGAGAGCACGGTGCGGTGTGGGTGTCGAGCCAACGCAAGATGAGGTGCATCAGCTCGTCGGCGAGCACATTGAGGCGGTCCTTGCCGTCGGCCGCCGCGCGCAGCCGCACGCGATGATGGCGTGGCCTAGTGGTCCTAGCCATGGCAACAAACTCAGTGGCCTACGATCTGTGTGCGGGTTGAGACTGAATCGAGCAGCAGGTGTCATTTGCATCGCCAGTGCATGCAGGGGCGGACCTAGGGCCCGAGCTAGGGGCCTGTAGACTGGGTCCTAGCCCAGCTAATTCACGTCGCCTTGTCTCCTCCTCTCGCCGCTCACATGTCGTCGCCCATTGTTGGAATAAAACCACGCCGCGTTTGGCGTGCGTGTGGCGTACGTTGCGCCGGAAATCATACGATTTGATGCTCTGAATGCAGTACGCGTGTGTGCGTGTGTTGGCTATAAAATGCCATGTAAGCTGTGTGTTTTGGAACACAAGAAAAAAGAAAAAAAAACTTGGCGTTACGTCGCTGGGGCATTTCGTCGCCTGACAAAAATCCTCGTGTTCTAGTAATTGATCTTGGGCCAGTTCCAACATTTGGTATCAGAGCCGGTGAAGTTCGACAGCAAGCTGATGGCCGGTGACGAGCGTACGCCGCCATCGTCTCCGAAAGGCGTCGGCGACCCGAAGTCCGGCGGTAGCAACACACGACGTGAGGTCATGGTGGAACGCGTTACGCGTCATCAAGGAGTCCAGCGGGTCGGTGGAGTTCCCGGTGTTGACGCGGGCCAATTACCACGAGTGGGCGTTGGTGATGCAGGTGAACTTGGAGGCGCTCGGGCTCTGGCGTGCCGTGGAGACGAGCGACGTCGAGCGTCGCGAGGATCGGCCGGCGTTGGCCGCCATCCCGCGCTGTGCCAACGGAGATGCGCTCGGTCTCGCCGTGAAGAAAAGTGCCAAGGAGGCATGGGCGGCCGTGAAGACGATGCGGATGGGCGACAAGCGCGCGCGGGAGGCGAACGCGCGAAGCTCCTCAAGCAATTCGAGAATGTGGCATTCAACGTTGGTGAGTCCATCGACGACCGCCATGCGTCTCGCTCCCTCGTTGCGGAATTGCGCGAGCCGGGAGAACATCGAGGAGGTGCGCGTCGTCAAGAAATCGCCGCGTGGTGCCGACGGTACAATCAAGTCGCCGTGTCCATCGAGATGCTCATGGACTTGAATACGATGTCGTTCGAGGAGTTGGTTGGACGACTCGGTGGCTGAAGATCGGTGCGCGCCGAGGCGATTTCGGACGGCGTCGGGCGCTCTTGCCGCCACCGAGGAGCGATGGGGCGCGCCGCGCCGTGGCAACGGGAGGCGCGAGCGCGCATGGACTTCGTCAAGAACAACGGCCGTGCAAAGGGCGGCGGCCGGAGCGACGACGACGACGACACAAGCAGCATGAGCTCGGGGACAAGTAGACGTTCGCGCCGCGCCAGGCGAGGAAGGTGCTACAAGCGTGGCATACGTGGCCACCTCTCCGTGGATTGCCGTGAGCCAAGGAAGGAGAAAGCACCGCCGCCGGGCGACGACGAGCCAGCACTCAATTAGGTCGGGCGCATGGGGGTGTCGTGGTTTAGGGGGTGATTGTTGGAATAAAACCACGCCGCGTTTGGCGTGCGTGTGGCGTGCGTTAACTGCGCGTACGCGTTGAGTGCGTGTGGCGTGCGTTAATCTGCGCGACGCGTGTGGCGACGCGCGCCGAAATCATACGATTTGATGCTCTGAATGCAGTACGCGTGTGTGCGTGTGTTGGCTATAAAATGCCATGTAAGCTGTGTGTTTTGGAACACAAGAAAAAAGAAAAAAAACTTGGCGTTACGTCGCCGGGGCGTTTTGTCGCCTGACAAAAATCCTCGTGTTCTAGTAATTGATCTTGGCCAGTTCCAACATTCGCCGCATCCTCGTCTCCTAGCCACGTGTTGCGGTGAGGTGGCAGCCGCACCGTTGCCTCCCACCCGAGAGAGAGAGAGAGAGAGAGAGAGAGAGAGAGATGCCTACTTGATTTTGGCATTTTCCAGCAAAAGCTGAGAAGCCTCTCCCACACAGTCTAGCAAACGGGTGGCTTCTGGAAGAAGCGAATGGTTGATATGATCGTGGAAGCCAAAGCCCCTGCAAGCAGCTTCCTAGGCTTCGGCTTGAATTCAGGCGGTGGCCAATGAAATTCTAGAAACTACGTCTATGTGCGAGGCCAGGTATAACAATCAACCAGCCCTCTCCCAGAATCCCGATGCCCCTCCCTGCGCCGCCCTCCTCCCGGCACCGTCCCCTCCTTGCGCCGCTCCCCTCCCGGCCGGCCCCCTCTGGCCCTCCCTGCATTGCCCCACTCCTAGCCCGGCCCCCTCCCTGTGGCCCTACACGGCTGCACCGCTCCCTCCCAGTAAAGTCTGAAGTTCTGAAATCTGAACCAACTATTACACAACTCTTAAATACATGAGCTGATGAGTGAAGCTGCAAATTGTAGAATTTTGTTTGACAATTGACATGTAGAATCTGTACTGGTGCAGTGGCTAGCTATTGCGTTTGCTTTTCAAAGAGATTCTAGCGAAGTAGCAAAGAATTATGAAATGAACAAACACACGGAATTTAGGTCCAAAGCATGCCATTTTCATGCTTCTCAACTTCCCCACTGCTATTTCTGAATCACTGAATGTCGTAGGTAACATGTACAAATACAATGCTTCTTCGTTGCTTTGCTGTTCCTCTTATATCATATCATTCCTGAATTCCCATAGCACTATGAGTTGCTTAGGAACTAGTTTTGAGCTTGAGAACAGGTCTCTGTGATGCTGTGCACTTTTTGAATGTTTCATTTGCATATTTGAGAACAGCATTGAACTCAAGTCTCATATCAAATTATCAATGATGTATTTGTGATGTACTTTTATTATACATAGCTTGAATATAAATTAGATTTAGTTAAACTTTAGAGTTCAATTCGAGATGTACCTAAATCCTGATTCTGCCACTGTTTCGAAGAATCCTGATAAGCTTTGGGTGGCCGTCTGGCCGAGAAGCTTGGAGGGCGCGAAGAATGAATTCGGAGCAGCCCTAGACCCGCCACAGATTCAACCAAGGCCCAAACTAAAATAAGTTAATGGGCCATGGCATTGATCTGACAAGCCTAAGAGCCTGCTTTCTTTTCTGATTTCTCTAAAAAAATGTTTTCTTTTTTTCTTCTGATTTTTAATTTACTGTGGCGGCTCTGCTCCTCAAGTCACCGTGAGCCCCGACCACCATGGCACCACCCCCGAGGATGACTACTCCGGCCGGCTCAGGGATTCCGGAAGCAGAGGCGCCGTTCTCCGCCGACTGGAGGGAGCGGATCATGGTCCCCGCGGCGGTCGCCGGTGAGCCGCCCCCACAACCCACCCTCCCCTCATCTACATCCCCGCCTTCGTTTCTTGAGTCAAGAACTTGTCCTGGCTGCTCTTAACTCAGGGAGAAATTTCTGATCCGTCGTGTTTTATTTTTAACTTTTTTTTGTTTGGTAGGTGTGGTCGGAGCTGGGTTCGGGCTGCTGTCACGTCACCGGACGCGCCTCGGCGCCGCTCGCGCCGCCGTCACCTACGCCGCCAACCTCTCCATCGTCGCCGGATGCTACGGCGGTGAGTTCTTTAACGCGGAAGCATCAGATTTCTACAATTACTTGTATTATAAAAATTTGTAATTTTGAGCTGAACTGAATCTACTTTTGTTATTTGGTCTGGGATGTTCACAAAATGCAGTTTGGTACTGTAAATTGGGCCTTGATACTTCGATTTTGGATTGTTGGAGTAGAATTTCTTCACTGAGTTTTATGCCCTAAGGAGGATGGTTGCTTGATGTGGGAGGGGAGAAGGCGAGTTGGTGTACTTTGCTTTATTCAGCATTTAGATGTAGATTTAACTTAATACAAGATACTAGTGTTGTCACTACAAAATTTCTGGCTATGCTATGTTGATCTGCCCTTGTAGTGTTCTTGGTGATGTGTTGTTATTAATCGTAATACTCCAATGATATTGGAGGCAGGCTGTCTGGAACATTTGGTTTAGATGATATCATGATATAGATTGCCTTTTCAATTTCTAATGCCTTATTTTGAGATGCCAATGTTTCATCTTTCTACCTGAACAAGGAGATTTTGGTTTTCAGTGAAGTTAATCATTTTCGTGTGGGGTTGGATTGGATGTGTTACCTGACCATGTTATGAATGGTTACCTGACCATGTTATGAATGGTTATCAAACTGTTATGCGCATACCATCCTAGGGCCTTCACATAGTAGGGCCTTCTAGGATAGGGAACATGATTTCCCATTATACCCTGTACAGGCTGTACCTTTTGCTGTTAATGTATACAAGGTTAATGCGAATATAAGAATGATTATATTAGCTTGTTGTCAGTGTCTCCTAATTGTCATTGTGCAAAATTGCAATTTCTTCATAAAGAAAAGTAAATCTCCTCGCTTCTCTTATTGGATCATCCCTGTGCTGTTATTCAGTATTTTTGCTATAATAATTTAAGGTCATAGCTCATCAGTTGAACATTGTGGCAGCTATAAGATTACAATGCAGCATTGCCCATACAAGACATTTTTAGTGCCTGCTATATATTAGTATTTGCCAGAACTTGATTAGTGAAAGGAAGTGCACAGGTATTTGCTTCTTAAGAATCAAGATGACTGGAAAGCAGGAAATTTAGTGGTTAGACACTGAACATATAGTGTAGCTATAGTCCTATGTGTATTATGGTAACAGTTTATGGGCTTGCCACCAATTTGTTTGACATGGTTGAACTTCGCATGTTCAAGCTATCATTGCTCTCATTTGTCAGTGGTATGAAACTATGGGCATTTGTTGGCCTGTTATAGCTTTTAACTCTGGTCGGGGCTACAAGTTTCATCCAGTGGCTTCTCAAGTCAGTTGAACTAGAGATTTAGGGTCTAGATGTTTTTAGATTACTGGTTTGCAATTGCATCTTAGGGAAAAGAAGTTGAACGTGTGGCTAAAGGCTGATGTAAACATGAAGGAATGAACCATGTTCATGGCCACCTTTTGTCATATATATTACATGTGTGCATGATTTAGTGCCTTCTATCTAAAATTTTGAAATGATTGTTCACTCATGTGATTTGTGAAGGGATCAAGGTAATAGAGAACCTTTGTAGGCACAACTGTTTGACTAAAGCACATAATTATTTGCCATTCAGGAGCGCGTGAACTTGCAAGAGATGCTCGAGCTTCAACACCCGATGACCCCATGAACTCTGTTGTTGGTGGGCTAGCAAGCGGAGCTGTTCTTGGTCGAATACAAGGTTGGTTACTATATTGCACAATGCACAGCATTTTTCATACTGGAAATCAGGCCAAGCCTTTTCAGTAACAATAGTCTTAATTTTCAGTAAAATAAGTGTTTACAGTGTTGCTCAGATTGCTTTCAAAATGTGGTTCTCAAGTGCTCCTTATTATGACAGATTTTGTTAGGGCAGTATTACAGATTTTATAGTCTACTGGTAAAAGGTACACATAATATATATTGAAATCCAGCAAAAGGTTTTATTATGACCAGCTGTGTTCATTCAGGTGGAGCTCATGCTAGCATTTGAAAGGTAGAAACTGCGTAGTTTAGCACATAACTTCATAGTATAGGGAAGTCCTTTATTTTGCAAGTTAGACACTAGGTTGTAGATATGAAACAATGCTTATCCCAAATATCATCAAGCAAGAAAGGAAACAAGTTTCATTAGTCTTATTCTTATACGATGTTTGCTTCATTCTCATTGATTATCTGTATGCAAAAGTGGGGTGTATGGATCATTACCAAATCTGAGTGTCGTCCCATTTTCAATAACTTGCAAAATTGCCCAGTACCTCTTTGTAGTTTGTACAATTACCATCATTGGCATCTTTTGGTTTCAGTGGCAATAGACTCAGCAAGTTTCATGAATTTCATATCAAAATTTCAGAGCCAAAGCTTGCAACAATTTCGTATAGGCATCAAATGCATGCACTCATGCAGACTAAAATGGTCAACAATCTTGATTCCCATGTTCAGGCTTTCAAATTGATCAATATTTTTTCTGAGCTCTAACCTAATGCAATTACTAATATTGAAGCTTAGCATCCCTGGGTCTATTAATGTTCTTTCTGAGTTCTAATCCAGTGCACATCTCATAATCTTCAGTTATGTATGAATAGAAGACTATATGCTGTCTTTCGGTTGGGGCATTTTCATTGTTCAACACTAATCTGCCCACCTTAAACTACTTGTGATGTAAGCATCTTTGTTCTGAACTTGTCCATAAAATTTTTATTAGTTGGGTTCTGGTAACTTTTAATCAATCTTATGAAATCAAGTGTTGTTGCATGTTTTGGATTGTCTGTATTTATATCTGTTGAGGCAATGTAACTGAATCAGCTACAAATTTGGGTATTTAGTCAGAATCTACGCATTTCTGTGTCGAGCATCTATTGAGTTCTATCCAAACTAGTGTGTGTAGAGTCATATTATTCTGGTGCTTATACCTTTGAACATATATTTAGCATTTCATGCTGTCAGCTTTATATTCTTAATATTCCATTAGAAAGGGGGACTATGTTCCTCTTAAATTTCTGAGAGAAAGTTACATTGTCCCATTTATATGTCATGGTTTGTTCACAGGACCCTTCTTCATTTATCACTATACACAACAGAAATCACCAGTGATGTTTTGTTGTTTGCACTCTTCTTATTGCTTGTGATTACAGGTGGACACTTTGGAGCAGTGAAATACGCAGTCGCCTTTGCAGCTGCGGGTACTGCATTGGACTACGCTGCACTGAAGCTGAGCCCTCAATGGGCTGCCTTGAAAGAGCAGTTCTCTGGAGATAAGGACTGGTTTACACTACCCGAGTGGTCTCCCATCCAAGTGTTAGATGAGGAAGCCTTGGCGAAGAAACGAGCTCGAGAGGAGAAGTTGTTCGCTCAGCGAGCACTCGGTAAACTTAACAAGGAGGAACCATAACTACCGCATTTTGGAGAACTGCATACTGATGTAGGTTTGATGATTTTGTCTGGGTGAAATATGTCTCTCAAGCCATAGTGCTAGGAACATTGAGATTTTGTACTTCTCTTTTTTTTCATATCCTTTGTGAAATGTTCACGGTAGAGAGAGACCATATATTTATGTACTGGAGAGTTTTGTCCGCCAAAATATCTGTATCGGTGTCTGTAATATTGCTTGCACCTTCCTTTTGGAAGTACAATGTTTAGACCTCGAATTAAGGTATGCCTTATTTGAACGCACTTTTTTATTTTGCTCTAATTTTGACTCTACAATGCCATTGACTGTTTTTATCCTTAATTTGTTGAATTTATCGATCTTCAATCAGGCACAGATAGTCTCATAAGCTCCTATACATGGATTAAAAATGCAAAACACATTAGAACAGGGACATCCAATAAAGAGTTGGTTATTAGCCAGCAATGGATTAGTTTTGCTGTAGGCCGCTTTGTAATTACGGGTGCAAACGGAGTGGATGATTTTTGTCCGATTGATCGACCAAAGGCATGTGGAGCGAAGATGGAAGGGGTAAATGTAGGGGGTGGCAAAAAAGTTTGAGGCTCGTGGCACAAACAAGCTGAGCCGAGCCAGGGTTTTAGCTCGATCTGTTAACGAGCTGAGCCGAGTCAGGGTTTTAGCTCGGTCTGTTAACGAGTCGAGCCGAGCTGGCTCGCAAGCTGCTCACTAGGCTTAGTCGGCCCAGCTTGGCAACATCTTCGGCCCATCACGACGTAAACAGCTCAGTACGACAGTAGTAGTAGTATGTATGCATACCAATTTTCGCACCTCTTTTATCACTGAGGGTATTATTAAAGTACACGTTACTCTTTTCTCTGTTAATTTCACCTATAGAAAGGAAACTATCAGATGCCATATTTGCTCATATTAGAACTAAAGTTTTCTTAACAATTTTTTCTTACTTTGTTGTGAACCTACTACGTTAGATGCTCTTTCCTTTTTAATATACTTTCAGTCATAGGATTATTGTTGTATAGGTTTCACTGTCACTCTAGATAATCATATAAGTTATAATTCAGAAAACAAATCTAAAACATAAAAAGAAAAGTTAAAGACACTCAAAAGTCAAAACAGAATATGTTCAGCTTTAATAGTGTTTCAATTATGCACAGTAGACAATAGATTAAGGGTTCCTTTTGTTTTGCCAACAGATATATGCTTATGGTAGTGATAACTCAGTTATATGAGCTGACTGGTTGCATAATTGCATTGCATTATGCAATTTTTATATTCCACCTAACGAGACTAATGAGCCGAGTTCGAGCTTTTCAACGAGCCGAGCTTCTCTTTTAGCTCGTTAGTTTAATGAGCTGAGCTGAGCCTCCTCCCTAACGAGCCTTCACGAGCCAAGCCGAGTTGAGCCAGCTCGATATCCACACCTAGGTAAATGGGTATCCGACACTACCCGTGTTCGAGTCCGACTATGAGGAAAAATATAAAATAGAATACGAGACAAGTGATATATGTCCATATATATCTGTGTCAAATGATACGAGAAATGTTGTTGTGACTTTACTTAGAAATAAGATAACATATAGGCGGATTGCTACATCTAAACAAATAAGGAATACTGAGTACTTTTTTTGACATATTGGTAATTAGTCTCTTTCTTTTCGCTCTAATTGCACCCTATTGTCCAACGTCCTGTGTAGGGGTGCAAAAGAAGCGGATAATTCCCATTCGACTAATCTTCCGAAGGCTTGTAGAATGAATACGGAATGGAGAAATAAGTATCCATTATTATTCGTGTTTAACTCTAGTTCTAAAAAAAATACATAATACAATACAGAATAAACGATATGCCACTGGATCCGTTTCCATTGCAGCCTTACCTCATCAAACCCATATCCCAAAGGACCAAAAAAAAAAAAAAGAAAAAATTCGAAGTGATTTACAAGGCCCAGCTATCAGTCAGCACGCATTAGGCCCATACCGGCCCAAAAGGCCATAACATCTAGGGTTTCCTCCGTCCAACGGGGAGGATCCTATCCTCGCTCTCTGCACATATATGAGCCGCACACGGCCGCCTCGCTCTCTGCTCAGACCTCGAATTTTCTTCTGCTCACCCGCCGCCGCCGCGGACGCCGACGCCGACTCTGTCAGCACAGCTCGCCGATTGCCATGGGTAAGCCCCGAAAAATATCTTGCCGTTGTTGCTGGTTGATTTCTTTCTTGAGTTCTCCCGGATCTGACCGTTTCTTGAACTACGGCGGCAGCCCGGATCAAGGTGCACGAGCTGCGGGGGAAGAACAAGGCGGAGCTGCAGGCCCAGCTCAAGGACCTCAAGGCGGAGCTCTCCCTCCTCCGCGTCGCCAAGGTCACCGGCGGCGCCCCCAACAAGCTCTCCAAGATGTACGTGCCTCTTGCTCACCCCACTCTCCTCCCCGCTTATATGTTGTTATGTGTGGTTCTTGGGGGTTTGTGCTCACGGGTGGTTCTGGATGGCGTCGCAGCAAGGTGGTGCGCACATCTATCGCGCGCGTGCTCACGGTGATCTCGCAGAAGCAGAAGGCGGCGCTGCGGGATGCGTACAAGAAGAAGAAGCTGCTCCCGCTCGACCTCCGCCCCAAGAAGACCCGCGCCATCCGCAGGCGCCTCACGAAGCACCAGGTAAAATCATGTTGCTTTGTTCCTTCCTATCCATCCACCTATGTTGCGCTTTTTTCGTTGATAGAACTTTGATGTGCTATGTTGTACTATTTCTGCGCGGTTATCTCAGTTGTTTAGGGTTAGATGTGTTGTTTAGTCAAATTGCTGAGCTTGATGTAAATGATGTGTTAAAGAGTGTCGCTTGTTCTTGAGTGCAAGATGCCTCTTTTATGTTTCTAAAATGAGTTAGTAGAGAAGTGTTAGCAGAGAAGTTGGTATCAAAATGTAGAGCGGATTACAGTGACATGTTATTTGGTGTATGAATTCCTTCTGCTGTTGCTGGTTGTATTGGCATGTCAATTCTGGTTATCTGTTTTAAAATGTACTTACAGTAAGTCATCTGGCGAATGGTTTGTGGTTGGGGTCAACTTGGTGTAGAGCTGGATGCCATAGCGTGGTTAATTGTGTGAGGTGATGAGCTAGGATGATATAAGCTATTTGCAAGCATGATATAAGCTATCTCGCTTAATTTTTGTTGTGTGCCTTCACTAATACAATTTTATGGTGCGAACAAAATTACTCGATGGTCTCATGGTTTGCGGACCGTGGTGCTTGTTTAATGTATGTTGGGTATTCCACTTGCATTGCTGTTCTGCTTAAGTAAATGCGAGCTTGAGTTCCATTTTTTACCGTTTGTGATAGGATATTGTCACAGACTTACAATAGGTTTCAACTGCAAGTTTTTCATGTCACTGCATGTGCCTTGTAGCTATTTGTCCATTGTATACATTCCAAGGTAACTGTCTTTTGACCTTTTGAATCACTGGTTGTAAGAACATTGGTAGGTAAGACACATCTCTTGTAGGTAATTGCTGGCCCCAACCGAATGATTACTTAGTTTTACACTAAGCTTCCTTTTTAGGTCTTTATTATTCCATGGATTACATTGCATATCTGGACTAGTTGTCTAAATGTTTGGTTTATGTTCTACCTAACCGTCTAGTTGGTTGATTACATGAAAGTAGGTTTTGTGTTTTCCTTTGATGAGATGGAATCCTCACTGATGTATTTGCTACAATTGCAGTATTCTATTGGGCTATTCGACTATTTGGGACCTTTTGGTTTACTGATTTGCCTTGTTCTTATTACACAGCTCTCTTTGAAGACTGAGAGGGAGAAGAAGCGTGAGAAGTATTTTCCAATGAGGAAGTACGCCGTCAAGGCCTAGGTTAGGAACACATTTTTTAGCGGTGAAATTTTGCCCAGAAGTTGCCTGAATTTGATGTTTTGTGCGGACTCCATTGTCTCCTAAGTACAATGTATTTGATCTACTGCTTGTTGACATTGTGATCTGGTTATAGCTGCCTGTTGCTGTTGAAATGTGATGGCCATCGTACGTTACAAGTTTCCACTGCATCCTTATAAAATGATTCAAATGGGAGTTGACATACAGTCTCGTAGCAGTCTTAATTGACTGCTGTGGAGGCACCATGCTTTGCTTGCATCTGTGTTCGAAACGCAGTTATTAGTGTTTTCCCCAGTACGGGCTGCTGGACCTAGATGACTTCGTTCCATGCGCCAGATTTGGCAGGGAGACAGTCTAATCTGGCCGCCCCCTCGGTCTTCTGCCTTTTACTAATGTTACGAGTTTGTGGCAATAATTGTGTTGATGGCACTCAGATTGTTTGAGAGCCTATGTTGTAAGGGCTAAGGGTATGTTTGGATTCTTGTCCAAATGCGTCAAACCAAATTTGATTAGCCATTTAGATTGTTACTAAAATTTTGGCGTGCCCTAAAAAATTTGGCAGTGCGATGCAGACGCTGGGCTGTTTTTGGTTGGCAGATTTGCTTGCCAAAAAATTGGTCAGGCAAGACATGGCATGGTAGTATGTGTGGTTGCATTTGTTTTGATCGTACTTAAATTTTGGTAAGATTGATTTGGGCTCAAACCAAGCATACCCTAATTTTCAATTCCATATGTGGAATTTCAATATTTGATTGATGCATTTGCTTAACGTTAGCAGAGACGCAGCAGCTATGTATTTGTTTGTTGCTATCCCGCCAACAGTTTAGCGTCTGACGTTGTGACCGACAGCTTAATGATAAGAAATCCTGACGTTGTGACCTACAGCTTAAACGACAAGAAATTTAATGGAAGAGTTGGTAGAAGAGTCCGATGATCTGTTCATTGCCGTGGAGAGGAGTGGCTGGGCTCCAAACTCCCGTATGCAAAATGCTAAAGAGGTTATCACTAAGAGGTAAGGTAAGCAGGGCTGGGGCTTACCTATCCATAAAATGGTGACAGGAGCTTCCTTTGAAACTTCCACTGTTTCCTTGTATTATCTCCTTTCTCGAAGGGGAAACATCAGGAAGACGTGAAATCACCCTCTGGAAAATATCATTTTCTTATGGAAGCCTGCAATTGATGAATCGTTTCCCAGCAATGGTTTTGTGCCTGGTAATAACTGACGGGAGTGTTACTTAACTAAGCTCTGGCATATTGTCCGTAAGCAATATGTACTTGTATAAATGAACTAGTCCACTTTTTTATGCTTGGGCATAATTTCTTTCAGTAATATTGCGTTGGAATTGCAGACAAACCATGATATTCTCACAACCAGGGATTAAAAAATTGGTGGTAACGAGGCCTACCCGGCTAGGACCAGTAGATACCATACCGATCCGTAAGAGGTTTTTTCATACTAATTTTGATGAAATCTGAAGGCTAATTATCACAAAAGACCAAACAAACACAATACTTCAAGGAAAAATATGTAAAAACAAATTAAATAGAAATGTCAAACCGGAATGGACTGGAAAAATATCAGTAACAGGCCTAGCTCCCGTAAATTTTCAAAATCCGTTTTTTCTATCCTTGCTCACAACTGATTTTCTTATGTTGTCTAACAGTAAGATCTAGCAATTTTGATATTCGTATGGAGTATGGATTGAAGAAGGTCAGCTGACCATATTCAAGGAGTATCTCACCAAAGACAGAACCTTGGAAGATGATTGACTTTATCGTGAAAGTTTAGCTATGAATTTGTATTCTCAGAGGGGAATCAGAAATTCTTTTGTCATCTTTCCATGCGAAGCATGACTGCATGACTGTATCTCTTACTTGAGCCTTTTGTTATTTTTTATTTTGTCCTGCTAATATCTGCCCGAAACTCGCACATTAGAATTTGTAGTTGATGGAGAGCGTGATGTAGGAGGAGGTAGCCCTCTGATAATCCATGCACACTTACAAAAACGAAGATAAAGATTTATACATGTTTGGATACCAAAGATAGCACATACTCCTGTCGGTATGTCCTAAGCCCGAAGCCTCCTTGAGATTGTCCCAGAGGAGCCATCTAGGGTTATACCAGTTGTCGTCTTGCACCATATCACAAACAACAAAGGTCTCACTTATTTTGACTTAAATTTCTAATTTAGTTTTTACTAATTCTAAATTTAATCCTTTTTTCGCTTTTTTGAGCTTTTTGTCAATTCTTTTTTTCCGTATTCGTTTGCATTATCCATGATAGGCTAATCTGTTTTTAAAATTTTTAAATTTAATTACACCAAATAAGCCACGGTCAGTTACAGTGTAATTTCAATCTTAAGCTATTTTTTCAGTCCAACTGAACGGACTGAAAGTCTATGGCTACCCTACTACATATTGTCGGGACCCTGGATTTCCGAATCCGGACCCTCTGTGTAATACAGCACTAGTCCCAGATCAAAACTAGTGCACACAGTTAAACAGTGATGATTACATAACCAACAACGTTTCATTACAATAATAAAGAGTACCGACCGAAAGATCTCATTATTACAAAGGAGATTTCATGACCTCACACACACAGAACACAGCGAAAACAAAAGATAAACTGGCGAAGTCCCATCAATACGCCACAGGCAATTGACTGGGGAAACGCAACCTAGAACTCCGGGAAGCCTTCATCGAATCCACACGCGAAGTAGTTGTGGTCTCCCTCTTGAGCTTCATATTCCTCTGAGTTGATTTTAGTGCAGCATGTGAGTACATAAAGTACACCGTAAGTCTTGGGAAAGAAATGCAGTAGATGCAAGGCTAACCAAAGGAAGGTTATATGGTTCTTTTGCACAAAGCAGTATTTTATTTCAAATAACATTAATTATTTTTGAAGGCATTAATTTGCACAAAGTAATTATTTTAGCTGAAACTAGTAAACAATTTATAGTGAAGGTTCTATCCACCAATACTAATTAACCAACTCTAACCGATACAGTTTAAAACTGCGGGTTCCAACCACCCGCTCTGGCTCCAACCGCCAGTAAACCCTTCCGAGAGTTCCCTCCACTCGCAGAATACCAAAACTTTGCTTTTAAAACAAAAGACCAAAGATCTACCATGTGAATGCATTCCTTACCCGCCCTTAACCGTGGGCACGGCTATTCGAATAGTTTGACACTCTGCAGAGAATGTACAACTTTACCCCAAGAGATATATTATCTTAACAGTCTCCACGCTTCCTTTGGTATGAGACCCAGATAAAATATCACAAAGCTTTTACCTCACTCTAGTCTAACTAGACATCACCAGCTGAGGTTTCACCGCAGAAGGGTTAAATCCACCCAGTCCGAAGCCCCCTCTTGCGCCATATGAGTACAGTAAATCTCTGTCCCTCACTGCGAATAACCAATAAATCCCTGGCACCCGCTTTCCACTGGTGGTACCTAAACTAAACTATCGTAAGTTAGTCAGCTAGGTCATACCCATATAGACATGGGGTTGTACGGTAGTGCTTAGTCTGAACAATCACAAGCGTCGGTCCTTAATCGACTAGGGCGGAACATACACTTTACAAGATCTCGTGCTTACCGCACCAATCCAAACCAACCATCCACCCTAGTCTAAAATAATTTTCACATTTTAATTTATTTTAGAATAACATTGGCAACATCAATCGCCACTAAATTTCTGAATACAAAGAGTATTGAATGAAATATAATATCCCATTTCAAAGCTACATCAAGATTAAATAGCATGGCTAAGCATTATACTACCGTTCTAATATTATCAAAGATTAAATAATAATCTCATTATGGAGACAAATATGATCCTAGGGTTACAAGGGATACATGGCGTTCAAGTTCAATTGAGGGCATAACAAGGTTGGATTAACTATATTGCTAAAACAAAATTATAGTTCTATGTAATTAGCGATGCATTTAAATTCAAAATAATTAAAAACATTTCACAACATAGGTTCAAAATGTTCAAACGAGACTTGCCTTCTTGCGCCCTGACTGGTTGTTCTTATTGCGGCTCGACGAATTCTTCGGTGACGGCGGAATATACGCGCGAAAAGACAGACAAACAAAACAAATAAATTTAAAAAAAATTTAAATAAAATTCAAAAATTTAAAAAGAGTACATATTTAGATAGTTTATGATTTTAGAAAAATTTACAAATTTGAACGGCTCAAATCGGAGTTAAAATGAGAAAGTTATGGCTTCTGAAAGATTAAAAGGAGAGAAAATGAAAAAAAAACTGATTTTCGGGAATTATTTTTATACGGAAAAATCTTATTTATGACGTCAGCGAAAATTCGAAATTTGAATTTTTATGACACGCGGGCCCGGTCCACTGTGAACCAAGTACAAGGAAGAAAACAACGGCCGAGGTGGCGCTCCGATTACTTGGCGCCTCGCGGGCGCGAGGTGGCGGCCACATGGGCGTCCATGCGCGCCGCACGCACGGCAAAGACGGAGGCGACGGCCGGCGGCCGGAGGGCGTCGGCGCGGCGGGAGAGGTGGAGCGGCGCACTCACTCACCAGCGCGAGGAACCCGGCGGTCGGCGCGCGCGGCGGCGGCGGGCGGAGAAATTCGATATTTGACACGATCGTCGCGCTCAACTTTTAACCCCACCGCACGCTTTGAAATTTAACCTGCCATCGTGAATTTTTGATTCAAGGGATTCTCTTCATTTTCGCAGTGACAAGTGTCAAAATATAAAAGGAGAGAAAATGAGGAGAATCCCTTGAATCAAAAGAATTCGCAGTGACAGGGTTAAATTTTCAAAGGCGTGCGAATTGAGGGTTAAAAGTTAAGAGGCGCACGTATTCAGTGTCAAATATCGAAATTTCTCGGGCCGCGGCAAGAGGTGGCAGGGTGGCGGCCGAATGGGAGGGGAAGGGCGGTGGGGTGAGATAGGCTGAAAAGGGGAAGAACAACCGGAGCTCGGGGATTTTATAGATGGAGAGAGAGATGAGTGGCCGGCGGTTTAGAGGGGATTAAAGGGAGGAGGCGGCCGGCCGCGAGTGGGGAGTGATGAGGGGGCTTAAACGCACACTTAAACGGGGGTTAAAGTGGTAGTAACGGCCAGGATTAAAAGCTTTTATTTGGCATCCATGGTGGAAGAGAGAGAAGGCTAGAGGAAGAAGAAAGGGGAGGAAGAAGGATATGACATGTGGGGTCCATGCGTCGGTGAGAGAGGGGAAGTGAAGGGGTACGGGCCGTCGGATTTGCGACACGTGGCAAGTGAGTAGATGAGGGCCTTTGGATGGAGATGAAGGGGTAAGTGATTTTATATGGCTAGGATTAAATCATGGAGAGAGAGTGATTCAATCTGATATCAATACGTGTCGGGCTTGGATTAATTTGAATTTTATTTTCGGAATAAATTTCAGAAAATACTAGAAACTTTATAAATACTTAGAAAAATAATATTTAATGTCTAAAAATTCCATAAAAATCATAAAATATTCCTGGAAGCATTTTAGACTTAGGCAAAATATTTTTAAATTCATATTTGCATTTAATAGTTTTATAAAATACTTTTTAACTTTAAAAATTGATTTTTAATTCTAGAAAATTCTCAAAAATTAATTAAAAAAATTAGGGAAGGCTATAAAAATAAAAATAAACTCTTTTTGGCTTTAATAAAGTATTTAAAATACATTTTCTTGCTTTAAATTTTGAAATACAATCCAGATAAATCCAAATAAGATTCAAATACATTAAAATAATTAATTTAAAATTAAATTTTTTAGAAAGCGATTTTTTTTTGGGATGTGACACATATGAATTAATCTACCCTAGATCGAGAACCTGAGGGATGGGATCTCGGTGTTATGTGGCTCCTTGGTATTGTAGAGGCGGTCATTGATATCTTTGGGAGGAGATATCTCATCTGATTTGAAATGTATTGAGAGATGTTTTTCAAAGGACCCTATGGGTGGTCTTGGAGGCGATTAGGAATCATTTTGAAGTAGAAAACCTTCCGTGGAGTCCCTTTACATCTAGAATACCTACTTGCCTTGAATTCTTGATTCCTTGCAGAATAAGAAACCAATCCGGAGGTGGTGGGACCTTCTATAATTTTCCTTTATCCCATACACAAAGGTATACACGTCCATACGTTGCGACATGTTTCGGCTTTTCCTTAGCCTGCAAAGCTTCGTAAAACTCAACAAGAGTAAGAATATCTTCATAATATAATATAGAACTTATGTCTCGAGTCTGATTTATATCTTCAATTACAAAATCATTTATTTTACACCCCTCGACTATTGAAACTAGAGCAAATCACTCCCTTTTGCCAAACCACCTTGGTTCTAGATGACATGGCGTCCACATATAAATGATTTTTGACACATGATCTCATTTTTAATGACATGGCAACCACTTAACAAACAAAATAAAAAAATACTTATGAGACCTACATATCATCCTCTCATCTCCTTTCTTCTTCCTCCCCTTTTCATCCATATCTCTCTCTCTTCTCTCTCACCTCTCCCACTCCTCCCTCCCTTCTCCAAGTCCATGATTGTCGGCAGCACAGCAGCCATCTTGCATGATGACGCCGCCCGCACTACGCCCCGCAAGACCACCAACGCCATCGAGAAGCTTGCTGCCATCATGCTCGCCCTTGTGCCGCCTGGTGTGGTGCCGCACCGCTCCCTTAGGCCACCATCGAAGCTGCCGCGAAGATAGTTGCCAGCTTGTTCGTCACCATGGGGCACTCCTTGGGGCTGTTGACGCCACTGCAGGCCTTGTTGGCGGTGCATCTGCTCATCTGCTGGGCTGCTCAAGGTGTCCTAGGGCGTGCTTGGGTGCCTTGCAGTCGTCCAGGTTTAGAATGGCGACCTCTCTGCCAGCTGTGCCTGGCACCTGGGCCTCCAGCCTGGTGATATGCGGTGGTGGGGGTGGAAGCGCAGCCACATCGACACCATGACCCAAGCAAAAATGGCAGAGGTGATGCTGTTGCAGCTGTGACGGATGCCAAGTGGGTCATAGGCCTCTGCCTAGTCGTCGATACACGCGGTCTAACACTCGAGCTTGAGCTTGGCTTTGCTTGCTTGAGTTGCCATTTGTTACTGCCTTGGCTCCTTGTTTTGTTGGACCTTTGTCGGAACCCGGAGCAACAACTCCTGGATCCTCTGTGTAAATCACACTAGTCCAGGATCAGCTAGTGCACACAGTGAACAACAAAAATAAATATCAAGCAAATGACATTTATTAAACGTAAAGAGTACGACCTTATGGCCAGCGTTTACATCATCGCACATTGGCAAAAATAATTGCAAAAGAAACTGTGGAAGCGAAGCTGAAAAGGCGAAGTCCAAGCCTGCCCACAGGCAAACAACTGCAAGACGTGGCCTACTCGTTCTGGTCTTCACCGCAGTCGAAGTCGTCATCCTCTGTGTGGAGATAGCAAGGTGAGTACAAACTTGTACTCCGCAAGTCACACGGAGAAATGCAATATAATGATGAAGGCATCAATGGAAGGCTTATAGGGTTAGTTTGCATAAAGCAGCATTTAAAGAAATACAATAAATAGATTGAAATTGCTGAACTTGATACAATACGTGAAGACAGTACTTGTAATTGAAAATATTACCGTCAGTGCAGGCTCCAACCAAACACCAACCTATCCACGGGCATCCCACCTGGACCATCTTTTCCAAAAGACCACGTATGGATTCCATCCATCCACACGCTTCCACTACGCAACTCTCTCACGGATTCCATCCATCCGTAAGGTTTTCATCTCTCGTGGGTTCCATCCATCCACAAGGTTTTCGAAAATATTTTTGAAAAACAAAGTCTAATCCATGAAAATTTTTTACTCAGCACGCCCATGACCGTGGGCACGGCTATCCAGGATAGATTATACACTCTGCAGAGGTTGTACAGCTTTACCCACAAGACACGATCATCCCTTTGTACCACTAGATTACACACTTCCTTAGGTGTGCGGTGGGGAGTCGTGACAAGGCCTTTACAATGCAAAGCCTTCAACCTGGCCAAGCCAACTCTAAGGTTTCGCCCCAGTAAGGAATCCACCAGACCGGGACCCCCTCTTGAGCTGAGTGAGACTTCTCATGGCCTACGCCACGCTCACTTTCAACCTACAAAATGGCTCAGGTTGGGACCCACAAATTATTCAGTCAGGGCTGTCCCATACCAGCCTTGTGGTAGTACGATAGGGCTTTGCAATAGTAGCTCACAGACCGGTCCTTAATTGACTTAGGCCCAACCACATACCCCCGTGCACGACAGTCAACCCTGCGGCTCCGACCAACAGGGCATGCCTGCACCCACCAGTCTAACCAATAGCCCAAGTCTAAACCAGTTTTGTATTTTGTTTTCAAAATATTTCATGAACCTCCTTGACTCACCAAAGTCAAGAGTACATTTAGCGAAAACATCATTTCATGTGAAAAGCTCATCATTTTATGTGAAAAGGTATCCCAAAACAAGATTATGTCTAAGCAGGTCTAAGCATTTGATTAAAACTCTCTAGCCAATCTAGTGTACTAACTAGAGTTTGATTCTAGGGTGACAAGGTATCGAGGAATTCAATTTCAATGGAGGAATTAACAAGTAGGCAATAAGTAAATTTAAAACCGAATTGAAATACGTTGAACAAAAATATGCATGCAGAATAATTTAAAACAACATAATTTTATTTTGAAATCTGGGAGCAACATGATCAAGGAGTGTGACGCTCGGCTCACCGAGGAGGAGAGAGGAGGGCGGAAGGGTGTGGTGCGAGGGGAGGAGGGGCCGACGAGGCCCTTATATTGGGTCGGGGAGGGGGCAATCAGCGAGGATTGCTCGCCATTGATTTCGGGCGGCGGCGATTGCGGAGGGGGAAGGAAAGGAAAGGGCGGCCATAGAAGGAAGGGAATCGGGGGAGGAAGAAGAAGGAAAGGCGCGGGTCGCACGGGCGGCGGAAAAAGGAAAGGAGACCGGCGGGGCGATAGGCGGCGGGGATGGTGCGGCCGAGCGAGTGGAAGGAGGCGGCCGAAAGTAGGGGAAAGCTCTGACAGGCGGGCCCGGTGCGCAGAGAGAGAGAGAGGAGGAAGGGCGGCCGCAAAGGGGGGCGAGGAGGAGGAGAGAGAGAGGAGTGAGTGCGCACCGGCGGTGTGGGTCCACGGGGCAGAGGGAGTAGAGAGAGGGAGTGGGGTGTGGACGACAGGGGTGGGGACGCGCGGGCGAGATCGAACGGCCGAGAGGGGGCCAAGGCGGGCGGTGGGATGGGCCGGCACGGGGAGAAGGCGGATCTGGGCTGCACGCGTGTCGGCCGATGGGAAGGGGTAGGCAGGATCGGCCGGGTGATCTGGCCATCCACTTGGCGGCCGGAGGGAAGGGGAGGGATTTTTATTTTATTTTCTTTTCTGATTTTTGGGTTTTTCAGAAAAGCATAGGAATTTCATTAAGCCTCAGAAAAATATAAAAATACTTCCAAAAATTCCAGAAAAATTCATAGAAGTCCCTGGAGATATTTTGGACTTAATAAAAATATTTCCAACTAATTTTGGTACTTAATTTTCATAATTTAAAATACTTTTTAATTTCAAAAATAGACTTTTAAACTCCAGAAAATCCAGGAAACCAAATAACAGCCAAATAAACCCAAATATTAACTTCGACATAGGATTTTTATAGAAAAACAAAATATCCTTTTATTTACTAATATTTTCAGGTTTTACTTAATATACTTTTCAAATCCAGCTTTTTCAAAAACAGAAATTCAGGGCAAATCCAAATTTTAGGCAACAAAAAATACTTATTTTAATTTTAATTTTAATCAATTTTTATTATTTATTTATTTTTATTTTAAAAACCTGGGCTGTTACAACCTTACCGCCACCGCCCAAGAAGCTATGTGCATCCCCGTGTCGCTTTGCCCATCGCCGGTGGGGGGAGAGAGGGGAGAGAAGAGGAGGAAGAAAAGGAGAGGAAGAAGATAGCAGGAGAGAGGAGGGAGGGTGCCATATCATCTTTATTTGTTACAGGATGACATGTGGGGCTATATCATCTGAAACCAGCTTATCTATCAAAACCATCGCCACATCATCCGAAATTGGAGTGGTTTAGGACGAGGGGGTAATTTGATTCGATTTCAACAGTTGAGGAGTGTAAAGTGAATGATTTCATAGTTGAGGGTGTTATTCGGACTCTGGGCATAAGTTACCCGGGGGATCTTCTTTCTATAATATAATATATTCGATAGTTGAATAGGAACTAGGCAATGGACATACAAGAACAAGGCAAAACTTTTCATCATTATATTTAATTTATTGCCTCAATAGTCTCTAGGTCAGAGACTATCTCCTTAAATACTGTTCAATGATTTAACAATGATCCTCCTTTCAACATCTTGTGCATGAGTAAAGCTGTAGCTCCATATCCATCTTATTGGTTAGATCTTATGCCATGCACATTTGCTCCCACTTCAACCATAATGTGGCAGCGGTCTTCTTCAAAACCTCTTGTAGGATATTATTTGATAGATGAAGATGAATCTAAGATAGAGCTTAATGATATCTTCTCATCATCTATCCATGATTTAGGCATTTTATCAAAAACCTAACACATTCCAAATCCATTTGCGCAAGAACAACCACATCTTAACTTATCACAAGAGAAATACACTTCCTTGACCCGGTTTTCATTTTTCATTGCAAGCAATTGCCATAATTGACACATGTAGGTGCATCACTGGCTTACCACCCATCGGCAAGTCTCTCCCATTCCAGTTCTATCGGACTATGCCTCACTTGGATCAACCAAGCCACATAGTGTAACCCGTCACTTGAACTTCCCATCAATATTTCTCACTTTTCTTGTGCCATGCTTAAGCTTAGCCATCTCATCCGGTATCCTTAATCATCGTGGGCCTTAGCTCCTCCATATGCATAGCCCTAATTTTTACCATTGACCATGGTTGGCTCTAAGCGTCACTGCATATCCAAGACCAAGAAATCTTTTCTGGACATAAGTTCTTCACAACTTGACTCACGTTAGTCAAAACATGCTTTATGCAACACATATACATTGACCTAGGTCAAACAAAAAACACACCTGACTCAATTTTCCAACAAATCCACATTTCGACCTAAACCAACACAGCCTACTAGTTAGACCATTGACAACACCCGGTCAGATAGCTAGAGAAGGCCGGTCTGACCAGTGGCCGATTTCACCACTGCCTTTGGCTGATCAGATCGCTGCCTCTAGCCGGTCAGATCACTTGGTCTACACCAAAATTATGAAAATCAGAATTTTTGCAAAATTCAAAATCCAAAACTTCCATTATGACAATGGTTCATCACAAAAACACTTGGACCTTCTTATATGGTCTTTCAATCTCCCCCTTGATGAAATTATTGGCAAATTCTCAAAAAAAATGTAATTAGGAGGAAATTTTACAAATAAAAACTCAAAATGGTTAAACAAAGATTTGAAATACTGAAAATGATCATATGAGGCAGACGTAGAGTGAAGCTACTAAAAATGGTAGGTTTTCCACAAAAAAGCTTTAAATCCATCAAATAACTTAGAAAATCTCACTTTACATCCATATGAAAGAACAATTGTTCTATTTAACCTTGGTCATGGTGAGAAGAGTCAAAATATCAAGGCAATTGTTCTATTTAACCTTGGTCATGGTGAGAAGAGTCAAAATATCAAGGGAATCATAGCAAAACATTAAAGCTCTAACTTAGTAAGAAATCGCACAAAAACTCCAAATCAAGCCCTAAATAAGCATTTTTTACCTATTTTTTCTCTTTCTTTGACAATGGTATTATCAAGATATATGAAAGAATATAAAACATGAATGTAATGAAGTTGTTGCATTTTATTCATTTTTAGGTGCAAAGGTCTCCTCAAAGTCTAAGCCTTCTACCTGGTAGAAACCCTGAACTACAAGCCTAGCCTTGTTGTGAACTAGCAACCCATTCTCACTTTACTTATTTAAAAAACTATTTTGTACTAAATACAATATGATTAGGAGGGGATTCAACTAAGGTCCACACTTGGTTTCTTTCAAAGTTTTCAAACTCTTCATGCATTGCACTGACCCAAGAGGAATTATATAAAGCGTGGATGATATCTCGAGGC
The DNA here is from genome assembly GCA_036346575.1 of Dendrocalamus sinicus. Classification (NCBI taxonomy): domain Eukaryota; kingdom Viridiplantae; phylum Streptophyta; class Magnoliopsida; order Poales; family Poaceae; genus Dendrocalamus; species Dendrocalamus sinicus. Next base: position 25,023,605 of record CM070650.1, read on the forward strand.
TCCAAAGTACAACGTGCATGAAAATCTAGAGAGATAAATCTGAAGCGAATGATTGGCCTCTATCTCATGGGCTATGGAGGTAAGAGCAGAGCCACTCGAAGTTCTGGTGAAGGTAGGAGGAGGCTGCTCTACTAAAACTGGAGTAGTAAAAGTAGGTTCTTCAACCAACTCAAGAGTGACTAACGGAGGGATTGGGTCATCATCCTCTAAGTCAGGGGCATCATCGATGAAGATACTCTTTTGATAACCATGTACCTGTGTACCTACACTGTTGGATCTAGTACCAGGACTAGCCTTATCAAAAGTGGAAATCACCTCAGCCTAAAATGTCCTAAAGATGCTATGCTCACCTAGCATGATCCTAGTCATCTCTACAAGGATTCTATTATTTTTCTCTACAATTCTATTATTGCACGTCGATGAAGATACTCTTTTGATAACCATGTACCTGTGTACCTATTATGCTCACCTAATGTTTGGATTTAAGATAAACTTTAGTGGCATACAAATTACTTTTGGGAGTCATCTGATTCAAGAGCAAGGTGCACCTTAATTTAAATCTCAACTTTTTATAGTTAAATGTTATTGAGCTGCTATTTGAATTGTTTACCTCAATTATTTAATTATAATTTTAAAGGTCTTCATGATTCCCAACATAGAAATAATTTTGATTAGTCTTCATGGCTTAATCTTGCATTAATTATTTTTATATGACAGTTAGTTTGCTAACTTTTGTTGACAAGCCACTAATCAAATTTTAAATCTCTAAACATTTTTTAATCTCCATAGATCAATAATTTAAATCTTGTAATTAGAACTTATTTGCATTCTTATTTGTGACTATGATACTTCTCAACATATTTTATTATAAAATTTTATTTGAATCTTTGAGTTCATGGCATACACATACTGATTAGTGAGCAATTTGAATAACTTCTGACCAAAGGGGCCCACAAGTCATGCATTAGGAGAGAGAGACACATGGGAGAAAAGAAACAGGGGAGGGGAGCCATGGCTGAACAGAGGTGCAGAGGCGCCTAATTGGGTGATGGCCGGCTCCGGAGAGGGGCTGCAAGGGAGGCAATAGGGATGACCAAAACAGAGCGCTGGGAGGACAAGGGAGCCAAGAAGGGTGGTTTTGTGGCTGGGCTGACCCTACTGCAGGTGGGCGGTGTCTCAGAGAAGCCGGCAATAGGGAAGGAATGGGGCGATGGTGGTCAGAGGAAAAAGAGAGGTACGGAGATGAGTGGGAGCTGGAGGGGGCCCTAGGAGATGTACCAGCATGGTCGGAGGTGTTGGGGCATGGCTGAGGAGAGCCAGCAATGAGCACCAGGGTCAACACGATGTGGTCGCCATGGAGGGGGTGTTTAGTCGATGTAGAGCCAATGGCGGACCGACCGGTGGGTCAGGGGGTTGGCGCCCACTCTACCTCCGACCGGATGGGGCGCCACTGGCCACCGCCATGACTGCCTCTCGGTGAGTTGCCGGTCGCCCTGTCATCCTGTCGATGAGGCCGCGGGGGCAAAACTCAAGAGGCCAACAATAGCATTACAACAAAGTGCCAACTTGGGCAAACAACAACATTGCAGCAAAGTGCCAAAGGGCAAAACTCAAAAGGTAGAGCTTTGGCTTGAGCTTTGGGAAGGTCAAGGGCACCGTGGTGATGCTCTCGGGGAAAGGAATTGAGCCGAGGGGTGCCAAGGAGGATATGGCAGCGCTGGAGGTGGCGAAAGCTGGAGGCGAGGATGAAATGGCATTCTAGTGAGCTCAGTGTGCGGATTTCCAATTAAACCAGAGTGGAGGAAGAAGACTCCTGGGAACACGGGGTGACGTGGTTAGCTTTGGTTGAAACTCACTAGGGCGGCCGGAACAGTGGAATAGTGTTGCGCATGGTGGCCGGTGCAATGGGATGTGGGGCTTGGCCTAGCACGAGAAAGGGAGGAATGGAGGGCAATGGGGGTGCATGGAGGTAAGCTTGGACTTCTTATAGCTGAAGGGGGGAGGTGTTGTGGTGCCGCTGTTGCTCTACTAGGGAAGTCAGTGTGAATTGGAGGATGCGGGCATGGCTTGTCAATGCGGCGGGAAAGGTGCGATGTGCTGAGCAGCGTGAGGGTAGTGCAGCGCATGGTGCATGATTCATAGTGGGAGTCAACACGACAGGGCAGCGCAGAGTCGAGCGGTGCGGAATGATGGTGTGCGTAGGAGGGGCAGCAAGGTAGGGCAATGACATTGGCACATGGGAGTTGTGGGGCAGGTGACTTGGCTGGTGTGGGCACAAGCATGGTGTGTGTGGGTTGGTGCTCATGAGCGGTGCCCGGTCTTGGGAGCACAGTACGCAGGAGAGCAGGTGGTGTATGGCTGTACGGGATTCGCGCACAGCGTGGGCACAGCCAAGATTTGTTGCGGCAAGTTGGAGCACACAACATGGCCAAAAGACTTCGACTGTGAGTACTTGAATGAACCGATCGAATGAATAGTACTCTGCTATAGTACTCGTAGAACAGTACTTTGCTATAGTACTTGTAGAACAATACACTGCTACATTACTTGGTGAACAATGCTCTAATACAATACTCGGTGAACAATATTCTTATGACCACAAAGTAAATATACTTGAAGTGAGTTATGACCACAAAGAAACGTACTCGCAACGAGTTACAACCACGAAGGAATGTACTCGAAGTGAGTTATGACTATGAAGGAAACGTACTCAAAGCGAGCTATGACCATGAAGGAACATACTCGAAGTGAGCTACGACCACGAAGGAACATACTCGAAGTGAGCTACGACCATGAAGACTCGACACTTGCAGATGTTTGGACTCATTGGAGAACAGTGAACTCATGAGACAACAATGTTTTTGTGCCGCCGAAATTGGTTTGCAGCATTTTCTCTGTTGATCATTTATATTGCAAAAAACAAATAACTAACTCGATATACCCACCACGCCCATCTCTTCATGATGCGTCATCCTACGTCTGAGCTATTCATGATGTTCATGAAGTTACAAAATGCACGCACTAATACTCTTAATGCACGCGCTAACTCACTTAATGCACACACTATGCAGTTTGACTAAGATTACTATAATGTCTGTAAGTGCAACGTGGTTAAGTCCAACAAATCACCCCAACCATGGCACACTGGCTTCACCTCGACCACACCGATATTTTGCGTCAGTTTGATTAACTTGACACGACCGAGGGCCTTTGTAAGAATGTCAGCCAACTGCTCATTTGTGCCGATTTTGCTCCACATCTACTTTGCCATCTTTGATGCAGTCATGAATGAAATGATACCTTATATCAATGTGTTTGCTGTGATCATAGAGCACAGGATTCTTGCATAAAGCAATTGTCAACTTGTTGTCCACGAGTAGCTTTACCTTCTTTGGCTCTACACCCATCAGGTCTCCGATGGGCCGACTTAGCTAGATTGCCTGGTATGCTATTGTTGCTACTACGATGTACTCTACTTCACATGAGGACAATGCCACAATCTTCTACTTCTGCGACACCCAAGTGATCAAACTTGCAACAAGGAAAAATGTCGTACCAGTGGTGCTCTTGTGGTCATCTGTGTTGCCCACCAAATCACTATCGCTATATCCGACAAGTTCACGATCCAGTGTGCTTGCCCTCATGTAACAGCAGTTGAATCTAGTCATGCCTCTCACGTAGTGAAGAATATGCTTCACCGTGGCCAAGTGTTGTAACGTTGGTGCCTCCATGTACCTGCTAACAATTCCCACGGCATAAGTAATGTCTGGCCTCATGTTCATAAGGAAGCGAAGACTTCCGACAATCCTGCAGTTATCCATCAGCATTGAGCACAGATTACACCACGCCATTGTCGCTGCTTCCAAAATCTTGCACGGATAGCTACTCTGTGATAGCGTGCTCTTCCCATCTTCTTGCTTGAACTTAATGCCCGAATAATAACTTAGCAAACCAAGATCGGTCATTGATGCGGATACGCACATGCTTAGCACTTTTCAGTCAAATACATTATTTCACTGGAAAGAAGTATTGAGCCGCACTAAATATTGTCAGGTGAATTTGTTTCTTAATGAATTTCCTTCAATTCGTGGGAACGATATACTACCTTATGCCAAATTATTGTTTATGATTAGGTTTAAATATTATGATGATTCCGGGGCCAAAGCAATAGAGAAGCACAAGGAGGGTAATCATATTTGCTACCAAGAACATAAAGCTCAAAGTCCATGGGAATGGAAAGGAGAAAACCAAGCAACCCATGCAATTAATCAAGGAGGAAAGAAGCCCATGCAGTGGGAGAGCAAAAGGGGAGAAGCCCAAGAACTTAAAGCCCAAGTTTTGGACAAGATTTTGAAGCCCAATTCGGACCTCCCACGTGCTCAACCCAATTCAAACTCGGATTCAACTCGGATTCGGTTCGGGACAGCCTGATAGGCAGTTACTAAAAAGGCCATAACTTTCACAAACGGAATCCGATTCAGGTGTTCTTGTACTCGTTGGAAAGATAATTTCAAGGGCTACGCAATGGATCTAGTCCCACCTTCAAATGCGTCACAGATAAAAAGATATGATAGAAACAATATGATGGGTGGAAAATATAGTTTCCTTTTTGTGAGAGTTTGTATCTAAAACCATAAAGGGTTGAGTTGTACTTGGTTTGGGGACCATATGGACGTTTCAAGGGGCTATATAAGCCTTGTATTGGCAGCCTTTAGGGCTCAGACCACGTTTGAGAAAAATCAATCTACTAAAGTTTTCGAGTTTAGCATTGCTACCAAAATTCCTTATGGAATTAGGAGTATCTTCTTCAATCAAGATCGTTCAGCCTTTCCGCTGGGAATTGGGTGCACGATAGATCTTTGCTTGGTGGTCGGCGAAATCAACACAAGTGTGTTTTGGCGGATTAAAGAGTGTTCGTCCCTTGCACTGGCATTGGAGGATCATTACGATTCATCAAGACTCCCGTGAGTATCCATCCTACGTCGAGAAGATCGGGCGACCCCGTATCAGTCATGCTAAATAATTCCTTCATCTGGGCCTTGAACTTGACGATGTCATCGATGTTTGAGCCGGTGATGATGAGGTCATCGACGTACAGCCCCACAAGCAAGAATGTGTTACCTTTTTCCCACTGGTATATTGCATGCTTGAGTGGACTTCTTGTGAACCTGAATGACCCCAAAATGGCATCCAGCTTTGAGTTCCAGGCTCATGGCACCTGTCACAGCCTGTATAAGGCCTTGCATAGCCTTAGTACTTCATTCTTGTGCTTGTCATTGACGTACCCTAGAGGCTGTTGGACGTACACCTCTTCGATCAAATCATCATTCAAGAACGTGGACTTAACATCCATATAATGTATCTACCAATCACCGTGCGTCACCAATGCGATCAGCACCCGTACCGTCTCAATGCGAGCCACCAGCGCAAATACCTCGTCGAAGTCCAGCCCCTATCGCTGCGCATATCCTTTTGCGACCAAGCAATCTTTATGCTTAACAATGTTACCTTGAGGATCTTTTTTGACCTTGAAGACCCACTTGAGCCCGATTGCTCAATGACCAGTAGGGAGTGCGACAAACTCCCAAGTGTTGTTGTTGTAGATGGACTTCAACTCTTCGTTCATGGCCTATTTCCATACTTCATTAGCAGGCTCGGTGTCATTGATCTGCACCACCTCAGTTGTGATGTTTGATATCGTGTGATACCTCAGCGGCATACCTTTGGAATCATGTGATCTGCTAGTCGGTGGTGTTGCCCACTGCATCATAGCTCCAGATGATGTTGTGGGCTAGAGTAGTTCTGCCACCTATGGCGTCATAGGCGTATTCGTTGTTGTCGAAGACGTAGTGCGATCGATGTCCACCAAAGTATCACTCTTGACGTTGTACTCGACGGTGAACGAGTCGAGTTCACTGACGCCAGTCGATGAAGATGATGTTATCCAGTCCCATTGATGCTCTTCTTCGAACACGACATCACGTGTCACATGGAGCTTCTTCGTGATTGGATCATAGACACAATAGGCTTTTGATCCCTCCTCATACTCGATGAACACTTGGTGTGGAGCAGTTGGAGAGTTTGGTGACGCCTGGACCAACCTTCTTGACGTGTGCCACACATCCGAACGTGCGAAAATAGTGGACTGTAGGGCCTCCTTTTGTATCACGCCTTATACAGCGTTATATCATCTAGGCTCCAAGTCAGTGCATGATTCAAGACATGCATCGCAGTCTTTACTGCTTTGCCCCAAAACATGGCGAGCATCGCCATGCTCTTCATCATACTACGAGCCATCTCCACAACCGTTTGGTTTTGGCACTCCACAATGACGTTTTGTTGTGGCAAGTATGGCACAGTCGTATACCGCTTGATGCCCATCTCGTCGTAATAGTCGTTGAAGTCAATGGAGTTAAACTCCCCTCCACGATCGGTCCAAAATACCTTTAGTTTAGAGCCGATATTGTTCTCGGCAATGGCCTTGATCTTCTTGAAGAACTTGAATGCCTCATCCTTAGACTTGATCACCTCTAGCCACATGAAATGACTATGATCATCAAAAATCAGTAGAAAGTAGCGCCCGTCGCCCAGTATGGTCGGTGTGATTGGGCCACACAGGTCACCGTGAGCCATCTCTAGGCCATGTTCGGCACGGTACGTCGAGGCGCACGGGAACAATGCTTGATGCTGCTTGCCGATTGCGCACCCATCACATAATTGTTCTAGTCATTTGATGAAGGGCACCTCTCGACCATCTTCTTGGTGCTTAAGTCGTGTAGGGCGTGAAAGTTGAGATGACCGTAGCACGCGTGGCAGTGCCACGCCGTTTCATTTGCCTTCGACATTAGGCATACAAGTGTGGTTATATTTAGGCCAATATTGTACAACCTATTTCTTGACCGATGCACTTGTGCCAGTAACACTCATTCCTGGTCGAAGATTCTTAGCTCGCCGTCTTCGATTACAATTTTGCATCCACCCTCCTCGAGATGGCCAAGACTAATGATGTTAGATTGTAGTCGAGGGATGTAGTGTACATCTATGAGTGCCCAATGCTCCTGGTTTTTGCACTGAAAAATCACGGAGCCTTTTCCACAAATGACCACCGTTGAGCCATCACCGAATTTTACCTTGCCTTTCACGTGATCATCTAGTGAGGTGAACATGTTCTTGTCACCAGTCATGTGGTTACTTGCACATATGTCGAGGTACCACTCGTTGCTTGAATCGATTAGCACCACCTTCTCTTCGTTGAGATACATAGCTTGCATTGTGTCGATGGCTATCTGAGCAAGCTCGCAATGCTTAGCCATCAACAGTGCCGGTGCGTCATCCTGCACCTGTGCCAGGTTCATCATTTCCGTGTGCTTGCAACGTGGCTTGCGGCAGTTCTTCAAGAAAAGCACGTAGTTGCTACAATTGCAACACTTTACCTTCGTCATGTCATAGTCGCCAGCAGATGGCACTGCCTCCTTACCGTCATGGTTACCATTGCCACACCCACGACCACGTTGTCTGCCACGACATCGATCACTACCGCCATGTAACATCCTGATTTTCAGAGCCATTTTAAAGTTTTAAAAATAAAATTCACCATTTGAATTTTTCTGGAATTAATTAAAGCTTAAATGTTATTTTTATTAACTAAAAAGATTTAATATGATTAAATTAAACATTAAAATTTGACAAAAATATTTTATTTGAGTTCCTTGAGTCTCAAGGAATTTTTGGGAATTTTCTGGGATTTTTCCGGATTTATTTGCTATTTTCTAGAGCTCAAAAGGTTTATTTGAATTTCTGGAAATGGAAAACCTTTAAAAATCCCTAATCAGTGTTGGGCCGAAACTCCTGGGCTCAGCCCATTTTGCCCAGCCCGTATTTTCTTCTGGGCCGCTCCCGCCTAGCCCATCCCGCGCATCGCCACGCGTCGGCCATCCGGAGCTTGCCCGCCTGCATCAGAGTCGCCCGCTCTACCCGCGTTCTCCGCTGTCCGATGCCATCCAAGCCACGTGTCGTTCATCGGCGAGCGTGCGCACTGTGCTTCTTCTTCCTCCCGGACTCCGCCGCCGCCTTCCGCATGTTGCCGCCTCGGACTCGACCTCCGTGTGCGAGCAGGACTCCCCGCCGCCTCCGGTACGGCCTCGACGTCCGCGTATAAAAGGGGGCCGACCCCTCCGTCTTTCTCCGTCCCAAGCCGTGCCTCGAGCCTCGCCCTTTGAGCTTCACCGTCGAGCGCCGATGCCCTTGTCGCCTTCCACGCCAGCCGCCGTCCTCGCCGGTCAAGTGGCCGTCGCCCTCGCCGGTGAGTCGCCGCCCGGTCTTCGCCCCGCCGTCAGATGAGTCGCCGCCGCTCGTCTTGTTAACCCCGCCACCGTGCGCCGCCGTGCCCACCCGACCGCCGGCCAACCCCGCCCCCGCAACCTCGACACCATGCCGCCTCGGTGGAACCCTGCCGACATCGATCCCCGTCCCCGCCTCGCACCAAGCGCCGCCAGCCGCCCCGCACTCACGCGCCCTGTCGCTTCGCCTTCCCATGGATCCGATTCACCGTGCACTGTGCCTCTGACGCATGGGGCCCACCGGTCGGGTGCACTATGTCGTAGACCCGTGAGCCGGATAGCCACGTCAGCATGCCACGCAAGCCTAGGAGCCCCGTCACCGTCAGCAGTTGCGTCAGCAAGCCGGTCAGCCATGCACTGTTTCGTGCACCGAGTCTACCGTAGACCATCTTCACCGTGCACTGAGTCCACAACACAGTGTCTTTTCCGATTTTCAGCCTTTTTCCCAAATTAGATTTTCCAAGAGCCCGTTCTCTCTCATCCGAACTCCGATTGACCCGATTCTTTTTCCTAAATTCATCTAAAATTGAGCTCTATCTTTTGGTTCAGGTTTGGAAGTTTTTGGAGTTCATTTGAATTTTATTTGAATTTATTTTGTGTTTCGATTTGTCTTCTCTCTTGTTAGATCACGCGTTTGAGGGAGCTGAAGTTGGATTCGAGGATCAAGAGCCATCAATTGAGCAAGGCCAAGGCAAGTTGTATCCTTTGATCATATTGAACCCAGTTTTTAAATCTATTATGTATCACTTTGTTTTAAATTTTCATGCATCGCTATTTTATTATCAAGCCCTTGTATTGGTAGTTAATGACCTAATTGATTATTTCCTCCTTGATAATTTGAATACCATGATTCCATTGTCACCATAGGATGGGGAAATTATTTAGTGATGCAATACTAGTTGTCACATAGGGTATACATTAAAGTTGTTTAGCCATGCTTATTACTAGTACGTTGGGTCTATCATCACATGTGGTTAATTAATCTTGACTTAATGATATACTTGAACGTGGCGGTTAAATACAGTTATAAATTTTTTTTGCCATGACATGGGTAGTGTCATGGGCATTGGTTATACAAACTTGGCTTCCACTTGGGCGAAAGATCGTGCAGTAAAGGGGGTGCTGGTTGCACATGGGATGTGGATTTTTTGCCTGGGTAATACCTAAGGACTTAACTTTGTGCGCCATTGATCTGAGCTTTACCGTGCAAACCACATGTCTAGTATGGGATAGACCTGGCATAATAATTTGTGAAGTCTCGACTCTGGTTTTACTACTGATGTTGTTGTGGCGCAAAAGGGGGCAATTATCGACTAGGGGGTTACCCTACTCGACGGCGAAACCTTAGCGAGTGGGATCAGATTGAGATGGATCATTGTAAAAGCCTTGTTGTGATTCTCTTTAACGTGAAGATGATCACATCGTGTGGGTACAGTTGTGCAACCTCTGCAGAGTGTAAAACTATTTGAATAGCCGTGTCCTCTGTCATGGACAATGCTCGGTGATTTCACACGAGGGGTAGAGTTTTCATGAAATCCTAGTGGATTGAGTTGGGAAGTGAATGGTCAGTTCACTTGTGGTTATCTTCAATTCCTTTGATTATTTATTTAATATCATTTGTCAAAGTTGCTTTTCAATCTATTTATTGTATTTACTTTAAATTGTTGCTTTCTGCAAAATTAACCTTTCAGCCATCCTTTGTTAAGCCTTGCATACTATATTGCATACTTTGTTACAAACGATTTGCTGAGTACTCTGTGTACTCACGGCTTCATCCATATTTGCTCAGTTGAGGAGGAAGGACCAGACCAGCAGGAGTTGCTAGAGGGAGGATACTTCGAGGACTTCGCGGATTAGGACTTCGCTCCCCAGTCGATTGCCTGTGGGCATGTCGAATGGCTCATGAGTTTATTTATTTTCCGCTGCTAGTTTCTTTAAGCCCTTCAGGCTATTAATTGTAAGCTTGGCCATAAGGTCGTACTCTGATAATTATTAATAATATTTGGATTCTTCTTAGTTTAACGTGATGTGGATGATATTTATCTTTGTTTATACTGTGTGCACTAGTGTAATCCTGGACTAGTGCAGAATACACAAGAGAGTCCGGATTTGCATATTCGGGTCTCGACACGCCACCTCTGTTCTTCTTGCCACTTGAAGAGCTTGCACCGTGCTCCTTCATTTGGCATGCAAGCCACTCCTCCTCCATGAGGGGTAATCACCCTCGGACGTCGGCTTCACCCTCCAGGTCGTAGCGTTCCTCCATGACCCTGAGGCATCCTATCAGCTCTTCGATGGAGATTGTCTTGAGGTCGACAAGCGTCTCGATGGTGATTGTGACCTATGAGTACTGTGAGGGAACAAAACGAAGGAACTTCCTCACCACCCTTTCTTCATCGATCTTGTCATCGAGTAGGTTAAGATTGTTGATGAGTCTAGTGAGCCGCATCGTGAAGTCGTCGACGGTCTCTTCATCCTTAAACTTCATTGACTTGAACTACAAGCACAATGTTTGCGCTTTGGCTTCATGCATGAGCTCAGTGCCCATGCGCATCACCTTCATGGCGTCCAATGCCTATTTCACCATGTCCTTGACGGCAAGAGTCGCCAACATCTCGGTTGACACGACACACAAGATTGCCGACGGTGCTTGCCGGTCACCGTAGTAGTCAACAACATCACCAGCATCTCCAGGCTCGATCACCTCCTAGAGTCCTTATGCTTGCAAATTAACCCTCATCAGGAGGGACCAATCGCCATAGTTTGTGCGCGTCAGCATGGGGTAGACCACCGTGCCACCCGCCTCCTTCACCACACGCTACACCATGACCTCGCCGCCTCCATTGCTTCTCCTATCGCCGTCTTCATGGACGTGGGCTCTCGGTGGTGCCGACCATGATGGAGACCTTGATTCATGTTCCGACATCGTGGTAGGATCAACCACAACGCTCGCTCTGATACCACTTGTTATGGTAAGTCAGAGCATACAACATGGTTGTAAGGGCACACAACATGGTTGAAAGACTTCACCTGTGAGTACTTGGAAGCTTCGACCGTGAGTACTCGGAAGACTTCGACCGTGAGTACTCGAATGAACCGCTCAGATGAACAGTACTCTACTACAATACTCGTAGAACAGCACACTACTACAGTACTTGGTGAACAATGCTCTGATACCACTTGTTGTAGCAAGTCAGAGCACACAGTGTGGTCAGAAGAGCACACAACGTGGTCGGAAGACTTCAACCGTGAGTACTCGGAAGTATCGACCGTGAGTACTCAGAAGACTTCAATCGTCAATACTCGAATGAACCGCTCGGATGAATAGTAGTCTGCTACAGTACACGTAGAACAGTACTCGTAGAATAGTACACTACTGCAATACTTGGTGAACAATGCTCTGATACAGTACTCATGAACAATACTCTTACGACCACAAAGTAACTCGTACTCGAAGTGAGCTACGACCACGAAGGAACGTACTTGAAACGAGTTACGACAACAAAATAATATACTCGAAGTGAGCTACGACCACGGAGGAAACGTACTCGAAGCGAGATACAACCACGAAGGAACATACTCGAAGTGAGCTACGACCATGAAGGAATATACTCGAAGCAAGCTATGACCATGAAGACTCAACACTTTTGGATGTTTGGACTCGCTGGAGAATAGTGAACTCATGAGACAACAATGTTTTTGTGCCGTCCGGAATTGGTTTGCGACGTTTTCTTCGTTTATCTTTTATATTGCGAAAAACAAATAACTGACCCAATATACCCGTCATGTCCAGCTCTTCATGACGCATCGTTCCACGTCTGAGCTATTCATGACATTCATGAAGTTACAAAACGTACGCACTAATACTCTGAACGCATGCACTAACTCACTTAACGCACGCACTAATGCAGTTCAACTAAGATTACTGTAACGTCTGTAGGTGTGGCATGGTTAAGTCCAACAGGATTCGCGGTTGTGTCAGACAGCAGGTGAGCGTGAGTAGAGCCGGGAACCAGGAAAGGCAAGGGCAGAGAAAGACAGGAAAGGTAGATGGCAAATGATAATTTTTGATTTCATTAATATTTTCCAATTTTTGAGATTTAACAATGAATTCAAATTTGAATTTGAACCCTTGGCTCAGAGGATGCAGATTTTAAATATAAATTTCTTGTAATTTGATTTCGGGATTTGATTTTTTAATTTGACTTTTAATTTTAAAAAAATTGATTGATTGATTTTCGATCGCTTTGGCTCTAGATCTTTAATTTTTATTTTATTTTTAGATTTGCCAATTGAAATTGGTTTGAACAAACTAAATCGGAAATCCAGGAAGAGATCGAATAATAGTTGAAATGAAATAAAAAGATTTAAAATTTTCATATTTCCCTTACTTCGACATTTTGGGATGTGACATGCGTCGAGCTGGAGTTCACAACGTCCGTGTCGCCGCTGGCTGGCAGGTAGCGACGGGACGGCAACTCCGCCGGGAGGCTCGGCAACTGCGCGTCAAACCGCAGCACGTTCAAGGCTTGCCTGATTGATGGCCTCAGGTTGTGATCTGGGTGCGCGCACGAGCCCGACGACTATCACGACCTCCATTTCTGGTGTTAAATGCCCCATTCAGCCGCTCGTCCGCTGCATCAAGAACTCTTCCGGTGCCGCATAACTCCCACACACGTTGCACCGGTGGACTCGCTCCCATTTTGTAGCGCCACCATCGGGCACCGCGCACGCGATCTCAAGGAGTACAACACCGGCGTAGACATCGGACTCGACGCTCGTCTGCCGACGACCATGCACTCGATCCATGTACCCTACGGTACCAGCTATGGCGTCGTGGCGTGACCTCCGCCATCGCCGATAAGCCTAGCGAGCCCGAAGTCCCCGAGCTTGGCCTCGAGCGACGCGCGTCGGCATTACGTTGCTTGGCTTGATGTCTCCATGCACGACACACGGCTCCGTATCCAGGTGCAGGTATGAAAGGGCCGAACCTACGCCAAGCTCTGTCTTGTACCTGATCAATAAATGAATATATTCAGAGCAGTTCATCAAGCATTTGCATGGAGTAGAGAGCCAGAGAGGAAAGTACAGTCCATGTATATATAGTACTATAGTGTACTTATACCGTTATACGTACCTAACCGGCCAAGTCAATGGATTCTCTAGGTTGTACAGATGAGTGTCCACATTGCCGTTCAGCATCAGCTCGTAAACAAGCATGAGATCATCTTGACCATGGTACCAGTCGATGAGCTGCACAAGGTTTCGGTGTCTAAGCCAGTTGATGATCCTCACCTCGGAGATGAACTCTTTCAAGCCCTGTTCATAACTCTTGGACACTCTCTTCACGGCGATGTGAAGTTTCATGTCATTCAAGAACCCCCGGCACACGGCCCCGAACCCTCCTTGTCCTAACTTCTTTTCACTGGAGAAGTTGTCGGTGGCGACGGCAAGCTCGTCGTATAAAAATCGCCTGGGTCCAGTGGTCCCTTGCTCGAGCTCTTGTTCCACGGGGATACCACGGAAGTAGTTTACAACTTGTCGTTCCACGGGGATATCACTCTTCATGACCTTGCCATTCCGCCTTTGCCAGCGACGCACAAGGAACCAAATCGACAGACTCAGGCAGAGCACGAACGCCACGGAGCTGGCAGACACGCCGACCACCAGCTGTAGTTTGCTACCTTTCTTTATCGGGCTGGGGAGAGGAGGTGCTCCTTCTGCATGGTATCTTATTTAATTTATTAGGGTTAATTAGGTGTGCACTTTCAGAAAGCTTACATTACCTTGTAACATATTCTCCCCGAAAGTGCACTACTACAGAAAGGCTAATAGTAGACGGCAAATCACAGACGGTTTTGTGAAACCGTCTGTAATGTAAACTATTACAGACGGTTTTAATTTGAAGGCCGTCTATGGTATTTGTGGCGGGAAAAAGGAGTATCACAGACGATTCTTACCGCTGAACCGTCTGTTATACTGGAATATCACAGACGATTTTTATTAAAAACCATCTGTGTTGTGTCAACTATCATAGCCGGTTGTTGTTAAGAACAGTCTGGGAATGTTCACAGACGGTTTTTCACAAGAACCGGCTGTGATGTCCCTTTGTCTGTCATATTCTAGATCAAAGGTTAATATATAAGTACACGTTGCTTCTAATAACTTAACTACAGAACTACTGAGACAAGAGATCACAAATTAAAGGCAAATTTATTAATTTCAATTAGAGGCAAATTTATTACAAAAGTCGCACAGGTAAAGAGTTTCCCAGATTGTATTCTTTTGGGCTTCGTACGCTTCTTCTTTGACTTGGGGACTTGGAGGATCAGCCGCTAAATTCTCGAACGCCGTTAAGATTGCCCTTGTCCTTAGCACTTCCTTCTCCAGCCTGGGCAAATGATCAGCAGCATCCATAATGTCGTAGAGGATAGCATGAAAAGATTCCTCGAATCGCCGTATTTGCTTGATCGGCAAGGCTATCCATCGCCTCTGAATGCGTGCGAGCTTCTTCCGCTTTGCACACATTGTGGAGAAGAACCAGGTGAGGGTGTTTCCCTTTCTTGAGCGGCGAGAGACGCCCGTCGACGCGGAGGATCAGTCAAGCCGACGGATGCAAGAAAGTCGAGGAAGGAGAGCAGTATGGAGTGCGGAGAAGCTGCTCTAGATGCAAATTGCTGGCCGCCTATGTAAGGTTCCGGCCGAACAATTCTTGATGAACAGATGAGAGGAAGGAGATGATCACAAGAACAGTAGAAGCTATGTTGTATTGTATATTGTATTGTACGTACGTAGAAGAGACCTGGATTAGGAGCGCATATTTAACCTTTAGCACAGACTGTTCGTATACCCAAACATTAATGATATAGACGCTTCGTATAACGATCGAGAGACGTTAATTAGATGATCGAAACACGAAGCATTTTGGCAATGGAAACACGCACGAAGCGTTGTGGTATGAAGCTTATCACAGACGGTTTTTATAAAAAAACCGTCTGTGATATTATTTATCACAAACGGTTTTAATAAAAAATCGTCTGTGATAAGCTGGTTATCACAGACGGTTTTTAGTTAAAAACCATCTATGATAATGACTAAGGCATTTATTACGCTACTCAGACCGCATCTGTCTTCATTTCGATCCAGATCTAGCCACTGCTGCGCACTTTTTCACTCGGGAGGAAGCTAGGCGATTTCAGGCCAGTTAATTTGGTGGGAAGAGGCAGAGATTGAGCTTTGAATTAAGATTTAGACTTTCCTGGTTGCTGTAGATATGGTTAGTAATGAAATTTATTTTTTCTTTAATTGCATTACAATTTAGGTCTAAGTAATCCATGAGTGGTTATTGAAGATGGTTAATTTGCAAAATTGTTGGTTATATAATAGCTGTTGTGTTTCTAATATGAATTGAGCTAGCAAATTAAGTCTCAATATAATAAATGTGGCCGGTATAATCTAGATTTTAATACTAAGTTGTTATATATGTACGTAACGTAGGACCGAAGCTGGATGTATGCCGCGAGCCATGTGAGTGAAGAGTACATTAATGGCGTTTGTGCTTTTATAAGAGCTGCCGAGGAGGATATGTTGAATAAGGGGGTGGAATATATGTGCTGTCCATGCACTGACTGCGAGAATTTGAAGATGTTTAAGAACCGAGGGCAAATTGAATCGCACTTGATTCGGAGGGGTTTCAAAAAGGATTATACGTGTTGGACCAGTCGTGGCGAAGTGAATGATCATATGCGGCCGGATGACATCGCCGGCGAAGTGAATGATATGCCCCCGGATGACACCGCCGGTGAACTGAATGACATGCCGCCGGCTGATGTCGATTGTGGCTCGGATTCGGATAGGTTGCACGATGATAATCTGGATCAGATGCTTCGCGATGTAGAAGAGAACTATGATGAGAGAGAGTATGTTAAATTCCATGGCTTGATGGAGGACTCGGAGAAACCTTTGTACACGGGCTGCAAGTACACGAGGTTGTCGGCCGTGCTTGAACTGTTGAAATTGAAGGCAAGCAACGGTTGGTCCGACAAGAGTTTCACGGCGCTGCTAGGTCTTTTAGCGGACATGCTTCCGGAGGGAAATGAGTTGCCTAAAACCACGTATAAAGCCAAGAAGGTTCTTTGTCCGTTGGGAATGGAAGTAGAAAGAATACATGCATGCCCGAACGACTGTATCCTCTACCGTAAAGAGTATGCAAACATGCATGTATGTCCGGTGTGCAACGCATCCCGATACAAACGTAACAATCAATCAGATGATGGCGAGGGAACAGAGGCGAAGAAAGTACCTCCTGCTAAGGTGGCATGGTATTTTCCTATAATTCCCCGTTTGAAAAGGTTTTTTGCAAATCCAAAGGAGGCAAAACTGCTGCGTTGGCACTCGGAGGAGCGCAAGAAGGATGGAATGATAAGACAACTTGCTGATTCCACGCAGTGGAGAAACATCGATAGGAGTTTTGCAGAGTTCGGTGCAGAACCAAGGAATATAAGGTTTGGACTGAGTACAGATGGAATGAATCCTTTTAGTAGCATGAGCAGCCGACATAGCACATGGCCCGTGACTCTCTGCATCTATAACCTTCCTCCTTGGTTGTGTATGAAGCGAAAGTACATTTTGCTATCGATACTTATCCAAGGGCCAAAACAACCTGGGAATGATATCGATGTGTTCCTAGCACCGTTGGTGGAAGATCTAAAAGTACTATGGAACGAAGGGGTACAGGTATGGGATGCATACAAACGAGAGAACTTCACTCTGCGCTCCTTATTGTTCTGCACCATAAATGATTATCCTGCACTTGGTAACCTATCGGGCCATAGTACAAAAGGTGCCAAAGCTTGTACTCACTGTTTAGATGGTACCGAGAGTGTGTGGCTGAGACACTCACGCAAAACCGTCTACATGCGTCACCGCCGGTTCCTTCGGAGGGCTCACCCATACCGCAAGATGAAGAAACAATTTGACGGAGAGAAGGAAGACGGTTCAGCTCCAAGGCATTTAAGGGGACACGAGGTTTATGATATGGTTAAGGATTTAGATGTTGTCCTCGGAAAGGGACGTAAATTGAGGGCTTATGAGAAGAACACCTGGAAGAAGAGATCAATATTTTGGGACTTACCTTATTGGGAGTACCTAGATGTTCGGCACTGCATCGACGTCATGCATGTAGAAAAGAATGTGTGCGACAGCTTGATTGGTCTCTTACTGAACATCCGTGATAAAACAAAGGACGGCGTCAATGCACGGCTTGACTTGGCTGATATGGACATCAGGCCTGAGTTAGCCACCGACACGCACTGATAATGGACGAACGTACCTTCCTCCTGCGTGTTACACTCTGTCCAAGGCTGAGAAAACAGAACTGTGCCAGTGCTTGCATGGTGTCAAAGTTCCGTCTGGTTACTCCGGCAACGTGAAGAAACTTGTTTCGATGCAAGATTTGAAGTTAAATGGCATGAAGTCTCGTGATTGTCATGTGCTGATGACACAGATGCACCGTATTGCAATTAGAAATATTTTGCCGATCAAAGTCCGAGAGACAATCATGAGGCTATGTTATTTCTTTAACACAATTGCTCGAAAGGTCATCGATCCCGGGACTAGATGCTCTGCAGACGAGGTGGTGATGACTCTATGTCACCTTGAAATGTATTTCCTCCTTCGCTTTTTCGATATCATGGTCCATCTCATTGTTCACGCGTGTGGGAGATAAAAATGTGCGGGCCCGTATTCCTCGTAGCATGTACCCATTTGAGAGGTTCATGGGAATTCTCAAGTCCCACGTGCGGAATCGTTCTCGGCGGAGGGCAGCATCGTCGAAGGTTATGCAAGCGAAGAGGTCATTGAGTTTTATGTCGATTATATGGCTCAGATTCAACCGATAGGTGTCCCTCAATCTCGTCATGAGGGGAGGCTGAAGGGTCTCGGAACTATCGGAAGGAAAGCAATCACTCCAGATATGGACACGTGTACTCAAGCCCATTTCACGGTGTTGCGACTGAAGTGGCCCCTTATGTGGACCAGCACAAGGATGTGCTTCGGCAACAGAATCCGGAGCGGTCGGATGTTTGGATCGTGAGGCAACACAACCGTGGGTTCAACCAATGGTTGAAGGAGCAAATCGCTAGGAGCTCGCCGAGTGAGACGCTGACATGGTTGGCAAAAGGGCCGACATTTACAGTTGTGACATGGCAAGGATATGACATAAATGGGTACACATTCTATACGCATCTCGTGATATCAAGAGCACTAACCGAACAGCGGTGTCCGCATAGATGCATTCAGATCGATGGGTCGAGAAACTCGTACTATGGCTTCATAGAAGAGATTTGGGAGCTCGACTATGTGGTTTTCAAGATCCCCTTATTTCGCCGCCGTTGGGTGCATCTCCACAGTGAAGGTTGACAAGTGCAGTGTCATGACCGTGGACCTCCAACGTGTCGGTACAAAGATGAACCATTCGCACTGTCAATCAAGTTGTTCAAGTTTTCTATGTAACCGACCCGCAAATAAGAAACGCCATGTAGTTCTTCATGGAAAAAGGAGAATTGTCGGAGTGGAGAATGTAGTGGACGAGGAGGAATACAATCAATTTGACGAGTTACCTCCTTTTGGAAATGGCATAAGGGTCGACGATGAACAACGTGATGAAACTAGTTACGTACGCATTGATCATGATGAAGGGCTAATTTTTAAAGGAAATAAGCAAGTACAATAAGAATGTATATGTGAAAATATGTGACAATTTTGAGATGTATATGTGAAAATGTGTGATGTAGTCAATTTTGAGATGTATATGTGAAAATGTGTGATGTAGTCAATTTTGAGATGTATATGTGAAAATGTATATTGTAGCTGGTTGGTGTTGTATATGAATACAGCTGTTTGGTGGTTGATATGAATGCAGCTGTGTAGTTATTGGTGTTGCCTTAATTGCAACAGTCGGCATAGGCTTATCACAGACGGTTCTAAGTTTAGAACCGTCTGTGATAATCACCCTACATATACCCTCTCGCTAGGGTTTTTTGTGTGCGCTGCAGTTATTCGATTAGATCTAAATCCCGAGCCCGTCGTCCCTGGACGAAGACGTCGCCGCAGCCTCCTCCTCCTCCGTCGCCGCCTCCCCGAGCCCGTCGCCTCCTCCTCCTCCGTCGCCGCCTCCCCGAGCCCGTCGCCTCCTCCTCCTCCGTTGCCGCCGCCTCCTCCTGCGTCGCCGCCTCCTCCTCCTCCGTCGTCGTCGCCGCCTCCTCCTCCTTCGTCGTCGTCATCGCCACCTCCTCCTGCGTCACCGCCTCCTCCTCCTGCGTCGCCGCCGCCTCCTCCTCCGTCGCCGCCTCCTCCTCCTCCGTCGTCGTCGCCTCCTCCTCCGTCCCTAAGGTCACCAAAACCCTAAGGTCATCAAATCCCTCCCCGAGCTTCATGCTTACTGTTAGTGTTTAGGGTTGATGCTTGATGCTTGGTACATATTTAGGTTGATGCTTCATGCTTCTTTGTTAGTGTTTAGGTTGATGCTTGATGCTTGGTACATATTACATTGGTACATTGTTTACTGCAGTAGCTTAGTTTAGTTTGCTATTTGGTACATACTACATTGGTACATTGTTTACTGCAGTTGCTTAGTTTACATTGGTACATATTACATTGCTTGTTGTGTTAGTATATAGTATATAGTATATAGTATAGGCACATAACCCCTCTCTGCCCACATCACCCTCCCTTCTCCCCTTCCTCTACTCCTCTCCTCTCTTCCTAACATTGAGTGCACAAATTTGAGAGCTTGCTTCTCCTCTCTTCCCTTCTCCCCCTCACTTTTCTTGCTTCCTCATCTTATCATGTGCAACCCTACAATTTGAGAGCACAAATTAACCAATCAAGGAAGAGTATATGATCAAAGGGCATGAAGCAAGTAACACATTCTAGTGTATCCGGATAAAGAAATCTTGTGATTATTGCAAAAGATACATTGTGTCGTCAGGCTCATGATTGCCAATTCGAAGCATAGCATAGCATCCGAGGCCTGCAGCTGTGTCTTGAAGAATGCCAAGAGCTGGTCATCAGATGTGGCATTCCTCAAACTATAAATTATGAATCTTATTCTCATAACCCATCTAAAGGCCAGCTCTTGGCATTCCTCAAGACACAGCAGCAGGCCTCGGATGTGCCTCGGATGCTATGCTATGCTTCGAATTGGCAGTCATGTGCATGACGAAACAGTTAATCTTTCCACCTAAATGCTCCATGTATCTAGCCAAAAAACAGCAAATGAAGCAAGTGACATACTCTAGTGTTCCCGTTCAATGAACCGGATACACTAGTTTGTGTCATTTGCTTCATAGACCTTTGTGTAGGGACTTTGCTATTTGGTTTATAGTATTAGCAACTAAAGTAGGTGCTAGGATAGGCACATCACCCTTGTAGTAATAGTATTACAAAATGCAAGGCAATTTTAGTATAAAAGTTCAAAAAAAAAGAAATTCCCAGATTCTTCGGTGAGCAGCCGACTTCTTGAGGCGACTATCTATCTGCTTCTTCCCTCCTTCTCTTCATCTCGGTCACGGATCACGTGCGCGAGCGATGATTCGCTTAGATGAATCATCGCTCATCGCGCACGTGATCCGAGACCGAGATGAAGAGAAGGAGTGGAAGAAGCGATGGATAGTCGCCATCAAGAAGTCGGCCGCCACCAAGAATCTGAATGTCTTTTTTTGCACTTTGTAATACAATTGCCTTGAATTTTGCGGAAAAAGAAGGACTTGATACATTGGTACATTGGTAAGATAGGCACATCACCCCTCTCTATGTCCATATCACCCCTCCCTTCTCCCCTCCTCTACTCCTCTCTTGTCTTGCAATTCAATATGATCACTTTCTCATCTTATCTTAATAGACCCACAAAATGAGCAACATGTTACCCGCGCATTCTTCAACATCATCGCCAGAGGCGTCCGCTCCAACATCAAGACGCCAAGGAAGAAGGCTATCAAAGAAGCCTGAGGGCCGACAGATCATCACAGCGGTGAATGCATCCGGGTCCCTATCCTTCCTCAAAAGCAGAACGATTCGAACCATGGTCGGAGTAGTTGCACGAGAACGAATTGAGATCACATACAATTCGTGGAAGAACGTGCCTGACACTCGGAAACGTGAGCTGTGGACCAAAATTTTGGTATCGTTCGAGTTCCCAGAAGAACACTTGGACGCTGTGCAACAACAAACCTACAAAGCGGCGTGCAAAGCATGGAAGAACTTCAAGAGCATGCTTGTCAGGAAATACGTGGAGACGGACGAAACGCCTGTTCATAAATACCCATTCCTGGAACCACAGTGGGAAGAGTTCAAGGCGATGAAAACAACCGAAGATTTCAAAAGTACAAGTGTGGTGCACAAGGCCCTCCAAGCAAATAATACACACCCTCACAGTCTTGGCACAGCTGGGTATGCGGGTAAAATCCCGCAGTGGAGGAAGGAGGATGAGCCGGCAATGCACAGACATCGCCCGCCGCTTTCAATATCCCGGATGACCGTGCTCGAAATTGGATTAGAGCAAGGTCATCTACAACGACATCGGGGCGCCACGCCAAACCCCGCAGACCAGCAAGTGACCGAGCACCGTAAGATATCGATCGAACTACGTAGCTTGTAATTACTCCACAACTTCGCATTTAATTGAAATGACATGTCGTACTCTTGCAGAAGAGCCGAGTTTTCAATCTACCCGGATCATTCCAGGGAACAAGGGAGAATGATATGCTCTCCGTGGCCCTGGAAACAAGGAGCACCCGGGCCGTACGAGAGGCCTTGGGCTTTACGTTCCTTGGAAACATGGTTTTCAAGATGACTCCGACATGTATCGGCGCAGGAAGAGAAACAAAGCCGAGCGTGACGCACAGCTACGAGAAGAGATCAAGGCATCTCTTAGAGAGAGATACTGGATTCGCCGGCTGATGTAATCAGAGATGAGGTACGGAACAGATGTAAAGTCGCAGCCACCGCCGCGCTCTGTGCTAGCCAGCCCGCCCAACCGTCCGAGTAGCTGCGCGTCGAATCCGACGCAATCCCAGGCCAAATTTCCTGTGGACGACATCCTGGTAATAATTATTACCTCTCGAATGCTTGCTCCATTGGTAGGCCTATTCGAGTAGCTAATTTTGTATCGTTATGTAGGAGCCTACGGTGCGTGCTCCAAGTGAGATATGACTCCATTCCTTGTACGCTTGGGGCCGCATATTCGTGCGGTATCGGGGCCATGGTGCACGGTCAAGCTTTAGCGCCAGGCTTCACAAAAGTTAATGTGGATGGTGTGTATGTCAATTTTGAGGTGGTCCCGCTACCGAAGCCCCCCAACGATGAGATCGTGACTCTAGGACAGGCCATTGGAACATTCATCCAGTGGCCCAAAAGCGACATCTCCCTGGAGGCTTCTTCACCGGTGGCAGGACCAGAGCAACTTGCACTGGTGCCATCTCCATTACAAGACCAGTCGGTTCCACCACCGGATACTACACCGGTGCTATCTCCACGGGCCCTATTCTCGCCAGAGCAACTTGCACCGCTGCTACCTTCAAAGTCGACTTCCGTAAAGTCGACCTATAGCCGAGGCAGTAAGACCAGCAAGGGCAAAGCAAAGAAGACCAATGATGATATTCCGTACCACCCTTTGGCCCGCAAATTCGTGCTTGGCGAGCCGTTGCTCGAGCAAAAAGACCTCCAAAAGCTACCACATAATTGCATGCAATTGCACACGTGGTATACGCAGCAGTCCATTAAGCTAGAGGGAGAACGGACTTCAAGTATCACTGTCAAATTCACCAAGGAAGATTTACACCACAATCTTCAAGAGTGTATGTTCGTGGTCGCCTTTGAGGATTTATTCGATCTGTTCACGCCAACGCTCTTGACGTCTCAATCATTCGATGCTGGACGCCGTAAGTGTGTACAATCACGCCTCGTTAATGTCATACCGATAAATGCCATATCTAATTTTTTCTTTCGTGTATATATATAGACACATGCTGATTAAAGCTAGATTATCCAACTCATCACCTGGTTTCTTGGACCCACAATTGGTCGCCAAGGATACCATCGACCAGAGACACCCTCGCCGAGAGGTACATTGCATCGATCGCTGGGTTGCATAATAAGGACTATGTACTTATGCCCTTCAATCGTAACTTTCATTGATTTTAATAGTAATTGTACCAAAATGGAACAAGGTATATTACCTTGATTCCCTAAGTAAGAATAAAATGGACTTCACAGCTTGTCACCAAGTAATCGATAGGTAAGCACATATTCCCCATACATATCTACATTGTACTATTTCTTTCCTTCCGAATGATTAAGGTTAACTTTTCGAATTACGAGGGCGCTCGCGATGTACATTGAAAAGGAGGTGACTCGCCGCGCCAAAGGCTCACGACACATGTTCGAGATTTTAAGGTATTCGCTATTTCACATTAATTAATCCTATGCAACAGCTTGGTACTAATGCCTCTTGAACTAACACATTCCATTTTTGCAAGTGCCACCAAGCAGCAATGGCAACACATGTGGATACTACGTTTGCCATCATATGGAACTACTCCTCGACTCCTCGAGGCTCACCAATCGCAAGGTTTGTCACTCTTCCCATAATTACTTCATACTTATCACGTTACATATATATGCACATTGATATTCCTATCGACAGTCGTGTCCATCCCGTCAACCGCATTGAAACAATCGATTTTGGAGGGATTCAAGGAGAGTTGGCGTATTTTTGTCGACTCAAGTCATAAAGCCAGAGGACGGTTCCATCGCGCACCATGATTTCTTATTGGTCTTATCACTAAGTGTAAATGCAGTGTAGATCTTTTCTAACTGTGCATTTGTTAATGGATATTTCATTTCAATTCAATTAATCGATTTGCGAAATGGATGCATGCTTTATGTTTGTGAAATGAAGTGCCATGTCAATTGGATGTTTTATGTCTGTGAAATGTATCTGAAAGCAAATGAGATGTGTGAATTGTATGTTTTTTGTCTGTGATTATCTGCTTGTTTCAGAGGGCATGGCTAGCATTCCTGAGGCTAGCCAATAAGAGAAATATATGTATGGGTCAAGGGAATATCATAGACGATTTTTACTCAAGAACCGTCTGTGATAGCTGATAATCACAGACGGTTTTTACTCAAAAACCGTCTGTGATAATCAGCTATCACAGACGGTTTTTGAGTAAAAACCGTCTATGATAGCCCATAATCACAGACGGTTCGAAAACCGTCTGTGATGACCTTTTCTGTAGTAGTGGTGCACAATATCTTTTTAATGGAGAGATACTAGTATCTCCTGTATCTCTCAAAGATGGTAAAAATTCTAATGTATAGATTACATGGAAGGGAAAGAAGACATCTGCGCACGCACACAAACCTGGTGGCAGGGTGATGCCGAGGTTTTTGCCGACCTTGTATGCCACGTAGCAGCTGTACCCTTGACAGTACCATAGGTGTTGTTAGGGTGAAACCTCGATAGCTCTCCAACGAATCCTGTAAGGCACCTGCTGCACTCGTTGGTGTTCAGGTCCCTCGTGCACCGTGCCAGCCTGTACATAACCTGCAAGTAGCCTCGCGAGTTCGTGTACTGTCGGGTGCTGTTGGCGATCCGCAGGGGCGAGACGGCGGCTTCCATAGCGAGCTGGTCCATTAGCTTCGACCGCGCGTCCCTTATGTTGATCATGTCGTCGTCGTCGTAGGAGACAGCCCACACATAGAAAGAAACGGTGAGGTCAGCGACAGAGAAGAAGGGCTCGTTCGAGTATCGGAGGAGGCAGGCGTCGTAGTTGGCGAGCACCGCCCGCCTGCACGGCGCACCTCCCTTATCCGCGGCGCTCTAGTGAGGTAGTCCCGCATCGCCGCTTTGAGGTCGGCGTAGCACATGATGAGGCCGAATACTTGGTCAGCGGAGAGCCGTGCGTGTCGTTGTAGAACCGTGATTTACTCGCGCCGTGGACAGCCGGAGAGTACACTACTACAGAAAAGGTCATCACAGACGGTTCGAAAACGTCATCACAGACGGTTTTGTG
The DNA here is from genome assembly GCA_036346575.1 of Dendrocalamus sinicus. Lineage (NCBI taxonomy): Eukaryota > Viridiplantae > Streptophyta > Magnoliopsida > Poales > Poaceae > Dendrocalamus > Dendrocalamus sinicus. The sequence continues at coordinate 25,049,019 of CM070650.1, forward strand.
AACCGTCTGAATTTAGGGGTCACTAATGATACGAGGTCATCACAAACGGCTTTCGAACCGTCTGTGGTGCAAATATCACAGACGGTTTTTAACTAAAAACCGTCTGTGATAGCTGATAATTACAGACATTTTTTAGTTAAAAACCGTATGTGATATTCTTTTCTACCCCTAAATATATTCCTGTTTATTGGCTAGCCTCAGGAAATGCTAGCCATGCCCTCTGAAACAAGCAGATGAACAAGTATATGTATACATACAATTCACATCTCAATTCATTTGACAAACATAAAACATCCAATTCACATCACATTTCATTTCACAAACATAAGGTATCCATTTCGCAAATTAATTAATTGAAATGAAGTAAAATATCCATTAACAAATTCACAATTACAAAAGATCTACATTGCATTTGCACTTAGATGGTAACATTGCATTTTTTATTGCTCTATCACACTGGAATCGAGGTTTCGCGAAAGGAATAGATCCATAATCAACGAACTTACCAGGCTGCACAAGCTATACTTGGATGGTGCATGATTGCCATTCAAGTATTGCTTGTGCAGCTGACAAGTTCGTTGATTATGGATCCGTTCCTTTCGCGAGACCTCGATTCTGGAGTGATAAGAGCAATAAAAAATTATGGTGCGCAGTGAAACTCTCCTTATGACTTTAGCCACTAAAAAGTACGCTATCTCTGCTCGAATTCTTGAAATGTCGGGTTGTTTCAATGTAGTTGATGGGATGGACACAGCCTGTCGATAGGAATATCAATGTGCGTATATATATATATGTAACATGATAAGTATGAAGTAATTATGGGAAGATTGGCAAACCTTGGAATTGGTGATCCTCGAGGAATCGAGGAGTAGTTCCATATGGTGGCAAACGTAGAAGCCACATGTGTTGCCCGGCGGCTGCTGGTGGCACTGCAAAAAGTGGAATGTGTTAATTCAAGAGGCATTGCTACCAACTGTTGCATAGGATTAATTACTGTGTAATAGCAAATACCTTAAAAATCTCGAGCATGTGTCAGGCCTTTGGCCCCTTGCATCGAGACACCTCCCTTTGCAACGTACATCGCAAATGCCCTACGTGATTTGAAAAAGTTAACCTTAGTCATTCGGAAGGAAAGAAAGAGTACAATATAGGTATGTATGGAGAAAATGTACTTACCTATCGATTACTTGGCTGACAACTGTATAGTCTGTTTTATTCTTACTTAGGGAATCAAGGTAATATATCTTGTTCCATTTTGGTACAATTACTATTAAAATCCAATGATAGTTCTGATTGAAGGGCATAAGTACATAGTCCTTATTGCGGTAAGCCAGCAGTCCTACTGCAATATACCTCTCGATGAAGGGTGTATCCTCGTCGATGGTATACTTGGCGACCAAGTGTGGGTCCAAGAAACCAACCGATGATGATTAGGATGATCTAGCTTTAGTCAGCATGTGTCTATATATATACACAGGATAGCAACAAATTATATATGACATTTATCGGTATGACATGAACGGAGATTGTGATTGTACACACTTACAGCGTCCAGCATCGAATGAGTGAGACGTCGAGAGCGTTGAGCGTGAAAAGATCGAATAAATCCTCAAAGGTGACCACGAAGACACCTTCATGCATAGCGTGTTGTAAATGCTCCAGCGTGAATTTGACAGTGATACTTGAGCTCCGTTCTCGCTCTGGCTTATTGGACTGTTCCACATACCACTTGTGCAATTGTAGGCAACTATATGCTAAGGGTTGGAGGCCTTTTTGCTCGAGCAACGGCTGGCCAAGCACGAATTTGCGGGTCAATGGCAGGTACGGGATATCATCATTGGTCTTCTTTGCTTTGCCCTTGCTACCTGGGCTGTAGGTCGACTTTAAAGGTAGCTCCGGTGGTGGAAGTTGCTGCACCGGGAATAGCGCCCATGAACATGACACCGGAGATGGCACCAGTGCATGTAGCTGATCTGGTTTAGGTTGCCCTTGTGGAGATGGCACCAGTGCATGTAGCTGATCTGCCACCGGTGAAGAAGCCTCAAGGCAGATATCGCTTTTGGGCCACTGGATAAAGGATCCAATGGTTTGCCCTAGAGTCACGAGCTCGTCGTTGGTAGGCTTCGGTAGCGGGACAACCTCGAAATTGGCGTGTACACCATCTACTGACACTTTTCTGAAGCCTGGCGCTAAAGCTTGACCGTGCAGCTTGACCCCTTGAGGAGACGGATAAGCCATGCCCCAAGCAGCGCACAAAGCAACGGAGGCATATCTTACTTGGAGCTTGCACTTCGTATGCTCCTACATAACGATACAAAATTAGGCTCCTACATAACGATACATAATGGAGGCATATTGTCACCACCTCGTCCTGCAGAGCATCTAGTCCTTCGGGATCGATGACCTTGTAAGCAATTGTGTTAAAGAAATAACATAGCCTCATGATTGTCTCTCGGACTTTGATCGGCAAAATATTTCTAATTGCAATAGGGAGCATCTGTGTCATCAGCACATGACAATCATGAGACTTCATGCCATTTAACTTCAAATCTTGCATCGAAATAAGTTTCTTCACGATGACCTTGTAACCAGACGGAACTTTGACACCATGCAAGCATTGTCACAGTTCTGTTTTCTCGGCCTTGGACAGAGTGTAACACGCAGGGGAAAGGTACGTTCGTCCATTATCTGTTATTGTCGGTGCTAACTTAGGCCTGATGTCCATATCATCCAAGTCAAGTCGTGTGTTAACGCCGTCCTTTGTTTATCACGAATGTTCAGTAAGAGACCAATCAAGCTGTTACATATATTCTTTTCTACGTGCATGATGTCGATGCAGTGTCGAACATCTAGATACTCCCAATAAGGTAAGTCCCAAAATATTGATCTCTTCTTCCAGGTGTTCTTCTCATGAGCCCTCAATTTACGTCCCTTTCCGAGGACAAAATCTAAATCCTTAACCATATCATAAACCTCGTGTCCCCTTAAATGCCTTGGAGCTAAACTATCTTTCTTCTCTCCGTCAAATTGTTTCTGCATCTTGCGGTATGGGTGAGCCCTCCGAAGGAATCGGCGGTGATGCATGTAGACAGTTTTGCGTGAGTGTTTCAGCCACACACTCGGTACCATCTAAACAGTGGGTACAAGCTTTGGCACCTTTTGTACTCTGGCCTAATAGGTTAGTAAGGGCAGGATAATCATTTATGGTGCAGAACAATAAGGAGCGTAAAGTGAAGTTCTCTCGTTTGTATACATCCCATACCTGTACCCCTTCGTTCCATAGTACTTTTAAATCTTCCACCAACGGTGCTAGGTACACATCGATATCATTTTCAGGTTGTTTTGGCCCTTGGATAAGTATCGACAGCAAAATATACTTTCGCTTTATACACAACCAAGGAGGAAGGTTATAGATGCAGAGAGTCACGGGCCATGTGCTATGTCGGCTGCTCATGCTACTGAAAGGATTCATTCCATCTGTACTCAGTCCAAACCTTATATTCTTTGGTATGCACCGAAGTCTGCAAAACTCCTATCGATGTTTCTCCACTGGGTGGAATCAGTAAGGTGTCTTAGCATTCCATCCTTCTTATGCTCCTCCGAGTGCCAACGCAGCAGTTTTGCCTCCTTTGGATTTGCAAAAAACCTTTTCAAACGGGGAATTATAGGAAAATACCATGCCACCTCAGCAGGAGGTCCTTTCTTCGCCTTTGTTCCCTCGCCGTCATCTGATTGATTGTTACGTTTGTATCGGGATACGTTGCACACCGGACATACATGCATATTTGCATACTTTTTACGGTACCGGATACAGTCATTCGGATATGCATGTATTCTTTCTACTTCCATTCCCAACGGACAAAGAACCTTCTTGGCTTTATACGTGGTTTTAGGCAACTCATTTCCCTCCGGAAGTATGTCCGCTAAAAGACCTAGCAGCATCGTGAAACTCTTATCGGACCAACCATTGCTTGCCTTCAATTTCAACAGTTCAAGCACGGCCGACAACCTCGTGTACTTTGACCTGCAGCACGTGAACAAAGGTTTCTCCGAGTTCTCCATCAAGCCCCGGAATTTAACATACTCTCTCTCATCATAGTTCTCTTCTACATCGCGAAGCATCTGATCCAGATTGTCATCGTGCAACCTATCTGAATCCGAGTCACAATCGACATCATCCGGCGGCATGTCATTCACTTCACCGACGATGTCATCTGGCGACATATCATTCACTTCATCGGTGATGTCATCCGGCGGCATATGATCATTAACTTCGCCATGACTGGTCCAACACGTATAACCCTTTTTAAAACCCCTCCAAATCAAGTGCACTTCAATTTGCCCTCGGTTCTTGAACATCTTTAAATTCTCACAGTCAGTGCATGGACAGTACATATATTCCACCCCTTTATTCAGCATATCCTCCTCGGCAGCTCTTGCAAAAGCAAACATGCCATTAATATACTCTTCACTCACACGGCTCGCGGCATACATCCAGCTTCGGTCGTATGTTATGTATATATATAACAACTTAGTATTAAAAATTAAATTATTTAATTATTACTACATATATATATACCACATGCATTCAGGCTTTGCTAGCTTAATTCATATTAAAAACACAACAGCTATTATATAACCAACAATTTTGCAAACCATCTTCAATAACACTCACTAATTATTTACATCTAAATTGTAATGCAAAGAAAAATAAATTTCATTACTAACTATATCTAGAGCAATCAGGAAAGTATGAATCTTCAAAGCTCAATCTCTGCATTCTCCCAACAAATTAATTGGCCTGAAATCGCCTAGTTTGCCTCCTGAGCGAAAGAGTGAAAGTACCGGCTAGATCTGAATCGAAATGAAGACAGATGCATACCTGGACAGTTGGGTGAACTTGTTCAGGTACTCGGAAACACTGAGGTTTCCCTGCTGCAGTTGGTAGAATTCTCTCTTCTTCATTTCCATTATCCCAAAGAGGGATATGGGCAATCTGGAAAGCTTCACAAACTCCTCCCAAGTGATGGCTTGTGCATTTTGATGGGCGGCGCGTAATTCTCCCACCAATTAGCAGCAATTCCTTGAGTGATGAGCAGCGACAACACCTTTTCATTATCGTTGCAATCGAGCTAGGACCAATTTTCTTTCCACATCCTTTATCCAATCATTCGCCTCCAAGGGATCCACCGATCCAGAAAAGTGGGAGGCCTTGTCCTCATGAATTCCCCAATCTAGACCGAGGTGCTCGGTTGGGTGCTCTGGCCGGCACTTGGTTCTCGCGAGAGCTTGAAGTAATCGCAGCTGCATAGCCATCATTTGCTCCAAGTTGGGGGCCTGAGCGGGAGGTGGTGGAATGTTGTCCTCCGGTGGTTGTTGGCGCCACGGCCTGCTGTGGTTGCTCCTCGTGTTCACCATCCGGCGGTTTAGGTTAGCGTAAGGTAAGAAGGAAATAGCAAAGGTAAGAGATTAGGGAACTAAACCACATCCCAAGCCAACACACAAGAAAGAACTAGCAACCACTTAGGGAAACTTTTATTAAAATCAAGATAACTCCAAGGATGGCTGTACCACAAGTGCGCATAGGTTCTGCATACCCATCTAGCACACCAAAACATAACAATAAGCGTTCTAAGGACGCGACATTTTATTTGGGTACTACGGACTCAAAAGACTACTAATCCTCTCCAAAGACGCGCCTCGTGGTCTTCTTCCGGTCCTCTTCGATCCTCCTCCGGTCTTCTGGCGCTCTCTCACGTGGTGACGTGAATACCACACTCGGCCGAGGCACGATTACGATCGAGGCAATGACCGAGAACGGAAGGAGAAGGCTTGCGCTTCTTGAGAGTAATGACAGTGGCGGATCGGGCGCGCGCACCTTCTTGCGTCCGCCATCCCGATGCGAGTCCCGAGTCGAGCCGTGCCGGGTTGTTGGGGATGACACCGTACTCGAGAAGACGGCGTGTAGTCAACTACGGGTGAAGACGGCGTGTAGTTAGTCGCGCCCCGAGACGCCCCAGCTCAAACTCACCGCTCGCTCGAGAAGCTGTGCGCGGTGTGTCCGAATGCTTTGGTAGCCGGAGGTGAGAAGCATCCGTTGTCCAATCTCCTCCCGAGCTCTAGCATAAGTGACGCCATTGCAGGGGTGAGCTGCACTGATGTGACAATCGAGGATCGCCACCGGAATATCAAAGGGATCCGATACCTCTGCCTGGCGAGGTTGATGAAGAAGCAAAGGGGGACTGATGTACAAGCATCTTTGTGCAGTGGCACAACTCGTCAATGGCGAGGCGTGCTGCGCCCCGACAGCGTCGAAACAATGGGACCGAGGGTGCTTGATGGGGTAGGTGTGGGACTTGAATTCTCTTCCCGTGCATACAGAATACCTCCATCGCCCAAGAGTCTCGATCCAGATCCGCGTCTTCCGACCCAAGATGGGCGGCCGACGGTACTCGGACATCGCATCACCGCCGGAGAAGGCTAGCGAATGCTCCAAAGATCCTCTCCATGTGAGTAGTAGTCCCACTGGGCAATGGAGGATGAACCACCATCTACAAAGTTGAGAGGAAGAAAAGATTAGTAAAAGTTTTAACAAATGGAGTTGGAGACAAGAACAAGATTCTAAGTAGGAAGAGAGTAGAAGCAAAGAAGCTTACACATTTTTAATATACTCTTTTATAAACATAAGTCCTTATGGTTTGCCATTCCTAATCTAGGTCACGCCCTACCACAAATTGGCTCGATACCATCTCTGCTGGCCCCTGATTTCGAACCCGACCCTCTGTATTACAAAGACTAGTCCCAGATCAAAGCTAGTGCACACAACAAACAGTAATGGAAAACATCACCACCAACGATTTATTACAATAAATAAGAGTATCACCACCGGTCTCATTATTACAAGGGAGGTTTAAGACCTCGCACAATCAAACACAATGAAGCAAATAAAACTCGAGGATCGACCCATCACCCGCCACGTGCAATTGATCGGGAAGCGCGACCTAGTCCTCCGGAAGAATCCATCACACCACAAGCGAAGCAAGAGTCGTAGTCACCTTCTTGAGCTTCAACTTCCTCCGAGATTTTATTTTTAAGTGTAGCATGTGAGTACATAAAGTACTCCGCAAGTCTTGGGAAAATGCATAGATGCAAGGCTTAACAAAGGAAGGCCATATGGTTCTTTTGCACAAAGCAATATTTAAAATCTCCATTACTACTAATTATTTTCAAGGCATCACTTTAATGAAGTAAATGTTTTAACAGAATTAACTTTCTAGTGAAGGTTCCAACTACTAACACTAGCTAACCAATTACCATTGGTCAAATTTTAAACTTCGGTTCCATCCACCCTCTCTGCTCCATCCGCCAGATTCCTTCCGAGAGTTCCTCCACCTCGGAATACAAAACTTTTGATTTTAAAACAAAACCAGAAATCTACCATGTGAATGCATTCCTTGCCCGCCCTTGACCGTGGGCACGGCTATTCGAATAGTTTTACACTCTGCAGAGGTTGTACAACTTTACCCACAAGAGATAAATTATCTTAATAGTCAACATGCTTCCTTTGGCATGAGACCCGATAAAACATCACAAAGCCTTTCACCTACTCCAAGATAGCTAGAGACCACCCACGAGGTTTCACCGCAGAAGGGTTAAATCCGCCCAATCAAGCCCTCTTGCGCCATATGAGTACAAGAACCCTGTCCCTCACTATGAGTAACCAAGACGCTCGGCACTCAATACACCACTGGTGATATCTAAACTACACCTTTATAGGTTAGTTAGCTAGGTCGCACCCATATAGACTTGTGGTTGTACTTAATGCTCGCTTTGGACAAACACAAGCGTCGGTCCTTAATTGACTAGGTGGAACATACACTTAACAAGTTCTCGTGCTTCTCGCACCAACCCAAACAGCCATCCACCCTAATCTAAACCAACTTTCACATTTTTATTTTATTTTAAAATCACAAAGTGACAACTCCAATTGCCACTTCACTTTCAAACACAAGGATTTAATAAATCATAGTTTCCCATTTTCAAGATTTTCCAAAGTTATTAGATAGCATGACTAAGCATTATCCTACCATACTAACATCAACAAGTAATTATAATATTCTCCTTAATGAGACAAGGGAAATTCTATGGTGACAAGGGTACATGACAATCAATTCCAATGGCGGGCATAACAAGGTTGGATTAACTACTACCTTAAGATTGAATTATCATTTTATGTAAATAGCAATGCATAACATTTAAAATACTTTAAAAACATTTCGAAAGCATAGGCTCAAGATGATCAAAGGAGACTTGCCTTCTTGCAGGTTTCTGGTCTTCTTGTCAGTGAAAGAGGATCGTCGACAACGTTGGAATCTACGCGAGGAAAGACGAAGCAACAAAACAAATAAATACAAAAGAAAATTCAAATAAAATCCAAAAATTCAACAGAGGCCATAATTGGGTAGATTATGATTTTAGATGAATTTAGAAATTTGAATGGCTGGAATTGGAGTTAAAATGAGAAAGTTATGCTCATTTGAAAATCTCGATTTGAATAAATCGAGAAATTCGGAAATTTCTGACAGTGGGACCCATCGAGAATTAAATTTTAATCTTTTATTTTAATTCGAGAGATCGACAGGTGGGGCCCATCGAACAAGAACCATCGGCGGTCATCGACATGTGGGACCCATCGACAAAGAGCCCAACGAGTCGACCTCGACACGTGGGACCCATCGGTCTTCGCCCACTTGTCGAGTCCAAGACAGAGGGGTGGGACCCAGCGGCGATGGCGCCGCAGCCGGCGGCCGACGACGTGGGACCCACTTGTCACCGGAAATTAAACGAAACTCAACCTCACGCGAGCCGAGGCTCGAACGCGCCGAGGAGTTACGAGTGAGCGCCGCTAGCTGTGGAGCGGGAGGCGTTGCCTACCCAATAAGGGTAGGTAACCCTCTTGAGGGGTACCTTCGGCGCCCCGGCAGATGATCGGAGGCGACGCGCGCCGCGCGGCGGGGAGGCCGAGGTGCTCGGGTGACGCGTAGAATGTAATCCCGGCGCGGAGGGGTTCGGTTGGAAGGGTCGGCGGCTTGGGGACGAACGAGACGGCCGGCGACGAGGTGGCGGCGACGACGGCTCGGAGCTCCGGCGCGACGCGCCCGGTGACGGGAGGCGCCGAGGGTCGGGAGGACCGTCCGGCGTGAGGAAGCTTCGGGAGGCGACGACGGCCCGGATGACCGAGGCGGCGAGGAAAGCTCGCCGAGTTGGGCGGAGCTCGAGGAGGAGTGGCACGTGATCGGGCTCTAGAGGGCTCTGGAGCCGCGGTGGAGTCTGCCGGGATGCGCGCGGAAGAAGGCGGCCGAGGGGCTTTATAGGGGCGGAGGAGGGGACACGGCGCGCAATCGCCGCCGGTGTGTCGGCCGAAAAGGAAGGAAAGGGAGAAACGGGAAAGAGGAGCGCCGATGGAAGGGGAGCCCTAAGATCGGGATCTTGGTCGCGCGACGTCCGGGCTTCCAAACCGAGAGAAGACAGAGGAAAGGGCGGATTCGGCTCGCACGGCGGCGGCGAAAAGGAAAGGGGAGGAGAAAGGAAGGCGCTCCGCGGGAGACGACGGCTCGACGCGCGGGCCGGGTGGCGCTGGAGCGAGGCGCGTGACACCGACGCGCGGGTCCGCGGGTCGAGAGATGCGAGAGGGTGTAGATGGCAGCCGCGTGGCTCGAGGGCGGATCGGGCGCGGGACGAGTTAAGTGGGAGGGAACGGTGGATCGATGCCGGGCGCGGACGCGCTCATCCGAGCCGCCCACGCGTCGGCGCGCGGAGGAAGGAAGGCGGCCGCCGACCGACGGCCGCTCACGGACAACGAGGAGAGGGAAGCGCGGCTCGGATCAGTCCGAGCGCGACGTGGCGGTCCCGGGCCGCCCACGCGCGTACTGGAGGGAGAGGGGAGATTTTTATTTTTCAGAATTTGATTTCTAATTTGAAAAGGCTAGAAAATTATTTAGGCCTCTCAAAAATATGAAAATACCTCCAAAAATTCCAGAAAATTCACGTAAGCTTCGGACATATTTTGGACTAAATAAAATTATTTCCAACTACTGTTGATATTTAATTTTCATATTTTGAATTACTTTTAAGCTCTAAAAATAGTTTTTAAATTCGTAAAAATCCAGAAAGGCAAATAAAAGCCAAGTAAAATCCAATTACCTTAAAATAATTAATTTGAATTTAAATTTTTCAAAAGCCAAATTTTGGGATGTGACAAACCTACCCCCTTAGAAAGAATCTCGACCCGAGATTCGGATGGACTGGGAAAAGGTCGGGAACTCTTCTTTTAGATCCTCTTCACGCTCCCAAGTTGCTTCCGATTCTGAATGGTTGCTCCACCGCACTTTACGTAACTTGATAACCTTGTCGCGCTGACGCGCTCTGCTTCCTCCAATACCTTGATCGATACTCGGATAGGTGAGGTCTTCCTTCACGCTTATTTCATCTAGAGGCATCCGCTCTTCGAACTCGAGACACTTTCTTAGCCGAGACACATGGAAGACGCCATGCACCTTTGATACCGAGGTGGAAGCTCCAACCGTAAGCCACTTCTCCTCGCTTCGCCACAACAGAAAAGGTCCGATGAATCGGGAGCTAGCTTTCCATCGACTCCAAAACGCCTCATTCCTTTGAGAGGTGACACCTTCAAATAAACATGATCCCAGTGCACGAATTCTAAGCTTCTACGCCGATTGTCCGCATAACTTTTCTGCGGTTTGTGCTGCTTTTAATGTCCGGATTAGACGAACTTGTTCTTCTCGCTTGCTTCAGACATCTGGTCCAAACACTTGTCCTTCTCCTGCTTCCTTCCAATACAATGGAGTCCTACACTTTCTCGCCGTATAGGGCTTCAAGGAGACATTTGCAAACCGGATTGATAACTATTGTTGTAGGAGAAATCTGCATAGGCAAACTCGATCCCAATTACTCTTGTTTGCCAAGACACAAGCTCTCAACATGTCTTCCAGATTTGATTTACTCTTTCTGCTTGACCATCCGTCTGTGGATGATAAGCTCTTCAAGTTTAAGTTTGTGCCCAAAAGTTCATGTAGCTTTTGCCAAAATCTCAAGTGAACTGGTTCCTCGATCCGACACAATCTTCTTTGGGATCCCATGCAAGCACACAATTCTTGACATGTACAACTCGCAAGTCTATCCCCGAGTATGTGGTCTTTATCGAATGAAATGGGCGACTTTTGTCAAACGATCCACTATAACCCAAATTGAATCGTGCCTGCTTTTGGTTCTTGGTAATCCAGCTTATAAAATCCATACCAATTTCTTCCCATTTCCACTCGTGGATCTCGCAATGGCTGCGAAGTCCCGCAGTCTCGGTGTTCACTTTAACCGCTGGCATACATCGCACAAGGCTACGTATTCTGCAATTTCTCGTTTCATACTTGACCACCAATACCTTTCCTTGAGATCTTGGTACATCTTGGTGCTCCCAGGGTGAATTGAATATCCAGATTCATGGGCTTCCTTTAATATTAACTCCTTTACCTCCTTCTTTTTAGGCACAATAATTCTTTTCCCAAACCAAAGGGTACCTTTTTCATCCTCTGAAAATCCCGAAGCTTTTCCTTTCTTCATATTATCCTTGATCTCCTGGACATACTTGTCCTCCTTTTGAGCTGCTCTGATTTGATCTTCTAAGGTTGGTTGAACTTCCAAAGTGGCTAGAAATCCTTCCTCCACTACTTCTAGGTTGAGCCGTTGGAACTCTTCTTGAAGGCGCATACCGCCCTTAATCCACACTTGGCACAATAACTCTTTCTCGCTCAAGGCATCTGCTACCACATTAGCCTTTCCTGATGATAATGTATTCCAATATCATAATCCTTTATTAACTCAAGCCATCTCCTTTGCCTCATGTTGAGATCGGGTTGAGTGAATATATATTTCAAACTCTTGTGATCCGTAAATTTCACAACGGTTACCAATCAAGTAATGCCTCCATATTTTCATTGCATGCACTACGGCAATGAGCTCTAAATCATGCGTTGGGTAATTTCTTCATGGGGTCGCAATGCCTTGAGGCATATGCTACTACCTTTCTTTCTTGCATCAAGATACACACCCTAGTCCCCGCCTTGACGCATCACGAAGACTTCAAATCCTTCCTAATGTCCTAAGCGCCAACACCGTGCGAGTTAACCTCTTCTTCAACTCTTGGAAACTATCCTCACATGGTTTACTCCATTCAAACTTCTTTTCCTTCTTCAAAGAATCGGTCGAGGTCTTGCGAGCTTGGAGAATCCTTCAATAAATCGACGATAGTAACCACCAATCCAAGAAAACTCCGATCTCTGATCATCGACTTTGGTTGTGTCCAATTGAGCACATCATTAACTTTTTCCGGTCTACTGATACTCCTCCCGCTTGAAATCACATGGCCCAAGAAAGCTACTTTCTTCAACCAAAACTCACACTTATCGAACTTGGCGTACAACCGATTTTCTGAGCTTTTCCAAAACTATCCTCAAATGTTCTGCATGTTCTTCCTCATTCTTGGAATATATCAAAATATCATCGATGAATACAACCACAAACTTATCCAAATATTCCATGAACACCTTATTCATCGATTCATGAAGTATGTCAGGGCATTGGTTAGACCGAAAGACATCATCAGTATACTCATACAATCCATAACGGTGGCAAATGCGGTCTTGGGTATGTCCTCTGGTCTTAACTTCAATTGGTGATATCCCGATCGAAGGTCAATCTTAGAGAATACACATGATCCTTTCAACCGATCAAACAGATCATCTATTCGGGTAAAGGGTACTTGTTCTTAATAGTCACATCATTCAATGATCGATAGTCCACACACATGCGAAGACTACCATCTTTCTTCTTTACTAGCAAGATCGGTGCTCCCTAAGGTGACGAGCTTGGCCTTACAAATCCTTTATCCTGCAGCTCTTCAATTTGCTTCTTAACTTCCGCCAAATCATTTGCGGACATCCGATAAGGTCTCTTGAAATTGGAGCTGCTCTGTACTAGGTTGATGACAAACTCTACTTCCTGTCAAGCGGCATTCCGGCGGATCTTCAGGAATACGTCTGGTACTCACTCACTATAGGTACTTTTTCCGAGTCACTCCTTTACACTGCTCAAACTACACCGCCTGGGTAGGGAGTTTGACTTATACCTTACTTGAATCCCATCGAGTTAGTGATTGTAACACTCGATCAAGACAATCTATCGCCCTTTATACTTGGTTAACCAATCCATTCCAAGTATTACATCTAAACCCTTGGAGTCTATTATAATAAGATTTGCTAAGAACTTAACTCCATTTATATCCACAGTTGCGTCAAGGCAAACTGTGTTAGTCCTCATTTCCTTTCCAGGGGACTGGACTAGCATGGGGTTCTGTAGTTTACTCACATCCCAATTATACCTTTCAACCACATCTTTTGACACAAAAGAATGCGAAGCTCCAGAATCAAATAATGCTGATGCAATTACTGAGTTGACAAGAAACTTACCTGAACTACGCCGTGCATCCCGGTCGCTCATGGTCACATGGTTGAGATGCCCTCTGCTCACCACTTGTGGAGTCCTTGGGGTTTGTGGTGCCCCACGGCCTTGACCTGCAGTCGGAGCTCTTGCTGGCGTAGTCCCCAGATTGAAACGAACTGGAGTCATTGCTGGGCGTTTCTGGGGACAGTTGCTGGCATAGTGCCCCATGTTCTTGCAGTTAAAGCACTGCACTCCTGCTGCTGAAGTCTTGTTCTGCGGGGGTTGGCCACCATTGTTTGCCCGGGGAGTTTGTGGATTTGGGCGGGGTCCTGAAAAGGGAGTCCTCGGCACGCTTGACTCTGAGAGCTTGTGATAGTGAGGTGCGTTGGGGCGGAATCGAGAGCTGCTTGCTCCTTGCTGGGCTTGAAACTTCCTCTTCCGATTTTCGTACAGCTGGCGCTGAGCATCTTCTTGGACAAAGGCCTTGTTCACTAGGTGCTGGAAGGTTGGGAAGTCATTGGACACCAGCTGCACCTTGAGGTTGGGGTCAAGTCCCTGCGTGAACCTCCAAATCTTGGTCGCCTCCGAGGTGACCTCTTCAGATGCATACCTGGACAGTTGGGTGAACTTGTTCAGGTACTCGGAAACACTGAGGTTTCCCTGCTGCAGTTGGTAGAATTCTCTCTTCTTCATTTCCATTATCCCAGTAGGGATATGGGCGATCTGAAAGCTTCACAAACTCCTCCCAAGTGATGGCTTGTGCATTTTGATGGGCGGCGCGGTAATTCTCCCACCAATTAGCAAAGATTCCTTGAGTGATGAGCAGCGTACAACACCTTTTCATTATCGTTGCAATCGAGCTAGGACCAATTTTCTTTCCACATCCTTTATCCAATCATTCGCCTCCAAGGGATCCATCGATCCAAAGAAAAGTGGGAGGCCTTGTCTCATGAATTCCCCAATCTAGACGGGGTGCACGGTTGGGTACTGGGTGGCTGCACTTGGTTCTCGGGCGAGAGCTTGAAATAATCGCAGCTGCATAGCCATCATTTGCTCCAAGTTGGGGGCCTGAGCGGGAGGTGGTGGAATGTTGTCCTCCGGCTGGTTGTTGGCGCCACGGCCGCGCGGGTTGCTCTCGTGTTCACCATCTGAGCGGTTTAGGTTAGCGTAGGTAAGAAGGAAATAGCAAAGGTAAGAGATTAGGGAACTAAACCACATCCCAAGCCAACACACAAGAAAGAACTAGCAACCACTTAGGGAAACTTTTATTAAAATCAAGATAACTCCAAGGATGGCTGTACCACAAGTGCGCATAGGCACAATGCAGTCCATCTAGCACACCAAAACATAACAATAAGCGTTCTAAGGACGCGGACATTTTATTTGGGTACTACGGACTCAAAAGACTACTAATCCTCTCCAAAGACGCTCCTCGGGGTCTTCTTCCGGTCCTCTTCGGATCCTCCTCCGGTCTTCTGGCGCTCTCTCACGTGGTGACGTGAATACCACACTCGGCCGAGGCACGATTACGATCGAGGCGATCGACCGAGAACGGAAGGAGAAGGCTTGCGCTTCTTGAGAGTAATGACAGTGGCGGATCGGCGTCGCACCTTCTTGCGTCTTTGTCATCCCGATGCGGAGTCCCGAGAGTCGAGCCGGTGCCGGTTGTTGGGGATGACACCGGTACTGAGAAGACGGCGTGTAGTCAACTACGGGTGAAGACGGCGTGTAGTTAGCTGCGGCCACGACGCGTCCCAGCTCAAACTCACCGCTCGCTCGAGAAGCTGTGCGCGGTGTGTCCGAATCTTTGGTAGCCGGAGGTGAGAAGCATCCGGTTGTCCAATCTCCTCTGAGCTCTAGCATAAGTGACGGCCATTGCACGGGTGAGCTGCACTGATGTGACGATCGAGGATCGCCACCGGAATATCAAAGGGATCTGGATACCTCTGTCTGGCGAGGTTGATGAAGAAGCAAAGGGGGACGATGTACAAGATCTTTGTGCAGTGGCACAACTCGTCAATGGCGAGGCGTCTTTGCGTCTGGACAGCGTCAAACAATGGGACCGAGGGTGCTTGATGGGGTAGGTGTGGGACTTGAATTCCTCTTCCGTGCATACAGGAATACCTCCATCGTCCAAGAGTCTCGATCCAGATCCGCGTCTTCCGACCCACGAAGATGGGCGGTGACGGTACTCGGACATCGCATCACCGCCGAGAAGGCTAGCGAATGCTCCAAAGATCCTCTCCATGTGAGTAGTAGTCCCACGGGGCAGCGGAGGATGAACCAGCCATCTACAAAGTTGAGAGGAAGAAAAGATTAGTAAAAGTTTTAACAAATGGAGTTGGAGACAAGAACAAGATTCTAAGTAGGAAGAGAGTAGAAGCAAAGAAGCTTACACATTTTTAATATACTCTTTTTATAAACATAAGTCCTTATGGTTTGCCATTCCTAATCTAGGTCACGTCCTACAGTCAAATTGGCTCTGATACCATCTCTGTCGGGCCCCCGGATTTCCGAACCCGGACCCTCTGTGTATTACAGCACTAGTCCCAGATCAAAGCTAGTGCACACAGTCAAACAGAATGGAAAACATCACCACCAACGATTTATTACAATAAATAAGAGTACTGACCACCGGGTCTCATTATTACAAGGGAGGTTTAAGACCTCGCACAATCAAACACAGCGGAAGCAAATAAAACTCGAGGATCGACCCATCAATTCGCCACGGGCAATTGGTCGGGAAGCGCGACCTAGTCCTCCGGAAGAATCCATCACGACCACAAGCGAAGCGATGAGTCGTAGTCACCTTCTTGAGCTTCAACTTCCTCTGAGATTTTATTTTTAAGTGTAGCATGTGAGTACATAAAGTACTCCGCAAGTCTTGGGAAAAATGCATAGATGCAAGGCTTAACAAAGGAAGGCCATATGGTTCTTTTGCACAAAGCAATATTTAAAATCTCCATTACTACTAATTATTTTCGAAGGCATCACTTTAATGAAGTAAATGTTTTAACAGAATTAACTTTCTAGTGAAGGTTCCAACTACCAACACTAGCTAACCAATTACCATTGGTCAAATTTTAAACTTCGGTTCCATCCACCCTCTCTGCTCCATCCGCCAGATTCCTTCCGAGAGTTCCTCCACCCTCGAATACAAAACTTTGATTTTAAAACAAAACCAGAAATCTACCATGTGAATGCATTCCTTGCCCGCCCTTGACCGTGGGCACGGCTATTCGAATAGTTTTACACTCTGAGGTTGTACAACTTTACCCACAAGAGATAAATTATCTTAATAGTCAACATGCTTCCTTTGGCATGAGACCCGGATAAAACATCACAAAGCCTTTCACCTACTCCAAGATAGCTAGAGACCACCCGCGAGGTTTCACCGCGTAGGGTTAAATCGCCAATCTGAAGCCCCTCTTGCGCCATATGAGTACAAGAACCTGTCCCTCACTATGAGTAACCAAGACGCATACGGCACTCAATACACCACTGGTGATATCTAAACTACACCTTTATAGGTTAGTTAGCTAGGTCGCACCCATATAGACTTGTGGTTGTACGGTTAATGCTCGGTTTGGACAAACACAAGCGTCGGTCCTTAATTGACTAGGGTGGAACATACACTTAACAAGTTCTCGTGCTTCTGCACCAACCCAAACAGCCATCCACCTAATCTAAACCAACTTTCACATTTTTATTTTATTTTAAAATCACAGTGACAACTCAATTGCCACTTCACTTTCAAACACAAGGATTTAATAAATCATAGTTTCCCATTTTCAAGATTTTCCAAAGTTATTAGATAGCATGACTAAGCATTATCCTACCATACTAACATCAACAAGTAATTATAATATTCTCCTTAATGAGACAAGGAAATTCTATGGTGACAAGGGTACATGACAATCAATTCCAATGGCGGGCATAACAAGGTTGGATTAACTACTACCTTAAGATTGAATTATCATTTTATGTAAATAGCAATGCATAACATTTAAAATACTTTAAAAACATTTCGAAAGCATAGGCTCAAGATGATCAAAGGAGACTTGCCTTCTTGCAGGGTTTCTGGGTCTTCTTGCTGCTGTGAAGAGGGATCGTCGACAACGTTGGAATCTACGCGAGGAAAGACGAAGCAACAAAACAAATAAATACAAAAGAAAATTCAAATAAAATCCAAAAATTCAACAGAGGCCATAATTGGGTAGATTATGATTTTAGATGAATTTAGAAATTTGAATGGCTGGAATTGGAGTTAAAATGAGAAAGTTATGCTCATTTGAAAATCTCAGATTTGAATAAATCGAGAAATTCGGAAATTTCTGACAGGTGGGACCCACTGGAGAATTAAATTTTAATCTTTTATTTTAATTCGAGAGATCGACAGTGGGGCCCATGAACAATAACCATCGGCGGTCAGCGACATGTGGGACCCATCGACAGATGAGCCCAACGAGTCGACCTCGACACGTGGGACCCATCGGTCTTCGCCCACTTGTCGAGTCCAAACCTGAGGGTGGGACCCGACGGCAGCGGCCGCGCAGCGGGCGGCCGCCGAGTGGGACCCACTTGTCGGCCGAAATTAAACGAAAAACTCAACCTCGCGCGCGAGCCGGAGGCTCGAACGCGCGAGGAGTTACGAGTGCGCCGCTAGCTGTGGAGCGGGAGGCGTTGCCTACCCAATAAGGGTAGGTAACCCTCTTGAGGGTACCTTCCAGGCGTCGGCAGATGATCGGAGGCGACGGCGCGCGGCGAGGAGGCCGGAGGTGCACGGGTGATGCGTAGAATGTAATCTGGCGCGGAGGGGGTCGGTTGGAAGGGTCGAAGGCTTGGGGACGAACGAGACGGCGGCGACGAGGTGGCGGCGGCGACGGCTCGGGAGCTCCGTCGACGCGCGCTCGGTGACGGAGAAGCGGCCGAGGGTCGGGAGGACCGTCCGGCGTGAGAAGCTCGGGAGGCGGCGACGGGCTCGGGGATGACCGAGGCGGCGAGGAAAGCTCGCCGGAGTTGGGCGGAGCTCGAGGAGGAGTGGCACGGTGATCGAGCTCTAGAGGCTCGGGAGCTGCGGTGGAGTCTTGCTGGGATGCGGTGCGGAAGAAGGCGGCCGAGGGGGCTTTATAGGGGCGAGGAGGAGGACACGGGCGCGCAATCGCTCGCCGGTGTGTCGGCCGAAAAAAGGAAGGAAAGGGAGAAACGGGAAAGAGGGGCCGATGGAAGGGGAGCCGGAAGATCGGGATCCGGCCGCGGTGACGTCCGGGCTTCCAAACCGGAGAAGACAGAGGAAAGGGCGGTCGGCTCGGGCACGGCCGGCGGCGAGAAAGGAAAGGAGGAGAGAAAGGAAAGGCGTCTCGCGGGAGACGACGGCTCGGCGTCTTGGGGCCGGGGTGGCAGCGGGAGCGAGGCGCGTGACACCGACGGCGGGTCCGCGGTCGAGATGCGGGAGAGGGTGTAGATGGCAGCCGCGTGGCCCGAGGCGGATCGGGCGGCGGGGCGAGTTAAGTGGGAGGGAGCGGTGGATCGATGCGGGCGCGGGGGCGCGGCTCATCCGAGCCGTCCCACGCGCGGGCGCGGGGAGGAAAGCGGCCGCCGGTGTGGCCGGGCCACCGGACAAGGAGGAGAGGAAGTGCGGCTGGATCGATCCGAGCGGCGACGTGGCGGTCTGGGCCGTCCACGCGTCGGTGGAGGAGAGGGGAGATTTTATTTTCAGAATTTGATTTCTAATTTGAAAAGGCTAGAAAATTATTTAGGCCTCGAAAAAATATGAAAATACCTCCAAAAATTCCAGAAAAATTCACAGAAGCTTCTGGACATATTTTGGACTAAATAAAATTATTTCCAACTACTGTTGATATTTAATTTTCATATTTTGAATTACTTTTTAAGCTCTAAAAAATAGTTTTTAAATTCCAGAAAAATCCAGAAAGGCAAATAAAAGCCAAGTAAAATCCAATTACCTTAAAATAATTAATTTGAATTTAAATTTTTCAAAAAGCCAAATTTTGGGATGTGACATATATCACGTTTGTTTAAGTGGTATATTAGAAGGTGAGAGTATGTACTCTGAAGTGTACAGAAATTGGAAATGCTTCATGTCTATTTGTGTGTGTGTGCGCGAGCGCGCATGCATGCATGCATGTGTGTGTATCTATGTATATGTATATACACATTAATATACATACATATGTACATATATAACATATATATGTATACTTATGTATCTATGTTTATATATATACACACACGTATGTATGTATGTATGTATGTATGTATGTATGTATGTATGTACGTACGTACGTACGTACGTTACATACGTATGTAGAAAGGAAGGCGCATGGTACAATGGTAATTCGAGTGTTGAAATTGTTGTTTAATTGATTGAATAATTGCCATGATGATTTATATGATTATGATTATGCCTATTTTATATTGCTCATATGTTTATGATAAATTAATGATGATGATGATTGTGGAATAATGATGAGTATATCAATTGCTAATGAAGAAAGATAATAATCATTGCATTGCATGTTGAGCATTCATTATGGAAAGATGTGACCCATGGGAGTGGGATGAGATCCCCATCTAGAAAATATAGGCAATGAGGTCCCCGTATAAAAAAGATGGGCAATTGATCCCTGCACTAAATAGTGCAAGTATGAGTGAACACCAACGAGTGTTTCACTCCACGTATACGGCATAAGCAGACGATGAGTTAAGTCATGAGTATGAGCATTACATTGCATTCATGAAAAATAAAAAGTAATTTGAGATAATGAGACACATGAATAGAAACTGATAAAAATGAATATGAGAAATTGAGTTAATGATAAATAGATATGAATTGTTAATAAGATGATGCTTCAGTTATTATTCTGTTTTATACTTACTGAGTTATATTGTGGTGCTCATTTGAGCTTTTTTTAGGTGGCTTATGGCTGAAAAATACTGTAGTTGACAGAGGCTTATTTAGTATAATTAAAATTAAAAATACAAAAAAATGTTAGCCCATTATGTATAATACAAACAAATATGGGGAAAAAAGAACCGGCAAAAAACCTTAACAAAAAACAAAAGTTTAGAAAAAGACAATTTCTGAATAGTGAAAAATAAGAAAGAAGCCAGAAGCTGAAGCCGAAACGAGCGGAGGACTCACCCTTACTTATTTGTTGTTTTTGGATGATCGTTCAAGGCGACATGCATTGGGTAGAAGTGCAACATAGAACAATTGCACTTTTGTACGCCTTCACTCCACCTAGTAATTCGTCATTTATAGACATGAACAATTTAGTACCTTCCACTGCAATAATTGGATAACTTATGATTTCCCTTAGTTCCTTAAGGTTCATGAGATTTTTATTTGATGCATTCCTTAGTTTAGACTTTTTTTATGATTTTTTGGTAATTAATTGGTTCATATTAAATTTAATTTATGGTTTACTATGTTGCTGAAATTTATGTTCATTATTATGTTGAATAGTTATGCCTAAAGTTTAGGTGTTGGTAATGTTTATTTATTTAGTTAAAATTGACAGCAATAGTAGTTGCAGGTGATACCTTGAGCTTTTGTTAAGCTGAGCTATTAAATTAATTTTCTATGTAAATTATATTCATATTAAGTTTATAGTTAAGTCCCTATTAATAATTGTGCTATTATACCTCACTTGTTGACATTGGACATAAAACCTTCTCGTCCTAGAAATAATGGTAAAATACTAGCTATAAATTCGTATATAAGTGTCATACTTAACATTACTTAGATACATAAAAGCATTAGTTTACCCTAACATCATTTTAAAACATGAAAACTTATATTTGGGTACCCATTGGATGGAAATAGTTAGTATTTTAAATTGACAAGATATTTCAAATCCTAAAATTCTAAACTTGCTTAAATATATGGGTTAGGACTAAATTATTTTATTACTATTATTGGGGGCGGTGGGGGTGGGGGCTTAATAAATCTAAATTTTATATTAAATCCTTTGAAGAAACATGATGATTTAAATAGATGGTAAATTGCACATGAAATCATCGTTCGACTTTTCAGAAAATAGAAGAATTAAAAACTTACTGTTCTTTGAGTTCTCTGCGGCTTACATTTTGGGGGGGGTACTGTGTGAACGCAATGACTACGGCGTGAGCACGCGCTACATAGATTGTCCTCCAGGCATCCCCAAGAAGCCATCAGCCATAGCTTCAAATGTGTACGTACACGCGCGAGCAGTGGTCAGTTCTTGACTTGACGTACGCTTCGCAAGAAACAAACTGCATTCATGAGGGCATCTGTAGTGTATATATCTTGTTGGTTTTTAAGGTAGATTCTGCCTCATTCTTAAGACCGACGCTGTAACATTTGAGACCACCGTCGGCTGTAAAGATGGGTCCACTCGGCAATAAAAAATATAGGGGTTGGGGGGATGTGGTAGGTGATAGTTGGGGAGAGAACAACAGATGTAAAGAAAATTGTATTTTAATGTTGTGGCCAGGTCTTTAGCTTGAGGACCAACCTCAAGCCTTTTTTGCTATGGCCTACTTAAGGTCACCCCTATAATGTATAAGGTCGATCTTAAGGTGGCTTATGACCCTCTATTTTCATACACTACAGATGCCCTGAAGCAACGCCGACGTGCGTAACGAAATGGTCCTCGTATGTTGAAAACAACATTTTCTTTTGTTGAGAAAATGTTACTCTCTTCGTTCTTTTTTTACTTACACTAAGATATACCAATAAAATTATAATATTATAAAAGTATTTCTAATAACAAATTATGTAACTTTCGTATAGCCAATCTAGATAGTTTTGAATCTATTAGCAGTGAAACTTTAATATGTTTGACGGCATAAATTCTAAAAAGTCAAGTAAAAAAGAACGGAGGTAGTACAAGGTAAACACGGCTTGAAAAGGATAGGACTGTATTATTTCATTACTATTTTCAGGAGGAGGATTAACAAAACTAAATGTTACATCAAATCCTTTGGAGAAACATGATGATTTAAATAGATGGTAAATTGCACATGAAATTATCGTTCGACTTTTCAGAAAATAGAAGAATTAAAAACTTACTGTTCTTTGAGTTCTCTGCGGTTTACATTTTGGGTGGTACTGTGTGAACGCAATGACTACGGCTTGCGCACGCGTTACATTAGATTGTCCTCCACGCATCCCCAAGAAGCCATCAGCCATAGCTAGGGTGGAAACGGATCGGATACGGTCGAATAGTCTCAAATACGAATACGAATCCATATTTTTAAAACGAATACGAATTCGAATATTTTGAAATACGGATACGAATATTCTCGAATACGAATACAGATATTTTCGAATACGGATTTTCTCGGATACGAATATCGGATAAAACGGATTCCTAACGGTTTTGCCGATTTTTCATCGGTTTTTGACCGGTTACCAGTTTTAAACCGCCTAAATTCAAGTTTTGAATCACAAAATTTGTACGGATTTTTCATGGGTTCTAGAAACGGATCGAATACGAATCGAATAGTCTCGAATACGGATACGGATACGAATATTCTCGAATATGAATGCGAATACGAATACTCTCAAATACGGATATGAATATTCTCGAATACGAATACAGATATTTTCGAATACGGATTTTGCTTACCATATTCGGATTTCTCTCGGATACGAATATCGGATAAAATGAATTATCCGCTACCGTTTTCCACCCCTAGGCCCATAGCTTCAAATGTGTACGTACACGCGCGAGCAGTGGTCAGTTCTTGACTTGACGTATGCTTGGCAAGCAACAAACTGCATTCATGAAGCAACGCCGACGTGCGTAACGAAATGGTCCTCGTATGTTGAAAACAACATTTTCTTTTGTTGAGAATATGTTGCTCTGGTCGTTCTTTTTTACTTACACTAGATATATCAGTAAAATTATAATATTATAAAAGTATTTCTAATAACAAATGATGTAATTTTTGTATAGCCAATCTAAATTGTTTTGGATCTATTAGCAGTGAAACTTTAATATGTTTGACGGAATAAATTCTAAAAAGTCAAGTAAAAAAACGGAGGTAGTACAAGATAAATACGGCTTGAAAAGGATAGGACTGTATTATTTTAGTACTATTTTCAGGAGGAGGATTAACAAAACTAAATGTTACATCAAATCCTTTGAAGAAACATGATGATTTAAGTTGATGGTAAATTGCACATGAAATCATCTGTTCGACTTTTCAGAAAATAGAAGAATTAAAAACTTACTGTTCTTTGAGTTCTCTGCGGCTTACATTTTGGGTAGTACCGTGTGAACGCAATGACTACGGCGTGGCGCGTGCGCTACATAGATTGTCCTCCAGGCATCCCAAGAAGCCAATCAGTTGGTCTCGCTTATTTCGATTTGACCTTCTAATTTTTTGTTTATTTTTTACTACTCCTAAATTTCATTTTTTTCGTTTTTTAAATTTTTTGAGCTTTTTTATCGGTTCTTTTTTCCTGTATTCATTTGCATTGTCCGTGATGAACTAATATATTTTTTTCTATTTTTAATTTTTTAAAATTTAGTTGAGCTAAATAAATCACCATTAGTTATGTTATAATTTCAATCAACTACAATATAATTTGAATTATAAACTAGTTTATTTTAACCCAATGGAACATCTATCCTTCAAATGTGTACGTACGCGCGCGAGCAGTGGTCTGTTCTTGTGCACGGTGCCGCGTGCATGTATGCTTCTCAAGAAGAAAAAAACTGCATTCATGAAGCAGCGCTGACGTGCGTAACAAAATGGTGTCCTCGTGTGTTGAAAACAACATTTTCTTTTATTGAGAATATGTTACTTCTACGTTCTTTTTTACTTAACATTTTTAATTTTTTTAGGGTATCCGAGACACAATTTTAATCGCTATTTTTTATAACTTTACATTAAAATATACCGATCAGATTATAATATAATGAAAGTATTTTTAATAATCTCTACTACTTAAAAATGTGAGTTGGTGGTCGTTGGTCCGTTCTCCTTCATCTCTTCTCAGCCGTTTGATCAAAGATCGGCCGTCCAGATACGCATATAGGTAGTTCTTCCACTCCTCGTAGAAAAGGTCGGGCCGACACGTGGGCCGCGCTCCTCCTCTTCTCTTCCCCTGCATCCTCTGCCTCCCGCAACCACTCCACCTCCTGCAACCGCCGCCTCCTTCTCTCCCTCGAACCCTCGTGTCGTGCCTCCTCCTTAGTGTCGCCATCAATTCCTTCCCCACGCGGCAACGTTTGATCGCAATCCCCCAACTTCCCCCAACAGCGCCACATCCCAACGTCGCCGCCACCTCCCCACCTCCACCTCTCGCAACTGCCGCCTCCTTCTCTCCTAGAGATGGCAATGGGTACCCGATACCCGAATACCCGACGGGTTTTACCCGATAAAGAGACGGGTATGGAAAATTTTATATACCCATGGGTACGTTATTGGGCGAAATCTTCTACCCGCCGGGTAGGCGGGTGCGGGTGCGGGTATATACTACCCATACCCGCCTACCCGCGGGTAATGAATACCCGCATTAGACAAGTAGACATCCCACTCAAATGTTAATTTTATTATCTACTTGTTGTTGATTGTTTATTTGTTTGTCATATATTGATATGGTAATGTCAAGTATGTTTATGTGATGTACTAATTTTGATCATTAGACGCTTTTGTGCTTGGCATGTATGATTAATGAATATCTAAATTGATGATATTCTTATGTATTGAACCGGTATGCTTATGGTACGGGTTACCCGTCGGGTAGTAATACCCGCGAATGCACGGTATGGGTAAATTTTCCTACCCGTGTGCGGATACGGGTAACCCGACGGGTAAATTTACACCTAGCGGGTACGGGTATGGAATGGTAATACCCGATGGGTATTTACCGTTGCCATCTCTATTCTCTCCCCCGAACCCTCGTGCAGCGCGCGCCTCCTCCTCGGCACCGTCACCAATTCCATATCCCATCGCCCCTCCAACTAGCGGCATGACACGCGACGATAGCGGCTTGTGGATCAGAGAGATGGGCGCTTGGTGACAGTAACCGGGGGATCGGAGAGAAGGGCACTCGGCGAAAGCGGCCGGTGGATCAGAGAGAAGGGCGCTTGACGATGGCGGCGGCAGCTTCCTCTTCCTACGCCCGCCCACGTGGCCTCCCCCCCCCACCACCACCCAACGGTCGGTTACCTAGTGAGCCTCTCTACCTCCTTTGCAGTCGCTCACTCGGCGAGCCTCTCTACCTCCTCCTGCTCTTCACTCGGAGCCCATCGACGGCTTCTGATTTAGGACCACGATCGATCATCGATCGCTGCCAACTTACAACCATCAGTGATGGTTGACCGCTTCTGACCTACGATCACGAGCAATGGTTGATGGCTTCCGACTTACGATGATGAGGTGCGCTTGAGGGCTTCCGACCCATAAGGTGTGGTCGATATCTGCCGACTTATGACCACGAGGTTGATCGACGGCTTCCGACTTACTTGATAGATTTAAAAATTTTTAGAACATGTTTGTATGCATATTCTAAAAATTTTTACCACCCGTAAGTTTTAAAACATATAATATGATAAATTTTAAAAATTCATAGCAACGCACGGGTATTCAACTAGTAAATCTAATGATGTAATTTTCGTATAGCCAATCTAAACCATTTTAAGTCTATTAGTGGTCAAACTTTAAATTATTTAAAAGCACGAATTCTAAAAAGTCAAGTAAAAAGAACTGAGGTAGTATAAGATAAACACGGCTTGAAAAGGATAGGTGATAGGATCAAGGATCCTACCACGGCTGCGCAATGCGTAGGGGCAGAAGGCAGGAGCTCGGGGCCTGTCTCGTCGACGGCGCAGGGGCGCCGTCGTGAACAGGCAGGGGCAGCGGCGCGCGTGTGCAAGAGAGGCGAGAAGCGAGAGAGGAAAGCCCTTGAGGCCAGGCAAGATAATTGCCTTGCTTGATTTATTCCAATACTGTTTAGGGCTATATATCCCACGTCCTAGCAAACCGACTCAAATACGATCTGATAATTAAGGAAATAAGCAATATCTAAAGAAATCTAATCTCTAAGGAGATCTCCTCCCCTGGGCGTCAAGCCCCCTAACCGCCGTGCGGCCTAGCCACTAGGCCGGGCCCGGCGTTGGTACGAGACGCCGGTCATAGCATCTCTCCCCGCCTCCGCAAACAGCTCGTCCTCGAGCTGAACGTTGGGGTAGAGGTCCTTGAAGTCCTGCAGCACCTCCCATGTTGCATCGTCGGTAGACAAGCCCTGCCACTTGACGAGGACGTGCCAGGTGCCCCGACGCAGTTGGGCATGCAGCACGCGCTCCGGGGCGGCCAGCAGTCGGCCGTCCTGCACCGGCGGTATCGGTGGAGGGGCTGCCGGAGGATCTCCGCGGAACGGTTTGAGCAGTCCCACGTGGAAGACATCGTGGAGCCGGGCGCCCTCGGGCAGCTGGAGGCGATAGGCCACCTGCCCAATGCGTTCCAGCACCTGAAATGGCCCTGCGTAGCGTGGACCGAGCTTGCCCCTGGGACGGTGATCCAGCGAGTGCATCGGGCGGTGAAGGAGACGGAGCCACACCCAGTCCCCCACCGCGAACACCAGCTCCCGGTGATGGTCGTCGTAGTGGCGCTTGGCATACTGCTGGGCCTGGAGAAGGCGCTCGCGAACCTCGGTCAGGAAGGCGTCGCGGTCGTGTAGGAGGGTATCCACCGCCTCTGTCTGAGCAGTTCCTGCGGTGTGCGGCAGCAGCGGCTGTGGTGGCCGTCCATAGACGACCTGGAATGGCGTGGCGCGGAGTGCCGTATGGAACGACGTGTTGTAGCAGTACTCCGCCCATGGAAGCCAGTCGACCCAGGCACGCGGCCGGTCCCTAGTGGTGCGACGGAGGTACATGGCGATCACCTTGTTGACGACTTCGGCCTGGCCGTCAGTCTGAGGGTGGAACGCCGTGCTCAAGCGGAGCTTGACGCCTGCCATCTTGAAGAGGTCGCGCCACATGTGACTGGTGAAGACCGGATCACGGTCGCTGACAATAGAGGTGGGGAAGCCGTGTAGCCGAACGATGCCCTCGAAGAAGGCGCGTGCGACCGATGCCACCGAGTACAGGTGGCTGAGGGTGATGAAGTGCGCGTACTTGGAGAAGCGGTCGACGACGGTAAGAATGACGGACTTCCCGTGGACCTTGGGAAGACCCTCGATGAAGTCCATCGAGATGTCCGCCCACACCTGGGACGGCACTTCGAGCGGCTGCGAGAGGCCTGCCGGCTGCAGGGTCGGTGTCTTGTTGCGTTGGCAGGTGATGCATGCGCGAACGTGATCCTGGACGAGCACCCGATCGCCCGGTATATAGAAGTCCTCGCGTAGGCGCTGGAGTGTCTTCTGGATTCCCTCGTGGCCGGCTGTATGAGCCAGCGCAATAACTTGCTAGTGCAAGTCGTTCTGCGCCAGAACGAAAATACACTTGTCGTGGATCAGGAAGCCGTCATTGGTGCGCCATGGGGGACCGAGGGAGGCGTCCAGCAGTTGCTGGCGTAGTCGGCCCGCCTCGGTGTCGGCCTTTGTGGCGGCGCGGATCTCGTCAAGAAGGCGGAACGAGGGCCCAGAGAGGGCGTGTAGTGCTGCTGTTTTGGCGGCGGTGTCTGTGTCGCGGCGTGAGAGTGCGTCGGCCGCCGCGTTGAGGTGCCCCGGGCGGTACTCGACCGCGAAGTCGAACCCGAACAGCTTGCTGATCCACTGATGCTGGGGAACGGTGGAGAGTCGCTGATCCAGCAGGAACTTCAGGCTGTAGTGGTCGGTGTGGACGAGAAAGCGGCGCCCCCAGAGGTACGCCCACCAGTGCCGCACAGCCTGGACTAGGCCAATGAGCTCGCGCTCGTAGGCCGCCAGCTTGTGGTGGCAGGCGGCGAAAGGCCGACTGAAGAAGGCCAGGGGTCCGGCCCCCTGGTGTAGAACGGCGCCGAACCCAGTGCCCGAGGCGTCGCAGTCGACGACGAACTCCCTGTCGAAGTCCGGCATTTGCAGTATCGGTCCTGACGAGAGTGCGCGCTTGAGTGCCGCGAAAGCCTCAGCGGCCTCCGGTGTCCAAGCGAAAGCGTCCTTGCGCAGTAGACGTGTCAGCGGCGCGGCAATGGTACCGAAGTCCCGGATGAACTTCCGGTAATAGCCTGCCAACCCCAGGAAGCCGCGCACGCCCCGGGGCGAATGGGGCTCTGGCCAGGCCAAGACGACGACCACCTTGTCGCTGTCCATGGCGACACCGTCGGCGGAGATGACGTGTCCGAGGTAGGCGACCCACGGCGCCCCGAAGGAACACTTCGACCTCTTCAGGTAGAGGCCGTGGGCACGCAGAGCGTCGAAGACGAGGCGGACATGCTGCAGGTGCTCGGACCAGGATGAGCTGTAGATCAGAATATCGTCGAAGAAGATGAGCACGAACCTGCGGAGGAAGGGCCGGAGGACATCGTTCATGAGCGCCTAAAATGTCGCTGGCGCGTTGGAGAGGCCGAAGGGCATGACGAGCAACTCGAAGTGCCCATGGTGGGTTCGGAACGCCGTCTTCTCGATGTTCGCCGGACGCATCCGGACCTGATGATAGCCGGACCGCAAATCCAGCTTGGTGAAGAACTTGGCGCCGTGGAGTTCGTCCAGAAGCTCGTCGACCACCGGGATCAGGAATTTGTCCTTGGACGTCTTGTCGTTCAGCGCCCTGTAGTTGATGCAGAATCGCCAGGAGCCGTCGGGCTTCCTGACCAGCAGCACCGGCGCCGAAAACGGAGAGGTACTCGGCCGTATGATGCCTTGCTCCAGCATGGCGGCGCACTAACGCTCCAGCTCGTCCTTCTGGAGCTGCGGGTAGCGGTAGGGGCGGACGGCCACCGGTGCCATGCTGGGCAGCAGGTGGATGCGGTGGTCGTAGGGGCGCACCGGCGGAAGCCCGCTGGGCACGTCGAAGAGCGCCTCATACTGCTGGAGTAGACGGTCGAGCAGCGGCTGCTGTGGCGAGCCCTCGATGGCGTGAAGCATCGGCTGCCGTATGTCGTCGCGAGGTGAGCCCACGCCCTTCCAGAGGACGCGGTGGTCACCCCGGTTGAAGGCCATGCAGAGGTCGTCGAAGTCCCATAGGATGGGGCCCAGCGTCCGGAGGTAGTCCACGCCGAGGACGAGGTCGAAGCCACCCAAGTCGATGCCGAGGCAGTCGATGGAAAACTCCTCCTGGCCAATGCGCATGGCCACGTTGTGCGCCCGACCCTCGCACGCGACGCGGTCACCGTTGGCCACCGTGACCCGCATGGAGCTGTCGGACGTCACGAGGCCAATGCGCCGCATCACGTCGGCGTTGATGAAGTTGTGGGTGGAGCCGCTGTCGAGGAGGGCGAGGAGCCGGTGACCGTGGATGTAGGCATGGAGGTGGAATGTCTCCTTGGTGCGGATGCGGCGATGGCGTGGAGGGAGACGATTGGTTCGTCAAGCAGCGCCTCCTCGGGACCGCCTCGGCGCCCTCGTCGGCCACCATGTCGTCGCTTAGGTAGTCTGTGACCTCGAGGTAGAACAGTCGCTGGCACTGGTGACCTCGCACGTACGGCTTATCACAGTTGTAGCACAGCCCCTGACGACGGCGCTCGGTCATCTCGGCGGCGTCAAGCGGCGGAACGGCCGCTGGGGCGCGGTAGGTGGGGGCAGCGTGGGTGCAGCCGCGCTTGCAGCAGCGGCGCGCGCGCAGCAGGGGCGCGCGATGGCGCGCGAGCAGCGCCATCGGCGGCCGCGGGGGAGGGCGAGCAGCCCGCTGCGCCGGTGCCGACATGGTGGCTGCAGCGCGGCGCTCGTAGGCTCGTGCCAGATGCATGGCCGTCTGCAGGTCCGGAGGCTCCCGGAGCTCGACGTCGACACGGATATGCTCCGGAAGGCCCCCCACGAAGAGTTCCGTCTTTTGGGCGGGTAGGAGATGCGGCGTATGGCACACCAGCGCGTTGAAGCGCTCCTGATAGTCCTGGACGGTGCCGTGGAAGGGTAGACGAGCAAGTTCGGCGAGGCGATTGTTGCGGATTGCCGGGCCGAACTGTTGATG
Organism: Dendrocalamus sinicus; assembly: GCA_036346575.1. Lineage (NCBI taxonomy): Eukaryota > Viridiplantae > Streptophyta > Magnoliopsida > Poales > Poaceae > Dendrocalamus > Dendrocalamus sinicus. The sequence continues at coordinate 25,079,600 of CM070650.1, forward strand.
GCACAGGTCCTTGAACCGCTCCCAAGACGGCATACCTTCATCCTGTTCCATGGCGTAGTACCAAGTCTGGGCAGCACTCGTAAGGTGGTATGACGCGAGCCAGACTCGATCCGCGTCGAGCGTGCGCTGCCCACGGAAGAACTGCTCGCAATGATTGAGCCAGTTCAGGGGATCCTTCTTGCCGTCATAGGAGGAGAATTCGAGCTTGTTGAAATGGGGCATGCCTAACCCGGAAGGCGCGCCTGTTGTAGATGGCGCTGGGGTAGCGAAGTGTGGAAACGGCGGCCCTGACGGCACCACCATTGAGGGCAGCGGGGAAGGCGAGTGGGGAAATTGATCTTGTGGATGGGGAGAGGTGCGGATGGCGCGATGGATGATGGCGCGGCGTACAGGGGGTGGTGGAGGTGGTGGGCGCAGCGGTGGCAGTTGAGAGCGTCATCGTGCCGTACCCTGGCATCCCGATGGAAAAGCCCTGGGGCATGGCGCCGGCAGATGAGGACGCCTGCTGGTTCTCCACGGACGCCAGACGGGTGGAAAGGTTGGCCAGCTGCTGGGCGATGTCGGCCAGGGCCTTCGCAGTGGCGTCGGTGGCAGCCGGCAGCGGCACCGGCTGCTGCGTGTCCTTGTCGTCGTCACCCGGCATCACTGATACCAAATTGATAGGATCAAGGATCCTACCACGGCTGCGCAATGCGTAGGGGCAGAAGCTCGGGGCCTGTCTCGTCGACGGCGCAGGGGCGCCATGGTGAACAGGCAGGGGCGGCGGCGCGCGTGTGCAGGAGAGGCGAGAAGCGAGAGAGGAAAGCCCTTGAGGCCAGGCAAGATAATTGCCTTGCTTGATTTATTCCAATACTGTTTAGGGCTATATATATCCCACGTCCTAGCAAACCGACTCAAATACGATCTGATAATTAAGGAAATAAGCAATATCTAAAGAAATCTAATCTCTAAGGAGATCTCCTCCCCTGGGCTCCAGCCCCCTAACCGCCGTGCGGCCTAGCCACTGGGCCGGGCCCGGCGTTGGTACGAGACGCCGGTCATAACAATAGGTCTGTATTATTTTATTTCTATTTTCGGGAGGGGGACTAACAAAACTAAATGTTACATCAAATCCTGTTAGTTTCATCTCTCCTACGAAGCATTCCTCGGAAAACATCATCAAATTAGGAGAAACACGAGTTTCACTGGTTACTACGTCCGTCTAAAGTTATCTGTTACCACTTTTTTTTTCTAGCAGCAGCGCATATATAAGCTAGCCCGATCGCTCGTAAGAAGACTATAGGCTAGAAGACATGAGATATTTAACATAGAAGTCGAGCATTTTCCAGCTCACCTGATCTTGAATAAGAGGAAACTATTTTTATAACAGCATATACCCAATATTTAACATATACCACTATTCTTTCCTAGCATGGAGAGGAGACAGAGCAAACACTGATTACTTCATGGGCTAGAGGATTAGCCAAAAGGAACAGGGAGTTTTGGTATGAAGAACAGGGAGAAAATGATTGAAGAGGTGTAACATCCTAAAATTAGAATGTTGGGAAAAATGAAAAATTTTAAACGTTTTTATGCATCTTGCTGATATTTGGATTTTCTGAAATTTTTTAGGCTTTTCTGAAATGTGTGCTAATAAGCAAAATAACACAAGGAGTAATGCGCAATAAATAATAATAATACTAGTAGTAATAATAATAAAATGACAAAAAGTTGGAAGCAATGAAATCTGAATTCAAATTTGAAACCCAAATTCAATTCAATACCCAAAACTGATGTAACGTCCCAAAATTTAGGAAGTTTAAAATATGTAAAATTTAAAACTTTTTTCTTGTGTTTTGCTAACATTTAGCTTTCCTGCCTTTTGACTAAAGTTCCTCTGGAAATAACTTATGAACAGTAACTTAGAAAAAGAATATACAATTGATTAAACCCAAATTGAACTAAAATTAGAATATGAAAAGATGATTTAAAAAGTGGCCTAGGAAAATTTACATTGAATACCATTTCTTGAAACTTCATTAATGTAATATCCGAAAAACTTAAATATGAGTTCATTGTACCGGAAATAAATGTTGGAGTATTTTTTTAACATATTTATGAAATTTTCTAAATTGAAATAATGTGTTTTGTAAACAGTGACCTTTAAAGAATTTTTGAGGAAAATTTAAAATAAATAAAATTCTGAAAACTTTATACAAGAATGCACAATGTGTCAAGACTAGCCTCATCAACAGTGATTTCACAAGTCTCAATGATTTTGTTAATCTCCAAATTAAATACATGAAAGCCACTAAAATAAGCAAGATATCCAAGAAAAATGTTATTATAACATCTAGATTCAAATTTATCCAAATTTCCATGTTCAAGAATGAAGTACTTGTAACTAAATATCTTGAAATGAGAGACGCTAGGCCTATGACCAACTCTCAACTCAAAAGAAATCTAGCCTATAGACAATCTCAAGAATACTCTATTAGTCAAATAGCAAGCAGTGCAATGGCCTTAGCCCAAAATCTCCTAAGGGTGCTATGCTACCTAGCATGATCCTAGCCATCTTTGCAAGGGTTCTATTATTTCTCTCTATAACTCCATTCTGCTGGGGGACTCTAGGTGAGAAAAACTTGTGCTCAAAACCTCTCTCAGTGTAGAAAGTGGCAAAAGATGACTATTTGAATTCTGTGCCATTGTTACTCCTAGTGTCTAAGTGAAAGAGCTGTCCAGGTCCATCGGTCATTACTAAGATAAGAGATGGATGAGAAGCAGAAATCATCCTACCACATCTACAGTGTGTGCAACTAAGTCCTTTTAACTTTTATGCCTAGGTAATCCTCTAACAAGGTCCTTGTTACTGTGTCTAGTCAAGTGATCGAAGTCTATATGTCTAAGCCTATAATGCCATAATACTAGATCGTGAGAATCAAAAGCTACGAGACACCTAGGGCCAGAGCTAGAAAAGAAACTGAAATCGGTACTAAAGACCCTCTCAAACCTAGAGATCACAAAAAATAAACTCACCCGAGGAGTCTAGAACTCTACATTTTCCACTTTTGAATCTCACATCTAGACCCTTATCAAGAAGCTAGGAAATATATATCAGATTATACCTTAGCTTACTTACCAAAGCGACGTCCTTAAACATGAATTTGTTGTTGATGCACATAGTGCCCGTAGCAGTCACTATCTTAGTAGAAGCATCCCCAAACATGATCAACTCTTTGTTAGATGCATGAGTAAGAGAGGAGAACCATTGAGAATCTCTGGTCATGTGTTGGGAACACCTGGAGTCAATAAGCCACACTCCCTCCTTCCTCACTCGATAGACCTACCAGGCACAACCAGGAAACATCTGTGCCTCAGTACTGGGGTTAGTAATGAAAGACTTAAGAATCTAGTACTGAGCCACACGATATTTAGGAACAATAGTAGAAATAGAAATAAAATGGTTAATATGAAAATCATGAGGATGCACACAAGAATCACCTAGACCTCTTTAAATCGGTCTACCAAAGGGTGGTACTGTCCATATCTAGACGCTACTCATGGTATATCCTCATAATATCCTAACACAAAGTGCTGCATAGGACCACCAAAGGACTCAAAGAAGTCATTTATAAATCTAGAACAATATCTAGAAGGAAAGACATGCTGCTTAGCTCTAGAGAAACTGACAGGCAAAAGAACTCCTCTAATGGATCACAAAACATTCATCCTCAATCTTGGCTCTACAGAAGTAGAACTCAATAATGTGACCATTTTTCTTGCAAAAGGTGTGATGGTACTTGATCTTTTAAGGGGGTCTGACCTGCTGAAGTGGAAGCACTTGTCTTGCTAGAAGGGGTTTGGGCAAAACCAGCTGACCTAAAGACAATCTTGGGAGGCTCAAGGGGTTTTTACCTCAAACTTACCACTCTCAACTACTCTCACAACCTTAGGTAGGTTGTTCTTGGAATACTCTAGGGAATTAAATCCTAAACCTCTGTTCTTCATACTCACCTTAGATTGATCAAGGATCTCTTTGGCTTTTTGTGGTAGTCATTCTCTTGTGCTAGGTTCTCACATGAGGCACACTCATTGTTCTTGGTTCCCTATCATATCTCTTTTTATAGACAACTACCTCAAGCTTCAAAGCCTCATAAGATACATAAGAGGAATTTCTAACCCTACCCAACTACTCCTTGAACTTGACTCTAAACATCTTATGTATCTCATCTAAATTAGTCCCAATTTTAGCATAAAATGCAAATGAAATAGAATAAATAACTTTCTTAGATGCAACAATAGACTAAATCAGTCCCAATTCCAGCATAAACTGCATAGAAAATAGAATTAATAACTTTCTTACATATAGCAATGGACAAGGATTTTTTTATGTTTACATTTATCTTCTAGTGTTTTGTTAAGATCATCAAGTTCAATTGTGAGCTTAAAACAACTTTCACATGATTCAGTCCTAGAATATAAAAGTATTTTAGTCATTTCTTTCATCTTGAGTTTGCTATCCTCACAATGAGAGCAAATGTGATTAGGATTAAATTTAATTAATTTCTTAGTGGCACTATCTAGTTTTAGTTTAAGTAAAGCACAATTTCATCATGATGAAGGGATAACATCTAAAGGAATCACATCCAAGGCAATAGCATTCAAACAATCATAATCACACTAGACTTGATAGATTCTAGTTCTTCTAGATCTTTTAGTTGACTAACAATAGAGAAATGGGTAATTTTTAGATTAGCCATTTGATCATGCAAACATAAGCAAGATTTATAGTTTTCATCAACAGGATTCATGGATTTGAGCCTAACCACTTTTATGTTCAAGTTGTCAATTATGATGTCCTGGTTCTTGATTAACTTAGCTTATTTCTTTAGTTTTTGTTTAGCAGCAATATGATCACATTTTATCTCTTTAGAAGAGGGACATACCTCACCGGGATCACTGTAGGGCTCATCGTCGGAGGAGTTGATGTTGGTGCCACTGCCCTTGGCCATGAAACACATGTTGGTGAAGTTCATGATCTTCTTGTTGCTGTGAGAGTCATCCACATCATCCTCTGTCTCTGAGTCCACCTTGCTCATGTTGACGTTCTCGAGAGTGGTAAGGACCCGGTTGACGAACTTGCGATAGTTGAGCTTCTTGGACTTTGCGTCATGAGCTTGAGGCACTTGGCCTGAATGTGGTTCACCACACCACACTCAAAGCAAGTGATAGGACCACTCGTTCTCTTGTTCCTAACCTTTTTGTATGCTTTTGTGAATTTTGTAAATAGGAGGGTTAAGTCATCCTTAGGAAACTTCTCTAGTAGATCATCGCTCAAAGAATGCAAAGCTAGCAATGAAAATCCAGAAGAGCTAAAATCAAAGGAATTAGACAAACTGCACTGAGTATGGTCAATCATAAGTGTCATTGACTCTGCCTTGGGGAAACAAGAGATGAAATCAATCTCATGCGTCTTCAACCTCGAGTAGAGTTTATCCATAGTATGCTTACTCCTGACAGTGTTGCCATTGATAGAAGTGATCTTCATTCCCCAAACCTTTATATCAAGTGCACTCAACATCTGGCATGCATGCTCAGAATCAGAAAAGGTAAAACCAAAAGCACATAAATCATAAATGATAAACCTTTCCCACAACTCATCTAAGGATTCACTTTCCTTCACTTCAATGGCTACATAGCAATGAAGATCAGGACTGAAAATCAAAATCAAAGCTATCAACTCAAGACAGTGATATTCAAAGGATTCAACACTCAAGTGGTCAGATCGGCTACCAGGGGCATTTGACTGGAGCCTAGTGCTCTGACCACTAGCTAGCTGCCAGTTTGACTGGCCTCTCGTGGTCTGACCAGAAGGGGTACGGTCTGACCAGCCTCCCCTATTCCAAAACAGAAAAATTAGCCCAATGCAAAGCTACTTTTGGTGCAACTGCAAAAATCCAAGTCCAAATGATATAAAATTTTGTACACATCTTGCTTAACGTCTCAGGAACCGATTTCATCCAAAGATAGCAAGAATCCATGTCAAATTTTAGACCTTTTTCAAGAATAATAAAGATCACACCAAAATCAGACAAAAACCAAAAACAAAGAATATAACTTGCTCATGGGTGAAGGATAGCCAAGATGGCTCTAAATGTATTCTCACATGTCATAGCAAGCAAGAACTTCTGAAGTTTGAGCCAAAAACACCTGGATCAAGAAATCTCCTAAAAAGGTTAAATACAAGAAAAATCGGGCAATTTTAAGAACTTACAAAACCGGATGACTGATAGGTGAGAATTGATTTTTATAAGATATTTCTATCACTTACTCATTCTTGGCATCCAGCAAGATCAAGAAAGGGAGAGGGAAGATCAAAACCAACAAGGTCAACATCAAATCAAACAAAACAAGAGGGATTCATGAGAGACAAATAAAGTTGATGTATTGCTATTTGAGGATAAATGTTTTATAGCCACTCCACCTGGAGGACTAGAGAGCATACCATAACACTCTCATTTCTCAAACCCTAACCCTAAAACTCTTAATAGATACTATTCAACATCATATATAGGGAAACCAGTTAACCTTAGACAACACGAGTTTTACTCACACACTACACTTATACACACTTTTTAAAGTACATAAGTTCGAATATGCTTCGAATATGCTAAGTCATTAGACTTTGATCCAACTTGATCTTCTTAGCTTCTCGTTGACCTAAATCGCTTTTCTAAGCACCACTCAAGCGCTGCTATTTTGATCTAAGGCAGCTTCTGGTATTTTGGCCAATTTACCAAAATACCCTTCCTTGATCCGGTCTTTATCTTCCATTGCAAGCAATTGACATGCTTGCCACGTGTAGGTGCATCACTGGCTTACTACATGTCAGCAAGTCTCTCCTATTATGGTTCCATCGGACCATACCTCACTTTGACTGACTAAGCCACATGGTGCAACTCGTTGCTCGAAGTTTCCTTCAACATTTCTCATTTCCTTGTGCCATGCTTGTGCTCAGCCATCTCACTTAATATCCTTGATCATTCTGGGCCTCAACATCTCTATAAGCATAGTCTCGATCCACGTTGTTAACCATGATTGACTCCAAGCGTACCTGCACATCCAAAGAGCAAAAAATTATTTTTGGGCACAAGTTCTTTATAATTTGACCCACGTTAGTCAAAACATGATTTATACAACACATATGCATTGGCTTAGATCAAAGAAAAATACACCGTGACTCAATTTCCCAAAAATCCATATTTCAGATGAAACAAACATAGCCTGCCAGTCAAACCGCTCCCCAGCTGGTCTGATCGCTGACCACACCTGGTCAGACTGCTAGAGAAGGCCAGTCTGATCACCGCCTCTGGCCGGTTAGACGCCTGATTTGCACCAAAATTCTAAAAATCAGATTTTTTTTTTGCAAAATTTAAAACCCAAAACTTTCAATATGGAAATGATTCATCACAACAAACATCTGGAATACTAGTTCATCGTAACAAATATCTAAACCTCCTTCTCACATGGTGCTTCCTGCCAATACCTCGTATACACAACCTGGCCCAGATGAAGTACCACTGCTGTTGCTCGGCCTAGCAAGAAGGCTACGGTGAGAGGAGCATGAGAATGTGTATTTGGGGCTACGACTGATGGTGAAGGCGTTGTTGCTAAAAAGCTAAGCCAAGACCGGAGGCATTACTGCAATTTTCATAAAAAAACACAGACAAAGAGGGGGAATCCACAATGTGAGAAGAGTTACATGGAAGGGATCTTACAATGATTTTTCAACTACAGGCGATTACAGATGGTAAATTTATAAGCTATAGAACGACTCCAAGTTGGAAGATGAAACAAATCAGAAAATAACTCTTAACTTCGGATCTACCATTCCTCCGCTCCCAAAAACTGTCCCTCTATTAAAATTCAGATCACAGAACAACATTGTTCAACTTGGTGATCTTTCTTATGATCTACCTGCACAAGGATATGCACACGTGAGTTACAAATAGTAGGCATGTTCTCGGGATGGCAACAAGGCTGGAGAGGTCTAGGGGTGTCCCCTACCCTTGTCCTGCCCCCGAGGGTACCTGCGGCCCCCTGGGGACTAAAACTGTGGTTTACATATAAAATTTTATTTATTAATACAAAATATAGCTTTAAACTTAAAGACTAATGTATAAATGCAAGTTTTTGTTGAGGAGTATTAAAAAGATACCTGTATCATATTAAAAAAAAATATAATACATAAATGAAATACTATCCTTGTAGTTCCCACGGGGAATAGCATCCTTGCCATCAAAGCAATGTCAGAGGGCTACACGGTACCCTACCATTAGGTGAATCTCATCCATCAATCTACCAAATCAATACACTGTATTAGTTGGAAGAAATGTTGTACTATTTTTTTGGGTGCCACAGTAAAGCACTACTCAATCCGATCCCGCAATATAAATCTTATTCTTGAGAAATGTTGTCCCCACAATATAAATCAATTGCGGAGATCAAAGGTGTAGTTATTGCAATATTTCCACCATATACCTCTAGTTTAATGCTAAAAGGTGGATGAGTAGTTTTAATGTGCAATTTGATAGGGACATGCATGGTTCAATAGCATTAACTTTTTCTTAGATTTAATATTTTTTATCTCTATGTACGGTAGATTATGGACTTATAGCGTGGGACAGAGGGAGTACAATACCAAGTGCATCTTGTTCCTCCTTTTTCATCCAATGTCCCAGGTTGGGTGCCATTACAGCACAAAATCAAAGGGTGCGACCCTGCCATTCATAGTGTAGCCGGTGCCAGATTTGCCACCTCATTGTCACATCACACATGTATTAGATTTGCTTTTTATCTGCAGCATTTAACACCTCCTTTCTTCAAGACGGGACTCACAACTAAAGAAAATACCACATGTTTTTCTTCCACCACACACACAAACTCTCTCTCTCCCCCCCTCTCTCATTTAACTTACAAGTGGGCCCACAATTTTTTTTATTGAGCTAGCACTCGTGCATCTGCTTGCACCCGTGCTATGAATCTTTGTCCTAGCTAGCACCCTTGACTTGGTCCTCTACAGTGGTTGGCACCGATGGCAGGAAGGGAAAAAAGGCTAGCTAGCGCCATATGTTGTAGATGGATTTACCTTCTGGCGGGATCCAAATATACAAGTCCAGACCCTTTGCATATACTACACTAGTCCAGAATCATGTTAGTACATACAGTGGCAACATAGATGAAATATCATTCCATACACACAAGTGACTAAGAAATAAATAAATACCCTCAATAGGCAAACAATTCAAATAAACTCCAGCGGAAGGTATAAAATAATCTTCAACTATAACCCATTCATATGCCCACAGGCAATCAACTAGGGTAGCTGACTTATCTTTAAGATACTCCTCAGGAAATAGCTCTTCAGTGGTGATGAAATCTTGACTTCCCAGCAACTGAGCAGTATTGTTTATAGCAAGGATGAGCACATGGAGTACTTAGCAAGTTGTGCATGCAAATGTATGGCTTATTCCAAAGGATGCCTCATATGGTTTACAAATAAATAGATTGTAAAATGTAAGTTAAAACAAATATTAACAAATGATAAGTAAATGATAGATGAAATAAATAAATTGATGAGGCCACTGGTATCAACCAGTCTAAGCATATTTTCCAAAATCCTCTATCAAGGTTATTCTTCTGAATTCTAACCCTCATGTGAAATTCCTTATCATCGTCCATGACCGAGCGTATGGCTATTTGAATAGTTGAATTAACACTCTGCAGAGGTTACCCACACGATATGATCAACTTTTAGTGTCACTGATATAACACACTTTCTTAGGTGTGCCGACCAAAATAATCACAAAAAAGCCTTTACAATGCCTCACCCTCAACACTAGCCCAACGATGGAACACAACCTTTAACATAGCTCCAACTAGCTGCCGTCCACCTCGAAGTAAGCCCAATAATGGAACACAACCTTTAGCATAGGTCCCACCAGCGGCCGTCCACCCACGAACATAGCTCGGCCGTGCTAGAGCTAGAACTTAGTAAATTATTCAGCTAGGCATGTTCCATACTAGACATACGGCTGTATCATAAAACTCAGTTCAAAGGTGCATAAGGTTCAATCCTTAATCAACCTTAGGCAAGACTCCCATTGATTCAATGCTAAAACACCACATCAATCTTCAACTCGCCCGAGTCTAAAACTAATTTTGTTATCCAACAACCAATGACATCCACATGCCATGGCTCATCACATTTTATCACAATGGCAACTACCTCCTGCTTATCATATATAGTTCCATAATTCATTAAGCAAGATTAATAAGTATTTCCAGAAAGTGATTCCATAATATACCCAAGTATGGCTAAGCAATCTACATTGGAGCTATAATATTGACCAAGTAAAATTAACTATCCTAGGGTGACAATGGATCATGGCATAGAATTAATCAAGGATGAATTATTGAACAATTGTGTATTAACTACTAATAGTTAAATAATTTGAATGCGAAAGTAGTATGCATGTTGAAATAAACAAAATAGTTTTTGTAAAACTAGGTTGAATATATTCAAGGTTTCATAAATTGCCTTGCACTAATGCTACTAGTTCTTCACCTTTGATAAAGTCTTAATCTTGAACTACTTCTTCTTGCCCAGCAAACAATTTAGGCGCGTAGAAGGCTACTTGCAAGAGAGAGAACATTCAAATAAAAACAAAAATAGAGAGCAAATAAACTCCAAAAATTAAATAAAATTAATTATAAAAGAGAGTTTGATTTTAGCTGAATTTAGAGACTCGAACGGCTCAATTAGAGCTTGTATGAGAGAGCGCGGGCTCTTAGAAGTTGGATTGGCTAGGAAATTGGGGAAAAGGAGAAAAACCAATGTGGTAGGGTTTACTATGATATAGACCGGGTACATTGACTGGAATTGGGCCTACCGTGGATTTGGTCTATGAAATAGTGTGGCTGTAAGGGTTATTGTGTGCTGACGTGGCAGACACGACGTTGACACGACAGACATGCGAGATGATGTGTGTCACACGTTGATCGATGTGCTGATTTGGCAAGCCACGTCGGTGGTAGCATGCTGGACCAGGCGCAAGACGACAAACTCAATAGTGGGTGCACAAAGACCAAGGGGTGTCGGAGTTGGCCAGTAGCGAGCTAGGTGCGGCAACATAGATTAGGTGGATGGTGAACTCCAACATAGGGATTGGTGATCCTGGCACAGTAGTTGTTGACGGCAGGGGCTCTCTTCGGCTTGTCAACTACTTGCTAGAGTTTAAGCGGACAGTGACAACTCGATCTTACTATGTAAGTGAAGTTTTACATGGTCCTAAGGAGCGCTACTCTCAGGTCCAAAAACTTCTCCATACCCTCCTCATGTCTTCGAGGAAGTTGTGGCATTATTTTTAGATGCACAAGATAATTGTGTCGTCTGAGTTTCCTTTAGGAGAGATCCTCCAGAATAAGGAAACAGCAGGGCGTATGGCAAAATGGTCAGTAGAACTTAGGGAGTTTGACTTCCATTTCATGTCCCAAATAGCCATTAAATCCTAGATCTTGGCAGACTTTATCATTGAATAGACAAATACTAAACCTATTCAAGATCCCCAACAGTACAATTCCCACGATTTGTGGACAATGTACTTCGATGGGTTGCTTACATTAAGTGGCTCGGGGGCTCGAGTGATTTTAGAATCTCTTGCGGGAGAGACCTTTAAGTATTTCATCCAATTGCTCTTTCTAGCCACTAACAATGTGGCTGAGTATGAAGGTTTCTTGGCAGGCATATGAGCTTCTAAAGCACTCAGGATTCGACGACTACTCATGAGAGGAGACCCTCAACTAGTCGTGAATTAGGTCGGAAAAGAGTATCAATGCTCGAGTATGATCATGTCTCAGTACTTATTGGAAGTACGAAAGCTGGAAAAGCATTTTTTTCATTTTTGAGTTACAGTATACCCCTTGGAAGGATAACTTTCTCGTAGACCAGCTATCTTAGATAGCTTCCACCCTATCACAAATACCGCCAGGGGTCTTCTTGGAGCAGCTCCAAAAGCCGTCTTTGGCCAAAGCACCAGAGGCAACCCCTACTGAGACAGCTTCCCTAGAGTATGAAGAGACGTGGATGGCTCCCATCTACGACTACCTTCAAAAGGGTTCAATACCTGATGACAATCCCGAAGCAGATCGTTTTGCCCGCAAGGCCAGGATGTATACCTTGGTCGATGGAGTGCTCTATAAAAGGGGTACTCAGGGAGTTCTCATGTGATGTATATCATAGAAAGAAGGATTACAACTACTTAACGATATACACGGGGGCATCTATGGAGCTCATGCTTCCTATAGAATGTTGGTGGGTAAGGCTTTTTGATAAAGTTTGTATTGGTCAACAACCCTCAATGATGCCAGGGATTTGGTTAAGAAATATGTACAATGCCAGTTTCATAGCCTGCAAATATACCAATCGGCTCAGGCTCTTTAGACAGTTCCTCTATCTTGATCTTTTGCAACCTGGGGTCTCAATATCCTAGGACTATTCCCAGAGCGCCGAGGGTCTTCGAATTCCTCTTCGTAGCTATTGATGCATTCACAAAGTGGATCGAAGCCAAACAAGTAGCTGGGATAACAACGGAAGCCACAAAAAGGTTCTTGATGAGAAGTGTAATTACTCGATTTGGAGTCCCAAGTCAGATAATTACAGGTTCCAAGAATTTTGTGATGAATTATGTACCAAATTATATTTTGCTTCAGTTACCCATCCCCAGAACAATGAGGCAGTTGAGCGCATGAATGGCCAAATAATGCAAGGAATTAAAACTCGAATCTTCAATCAGCTGGTAAAGCGCTCGGGGGCTTAGGTTCTAGAATTACCTTAGTATTATGGACAATTCACATGACTCCTAGTCAAGCGAATGAAGAAACTCCATTTTTCCTGGTTTTTGGAGCCAATGCTATGCTTCCTTCGGAAATCTAGGAAGACATCGAATAACACTTGAAACGAACAAAAATATTTAAAATTTTCATATTTCCATTATTTCGACATTTTGGGCTGTAACATACGCTGAGCTGGAGTTCACAGCGTCCGTGTCGCCGCTGGTTGGTAGGTTGCGACGGGACGGCATCTCCGCCGGGAGGCTCGGCAACTGCGCGTCGAATCGCAGCACGTTCAAGGCTTGCCTGATTGATGGCCTCAGGCTGCGATCCGGGTGCGCGCACCAGAGCCCGACGACTATCACAGCCTCCATTTCCTGGCTGTTAAATGCCCCATTCAGCCGTCTGTCCGCTGCATCAAGAACTCTTTCGGCGCCATACAACTCCCACACACGTTGCACCAGGTGGACTCTGCTCCCGTTTTGTAGCATCACCACCGGGCACTTGCCGCACGCGATCTCAAGGAGTACAACACCGAAGCTGTAGACATCAGACTCGACGCTCGTCCTGCCGACAACCATGCACTCTGGATCCATGTACCCTACGGTACCAGCTATGGGCGTCGTGCGTGACCTCCGGCCATCGTCGATAAGCCTAGCGAGCCCGAAGTCCCCGAGCTTGGCCTCGAGCGACGCGTCCAGCATTACGTTGCTTGGCTTGATGTCTCCGTGCACGACACACGGCTCCGTATCCAGGTGAAGGTATGAAAGGGCCGAACCTATGCCAAGTACTATCTTGTACCTGATCGATAAATGAATATATTTAGAGCAGTTCATCAAGCATTTGCATGGAGTAGAGAGCCAGAGAGGAAAGTACAGGCCATGTATATATAGTACTATAGTGTACTTATACCGTTATACGTACCTAACCGGCCAAGTCAATGGATTCTCTAGGTTGTATAGATGAGTGTCCACGCTGCCGTTCAGCATCAGCTCGTAAACAAGCATGAGATCATCTTGACCATGGTACCAGCCGATGAGCTGCACAAGATTTCGGTGTCTGAGCCGGCTGATGATCCTCACCTCGGAGATGAACTCTTTCAAGCCCTGTTCATAACTCTTGGACACTCTCTTCACGGCGACGTGAAGTTTCATGTCATTCAAGAACCCCCGGTACACGGCCCCGAACCCTCCTTGTCCTAACTTCTTTTCACTAGAGAAGTTGTCGGTGGCGACGGCAAGCTCGTCGTATAAAAATCGCCTGGGTCCAGTGGTCCCTTGCTCGAGCTCTTGTTCCACGGGGATACCACGGAAGTAGTCTACAACTTGCCGTTCCACGGGGAGCTCTTGTTCCACGGGGATATCCCTCTTCATGACCTTGCCATTCTGCCTTTGCCAGCGGCGCACAAGGAACCAAACCGACAGACTCAGGCAGAGCACGAACGCCACGGAGCCGGCAGACACGCCGGCCACCAGCTGTAGTTTGCTACCTTTCTTTATCGGGCTGGGGAGAGGAGGTGCTCCTTCTGCATGGTATCTTATTTAATTTATTAGGGTTAATTAGGTGTGCACTTTCAGAAAGCTTACATTACCTTGTAATAACATATTCTCCCCGAAAGTGCACAGTATCTTTTTAATGGAGATACTAGTATCTCTCAAAGATGGTAAAAATTCTAGCATGTATAGATTACACGGAAGGGAAAGAAGACACGCGCGCACGCACACAAACCTGGCGGCAGGGTGATGCCGAGGTTTTTGCCGACCTTGTATGCCACGTAGCAGCTGTACCCCTTGACAGTACCATAGGTGTTGTTAGGGTGAAACCTCGACAGCTCTCCAACGAATCCTGTAAGGCACCTGCTGCACTCGTTGGTGTTCAGGTCCCTCGTGCACTGTGCCAGCCCGTACATAACCTGCAAGTAGCCTCGCGAGTCCGTGTACCGCCGGGTGCTGTTGGCGATCCGCAGGGGCGAGACGGCGGCTTCCGTAGCGAGCTGGTCCATCAGCTTCCACCGCGCGTCCCTCATGCTGATCATGTCGTCGTCGTAGGAGACAGCCCACACATAGAAAGAAACGGTGAGGTCAGCGACGGAGAAGAAGGGCTCGTTCGAGTACCGGAGGAGGCAGGCGTCGTAGTTGGCGAGCACCGTCCGCCCGTACGGGCAGACCTCCCTTATCCCGGCGGGCGCCCTAGTGAGGCAGTCCTTGCACCGCTTCGCCTTGCGGTCGGCGTAGCACATGATGAGGCCGAATACTTGGTCAGGCGGAGAGCCGTACGTGCCGTTGTAGAACCAGTATTTCCTCGCGGCCGTGGACAGGCTGGAGAGTAGCCGGTCGAGGTTCTGTTCGTACTGGCTTCCGTCGGTGTAGTTGCCGGCTGTGTAGCAGGAAGGGTTATATGGTCGCAGGAGACCAACTGCTGCGACGCAAAACATGGTGGCAACAGCGAGGAACCGGACAAGGAGAAGGCGTGGAGCCATGGCCGGTATTGATCAATGAACAGGGACGCCGGTGGTTGATTGCTAAGGTACCGTGATATGTGGTGCCACCGTTTTGTAGTTGTAAGCTACAGCCTTGAGAACAAGTGTACACGCGTATATATAGATTACACGTACTATTACAATTCGGCAAAATCCAAGGCAATTAGTCAAATCAAGATCATGTCAGCTTGAAAATGGTCGACTTTCTAGGCTGTTACTCGATTCTGAATTTCCGAGCAATTGCTTGATACCGACCTTCAAGCTGCTACCTTGCGTCCTAAGCCATCGCCAGTGCCAAGGAGCAGAGGTACGTGTACAGTATGATATTATCCAATTTACCATCTGTTAAAATCATGTTTCTTACAACGAGATATACGAAATAAGACCATATTGCACATATATAATGCTCTTATTTTGTTGACATCATCATAAGGAATTAACACAATGATTCAAATGGATTACAAGTCCAATATCCAATTTAAAAGATGTAGCATTTTTAGTCTAGTAGAAAAACATGGAATAAGAAAGGCAAAAATGTGCACCGTACTGTACTATTCAGCACTGCCGAATAGTGGATCCCTAGTATTTTCTGGGGAAAAAGCCAAGATCATGTATGTGTTTTCTACACCCGGGAGTAGAATGTGTGTGTGTAGAGGATGCTAAAATGGAGTACCATGGTGTTTCGGCACTAAACCTCTCTGCCTTTGGATTGCTTTTAGATGTATGCTAGTGCAATGGTATATAATATATTAGGCATGCTAAATCAATCATGGATGGAAAGTCTCAATCACACTAGCACGCATCTAAAAGCAATCCAAAAGCAGGGAGACTTGGTGCCCAAACACCATGGTACCCCTATTATTTATACTAGGACGCTGAAATGGGGCACCATGGTGTCTGGGCACCAAGCCTCCCTGCTTTTGGATTGCTTTTAGATGCATGCTAGTGCAATGGTATATAACATATTAGGCATGCTAAATCAATTATGGATGGAAGTTTTAATCATGGATGGAAAGTCTCAATCGCACTAGAACGCATCTAAAAGCAATCCAAATGCAGGGAGATTTGGTGCCCAGACACCATGGTGCCCCTATATATATATATATATATATAGAATTTTGCAGGTGTAATTACTCTCTATGTCGTACCTCTTTATAATTTTGAGCATACTTTAAAAATGATTATAAGATACTCCAAAGTGAATTCCATGAAAATTTCTTCAAAATCCACTTTTTATAGCATAATTTATGTATATACTCCTTTTATAAATGAAAAAGGGTATATAGCAAAATAAGAGGCTTCAATGAAACTTTTTCACCCAAGTCACATTGAAGTATCTTAGAATTAGAATTTAAGTACACTGAAAGTAATAAAGAGGTATATCACGTTTGTTTAAGTGGTATATTGGAAGGTAGGAGTATGTATTCCAGAGAACACGGAAATCGGAAATGCTTCGTGTCTATATATGTGTGTGTGTACACATAAATATACATACATATGTACATATATAACATATATATGTATACTTATGTATCTATGTATACACACATACATACATACATACATACATACATACATACATACATACATACATACATACATACATACATACATACATACATACATACATACATACATACATACATACATACATACATACATACATTACATGTTGAGTAATAATGATGATGATGATGATAACTGTGGAATAATAATGAGTATATCAATTGCTAATGAAGAAAGATAATATTTGTTGCATTACATGTTGAGCATTCATTATGGAACGATGTGACCCACGGGAGTGGGATGAGATCCCCATCTAGAAAATATGGCAATGAGGTCCCCGTATGAAAAAAGATGGGCAATTGATCCCTGCACTAAATAGTGCGGGTATGAGTGAACACGAACGAGTGTTTCACTCCACGTATACCGGTATAAGCAGAAGATGAGTTGAGTCATGAGCATGAGCATTACATTACATTCATGAAAAATGAAAAGTAATTTGAGATAATGAGACACATGAATGGAAACCGATGAGAATAAATATGAGAAATTGAGTTAATGATAAATAGATATGAATTGTTAATAAGATGATGTCTCATTTATTATTTTACTTTATATTTACTGAGTTATGGGCCCATGCTTACTTATTTGTTGTTTTTAGGTGATCATTGAAGGCGACATGCATTGGGTGAAAGTAGAACATCATTTAGATTTTGTTGCACTTTTGTACCCCTTCACTCCACCTAGTAATTCATCATTTATGGATATAAACAATTTAGTATCTTCCATTGTAATAATTGGATAACTTATGGTTTCCCTTAGTTTCTTAATGTTCATGATATTTCTATTTGATGCGTTCCTTAGTTGTTTAGATTTTGTTATGATTTTTTGGTAATTAATTGATTCATATTAAATTTAATTTATGGTTTACTATGTTGCTGAAATTTACGTTCATTACTATGATGAATGGTTATACCTGAAGTCTAGGTGTTGGTAATGCTTATTTATTTAGTTAAAATTGGCAGCAATAGTAGTTGCAGGTGATACCTTGAGCTCTTGTTAAGCCGATGTGTTACATTAATTTACTAAGTAAATTATATTCATATTAAGTTTATAGTTAAGTCTCCATTAATAATTATGCTATTATACCTCACTAGTTGACATTGGACATAAAACCTTGTCGTCCTAAAAATAATGGTAAAATACTAGCTATAAATTTGTTTCTAAGTGCCATACTTAGCTTTACTTAGATACATGCAGGCATTAGTTTGCCCGAACATTATTTCAAAACATGGAAACTTGGATTTGGGCAGCCATTAGATGAAAATAGTTGGTATTTTGAACTGAAAGGGTATTTTAGATCATAAAATTCTAAACTTGTTTAAATATCTACGCCAGGACTAGATTATTTTATTACTATTTTCGGGGGCGGTGGGGAGCGGGGGACTTAATAAGTCTAAATGTTACATCAAATCCTTTGAAGAAACATGATTTAAGTAGATGGTAAATTGCACATGAAATCATCGTTCGACTTTCTAGAAAATAGAAGAATTAAAAACTTAGTGTCCTTTGAGTTCTCTGCGGCTTACATTTTGGTTAATACTATGTGAACGCAATGACTACGGCATGCGCACGCGCTACATAGATTGTCCTCCAGGCGAAAAATTCTATTATATCACGGTGACACCGATCAGTATATGTAACAAGCCAACTAGCGTTTAACACGTGGCAAATATGCACTGTAGTAATACTGTAGCGCACGCTGTAGCATGCACAGGACCGCACATGAACACATCTGCTACAGTGTGCTATAGTGTTGCTACAGTATGCGCTACAGTGCATATGCACCACGTGTCAAACGCAGTAGGCTTGTTACGTACTGATCTGTGTGATACAATATAATTTTTAGGCATCCCCAAGAAGCCATCAGTCATGCTTCAAATGTGTACGTACGCGCGCGAGCAGTGGTCTGTTTTGGACTTCTTGATGTATGCTTCTCAAGAGAAAAACTGCATTCATATGAAGCAGCGCTGACGTGCCTAACGAAATGGTCCTCGTATGCTGAAAACAACATTTTCTTTTGTTGAGAATATGTTACTCTCTTCCTTCTTTTTTATTAGATATTTTTGATTTTTTACGATATCTAATATTCGACTTTAACCGCTATTTTTTTATAACATTACATTAAGATATTCCAGTAAAATTATAATATTATAAAAGTATTTTTAATGACAAATCTAATGGTGTAACTTTCGTATAACCAATTTAGATAGTTTTGCGTCTATTAGCAGTGAAATGTTAATATGTTTGACGACACGAATTCTAAAAATCAAGTAAAAAATAACGGAGGTAGTACAAGATAAATGCGGCTTGAAAAGGATAGGAATGTATTATTTTATTACTATTTTCGGGAGGGGGATTAACAAAACTAAATGTTACATCCAATCCTTTAAAGAAACATGATGATTTAATTAGATGGTAAATTGCACACGAAATCATCGTTTGACTTTTCAGAAAATAGAAGAATTAAAAACTTACTGTTCTTTGAGTTCTCTGCGGCTTACAGTTTGGGTAGTACCGTGTGAACGCAATGGCTACGGCGTGCGCACGCGCTACATAGATTGTCCAGGGAGTTTTTTTTTACGGATAATCCATTTTTTATTCAAAATTACAAAAAATATATCAGCGAGAATTTTTTTTACAAAAATAGGCTCCAGTCACCCCATGATTGGGCGACTGGAGCCTTTCGCCCAACCCAGCGGCGACAGCTGGACAATCTGCCAACCGTTGGGCGATTAAATGCAGTCGCCCAACGGTAGGGTGACTGCAATCCTGTCGCCCAACCGTGTGGTGACGGTGGGTGGGTTAAAACCGCACCGCGCTCGGCCGCTGCCGGGCACACTATTCTCATACCCGAGCGAGCGCGAGAGAAGAGAAGAGAAGAGAAGAGAAAAGAGAGAAGAAGAGGAGAGGAAGAAGGGGAAAAGAGGAGGGGGAGAAGAGGAGAGGGAGAGGAGAAGAAGAGGAGAGGGAGAGCGCGATTTCCAGGTATTTTTTGTTAGTGTTAGAAATTTAGTTTAAAAAATTTAGTTTAGAAAATTTAGTTTAGAAAATGTAGTTTAGAAATTTAGTTTAGAAAATTTAGTGTAGAAAATTTAGTTTAAATTTATTTTAGAAAATTAGTTTAGAAAATTTAGTTTAGAAAATTTAGTTTAGAAATTTAGATGTAGAAAATTTAGTGTCGAAATTTTGTATAGTATTTTTATGTATTATTGTAGAAAATATAGTTTAGAAAATTTAGATGTAGAAATTTTTTTTATGTATTATTGTACAAAATGTAGTGTACAAATTTAGATGTAGAAAATTTAGTGTACAAATTTTGTATAGTACTTTTGATGTATTATTGTAGAAAATTTAGTGTAGAAATTTAGATGTACAAAATTTAGTGTCGAAATTATTGTAGAAAATTTAGTGTACATATTTACATGTAGAAAATTTACTGTACAAATTTTGTAGGTATGACTCGTGATGGACGTGACTCCGACTGGCGGTACCCGCTGTTGGATGAGCACGCGTACCGCGCTTCCCGTCGTGTGCCACCACCGGCGAGCACGGACGAGCCTCCTGAGCTGGGAGTGGTCCAAACACGCACACCTCGCGTGGCCTGGGAACTCGAACCCCATTGGACTGCCAGGTTTGCACTACGTCAGCGTTTTAGTGCTGCCGTAAGAACGTTCCTTGCTGACCTTCACTTTGTTTGCAGGTTGCGGGATGCCGGGCTACTCTCTCTTGCCCGGATGGTGCAGGCCACGGAGGAGGATGGAGCCGTCTTGGCCGCGGGCGGGGACGAGGCGGGCGTGGAGCGATCACGATGCTTCCGTCCGACGGTTCCCTGCTGACGGCTTTGGTGGACCGTTGGCGGCCCGAGACGCACACTTTCCACCTCCCATTCGGGGAGATGACGCCAACCCTGCAGGATGTGTCCTTGCTCCTTGGCCTTCCGATCGCAGGAGGCGCTGCTTTCCTACCGGAGGCCCCGGCCGAGTGGCGTGCTGACCTGCTCGATAGATTCCAGGGGGTCGTTCCACCGGCTGATGACCACCACATCTTCGAAGAGGATCAGACCCATGGGCCGACGCTAAGGTGGCTCGCACAGTACCGGGTACGTGGTATTTAAAATCGATCGTGTCTTTGAAGCTCTTATTTGTGCTATTACATACTAATAACAATTTGTTTGCATTCAGGTGGAACGCATGGATCCACAAGCAGACGATTACCAGGTCTTGCGCCACTTGGAGGCGTACGTGCTGTGGCTGTTTGGTTGGGTGCTCTTCACCACCAGCCACGGCAACTCCGTTGATGCGCGCCTTATCACTTATGCAAGGGCGATCGCGGACGGCGAGCCCCCCCGGTCAGCTGGGGATCGGGCGTACTTGTCGTGACGTACCACGCCCTGTGCGATGCGTGCATAAGGATCAAGGCGAACTCGATCCTCACGGGCTGTCCCCTGCTGCTGCAGTTGTGGTCGTCGAGCGCTTCAGCCTCGGACGACCTGTGCTAGACGACATGGGTCCGTACAGGGCCGAGATGTATCTGGGGGGAGACGTTGACCGGCTGACGATGGGTTCTCTCTGGTGCCGTCAACGAGTAAGTATTATCACAGTCAACTATTTCTTTCTTATTGACGATTGTCATACTAAACAACTTATCTTTCTTGAAGGTACAGTTTGCGCACGTGCAGGTCACGCGGGCGTACCTGCCCTTTGTGGAGCAGTTTGACTGCCTTACAGACTCCGACATGCGCTGGGAGCCTTACGCAGATACGGCAGTGCAGACCCGTGCTCCTGACGGGCTGTCCGCACTGCGCTGGCGTGACCGGGCTTTCTGGCTCACCTGCCGGAAGCTCGTGTACGATATCTACGTGGAGGACTACGCACCCCAGCGAGTCATGCAGCAGTTTGGGCTACGGCAGGCGCTTCCTGTACCAGTCAGACCACCGCTTCCACAGGCCGTGCACACGTGAGTGATCGCTTCTCATAAATATGTACATACTTACTACTGTGTTCCCAAGTAATTACATTACTGTGTTCGCAGGCACAACAGAAAGGGAGTTAAAAAAGGCATGGAATGGTTGAGGAAGATGCAGCCCTGGATTGCGCAGTGGAAGGGTGCGCTCAACGACCACGTGGAGGAGGAGCGCCCATACGATAGCGCGGACAACACAGAATACCTGATCTGGTACCAGGCGTGGACACGTACCAGGCTCGTACATGTCATAGACCTGCCTGCCACACACGTCGCTGCTCCCACAGACACGTACCTGGTGCACCTCGCGCGCGACGCTCACATCGCGGTACGTTACATGTAATTTTAAAGATTACCAAATGGCAATATCGTTTCGATGATAGACCCTTTTATGTCTTTTTGTCCAGGCTGACATTGGTTCTGTGCTGTGGACCGATTCCGCCGCAGTACTGCAGAGGGTCACCATAGGTGCGGAGTGGACCCACGAGGAGACCATCAGTTTTGCGTGTCGGATGGAAGCCGGGTGTAGACATATCGTTAGTCTGCTGTCCTGCACAAGGCTACCGGCGATCTCCACACCCACGCCCAGTGCTCCGACGAGCCATCCACCAGTGCCACCCTGACCAGCGTGGCACTACTCCGGAGGTAGTACGCGGACACGTCCTACACCACCTCAGCCGGAGCAACCAGGGGGTTCTGCCTGGGCACGACCACCTCAGCAGCTCTTCATGTCTCCTCCGCACACCCCCGGCTTCCACACGCAGGGGGTGTACTCTGAGCTGTACACCCCTCCTCCTACCTCGATGGCGCCAACTGCGGGTACGCATTGTCCGATCTTGTTTTTATCCCAAGGCGACATGTAACGAACTAACGATATTACTATTGCAGGTCCTTACCATCAGCACGCACATCATGGCGTTTCCCCGGGCCCCGACGATGTAGACCAGTTTTTTGCGGACTGGCCCGGGCCATCCTCCGACGCAGCACCGCTCCGGCAATGCCCTCCCCGGTGCACCGGAGGGCACACAGCCAGAGGTGCAGCTGACTCCACCAGCGCAGGGGCGGGTGCGACACCCTCCTTCACGTTTTACTTTCTCAGAGCCTCGTCACCCGTTGCACTGGAGGACAGCCAAGCGGGGCCGTACAGGAGGACGCGGGTGCGTTGATAGGGCACCTCAGTGTGGCGAGTGAGGGGTGATGCCGATGCTATATGTTACGTATGTAATGAAAAAATACGCGGCATATTACTCACAACTATATTATGAAGTTTATTTAAATTCAAATAAGCCTATTATCTCTTCTTTTCGCATTCAATCATTCATATATCAAGTCATCTAAAAAATATTAACATACCGGTTCTCTGCACAAGAATTCTCAGCGTATGTCACTTAACACTGTATGTACCAATCGTTCTACGGTCAATCTTTCGGAAAAAAAAAGTTTCTAAAATTTTTTACGCACCTACAACATACAATGAACATAAATTTTTATTACAACTCTACCACATTTTTATCAGTTTAAAACTACAAAATTCACAAAAATTTAAAACAATCATGGGGGTTCATGCAGTCGCCTAAGGGGGGGCGACTGCATGAAAGTCGCCCAGCACGGGGCGGCGCATGAAAGTCGCCCAACGGGAGGCGACTTTCATGCGATCGCTCAGTGCAAATGGCAGTATTGTGTCGGCCTCTGGTTGGGCGAAAGGCTCCTGTCGCCCAACCATGGGGTGATTTGAGCCTATTTTTGTAAATGAGAGGCCATGTGGAGGTGACCACATGTTTATGATGAGTAATTGACAAGTTTGGTGCAAAGATTGAGTTTGGTTTGAGTGCTTTGTGCCAGGTCGGCATTTGGCGCAGTCGAGTTTGATTAGACGGTCTTATTGCATATTTTCCTTCGCGATTGGTTGTTCAGGCAATATCTTGCTTGAGTATGGTTCATTGATGCTATTTATGCTTACATGTGTCGAGCGGTGCTATTTGATGTGTTTCTTGTCTGTGATGGCTGTAGGACGTCGAGGCGGAGTCGTGGCGAGGCACGGAGGACCGGACTAGGCGCAGGTGGTGCCGAGGTCAGAACGGTCGGGGTGTGCTGAAGACGGCGAGGACTCGAGGTGGTTGTGAAGCTTGGACGACAAGAGACGCGGAAGCTTCCCGGAAGGTGCAGGAGGGGCGTTTCGGTAAAAACGCAAAGCTGCACATGTGGGAGCGGTTCCGTTCGGGATTTAGCGGGTATAACGGGTTGGAGACCCGTTAGCCAAAGGCTATGAATAGGAGAAGGTTCCTGGTTGTATGCATGGTTTTTGAAGGAGTTGTTAGGGTTTGCTTTAGTCAAAATGGCCTTTGGAGGGTTGTTTTGCTTTAGGCTTTAGTGGTTGAGAGAGACAGAGAGCTGTTGGTTCATGTCTTCTTCGTTGTCTCCTCTGTGTGTGTGCATGTGAGTTCTTGGTGTTCTTGAGGGATGCATGTAGCTTATGCTCTCAATCCAAGCATGTATAGGATTGTAGGGATGATATGAGTTGATACTCCTTGTAATCATGTATCTCTCATCCTCAATATCAATCTGAGATGGCTTTATTTGAGTTTGATTGAGTTCCTGTTTCTCTGTTGGTTTTTGCCTTCAATGCCTTCTCTGCTTGATTTCTTGATTTTCAGTTCTGGTGTTGATTCTTGCTGAGGGATGGCAAAATGGGTTGCTCTGTGATGAAATTGCATTTCTAGACCCGCTGGTTAGCTAGTTCCAAGAGCAAATTGATTGAATCGCAAGAATGACTTTTTCCCTATTCTGTGTTCTTGAGCCCGTTGTTTTTCATTTCTAGGGTTTTGGTGTAGTTCGTGTTTCCCTTCATAAGATGGCATGAAACTTGGCATGTTAAGTCCTGAGGCTATTAAGTAGCTATCCTCAAAGTTTCATGGTCAAAGGATCAGAGATTAGTTGGGAATTTGACCTTTTGCTGCTGCTCTCTATAGTTTTCAGATTATGTCTCAAATCTGAAATTCTTGACTTTTGGTGGGATAGCTTTGTTTCCCAAATCCCTTTCCTTATTTAGTTTGTTGTAGTTTTGCTCTGAGCCAAAAAGAATGGAAGAAATCCATCATTTTCTCTTATTTTCGAAGATCTGAATTTTTGCCCGAGGTTCAGTTTTTCAGTCTGGTCTCGGGTTGCCTGGGATCAGGGGAGCGGCTGAACCGGCGGTGTAAGACAGGTCAGACCGGCTCTCCATGGGCGGTCAGACCGGAGACCGACGGCCAGGTAGCGGTCTGACCGGCCCATATAAGGCGGTCTGACCGGCCCTGCATGCCTTGTAGCTGGCTCTCTTGGTTTTTGTGTTTGTGACTTAGTCTTTTACTCATTGTTTTTCTTTATGTTAGCCTAAGTCTCAATGAGCACTTGAATCCTTTTCATAGCTCTCATAGCTATTAGAGAGGAGTTTTTTGGGGGTAAGTTTTAAAAGTTGACATTCACCCTTCTCTGTCGCCGATTTCGATCTAACAGTAAAAATTTTTCCCGCAGGTATATTTCTGTAATTTCGAATAAAAAATAGATTATCCATACAAAAAAATTCATCCTCCAGACATCCCAAGGAGTCATCAGTCAAATGTGTACGCACGCGCGCGAGCAGTGGTCTGTCCTTGTGCACTGTGCCGCGTGCATGTATGCTCCTCAAGAAAAAAAAAACTGCATTCATGAAGCAGCGCTGACTCCTCGTATGTTAATGTTGAGAATATGTTACTCTTTCGTTCTTTTTTACTTAATATTTTAATTTTTTATTATACCCTAGATACAACTTTAATTGCTATTTTTTTATAATTTTATATTAAAAGATACTGATAAGATTATAATATTATAAAAGTATTTTTAATAATAAATCTAATGATGTAATTTTTGTATAGCTAATCTAGCTAATTTTAAGTCTATTAGCGGTCAAATTTTAAAATATTTGAAGACACGAATTCTAGAAAGCCAAGTAAAAAAAACGGAGGTAGTACAAGATAAACGCGGCTTGAAAAGGATATGACAGTATAATTTTATTTCTATTTTTTGCGAGGGGGATTAACAGAACTAAATGTTACATCAAATCCTCTTAATTTCGTCTCTCCTACGAAGCATTCCTTGGAAAACATCATCAAATTAGGAGAAACACGAGTTTCACTGGTTACTGCGTCCGTCTAAAGTTATCTCTTACTACTTTTTTTCTAGCTGCAGCGCATATATAAGCTAGCCCGATCGCACGTAAGAAGACTATAGGCTAGAAGACATGAAATATTTAACATAGAAGTCGAGCATTTTCCAGCTGACCTGATCTTGACTAAGAGGGAACTATTTTTATAACAGCATGTACCCAATATTTAACATATACCACTATTCTTTCCTAGCATGGAGAGGAGACACAGCAAACACTGATTACTTCATGGGCTAGAGTATTAGCCAAAAGGAACAGGGAGTTCTGGTACAAAGAACAGGGAGAAAATGATTGAAGTGGTCACTACTATAGAAAACCGTATTACAGACGGTTCAGAAACGTCATCACAGACGGTTTTCTGAACCGTCTAAATTTATGGGTGTCGTAGGGATGGCCCCCACCTAAACCCAGCAGGCCTGGTAAAAGATTATAAGGCCCAGAATAGGCCATGTGTAATAACATAGCTGCCCCCAGAGGGAATAACCAGATGTAAGGGTATAACTGTACAAGGACTCCTCATGCGCATATATATATGAGCACAAGCCATGGGGAGAGGCCAGGCCATTACACTCAACTTCATTACTCTCCACCACCATCTCTCTCTGTTTGATGCAGCCAGCCACAGCTTGGCGCTGTCCGTGGGAAGGGCGAAGACAAGCTCAAGACCAAGAAAAGATGGCACCAAAAAGCTTCCTCGGCGCGGTGAAGGGAAAGAAGGCGACGGGCGGGCGCGTATGAGTACGAGCCGCCATCGGCGGCGGCGGGCGTGGGTGGCGATCAGCGCGCGGTGGCGGCGTTGGCGTTCGCGGCGGCGGCGATCGACCGTTACGGCACGCGACGACCAACCCCACCGCCGGCGTTACAGGGCGGACCGCGGTCCAAGGCGTCGACACGGTGCGGCGACAACCGACCCGCCGACGCAACGATAGCCGACCCCGCTTCCCCGCAGCCCTCGCGGCGAGGCGAACCGGCGGTCCGAGGTAGCCACGACGGGCGACCGGCAGCTCGGGACCGCGGCGCGGTCGTCCCGCGCCGACCGCCCGTCGGAAGCACCGCGACACCGCCCGGCAGGGGGATGGAAGCGCCTGCTGGCGGCTCGGCAGCGCTCGGCGGGGCCGGGGACCTCCAGCGAGCCGTCGAGAGACATACAAGAGGCTCGAGTCAACCGGCTGCGCCCGAGAATCGCGTCTGAGCCAGCGCGGAAAGGGCGGACGATCGCGAAGCCCCCACGTCCAGCCGCGCGCCGCTGCGACGCGTGGATCCGGAGTCCCGCTCTCGGCGGGGTTGCAGCAGCGGCATGGCGAAGACTTCAAGTTCCCTAGCGCCATCGATTCGTATAAAGCGACACGGACCCTGTGAGTTCGTGCGCGTATCTGAAACCGCGATCGGCTTGGGCGGAGAGATGACACCACGAAGGCAAAGGCACTCCCCTCGCTACAAGGAGTGGCGCTCTCTTGGTTTTTACCATAGGCGGGCTCCATCTGGCGTGGGAGCAGCTCGTGTCCGCCTCCACAACAACTTCCAAGGAAATTACGTCGGCCGGGTCGATGCGGACCAGCTCTTCGCGTGAAGCAAAACCCTGGGAAGCTCGGGACTACTTCAAGCGCCGCCAAGATTCGATGTCAAGTGAAGGGCGTCAACGAGACCACCATCGTCAATGCAGCCATCGAGGCCTTCGTCCGGGCCGATGGCTGAGTACAACGCGCGAAGCCGATCAAGGCGGCAAAGCTCTTCGACAAGATGGAAGAATATGCCGGGCGGAGGAAGGCGCGCGCGAAGGCAAGGGGCGACTCAGACACCAACCGGGCGGAGCCTCGGCGAAGCGAAGGTCCGCCGGGCGGCTCTTGAAGGAAAACGTAAGCAAGAGTCGTCGAGGGCGCGCCGACCGCGAGGACAACTCGCATAAGTCGTCCGATCAGCCCAAGCGCCAGCCAGAGGTCGAGGCGAAACCGTGCGTCCTCGACATCGGCGGCTCCAACGAAGGTGCTTCAGGCCGGCGCGTCGGGCGTCGTGGCGGCGCGCGCTGCGGCGAGGGCGCGACGATAAAGTCGTGGAGATTCGACGACCAACACCGAGGACTGGTGCATAATCCACGGCGCGCAATCATAACACCCGCACTGCACCTCCATCGCGGCGCTACGCGGCGGCGTCACTGGGACGAGAACCGGAGGCGCGCGCTGCGGTGGCCCGTCAATTCCCATCCGAGGCCCCATGCGATGCAGCGCAAGGGATGCGGTGCAGCGCAAGGATGCAGCCCCAAGAAGGCACCTTGCGGATCAAGCCCACGTCTGGCAGCCTCGGGAGGGCCTCCTGCCGCTGCGAGCCGGGCGCAACCTACCGTAGGGTCGTGCGTCATATCCGGAGGTTGGCGCTGGAATTCGCCTCGACGGTAGCGAAGGCCTACGCGCGAAGATCGCATCACGTGGCGGCATACCCAGCGCAAGCACCGCGAGTGGGCACACCACGAAGTCACATTCACGCCCGGCGATGCCCGGGTGTGGACTTCCCTCATCGGGACCCCGGTCATCCGGGTCACCATCGCGGGATGCGGCGTAGGGCGCGCTTTGGTGGGCGGTGGTAGCTCCGCGAACATATTGTTTGCGGCGCCTTGATCGATGGGGATCCTCGAAGCCGCTGGGGCCTCGGGAATCCCACCGCAAGGCTTGAGGCAGCCCACGAGGGCGCCGGGCGGATCGGCCTTGAGTCTCCTTCGCCGAGATGACAATGTGCGGACGAAGATGCCACCTTCGGCGTGGTCGACCTCCGTACCCTACAATGCCATACTAGGCGCCCAATCCTCAACTCCTTGGCGCGGTACCACACCACGGCTACACGTGCATGAAGATCCGGGTCCCGGACCATCATCACCGTCCGGCGCGACGGACATGGCCCGCCACATCGAGCAGTACCGGTGCCCGCGCCGTGAAGCCCAACGCGCCCTAGGCGGCGCCACCGGCGGAGGTCGCGGGGCCATTCACGCGCGTGCCTCGGTGGGCCTGCGCAGCGACTAGCGGCTAGAGGCTTCACCGCACAAGGGTAAGCGGTCGATATATCTATCCTTTTCCTTGGTAGTGGCTCACCCGCATAAGCGGGGCGTAATGAAGAGCGCCGTTTGTCGCTAATCTTTCTTTATTACGCGCAAATGCGCGGTGAAGGCGCGCGCAGCTTAGCCAGCGCGCGTTCCAGCGGTATAAATCAAAGACGACGCGTTCGGCGTGTGCACTCGCCGTGGCAGTGCGGGACCGAGTATCATCGAAGTCGCCGCGTTCGCGCGTGCACTCGCCATAGCCAAAGGTGACGGGGCTGAGTATAAACAAAGACGCGCGTTCGCGTGTGCACTCGCCCGTAGCTGTGGGTGCGGGTGAGTATAATCGAAGTCGCGCGTTGGCGTGTGCACTCGCCGTAGCCAAAGGTGACGGGGCTGAGTATAAACAAAGCGCTGCGTTGCGTGTGCACTCGCCGTGAGCTGAGTGCGGGTGAGTATCATCGAAGTCGCGCGTTCGCGTGTGCACTCGCCGTAGCCAAAGGTGGCGGGCTGAGTATAAACAGGGCGCGCGTTCGCGTGTGCACTCGCCGTAGCGAGTGCGGGGTGAGTATAAATCGAGTTGCGTTCGCGTGTGCACTCGCCGTAGCCAAAGGTGGCGGGGCTGAGTATAAACGAAGACGCTGCGTTCGCGTGTGCACTCGCCGTGGCAGTGCGGGGATGAGTATAAATCGAAGTCGCGCGTTCGCGTGTGCACTCGCCGTAGCCAAAGGTGACGGGCGAGTATAAACCAAAGGCGCGCGTTAGCGTGTGCACTCGCCGTCGCCAAGGTGGCGGGGTGAGTATAAACAAAATACGCGGGGGGACGCGCGCGCAAGTCTCGGACTATAAAGAAGGCGTGGCGTCGAGCCTAGCTCCGCACGCAATAGTCCACGGACTCTAAATAAGGCGTGGCGTCGAGCCTAGCTCCGCACGCGGAAGTCTCGGACTATAAAGAAGGCGTGGCGTCGAGCCTAGCTCCGCGCGCAATAGTCCACGGACTCTAAATAAGGCGTGGCGTCGAGCCTAGCTCCGCGCGCGCAAGTCTCGGACTATAAAGAAGGCGTGGCGTCGAGCCTGGCTCGCGCGCGCAACAGTCCACGGACTCTAAATAAGGCGTGGCGTCGAGCCTAGCTCCGCGCGCGAGTCTCGGACTATAAAGAAGGCGTGGCGTCGAGCCTGGCTCCGCACGCAATAGTCCACGGACTCTAAATAAGGCGTGGCGTCGAGCCGGCTCCGCGCGTGCGAGTCTCGGACTATAAAGAAGGCGTGGCGTCGAGCCCGGCTCGCGCGCGAGTCTTCGGACTATAAAGAAGGCGTGGCGTCGAGCCCAGCTCGCCGCGAGTCTCCGAACTATAAAGAAGGCGTCGCGTCGAGCCTAGCTCCGCGCGCAATAGTCCACGGACTCTAAATAAGGCGTGGCGTCGAGCCTGGCTCGCACGCGCAAGTCTCGGACTATAAAGAAGGCGTCGCATCGAGCCTAGCTCCGCATGCAATAGTCCACGGACTCTAAATAAGGCGTGGCGTCGAGCCTAGCTCCGCACGCGCAAGTCTCGGACTATAAAAAAATCGTTGCTTCGAGGCCGCCTCCGCACGAGCAAGTCTTGGACTACACAACAAAAAGAAAGTCGTGCGCCGAGGTCCGCCTCCGCACGCGAGTCCCGGACTATAAAGCAAGGCAAACCGTGGAGATCGCCTCCGCTTACGTCGACCTCTGGGTGCTTCGTTCTAAGGAACCACGGCGCGACCACTTTGCGACGGAGGTATCCATACAGCGCATATCCTAAAGTCCCGGCGATGCACATCAAAAAAATCACATGTACAAGGTCGGCGGCACCCGACCACTCGCGCCGCTACCCGCGGGCTTGTCCTTAACACGCGCTAAAGCTGGGCTTCGCTCGAAGAAGGCCGGCTCGCCCGGTTGCGACTCTTCGACCCTTCGCGTCGAAGCGCCGCCGGTTGAAAGGTCGGCCGCCGGCTGGTCCCAGCAAAGGAAGCTGCCGGGATATAGGCGAAAGTCAGCATACATGCGGGAGGTGCACACTTTATTAGCAAAGGCGAAGGACAATACAACGCACGCCTACACACGGCGCGCGGCATCGGACTGCGGAGTTCCGGCGCCGGAGGGCCCAGCGCCGCCATCATCGCGTCGGGGACCCGTCCGAAATTGGCGAGCTCCCGTCCCGTGGCGACTTCGGGCTCGATCCGTCACACTTCCGCCCGACGTGACCCCGGATCCGGTCGCGAAAGGCCCAAAGGCACGACGAGCGAGCGACGGCGCCGGACATTACTCGGCCCGCCGCATCTCGGCCGGGGTCATTCAGCTCGGCGACATGCGTCAGCCGCGCGGTCTTTGGAGGAGCGCGCACACCAAGGAGGCGAAGTATGCGCGCGTGGGTGCCAAGGGCGTCGCGGCATCGCGCGCGGCGATGGCGGCCTCATCAATCCAATGGAGAGTCGAGTCAACTCCTGCGGCCAAAGCCGCGCTCGGCACCTCGGTTACCGGCCCTTGGAGATGGCTCTCCAGCGCTTGCGGCTTCCCACGCAACCACCGAGGCCGCCCGGCGTCGGTTGCGCTCCGCTAGAGTCAAGGCAAGCTCGCCTTTTTCCTTCTCTAGCGGCGACTGCGCCAGAGCCGTCACGCTCGCCGCGAACCTTTGCTCGCGATTGCCACGGCCGACTCGTGCGCGGCAACCAGCCTCGGCGTATGCCCTCGCCGGCACATTCCGCTTCTAGTTGGCGGATGCGGGCGTCCCGGCAGCGGGCACGAGTCTTCGCGCGCTCCTCCTCGGCGGCCCGCGGCCTATTCTCGGCGTCTTTTGGCTGCGGGCATCGCCATTTGCGGGCCTGCCCCAACACAAGTGTCTGCGAGCAAAAAACAAAGACTTAGCAAGCTCCGCTAAGCCCGGCGCGATCGCGGGAGAGCTTACCCTTACCGGACACCTCGGCGTCCTCAAGGCGCCCGCCCGTAAGTCTGCGGCACTGCGGTCGGCGCTAGTGGCCGCGTCATGTACAATCCCGCGCCACGCCCTCAGCGTCTCCGGAGGCCCCGCGTTCCGTCGAGGGCTCCCCCTCCGGAATGAGCAACGCTGCGAACAGGCATACAAGTGAGCAATCCAAGGCATAAGAACATACGCGAGTGAGCTCGGACACCTTACCTTCGGTGGCGAAGGAATGGTTCCGCCGCGGGCGGAAGTCTCCGCGTTCGGGGACGCCGGCGGCTGTCCCCGCGTGGTGGACGGCGTCGCCAGGGGGGCAGAAGGCGCATATGCTGCGGGGCCACCGGCGCTTGCGCTGGCATCCCACAAGCCGATGCCCGTGGCCACGCAAATCCCGTGGTGTCGGTGAAGCTCGGCCGCCGCGCGCGGCCGTTTAGCGGGGGCAGCCAGCGGCACAGCCCCTCTGACGCGGTTAGAAAAGCCCCGTCGCTGCCACGCCCGGGGGAGAAAGTTCCATGGTGGCGGGAGCCGCGGAGCGCCGATTTCTGTTGCCGCTGGTGAAGGCAGCACAGCTTCGTGTGCCCCCGCGGGAGGCGTCACCGGCACCACAGCGGCTATGGCCGAGAGCTCCACCTCGGCATCGCTGGCCCGCACGGGTTCCACCTCGGTGACTCCGGCAGGCGGTGAGGCTTCCCCCCTTCGGCCGCTCGCGGCAAGCCCGCCGTCAGGGGCGCTCGCCGAAGATACCTCGCCGCCTCGCACCGCCAAACCGAGTCGCATACCTCGCCGAGTCCGACTCCGCATCCGCCGTGCCCTCGGAAACGCTAGCGGCGGGTGCCCCGCCGCGCCCCCTCTTCCGCGACGAGGCCTTCCTCTTCTTCTTCTCCTTCGCTGCACCGTCGTCCGGAACGGCATGGTCCGGCACGGCAAGGCCTAGAGCCTCGCACACGCGATTGATTCTCCCTAGACCCGCCTCGGCAACAGCCGCCGCACGCTGCTTATGCTCCCGGCCGGTGTACGGCCCCAGGAACACGCGCGCGGCTCGCTCCGCCTCCTCTAAGGGAATCTCTGAAACAAAGGAGAAGACTATCGCATCAAAGACATTCTCGCGTTAGCCAGGGCGGATAACGGCGAGGCTTACAAAGATCGCCGGCGCCGCAGCAAGCGCATCGAGGCAAGACATTGTCGTCTCGGCGCCTCGGTGGCGAGGCACGATCGCGAGCAGCGGTGCCACGCCGTACATCACGAACTCTTGGCGAGGTCGCGCATGTTGAAGCGGGCGGCCAAGCCTACGAGCCGTCGGACCCTCGCTTGTCCTCATCGTCGGCGTTCGGCGGGCGAGGGCTTGAGCGCGATAGGTCGCTGTGCACTCAAGGCGCTCCGCTCTCCGCGGTGGTAGAACCACCGCTTCATCGATAAGACTCCCACTTCCCGCGAGTTGAGTTCGCGAGGAAGAGCCTCTTACGACAGGCGGAGGACAAAAGTAGCCGCCGGCTCGACACCGTCCCATTCTTCCGGTCCTTGGCTGGAGCGTGCCTCGTCGCGGTAGGCAAGCAATGGGCGCCGGGCCAACACGCTCCAGCGCAAGGCCCGGTGTACACCGCCGGGCACCGCGGCGTTCGGCGTCGGTTGTGCCGGCTCGGCCCGAGCGTCCGCGATCGTCGCCCACACACCGCCGCTGGGATGCGGGCCCAGCGTCAAAAAGCGGCGAACACCACCGCCTCGACCCCTCGGGATGCGGCTCTGTCTCGTCGGCGGGCGGTCGTACCGCCGCTGCACTCGGATAACTTCCTGCGTGCGAAGCCTGGATCGTCTTCTCGGTCACGGCAAAGGGCCTGGCTCGCGGAGAACGTGCCTCCCTCCTCCACCGCCACCGCTCCTTGTCGGCCGCGCGGTCGCGCTCTTGAGCACGTATTTCACCTTCAACTCAGAGGGCCGCGACGTCAGCGCCACCAACCACCTGGCTGCGCTTGCCACTGGAAGCCATCGTTTTCCGCGGAAAGGTTGCAGCGGTGAGCGTATCGCGAAAGTCTCGAAGGTAGACCAGGCAGGCAAGAGGACATAAAGGTGCGTAAAGGTGCGGGGGCGCTGTTACCGAGAGGGGGGCTATTTCAAGCCGCCTCGCCCGCACCACCGTTATCAAAGCGTCGCAACGATCCGTGTGTCGGAGGCAACCGTAGCGGTGTAAAGGCCCGCCCCGCGCGATCCCCCCGTAGCGGAACGCGAAGGGTCACGACGGTCCGCATCGGGGCACGACCGCAGCCGTACAAGCGCCCGTTCAGCGCACGTGCCATTCACTGCCCGCCCCGTGTCCGCCTGGCCTAGGGAACAGGCGAGCGGCTGCAAACACGCAACCGTCCACATCCCGCCGCCCACCAGTCATAGGCCGCCACGTGCCCTGGGCACATCGGGTCACGTGGTACGGGAACCTAACCCTGGCAGACCAGGGGCCAGCGTGGTTCAAGGAACCTTTACAGCACAAGACCGCATCACAAGACCCCAAGTCACCGCCCACGAAGCGGTGTTCGCGGTGCGGAGCGCGCGCGCCTACTTCGCTGCCACCCGTTCGAAGGGTAGGGGACGGAGCGCGCGCCTCTACTTCGACTTAGGCGTTCGCTGCGCGCGCCAGCGCGCGCGTCTCCGACTAGGCGCCGGCCGCGCCACCCGTTCGAAGTGCGGGCGGGCGCGCCTCTGCTTCGATTTGGCGTTAGCTGCGCGCTGCCAGCGCGCGCGTCTCGCCGACTGGCGCGGCCGCGCCACCCGTTCGAAGGTAGGGGCGGGCGCGCGCCTCTGCCGACAGGCGTTAGCTGCGCTGCCAGCGCGCGTCTACCAGCGCCACAAGTTCGAAGGTGCGGGGCGGGCGCGCGCCTCTGCCGATTTGGCGTTAGCTGCGCCGCCAGCGCGCGTCTACGCCGACTGGCGCCAGCCGCTCCCACCCGTTCAAGAGTAGGGGCGGAGTGCGCGCATCTGCCGACTTAGGCGTTCGCTGCGCTGCCAAGCGCGCGCGTCTCCTTCGACTGGCGCCAGCCGCGCCACCCGTTCAAGGGTAGGGGATGGAGCACGCGCCTCTGCCGACTTAGGCGTTCGGCGCTGCCAGCGCGCGCGTCTGCCGACTGGCGCCCGCCGCGCCACCCGTCGAAGGGTAGAGGACGGAGCGCGCGCCTCTGCCCGACTTAGGCGTTAGCTGCGCTACCAGCGCGCGTCTGCCGACTGGTGCCGGCCGCGCCACCCGTTCGAAGGGTGCGGGCGGAGCGCGCGCCTCTGCCGATTTGGCGTTAGCTGCGCGCCAGCGCGCGTCTCTGACTGGCGCCCGGCCGCGCCACCCGTTCGAAGGTAGGGGCGGAGCGCGCACCTCTACTTCGACTTAGGCATTCGCTGCGCTGCGGCGCGCGCGTCTGCCGACTGGCGCCCGGCCGCGCCACCGTTCCCGAAAGTGCGGGGCGGACGCGCGCGCTCTGCCGATTGGCGTTAGCTGCGCGCCAGCGCGCGCGTCTCCCGACTGGCGCCAGCCGCTCCCACCCGTTTGAAGCGTAGGGGCGGGCGCGCGCCTCTACTCGACTTAGGCCTTCGCTGCGGCGCCAAGCCGCGCGTCTGCCGACTAGGCGCCGGCCGCGCCACCCGTTCGAAGGGTAGGGAGAGCGCGCGCTCTGCTCGACTTAGGCGTTTGCTGCGCGCCAGCGCGCGCGTCTCGCCGACTGGCGCCCGGCCAGCGCCACCGTTCGAAGGGTAGGGGACGAAGCGCGCGACTCTACTTCGACTTAGGCCTTCGCTGCGATGCCAAGTGCGCGCGTCTACTTCGACTAGGAGCCAGCTTCGCTCCCACCCGTTCGAATGGTAGGGGCGGGCGTGCGCCTCGCCGACTTAGGCGTTACTGCGCGCTGCGCGCGCGTCTGCCGACTGGCGCCACCGGCGCCACTGCTCGAAGGGTAGGGGCGGGCGCGCGCTCTGCTCGACTTAGGCGTTAGCTGCGCGCCAGCGCGCGTCTTTTGACTAGGCGCCGGCCGCGCCACCCATTCGAAGCGTGCGGGGCGGGCGCGCGCTCTACTTCGATTTGGCGTTACGCTGCGCTGCCAGCGCGCGCGTCTTCCGACTGGGTGCCGCCGCGCCCACCCGTTCGAAGGGTAGGGGCGGGCGCGCCTCGCCGACAGGCGTTCGCTGCCGCCAGCGCGCGCTCTGCCGACTGGCGCCCGGCCGCGCCACCGTTCCAAGGGTAGGGGCGGGCGCGCCTCTGCCGACTTAGGCGTTACGCTGCGCGCCAGCGCGCGCTCACTTCGACTAGACGCCCGGCCATTTGCGCGGCAAAAGCGGGGTCTTGTCCTCGAAATCTACCTCGTTTTCCTTAATAGGCCACCTACGGTGCATCAACACGCAAGGTAATGCGGCGGGCTCCTCGGAACACCGATCGTAGGTAGGCACGTTAAGAAAAAGCAGGCGGACCTCGCCGTCGCCTACGGAAGCGCGGTGCGGGATCAGGAAGCGCGGCTGGCTGTTGGTAACCGACGCTGATCAAGCTCCCACGAAAAATAGGCCTCCTTCTGTGCATCAACATTCCCCAAGCCGCTCAGCGTCACCCAAGAATGTTGATGCACCGCAGAGCCCGTTTAGGGAAGCGACTGTCTCAACATAGCGAGAGCAACGCCTCACCGGCACCATATATACCCGGTCGGCGGGAGCCAACCGCGGAAAGCCAACCGCGAAGTCCACCGCGGGATGCCCGCCGCCGTATTAATGGTCATGGCGCCTCAACGCCGCACCGCGCCAAGCACGCTGCACCACGTGGGCGTCCGGAAGACCGGCGTCGCGGCAGCGCACACTCCTCCTTCGGCTCGCGCAGCTCGGAAGTTCGAAAAATTCACGGCCGCGGACGGAGGAGGGCCAAAGGACTCGGCAACATGGCCGGCCTTGTGAAAGCCCTTTACCATGAGAGGCTCTGTCGTGGGGATGGCCCCACCTAAACCAGCGAGTTCGTAAGAGATTATAAGGGCGAGAATAGGCCATGTGTAATAACATAGCTGCCCCCAGAGGGAATAACCAGATGTAAGGGTATAACTGTACAAGGACTCCTCATGCGCATATATATATGAGCACAAGCCATGGGGAGGGGCCAGGCCATTACACTCAACTTCATTACTCTCCACCACCATCTCTCTCTCTGTTTGGTCTGTAGCCACAACAATGGGTCATTGATAATTGAAGATCAGAACTGTTTGTGATGTAAATATCACAGACAGTTTGTAAGTAAAAACCGTCTGTGATTATCACCTATCACGGACGGTTTGTAAGTAAAAACCGTCTGTGATTATCAGCCATCACAGATGGTTTTTAGTTACAAACCGTCTGTGATATTCTTTTCTACCCTTAAATCTATTTCTGTTTATTGGCTAGTCTCAGGAAATGCTAGCCATGCCCTTTGAAACAAGCGGATCAACATGTACATGTATACATACAATTCACATCTCAATTCATTTCACAAACATAAAACATCAAATTCACATCTCAATTCATTTCACAAACATAAAATATCTAATTCACATTGCATTTCATTTCACAAACATAAAACATCCATTTCGCAAATCAATTAATTGAAATGAAATAAAATATCCATTAATAAATATACAATTACAAAAGATCTTCATTGCATTTGCACTTAGATGGTAACATTGCATTTTTTATTGCTCTTATCACTCCAGAATCGAGGTCTCGCGAAAGAAACAGATCCATAATCAACGAATTTGTCAGACTGCACAAGCTATACTTGGATGGTGCATGATTGACATCCAAGTATTGCTTGTGCAACAGACAAGTTCGTTGATTATGGATTTGTTCCTTTCGCGAGACCTCGATTCTGGAGTGATTAAAGCAATAAAAAATCATTGTTTGTTGTAGAACTCTCCATCTGAGTTTGTGACTTTAGCCACCAAAAAGTAGGCGCACTCTCCTCGAATTTGTGAAAGGTCGGGTTGTTTCAATGCAGTTGATGGGATGGACGCAGCCTGTCAATAGTAATATCAATGTGCGTATATATATATAACTTGATAAGTATGAAGTAATTATGGGAAGATTGACAAACCTTAGAATTGGTGATTCTCGAGGAATCCTGGAGTAGGTCCATATGGTAGCAAATGTAGAATCCACACGTGTTGCCCTACGTGATTCGAAAAAGTTGACCTTAGTCATTCAGAAGGAAAGAAAGCGTACAATATAGGTATGTATGGAGAAAATGTACTTACCTATCGATTACTTGGCTGAAAACTGTGTAGTCTGTTTTATTCTTACTTAGGGAATCAAGGTATATTGCATTGTTCCATTTTGGTACAATTACTATTAAAATCCAATGATAGTCCTGATTGTAGGGCATAAGTACATATTCCTTATTGCGGTAAGCCACCAGTGCTGATGCAATGTACCTCTCGACGAAGGGTCTATCCTCGTTGATGGTATGCATGACGACCAAGTGTGGGTCCAATAAACCAACCGATGATTTGGTTCTTCTAGCTTTAGTCAACATGTGTCTATATATATATATACACACAAGAAAGCAACAAATTATATATGACATTTATCCGTATGACATGAACGGAGACTGTGATTGTACACACTTACAGCGTCCAGCATCGAATGAGTGAGGCGTCGAGAGCGTTGAGCGTGAAAAGATCAAATAAATCCTCGAAGGTGACAACGAAGACACAATCTTGAATATTGTGCTCTAAATGATCTGGCGCGAATTTGACAGTGATACCTGAGCGCCGTTCTCCCTCTGGCTTATTGGACTGTTCCATGTACCACTTGTGTAATTACGTGCAACTAATTGGTAGGGTTTTAAGGCGCGTTACCGGGTCGACCAGCGGCTCGCCAAGCACGAATTTGCTGGCCAATGGTAGGTACGGGATATCATCATCGGTCTTCTTTGTTTTGCCCTTCTGCCTTTGCTGCCCTTGCTGCCTCGGCTGTAGGTCGACTTTATGGTAGTCGACTGTAAAGGTAGCACCGGTGCATGTTGCTTTAGCAAGAATAACACCTATGGAGATAGCACCGGTGCAGGTAGCGGTGGTGGAGATAAGTCTTGTGGAGATGACACCAGTGCATGTAGCTCTGGTTCGCACTACCCTTGTGGTCCTGCCACCGGTAAAGAAGCCTCTAGGGAGATGTCGCTTTTGGGCCACTGGATGAATGTTCCAATGGTCTGCTCTAGAGTCACGATCTCGTCGTTGGGGGGCTTCGGTAGCGGGACGACCTTAAAATTGACATGCACACCATCCACATTAACTTTTGTGAAGCCTGGTGCTATAGGTGTACGGTGCACCATGGCCCCAATATCAGATGGATATGCCTGGCCTTAAGCAGCGTACAAGGGAACAGAGGCATATCTCACTTGGAGCCTGCACTTCGTAGGCTCCTACATAACGATACAAAATTAGGTATTCCAATAGGCCTATCAATGGAGCAAGCATTCGAGAGATAATAATTATTACCAGGATGTCGTCCACAGGAAATCTAGACTCGCTTTCCATCGGATTGGACATGCAACTACTCAGACGGTTGTGCGGGCTAGCTAGCACAGAAGCTGCAGCGGCGGCCTGCTGATTTTCTATAAATCTCTACACCTCATCTCTGAGATAATCAGCCAACTCCTCTCTAAGAGATGCCTTGATCTCTTCTCGTAGCCGTGCCTCACGCTCGGCTTTGGTTCTCTTCCTACGCCAATACATTTCGGAGTCATCTTGAAAACCATGTTTCCAAGGGACGTAAAGCCCAAGGCCTCTCGTACAACCTGGGTACTCCTTGTTTCCCAGGGCCGCGGAGAGTATATCTTTCTCCCTTGTTCCTTGGAATGATCCCTGGGAGGATTCAACACTCAGCGCTTCCTGCAAGAGCACAACATGCTATTTCACTTCCTACGAAGTTGTGGAGTAATTACAAGCTACGTAGTTCGATCGATATCTTACCAGGCGCTCAGACACTTGCTGGTCTGTAGGGTTTCGAAAGGAGACGTCCCCCAATGTCATTGTAGATGACCTTGCTCTAATCCAATTTCGAGCATGGCCATCCGGGATATTGGCAAATGGCGGGGCGGTGTCCTGCAGGACTGCCTGTTTGTCCTCCCTCCTCCACTGCGGGATTTTACCCGCATACCCAGCTGTGCCAAGTCTGTGGGGGTGTGTGTTTTTTTCCTAGAGGGCCTTGTGCGCCGCACTTGTACTTTTGAAATCGTCGGTCGTCTTCATCGCCTTGAACTCTTCTCATTGTGGTTCCAGGAATGGGTATTTATGAAAGGGCGTTTCGTCCTTCTCCACGTAGTCCTTGACAAGCGTGCTCTTGAAGTTCTTCCATGCTTTGCACGCCGCTAGCAAGGCTTGTCATTGCACGGCGTCTTGGTGTTCTTCTAGGATCTCGAACGATACCAAAATTTCTGTCAGCAGCTCACATTTTCGAGTCCCAGGCACGCTCTTCCACGAATCGAATGTGATCTCAATCTGTTCTCGTGCAACTATTCCGACCATTATTCGGAATGCGCATACTGCTTTGCGAGGAAGGAGAGGGGTCCCAGATCCATCGACTTCTGTGATGGTAAATTGGCCCTCAGGCTTTTTCGATAGCCCTCTTCCTTTGGAGCGGACGCATCCGGCGATGATGTTGAAGAATGCGCGGATGACATGTTGGACTTCTCATATATGAAAAGTAGCACAATGTACATATACGTAAATAGTGCGGTATAGGCACGTACTTAAATTTAATTCCAATATATGTATACATATATTCAAATAGAACAAGAAAACATTTCTAAATGTTAGCTTAATTTTTAAGAATAGAAATTCTAGATGTTAGTAATACATATACTTAAATACTCAAGTCTGCCTACCAATACATGAGTCATGTGCTTATGTTAGTAAGGGACCAAATAAAACATCGATAAAAGCATCTAAAACATGAAATGTGGTATATCAACTTGTCAATGGCCTAAAATTACTCTGTTTTGTGAAACAGACAAATGTGTTCAAACACATCTCCAACCCAGCAAGGCATTTACTGTATGACGATAGTCAACCCATAATCTTACAAAGCGCATGGTATGTGCAAGTCCACACATAAATTACAGCGCATTACTTAACCATTGATTTAACGATGTGAAACTTCCTCAGAGTAATGATGTGAGCATATTCTTTCTAGAAATCTAAAAAAGTCCATCAACTACTTGTCATGGAACAGATTCTACATAAACTAAGAAATGGTCTTTCGGCCATGGAGGCATATGCTGTTTTCACTTTTGCAAAGGCATTCCATAAACATTAAGTAGGGATATACTGGAGATAAACCAATAGAACAACTCAACGTCAGAAAGACTGTTTATAGAACCAATCTTTCGGCATGTAAAACCTATGAAAAACATTCGTAGAAAAAACTCCATTAAGCACACATGCGCAGATCATCCACGAAGTTACTTTCACTAAGCATGTATGCGCAGATCTTTAAGTTTACCTCGGGGGGATGGCGGCTGCGACGAGCCCGAGGGAGGAGGACGGCGACGGGCCCGACAGAGGCGGCCGGCGAGGGGCTCGGGGGATGGCGACGGGCTCGGGGGCGGCGGCGGCGACGAGCTCGATCGGAACTTCGGGAGAGCGACTAAGTCTAATAACTGCAGTACGCGCAAAACCCTAGAGGGGGGTTATATATAAAGGCTTATTACATACGGTTCTAAACTTAGAACCATCTGTGATAATAAATATCATAGATGGTTCTAAGCTAAGAACCGTCTATGATAAGCCTTTGCCCTAGGCTGCAGTTATTAATATAAACACCAACCAGCATTCAAAATTCACCTACCTCACACAGTGTATTTTCTCATTCTCAAAATTCACTACATTCACCTACCTCACACAGTGTATTTCTTGACACATTTTCACATATACATAAATGCAAATTCACAAATACATCACACACATGCATTGTTGTATACATAAATGCCAATTCACATATACATCACATACATGCATTGTTATATACACATATGTAAATGCCCACATATATGTCGCACATTCTCATTCTACTTGCTTATTTCCTTTAAAAATTAGCCCTTCATGATGATCAATGCGTACGTAACTAGTTTCGTCACGTTGTTCATCGTCAACCCTTATGCCATTTCCAAAAGGAGGTAACTCGTCAAATTGATTGTATTCTTCCTCGTCCACTACATTCTCTACTCCGACAATTCTCCTTTTTCCATGAAGAACTACATGGCGTTTCTTATTTGCCGGTTCGGTTACATAGAAAACTTGAACAACTTAGTTGGCGAGTACGAATGGTTCGTCTTTGTACCCGACACGTTGGAGGTCCACGGTAATGACACCATACTTGTCAACCTTCACCTGTAGGAGATGCACCCAACGACAGCGAAATAAGGGGATCTTGAAAACAACGTAGTCGAGCTCCTAAATCTCTTCTATGAACCCATAGTACGAGTTTCTCAACCCATCAGTACTGAACGTATCTATGCGGACATCGCTGTTCTGGTTAGTGCTCTTTACATCCTGAGACTGTGATCCAAACATCCGGCCGCTCCGGATTCTATTGCCGAAGCACATCCTTGTGCTGGTCGACATAAGGCGCCACTTCAGTCATGTATTGCAAGACCGTGAAATGGGCTTGAGTATACGTGTCCATATCTCGTGTGATTGCTTTCCTTCCGATAGTTCTGATACCCTTCGGCCTCCCCTCATGACGAGATTGAGGCACATCTATTGGTTGAATCTGAGCCATATAATCGACACAAAACCCAATGACCTCTTCGCTTGCATAACCTTCGACTATGCTGCCCTCCGGCCGAGATCGATTCTGTACGTAGGACTTGAGAATTCCCATGAACCTCTCAAATGGGTACATGCTACGTAGGAATACAGGCCCGTGCATTTTTATCCCCCACACAACATAAACAATGAGATGGACCATGACATCGAAAAATGAAGGAGGGAAATACATGTCAAGATGACATAGAGTCATCACCACCTCATCCTGCAGAGCATCTAGTTTTTCGAGATCAATGACCTTCTGAGCAATTATGTTAAAGAAATAACATAGCCTCATGATTGTCTCTTGGACTTTGGTCGGCAAAATATTTCTAATTGCAATAGGGAGCATCTGTGTCATCAACACATGACAATCATGAGACTTCATACCATTTAACTTCAAATCTTGCATCGAAACAAGTTTCTTCACGCTGCCGGAGTAACCAGACGGAACTTTGACACCATACAAGCACTGGCACAGTTCTATTTTCTCGGCTTTGGACAGAGTGTAACACGCAGGGAGAAGGTACGTTTGTCCATTATCTGTTTTTGTCGGTGCTAACTCAGGCCTGACGTCCATATCAGCCAAGTCAAGCTATGCGTTGACGCCGTCCTTTGTTTTATCACGAATGTTCAGTAAGAGACCAATCAAGCTATCATATACATTCTTTTCTACGTGCATGACGTCGATGCAGTGTTGAACATCT
The DNA here is from genome assembly GCA_036346575.1 of Dendrocalamus sinicus. NCBI lineage: Eukaryota > Viridiplantae > Streptophyta > Magnoliopsida > Poales > Poaceae > Dendrocalamus > Dendrocalamus sinicus. The sequence continues at coordinate 25,123,109 of CM070650.1, forward strand.
AGGTGCTCCCAATAAGGTAAGTCCCAAAATATTGATCTCTTCTTCCAGGTGTTCTTCTCATGAGCCCTCAATTTACGTCCCTTTCTGAGGACAACATCTAAATTCTTAACCATATCATAAACCTCTTTTCCCTTTAAATTCCTTGGAGCTAAACCGTCTTCCTTCTCTCCGTCAAATTGTTTCTTCATCTTGCGGTATGGGTGAGCCCTCCGAAGGAACCGGCGGTGACGCATGTAGACGGTTTTGCGTGAATGTTTCAGCCACACACTCTCGGTACCATCTAAATAGTGAGTACAAGCTTTGACACCTTTTGTACTTTGGCCCAATAGGTTAGCAAGGGCAGGATAATCATTTATGGTGCAAAACAATAAGGATCGCAAAGTGAAGTTCTCTCATTTGTATGCATCCCATACCTGTACCCCTTCATTCCACAGTACTTTTAGATCTTCCACTAACAGTGCTAGGTACACATCGATATCATTCCCAAGTTGCTTTGGCCCTTGGATAAGTATCGACAGCAGAATATACTTTCGCTTCATACACAACCAAGGAGGAAGGTTATAGATGCAGAGAGTCACGGGCCATGTGCTATGTCGGCTGCTCATGCTACTGAAAGGATTCATTCCATCTGTACTCAGTCCAAACCTTATATTCCTTGGTTCTGCACCGAAGTTTGCAAAACTCCTATCAATGTTTCTCCACTGGGCGGAATCAGCAAGGTGTCTTAACATTCCATCCTTCTTGCACTCCTCCGAGTGCCAACGCAGTAGTTTTGCCTCCTTTGGATTTGCAAAAAGCCTTTTCAAACGGTCAATTATAGGAAAATACCATGCCACCTTAGCAGGAGGTCCTTTCTTCACCGCTGTTCCCTCGCCGTTATATGATTGATTGTTACGTTTGTATCGGGATGCGTTGCACACCGGACATACATGCATGTTTGCATACTCTTTACGGTAGAGGATACAGTCGTTCGAACATGCATGTTTCTTTCTACTACCATTCCCAATGGACAAAGAATCTTCTTGGCTTTATACGTGGTTTTAGGCAACTCATTTCCCTCCGAAAGCATGTCCGCTAAAAGACCTAGCAGTGCTGTGAAACTCTTGTCGGACCAACCGTTGCTTGCCTTCAATTTCAACAGTTCAAGCACGGCCGACAGCCTCGTGTACTTTGACCTGCAGCACATGAACAAAGGTTTCTCCGAATCCTCCATCAAGCCCCGGAGTTTAACATACTCTCTCTCATCATAGTTCTCTTCTACATCACAAAGCATCTGATCTAGATTGTCATCGTGCAACCTATCCGAATCTGAACAACAATCGACATCATCCGGTGGCATGTCATTCACTTCACCGGCAATGTCATCCGGCGGCATATCATTCACTTCACCGGCGATGTCATCTGGCGGCATATGATCATTGACTTCGCCATGACTGGTCCAACACGTATAACCCTTTTGCCCTCAGTTCTTAAACATCTTTAAATTCTCGCAGTCAGTGCATGGACAGTACATATATTCCACCCCCTTATTCAACATATCCTCCTCGACAGCTCTTGTAAAAGCAGACACGTCATTAATGTACTCTTCACTCACACGGTTCACGGCATACATCCAGCTTCGGTCCTACGTTATGTATATATATAACAACTTAGTATTAAAAATTAAATTAATTAATTATTACTACATATATACTGGCCACATGCATTTAGGCTTTGCTAGCATTCATATCATAAACACAACAGCTATTTCACAAATTTGGCCTCCCACATGACGGGAACTGATCATGTATGGTCAAGTAGATGCAAACCATCTTCAATAACACTCACAAAAACTTATATCCAAATTGTAATGCAAAGAAAAATAAATTTCATTACTAACCATATCTAGAGCAACCAGGAATATATGAATCTTCAAAGCTCAATCTCTGCCTCCTCCCACCAAATTAATTGGCCTGAAATCGTCTAGCTTGCCGCCTGAGCGAAAGAGTGCAGCACTGGCTAGATCTGGATCGAAATGAAGACAGATGCGGTTCTGACTAGCGCAATAAATGTCTAGCGCCCATTATCACAGATGATTTTTTATTAAAAACCGTCTGTGATAATTCTGAGATCATCACAGACGGTTTTTTTTAATATAAACCGTCTGTGATAATCAGCTTATCACAGACGGTTTTTAATAAAAAAAACTATCTGTGATAATTCCAGATTATCACAGACAGTTTTTAATAAAAAACCATCTGTGATAATTCCAGATTATCACAGACAGTTTTTAATAAGAACCGTCTGTGATACTCGTTTTCTCCGACGCGATCAACACAAACGATGTCCAAATTAAAACCGTCTGTGTTAGTGTCGGTCACAGACGATTTTGTCAAACCGTTTGTGATTTGCTGTCTAGTATTAGGCTTTCTGTAGTAGTGGGCGTAACATCCTAAAATTGGAATGTTGGGAAAAATGAAAAATCTTAAACTTTTTTATGCATCTTGCTGACACTTGGATTTTCTAAATTTTTTTAGGTTTTTCTGAAATTTGTGCTAATAAGCAAAATAACACAAGGAGTAATACGCAATAAATATAATAATAGTAATAATAATAAAATGACAAAAAGTTGGAAGCAATGAAATCTGAATTCAAATTTGAAACCCAAATTCAATTCAAAATCCAAACTGATGTAACGTCCCAAAATTTAGGAAGTTTAAAATATGAAAATTTTAAAACTTTTTTCTTATGCTTTGCTAACATTTAGACTTTCCTACCTTTTGACTGAAGTTCCTCTGGAAAATAACTTATGAACAATAACTTAGGAAAAGAATATACAATTGATTAAACCCAAACTGAACTAAAATTAGAATATGAAAAGATGATTTAGAAAGTGGCCTAAGAAAATTTACATTGAAGACCATTTCTTGAAACTTCATTAATGTAATATCCCAAAAACTTAAATATAAGTTCATTGTGCTGGAAATAAATGTTGGAGTATTTTTAACATATTTATGAAATTTTTTAAATTCAAATAATGTGTTTTGTAAATCAGTGACCTTCAAAGAATTTTTGAGGAAAATTTAAAATAGATAAAATTCTGAAAACGTTACACAAGAATGTACACTGTGTCAAGACTGGCCTCATCAAAAGTGATTTCACAAGCTCAATGATTTTTTTAGTCTCCAAATTAAATACACGAAAGCTACGAGAATGAGCATGATATTCAAGAAAAATGCTATCATAACATCTAGTTTTAAATTTATTCAAATTTCCATATTCAAGAATAAAGTACTTGTAACTAAATATCTCGAAATGAAAGATGCTAGGCCTTTGACCAACTCTCAACTCAAAAGAAATCTTGCCTATAGACAATCTCAAGAACACCCTATTTGTCACATAGCAAAAAGTGGAAATGGCCTCAGCCCAAATCTCCTAAGGGTGCTATGCTACCTAGCATGATCCTAGCCATCTCTGCAAGGGTTCTATTATTTCTCTCTATAACTGCATTCTGCTGGGGGATTCTAGGTGAGAAAAACTGGTGCTCTAAACCTCTCTTAGTGTAGAAAGTGGCAAAAAGATGAGTTCTTGAATTCTATGCCATTGTTACTCCTAATGACTCTTAAGGCTCCTGAGAGATCAACTACTAACCTAAAGGCCAACTCTCTAAAGCAGCCAAAAGCCTCATCCTTAGAAGCAAAAAAATACACCCAAGAATACATAGAGTCGTCATCTACAATAAACGAGTACATACCACTTCCCTCCTGCAGACTGGACTCTAGAAGGACCAACTATGTCTAAGTGAAAGAGCTGTCCAAATCCATCGATCATCACCAAGGAAAGAGAGGATGAGAAGAAGAAATCATCCTACCACATCTACAGTGTGTGCAAACTAAGTCCTTTTTAACTTTTATGCCTAGGCAATCCTTTAACAAAGTCCTTGTTATTGTCTCTAGTCAAGTGATCGAACTCTATATGTCTAAGCCTATAATGCCACAATACTATATCATGAGAATCAAAAGCTACAAAACACCTAGGGCTAGAGCTAGAGAAGGAATTAAAATTAGTACTAAAAACCCTCTTAAACCTAGAGATCACAAAAATAAACTCACCCGCAGAGTCTAGAACTCTACATTTTTCACTTTTGAATCTCACATCTAGACCCTTATCAAGAAGCTGGGAAAAATATACTAGATTATACCTTAGCTTACTTACCAAAGCGATGTCCTTAAGCATGAATTTATTGTTGATGCACACAATGCCCTTAGCAGTCACGGTCTCAGTAGAAGCATCCCCAAACATGATCAACTCATTGCCAGATGAATGAGTAAGGGATGAGAACCATTGGGAATCTCTAGTCATGTGTCGGGAACATCTGGAGTCAATAAGCCACACGCCCTCCTTCCTCGCTGGATAGACCTACAGGGCGCAAGCAGGACACATCTGTGCCTCAGTACTAGGGTTAGTAATGAAAGACATAAGAATCTAGTACTGAGCCACACGATATCTAGGAACAACAGTAGAAACAGAAATAAAATGGTTAATATGAAAATCATGAGGATGCACACAAGAATAACCTAGAGCTCTCTGAATCGGCCTACCAAAAGGGTGGTACTCTCCATTTCTAGACGCTACTCATGGTATATCCTCATGATATCCTAAACACAAAGTGCTACATAGGACCACCAAAGGTGTATCCCCCAGAATATGGCCGGCATGTCCTTGGCTTTCATCCTACTCCTCGCCATCGCAACCACTGTTTTATTACATCACTCGACCATGCCATTTTGCTGTGGCGAGAATGGCACGGTGGTATGATGAACGATGCCTCTATTTGCACAATATTCCCTAAACTTTGTGGATGTGAACTCTCCTCCTCGATCAGTGCGCAGCACACCAAGCTTTCTCCCAGCCACCAACTCAACGCTTGCTTGGAAGCACTTGATTGCTTCAGCCACCTCATCTTTAGCTCTGAGAATAACCAGCCACATGTATCGGCTGAAGTCATCGACTAGAAGCAGAAAGTAGCATCTGCCTCTAGGAATTGCTGGAGTAATCGGTCCATAAAGATCACCATGTACGAGGTCCAGCACACGATTGGCTCAATACTTGGCTTCCTAAGAAAATGAGACTCGTCGTTGCTTTTCGGCCAAACAGCTTGTGCACAATTGATCCACTTGATCAATTTGAGGAAGTCCTCGAACCATATCATGTTGAGCCATCCTCTGGAGTGAATTGAAGTTTAGATGCCCGAAGCGTTCGTGGCATCGCCACGCTAATTCGTCGCTCCGGGCTGATAAGCATACCAGCTGCACAATGTTGAGGTTAAGCACATATAGCCCATTACTTGTACGGTTTACCTTGGCTAGAAGCCTCTGATCTGGGCCACAGATCTGCATTACACCATCCTCAATGATCATCTGGTACCCAACCTCGTTGAGTTGCCCAACACATATGATGTTGCTAGACAACCGAAGTATCTAGTAGATGGTCATGAGTTCATGATGCTCACCAGTGCAACATGTGAACAAAACTATCCCTCGTTCGTAGATCTCCACATTTGGTCCATTGCCAAAGTTCATCGATCCCTTCACAGACGTGTCCAGTTCGGCAAAGACTGACCGACACCCGATCATGTGATTTGTAGCTCCAGTGTCCAGGTACCACTTATCATCTTTGTCATCATCCACATGCCCAAGATTCACACGCACGTGGACTTCATTCAGTGAGATCTCAGTCGAGATAGTATCAGCCGTCTCATTGATCCCACATACCTCTGGCATGAGCAGAGCGGGATCTTCCTCTTGAGATTGGACGTGATTTGCGTACTCCTTATGTTCTCGACACAACTTGGAACATTTCTTTGCAAAATGCCCAAAATTATTGCAGTTGAAACATTTCACTTTTGAATTGTCACACTTGTATCCCGGGGTGCCACCGTCTTGTAATCCCTTCATTTGACCACCTTGCTTGTCTTGACCATGAGGTGGATCACACCTTCCCCTCGCACCAGAGGAAGAGGTTGCCCCGGCCGGCTTCCACCTTGACCAAGCCATCCACTCCTCCTCGGTGAGGAGTATCCAGCTCCCTCCATCTCCACCATTATCTCCTGATTCCCACCGGTCCTCAACAGCTTTGAAACGACTAGTAAATTCCTCAACGGACAAGGTGTTGAGATCAAGCAGCTGCTCTATCGAGACAGCTACATGACAAAACATTTGTGGTACTGCTCAAAAAAATTTCTTCATGACTTTATCCTCTTCTAGTGTGTCTCTAAGTATTCGGATGTTGTTCACCAGCCTAGTGTCAGACTCGGATTTTTCAATCCAGAATCTACTGTGTTTACTACACTATTCCCTGGATCAGTAGATAGTGCACACACGTACATTGCTGAATCATTTCATACATCGCATGAATATTAATAATAGTACTGAATTAAAGTACACCACATCGGGTGAGAGTTTTACAAAAGGGGCCATTCAAGCCAAATGTTTACATGACATCAAAGCAGCGGAATTAAAAGCAAAAGCGAAACCACAACCACAGGCAAGCGACTGATGGGTAATGTGTGCATAATATATCATCGAGACTTCGACAATATACGAGCACACATTGCCTTTTATCGACTTGTCTTGGCTCAAGAAAAGCGTAGACTACGCCCTAGTTTCCTTCATTATTCCTCCCTTCAGTTGCTGGAGGGTCTTCATAGGCGTAGTAATCCTGCATTTCTGTTTTGAGTATTGCGAGTATTTCCGTGCTCAGCGAGCCAACACACAGAATGCAAATAATTATCATGCTCAGCTTATCAAAGGAAGGCTTGGGCTTATTTTATTTTGCGTAGAGTGCTTTTGAATACAATTACTTAAAAATCCTTAAGACCTAGCAATTTTAAACTCAAGACTTATATTTGTAAAGTAAGTTGTCTTATAATTGACACAGATTCCATCCACCATTGCATGACATCTGCACCATATAGCATATGTCAGCGTTATAGCCGCTTAACTTACCACTGGGACGACACCCAGGATAATTCCAAACCAGGACCATCAGCAGTCCTTGCACATTTCCATATCACCCTCCAAGATTTTCGAAATAGAACTATATCTAGTTAAGTTCCCATGTCCGCCCTTGACCGTGGGCACAGCTATTCGAATAGTTTTGACTCTACAGAGTTTGTACACTTTCACCACAAGAGATAACCAACTCATTGCCCCCACATGATTCCTTAGCCATGTGGTTGAGCAGACCATCACAGTGACTGTTCAAAGTATCTAGTCCCCTTTTTGTCATCCCACCTTATGGGAAACTGCCCACTTGCAGTGGGTCCCATCTATGCGCGGGATATTCCCCACAGCCACTAACGCAGCCGGGCTCCTACTTCCCGCAACGTTAGGACAGCTAGGAAACTTCACCCTCCACTGGTGTCCCTTAGGGCCTCCCTTGCCCGTGCGTATCCACTTCTATCCACTACCAGTGAGATGAGTCCAGGGTTTCGATAAATTTACTTAGCCAAGTTGTACTTTACAGACTTGTGGATGTACGGTTTTACACGGGGTAACATGACAAGATTCAGTCCTTAAGGTTACCCGGATGGTTCTACCACATTTCACATTTTGTACATCCACTACACCACATACCAGCCCCCAAACCATCCATCCATTTACTACAGTCATTTCATCCATGACTGTTCCAAAACATATCATACTTTGCAAGCGTTGTTTTTGGGGCAGCTATGTACCCCCGTTTTATCTAGCAATACTAAGCAACGCAATATTTTATTTGGACTTATTGGTAAAAGCTACAATATTATAATTTTGCTAAGGAGACAAGATTCACATGTTCAAACATTTCAACGGAGCGTTATTAACAAGTATTATATTAGGTGTATAACTATCATTTTTGAAGATGAACGTATTTTACCACATAAAATAGCAGCATGCATGGTATTAATTTAAAGAAAATTAATTTGCACAAACATAGGTTCAATATGATCAAAGTGTTAACTCGCCTGGGTCACAAGGATCGAGGTCTTGATTTTCTTGAGCTTCTAGGGTGACTGCCTCGGCCTCTTCCTCTTGAGCCTCGTACGCTATTTTATCGTGTGCGACATTCAAATAGAAAGAAAAGCAACAAATCACACAAAATATCACCAGAAATTCAAATGAACTCTAAAAATCATGATTTTAGTTCCATTGAGTAGATCTTGAATTTAGATGAATTTAGGAATTTGTCTCACTCAATTTGGAGTTAAATTGAATAAGTTATGTTCATTTGAAGTTCTCAGTCCACTGAAATTCCAGAAAATAAAGATTATCTGACAGGTGGGTCCCACTGGGTATTTTTAATTCTTTCACATTATTTTTATTTCCAGGTAATGTATCTATAACAGGTGGGGCCCACTTAAATTTCATTATTTATTTTATTTCTAACCCTGGGTGCCTCTGACATGTGGGCCCTCGTCGATGGGCACTCAGCTGCGGCCGTGCAGTGGGGCCCCATGTCACTCCAAAATAAAAGAAGAAACTCAACCCGGTGCTGCAGAGCCGGAGGCTCAACGCGCGACCGGGGAGTTGGGGGGAAAAGGAGTGAGCGCCGCTAGCCAGGTGAAGCATCCGATGTTTCTTACCCATATAGGGGTTATATTCCCCTTATACCAACCTGTGGCGGGGTTCGAACAGAGGTGGCCGAAGGTGGTGGTGGCGCTGGGGTATCGATGGTGAGCAACGGCTGGGGAGGTCTGAGGTTACGCAAAAATGCGTTCTTGGTGCCCAGGTGAAGCCGGCGGTGGGGTCGGCGGGGATTGGGGCACACGATGGTGTGCTGGCGGCGTACGGCGGCGGCGGTTCGGGAAGGGGCCTCGACGCCGGCGGAGTACGGTCTTCAGGAGGCGCTGATGGGTCCGGGAGTAGCTCCGCGACGTTCTGAGGGTGGTGTGGGTGGTAGCAATCGGCTTCTAATGGCGGCAATCGGTGGGGAGGCCGATGGCCGGAGCTGGGGAAGAAGGTGGGCGCGGCGGCGATTTGGGGAGCTAAACCTCAATTGCTTTCGGTGGGATGAAGAGGGAGTTGTGGCGATGCGGATGAGGGGGTTCCCCGGTTTTTATAAGCGAGGAGTGCGGCCGATTGCGGCGGTGGTCGTGCGCACGTTCGGGACAGCGGCGCAGCCGGGTATGGCGATGGCAGGCGGCGCATCAGCGGCGACAGTGGGCGGCGGGGTATGGCCACGCGGACCGAGGGAGCTCGCACGTCGGCCGTGTCCCGCGCGCGCGAGTCTCACGGCTTTTGACCGGAGCTCGGACGGTGGAGAGTGAGCGGGGGAAAAAGACAGAGAGGGGGGAAAAAGAAGAAGACAACGCAGGGGATGGGGCCCGCTGGCCAAAGAGAGCGCGAGGAGAGGGCGAGGGCCCGCGTGGCAAAGGCGGGAGCGGGCGCGCGCGAGCTGGGCCGCTCGGGTGCGTCCGGTGGGCATGGCGCGCGCAGGCGGGAATGGGAGAGGCTAGGCTGGGCCGGAGGTGATGGCCGGCCCGGCTTTGCTGTTTTCTTTTTCTTTTCTTTTGTTTTATGCATTTGCTTTCATATGTATATATATATTTATACATATTTTTCTAATTTTATTTGCTCTCTTCCTTACTCCCCTGTATTTCTGTATCTTTCATTTTCTTGTTATGCATAGTTATATGCATACATGAGTATATTTATAAATGTTAATATTTTTATTTTGTTTAATTCTTAACTTTTTATACCATTATTTATTTGAAATGAGGTGCTATGTTTGATCACAATTTCCTTTTTAATTCTTTTGGATCATCTTTTCATATTCTTATTTTAGATTTTTAATTCTCTCATAGTTAAACATGTTTATTTCTCCTCCAACTTTTGGAACCTTCATCAAATTTTTCAAGAAAATCCCATAGACTCCAACTTCAAATAAAATTCATTACAGAAATTAATTCAAAAGCTTCACATTACAGATTCAAAATTTTAGGACGTTACACCTAGTTAGCCACATGGAGATGTCGTTGACCGACTTAGTCTCCATGCGAATGGCATCGAACTCCCTGTGCAACACTTGCAACTGGGCCTGCTGGACACAATTGACTCCCATGCACATTGTTCTATTGGCCTCCCATGCAGACCTAGCGGTGTTCTTGGTCGCCAACGCTCCCAGCATCTCCAGTGGCACCGCCTAGAGAATGGCCGCCAATACCATTTGGTCCACAGGGTATTCAGCATTGCTGGGATCCACCGCATCCTAGACTCCCTGAGCCTATAAATTTACATGCATGAGCAACACCCAGTTGGTGTAGTTCACGCCCATGAGCACGGGGTAGCGTAGCATGATTCTAGCCTCCTTTGGCGCTGTCTACGCCACCATCTTTTGGCCACTACCAAGAACCACCACTCGACACCCGCTGGCGCTGGTGGATCTTTCAGAGGGAGGAGACGTCGATCTTGCACCCGAGGGCATCATCCCAGGATCCGTGTGATCACCGCTTTGATACCAATTATTGGATTTTCTCGTGGTCGAGCACACTTGAGCTCCTCACATGGTCGAACACACGCGAGCACCTTACATGGTCGTGAGCTCTGAGTACCTCACATGGTCGTGAGCTGGTGTACTTGAAGGACTCGGATCTTTCTCACATGGTCGTGTGCTTGAGTACTCGTAAAGACTCTGATTGCTATAGTACTTGGATGAACAGTACTTGGAGTGAACTGTACTCAGATGAACAATGCTTAAAGTACTCGACTCAATCAGTATTGGGTACTTGATACTCATGAGCTTTCTAGAGAATGCCCCATTCTCGTGAACTACGACCACACAATTAAGCTCAAGTAGGTGTATTCTTTCTAGGTATCCTACAGGTTAATACCTTTTCCTTATTTAGACAACAGAATACATTAAGGCTTTATGCCAACCTTCCATATAGTCGAGAGTACTTTGTTTGTTAGCACATGGGTATACTAAATATATACTCTCTTGTTACAACATCAATTTGTCTTTCCATTGCCTAAGTCATGGGATCTCCAATCAAGAAGATATGGGTTACCATTGCGATGTAATTTAAATGGGCCTCATTTCTATGTCCATGGATGCAACGGAAATCACTTTCCATGCTAACCCCTTTGTAAAAGGGTCTGCCAGATTTTTCTCAGTGTGAATATATTGCATAGTAATCACTCCAGAGTTTCTCAGTTTTCTGATAGATTTAAGCCTACGCTTCACATGTCTACAGGACTTCATATTATCCTTTGTACTTGTGACTTTGGCCAACACTGTTTGATTATCACAGTACATTAGGATTGCAGGTATTGGTTTCTTAACCAATGGCAAGTCCAATAGATGCTCTCTCAACCATTCAGCCCAATAGTGGATGTGTCAAGTGCTACAAGTTCTGCTTCCATGGTTGACCTCGTCAATATAGTCTGTTGGCAAGACCTCCATGGAACTGCAACACCAGCTAAAGTAAATACATAACCACTTGTAGGTTTGATCTCATCCACATCAGAGATCCAATTAGAGTCACTGTATCCTTCTAATACCGAAGGGTGTCTAGTATAATGTATTCCAAAAGATGTTGTGCCCCTCAAGTAGCGTAACACTCAGTGCCTCCCAGTGATCATCTCCTTGGTTAGAAGTAAACCGGCTTAATTTGCTTATAGCAAATAAAATGTCAAGTCTTGTGGCACCAGCTAAATATATAAGTGACCCAATAATTTGTGAATTTCTTAATTGATCTTTTCCTAACCCCTGGTTTTTTGAAGCTTAATGCTCGCATCATAGGGTGTTGAAGAAACTTTATAGTTTTTAAAACCGAACCGGCTCAATATTTTCTCAGCATAATGGGATTGATTCAAAGTGATCCCATTCTTGCTTTTGATTCATTTACCTCTCCCAAGTCTTTCATATCAAAACACCGAGATAAAAAAGATTAAGCCTCGTCAATTATGGCAGCGTTTGTTCCAAATATAAGTATGTCATTTACATACAGAGATAAGATCACTCCTTGACCCCACCATAATGATAATACACAAATTTATTAGCTTCATTCACAACAAAGCCAGCGGATGTTAAGGTTTTGTCAAACTTCTCGTGCCATTGTTTAGGTGCTTATTTTGGGCCATACAAAGATTTCAATAATCTGCATACCTTATTTTCCTGTCCAGAAATCATAAAATCATCTGGTTTATCTATATATATTTCTTCCTCCAACTCTCCATTAAGGAAAGTTGTCTTCATGTCCATTTGATGAACATGTAGACCATAGGAAGATGCTAACGCAAGGAGCATTCTGATGGTGGTTAGTCTGGTGACAGGAGAATAGGTATCAAAGAAATATTCTCCCTCTCTCTAGGTGTAACCTTGGCCACAAGTCTTGTCTTGTACTTCTCAATAGTACCATCAGGCCTTAGTTTCTTTTTAAAGACCCATTTGCATCCTACAGGTTTGCACCTGATAGTACAATTAGCGATTTCCCAAGTCCTGTTAGCCATGATAGAGTCCATCTCACTATGGACTGCCTCTTTCCAATACTCAGCATCAGAAGATATATAAGCCTCCGAAAGAGTCTTTGGCATATCATCCACAAGTTATACAATAAAGTCATCACCAAAGGTTTTCTCAACCCTTTGTCTCTTCCTCCCACGAAGAGTTTCTACGACTAGATTGTTATCCTCCTTAGGGATATCACATATTGGTGCAGAAATGGTGGGAAGTTCAGAAGTTTGATTATTCTCACCTTCAATATTATTAGTTTGAACATTCTTTGTTTGTGAAGTACTGCTTGTTGTTCTCATAGGAAAATATTCTAAAAAAGTGAAGCATAGCTAGACTACATTATTGTATTACCAATAATCTCAGGAGTTTCTGATTTAACAACTAAAAATCTATAGGCCGTGCTATTTTTAGCATATCCTAGAAAAATACTATCAACTGTTTTTGGTCTAAATTTTCTCTTTTTCTGCAATGGTATATTGACTTTTGCCAAATACCCCCAAGTTCACAGAAAATTAACATTAGATTTTTCTCCCCTTCCATCCCTCGTACAGAGTAATCTCACTCTTTTTAGTGATCACTCTATTTAGGACAAAGGTTACTGTCAGTATAGCTTCCCCCCACCACGCCTTAGGCATACCAGCACTCTCTAACATGGCATTAACCAAGTCTGTTAGTGTCCAATTTTTCCTCTTAGCTACCCCGTTTGATTGGAGTGAATATGGTGGTGTAAATTCATGGACTATTCCATGCTCAGAACAGAATTGGAAGAATTCATGAGAGACATATTCTCCTCTATAATCAGACCTCAATCTTTTTATTTTCTTCTCTAGTTGGTTCTCAAACTCGACCTTATAAGTCTTAAAGTAGTTTAAAGCTTCATCCTTAGTTTTAAGCAAATACACATAGCAGTAGCGTGTTGCATCATCAATAAAAGTTAGAAAATATCTTTTACCTCCTTTTGTCAATAATTCATTCATTTCACACAAATCTGAATGAACAAGATCTAATGGTGCCAAGTTCTTTTCGTCCTCTAATCCCTTAAAGGCCAACGGCCAAGATTTTGTTCAGTTTCCACGTGTCATCCATTGTTCACCCACCTCTTCATCTCCCTCTTTCTTTCACTGACGCGTGAGCCTCACATGTCATCTCCATCACCTACCTCTTCTTCTTCTTCCTCCACCCCTCTCTCTCTCTTCCCCACCGGAGCCGCCATTGCTGCCCACGAGAGCTCGGTTGTTCGGCCGTTCCCTCGGTCTCCTCCCTCGCCGTCGCCCTCGCGCCGCCCATTTATTGCTCCTTCCCGCTGGCATTCCCACCAAAAACCGTTGCCCCTTCCCACGAATTCCGGCGAGCCGTGCACCGCCCTCCCCTATGAAAGCCCCCCACCCGATAGCTCCTTCCGCACCGCTCCTCCTCGAGCTCCCTCCTCCCCCTCGACCGGAGCCTGTACCCTCCCCCTCGCCGCCGCATCAAGCGCCACCGCTTCCCTCCCTGCCGCCGATCGCCTCCAGCCACTCCAAGGCCCAACGCTAGGTAAGGCCAAACCCTGCTGCCTCCCCTCCGTCCGCCGCCCCTCGCCGGCCGCCGCCGAGTGCCCACGCTCCGACGAACGTGTCGCCTCCGTGCACCGCCCGTCCGGCCGTGGCCACGTCACCGGCCCCGTGCCGACGTGGCAACCGTGTGGCATGCCACGTCAGCCACGGCAGCTCCTTATGCCATGTCAGCAATTTTGTTTTACAAATAAATCCCGCCGAAAAATTCAAATTTCTGTTGACGTCAGCCTTGCGTCATAAAAGCCCTTTTCCTTTATAAAAATTTTTCAGCCGAAATTTTAAATCCTTGCTAACATCATAAACATCTTTTTCAGTACAAAAATAATTCCCAAAAATTAGTCTTTTTCTTTTTCTTCTTTTTAAACTTCCGGAAGCCCGTATTTACTCATTTCAACTCCAATTTGACCCGTTCAAATTTGTAATTCTTCTAAACTCCTAAATTCTTTATGAATTTTTGAAATTTATTTGAATTTTGTTTGAATTTTATTTGTTAAGTTCTTCGCGCGTACATTTCGACAATCTCGGAGAGCACGACTTTGGCGAATCACACCAGGTCTTCGAGCAAGGCAAGTTACACCCTTGACCATGTTGACCCCATTATTTTAAATTATTTATATTGTTTCTAAATTATTATTGTATGCGTAATTTTATCCAAGTTAGTTTAAATTCAATTTTGAACTCTAGATATACCCAAATTCTTTGGGCAGCCAACTTTCACTTTGGATATCAATATACCTTGTCAACCCTAGATAAAACCTAGTTAGTACATTAGTATTAACTATACATTTTGTAGAAATGCTTAGCCATGCTTTGAATAGCTATGGTTTGGAACAATCTTTCACATAAAATGATAAACTTTTATCCTGAATTCTTGACTTTGGTGAGTCAAGATTGTTTATGAAAATATTTCCTAATAAAATATAAAATTGGTTCAGACTTAGGCATTGGTATGGTGGTGGGTGCTTGCTAGTATGCATTGATGTTTGGTGACTCAATGTCGATTGCCAGGAGCAAGCACTACTACAAATGTGCTTATCTATGACGATTACCTTGTGACGTTTAGGAATTTCATCATGAAACTTGAACTTTCAATGACGAAATTTGTATCTTCATCATAGGTGATGTGTGATGGAGCCCAGGCACTAAAAATAATGATGAAAAGCAAAGAAGCGTCACAAAACAACAAAACAAATTCGTCACAAATATAATGCACCCTTCTGCACACACCCACGTCCCACATGCACCACGTGGGTCCCACCTACACATGGCTCGATGGGTCCCACATGCGGTCCCACCAACCCCATGGTCCCTCCACCACGTGGCGCAGCGTGGCCCACACCGGCACCGATCCCACGACCACATGGCAACTCCAGCTCCCCGTCCCCGTCCGTTAATTGGCCAAAAAATAGCGCCCGCCTGGATTCGAACCGCAGATAGGGTGCAACACAAGGTGAAGCCTTACCACTGCACCAGAGGAGCTTTTGTGACTTAGGTGTCTAATTTTCCCTACTTGTCATATCTTTGAACATGATAATTGAATGGCTACCGTTATTGATTGAATCTGAGCCGGTGGACCCCTGACACCATAAGCAAAACCATAATCCAAATCGAACCCCGGCGGCAGTGGCAACCCGGCGGCGGAGGCAGTTTCAGCGGCGGCGGAGGCAACCCGGCGGCGCACCGGTGGCATGGGACCCGGCGCCTTTGGACCCGGCGGCATAGGCAGCTCGGTGGTGGACCCGGCGGCGGAGGCAGCTTGGCGCCGGTGGAGGTTCGTTCCATCTATTTGTGAGTTAGCGCACCAGCTTGCCCACCATGTGTTCGCTTGAGTGCCTCATAGAGATAGACAATTTACTTTCCATGATTCTGCTGCTCCTTTCAGAAATATTATAGAGAAATTGTACCAATGATCCACCTATTTGTAGAAATTTGCAGAGGCTAGTCGTCGTTTCTCAATTTGAAGTTTTGATAGTTATAAAAGCAATCACAGTAATACCATGAAGGATATGTCATTGTACTGTACTACTTCCGTCTTATAGAACGATGACTAATTACATGCCTTGGGATTATATTTGCATGCAGAGATTTAGCATTGGTGCATCCGTGCATGCTGATAGGAATGCTCCCTTGTTAGCCTGTCAAAATAAATATGTTGATCCTTATCTTGATTAATTTCAGTCCACCGCAACTTTGATTAAAATGTAAGATGGATCTTCAATAAAAGTAAAAACATGGCAACTGAATTGATTCATTGCCTATCTGATGTAATAATTTAGTCCTATTATTTTACATGAGAGTTGATAATGTACTTCGTCGCGACCGTAACATATATGTAAGTTTGGCTTTATCCTTCTACGGTGTACCAGGTAGTACTAGAGATGTGCCGCAAAGAAATCGAAATGACCAATTGCCTGGCGAGCATAATTTGCCCTTAACCTTTTTTTTTAAAAAAAAATGTTCTATACCTCACAAAATTATGCGAGGGAGTGATGCTTGGTTTTGTGCTGGATTAGTAGTCTATTAGCGATTTCATGTTCTTGTTTGATATATAGCTTTGGTTTCGTTCACAGATCCTCCGTGAGGGAGACCAACCTTGTGCTACGAGAGTTTGAGAAGGGCGGAGTGATACTAAGACATTGTTCTGGCCCAAGAGATGGAAACTGGACTCACATATTGTATCAGGTAACACCTTTTGGGAAATTTGTTCAAACAGATGGATAGAAGTTGGATTCATGGGAGACAGTTCACACCTGCATATATCACTGGAGTTCAACAATTCATGCAATTTGTTAGTGAAAGATACCCCGAAGACAGCCATATACTTTGTCCGTGCTGCAAATGTCTTAATCAAACTTTACGGCCTCAGCAAGAGGTGGATGACCACATACACATTTATGGAATGTCAGCTGCATACACCAGGTTGATTCATCATGGAGAGTCGGCAGATGATGAAGTAGTTGAGTATTTAGAGCAGGAGGTGGATGGATTTGATCATGATGAAGGGATACATGTGGATGTGGCGGATGATGATTATGATGAGGATAACAGTACCGAGATGATAGGAGATCTGATGCAGCGCAGAGGCGATGGAGAACAGCCAAGGTTTGCAAGAGTCCTTGAAGATGCGAAGCGGTCACTTGGCCCGGGATCTAGCCATTCAAAATTCTCTTTTCTGGTGAGGTTACTGTATATCAAGTCTCGTTATCGAATCAGCAATACAGCATTTACCGTAATGATGAAGTTGTTGTCCTCAGCATTCCCTCAGTGTGAATTTCCAAGATCATATGATGATGCCAAGAAATATCTTCGTGAATTGGGCCTTGGATACGATAACATCCATGTGTGCAAGAACAATTGTGTGTTGTTTGGAAGGATTATGCCAAGGTGGATGTGTGCCCGATGCAAGGAATCTAGATGGCAAGATGTTAATGGGAGCAAGCAGGTTCCACATAAGGTTTTGAGGCATTTTCCACTTATACCAAGGTTGAAGAGGATTTTTGCTTCAAAACGAACATCTGAGGAAACACAATGGCACAAGAAAGTGAGGACGCCAGTCGACAATGTAATGAGCCATCCAGCTGATGGGGAGGCATGGAAGGACTTTGACAGCAGGTATCCAAATTTTGCAGCTGATCCAAGGAACTTGAGGCTTGCCTTAGCTATAGATGGATTCAATCCATTTGGCAACATGAGTACCCAATATAGCATGTGGCCTGTGCTCCTGACACCTTTAAATCTCCCACCATGGGAATGCGTGAATCCAGCAAACTGCTTTATGTCTTTACTCATCCCAGGTCCATCATCTCCAGGAAAGGATTTTGATTTGTTCCTTGAGCCCCTAATAGAAGAACTGCTCGATCTCTGGCAGGGTGTCGATACCTATGATGCATGTACTGGTAACAAGTTCAAGCTTCGTGCTGCCGTGTTGTGGTGTATACATGATTATCCAGCGTTGAGCACCTTATCAGGGCGAACAAAAAAAGGCTATTATGCATGTATTCATTGTGACAAGAATCCGTTGTCTCGGGCAATAAGGAATAAGTTATGTTACATTGGACATCGTCGATACCTTCCAAGGACACATGCTTGGCGGAGAAGCTTGGCTTTTGACGGACAAATAAAAACAAAGTTGAGCTGTAAGTTCACTATAGAGGAGGTCCAAGAGGAGCTAGAGAAGGTGAAAGATGTTAGGCGTGGAAGCATCCTGCAACTAAGAAAAGGAAGCGTAACGAAGGTCTAGTGATTTTTAGCCGCAAAGTTGGGTTGTGGAGATTGCCATATTGGAAATATTTGAAGCTTCCACATAATCTTGATGTGATGCACATAGAGAAAAACATATGTGAAAACCTTCTTGGCACATTACTCAATGTCGACGGCAAGACCAAGGACACAACCAATGCTAGGCTAGATTTACATGATATGGGCATAAGACCTGAATTGCACTTACAGCAGGATGGCAACTCACCACTGCTCCACATGCTTGGTATGTCTTGAAGAAGGATCGAGAATCGAGTTTTGCAAGTTCCTCAAAGGTATCAAGTTTCCTGATGGATATGCAGCGAACCTAGCAAGATTCATAAGTGCAGATTCTTCCAAGGTGCAGGGGAAGCTGAAAACACATTCTTGCCATATACTCCTGCAAAGAATCATACCTGCAGGCCTAAGAGGACCTATCAGCAAGGATGTATATGAGCTCGGGAAGTTCTTCAGGGAATTGTGCAGTAGAAATCTAAGGATAGATGTTGTGAAGCAGCTGAAAGCAGAAATCCCATTGATCCTAAGCAAGCTTGAGAAAATTTTTCCTCCGGCCTTCTTTGATGTCATGGTGCACTTGGCTGTCCATCTTCCTGATGAGGCACTGCTTAGAGGTCCTGTTCAGTATGGATGGATGTACCCAATAAAAAGGTGACTAGGCACTTTGAAGAATTTTGTAAGGAACAGGGTTAGGCCAGAAGGATCAATTGCTGAGGCTTATGTTGCAAGTGACACGCTGACTTTTTGTTCAAGGTACATGAAGGATGTTGACACTAGATTTAACCAGGATGATGGTAGTGGAGGTGATGGTCCATTGTTTGATGACACCTCTGTTTTTATGCATGGTGTTACTCTTGTTGGATCTAATAGGGTACAATACATTGATGATGGTGTCATGGACAAGTTAGTTTGGTATGTGCTAAATAACTGTGAAGAAGTTGAGCCATATTTGGAGTAAGTATCATTTACTTTTTTTTGGAATTATTGTGTGTTTTATTACAAATTTATCAAATTATTTCTTATGAATAAAGTTTGTCCTGCAGCATCTACAGGGAAGAGCTACTAAAGGAAGGTGCACATGATGTTGATAAAAGGCTTGAACAAGGATTTCCAAAATGGTTTAGGAGCCATGTAAGTCACTAGACCTTGTGTTTTCAGCTTTCATAAATGGTTTAGGAGCCATATATAATTGGTGATCTGAGTACTTTTATTGCACCCCAGATTGTGAAGCTATGGGCGGAGAAGCCAGAAGAGGTTAGTGAAGGATTGTATACACTTTCATGTGGCCCAGATCTCCGAGTCAAGACCTGTGCAGCTTGTATTGTTAATGGAGTGCGGTATAGCACTATGGACCGTGAGAAGTACCTCTGACACAAAATAGTGGTGTAATGACCAAGGTACACATGATGGGGAAAACATTGATTTTTATGGTGTCCTTAAGGAGATAATTGAGTTGCAATATAACTCCAATTTTGAAGCACGTCGGTCTGTGGTTCTATTTCGATGCGATTGGTACAACCAAGGTGGCAAGACAAGAGGCATTCGAGATGACAGGCATTTCAAATCCATCAATGTGCAGTCATTGTGGTACAAGACTGACCCTTTCATCTTGGCAACGCAATCGAGAAAGATATTTTACTTGCAAGACACATCTTTAGGCAAAGAATGGCGAGTTGTGCAAAAATTTGAACATAGGAATATTTATGATGTGGCTGAAAAAGATGAACCCAGTCATGATGTGCATCAGGATGATCATTGTTCGATCATCGAGCATGAAGTGCAAGAAGGTGATGTTCATGAGGTTACGCACAATCTTCAGGGTGGAGAAGCCACTATACTTGAAGCTAATTTAGTAGACCTCATAAGAAGCAAGAAGCAAGCTACAATTCCTGAAGATAGTGAGGATGAGGATGAAGATGAAACTGTATTGCAATACTGTAGTGATGCTGGCAATGAGAACAATGATGACATGTGCCTAGACGACGACGATGAAGATGATGATTTCTAGGATACGCAAGGTACATCTTTGCAATGATGGCAATCATATGTTTTAACTGAAATTTTTCTCAAAATGTGTTTTAAGCTGCAGCGTGTTGGTCCATTGGGAAGTCAATGGAGAGTTGACTTATGTTCTTTGAAATATGGTAATTTCAGTCCTTCAAATGGTCAATCAAACACAGAGGACTCCACTGTCACAAAGAAGCGATCTGCAGGATTTTGATTTGATGAAGATGGCTTGTTTAATGTTGATGATGAAGGACGGGCAGAAAGGCAACAGCAGTGTCTTTATTGCGACCTCCAATATAATCCGCAATTTCTCTTTCATGCCCGAAAATGAGACTATCATGGTTCAACATAGACATTGCTTGAGATCGTATTAATTTGCATTTACAAATTAATTTGGAGATGACTGAATATGTTTCTGCCAATAATATTTGTGTGTTGTCATTTATATTATTGCCAAATGTTACTTACATATGCTCCATTTCTAGACTCCACATGGCTTCACTTCTGGACTTCATGCAGCGCTAAAAAAATCTGGCCGGAACCTGTAGAAAACTCTTACACTAACATGGGAGCTCTTAAACCATCTAGCCGGAACCTGTAGAAAAATCTGCACTTCTGGACTTCATGCAGCGCTAAAAACAAAATAATGTTGTGTTTAATAAAAATTTGTGCTCAGCATTACAGAGGTTGCAGTTGTTACATTTGCCTTGCATCCTACTCTATAGAGGTATTACAGAATAAATTTGCTCAGCATTACAGAGGTTGCAGTTGTTAAATTTGTGCATTACAGAAGCATTACAGAGCTTCGTCCCGGACTCCTTCTTGACCACCAGTGGACCCACCTCAAGGAAATAAATTGCCCTATAGAGGTAGGCAAAGCCTCCCGCTCACTTGGCTATCGGCGCTAACTCTCCTCCCTCCCGTTCCTCGGCGCGCTGCTCGAGCCCCGGCTCCAGCAGCGCCGAGGTCGAACATTTCTTTTATTTCTACGGCAGTGGGCCCCACTGTCGACCTCTCTCAGAACAGAGCGTCCCACCGACCGCTGCCCACCGGTCGATGGAACTCTTCCATCGAACCCATCTTGACATGTGGACCCCATGAACAGTAGCTGGACCCACATGTCAGTAGCACAAAGGAGATAAAAGAAAAATAAATGCCAGAGAATGACAATGGACCCCATATGCCAGAAATTAGTAATTTTAGGATTTGACTGGAACAGAGAACTTTGACCAATCATAACTTCTACATTTTAGCTCCAAATTGAATGAAACAAAATTTTAAATTCATCTAAATTCAAGATCTGTCTAATGGGACCGAAACCATAATTTTTTGAGTTCATGTGAATTTTTGGAGATGCCACATTCGTCCCGGACTCCTCCGCTGACCCCGCTGCAGACCCACCTCAAGGGAATACATTGCCCTATAGAGGTAGGCAAAGCCTCCCCGCTCACTTGGCTATCAGCGCTAACTCTCCTCCCTCCCCCGTTCCCTCGGCCGCGCGCGTTCGAGCCCCCGGCTCCGCAGCGCGCCGAGGTCGAACATTTCTTTTATTTCTACCTGACAGGTGGGCCCCACTGTCGACCTCTCAGAACAGGCGTCCCCACGACCATGCCCCAGCAGTCGGTGGAACTCTTCCATCGAACCCATACCGACATGTCGAGAGTACGAGAGAGATCAAAGAAAAATAAATGCCAGAGAATGACAATGGACCCCATATGCCAGAAATTAGTAATTTTAGGATTTGACTGGAACAGAGAACTTTGACCAATCATAACTTCTACATTTTAGCTCCAAATTGAATGAAACAAATTTTTAAATTCATCTAAATTCAAGATCTGTCTAATGGGACCGAAACCATAATTTTTTGAGTTCATGTGAATTTTTGGAGATGATTTGTGTTGTTTGATAACTTCTTGTCCAAACTTTCAACCCGGACCAAGATTTGATTTGCGTTATTCGCGCAACGTAATATAGCTTACGAGGACCAAGAAGAGGACGCAGAAGCCAACGCCAACCCGGACGACCAAGACCAGGACACCAAATGATCCAAAGTAGTCGACACTTTGATCATATTGAACCCAGTATTGCAAAATTACTTTCTTTCAAATTACCAACATGCATGCTATTATTTCACGTGATATGCTATATATGTTCAAATTCAGAATGTTAGTTATACCTTGCTATATAAATCTGCATACACTATTCTTCTTGCCCTACATTGGTTATGTGAGCCTTTGTCACCCTAGTGAAACTATAACATTAAGACTTTACAAATTAAGTCCCTATTGATATGCTCTGCTTAGAAATATTAGATGCTTGGGGTATCATCGATACTCCAACTACTCTGTCTTGAACTAAAAGAACTGTTTTGGGAGGATGTGATGGGAACATGGTGGATTTTCGAGAATAAATGTATGTTACCAAAAACTCTCAAAACATGCTTATTTATCTGGGCAGGGGTGCACGAGAGTGTGGTTTGTGGTAGAACCCCCAGTCACTTGCCTGTGGTATTGGTTCTACTTTTGTTGATATTTCCGCTGCTTTTATTGTAATATAACTTATGGCCTGTGTGGCCCTTATAAGGACCATTTCCCCGTCGGGATGTCAGACAATTATGGTTTGTCATTTAATGGACTTATGCGATGTATGTGAATGATTCAGCAATGTTCCTGTGTGCACTACCTACTGATCCAGGGAGTAGTGCAATTTTAACACAGTGGATTTGGATTGAGAAATCCGGGTCCGACATATCACTTCTAAAATGCAGATTTAGAGAAACTCGTTTAAATCCCATGTACTGGTTAAAATTTTTGATTTTTAGAAAGTGGTTTAGTTTGCAGGGCCAAAAAATCCAAAATTTAATTTGGATATTTTGAAACAGTGGGTTAAATTGCAGGGCCATATAATATAAAATTTAAATTGGACATTTTGAAAAAATCCGGAAAGTGATTTCAATTGTACAAACTCCCTAATTAAAAATCTAAAAATTGCCCTCGCCCCTAATTATTCAAGGGCGCCAAAAAAATTTCGAGGGCGCCATTTTCCCGAGCGCGGTCTATATTCGGGTGCAAAAAAAAATTCCAACCCATTTATCCACCTCCCCCTCTCTCGTCGCCCCTCCACCTCTCTCGCTGGCCCCATCCACCTCTCTCTCGCCCCCACCGAACCCTAGCCGCCGCCGGGGCACCACCGCCGGCGCAGGAGCTGCTTCCTCGCTGACGACATTCGCCGCCACCCCCCTCTATTGTCGCCCTGTACCCCTCTCTCTCGCCCCCATGAAACCCTAGCCGCCGCGCCGAATTCAGGTCTACGCCGACGTCTGCCGCTGCATCGAGTCTACTTCCCCACCCATTTATCCACCGCACACACCACCTCCACCTCTCTCGCTGGCCCCATCCACCTCTCTCTCGCCCCCACCGAACCCTAGCCGCCGTCGCCGGGGCACCACCGCCGGCGCAGGAGCTGCTTCCTCGCTGACGACATTCGCCGCCACCCCCCCTCTCTCGTCGCCCCGTACCCCTCTCTCTCGCCCCCATGAAACCCTAGCTGCCGCGCCGGATTCGGGTCTACGCCGACGTCTGCCGTTGCATCGAGTCTACTTCCCCACCGCCGACCGTCGTCGCACGGATCTGGTTCCCCTTCGACGTCGTTCACCGCACCGGGCCTGCTTCCCCTTCCATGACCACCGACTACGACCACCGGTTCTACTTCCCCATCTACGACCACCACCGCCGACGAGTACCGCAGCGTAGCCACAACCGCGATGGTGGCAACAAGGGGACAAGGTAGGAAACGATCTAGACAACCGCCATCACAAGGTAAGCAAAACTCTTCTCTATTTTCTCTGTGCATGTAGTATGTTGTTTGTTCAAGTAGTAGTTGTCTGTGCAACTGTTCTGTTGTTGCATTTTCATGTGTATTAGTCTGTCGTACCATTTTGTTGCTCTGAAATAGTCCCTGAACATATCTTAGCAAGCATAAAGCGAGTGCTGTGGAAGTAGTCATACCTAGCTTGCAAGTAGTAGTAGCTCTTACCTCTTACCTAGCTTGCAAGTAGTAGTAGCTCTTAGTTCACTCCCTATTTTTTTCTAATAGTTACAATTTGGCTGTTCCTGTAAGAACCTCCGCAAACTGAATACGAAAGAAGCCGGGGTAAACAAGTGGCGGAGAATTTAAGGAGGTTGCAAGAACTTGGCATCCATGGTCTAGCTTCCTCTTTTAATAAATCGTGTACACAACCTGCAACAACGAAGGGGAAAAAATCAGCAAACAAGAAATCAAATTCTGAAGATTCTGACTCATCGGAGTATCTCCTTGAAGATGTTCAAGGAGATAGTGATGATGATGACACTGAATCTGATGAGCAGCCACAACCCCTCGCAATCGAGGTGCTTCTTCTATCTTGTGTGGGGAGGGAGGATATTTGCATTGCATTTTTATGTTGTTTCCTGCATATCTGTTCTTTAATATATGCACTTGCTTATAGATGCAGCTCACTAACAAGTTGTTTTTTTATTAGTTTCCTCAACGAACATATGTGAAAACCCTCTCTACTAAGGGGAAGAAGAAAAATCCCAACATGGCGCCAGGAGTCAGGCAACCAAAGAGAGTGAGGGCAGCTCAACGAGCAGAGGAGATAACTCCTGGGGTCTCAACAAGAGCATACAAAAGGCAACTAACTTCATAGAGACATGTGCAAGATGAAGAGTTGCCTCAAGATGGTGATCTTGGTGTTGAAGACAATGATGCTAGTGTTGAAGACAATGTAGTGGTGGTGAAGACAATGTAGTCTGGGTGAAGACAATGTAGTCTGCTTGGTGAAGACAATGTAGTCTTGGTGAAGTCAATGTAGTCACTGGTGAAGACCAGATGGGATCAAATCCAATCCACTGAAGGCAAGTTATAGTTTCTTTGACATTCAAATATGACATCACTTTTGCTGTTTTGCATGAAACTTAACCATCTAAATAAAAATTATATTCTGTAGCTCCCGCACAGCGACCCCCAAGGAGACTCAGGCCACCAACCAAGGGAATACTGCTGGAAAGGATGACAAGATCTATGGGAAGGAGAATGCCCATAGCTGTTGCTGAAGGCAAAAAAAGGCCACAAGAACCTGTTCAAGCTGCCAAGTTCGCATCAGAGGCTGGTGTCATCATTCGAGATAAGGTTCATGTCCTAACTCATTGGAAAGAGTACAAGAAAGACGAACAATATTACAAAGGCTTTGTGGGAAAGCTATCTGTAAGTGCATTACTCTTTCTATGCTACACTATGATATCACATGACCTGAATTGACTCACTAACGATGCAAATTTCATATCACTAGGGGCGATTGGCCATTAACACAAAACACAAGCCAACAGAGGAAGCATGCACCGATGTATTGCGGTCGAAGTGCGACAAATGCGTTATCGGTGAAGCGAAATACTTCAATGGTGTACCTGCAAATGAGATTAGGACTACTTCTCCTGTTGCTAGTATGACTGATGAGCAGATGGAGGGCACTTGTTGCAAAGTGGTCTGATCCAAAGAACATGGTATGGGTATCTTATCATAGATTCTTCTTTCATATTCAGTTTGCAGAGGCTCTTCTCATTGTAAACATATGATCTTATCTAACAAGTTCCTTCTCTTGTAGCAATCATGTGAAAAGAACAAGCAGAATCACAGTAATGTCAAGTATCATCAAGCTACGGGTTCTCGCAGCTATGTCGCACACTTACATGCATATGTAAGTAAAGATTACCTTGTACTATTACCTATTTATTTCATCCAAAACATTCTTTTGTATTTGTCCATGTAACTTTGTTTGTAAATGATTACCTACCTAATGAAGGAGAAGAGGAACAATGCAGAACCCAGCACACAACAAATTGAAGAACTTGATGCGGTGGAGGCCTTCAAGACCTGCCATACCAGCTCCAAACATGGTCTGAGTGAACTGGGAAGAGAAGCGGTTGTAAGTCCCTACATCTGCTTTCCTTGTGCCTTTAAGATGCTTGTCTTTGTTTCCAACAACAATGTTGTGTGTTCAAAATATCCTGCATAAAGCACATAGTGGACTTGGCTCATTTTTAGATAATGTCATTACGCCTCGGCTTTTAGATAATGTCATTCAGCTCATTTGGTCTAAATTTCTGATTATACGATGCGACTTGGCTAAAGTCTGTTTGCTAACCGTAGCTAACATAGTGGACTTAGTGATGCTAAAAGTTGTGCTCATTTTGCTGTGCAAATTATGAAATTGAGTTATATATGGATTTCAGTATCTCAATATTATGAACTTCTTAGACTAACAAAATGGGTTGAAGAGTTATCAAACGAACGCAAAGGTGAGGTGATACACTCTTCGCTCAGATTAAGATTTATTCATTATCAACCTAAGAAGTGCTCGAACTTGGTGACAAACATATACTGACTCAATTGGTAAACAAACCAGAATGGCTACTTAAAAGTTATAACTGTTTATGAACACAAAGTATTTAAAAATGAAAGAAATGCAAGTGAATATAGATATATTTTCAAGAAATATAAAGGGTAGCATGTAATAACATGTTATGGTTCCGCACTGGGCACTGATTATAACACAATGCCACCGAACAGAAAACATGAAATCATGGGTGCCACTGAATTCGGTGGACCCAGCCCCAAATAATGCCAATAGGTCATCACTGACCCTGATTTTCTCTTATGTTTTTTTGCGTGTGTGGTTTACATCGATAGTTGGGATCTTGGTTTTGCAATAATCTACTGGATTTAATTTAAAATGGATCATTGCCAGTCATTTGTAAGAGAAAAAAATTAAGAAAGAAGTTCGCTAAAACATAGTTGTCCTCTTGAAATTGGCTCATCACATGTATGTTCTAGACTGCAAGTTACCTACTTGTGCATGGCACCATTATGCATAACTGCAGCATGCATTTATATAACTAACGGACTTGATGGTGCTTCCAACTAATGATTGTTCCTGGGACATTTTTAGTCTGATATGGAAGCTTTGAGGGCAGAACCTGCTGCTGAAGGTGAGACACCAGTTACCAGTGCACAGGTGGTCTCCAAGGTGCTCTCCCAGAACAGCAACAACAACACTTTCTTGAAGAATGTTGGAATCAAAACGGCCGCCACCTCAAAATCATCTTCATCGAATGAAAGCGAGCTTGGGAAGAACTAGCAATGAAAAACAAGCTTCGGTTTGCTCTACAAGGAGAACTCGAGGACCTCAAGAAGAAAAGCGAAGAAGCCGAGGAAAAGTCAAGGCGAGGACCCAAAAGGAGTTGGAGGAGTACAAGAAGCTAACAGAGAAAAATAACCGGGCAATGGAGGAGAACAATGCGCTCCTTCGCGTATCTTGGCCTTGAACAATGGTAACTCTTCTTAGGCATGTGAGTGGTGGTGGTTCTTGGTCCTTCTTTGGTGGTTGTTTTGTGGTCAAGAACTTAAGTTTATTCTGTCTTTGTGAATTTGTTACGTGGAACCGAGTTGGTTCAAGTCTGTGAACCGAGATAGTGA
Source organism: Dendrocalamus sinicus (assembly GCA_036346575.1). Taxonomy (NCBI): domain Eukaryota; kingdom Viridiplantae; phylum Streptophyta; class Magnoliopsida; order Poales; family Poaceae; genus Dendrocalamus; species Dendrocalamus sinicus. The sequence goes on from CM070650.1 coordinate 25,150,912, forward strand.
ACGAGTTGTTTCGTGAACTAGTTGGAATGTGATGATGACTGAGTTGAGTATTGTTCATTGAGTTGTATGGTCACTGGAATACTGGATCTATTTAGTTATGGAATTGTGGGTCATTTGAATATTTGAAAATTGTGATGTCTGTGATGAAATAACCATATGGGTCTCTATGATGAAATTGATGGGCTTTTTGTGACGAATTTGCAAGTGCTTTCTGTGACGAATTTGCAAGTGACGAACTTAAGCCACGTGGTCCAATAAAAAGGAGGCTCGTGGGCGAACCAAATCGCGCCACGTGGTCCAGCCACGTCAGCTGCCACGGTAACAGCCACGTTAGCTACCACGTGGACCAGCCACATCAGCTGCCACGTCCGTCGCCACGTCAGCTGCCACGCCATCCGTCACGTGGACAAGCCACGTCAGCCGCCACGTGGACCGATCCGTCGGCGCCACATCGGCCGCCACGCCAGCAACGAGTGCCGGTGCTTATGACAAAAACAGCCCTATCCATGACAAAAACCGATCGTCATAAAACAGAGTGTGTTTTATGACGGGGACCCTTTCGTCATTGAACAAAAGCAATTCTATGACGAAAAAATATAATTTCGTCACGGTACGACAAATGTGACGCGCGTTCCATGACGAAATGAATTTCGTCACAAATTCGTCACAAATTATAATCTATGACGAATGTGGCATCTTCAGTGACGACACTAGTCCGTCATTACTGTTCACATCCCTAGTAGTGAAGGGGTAAGTGGTTAGGCCTAAGTCAAGTTAAGGACCGGTCTGTGAGTTATTATTGCAAAACCCTATCGTATTACCACAAGTCTGGTATGGGACAAACCTGGCTGAATAATTTGTAAAGTTCCAACTTAATCTCGCTATAGGCTGAATGTGGGCGCAGCGTAGGCTGTGAGAAGTCTCACATGGCACAAGAGGGGGCTCCAACATGTGGATTCATGTTGTGGTGAAAATTTAGTGGCGGCGTGATTATGTTGACAACAGATCATTGTAAAGGCGTTGCCATGATCTCCTCGCCACACACCTAAGGAAGTGTGTTAATCCAGTGGCAAAAAGGGATGTTCATGTCTTGAGGGTAAAGCTGTACAACCTCTGCAGAGTGTATAATCTATCCTGGATAGTCGTGCCCACGGTCATGGGCAAGTTGAGTGAAGTTTTTCATGGATTAGACTTTGCTTTTGAAAATGGTTTATGAAAACCTTATGGATGGATGGAATCCATATGAGGCCTTGCCATGATCTCCTCGCCACACACCTAAGGAAGTGTGTTAATCCAGTGGCAAAAAGGGATGATCATGTCTTGAGGGTAAAGCTGTACAACCTCTGCAGAGTGTATAATCTATCCTGGATAGTCGTGCCCACGGTCATGGGCAAGTTGAGTGAAGTTTTTCATGGATTAGACTTTGCTTTTGAAAATGGTTTATGAAAACCTTATGGATGGATGGAATCCATATGAACTCTTTTTGCGTGGGATGCCCGTTGATAGGTTGGTGTAGGGTATGGACCTGCACTAACGTTATTTATTTTGATTACAATGTTGTTTTACTTACTGTATCAAATTCAGCTTTTGCACTTACTTTATGATATTTACTCCAATGTTGCTTTTTATGCAAACTAATCATATTATGCCTTCCTTTGATACACTTTATGCATGCATTATCTCTGTTAAACTCTTGGTGTAACTTGTGGAGTACTTTTTGTACTCATGTTGCTCAATCTAACTCTTTCTAGAGGAAGCTTTCGACGACTACGGTGAGGACTGCGACTAGGCCACATCTTACAGTCATTCGCCTTGTGGGAGGGCTGGATGGGCTGCTGCTATGTTTATCTTCCGCTATCTTCTTCTTTTGCTATTATTGTAAACTTTGGCCATCAGGCTCATATTAGTTAAATAAAGTTGTCATTACGCATAATATTTGACTTTGTAATCACTGTGTGCATTAGCTTTTCCTGGGATAGTGCGCTTAACACAGAGGGTTCTAGAGTTGCTGCTCTGGGATCCGACAGTGGGTTTCTTCCACTTTGGTTTTTCCTTTCGCTGCTTATATTTAATTTTGGCTTATGTACCGTGGATGTAAACTTTGGCCATCAGGCCCATATTCAGTTTAATAAAGCTTGTTACTGTACTTAATATTTATCCCTATTACCACTGTGTACACTAGCTGATCCTGAACTAATGCGATTTATATAGAGGAAATCCTTCACTACGTGCAAGCTCATAAGCCCTCTGTCCCTCAGCTCCTTGATGACTGAGATATAGGGGGCTATTCTCGTGAGGTCTTTGGGAGCGAGTTCCAAAGAATGTTGTTCTTAGCGGCCATCCCATTAAAAGAAAGGCTGTCTTCTCTGGTCGTCTACCAGTATAACCATCTCTTCTTCCATCTCAACCATGAAGACATTGTAAACATATGGATGTAGAGCTCTGTTTTGCCATCGTAGAGCTTCAATCCATAGCTCCCAGCAATCCCCATTTTCTGGCTCATCTCATAGTAGTAGCGAAGGAGCTCGAGATCCACCAGGATACCCAAATACTCCTCGCATAAGTATACGAAGACACTGGGCATCATGATTGAATTGGGAACCAAGTTCACTAATTCAACCCCGAAATACTCCAGAACAGCTGTGAGGAAGGGACTGTTAGTGATATGCCCTAGAGGCAACATGGAGATGTTGTATATATCACATACTATGTTTATGATACATTACTTTGTTCCTTGAAATAGATATTATCATTATTGATCAATGAGTATGTGATTTATTCATGAGACTCTTAATGCTAAAATGTTGCTATTTCTAAATGATCCCTGATCATATATCATATGAGGAACAAATATGATTCAAAGATCAGCATATGTATTGATTGATGATTATGTCTCATGGATCATGGTATGGTGATACCAAATCAATAATATGGACATGTGTTAGTGAACATATGTTGGATAGACCACGCCATGCGACAACTGCGCAGAGATTCCATGTGTCATCGGTTGGTCTCAAGTAGTGTTTATGTAGAATCCTTAGACTTGAGATCATCATGGTTCCCAACATGCGTAGTAGCTTATTTTGGGACTACTAAACACTACTCCGTAACTGGGTAGTTATAAACATAGTCTTCGGGTTTGCCATGAAACATGTAGTGGGATGTGAATGATCAAGATAGAATTTGCCCCTCCTTATGGGAGAGATATCTCTGGGCCCCACGGAATCGAGAGAGTGATTGAGCTATTAAGAGGATGACACAGGTCTCGCCTTGAGGTCTATCTATATCGTGAGGCAAAGAGATTCGTACATGAGAACATTACAGGTTCAGCCGATATGATCTTTACGTATACTTTGGGGTTAATATGTCTTACTAGAGGCCGCTATTAACAGGGTGACCGAAAAGTCGTTTCCGAGTCGCGACCAAGTATACGTGAACCTACAGGGTCGCACGCTTAGCGGGTTGGAACACTAATTCGAATATGATTCGGATGTGGGCTCATTTTGGATAGAGATCCGAATAGACTCCTATTGGGTCTCGGTCCACAAGGCCCAAGTGGGGAGGTCTATATATATGGTGGCGAGGGGCTGAGGGGACATGCTTCAAAAACCTCTAGCATAACCCTAGCCGCCACCTCCCGAGCCAAACCCTAGCCGCTCACGAGTGCTAGTACACTCGCGATCGGCGTTCCAGCCCCAGACGTGTGGATACCGGTGGAGGCGCTGCTCGTTGCGGTGTTGATCGGCATCAACAACCTACAGATTGGATCTGCTCGTGGTGTGGTTGATCGCGTGGAGGAGACGATCTGTTCGGGACGATCGGCTAATTCCACTACTACCTCGACGCGCGTGGTTGGATCGTTTATCCAACTCTTCTTCCGCTGCGCTGCGCGTCTAGTGGTAACGATCCATGATCCCTCCTTAGCATGATGTCCTTGTATGCGCGGTAGAAAAGTTTTGTTTTCTGCTTTCGTAGCCTACGCGCAATCCTTCAGGGACGAGCAAGAAGACAGAGACCACACTCAAAGTAGGCCAGAAACATCGGGATCTCTTCAATTTGTCCCGATGGCAAGTGTTGCCCGGTAGCTTCGATCCATCTGACGAATCGCCACAGCAGGATCTTCTCCGCAATCTCTAATGCCTTCAGCTTAGCATGATTCATCTCTGATTCAGCCCAAGTTGATGAAGACATCGTTATTTTTTTGAGTGCTTGGAATGGATTTGCGCGAGATTGAGAAAGAATATGGAGATTAGTTGGAGGCGGAAAGCTCGAGCAAATCGGAGCAGAGGGATGAAAAAAGAGGGATCGATCGAGAGAGTGAGATCACAAGAACAAGAGAAAAGAGATAGTGCTAGTCATTTTCGCACTACTCCCTGTAAACACTTCCCTTAAGTGAAAACCACACAGAACGTAGAGCTGTTATTCTCCCAGGAAAAGACCTAAAGCTGTATAAAAATTCACATGTCTTTACTCTACATGTGCATACATCGGATCTTCTAGAATTTTCTCGAATCCAAATAAATCATATGTAAAATCAGTATTAAAACATCGACAGAAGTGATACAATTATCTTTATGATTATCTTTAAATCATATCACTAACAGTTTTTCCTCTCGATGGGCGTGCCACCATTGGACGCGGCGTCTCTCGTTCTCGAGCGCACGCCGTGTTTCTCCTCGATCCGTGAGCAAAGCCGTGAAGATTGAAAAGCGGTACGTCAAGGCAGCACATCGGTCAAGGCCCGATCTCGATATGCAGCACGTCTCGCACGGCGTTTTTGGTCTGTCGGTTAGATACACGGCAGCAAGTCTCCGAGACGTCACATCAAAGCACAGCCAACCGAGAGAAGATTGATTGATCTGTCGGTCAATACACGGCAGCAAGTCTCCAAGACGTCACATCAAAGCACAGCCAACCGAGAGAAGATTGATTGATCTGTTTTTTTTTTTTGATCTCGATTGATTGATCTGTTGGGAAGGAAGAAACCGGCGCGAGGCATAACGCTTTGGCGACTTCAGGATGAACGGCAGATGATAAGCCAAAGAAGCGTTAAGTGCCATCGGATGGAGGGGAAGGGCCAGTAATAAATGTGCGGGAAACTGTATCCATTATCTTCTATTTTCGCATTTTAACTTCAGTAAACTTCAGATTACCTATTCAGTTGTAACCGGGTGTTAAACTTAGGTATTTTAGCCTGACTAACTTGGAATAGAAGTAAGAAATATTATGGAATAAACTTAGGTCTTGTCTACTAGTATAGCGTGGAACCCTAGCTTCTGCCGTCCACTAGTTCATCGTTTTCGATATTCCTGTGTTATTTTCTATCAATCACCCACAGATTAGTGCATCCATTTCGTACTGGGCGGATTCGTTCCTGCACGGATCTGTCAACGTCATGTGAATTGCGTATAGAGGATTATATTAATCTCATTTGATATGATAGGACTACTTTCTAATATTTTGGTGTCCGGTAAGCTACTTTTTTCTAAACCATGTTAGAAAAGAAAGTATCGTTGTGTCGTGACTTGTAAGTAATGGGAAATATGAAAATGGTTACTAAAGAAAATATCCACGCGAGAGAATTGAACAACATGATTTGTTATAATATAATCTGATTTACCTAACAGTATGCAAGAATTTCCACAACAGCCGTTCTATAGATGCTCTGAAAAAATATGCGTATTAGCAAGTGCAAACTTTTTCTTTTTGAAACAAGCTTAACAATAATAAACTGGCCCTTGTATTCCCATGCGTCTCTACCGTCCCATGTATTTCCTCGTCGTTGCTATTCTTCCCTGTTATCATCGCTCTTATGCCAAAACTTCCACCATGGAGAGAGACCTCGACTTTGGCCAGGATTGCTCATTGAACAGTAAAGAAAAAACGAGAAAATCCTTTTTGTTAATTGAGTTGGGAGATAAATGTCGAACATATGATGTCAACCGCTGCACCTTAAGTGCTTAATTTATCACCGCAACACACAGTCTTTTCCTCGAACATTCAAGAAAATCAGGTTGCTCCAATGGGAGTTCAGTACCGCACAACATCCATGAAGTAATCCCCAACATAATAAATGAACCAACACAAAATCAGGAGCAAGATTTCTGGTTTTTTCCCTTGTCTTTTGCCCCGTTTCGGCTCGGTTATAGTGGCTACAGTTGTCGGCAGCGCCGGCGTTGGAAGCCTGGAACTGAAAGTGTGTCGTACCATGGATATATTTAGCAAACCCAGATTCTTTATGATTGTATAATACTATTTCCTATATCAGTAGATAATACTCACAGATATATTACGGTATACGAAAATCATATATGATGAAGCGAAAATCATATATGATGAAGCGAAAATAATACAATAATTACGTACTCATGGGCCGATTAGACCGACATCAATAAAATGCAGCAGCGGAAACTTCACACAGGTGAGACCCCCCAGGACTTGCCCATAGGCAACCAACTGGGGTTCGCGACCTAGCTCTTGGCCTCATCATCTTCCAGCTCCGTCGATCCCTTTAAAGCACCTTACTTTGCTTGATTTACCACGGCCTTGATCTAGTTCAAATCATGCTAATCAGAAAATTTTCAATTCCTGGTATTCGCTTTTACCCAAGTCTTTATCCTGCTTGAGCTTGTCGCATACTTCGGGACTTCAGATTCTAATACGTAGCCAAAGAATGAAAGATCAAATAAATCCAAAAAACTTCAAAAGTTCAATTAGATTTAATTAGGCTTATTTATATTTTGCTATGATTGAGGGTATGAGAGATGATTTGGTGAATTGCAGGACAGAGATGGAGCCAGACGGATTTTTGGGTGAGAGCGAAGTGATGGAGTAACTTCGCCAGGAAGGATATAAAAGAAGGACTGATGTTGAAGAAATATTCATGGGGACATTCCGCTTTTAGATTGGAACATGGCTAGACAAAGCCGACTACGAGATACCAAGGCTTAATCTTTTTAATTTAATAGCTTCTTTAAATAATTTATATTTATTAACCAAGTTTCATATGTTAAGCAAGATTTATGGATAGATGGGAGAGATTATCCGGAATACTAAGTATTAGTTATCAAGTGCTAACAACTTAGTGATTTTTATGATACGAGCTTCACTAGTGACGCGGATTATTTTAATTGATATTCCGAGGGGAGATATTCACTACTACAGATGGAGTTATCACAGATGGTTCAAAACCGTTATCACAGATGGTTCAAAACCGTCCAAAAAAACCATCAGTGATATTCCATTATCACAGTCGATTTTTTGTATTAACCATCTGTGATATGCACGATATCACAAATTGTTTTTGTTATTAACCGTCTGTGATATGGTGTATGACACAAATGGTTCGTGTTCCAAACCGTCTATGATATATATATATATATATATATATATATATATATATATATATATATATATATATATATATATATATATATATATATATATATATATATATATATATATATATATATATATATATATATAAAAATAAATGGTTTGAAATACCGAACCGTATTTGATAGCTTTTTCAACAGCGATGTTGATTGCTCTTTTTTGGCAAGCCTTAGGATATACTAGCCATGCCATATGAAAAAACCAAGATCACGTATATATAGCACAGGATCATCATTACATAAATCTCACAGATGAATGAAACAACACATGCATATCACATATATAGCATAACAATCCTTACACTGATCTCACAAATGAATTAAATTGAATGAATTGTTTGATTAAACACAATTGAGTGATTACAATTGAATCCAATATTTCAACATCTAATCACCATTGCCAGGGTGGCTCTCCAGTCTTGTTTATGACCTCTGCTAGCAAGAATTGGGAGAGGTTTCCTCGAATTTCGATGAGTTTGTCAAGATCAATTGTGCTTTCATCGAAGTCCACACACTGTCGGTAGGAGTAATGTTAAGTCATTAATTAGCATATGTGTGTATATATATGCATATATATAATCAGAAAATAATAATTATTGGAAGGTTGACAAACCTCTGGATCATTCATCTTAGCCTCCATGATTTCCTTCATATGGTGACCAACGTAGAATCCACATACATTGCCCTGTAGCTGTTGGTGGCACTGCAAAAATAGAATTACATACATAGGTATTGTCAATTCTAGAGGCATTATAACGAAGTGTGATATACGATTATTGTGTTGTAGTGGGTACCAGAAATCGCGTCCTGTGTTGCAGTATCGCTGAATTCCTTGTGTTTCCCTCCCTGGGCAACATAAGCGCTAAACGACCTACATGATTCCAAAAAAGTTATCCTAGGCCATTGCAAATGAAGGAAAGATGACAATAGAGTTATGTATGGAGAAAATAAGTTTACCTATCAATTGCTTGTTGCACATGAGTGATGTTGTGGTTGTTCCTAAGTAGGGAATCAAGGTATATTATCTTGCTCTACTTTGCTACAATCACAATCAAAATCCAGTAAGACCTAGTCATATGTGTCACCATAGTGATTAATCCTAAGTTCATGTTGCATATAAAGTACAAATGAAACTTGTGTGGTAACTAGTGAAGCACTTATCCTTCGTTGAAGGGTACCATGATGTACTCCTTGTCACTGTGAGCAATCAATCTGCTCGTTATGTAATCTTGGACGAAGGATGCATTATTGTTGGATGGATTGCTCAGAGACAAAGTGTGGGCCGAGGAAACCCACCGGTTGTAGCCATCGTCGGACTTGTTAGATCATGTATCTATACATAAGCAAAGAGCAATGACATTTATTAGTATAACGTGAATCTAGAACTTCATTGTACAGTACACTTACAGTGTCCAACATCGTAGAAGTGAGGCATTGAGTTCGTCGAGGTTGAATAGTAAGAATAAGTCTTTGAAGGTCATGATGAAGTAGCCTGAGTCATGGAGAAAATGCGCCTCTGTATATCTCATAGTGAATCCACTGTACCAGATTGGCTTCATCTTGGACCTCTGCATGTACCAGGTATGCAATGTATTGCAAACTAGTCCAAACCTAGATAATTATGACTCGAGGACCAACGACATTCCGAGAATGAACTTTTATTGCGCCTTAATCTTCTTTGGTTGGGTCTTAGCACCTTGCCTACGATACATTTTTGGTGTTGTCTCCACGGGAGCCGATGCAACAGGCTTCAGAAACGGTGCTAGAGGTGGAGCCACAGGAGCCGATGTGACAGACTCCAGAAACGGAGTTGGAGGTGGAGCCACGAGAGCCGATGCAACAGGCTTTAGAAACAGAGCTGGAGGTGGAGCCACTGGAGCTGATGTGATAGGTCTAGGGCGATGTCCCTCTTGGGCCACTGGATGTGGAGATCGCGGCACAGGTGAGTTGAGGGCGATGTCCCTCTTGGGCCACTGGATGAATGTGTGGACGGCATCCCCTAATGTCGTAATCTCTTCATTTGGGGGCTTCTCAAGAGGGATGGTTTTAAAAACATCATTAATCTTGTCCACCTGAACATTCACAAAACCGGTTTCTAGTTGGGCACCGTGCACCAACGTCCCTAACAGCCATGGATACGCCATCCCCCACCCAGCGTCAATGAGAATGGAGCCAATAAGCCTAACTCTGAGGATGCAAGGCGTGGGCTCCTACATAACGATACATGATGAGCTAAGGCGTCCATCAGGTAGATCTATCTATGTAGCATTCTAAAGAGGTACATTACCTGGATGTCGTCAATAGGTAAGTGGGTGTCGCTATGTTGCGTAATTGGCGTGGATGCGCAGCTACTCCAACGTTGAGCGGGACTGGGTACCGCATTACTGGGGATGAGTTACGATTGGTTATGGACTTATCTCAGTTCTTCCCTCAATGAATCTATCTCTCCTCGAAGTGAGGCATTCTTCTCTTGAAGTGAGGTAGAGAGTTGTTCCTCAAGTTGTGCACGAAACTCCTATTTTATTTGCTTGTCACGATAGGTCTTGGCTCTCTTCGTACTCCTATATGTCTCGGAGTCATTTGGGAATCCATACCTCCAAGATACGTAAACCCCCAGGTCTCGCGTGTGACCTGGGTGCTCCTTGTTTCCCAAGGCCTGTGATAGTATATCTCTCTCCCTGCATTCTTCAAAGGAGCCTCAGGAAGATTCGGTAGTCAATAATTGCTGCAAAAGGCAATCATATTATTTTCGAACCCATGAAGTTCAAGAGGTATTAACAACTATGTAGTTTAACATATCTTACCAAGCGTTGGGACACTTCCTCGTCTGCAGGGTTTTTGAAAGAGGAGACACCTGAAGACATGGTTGATGACCTCATTCTTAACCAGTTTCAGACACGCTCATTTGCAATCTCGGCATATGGTGGGGAGGCCTCCGATTGGATTGTAACCTCATCCTGCATACTCCACTGTGGGATTTTACCCGTGTACCCAGTGGTGCCGAGACTGTGAGGGTGACTATTTTGTGATTGGAAAGCCTTGTGTGCTGCACTTTGTTGTTCAAATTCGGTCATTGTCTTCATCTACACAAAGGCCTCCCATGTTTCCGGTGACACGAAAGGATACCTCGTGAAGGGCGTGAGATCCTTGGCCACGTACTGCGTAACAAGAGTGCTCTTGAAGTTCTTCCATGTTTTTCCCATCATAAGGAGCACCTGCCATTGCACGAGTTCCTGTACTTTTATTGGGATCTCAAACAAATTTGTTATTTCCGCACACAATTGATTTTTCTGATCCTTTGGAAAATCTTTTCAGCTTGCTATGGTGATGGGGACCCGTTGCCTTCCAATTATCCCGTAGGTAATTTGAAATGCTACCACTGCTTTCTTCGATTTTAGAGGGACCCCATCCAGAGAGACCACCATGATGGTCATTTGGCCCTCTGACCTTTTCGATACTCCTTGGCCATGCTTAGTTATCCCAATCTTTGGAGCGTGAGACCTAGATGACGATGATGATCTTAGGAGGGAAAGCTGGCATCGGGAGGGAGAGGAGGCATCGCGTGCAAGTGAGCAGTTAGATCTAGCAAAACCTAGTATGGGTGTCGGAGACAGAGTGCATGAGTGAGGACTCTGCGAGCAGAACCTATCTTTGGGGTATATTTATAGAGAAACTATCACAGACGGTTCTATTATGGAACCGTCTATGATAATACTATCACAGACGGTTCTTTTATAGAACCTTCTGTGATATTCAATGTATCATAGACAATTCTATAAAAGAACCATTTGTGATAGTATTATCACAGATGGTTTGTTCCGATAAACCACCTGTGATAGTTTCCTATTCTTCATCTAGCCACAAGAAATGCATGCTGGCCATGCAATATGAAAAATGCAACCATAATCATAAATATAATTATTTCTTAGTTACTAAATCAATTACAATTACAATGGAATATAGTTCCATAATTAAATGTCGAGTTTCCTAATTATGATTACATAGCAACAATTTCCAAATAGGTACTCACTGTGTGGGACCATTGATTACACCTGGCTATTTCCTTTTAAATAAATCCCTTCACGATGATCAACACGCAAACAGTTTGCTTCATCGCCTTGTTCATGCTCGAGACTGATGCTATCTCCGAATGGAGGCAACTCATCAAATTGATAGTACTCTTCCTCATCCACAATATTCTCAACTCTGACAATCTTTATTTTTCCATGAAGAACTACATGGCGCTTCTTATTTGTTGGGTCAGTTACATAAAACACTTGAACAACTTGCCTTGTGAGTACGAATGGTTCGTCTTCGTATCCTACACATTCGAGGTCCACGGTACTAACATCGTACTTTTCGACCTTTACATCCCATGGGAGTTGGACCCAATGGCACCGAAATATAGAAATCTTGAAAATTACATAGTCAAGCTCCCAAATATCCTCTGCAAGCCCATAGTATGAGCTTGGGCCAGCGGTACTAACGTGTGCATCAAAGGCATCTATGAGGACACTTGAGTTTTGTATTGTTCTCTTTCTATCCTAATCTATTATATAAAATGTGTAGCTATTAATGTTGTATCTTTGCCATTTCACAATTTTAAATTTTGGCCCTTTTGCCAACCATTGTAGTGTTTTACTTGACGACCTCCCAGTCAATCTCACCTTCAACAATTCGTTGAACTGACAGTTGTGTTGTCTCATGATCCAAACCTCTGATTGGCATGCATTCTTTTCTTGGTGTAGCATGCCCTTGTGCTCTTCAATATACAAGGTCACTTCAGTCATGTGTTGTAAAACTGTGAAATGGGCTTGAGCATATGTATCTCGATCCAGAGCTATTACTTTCTTTCTGATTGTCCTGATACCCTCTAGCCTCCCCTCATGACGAGATAGAGGTACACCTATCGGTTCGACCTGACCCATGTAACCGATGCAAAATTCAATGACATCTTCGGTTGTATAACCTTCGATGATGCTACCCTCCTGTCAAGATCGATTGCATACATGGGACTTGAGAATTCCCATGTACCTCTCAAATGGGTACATATGACGTAGAAACACGGGACCACATATCTTTATCTCTTTCACAAGGTGGACAATGAGATGGACCATGATATCTCTTTCACCAAGTCACACCTTGCGTTGACACCTTCCTTTGTTTTGTTAGGAATGTTCAATAAGAGGCCAATCAAACTATCACATACATTCTTCTCTACGTGCATGACATCGATGCAATTGCGAACTTCTAAGTGCTACCAATAAGGCAAGTCCCAAAATATTGACCTCTTCCTCCATATGTTCTTCCGACATGTCCTCAATTTACATCCCTTTCCAAGCACAACATCGATATCCTTAATATAGCATAGACCTCTTTCCCACTAAAAGGCGTTGGTACTGAGTCATCCTCTTTTTTTCATCAAATTATTTCTTCACCTTGCGGTATGAGTGATACTTTGGAAAGAATCTACGGTGACGCATGTACACAGTTTTGCGAGAATTGTTCAACCACACACTCTTGGTATAATCTAAGCAGTGTGGACAGGCTTTGGCTCGTTTTGTACTCAACCCTGACAGGTTACCAAAGGCAGAAAAATCATTAATGGTGTAGAACAACATAGCATGTAGAGTGAAGTTCTCTCGTTTATCCACATCTCATACATGTACCCCTTCGTTCCACAGTATCGAAGATCTTCCAATGGTGCTAGGTACATATCAATATCATTCTCAGGTTGCTTTGGCCATTGGATAAGTACTGACATCAAAATATACTTCCACTTTATACACAACCAAGGAGGAAGGTTGTACATGCACAGAGTCATGGGTAAGGTGCTATGTTGGCTGCTCATGTTACCAAAATTATTCATTCCATCTGTACTCAACCCAAACCTTATATTCTTCGGTTCCACACCGAAGTCTACAAACATCCTATCGATGTTCCTCCACTGGCAGAATCAGCAGTGTGTCTTATCATTCTGTCTTTCTTACGCTGCTCCGAGTGCCAAAGCACCAATCTTGCATCCTTTCGGTTTGCAAATAAATGCTTCAAATGAATAATTATAGGAAGATACCACAACACCTTAGCAGGAGGTCCTTGCTTCACCTCGATGCCCTTCCCATCATCGGAGTCATTTTTATGCTTGTATCGGGATGATTTGCACACCGGACAAATAGGTAAGCTAGCATACTCTTTATGGTAGAGGATACAATCATTCATACATGCATGTATTCTTTCTATTTCCATTCCCAATGGAAAAAGAATCTTCTTGGCTTGGTAGGCGGTTCTCGGCAACACATTTCCCTTTGAAAGCATGTCTGCTAGGAGACCTAACAATGCTGTGAAAATCTTATCGGACCAACCATTACTTGCCTTCAATTTCAGTAGTTCTAGAACAGATGACAACCTTATATATTGCAGCTTACAGCCTAAGAACAAAGGTTTCTCTGAGTTCTCCATCAAGCCCTTGAATTTACTAAACTCTCTCTCACTATAGTTCCCTTCTGCATCACGTAGCATCTAATCCAGATTGTCATCCTGTGACCTATCCTCATCGAAAGCACAGTCCACAACTGGCATATCGTTGTCTCCCTCAATGATGTCATAACTACTTTCTTGTGTAATCTTTTTTCACCATGACTGGTCCAACATTTGTACCCCTTTCTGAATCCCCTTCAAATCAAGTGAGCTTCGATCTACGCTGAGTTGCTAAACATCTTTAGATCATCACAATCAATGCATAGACAGTACATATGTTCCATCCCTTTCTTCAACATATCCAGCTTTGGCCGCTCTTCTAAAAGTAGACATGCCATTAATGTACTGCTCACTCACATGTTTCTCAAAGTACATCTAGCTTCGGTCCATCTACGCTACACATGTAATAAGTGGGTGTCAAATTGGATTATTAGCGCCACTATAGCAAATCAGACTAGCTACTTAATTACACACTTCTATATTAGCTAGCTAGCTAGCCACATATTCATGAAATAATAATATTAATCAAGAATATATTGAAGTAAACTAGGAGTACTTACCCATTCTGAAATTGAGCAAAGTACCATTTTCTTTGTAAACCTAGCTAGCTAGCTAGATCTAAATAAAAACCTAGCTATCATCTCTTTCTATTACAAGGTATATAAGTTATTAGAAACAATTGAGTACTAACTTCTGATCACTAAGAAGACATATATAGATCTACAAGCGATATGTTTTCACCAAACTCCCCAAAACCGGCCGCCTTGCTCCACCGATGCAGCGCAATGAAGACAGATCTGTGTCGAGACCACGTACGCCTGCTATTTAATAGCAGATTATCCCAGACGGTTCCAACCACAAACCATCTATGATACGACACTATCATAGACTGTTCGTATTAATAACCGTCTGTGATAATTCATAAACAGTTATTCATACAAATCGTCTATGATGTCTGCAATATCACAGATAGTTTGTTATAAGAACCGTCTGTGATGTCCGCAATATCTCAGATGGTTTGTTACAAGAACCGTCTGTGATATCTGCAATATTAGAGATGGTTTTTTATACTAACTGTCTGTGTTGTCCACAACTTTCATAGACGGTTATTAACATGAACCGTCTGTGATGTCTTAATTATCATAGACGGTTCGTGTTAATAACCGTCTGTGAAAATATCATAGACGGTTGTTAGTATAAACCGTCTATGATAGTTTAAGCATAGCCGGTTCCTATGAACCATCTGTGATGTAGCTGTCCAGTATAACCTCTTTTGTAGTAGTGATTACCTGATATTGTAATTACCAAATTAATTGAACCACTAACTTCAATAGCTCAATTAAAGTGTGGAGTTGGTCATTTTAGTCCAATTGTCATTTTGAGCAAAGTTGGTTATTTTGATGATGACAAATTTATTAGAAATGACCAATGGTTGCGATTTATTGGAAAAGTGAATTATGAATTAACACGGTTCTTCTTGGTAAAGTTGCTTCTTGCATTAGTAATTATTCTCAATCATTATTAATGAATTTAAATCCTGAGATAAAGGTCAAATATTAATAATTATACAAGATTTTACTTTAGCAAAACCTTTTGTTTAAAGATGCTTGATGTATGAATGGCATCATTTTATGTATTTCTTTGCAAGACTTGGATTTAGGATAAATATTAGGGGCCTACAATCATTTCTAAGGGCCAGCTGATTAGTGATTGGGTCTAAGGTAAAGATTAATTACTCCTTATTCATGTTTAAGAATTCTTAATCATAAACAAGGATACTTTACCAATAATTAGTTTAAACACTATTTAAAAAAGAGGTCTCATGATTTTAGAGATGAGCAGATCATGAATATTATTTTGTGTGGCATAATCTTGTTAAATTAATTAACTGTATTTGCATTAACAGATTTAGATCCAGGGATAAAAATATAATATATAGGATTCAGGATTAGCATTTGATTTTCTAGGGCAGAAATGATAGTGTAAACATTATGCTCGAAAAGCTTCAAGTCTTGCTTTATGATAACATGCAAGTTTGAATTCTTACATTAGTCACTCTCATTGTGTAGCTAATTTCTCGCATGACATGAAAATTAATCAAGATTACATGTTAGTATTTTTAATTTGCACAAACCCTTAATTTAGTTTCACAACTTAAACCTCACGGTTACGGATCTTATCATTGAGTCTATTTTAGGTACTTGCATTTATAGAATCACTATCAAATTAGAAAATAGTTCATGGCAATCTCCTGCTCTAATTAATCTTTACAGGAGGATTAATTTATTAATCTTGATTGGCATATAATTTAAATTTTTGCATGAACATCATCCCATCTTCAAAATAAATTTTATATTTGCTTTCATTTTTATTTGCAAGACATGAATAGGGGCATTTTATTTGAATTAAATTTTTGACATTAAACACAAGGAGTGGATATATTAAACCCAAGGAGTGAATATAGGAGCAAGACATACCAGAGATAATCATGCAATAGCTTGCCCATTGTTTTAGCCAGGCCAACACGTCATTGAGAGAGAGAGAGAGAGGTATAAATGGGGGGTCTCTATTGAATTGGGCTAAAACAGGGGAGGCAGGGCGGTGCTTTCTAGCGAGGGGCAACCGGGGAGCACCGGCGGTGGCTGAAATGGAACCCTGGGGCCACGAGGAAGTCCAAGGAGGTAGTGGTGCAACTCTAGGTGGAGCGAAGGTGGACTCGGGGTGGCTATCGAGGGCCAGAAAGAGGAGGCCACAGGGGCAACGGTGGCCGAAGGGAGGAGGGAACAAGATAGGGCGAGCGTGAGCAGCAGGGAGGTGTAGGTATCTCACCTCGGTGGTCAGGGCAGCCAGAGAGGGGCCGACGTGGACCGACGGCAAGCATAAGCGGTGGCTCAAGAAGGCCGCCGTGGAGAAGGAGTTCGGGCGGTGCGGAGCTTCGGCCATAAGTTTGGGAAGATCGAGGACACCGAGGTGAAGCTCCCACAGCGAGGAATTCAAGGGAGGTTGCCCGAGGAGGAAATGGTGTTAGAATGAGGGGTGGCGGCTGGATTGGGGAAGAGTCAGTGTTTGGCGAGCTCAAGGTACCGAAGTCCATTAGAGGGGAGGGGAGGAAGATGCCTGGGGATGAGTGGTGATGCGGTTGCTTTTGAGCGAGGGGCACCGGAGCGGCCAGGACGACGATCGGCGCAGGGTGGCGCTCAGGAAATGGCATAAGGGGATGCAGTCAGCTGCTGGTGCTTTGAAGGCGTGTGTGGTGGTTCGCTGTGGAGTAACGCTGGTCGGCTGGGCATTGAATGCGCAGCAGGCATAGGGCGGCCGTAGGGCGGAGCAGCTAGCGCGACATTGAATTCAAGCGCCAGAGGGAGGAGGGAAACCAGGGGCGGTTTTGGCGGCTGCAGCAGGGCTGGTTGGTGGGCGCAACGGGGCTGGCCAACTGGCCAGGGCGGGTTCGCACGGAAAGGGAACAGAGGAAACAAAGGAAGAGGGAGGAGAGGCTAGAAGGAGGAATGGGCTAAAGGCCCAAAGATGTTTGGAGATTTTTGCATTTTGACTTCAGGGCTCAAATTTGTAAATAGGTTCTGAAATTTAAAATCTTAGTTCAACACTTGGACTTAAATTTTGAGTTTCAGAATCGTCGAGTTCTGAGAAAATTTTTGAACTTCAGATTTTGAAGTTTCGGATATGAAAATTGGATGGGGAAGATTTTAATATTAACATTTGGTTTCAATTTCTTATTTTAGTTTTGGGATTCCAACTCCCAGTTTTAAAATTTAAAATTTTAGCTTAGCAAAAGAGATTTGAAATTTGCTTTCAATTTGATTTTCATAGTCTCGGTTCTTGATTCAAGATCTTGGCTTTTGAATTTTTAGCAAGGAACCAAATCAAGAAACTCGAATAAACACCAGAAATTTTTAAACAATACTGGAAATCGATAAAAGATTTTAGATTTTTAGCAATTATACTATTCCTATCTTTTTGAGATGTTACAAAGGGAGATTGCTTGGGCACTATGCGAGAGAACATGTGTAGATGCGGTGAGGAAGGGGAACAACTCAGCCACTTTTCCGTCCCATTCAGATCAGTTTTGCTTTCATGTTATCAAAATGCTGGTCCTTACTATCAAAAGAAAAAAAAGGCGGGTACTCCTATAGCTACGACATTCGTAAGATCTAGTACGCTCATCTATAATCCGATGATTCCTCCTTTACTTCACACAATTGCTCTGAGAGACGATAAAAAATCTAAACCTTTAAATTAATATCGTTTTCATTCATCCCCTGAAGTTATTTTTTTAGAGGTAATCATTTTGGTATATTAAGACCTCTACAGGTCAATCGTCCAATGAACCTATTGCTATTTTTCTCTTTTTTTACACCCACTTCTAATGCATGTCTTATCTAACCATGACACACCAACAGCCACATGAGTAGGGGTGCAGTTGGAATGAATAAGGATAGATATCGTTTATCCTGCATTTCTTTTGGAGTCAGAGTTGGATGTGAATAGTGCTAGGTACTCATTTATATATTTCGTATGCACTCCGTAAGCTTTTGGTTGGTTAGTCAAATGGAAATTAATCATTTTTGCACCCCGACATAGAATATTGGATAGTAAGAGCAGTCCCAGTGCAGAAACCACTTAAGTAGTTTCTATCTATGCCATGTCATATAGACACTACTTTAGACACTATTGTCTCCAATGCACTATGTCTATTTATAACCTAAGCAATTAATTAAGCATCAAAATCTCTCTCTCCTCTTCACCAATCATAATTTTTCTCCATCTATCATGAAGATACCACCATCTCTCCAATGCAAAATTTGGTAGTGTCTATTGCATTGATTTTCTCATAGAAACTAGGTTTTGCATGAGACCCAGTTTCTTCCTCTTTTTCTTATCTCTCTTATTTAATATAGCGCCACATCATCTAAAACTCCTACATGGCAATATAATTAATGCCATAGACACTATCCTACGTGGAGCACTGGGACTGCCCTAAGAGGTGCAATAAGAGTGAACACGGATCGAAGAAAGAGCACTTGTATTTCGTGCATGCTTAGATATGGCAATTCGTTTATTTGTTATTCTTTTCTGAAGTAAGTCATAGTAAGGTTCCTTGTACTACATGACATATAGAATGGTATCATTTATCATGTATCTTATTTTATATTGTTTCCCTGGACAAGGATGATGCCGGATACCCGTTTGTCTCTTTCGTATATGCTTCACAAGCCTTCAGTCAGTCGGACAAAAATTATCCATACACGGCACATAACATGTAGGACCCATTGGTCAGACTCCACCGGTCTCCCCTCTTGCTTATTGTTGGCCGTTGAACACGCAAGTATTCGAAATGAGCTGTTCGATTCATAATTGTACAGAGAAAACCAAGTGTGATACGCGCACGTGACACTTTTTGTGTGCGCGCGCGTTCGGCTGATGGAGGGTCTTGTGTTGTAAATTTTTTGCTTTTTAGTCCAAAATTTGAAAGTTTTTTACATATGGACCCCTGGAGAAAAGATTTGCAAAAATGGACCCCTAGCACGGCGCCAACTCACATGGCGCCCAGGGTACACGGCACGGCGCCATATGCTTTGGCGCCGTAAGAGGACACGTAGGATCCACGGTGGCACAGCACGGCGCCAAAGCACATGGCGCCGTGCCATCCATACACGGCGCTAACAGTCGTGGCGCCGTTTCCTGGGACTTAAGACCGAGCGCAACCCCCCACCACCCCTCAGTGCTCTGTTCGAACAGACCGAGCAGAGAGCAGCCTCCGCCGCCGCCCCTCTCTCCCCCCTCAAAATCCACCCCAATCCATCGATTTTCTTCGCGATTTTGCTTCCAAACCGAGCAAGCAAGGTGAGCTCCCTCTCCTCCTTTGATTTGTTGTAGTAGATATGGATTATTTGAGGTACATTTCGTAGGGCAAAAGTTGAAACCCTAGATGAAATTAGTTGGATTTGGCTCGGTTTTATGTTCGATTCGCAATAGATATGCGTAATGTATTAGCAATAATGTGTATAGATCCGTTTTTAGGGTTTGATTATTGTACGTAATGACTGAGGTATGTTTGTTTGTTGTGCTATAGATGGATAAGGTTGTGACTTTGCACCATGGTGGTACTGTGAAGAGAAATGACAATGGGGGTGTTGATTTGGAGGGCATGGAAGAGACCACATTGCTATTTAGTTCACGTCCGTCGTATGGTGAGGTCATTTATCGCTTGAAAGAGAGGTTGGGATGGACAGATGAGCATGGTGATGTCGTTATGCAAGGATTGATTGATGTTGGGTCGTCAAAGGGGCCGCGTATAAAGAGATTGGTTTCGATTGGCAGCGACGGTGAATGGGATAACTATGTGGCCATTGTTTTGGACTCAGAGGTCAGAGCACCTAACTTGTTTGTGCAGAGGGTGGTGAGAGATCAATCACCTCCTAGGGCTGCATTGGATCCCAATGACTCACCGTTGGTTGGGTCACCAGATCATGAAGAGGTCGAGGTGCAAGTTGTATCCTCGGCTCAAGTATGTGAGGTTCCATTGACTCGGTAGAAGCGACTCGAGGATGTCGATGACCGCTTTGTTGGTGGATTCGACGAGCGCGATGTGTTTGAGAACCCATGGTTTGTGTAGCATCTAACAGGTGGATGTACAGCTTGCGAGAGAGACGAGGTCGCTTATGAGGATGCGAGGGTGTGGACTCGATGATGACAGACCGATCCACAGTTTGACGTCTAGCGAAATTGAGATGTTGAGAAGAATGTTTCTGGCGTGATCCACTAGTGTCCGATTATAATGACTGAGCAACGCACATAGGGTGTCGCGAATGGAGGGCAAATGCGAGAGGGACGTACCTAGGCACAGGGCTAGTATCATAATTCGAAGGGTCATGTCTTTGAGGATATGTCGGCATTGAAGATGTGGTTGAAAGAGTACTCGATCGTGCACAACCGTCCATACCGGTTAAGAACTCATACGCCAAACGCGTCGGTACACCATCAAATGTGAGAGCACGGGTATGCATGGAAAGTCTGTGCGGGAAGGTGAAGGGTACGGAGAGGTTTAAGATTACAATCGTGGATGGACCGCATACCGTGGGTCTTCCGAGCCCAGCCAGAAACATCGTCAGTTGACTTCTCGGTTCATTGCAACCCGCCTGTACCCCATGATAAAGCACATGCCGACGATGCGCGTGGCAGCAGTGATAGAGGCCGTTAAACTAAAGTGGCACTACACAATCAAGTATGGGAAAGCATGGAGGGCGCAACAACGTGCTTTGAAGTTGATTTATGGTGATTGGGAAGAGGCGTATGAGCGTTTGCCAGCCATGTTGAACGCAATGAAAGCGGCCAATGCAAGAATGCAGTATGAGTACGTGCCTAAGCCCGATGTATGGGTTAATGGAAGACATATTTTTTTCGAGCATTCTGGTGCTTTGGTCAGTGTGTCGAGGCTTTCAAACATTGTAGGCCTGTTCTGTCAATTGATGGGATGTTCCTGTTGGGCAAGTATGAGGGAACGTTGTTGATTTCTATTGGCTGTGATGCGGACAACTCGCTTGTGCCGTTGGCTTTTGCTTTGGTGGAGAAGGAGGACAAATCTAGCTGGGCTTGGTTTCTACGGCTTGTACGGATCCATGTGGTTGGCCCGGGGAGGGAGGTATGTGTGTTGTCTGACAGGCACGCTGGGATCTTGAGCGCCGTTAAGGAAGTGATACCAGGACATTTACATGTACATCATCGTTGGTGCACAAGGCACCTTGCAGAGAACTTGTTCAAAAAAGATGGGGTAAAGGCCAACTTTGCACTTTTCGAGGAGGTATGTCGCCAGAGGGAGGTAAAGCTGTTCGATGAGAAGTTAGAGGAGTTGAAAACGAAAACTAATGCCGAGGGTCGTGATTGGATAAGGGGTTTAATGAGGGATGTGCACAAATGGTCAAGGGCTCATGACCCATTGGGAAGGAGGTATGGGTTCATGACTAGCAACATAGCAGAATGCTTCAACGGGCTGCTTAAGGGGGCACGTGGATTGCCAGTTACCGCAATTGCGGCGTTCACTTTCTACAAGTGTGTTGCATGGTTTGTCAACCGGCATCGGGAAGCCTCAGACATGTTAAAGGCACATGCACGTTGGCCACCTCGTCCTCATGGCTTCATTACCAAAGCGAATATGCAAGCCAATGAATAGGAGTACCACTGTTTTGACCATGTGATGGGCACATATGAGGTTGTTGAGGGTGGAGGGACAACCGAGAATGGAGAGCTCCGAGAGGCCCGAAAGCATAAGGTCGTGATTACATCCTTCACATGCACATGCGGTGTTCCCGACAAGTTCCATTTTCCATGCTCCCACATGGTGACCGCATGTAGGGCCTGGAATGTCGATGTTGAGACCAAAATCCCGAGACTATTCAGCGTGGATTCGTTGGTGAGGACATGGGCCCCACGGTTCGAGCCATATCGTGATGAAAGCGAGTGGCCACTTTACTCGGGTCCCAGGTACATAGCGGACGTGGGGTTACGTTGGCACAAGAGGGCGATGGAAGCGGTCAAGGTACAAGATGGACATGGATCGGATACACGGTCGCACCAAGAGGGGTAGGGCAAATCCCTTCGTTGAGGACCCACAGGAGACACACTGCGGTATGTGTGGTCTATTGGGTCACAATTCACGGACGTGTCAACGTCGTTCCACTCAGGTTAGCAGCGTTAGGTCTAGAGAGCATAATTTTTAGATATTTTGTTATTTTTATCACTAATGTAATTTTGAATGCACAGGATGGCGAGGTACCGGCTGGTGGACGAGTTCTACGACAGAGAGCACCGCGGCAAGCTCACGATGATTCCCATACTGCGTCCTCCAACCCATGATGATGAGAGTTGTGTGTATGTGTATGTGTATTTTATATGTGTGCATGACGATGTATGTGTGCATATATGTATGTGTATGTGTATTTTATATGTGTATGTGTGCATATATGTATGTATGATTTGAGATATATATATATGTAAAATGTATGCATCTAGACTTTATTTAGAGTTATGCGTATGTGTTTTATATGTGAATGTATGTATATACATGTGTGCATGTGTTTTGTATATGCAAGCAGCATGACTCTTTCTTTTTTTTGTAGGTTTTCGTAGCACGGCGCCAAACACTCTGGCGCCAAGTTATTGAAAAACGGCACCAGGAACTTTGGCGCCATGATGTGGCGCCAAAGTTTTGCGCGCCGTACTTCGATATCTCGGCGCCAGAGTGTTTGGCACCGTGATACTTACATACGACACTAGGGTGTTTGGCGCCGTGAGTACTACACTTGCATAAAACTGCAAGCTTGGCCTAGTTGTTTCGTTCCATCCGCACAAACAATACTAATTGACATTCACCAAATGAATAAGCACAGCCCAAAATAACATACTGAGTGCATACGTCCACATACATACATAGTCCACATACATAGTTTATAAATTTTTGAAAAATACATACGTCGCATACATCAAACGCTAAATATACATAGCAATAACCTACTGAGTGCATCGAGGCCACTTCCCCTTCCTCTGAGCATCAGGGTACTGCTCAAGGGCTGCCTTGGCACGCCGCGCTCTCTCTAGCTTCTTCTGCCTTTCTCCCTTGCGCTTTGCCGCGGCCCTCCTACGCTCCTCCTCACGGTGTTCCCTCGCGGCCTCCTCCTGTTTCTTCTCCTTTCCCACCTCTCCTTTCGTTCTTCATCCCACTTCTTATTGGCGTCAAGATATTTTTGTCATCCTCGGCGATCGCGATGTCGATCCACTGCTCAAAATCACAAAGCGGTGGAGGCTCCTGCAAATGTACGCATTCGTTAAACCAACAGAATTAATACCAATTCGATGAATCGACAATACAACATACCATCTTGCCGAGGACAACGGCGGCACGTGGCGGATCGAACACCCAGTTGGCGCACATCCAGTACCTCTGCCTATATGTATCCGGATCATCCGACCTTTCCACTTTGCAAGGATCGCCGCAATAACACATCGGCATGGGAACACCGGATGGAGGTGGCAAACGAGTGAAGCCCATGACAACCTAAAACGCGAAATGAATAAGATTTATAATTTTTATCATTTTTAACCCTAGGTTAGCTAGTTACCCAATTCAAACCCTAATCCAACTAATTTCAACCTAAAAACGGATCTATACACATTATTGCTAATACATTACGCTTATCTATTGCGAATCGAACCTAAAACCGAGCCAAATCCAACTAATTTCATCTAGGGTTTCAACTTTTGCCCTACGAAATGTACCTCAAATAATCCATATCTACTGCAACAAATCAAAGGAGGAGAGGGAGCTCACCTTGCTTGCTCGGTTTGGAAGCAAAATCGCGAAAAAAAATCGATGGATTGGGGTGGATTTTGAGGGGGGAGAGAGGGGCGGCGGCGGCTGTTCTCTGTGTCGGTCTGTTCAAACAGAGGAGTGGAGTGAGGGGGCCGGGGGTTGCGATAGATCTTATGTCCCAGGAAACGGCGCCACGACCGTTAGCGCCGTGTATGGATGGCACGGCGCCATGTGCTTTGACGCCGTGCTGTGCCACCGTGGATCCTACGTGTCCTCTTACGGCGCCAAAGCATATGGCGCCGTGCCGTGTACCCTGGGCGCCATGTGAGTTGGCGTCGTGCTAGGGGTTCATTTTTGCAAATCTTTTCTTCAGGGGTCCATATGTAAAAAACTTTCAAATTTTGGGCTAAAAAGCAAAAATTTTACTCTTGTGTTGGCATATGTGTCAACGCGTGGTGTGTGTTGCATGAGCCGAGGAAGCTGCATTTGGCGAAAAAACAGTCGTATCTTAAAAGAAAGAGTTTTTAAAGGTACTTGTAACGTTGTGAGCCGTACAAACAAACTAGATTCATTGGATGAAATATCTTGGTATCTAGTGGTACTGCTTCATCAATAACTAACCACGAGTTGATGCTACCAGCTGCCAAAGGTTATTGAGGCAATTTTGGGCATGTTCTCAACCCTCCCATCCGCCTCGTCGACCCAATCGTCTACACAATCAGCATAGCTTGCGGACGAACGGCCATGCATGATTCAATGCTTCAATACAAACATTGGGCGATAGCTTCATGTTTATGACGATGAAAATGCAAGTTTCTTGATTAATTGAATAAGGTCATGCCTATCTGTTCTGATTACATTACAACAGAAAGGGTTATTATAGACGGTTCATAACTATCATCACAGACGGTTATCAAACCGTCCGAATTTATATATCTGTGATAATAGGTGGTTATCACAGATGGCTCTCAAACCGTCTGTGATAATTACAATACAGACGATTTTTCCAAAAAAATCATCTGTGATATATCAGGTATCATAGACGGTTCTTAAATATAGCCGTCTGTGATATACTAATTATCACAGACGGTTAATGTCAAAAACTATTGTGATATGTTATATATTACAGAAGGTTCTTAATGGTACTCGTCTATGATATCTTACATATCACAGACAACTAATACCAAAAACCATCTGTGATATTCATATAGCATAGTCGGTTTATTGCTACAAACCGTATGTGATAGCTATTTGAATATCTATATTATTTTCTATTTTTCGGCTAGCCTCAGGAAATGCTAGCCATACCCTCTGAAAATAAGCAAACATATTATATATATATATATATATATATATATATATATATATATAATTACAAAATAATTATTGGCATGTTGACAAACTCTGGATCATTCGTTTTAGTGACCATGATATCCTCCATATGGCGGCAAACGTAGAATCCACATACATTGCCCTGTAGCTGCTGATGGCTCTGCAAAAATAGAATTACGTATATAGATATTGTCAGTTCTAAAGGCATTATTACGAAGTGTGATATGTGATTGTTGTGTTGTAGCGGGTACTGGAAATCACGTCATGTGTCGTAGTGTAGCACTGGATTTCTTGTGTCTTTCTCTCTGGGCAACGTAAGCGCTGAATGACCTATGTGATTCTAAAAAGTTAGCCTCAGCCATTGTAAACGAGGAAATGAGTTTACCTGTCAAGTGTTTGTTGCACGGGGTGAAGTTATGGTTGCTCTTAAGTGGAGAATTAAGGGTATGTTACCTTGCTCCACTTTGGTACAATCACAATCAAAATCCAGTGACCCCTAATCATGTATGTCGCTATAGTGAATAATCAAAAGTTCATGTCACGTATAAAGTACAAATGAAACTTGTATAGCAACTAGTGAAGCACTTACCCTGGTTGAAGGGTACCATGATGTAGTCCTTGTCACTATAAGTAAGCAATCCTCTCGTTACATAATGTTGGATGAATGGTCCATTATCAATGATGGATTGCTCAGAGACCAAGTTTGGGTCGAGGAAACCCATCAGTTCTCGCCATCGTCGGACTTGTTGGATCATGGATCTATACATAAGCAATGAGTTATGATATTTATTGGTATTATGTGAATGTAGAACTTGATTGTACAGTACACCTGCAGTGTTCAGCATCGTAGAAGTGATGCGTCAAGTTCGTTGAGGTTAAATAGTAAGAATAAGTCTTCGAAGGTCACGACAAAGTAGCCCGAGTCATGGAGGAAATGCGCCTCCGTGTATCTCACGATAAATCCACTGTGTCGGATTGGCTTCATGTTGGATCTCTGCATGTACCAGGTACGCAAAATATTGCAAACTAGTCCAAGCCTGGGTAGTTGTGACTCGGGGACCAACGACACTCCGAGCATGAACTTCCATTCCCCAAGAGGCACATTAATATTCTTCGATTGGGCCTTAGCACCTCGCTTACGATACAATTTCGATGTCGCCTTCACAAGAGCCGATACGCTAGCCTTTTGAAGAGGAGCTTGAGGTGGAGTCATAGAACGTTCTATTTGATAGGCATGGTCGTGTGGAGATCACAGCACAAAAGGGTCTAGGGTGATGTCCCTCTTGGGCCACTAGACGAATGTGTGGACGGCATCCCCTAGTGTCGTAATTTCTCTATTTGGGGGCCTCTCCAACGGGATGGCCCTGAAAACGTCATTAATCATGTCCACCTAGACCTTTGTGAAATCAGTCCCTAGCTGGTCACCATGCACCAACGTCCCTAGCAGGTATGGATACATCAACCCCTGCCTAGCGTTAACGGGAATGGAGCCAACAACCCTGATTCTGAGGATGCACGATGTGGCCTCCTACATAACGATACACGATGAGCTAAGGCATCTACCAGATCTATTTATGTAGCATTTTAGATGTCGGGACCCCGGATTTCCGAACCCGGACCCTCTGTGTATTACCGCACTAGTCCCAGATCAAAGCTAGTGCACACAGTTAAACAGAATGGAAAACATCACCAACAACGATTTATTACAATAATTAGAGTACTGACCAAAAGGTCTCATTATTACATTGGAGGTTTCAAGACCTCGCACAATCCAAACACAGCGGAAGCAAAGAAAACTCAAAACAGACCCATCAATATGCCACGAGCGATTGGTCGGGAAGCGCGACCTAGTCCTCGGGAAGAATCCGTCACGACCACGATGACATTTAAAAAATGGTTGTAATCACCTTCTTGAGCTTCATGATCTTCTGAGATTTATTTTAAGTGTAGCATGTGAGTACATAAAGTACTCCGCAAGTCTTGGGAAAATGCATAGATGCAAGGCTTGACAAAGGAAGGCTATATGGTTCTTTTGCACAAAGCAACATTTTAAAATTCAATTACTACTAAATATTTTAGAAGCAATATTTTAACCAAATAATTGTTCTAACAAAACTATCATTAATTCTATAGTGAAGGTTTCAACTACCAGCACTAGCTTAAACAACTTGAACAAGTTTAATACTGCGGGTTACATCCACCCTCTCTGGCTCCATCCGCCAGGATACCCTTCCGAGAGTTCCCTCCACTCTCGGAGTACAAAACTTTGATTTTAAAACCAAACCATAAATCTACCATGTGCATGCATTCCTTGCAGCCCTTGACCGTGGGCACGGCTATTCGAATAGTTTTACACTCTGCAGAGGTTGTACAACTTTACCCACAAGAGATAAATTATCCTAAAAGTCAACACGCTTCCTTTGGCATGAGACCCGGATAAAATATCACAAAGCCTTTACCTTACTCTAATCTAGCTAGATACCACCACGAGGTTTCACCGCAGTAGGCTAACCGCCCGAACCAAGCCCCTCTTGCGCCATATGAGTCTGATGAAATCCTGTCCCTCACTTGTGAATAACTACCCATCCACGGCACCCACTTTCCACTGGTGGCACCTAAACTAGACTATCATAAGTTAGTCAGCTAGGTCGTACCCATATAGACTTGTGGTTGTACGGTCAATGCTCAGTCTGGACAAACACAAGCGTCGGTCCTTAATTGACTAGGGTGGACATACACTTAACAAGATCTCGTGCGAACTGCACCAAACCAAACCAACCATCCACCTAATCTAAACCAATTTTCACATTTTATTTTATTTTAAAATCACAGTGACAACTCAATTGCCACCTCATTTACAAACACAAGGGCTCAACAATAAATCATAATTTCCCATTTTCAAGATTCTCCAAAGATATTAGATAGCATGACTAAGCATTAAACTACCCATCTACTATTCACAAGTCATAATAATAATCTCATTATTGAGACAAAGGAAGTTCTAGGGTGACAAAGGTACATGGCAATCAATGTCAAATGAGGGCATAACAAAGTTGGAATAACTAATTCCTAAAGATTTGAACTAGTGGTTTTATGTAAATAGCAATGCACATAATTTAAAATATTTAAAACATTTCGAAAGCATAGGTTCAAGATGATCAAAGGAGACTTGCCTTCTTGCAGGGGCTCTGGGTCTTCTTGTTGAGGAGTGGGGAGGTCTTCTTCAACGTTGGATTCTACGCACGAGGGAAAAGCAACAAAACAAATAAATTCAAAAAAAAAAATTCAAACAAACTCAAAAATTCAAATAGAGGCCATGGTTGGATAGATCAGGATTTTAGATGAATTTAGAAATTTGAATGGCTGAATTTGGAGTTAAAATGAGAAAGTTATGCTTGTTTGAAGTTTTCAGTTTGAATAAATCCAGAAATTAAGAAATTTCGACAGTGGGACCAGGAATATTCAAATTTAATCTTTTATTTTAATTCCGAGAATCGGCAGTGGGACCCATGAGCAGTAGACCCTCTGCGGTCGCCGACATGTGGGACCCCTCATCGGTGACCTCATCTGCTTTGGTCAGCGGCAGTGGGACCCATCGGATCTGACCCACTTGTCGACGGCGCGCTGAGACGGGTGGGGCCCGATGACGATGGCCCGCACAGACGGCGGCCGCCGTGGCGAGTGGGACCCACTTGTCAGCGCGAAAATAAACGAAACTCAACCCAGCGCGGGCGAGGCTCGAACGCGCCGGGAGTTGAGCGCGCTGTTAACGGGGGAAGGGTAGGCTTTGCCTACCCATATGGGGTAACAAATCCCTTTGAGGGTACCTTGGGTGGCCCGGCGGCGATGGTCGGAGCGGCGGCGCGGCGGCGGGAAGGCGGGCGTGCTCGGGTGCTGCGTGGATTGTAATCTACGTGCGAAGGGGTTCGGTTGGAGTAGTTGGCGGTCCGGGATGAGCGAGACGGCGGCGGCGCGAGGGAGCGGCGGAGGTAGCTCGGGTGCTCGGTGTGGCGCTCGGCGGCGGAAGAGGTGGCGAGGTGCCAGGAGATTCCCCGATGCTCGGAGAAGCTGTAGGTGGCGGCTACGGGCTCCGGGGAGGTCCGAGGCGGCGGGGAGAGCTCGTCGGAGTTGGGCGGGGCTCGCGGAGAGAGAAGCTCGGTTGCGGGCGTCTCAGGGCTCCGGAGGAGAGATGGAGGGTGCTGGACGGTGGTGCGGGGAGAGGCGGAGGTCGAGGGGCTACTTATAGGGCTCGGGGAGGGGTGAGGCAGCGGGAATTCCTCGCCGAAGTCGCGGCCGGGGTTCGGTTTGAATTGGGGATGAGCCGTTGGAGTCGACGCGGAGCTCCGGGTTTTAGGGGATAAGGAGCGTATCTCCCCGGGAATTCAAATCCCTGAACGAATCAAAGATTGAGGCAGAGTTCGGGTAGGATTCGGTCGCCGGTTTCTTCGGAGAGAGAGAGAAGGAGGAGGAGTCCGGCGTCCGCGCGAGACGCCAGGCCCGACCAGCGGGGCCGCGATCGGCGAGGCGAAGTGCGTGGTGCGGATGGCGCCACGTAACCGAAAGGGAAATCGAGCGTCGAGCGCCTAAGTGAAAGGGCGGTGGATTGAGGCGGCGCGGGGGCGCAGCTCATCCGGCCGCCCACGCGCGTCGGCGAGGAGGAGGAAGGCGGGCGCCGGTGACGGCCGGGCCGCTAGACGGCGAGGAGAGGGGGTGCGGCTGGATGGGCCGAGCGGCGTGGCGGTATTCCACCCGTCCACGTGGCGGAGGAGAGAGTTGGAATTTTTATTTTTAGAAATTGATTTAGATTTTGAAAAGGCTAGAAAATTGTTTAGGCCTCGAGAAAAATATGAAAATACCTCCAAAAATTCCAGAAAAATTCACGAAGCTTCGGGGACATTTTGGACTGAATAAAATTATTCCCAACTATTGTTGATATTTAATTTTCATAGTTTGAATTACCTTTTACTTTTTAAAATAGGTTTTAAATTCCAGAAAATTCAGGAAATCCAATAAAAGCCAAATAAGCTCCAATTACTTTAAAATAATTAACTTGAATTTAAATTTTCCAAAAAGCAAATTTTTGGGATGTGACAAACCTACCCCCCTTAGAAAGAATCTCGACCCCGAGATTCGGATGGGCTGGGAAAAAGATCGGGGAACTCCTTTCTTAAATCATCTTCACGCTCCCAAGTCGCCCGGCCAGAGTGATTGCTCCATTGCACTTTACAAAATTTTATGACCTTGCTTGGGTTCGACGCTCTGCTTCTTCCAATATCCTCACGGGATACTCGGATAGGTTAGGTCCTCATTCACATTTACTTCTTCTAGTGACATCTGTTCCTCTGGTACCGGAGACATTTCCTCGGTTGGGACACATGGAACACATCATGCACTTTGGACAATTGAGGTGGAAGTTCAAGGTGGTAGGCAACTTCTCCCCTTTTGCCGTAATAGGAAGGGTCCAATGAATCTAGGGAAAGTTTTCCACTAACTCCAAAACGCCGCATACCCTTGAGAGGTGAAACTTTCAGATAAACGTGATCCCAGTGTACAAACTCTAATGTTCTTGACGATTATGCATAACTCTTTTATCCGGTTTGAGCTGTTTTTAATGTCATCTGGATTAGACGAACTTGTTCCTCCGCTTGCTTCAACACATCTGGTCCAAATACTTGTCCTTCTCCGTCTCCTTCCAATACAATGGGGTCCTACATTTTACGCCATACTGGGGCTTGAACGGAGACATTTGCAAGCTAGATTGGTAACTATTATTATAGGAGAATTCTGCATAGGGCAAACTCGATCCCAATTAGCCTTGTTTGCAGTACACAAGCCCTCAACATATCTTCCAAAATTTGATTTACTCTTTCGATCGACCATCCATGCTGGGATGATATCTTTGTGCTAAAGTTTAGATTGGTGCCCAAAAGTCCATGTAACTTATGCCAAAATCTCGAGGTGAATTGAGTCCTCGATCGACACAATCTTCTTTGGAACTCCGTGCAAACACACGATTACGGACATATACAACTCAGTGAGTCTGTCTCGAGTAGGTAGTCTTTACGGAATGAAATGGGCGACTTTCGTCAAACGATCTACAACAACCCAAATCGAATCATACCACGATCTTGTTCTTGGTAATCCTGTTATGAAGTCCATTCCAATTTCTTCCCATTTCCACTCGGGTATCTGCAAAGGTTGTAGAAGCCCGCAGGTCTCGATGCTCCGCTTTAATTCGTTGGCAAACATCACATAAAGCTACATACTCTGCAATTTCTCTCTTCATACTTGACCACCAATACCTTTCCTTGAGATCTTGGTACATCTTTGTACTCCTGTGGTGAATTGAATATCCAGGACTCATGGGCTTCTTTCAGAATTAAGTCCTTTATTTCTTTCTTCTCGCACGATAATTCTTTTACCAAACCAGATGATACCCTCCTCATCTTAGTAAATCCTGGTGCCTTCCCTTTCTTCATATTTTCTTGAATCTCCTTGACATACTTATCTTCTCCTTGAGCTGCCTTGATCATCTCCTCTAGAGTTGGTTGAACCTCCGAGTAGCCAGAATCCTTCCTCTACTACCTCTAAGTTGAGTTGCTGAAATTCAGCGAAGTGCGGGCATCTTGTCCTTGATCCACGACTTACTGCGGTAACTCTTTCGCTCAATGCATCCGCTACTCGTTGGCCTTTCCCGGATGGTAATGTATTCCCACATCATAATCTTTTATTAACTCAAGCCATCTCCTTTGCCTCATGTTAAGATCGGGTGGGTAAATATATACTTGAGACTTTTGTGATCGGTATAGATTTCACAACAGTTACCAATCAAATAATGCCTCCATATTTTTAGAGCATGTACAACGGCAGCTAGTTCTAAATCGTGGGTTGGGTAATTTCCTTCATGGGGTCGTAGTGCTGGAAGCATATGCTACTACCTTCCTTCTTGCATCGGCACACATCCTAGTCCCCGCCTAGGCATCACGTAAAACTTGAAGTCCCTTCTAATATCCGGAAGTGTTAACACTGCGCAGAAGTCAACCTTTTCTTTAGTTCTTGAAAACTATCCTCACAGCTTTACTCCATTCAAACTTCTTCTCCTTCTTTAGCAACCGAGTGAGAGGTCTTGCGAGCTTGGAGAATCCTTCAATAAAGCGACGGTAGTAACCAACCAAACCCAAGAAACTTCGATCTCGAATCGACTTAGGTTGTGTCCATTCGAGCACATCATTTACTTTATCGGGGTCTCATCGACACTCCCGGCAGAAATCACGTGACCTAAGAAAGCCACTTTCTTCAACCAAAACTCACACTTACTAAACTTGGCATACAAATGGTTTTCTCGAGCTTTTCCAAAACTATCCTCAAATGTTCTGCGTGTTCTTCCTCATTCTTGGAGTATATCGAATATCATCGATAAATACAACCACAAACTTATCCAAATATTCCATGAACACCTTATTCATCGATTCATGAAGTATGCAGTGCATTGGTTAGACCAAAAGACATCACCGTATACTCATACAATCCATAACGGTAGCAAATGTCTGTCTTGGTATGTCTTCCTACTTATCTTCAATTGGTGATAGCCCGATCGAAGATCAATCTTAGAAGACACATGACCCTTTCAACCGATCAAGCAGATCATCTATTCGGGTAAAGGGTACTTGTTCTTAATAGTCACATCATTTAGGATCGATAATCCACACACATACGAAGACTACCGTCCTTCTTCTTTACTAATAGTACTGGTGCTCCCCAGGGTGACGAGCTTGGTCTTACAAAACCTTTGCTTAGTAACTCCTCAATCTGTTTCTTAACCTCTGCTAAGTCATTTGCAGACATGCGATAAGGTCTCTTGGAAATTGGGGTGCATTCCGTGCAGTTTATAACAAATTCAATCTCTCTATCTGGTGGCATTCCTGGCAAATCTTGAGGGAATACATCTGGGTATTCACATGCTATAGGCACCTTCTCCAAGGTTATTCCTTTCAAACTATTTAACTTACCCTCCTTACGAGAATGTGAATTTGGTGAAACCTTACTTGAATCCCTTAGTGTTGGTAAGAGTAACAAAGACGGCAGTCGGCACAATCTATCTTTCCTTTATACTTGGCTAACCAATCCATACCAAGTATTACATCTAAACCCTTGGAGTCTATTATAATAAGATTCGCTAGGAACTTAACTCCATTAATATCCACCGTTGCGTTAGGGCAAACTGTGTTAGTCCTCATTTCCCTTCCAGGAGATTGGACTAGCATGGGATTCTGTAATCTACGCACATCCCAATTATATTTTCCCACAACATCTCTTGACACAAAAGAATGCGAAGCTCCAGAATCAAATAACGCTGATGCAGGTACTGAGTTGACAAGAAACTTACCCAAAACTACGTCGGTTGCATCCTGGGCTGCTTCCGCGGTCACATGGTTGAGATGTCCCCTGCTCATTGCTGCGGAGTCTTTGGAGTTTGAGGAGTCCCACGGCCTTGTCCTGTGGTTGGAGCTCGTGTTGGAGTGGTCCCCAAATTGAAACGAACTGGGGTCACAGCTGAACGCTTCTGGGGGCAGTTACTGGCATAGTGCCCCATATTCTTGCAGTTGAAACACTGCACTCCTGCTCTTGAAGTTCGGTTCTGCTGTGGTTGGCCTACCACCGCTGTCAGGGAACTTGGTTATTTGGGCGAGGTCCAATGAATGGAGTCCGTGGCGCACTTGGTTACGGGGTTACGTGGGCCGAGGTGGGGTGGGCGAAATCGAGAATCGCTCGCGCCTGCTGTGCTTGAAACTTCCTCTTAGGCTCTCATATAGCCGACGCCGAGCATCTTCTTGGACAAAGGCCTTGTTCACCATTTGTTGGAAAGTTGAATAATCATTGGACACTAGCTGCACCTTGAGATTAGGGTCAAGTCCTGCATGAACCTCCGGATCTTGGTTGCCTCGATGTGATCTCTTGAGATACATACATGCAATTTGGGTGAACTTGTTCAGTACTCAAACACTAAGGTTCCCTTGCTGCAGATTGGTAGAACTCTCTTTTCTTCATATCCATGATTCCGTAGGAATATGCGCGATCTGAAAAGCCTCAAAGAAACTCATTCCACGTGATAGCTTGTGCATTTCGATGAGCGGAGCGGTAATTTTCCCACCAATTAGCGATTCCCTTGAGTTGGTGGGCAGCATATAACACTTTTTCATTGTCATTGCACTGAGCTAGAACCAACTTCCTCTCCACATCCTTAATCCAATCATCGCCTCCATGGGGTCTACGGACCCGGCAAAAAGTAGGAGGCCTTGTCCTCATAAACTCTCCCATCTTAGGCGAGGAGCTTGGTTGGATGCAGAGGTGTTTGCTGCACTTGATTTTGAGCTAAGGCTTGAAGAAGTTGCGATTGCATGGCCATCATTTGCTCCAAGTGGGGGCTTGAGAAGGGGTGGTGGAATGTTGTTCTCTGGTGAGCATTGGCCTCACGGTTGTTGTCGGGGTTGCTCCTTGTGTTCACCATCCAAGGGGTTCGAGTTAGCGAAGGTAAGAGGAAATAGCAAAGATAAGAGATGCAGGAGACTAAACCACATCCCAAACCAACACTTTTAAAATCACGCAAATAACTCAAAGAACGAGTCTTTTATTAAAATCAAACTAGGCTTAGGAATGGCTGTACCACAAGTGCACTTAGGCTTGATCTGATCCATCTAGCACACCAAACATAAATACGCGTTACGATAACGTGGACATTTATTTGGGTACTACCGACTCTAAAGGCTACTAATCCTCAGAAAGATCGTTCTTGAGGTCCTCCTCTGGTTCCTCTTGAGTTCTTCTTCGTGTTCTTCCTCGTGTTCTTCTTGCTCCTTTACATGATGCCGCGAACAATCACAAGTGGTGAAGCACGGGGATGGTTCTGATCGAGGCGATCGAACGCGAGCGAAGGAGAAGGCTTGCGCTTCTTGAGCGTGATGACGGGTGGCGGATGGGGCGTCGCACCTTCTTGCGTCTTTGTCATCCCGACGCGGAGTCCCGAGTCGAGCCGTGCCGGGTTGTTGGGAGCGGCGGTGATGCGTGAAGACGGCGTGTAGTCGGTGTGGGTGAAGACGGCGTGTAGTTAGCTGCGGCCACGAGGCGTCCCACTCAAACTCACCGCACAGCTCTGGAGAAGCTGCGCGAAGTGTGTTCGAATCTTTGGTAGCCGGAAGTGAGAAGCATCCGAGTTGTCCAATCTCCTCCCGAGCTCTAACGTAAGTGATGTCCATTGCTGGGTGAGCTGCACTGATGTGACAATCGAGGATCGTCACCGGTATATCAAAGGATCTGGATACTCTATCCCGGCGAGGTTGATGAAGAAGCAAAAAGGGGACGATGTACAGCATCCTTGTGCAGATAGCACAGCTCGTCAATGGCGGCGTCTTTGCGTCTGAGCAGCGTCGAAACAACGGGACCGAGGATGGGTGATGGGGTATGTGTGGGAGTTGAATTCCCCTTCCCGTGCATACAGGAATACTTCCATCGTCCAGGAGTCTCGATCCAGAATCCGCGTCTTCCGTCCCCTGAAAATGGGCGGTTGACGGTACTCCAGACACTGCATCAACTGTCGGAGAAGGCTAGCGAATGCTCCAGCATCCTCTCCATGTGAATAGTAGTCCCACGGGGCAGCGGAGGATGAACCAGCCATCTACAAAGTTGAATAAAAGAGAAGTTTAGTAAAAGTTTTGATAAAATAGAGTTGGAGACCAGAACGAGATCCTAAGTAAGAAGAGAGTAGAAGCAAAGAGACTTATATATTTTAATATACTCTTTTTATAAATATAAGTCCTTATGGTTTGCCATTCCTAAACTAAGTCACGTCCTCTACCAAATAGGCTCGATACCATCTCTGCCGGGACCGGTTTCGAACCGGACCCTCATGTATTACCGCACTAGTCCCGGATCAAAGCTAGTGCACACGATTAAACAGAATGGAAAACATCACCAACAACGATTTATTACAATAATTAGAGTATCGACCAAAAGGTCTCATTATTACATTGGAGGTTTCAAGACCTCGCACAATCCAAACACAATGGAAGCAAAGAAAACTCAAAAGACCCATCAATATGCCACGAGCGATTGGTGGGAAGCGCGACCTAGTCCTCCGGAAGAATCCGTCACGACCACGCAGGCGAAACAAGAGGTTGTAATCACCTTCTTGAGCTTCATGATCTTCTCGAGATTTATTTTAAGTGTAGCATGTGAGTACATAAAGTACTCCATAAGTCTTGGGAAAATGCATAGATGCAAGGCTTGACAAAGGAAGGCTATATGGTTCTTTTGCACAAAGCAACATTTTAAAATTCAATTACTACTAAATATTTTAGAAGCAATATTTTAACCAAATAATTGTTCTAACAAAACTATCATTAATTCTATAGTGAAGGTTCCAACTACCAAAGACTAGCTTAAACAACTTGAACAAGTTTAATCTGCGGGTTACATCCACCCTCTCGCTCCATCCACGGGATACCCTTCCGAGAGTTCCCTCCACTCTCGAGTACA
This sequence comes from Dendrocalamus sinicus, assembly GCA_036346575.1. Lineage (NCBI taxonomy): Eukaryota > Viridiplantae > Streptophyta > Magnoliopsida > Poales > Poaceae > Dendrocalamus > Dendrocalamus sinicus. The sequence goes on from CM070650.1 coordinate 25,187,971, forward strand.
AAACTTTGATTTTAAAACCAAACCATAAATCTACCATGTGCATGCATTCCTTGCCGCCTTGACCGTGGGCACGGCTATTCGAATAGTTTTACACTCTGCAGAGATTGTACAACTTTACCCACAAGAGATAAATTATCCTAAAAGTCAACACGCTTCCTTTGGCATGAGACCCGGATAAAATATCACAAAGCCTTTACCTTACTCTAATCTAGCTAGATACCACCACGAGGTTTCACCGCAGTAGGCTAACCGCCAACCAAGCCCCTCTTGCGCCATATGAGTACAATAAATCCTGTCCCTCACTGTGAATAACGAGTCCATCCCTGGCACCCACTTTCCACTGGTGGCACCTAAACTAGACTATCATAAGTTAGTCGGCTAGGTCGTACCCATATAGACTTGTGGTTGTACGGTCAATGCTCGATCCGGACAAACACAAGCGTCGGTCCTTAATTGACTAGGGTGGACATACACTTAACAAGATCTCGTGCGAATGCACCAAACCAAACCAACCATCCACCCTAATCTAAACCAATTTTCACATTTTATTTTATTTTAAAATCACAGTGACAACTCCAATTGCCACCTCATTTACAAACACAAGGGCTCAACAATAAATCATAATTTCCCATTTTCAAGATTCTCCAAAGATATTAGATAGCATGACTAAGCATTAAACTACCCATCTACTATTCACAAGTCATAATAATAATCTCATTATTGAGACAAAGGAAGTTCTAGGGTGACAAAGGTACATGGCAATCAATGTCAAATGAGGGCATAACAAAGTTGGAATAACTAATTCCTAAAGATTTGAACTAGTGGTTTTATGTAAATAGCAATGCACATAATTTAAAATATTTAAAACATTTCGAAAGCATAGGTTCAAGATGATCAAAGGAGACTTGCCTTCTTGCAGGGGCTCTGGGTCTTCTTGTTGAGGAGTGGGGAGGTCTTCTTCAACGTTGGATTCTACGCACGAGGGAAAAGCAACAAAACAAATAAATTCAAAAAAATTCAAACAAACTCAAAAATTCAAATAGAGGCCATGGTTGGATAGATCAGGATTTTAGATGAATTTAGAAATTTGAATGGCTGAATTTGGAGTTAAAATGAGAAAGTTATGCTTGTTTGAAGTTTTCAGTTTGAATAAATCCAGAAATTAAGAAATTTCTGACAGTGGGACCCATCGGGAATATTCAAATTTAATCTTTTATTTTAATTCCGAGAATCTGACAGTGGGACCCACTGAACAGTGAGACCCTCTGCGGTCGCCGACATGTGGACCCCTCTGTCGCTGACCTCATCTGCTTGGTCATCGGCAGTGGGACCCATCGATCTGGACCCACTTGTCGACGACGCGCATGACGGGTGGGGCCGATGACGATGGCCCGCACTGAGGCGGCGCCGACGGTGGGACCCACTTGTCGGCGCGAAAATAAACGAAACTCAACCCAGCCACGCGAGCCGAGGGCTCGAACGCGCACCGGGAGTTGAGAGCGCGCGTGTTAACGAGGAAGGGGAGGCTTTGCCTACCCATATGGGGTAACAAATCCCTTTGAGGTACCTTGGGTGGCCCGGCGGCGATGGTCGGAGGCGGCGGCGCCGGCGGCGGGGAAGGCGGGCGTGCTCGGGTGCTGCGTGATTGTAATCTACGTGCGAAGGGGTTCGGTTGGAGTAGTTGGCGAAGTCCGGATGAACGAGACGGCCGCGCGAGGAGCGGCGGAGGTAGCTCGGGTGCTCGGTGTGGCGCTCGGCGACGGAAGAGGTGGCCGAGGTGCCCGGGAGATTCCCGATGCTCGGAGAAGTCAGAGGTGGCGGCTACGGGCTCCGGGAGGTCCGAGGCGGCGGGAGAGCTCGTCGGAGTTGGGCGGGGCTCGCGGAGAGAAGCTTCGGTTGCGGGCGTCTCGGGGCTCGGAGGAGAGATGGAGGGTCTTTGGGCGGTGGTGCGGGAGAGGCGGAGGTCGAGGGCTACTTATAGGGCTCGGGAGGGGTGAGGCGGCGGGAATTCCTCGCCGAAGTCGCGGCGGGGTTCGGTTTGAATTGGGGATGAGCCGTCGAGTCGACGCGAGCTCGGGTTTTAGGGGATAAGGAGCGTATCTCCCGGAATTCAAATCCTGAACGAATCGAAGATTGAGGCGAGTTCGGGTAGGATTCGGTCGCGGTTTCTTCGGAGAGAGAGAGAAAGGAGGAGGAGTCCGCGTCCGCGAGAGACGACTGGCCCGACCAGCGGGACGCGATCGGCGAGGCGGGGTGCGTGGTGCGGATGGCGCCACGTAACCGAAAGGGAAATCGGCGTCGAGCCGCCTAAGTGGAAAGGGACGGTGGATTGAGGCGGCGCGGGGCGCAGCTCATCCGGCCGCCCACGCGTCGAGCGAGGAGGAGGAAGGCGGGCGCCGGCCGACGGCCGGGCCCGCTAGACAGCGAGGAGAGGTGCGGCTGGATGGGCGGCGGCGGCGTGGGCGGTATTCCACCCGTCCACGTGGCGGCGGAGGAGAGAGTTGGAATTTTTATTTTTAGAAATTGATTTAGATTTTCAGAAAAGGCTAGAAAATTGTTTAGGCCTCAGAAAAATATGAAAATACCTCCAAAAATTCCAGAAAAATTCACAGAAGCTTCTGGGGACATTTTGGACTGAATAAAATTATTCCCAACTATTGTTGATATTTAATTTTCATAGTTTGAATTACCTTTTTACTTTTTAAAATAGGCTTTAAATTCCAGAAAATTCAGGAAATCCAATAAAAGCCAAATAAGCTCCAATTACTTTAAAATAATTAACTTGAATTTAAATTTTCCAAAAAGCAAATTTTTGGGATGTGACATTAGAGATGTATATTACCTAGATATCGTCGATAGATAAGCGGGCGTCGCTATGTTCAGAAAGTGGCGCGGATGCGCAGCTACTCCGATGTTGAGGGGGACTGGGTACCATAATAATGGGGGTGGCTTGTCACTGGTTGCAGACTTGTCTTAGTTCTTTCCTGAATGCATCTATCTCTCCTTGAAGTGAGGCAGTTATGTCCTCAAGTTTTGCATCAAAGTCATGTTTCATACTTTCCTCGCATTCGGCCTTGGATCTCTTCCTACTCCTATACACCTCAGAGTCATTTGGGAATATGTACCTCCAAGATATGTAAACCCCTAGGCCTCGCATGCGACCTGATTGCTTGGAAAGAGTATTCGGAAGATTCGATGGTCAATGTTTGCTACAAGAGGCAATCATGTTATTTTAAATCCCATGAAGTTATGGACCTATTAACATTTAGGTAGTTTAACATATCTTACCAAGCTTGGGACACTTTCTCGTCTATAAGGTTTTTGAAAGAGGCGATGCCTGAAGATGTGGTTGATGACCTTGATCTTAATCAGTTTTAGGCGCGCTCATTTTTATCTTGGCAAATGGTGGGAAGGCCTCCAATCGGATTGCGACATTATCCTCCATTGCAGGATTTTACCCGCGTACCCAGTGGTGCCAAGTCTGTGGAGGTGAGTGTTTCGTGCCTAGATAGCCTTGTGCACCCCACTTTCCTGTTGAAATTCGGTCACCGTTTTCATCCGCATAAAGGCCTCCCATGTTTTCGGTGACACAAAAGGAAACCTCGTGAAGGGCGTGCGATCCTTGGTCATGTACTATGTGAGAAGCATGCTCTTGAAGGTCTTCCACGCTTTTCCCATCGTGAGGTGTGCATGTTGTTGCATGTGTTCCTAAACTTCTACTGGGATGTCGAACAAATTTGAAATTACCATCCACAACACTTTTCTCTCGTCTTCTGTCAAACCTTTCCAGTTTGCTACAGTGATGGGGACCTGTTCCCTTCTAATTATCCTACAAGTAGTCTGAAATGCTACAGCTGCTTTCTTCGATTGCAGAGAGACCCCATCCAGAGAGACCTCCGTGGTGGTCATTCAGCCCGCTGGCCTTTTAGATACTCCTCTACCATGCTTAGTTACCCCAGACTTTGGAGCGTCAGACCCAATCGGTGACATCGATGATGATGATGACATCTCTCTTTAAAAGAATCATCTGTGATATTAGTATCTGAGACTAATTTCACAATTAAAATCAAGCTCCACAATTTCAATAGTGCAAACCCATTTTACTTGACTAACAAGATAATTTCCAAGGTTTTTAAGTTATCCGTGGGAATTTATACCTCTCAATAAAAATGATAAGCCTTAATTTAGTCTCAATGGCTATTTATATAGGTATGATTAAAATTTACAAAGCTACAGGTAGTTTGTGAAAACTATTGCAAAACCATTTATCAAATTTTGATGTGCAATAATATAATTGAAGGTTAAGAATGTATTTACTGATTAGACCATATTGTTGTTTAGAGCTTATTTTTCTTTTAGCTATACTATTAAAAGGATTCCTTCCGTTGGTCCAAATCCTAGATCCAAATCCTAGGACATAAACAAACTACTCATGGCTAACTCACAAGCACATAGATAAACTGCTAACTCACATACCGATGGGGAGTAATACCAACAGAGGAAGTCAATGAAGATGTCGTTGTGGTTGGGTTAGAAGGGGTTGATCGAGGATGCCGGTGGCAAAGATGTCGTTGTGGTTGGGGAAGAAGAGGCCAAGGTCACCGAGGTTTGAGAAGACTGAGATACGGGGAGGCTAGCTGCGGAGGATTTGCTCGAGGAGGTGGCTGGATGAGGAGGCGGTGCCAGATCTACGTGGGAGGTGGAGATTGGGGAGGAGGCGGCACTTGAGGAGGCAGCAGCGAACGGGTGATAAGGGCACACGCACCGCTTTGAAACAACGGTGAAAAAACCATTCCATTTATTTGTTGAAGGAAGTCATAAGCCATAAGCCATTAGCTGGAAAGAATGAGACAAACTACATGTGCTTGTGATCACTTACACGGTTAGGTCAATCCTATATTTCATGTCGGTCGCGAGGCATTGCGCGCACACCAGGCGAGACGCTGCTAGTCGTTGTGAAGCCATGCCCTGACCACAGTAGCAAACACCACCGTGCCGTGGTGATGGGCATCCACTACAATCAGAGTTTCCTGATAGCGAGGCCTACCTATCTGTAATATCCCGAAAGTATTCAAAAGAATATTCGAGAGAGAATAATTAAACTAAGGGGAAGGACCAAATAGAAAAGCAACTTATCAGAGTTTTTAGGGGGGGTTTCTTCGCAAAAAGGGAGACAACCTGGGCTTGGGCCTCGGCCCAAGAGGCCTAGTGGGAGCCGGCCATAGGGGGGAGGCGCCACCCTCCCCCAAAACCCTAGCCACTCTTTTCCCCCTCCTCCCCACTTGTGGCCGCCACCCCCCACTCTCCTTTGGCCGCCTCCCCTGCACCACCTCCCCTGCGCGCAGCTCCTCCTCCCCTGTTGAAGCCCTCCCGCTGCCGGTGAAGAAGCCCCTGTGGCTGCTGTCCAATAGAAGGATCGCTCGCGTGGTGGCCGGCCATAGGAGGAAGAAGAAGAGGAGGGGAGGAGACCATCTTCGTGGGGGGTAATGCATCGGCTTCCGGCGTTCTTCAAGGGTAACGAAGAGTCTCTATTGCCGTATGTTTTGTATTAGATGCGTTTATGAATTCGTTTAGTAGATCGATTGTCATTAGCTGCTAGATTGCGTTTCTGTCCAGATTATTGAACGGCGGTTTTCATGACTTTAGAAGCAGAATCTGGGGATCACTTCTCTTATATAAAGTTGGGTTGTGTTGTTAGCTTTCCGTGGCCGCCAAGAACGCCCAGATCCGATCCACGGTTAGAAAGTTATGAATTGTTTAGTGCCGCTGTCCTGTTAATCTGTCATCATCCTGACAGTCTGTAGAAATCTGAGTTAATCTATTAGGTAAAGACGAAATCAGAGGGTCTCGTTATAATGAAAAAGATGGGTAATTTCCTCATCTTTCCAGAAAGCTAAAGAACGCATGAATTGCACTTTTGTACCAAAAGTTATGATAATTTTAGTGTACTGTCCAGAGAACCCGACGTGATAATTGATGTTCTGTAGATTGGCTTGGTAGGGGCAGTATATGGAAGAATCAGAAGGGCTCCCCAACTAAGTTTGTTTAGACAATTTAATTATCTTTCCAGAAAATTTGAGAACGCCCTATTCGGACTTCTGTACCATTAGATAAGGATTTTTGAAGTTGACTGTCTGTAGAGGGGGACAGGGTGGCCGAAAGGATTTGGGGTTTGAGTCAAGTTAAACATGTTGGGATAGTGGGGGTGTTTTTGTTTAATCTAAAGACTCGTTACTGTTGCCTTAGCGAATATTAAAATTATGGTTCAGGAGGAGGACGGATTCCAGGGGTCGCGCCTTCTACTCATCCCCCGTTTCCTCGCGGTTAAGGCAAGTATATTTATGGATATAATAGATATTATCGAATGGTATAGTTTGATAAATTCTATGAGAATTTGAGTTGTTCATGATTATTATGGTGATATGATTGGTAATGTTCATGGTTGCTAATGCTATGAGTTATGTATTAATCACGGATGTTTGAAAGTTATGAAGTCTATGAATATGAGCTTTTGTAGTATGAATATGTTATTCATATGCAATGTTGATGCGGATGCATGTTGTATTAATTTGAGATTTCATACATATGCATCACGTTGGCTTATTGAAGTCTTGGTCCTGTGACGACCAATCAATTCTTGAGATCCCCGTCATGTTTATGATGGGCTAAAGGTCCCTATGCTTGAAGAGCATGGGCTTAGGTCCCCATACTTGCAGTATGGGCAATGGTCCTGTGCTGAGGGTGCAGGCATGGGTGTGCATTGACGGATGCACACTCCGCATTACCGGTAAAATGCGAAAGAGAAGAGATAAAGAGATTCTTTTGAACATATCGCATAGCATGATTTATTTATTTGATTGATGGATGATCACGAGGAATGATGTTTCCCTTTTACTCTTGTTGCCACTATTTATATTTGCTGAGTCGTTGGACTCACACTTGTTTGTTGTTGTGGTTGCTGTTTGTTTTTAGGTACCCACATGAGACCGGCATGCATGGGGATAAAGATGGATTAGCTTTGTTGCACTTGCACGGTCCATTCACCTTGGAAGAAATAAAGAACCTTAAACATTATTTGTTGAATAGCTTAAGTGGTAACTGATTAAAGATCACCATGTTTAGAATGTAATAAAGGTTTAGAACTTTTACATTGCTTACGTTCTTATTTAAGTATTGTGGTTGAGATTGTGATGGCAAACATAATTCAGTTTGTTTAGAATTGAATATTTATTGTTTACTATTATTCAGATCATTTGTCTATGCGTGTTGAAACCTTTGATTTACTCATTAAACAAAGGAGGTTCTGCTGAAATTTTGTAAGGTGAATATAGGTTCTTCCTTAATATGTTGTTAGTTTAGTAGCATTCCAGGTCATTGTTTGGCTGGGGTGTTACAGTTGGTATCAGAGCGGGCTTTAGGTCCGTGGTAATTGAATAATTAAATTGACACACAGTGCACAGTAGGATGGGATTGGGTGAAGCATTGCATTTATGTTTCCGTTATGTTGTAATGATGATTGTGGTTTGAGATGATATATTATATCTATATTATAAAACTATAGATATTATGGGTGGGGATAACCCATGTTGAGAGGTTGAGGTCGTGGTTGTGGCCCTGGGCTGTGCAGTTACACCACCGTTAGCGGTATGAGAATATGAAGGCGGTTACCTCGGATATCTTAGAATAGGCGTTGATAGTGAGTATCTCTAGAAGAGTTGTCCTCTTCTTTGACTTTGAATTTGGTCAACTCTAGTCCAGTTGGGCTCGATGAGTTTCTTGGGTTATTAGTTCATTACGGTTGATCGGTTGCTTTGAGAAAGGATAGTGTGTGTTTGATTGGGCTGAATTTGTCCTGTAAAGCAATCATTGTTTTCCCAGCCGATGAGTTATTCTTACGACTGGTGAACTTGGTTGGTGGTCAAGTTTGACCTTTATATTGGAGTTTTGTTTTCCTCATGGGAAATCTTGATCCATTTATTCGCTTGATGTTTTTGGGTTAATGAAAGTTTCCTTCAAAGTCCTTTAGTTCGTGGAGGTCATTACTCATTGTATCTCTCTGGGTATTTTGAGTGTTGAAGCTTAATGGATCTCTTTTATGAAAGAAGATGTTAAACCCTTTGGCGATGTGTTGTCATGATAAGATGAGAGGTTATAATCAAAGCACTTAATGAATATGATATGGATTATCAAGATTGGGTTGCAGTGTGTGCATGATTGATCTTAGCTAAGATCCTTGAAAGGAAAGTTGAATAAGTTGAGGTTGTTCTCTAGTAGTTCTTGATGAGTCGTGGATTGTGAGTATGACTATATTTAGGTGGAATCAACGAGTTAATAACAAGTAGGGAACGTTGATTTAAATTGGTTTGATCACTATAGGTGATATATTTTGATAAGCTTCTCGGATAGAGGGGACCTGCGGGTCTCAACGGATTAATCTAACCCTTTGGGATGGATAGGTCCAGAAGATGTTAGAATATTGTCATAGTGGATATTAATCTTGGAGTTACCTTTTATGGATAAGTACTGATCATATGTAATTGCTAGGTGCATTTATTACGTATCGAAGTATGGTTTTGAGCACCACTAAGAGATGAACTGATGGAATGCAATTGGTGATTTTTGTTACCTGATGGTGGAGTGGTAGGATAATAGTATTTCTTTGATGAGAAGGTTGATCCTTAAAATTGTTTAGTTTACTAAACTGGTTGGATTACTTGATCTCAATGGATTAATTTAACTGTGTAGGAAGGAAGAGTTAAGGATGTTTTTGGTTTCTAGATGGTCTTATGTTTGCTAGTTGGAACGCAAATAGAGGAATGACCGTAAATCCTTCCATGACGGTATAATCGTCAACTGTTTACGATAACCATTAGATTGGAATTGGTGTGCACTAAATTGATGTTGAGCATTGCTAATAGGTTAATGATTGGAATTTAAGGGTGATCTAAATAGGTGTGTTGTGAGGATGACACAGGCGACATGCCTTAGTTAAAAGACGGTTTACTTCGATAGTGGGGTTTGTGCATTAGTTATCCTCTTGACCAGGTTGAGTATTGCAACCTTATGGAAAAAATATGAAATAGGTTATTATGTTTCCCTGGGAAGGTTAATGATGGGATAGTGAATTATGTTGGTTCATGCCAGGAGTGCATGATGTGTTGTTAGAAAGACTAGCAGTTATGGTTGCTAGAGTGATGTTGATTCCTTTAAGGGGAGATTAATTTGATTGCCTTTCGTGATATTTCGTAAATAAAAAATGTTTCGAGTACATAATTCAGTTTGTTTAGAATTGAATATTTATTGTTTACTATTATTCAGATCATTTGTCTATGCATGTTGAAACCTTTGATTTACTCATTAAACAAAGGAGGTTCTGCTGAAATTTTGTAAGGTGAATATAGGTTCTTCCTTAATATGTTGTTAGTTTAGTAGCATTCCAGGTCATTGTTTGGCTGGGGTGTTACACTATCACGAAAGGAGTGGGGATGAGGGATTGCGCTAGGCCAAATCGAGCACCCATTGATGGGATGGGTTGGGCATACCTGAAGAGAAATGAGGCAGAAAGGGTGAAGCTTACCAACCAGAGCTCTAGGGTTTCGAGAACTAGATCATGACAGAACTCTGGATTTCGTACACGCATGGGCTTCAGGTTAGCGCAATCTGCTCTAGGAAAGGTGAGTCTATCTCACTCAACTGGGCTAGACCAAGTTTTGGGAGAGATTAGGAGGCTATAATATCCCAATTTTCAAGTTTCCAAAATTGTTCCTGGCCAAAATTGTATTTATAAAATTTTCATAATTATTTTGAATTATTGAAAGCTTTGGGAGAGTTTGGTTTAGTCGGTTCGTGCCAAGTCGGTGCATGGTGCGGTCCGGTTCATTTGGACTTGGTCGATTGTAGTTGGGAGTGCTTAGAACGCTTGTTTTCCTTCTCAATCGGTCGATTTGGGTATTTCATGCTTTAGTACCTTTTTGTTAATGCTAATGTTGTTTATACTGTATCGGGCAGTGCTATGTGACAGTTTGCTTGTCTGTGTGGCTGCAGGACTTTGGAGCTAGGTCATGGTGAGGCGTGGGAGAACCGGGACTAAGCACAGGAGGTGTTGAGGTCCGGATGGTCGGAGACGTCAAAGATGATCAAGGCTGCTGAGGTGGTTGCGAGTCGGAAGACGAGGAACCGGAGCTGGAGCTACCGGAGGTGGACACGACAGGCGACGGCGAGGAGGATCGGGACTAGGCTCAGGGAGGAGTCGAGGTCCAGACGGTTAGGGTGTCGGTTGCGGTTGTGCGAGCAGGAAGCTTCCAGGAAGTTGCGGCAGGGACATTTCGGTAAAATGCGCAAGGCTGCAAAATGGAAGTGGTTTCGGTTGAAGTCAACGGGTTGGAGACCCAGATTGTGGAGGCTGTAGAAGGAGGAGGTTAGGGTTTGGTGTGTGTGGCTAAAATCCTGTTTTCCCTCCAATTCTTTGCATGTGAGTGGGTTTACCTCATATGTGTGTGTGAGGTTTGAGTGGAGAGTGGCTGACTCTTCTTGTTTTGCCTCTTTGAGTGTGTCCTGTTGCCTTCATATGTGGTGAGGGTGAGGCAAGAAATGGGTAGTGAAAGTGAGCTGAGCAGTGAGGGTGTTGCTCTCGTGTGTAGGAGCTCAAGCAGTTGGGTTGTGTGCTGAGGCTCCTGTGTGTATTTCCTCAATTTCAATTGCGTATGGGGACGATGTAAGAATTCATGGTGATGAATCTATTTGAGAGATATTGTGTTTGGTCTGTGCATTTTCTTTGTGCCTGTTCTGCCAGTTTTGACTTTCTTTGCTCCTCTCTGTATTTGTAGTGTTTGGTTTTATTCTCTATAGAGAAGATGCAGCATCCTTTTGCTAGCTATGGGAGATAAGCCTCAAGGTCATTTGACCAGCTGATTCCCAAGAGCAATTTCAAGAATCAATGTGCATTCTTCTTCCTTAGTCTGATGCGGCTCATTTGCATTTCCCCTGTTTTTGCATTTCTAGGGTTTTGAGTCAGGGCACCCCCTGCACTCTTGATTCTCTAAATGGGAAGTTAAATTGATGTGTGGTGCTTTCTTGTGAGTTCATTTCTCTACTAGATTCCAAGTCTTATGAGCTAAGGTGGTAAAAATCACAAGTAATATGGACTTAGTCTCTTCTACAAACCTCTCATTCAAAATTCCAGTGTTTTCAGTTTTCAAGTGTTCTTTGGCTCCATTTTCTCCTTCCCGAGGGCTCAATGATATTTAGTTCTTGGTCCTATTGATCTAACCTGAAAAGAACAAATTTTCATATGTTAATTTCTCTGTTTTTCAGTGGTGAAAAGTATTTATTGTAGCCTTTGAGCTTTTTCGGCCAGCAGGAGCATTCGGTAGTAATCAGTTTCACTGCATTTCTCTTTACTGTCTTCGGCCAGCAGCAGTTTGTGAGTGCAGTCTGCATTTCTCTGCAGTATTTTGCTGTTTCCTTCTTCTTCTTTTTCTCTGCTGCTTTTTATTTTCGGCTGTGCCTTCTTTTCTTTGCTGCATTCTTTAAATTGTCTTGGCTAGCAAATTTCAGTTCAGTTATTTTCAGTGTGTTGTGCATTTTCTTTCTGCAGTTTTTGGCCAGCAATTAGTGTCATTTCGGCTGCAGTTTTGGCCTTTTAAATCTATGCCGAGTGTTGTTTTTCAGCTGTTTTCAGCTGCTGTAGATGCTGCATTTTCAGCCCCTGTTTTCAGCCTAAAGCCTTTAGTTGCAAAATTCAGCCAAGAACAGCTCAATTTACTTTGCTGATTTTCAACCAATCTTTGGTCTGCAAAACTGCATTCAACTGCAGCTTCTCAATCTGTTTTCGGCTGAAGCAATCTGCAGCCTGCAATTCTGCATTTCTGTGTTCGGCCTGCTGCATTTCTTCAGAAAATCAGATTCTCGGGCAGACTGAAATCAGCAGTAATAATGCAGTCTTTTGAGTTTGTAGTTTTCAGTCCTTGTTCTCTGCACATGTATTCTTTGTGCTAGCAGTTTTCAATCTGTAGTGTGCTTTCTTTGGCTTTTTCGGTTGCAGCCCCAAGTTCATTTTTAGTCTGTATTCAGTTTGCTTTGTCCCAGTAAATTTCTCTCTGTTTTTCTTCTTGCAGTCGGCACTCAACTTTGCATTTCCAGTGACCCTTTTTAGGCAAGTTTTGTGAGCTTTCAAGATTGTTGTTTGTAGCTTTTTCAGCCAAGTTTGACTCAAACTCTTTTGTCGGTCTGTCATTGGTCTTCCAGTGAGCATCCAATTTTCTTGCTTCATAGTTTCTATGGCTATCGGAGCAAAAAGTTTGTGAGAATACTTGAGGGCGATTTTTGAAGGCACCATTCACCCCCCCTCTGTTGCCATTTTCGATCCTACATTTTCTTAGAAATTAAAATGATTTAATGTGGTTAATCTAGATAGAAATTAAATCCAAATATATTTTATTTGAGTTCCTAGTATTTCAAAGTTTTTTCCAGAATTTTCTCACTTTTTTCTAAGCTTGTGTACTATTTTTTCTTGGCTTATTTGAATTTTCTAGAATTTCTAAAAAGGAAAATTAATTTAAAATCCCAAAAACTTTTGTCAGCCGAATCTTTCCTAGCTCATCTCTTTTTCTTTGTTCCTTTGCCCTAGCCAAAGCTCTGCCCAGCTCCACCAGCCCAGCCCAGCCCAGCCGGCCACGCTGTGTCCCGCGAGCGAGTGCCACGCATCCCATTTCCCTGCTATTGTTGGTACGTGGGCCCTACCTATCAACGCTATTGTCCCTGCTGTATCTGAGATGGACATTCCATCTCTGCCATGCCTGTTGTGGACCCCTCTCTGCGCTGCCTCTCCTGGCTTTAAAAGCTCACCGCCCCTCTCTTTTTTTCACACCCTGAGCCACCCTCAGGCTCGAAACCCTATCCGTCGCCTCAAACAAGTCACCATTCACCGGAATTGAAGGATGAAGTTCGCTACTGCCATTGTCATTGATGAGGAATTTCACTGCCTCTGATCAGTCTCGAGCCTCGCTGCCGACATCCTTGACTTCATCTCGTCGTCCTCTACCTCGCCTGTCACTCAATTTTGGCTGGAGCCCGCTAGACCTCACCATTGTTGAGACCCGAGCCTTCATCACCGCTCGATCCTCACTACCAGTCATCTCTGATGACCATTGGTCTCCGTGTGCCACCCCTTCGTATTGCCAGATCCCCAGTGTGCACATCCCAGAACCTCATCAAAGCCATCCCCACTGTCACGTCGTCCGCTTGAACTAGTGTCGCCGTCAACCTTGTCATCCCCCTTCGCTCGATTCGAGACAATGTGGCCTCCAGATCACTTTGGTACCCTCGCTACAACACTGTTCACCACCATTCGTCGTCGCCACCATCAATATCACCACGTGTTTGCTACGTTAACACCATGCTAGTGCTAAGTTAGTGCCTCATCAACAACCATGCAAGCCGATCACAGACTGGTTCGGTGAATTGAGTTCACCGTGGACCGAGTTTATAACATGTGGACCCTCCATGTCAGCCTTTGCCATTTTTGAAAAAATCTAGGAAAAGAAAGATTCCTAGAATATTCTATGGCTTGCATCTATTAGTCTCTACATTGTCTCTCACTTTTCTTTTCTTTTTCTAATTTCACAGTCAATCCAACTTTTGAAAGCCATTCTCTCTCATACAATCTCTGATTGAGCCAATTCAAGTTTCTAAATACATCTAAAATTGAACTCTATTTTCTAGTTATTTTTATTTAATTTTTGCAGTTCATTTGTTATTCTATTTTGAATTTAATTTTGTTTTCTTTCTCATTTCGCATAGACGTTGACACACTAGAAGCTTTCGGAGAAGGAGAGGAAGAGTTAGTGCAAGAACGGGACCTTTTTAAAGGCAAGTTGTGATACCTTGATCATATTGCACCCAATTTTATAAAACTATTTTCTAATTTAAATTATTCTGCACCGCTATAATCTCATCAATATTATTTACTCGGGAATAGCTATGAACCCCAATTGTCATTTATCCACCTTGCCTATTTATATTTCGTGATCTTTTGTCACCCTAGGATGGTTTATTAATAGTTGGTAATTACTGTAGAATCAACGTGGGTTGTTTTAGTTTTGCTTAGCTATGCTAGGTTATTGACATCATTTTGGAATTACCAAAAATTACACATGATTAATGGTATATGAAATTTCTTTATGAATAATTGTGTTCACTGTGTGTTACCTATGATGGACTATGTTGCACTTTTAAATCAACTAATGGATAAATGATTTAGACTGGGGCGATAAAAAGTGTTGTGTGACCATGCTATGTGAAAATTGGAGATCTTTGTGAATAAGTAAAGTAGGAAGTATCACCCTATCTATTAAGGATTTTACTTTGTACGCCGTTGAATTGGGTCGTATCGTACAACCACATGTTCTATGGGAATAGTCTAGCTTATTAAATTACTAAGTTCCAGTATTGATACCCCAGGTTGTGGATGAGTTTTATGCTCATGGTGGAAGATGTAGTTGCTTATGAGGGCTACATCGTGGATGATTTTTCATTACTAATCTAACAGTGAGTCCCCTTGTCGTCTCTCGTATGCTTTGTATGGAGAGGGGTGATGAGGACAAGAATCATCGGGAGGGTCGCAAGCATGTGTGCGGACATTTCAAGTTAATCATATCTAGAGGTAAATCTTGAGGTATCTTGATTGGGATTAGGGAAGAATCATTTCAGATTCTTGAACAACAAACTGATGATTACTTTTAAGCAATAAATGTGATTGTTTCATTTGGAACTTAGTAATTATTTATGGGGTTTCTTAGGTGGCTGACAAACCTGCCTTTCTTGCTGAATTGGCACAAGTCTGTCAATCCAATAAGCATCCTTTGTGTATGAGTGTGGATTCCAATATAACTAGAAGAGAAAACAAAGAGAACAAGGAAGGAGGGTTCAATAAATGGTGTTTTATTTTTAATGCTATCCTCGAACAAGCTGGTCTGAGGGGATTAGAATTATGTTGTAGATCTTTCACACGAAGCAATGATCCAAGAAATGAGCTAACTTTTAAACCACTGATCCAAATATAGTGAAATTTAGCACAAGTCCTCCCTAGGATGGCAAAAACCTGTTCCAATCATAGATCATGAAGATCAATTTTAAAGTTCTAATATTTACCCAAAACAAGGAAGGTTACATCAAAATTGAGTAAAAGCGAGAAAATTTGACCTACGCTTACTCGTGAGTCCTTGATGATCTAAATAACCTTGGATGGGTTCTCATATGTCATAGAAAGTTAGATCAAGGCAAGAACTCAAGCCAAAAGCCCCTCAAGAGAAAAACACCAAAAACACCTCTTTCTAGAGGAAAACCGACCAAAACTCAAGAACTTCCCCTAGAAGGTGCACAGATGGATATGATATAATCTTCAAGAGATATCTTCACATCTTACACATCTTTGTCACTAGAAAAGATTAAGAAGAGAGAAATCCAAATAATAAAGCCAAACAAATCAAAAGCGCAAGGAATGATCCATGGCACAACTCACTTAGGTAGACTTTGGATGCTCATTTCACTTGGAGAGGAATATTTTACGACCACTCCCTCATAGATAGCAGAGCTCTAAATCTAAAGCACACAAATAAAAGGCTCCAACATAAGAAAACCCTAGCCCTAATCTCTCTGATCCTTATCTCTCTCTTCATACAAAAGGGTTTATATAATAGAGGCTCTCACCTCCCACTTAATTATAACAACCAGCCACTCCTTGGTGCTTCACACTACTTCTACTAGTTTTCAGGTCTAGGACAACGAAGCGAAATCATTGCAATAGGGTCAAAATAGATGCAATATGTACCTATTGCAACACATCACTTCCGTTGGCAAGCGTGGCAAGTACTTGCGTGCTTAAAAGATTGTGCAACGGATTGTGGTTTTGTTGCAATACCTATGGTTATTGCCATGCAATGTGTTGTGGCAATTGTTTGTTGTTGCAACGAATGATGTCGTGGCGATATAGGCTATTGCCACGGCTGACTCCGTGGCAATAGCTTCTTTTGCCACGAAGTTTGGTCGTGGCAATAGTATCATTTGCCACGAAAATATTGCGTGGTAATAGGTTCTATTGCCACGCCAATGGTTTGTGGCAATAGACCCTATTGCCACGGAGAGCATTTCGTTGCAACAGGATATATTGCAGCGGAGGTGTTTCGTTGCGGCGAGTTTAATTGCCACGGGAGGTGTTTCGTTGCAATATGTTTTATTGCCACGAAAGGCATTTCATTGCCATAAAGTTATTGTGACGAAATATATTTTGTGGCAAATAGATCCTATAGCAACGAACATTGTTCATGGCATATAGTGGAATCGCAACATAGTAGCGGCGTTGCAACAGCCTATCACAACGAAATACCAATTTTGCATACGGGTTTATCATAGCGGTAAAATTTGCAGAGCATATTGAGTATATGATAGTTTATTATAGTTTGTTGTTGCAAATTAATAATCAAATTAGGAACACGACTGGATCAAAAACACATATATTAATACCAACTGTAGCACCCCATATAACCATATGGGATGCTACTATGGAACGTCATCACCAAAGTGAAGAATAAATAAGAACAACCAAAGAAATCACAAAGAGTTTAGAACTTTATTAACACTTTAATAGAGAACCAACGGAAGCTGAAATAAATATTTAAAACATGGAACCGGTCCACTTCTAACCAAATAAAGAGCAAATGAAACAACAAAACGGTGGCAAACCACGGTGCTGAAAACTCGAGTGCTCCCACCCATGCATGATACTATCACTCCACGGCCTTTTACCCGAGATCGAAAGAGCAAGCGTGAGATTAGGAAATCTCGGCAAGTACCCAACAATGGTCGCAACACAAGAGTAAAGACAAGTAATGCAACCACGTGAAATAAAGGCAATCATGACAAGTAAGCAATGGACATAAGGCAACTAATAAACAAGCGATATCGAAATACTATCATGAATGGAAACGGATATTATGAGAATCGTATATTAAAGATATTTGTTATGTGACAAGTTATAGCAAGGGTGCGCGACCTCATCCCACATACCGGTTATACGAGAATAGCGAGCACAACCTTGTCCTCATTGTATAACCATGAGGACGGGTGTAACATCACGTGTAACGAGAATGTACGGCCCCGTGCGTTACGAGTTGGGTGGAAATGACCCTATATGTGGGTAGCCCCGGCGTGATACCCTTAATTTGTTATTTAGTGAATTATCCATGATATAATTAGAGAGTTGTGATTGAATTAAGGTAAAGTTATGAGAGTAAAGGTTTTATACGATATGGCCAGAGACAGGATTGGTGATACAAGTTGATAAGATAACCGATACATTATGGACAAATTATATAGAACAAAATTAAGGTAACTAAGAGATGGCGAGGATAAGGCTATAATAAAGTTATGAGAAGTGAAAAGATGTGCTAGGGTTGAAAGTGGAAAGACATAGTTCTGATATGAGAGAGATGTGGGATAACGATAAGGTGATAGTGATATAAGGATTAACCTAAAGAGGTATTATAATATAGCTCACACAAGGTTATCAACCAATCAAGTTTTATTATGTGATAAGTGATTATTAGTCGATTAACAAATTTAATACATACATCATTCATGGCTCAAATACAACATCAAACAATTATTGGAACATAATATTCGAAACTAAAACATAGCAGCCCTAATACCAAAAGAGTGTCAATAATTTAATCCTAAGTTAAAGCATGTTCATATGCTACTCCCCATTAACAATTTAAGCACAGATTCTAAAATACTAATTAAACGCATGAACTGTAGAACATTTAACTAAACATCCTAATTACAGAGTAGCAGGTGAACTAAACTAATCTAGAACATTATGGCATGCATACAATATTAAACGTCTATAAATAGGCAAACATGAACGATATGATAATAACCAGACAACATTAGTGATATGATATTAGCCAAGATAATTTTATTAATATGATATCAAATAGGTAACTTTAATGATATGATATTAGCTAGGTAATTTCAGTGATATGATATCGGACAGGTAACTTGAATGATATGATATTAGCTAGACAAACATGAGAGATATGATAATTAAATACAATGATAAGGCGATGAGTAAACTAGAACACATGATATGCGAAATGGAAAGGTCACGGCCGCGAGGTACTTACCTTGAGCATGCTCAACAGAAACGTTGCACAAAGGATCCAAAATGTGCAATAGTTTGAACACTCCATCATCAGCTGCGTGCGAACCACTAGGTCTTATTTCTACCGCAACACTCTGAAGTGGCAGAACACTTTCAACTCCAGCTTCCTTTGATTCAGCGGATCTTTCCGCAACAACATTTGACATTACAAACATTCTCTGAATGGTCTTTGTAAGCAAGTCTTGTGTTCATCCACGGAGGCATGAATGAACTCGTGGGTGTGGCCTCTCATACCTGAGATGAAAGAGGCATTGTCAGATTTCTTGTCAAGGCAGGGTTGATAGTAGAAACAGATTGGCAAGATCATTCAGACTAGGTACCACCAGACATTGCCGTGGGAACTCGGAGTCGGAGCCCGCATCATGCTAGCCATGCCGGAGTCGCCGACCCAAACCACCACCTGCTCGTCAGACGACGCGTCGCTCGCTCCCACGCGAAGCGCACCCGAAACGCCACCGTGCTCGCGACGAGCCCAATACACGCATGACCACGCCGGCGGCCAGCCCCGTCGCACCGTGCAGCGCCCGCTCGTGCGAGCCTTCTTGCGCACGCTCGCGCTGGTCACCACACATCTGTCGCCCGCACGCTCGCCCGGAATCGCGAGCACCGAGCGCTATCACCGCCGGGTCACCAGCGCCTGCCATGGCCAGCAGCCAGCCACCACCATGGCCGCCGCCGCCTGCCACGGCCGAGCGCCGCCCGCCATGGCCTGCTGCCGCTACGCCGCTGCGCGCTGAGCCACCACCTTGCACCGCTCTGCCATGGCCGCCGCACCTCCTCGCGCTACGCAGCCGCCGCCATGGCCTGCTGCCGCTACGCCGCCGCGCACCGAGCCGCCACCTTGCGCCGCTCCACCATGGTCGCCGCGCCGCCGCACCTCCTCGCGCTGCGCAGCCGCCGCCATGGCCGTCGCACTTTCATGTCGCCGCGCCTCTGCGCCGACGCCCCCATGGCCGCCTGGCGCCGCGCCGCCGCTAGAGGCCGTGCGCCCGTGCCGCACATGGCGTTGCCAACCGGAAGCCGCCTGAGAGAGTGAGAGGACGGGAACGATAGCGATGGGGAGATTGAGATGCAGATCGAATGAGGAGAGGAAGAGAGAGAGAGATCCAGGAAAGAGAGAAATATCTGGGAGAGAGAGATATTCGGGAAAGAGAGAGATATCCGGGAGAGAGAGAGATTCGGTTAGGTAGTTTTTAAGGGTGCTACAGCTCTCCCCTGAAAAAAAAGATTTGGTCGAAGCTCCAGAAGGTAGAAAAAAAATAGAATTTGAGTAAGTTAATTAGATAGAGATAATCTTAAAAAGTAAACCTAAGGTACAAGGATTGAGGTAAGAGCCTGTTTGGTTCATGACCAGAAGTTACCTAACCACAAGTTAGACGTGCCACAGTTTTTAGGTAGCTGTTTGGTTCACTGACACAACTGTGGCATGCCACACTTTCTTAGCACCCTGCCCTACACGTCATAGACTCAGTTTCTTGCCAAACTTTGCCACAAGTGTGGCTTCGATTTTGTTAGCCACACTTTCTGTGGCAGCCACATATTATCTAAGCTTAGGTATGGCAAGCTTAGGCACCAACCAAACAGGCCCTAAATCTCACACATCTAAGACTTCCAACACCCAGATAGCTTCATGTTTCCTCTGATGGAACTACAACACCTTGACATAAGAAATGATCCGGCATCGTAGCAACGCACGGGCATTTTACTAGTGTCCAATTATATTTAAATGAACATGGGTTAATGTAATTCTTTTGGAATGGTAAATAATTATGTTGCTCTTTGTGTTGCAGATAATTTGAATGGAGTTAAAATTCTTGGAAGGATCATAAGTGTTAACAATGTCAACATGTGCAAGGTGGTATAGGAGGAGTACGAAGACAAGCAACATGGAAAGGAGGTTCAGGTGTCTTGACAATGTTAACAGTACCAATTTTTCATGGCTTTGTTTTATTGTTAGAGGCCCAAAAGGGTGCTATGCTCTCTGATAAAAACAGCAAAGTGATAGCAATTGGAAAGGAGGTTCAGGTGTCTTGATTATGTTTCAGTATAGATCGGCCTCATTTTCTGAATTTATTTAATCTTATGTTCACAACTTGTGTATGTCTTGTTATGTTCATGTACATTAGCTGCACCATGAGTCCC
This sequence comes from Dendrocalamus sinicus, assembly GCA_036346575.1. NCBI lineage: Eukaryota > Viridiplantae > Streptophyta > Magnoliopsida > Poales > Poaceae > Dendrocalamus > Dendrocalamus sinicus. The sequence goes on from CM070650.1 coordinate 25,208,333, forward strand.
ACTGAATTTGTTTGTTGCTATGCGACATTAAATTTGTTGTCATGATCACTAACACTAGAACTTGATAGTAAGATTGATGGTACAAAATTGAATTAAACATAGCCCCTAACTCCTATTTTCCAATACTCTCCAGAAAATTTATGGGAAACTACAAGTTTCCTCACTTCCCAAAGACTTTTGCATAGAGGAACACCCTTCAATGGATGTATGTATCAATGCAGACCTGACTATCCATCAGGCCAATCATCCACGTAAACATGCGTGCAAGACTATGAAGTATTCATCAACCATGCATCATCGAATCTTCAACCAAAAACACGGCCGCCGCTCTAATTTTTCTCTCGTACGAGTCAGCCGCCGCACACCCGTATTTTTCATGTACAAGCCGCCGCTTTGTTTTTTTCTTTGCTCAAAAACCGGCCAACACAGCACACGCATCTCTATCTTTTTTATACAACCAACTCCCTCTCCTATTCAATCTCTATTTAAAATCCTAATCCTTCATAACATGGGTTTTAAATTCTTTTACGCTCCGATTTCTTGATCTTCCACGTGTCGGGCTCAAATAAAAACACAATACATGACTAACTCGTGACTTCATCTTAGAAAAGAAGTTCAAGTAGTACTCGGCTAGAAAAGTTCTCTTTCCATTATACGTGACTAACACGGCCAAAATGTGTAATACTAATGTCCGTCTCGAAAACATAACGTGTAATACTCGTGTAATGCATGAAGCATTTTTCTAGCGAGTCACGTATGAAACATGCATACATGCATTTCTTTTCTCTTTGCTAGTCCCGTATGAAGCTTCTTCCATCTCCTTTGTGACATATGTGCATTTCTTCTTCCTTTTTTTATGGCTCACATGCACATGCATGATTTTCTTGCTCGGCTAATTTCTTCTGGCTTTGGCATCTCAACATCTCCTCATGCACAAACCTATGACCAATTAAATTAAATAAAATAGTAGTAACTCTATATCTCTAAATATAATAATTAAAGACACAAAAATAGGTTTTACTCTCACACACACACACACGCTTTTCAAAGCGTGATTTACATGGCTCCAATAGCTCGGTAAGACATTCCATCCTCAAAGATGTGACATAAACTACTTAGGCCAACCCCATGGTTTTGCAAACCACCACTCCACCCGGTATTAGACAATTCTCTCAATTGCCACCCACCGGTCTTCATAAATATACAATGCCAAATGCCTTGTTGCTAAGATTGTACGCCTGCTTTGACGCTGTCACTACTTGAAATGCCCAAGTCTTATGGCACACCACACCACACCATAGTCCATGATGTCCAATTACTTGCCACCAAGATCGTACGTCTACTCCAAGAACTGTCACCACTTGAAACGTATAAGTCCAATTGGCACACCATATGCACACATTTGCTTTCTCACAATCCCCGTCTTTCTCTCGTGCTTCTTTGTTTGAGATGATGCTCCACCCAAACTAACGTGACACACATGGCCTCAGAACCCCTTTCGTAGTCTCGATCTTGTCACTGACCGCAACAATCATCAAGCACTTGCCCATCAAAGAACAAGCAATCGATTTGATCATAAATGACATATACTTGACTCTCATTAGCAAAATATTTGCATGGGCACACCATGGCTCAACTTGTACGGACAACCCATGACTAACACTTGTATGGACTCCGTCGTAACTCAAAACCGTAGCCAACTCAACTCAGCACACTTGCACAAAGTTCGATCTGATCACCAACCATAGACCGGTCAGACTGCCAGCAACCAACTCTCAGTAACAGGGGACCGATCTGACTGTGGCCAACAAGCCGGTCAAACTACCAAACACCCATCGGCCAAACCGCTAAGCACTGGCTGGTCGGACCACTCTTAAAAACTTTGTGCGACACAACAAGCACCTCCCTGAAAAATAACTACCACCAACTACAGGCTGGTAGTATCATACACCGATTAGACCGCCACCACAGCATGTTAGACCGCTAGCAAAAGGCTGGTTAGACCGCAAGCTAGTTACACCTCCAGCCGGTCTAACCACAAGGCAAAAGCCGGTCAGACCGTCGGAGCATAAAATCAAACTCAAACAATAATAACAAGGCATAAGCAAAGCCAAATATTTATTGCCAATATGGGACTACTACCACATGGTCTTACAACCATGAGAAGAGTTCTTCATTTTTCTCCCTTTTCTAGCTCAATCTTTCTGAAAATGCAGAGAAATTATTATCTCAAACATAGAGAGACAGCAGAGCCGGCCTCAACATACAACTTGATAATCATGACGAAATCAGTAGCAACTTGACAAGGAGGAAGCCTACTGACTTCTTGCGCTTTGTGTTGCACCATGGACAGCCCTGCTCAGCTTGCTGGCATGGAATAAGGCAAGAGAGTTTCTGCAACTTGCGTGATGTTGTTATTGAATTAATAAGGTCGGTTGACCCACGCAACTATATGGCATGGCCTTGCATAGTATATATACCATAGTTGTAAATTCTATTTCGATGGTCATTCTGGTTTGCATCTTGGTATGGAATGCGCCAGACCGGTCTATACCGACGTACCATTCCAGAATATATGTATGTATGTATGTATGTATGTACACACACACACACACACACACACATATATATATATATATATATATATATATATATATATATATATATATATATATATATATATATATATATATATATATATATATATATATATATATATATATATATGTAATTATATCACACATAATCTCACTTGAAATCTCATTTCAAAAGTTGAAATACAACCATAGGATAAAAATAACATATAATTTAATCCATGCAATTACGAAGAAAATGAACTGAAAGCATACCTAAGAGGCTAAGACACATAGATAAAAATTGGCAAAGCATACTTCAGATTTATCATTTTATCTGCTGCTGGACCGTCTTACTTCATACACGTGTATGCAGCTGCTTGGGCCGGCTGTTGGGCCTTCACACGCATGCAGCCATGCATGGGGCCAGTACCAGAATTCATGAGATGTGCAATTCTGCTCGGAATGCTTAGAATTGGCTGGAATGGTCAGAATTATCCAGTATTAAGACCGATACAGGATTAAGACTTCTGTGTATCGCTTTAGGTGCCGATACGACACATTCCGGCCATTCTAGCTAGTACTTGAATGGAATTTATAACTTTGATATATACTGCTGATATTTTCAATTTATTTCAAGATGTTTATTTTTTGTTTTATTTTTTGTTAAAAATATAGTGGACAGTGAACATGCTCTAGACTTTGAGCAATCTATGTGTATATTATTTACTTACTTTTCGGTCTTGAAACTGGAAATACTTACGGCCAAGAAAAATTATGGGGTATCTGTATTGCCTGCGGCTGATAGATTTTGGCCATGGTTGATGGTTTTTGGCTAAAAATAAATAGTTGTGGCTGAATGAAATGACTTTTAGAACGAGGGGACGAGCGGTAGGGAAAATAAGGGAGAGATGCGTACGCAAGACAGAAGTGGGAGGATTGAGGTGTGTGATGCACTCATGACCCTCGCTTTATTCTTAGAGCGAGAGGGAGGATTGAGGTGTGTGATGCACTCATGACCCTCGCTTTATTCTTAGAGCAAAATGAAAACGAGAGAAATGAAGAGACCGTTTTGAAAAACCCGATATTCATATTGGCCTCACCATCTTACCTTCTTAGAGGTAAGAGACTCCAAATCCTGGCCATCCACTGATGATTGATAAAGGCTTCTTCTGGTCCTGATTCACTTACCTTGTCATCATCAGAGATGGAACGTAATTACTCAACGTCTGATAAAGCACCATGTGTTAATGGCCCTCTTCTTTTAAGTTTATGACTTGAATTTCTATAGTAACTAATTTTCAAAAAATATACCTTTTTAAAATGGGGTCTACAAGTCAATTGTAGTAAACATTATCCTGACTTCGTCTATTTCAGCCAAAATCGTACTCGAGTATCTCTCTTTATACTCTCTATTGTAAATAGTTAGAATTCAAAAATATAAACCAAAAATATAAGTTATAGCCTAAAAGAACCCACCCAATAACTAGCTCATACCGGACCTGTAAAACACTTTTACTAGCTTTCAATAAAGGGAAATGATATGCGTTAGACATCTGAGCCAACAAAATATCGGACGCTATATATCCCATTCCCCAACCACTCATTCCTGCTATGCCCATTCCCCAATCGTTTCCTCCCTCTGCTTCTCTGCTCCGTTGCACTCCCAAATGGCCATGGCAAAGCCCTGCCACCTCGGCCTGCTCTCGCTCCTACTCGGCATCGTTGTCGTCGCCGTCGTGGTGTCTCACCCGGCACACGAGGTGGGTGCTTCACTTCCATCTCACGACCGTAGCTTGTTTCGTTACTTGTCTCACGTGGTTGGATTGATCTATATTTCCTTTAATACACATATTTAGAATCTTTACTTTGAAACAGATCATTTGAGTATATATAACTTGTGTAGTTTATATATACTTATTTGCAATCGGATTGTCATCTAACTTATCCATTATGTGTTAATGATTAGATGATTAATGACAACTGGATAAGTAAGCTTTGCTTAAAGCTTTTCTTAGAGTATACAAGTGTTGTGTACATATTGTATACACGCAAATACAATCTTTGTCTCATTATTTATTGAGATTAGCATGAATTACCAAAAAGGAAAGATTGTAGAATCTAGTCCCTCCATTATGTATTAATGGTGAAGTTTAGTAATTGATGACAATTGATTTGTTGACTAATATTTTTCATGAGTTGGATGAATAGGTTAGGTAATACAAATGAGAATGATTTGGGAAGACTTCATGTGTTGAAGATCATCAAGTCTAGATGGAAGATGGCTTCATGTGTTGAAGGTCATCAAGAAGAAGATGCATCATGAGTTGATACTTGTCCAAGAGGAGATGATCATGTGTTGATCACCAAGGCAAGTGAAGACCCATCATGTGTTGATGGAGTTCAAGAAATGGATGCACCATGTGTTAATGCATGTCAAGACGATGGTTCGGACTTGAAGTGATGATGTGCATCATCAAGCTTCAAGAGGATGCTCAAAGCAAAGGTATGACTAGCTAGGCCTATACATTGCAAATGTGTTTTGCAAGTATTTGAAGTCCATATTTCCTACTCCTTGTGGTATGAGACTTTTATTTGCAAATAGTTGAAGCTCATATATAATCCTTGTAGCATGTGACTTAGGTTTGCGAATGTGTTTTGCAAATGTGAGGAGTCCATATACCTATTCTTTGTGTCATGATTTAAAAAGTGTGCAAATGCGTTTTGCAAATTGTTGGGAATCATGTTTGATCCTTATGTGTGTGATACTATAGTTTGCAAATATGTTTTGTAAAATTTGTTGAAGTATCCGCATTTATTAGGAAAATCGGAACTACCACTATGTGTGTAGCGGTACTACCGGAGGTCAGAAGTACCAGTTCTGTGTAAGTGGTACTACCGAACATAGAAAGTATTAGCATGTGTTGCACAGTACTACCAGATGTGAGTGGTCTGATCGGCTCGTTCGGCCGCCGAAAGTACCAGTTTTCTGTGAGCGGTACTACCAGAAGGCGAAAATACCGGCGTGCGTTGTGCGATACTACCAAACTTTGGAAGCTCTAGATTTTCCTACAGTACGTCTTTTCCAAAGAGACACATGTGTGGTGGTCTTCTCCTGCCCGTGAAATCGGTTGTTCCGCATAGGAGTACTGGAGAATGAATGATGAAACTTCCAATTTTGACTATAATGGCTAGTTTTCTGACCATTGCAAGGGAAGAAGAAGTACCAATCGTATAACAGCGGTACTTCTGATTTCCTTGATTTTTCAAAAATTTGGCTCCAACGGCTAGTTTTCTTGTGTGGGGTATAAATAGCCCCTAGTGGCCAGTTAGAGATGTTGTTGATTGACTCATTTCTATCCCCTTGAGCTAGTGTGAGCCTCTCCACTTAATTGTGTATGTGTTGCACCTTGTGAGCAAAGAGAGTGATCTAGATTGCATGTGTTGCATCTAGAGTTAAACTTAGTGTCCATTTGAGCTTATGCATTCGTTGCACGTGGTGAGAGTCAAGCGAGAGGGTTGACTTATTACTCTTGGAGTTTGCCAACTCCTAGACGACATTGGAGGCATTGTGCACGGTGAGCTTCTCAAAGAAGTTTGTTAAAAGCCCCGACAAATTGTGAGTGGTGTGGTGCTCGCCATCTTTGAAGTGGAGGAAGAGCAACCATAGTGGATTGAGGTATTTCGGCTTAATTCGTGGAGCCAATCCAATTCATTTGAGCTAACCTCAATGTGAATTAGGGGAGACCAACAAGTCTCCAAATGCAACGGTAAAAAGATACTGTGTCTTTGTGGTTTGTTTTCTTATGCTCAATTTACTTTCAAGCAATTTACATTCATAGATAAATTGATTGCTTGTCATCCTAGGATTGCAAACCTTGTACATAGACTTAGATTGTTGGTACACTTAGGTTAACCTAGTTGATTTAGACTTTGTTTGTGCTAAACCAAATTGATTTAAGCCTCCACATTATATTCTTGGTTTTAGCCAAATAGCTTAAATAGAATTAATTAAGAAGAGAATTTTTAGAAATGACTATTCACCGCCCCTCTAGGTGGCCTCCTCTGTCTTACACCTGCCGACCTCCCCTAGCTTAGTAGGTGCTTGCGAGTTCGGTAAATCCATAAAGAGGGCTAGATTTCCAAAAAACAGATGTTCGGGGCCAAATTTGAAATAAAGTAGCTACAATAACATTTATGTGAACAATTCTTGCCATTGCTGACAATAATTATATACGAACTTCATGGTGAGGTAGAAAATGAGAAGTATTAGAAGCATGGTAATTGTTAGCAAAATAAGACAAATCTAGATATAGGAGACACGAATTTTAATGTGAAAGATCTTTGAGAGAAAAGAGCATGGATGCATGAAGACGAAAATCACTATATAAAAAGAATTACAAGCACAAAATAATAAAATATGTAAAACATGCAACTAGATGCAGCTTACACATGCGACTACAGGAGTATATTTATAGACAAGGGACAAGGGTCCTAGAAGGACATGAAACCAGGATGAAGTCGGTTGCATCGACTACTACCTATGTCTAGTGCGACCAGGTGTAGACACCTTGCACTGCTAGCGCACCGTTATGCGCGGGTTGGCGCACATGTTAGGCTTGGACAAGATGATGAATTTAGATTAACTTCTAATCATAAATCTATTAAAGGTAAAGGAATTGCTGGCCTCCCAACCTATCCACATCCCCCTGTCGTTGGTCTCCTCGCACGCTGCATGGCTCGGGTCACCTGCGGGCTTCAGCGTACCCTGCTCTACATGTCCCCTCCGCTCTACATTTCACTGGCTTGTGTTGTCGCGTGCCCCAAGTCTCGCGAAGTTGTATCCATGCATGAGTTAGCCTCTGTCATGTTCCCCAACCCCTACCTCGGATTCCCTTAAAACGCCCCCACGCCCCCCTCAAACCCGCATGAACCCTCACCCCCAATTCCCATGCCCCCCTCGCCCTCCTCCTCCGTCCTCGTCTCCTCCTGCGCCAGCCCCACCACTTCCTCCTCTCGCCTTGCCAATCCTCCTCCCCATCTTCTCCAAGGCTGTCCGGAATCATTTGCTACCTTTTCAAGTAGCCTTTTTTGGCTCTGGGCCTTCCTTCACGCTCGCCCATGTCTCAGTGGCTTTGCGTTTATGAGAGACGGCTGGTTGTCTCTCTTAGATCCAGCCGGATCCAAGACTTCTACATGAGGGAGTTGCCGATAAGCCCCATGGGAGCCACCACAGGAAGAGGAGATGGGTGGTGCCGTGCGAGGAGGCGTGTCCAAGCAGAGGGCACCGCCATGTGGTGGCTCTTCCTGGCATGTCGCGCCTTCTTCAGGGGCCCGGTACCGTGCCTACACCCACCGAGGTTGACCTTCTCTACACCATGCTCGGTGAGCCTCCACTTCTCTACTATTCCCAATACTACTTAATGAGCCTTTTTGACTCTGGGACTTTCTTCACGCTTGCTTGTGTCTCAATGCTATGGGGTCATGAGAGACACCCGGATCCAGGGCGTCTCTTTTAGATCTGGCCGGATCCAAGACTTCTACGTCGAGGAGTCATCGATATGCCCCATGGGATCCACCATTGGAAGAGGAGGCTAGTGGTGGTGCGCAAGGAGGTGCATGGATGTTGGGTTAATCTTGTTATGTGTGTTTATTACCCGTTTGTTCCTGTAGAGTCGTGATCATAAGGCATACTTGCAAGAGTACTGTAGACGTCATACTCGGAGGAGAAATGTAGACATCATACTCGAAGGCATACTGTAGACATCATACTCAGAAGAGTACTATAGATGTCATGGTCGTAAGTCATTCTCAAAAGAGTACTGTAGACGTATACTCGAAGGAGTACTATAGATGTCATGGTCGTAAGTCGTACTCATATGAGTACTGTAGCAGTCGTAGTCGTAAGAGTACTGTGGAGTCATGTTCATAAGTTGTACTCATACTGTAGCAGTCAGAGGCCTACTGAAGTGATCGGTACTTGGAAGACCTACGTGGTCAAAGTGTTTCGGTGCTCGAAGACCTGCGTGGTCGAAGTGTTGCGGTACTTAGAAGACTTGTGGCGGTTGAAGTGCTACACTTTAAGGATCCAAAGCCTCTGGTGTGGTCATAAGCGTCTTAGTTGGACCGAGTATTTTGGGTAATGCATGGTGTGCGCGAGTTGTAGGGATCGTGGCCGGCAAAATCGGATCATAGGGAGTCATATGGCCGTAGTGGGTGAGTGGCCTACATGTGTAGCTAGTTTGTGTCTATTTAAGTCATGTAATTTCTTGAGCATTAACAGAGCTAGAGAATAATAGTGAAAACATAGAAAAGGTGAGAGCAGTTAGCACCACAACCTTGTACCTCAGTTCTTGTGTTCAGCCTGGTTATTAGCTCCGTCTTATCGTTCCCATCTCCGGCAAGCCATCCACCATATTTGTATGCGTCAGTCTACTGCCAAAGCATGTGTTGTAGAGAGGATGGGGGTATCAAAGCTTGTGTTCGTGTACACCTTAATCCATGTCACATCTGAGCTCACCGAGTAGCATCACCAATGACGGGGGTGTTCTGAATATTAGCGATGGTAGCGTGCCGAAGGCGTCAGCGCACGAGGGTAGCATCTCCCTCCCATATCCCATGCTCACGAGGAGCAACTACACAACTTGGGCTGTGAAGATGAAGGTGTTCATGCACACTCAGGGTGTGTGGAACACACTCATGGATGAGGAGGTGAACGAGATGGCCATGACAACAATGAAGATGACAGTAAAGAGGAGAAAGCGGGGGCAGTGGAGGCGCCTCACATCATGGTGGATGCTAATGATGAACCAGCATGACGTGAAGAGAATGCAACAAGATTAAGGGGGTGATTGTTGGGTTATTCTTGTTGCATGTATTTATTACCTGTCTGTTCTTGTAGAGTCATGGTCATAAGGCATACTCGTATAAGTACTGTAGCAGTCATACTCATAAGAGTACTATTAAGTCATGGCAATAACTCGTACTCATACTGTAGCAATTGGAGGCCTACTGAAGTGATCAGTACTCGAAAGACCTGTGTGGTCGAAGTGCTTCGGTACTCAGAAGAACTACGTGGTCGTAGTGCTACGGTACTCAGAAGACCTTGGCGGTCGAAGTGCTGCGCTCGAAGGATCCAAAGCCTCTGGTGTGGTCGTAAGTGTCTTAGTTGAACCAAGTACTTAAATTAAATAAGTATTTTTGTGCCTAAATTTTAATTTTGGATTTGCCCTGAATTTCTGTTTTTGAAAAAGTTGTATTTGAAAAGTATTTTAAGTGAAAACCTAAAAATAATTATTAAATAAAATGATATTTTGATTTTTCTATAAAAACTCTCATTCAAATTAATTATTTAGATTTATTTGGATTTTATTTGTTGTTCTGAGTTTTTCTGGAGTTTAAAAATGTATTTCTGAAATTAAAAAGTATTTTAAGTATGAAAATCAAATACTAACATTAGTTCAAAATATTTTTATTAAGTCCAAAATGTCCCCAAAAACTTCTGTGAATTTTTTTGGAATTTTTGGAGCTTATTTCACATTTTTGTGAAGCTTATTTAATTTTCTAGGCCTTTCAGAAAAGTCCAAAAATCAGAAAATAAAAACTAAAACCCAACCTCCCTCAAGCCGCCACGTGGACGGCCAGGATCAGCCCACACCGCCTGCCTGGATCCGCCTTCCCCTCCTCCCCACGCAACACGTGTGCGGCCCAGATGGCCGTACCCCGCCACCCGGCCCATCCACCTCCTTCTCCCCGGGCCACCCGATCCCCGCCCCGGCCGCGTGGCGCAATCGACACCGCCGGTTCCCCCTCTTCCGCTGACAGGCTGGGCCCGCCTGTCAGGGCCTTCTCCTACCTCCGACCGCCTCCTTCTTCTCCCCGGTCGCAACCGCCTCCGCCCTACCCGGCCGCTTCCCCCTCTTCTCCGGCCACGCCTCCACTCCCGCAAGTCACACGCACTCACCCCGCATCCACCTCCCGCCTATCCAGCGCCAAACCGCTGCCCACCTCCCTCGATTCGGCCGCAACCGCCGCGCCCACTCCCCCACAACAGCGACCAATTCCTCGCGCCCCCGCCCCCGCCCCCGTCCGCCTCTATAAAAGCCACCCCCGGCTCCGCCACAACCCGCACTACCTCCCCCTCCACTCCCCATTCCCTCCCGACCGCTCCACCGCCATCGCGCTGAAGCCCAAGCACCTCCGCCGCTCTTTGCTCGCCGCCGGCCACCTCCCGCACCCACCGAACTACACGACAAGGTGAGCCCGCCTCCCCTCGGCATCCTCTCCCCATCGCCGCCCTCGCCGCCGCCCGCCTCCCGCCGGAGCGCCGGTGAGCCCCCAAACCCGAGCGCCTCCCTCCGCCGGCCGGCCACCTCAACCCGCCGTCCCACGTGGATGCCATGTGGCGCCACCTCAGCACCAACGCGGGAGCCACATGGGCACCCGACTGCCACGCAGGCCGCACCCCGCCGCCCGTGCCACCTCAGCCGCCGCCTCCACCCGTGGACCTGGTCTATGGACCAGGCGCCCACATGTCAGCATAATTCCCCAAGGCTGATGTCATGCTGACGCCTTAAATCCCATTTTCCAGTAGAAAATTAATTCGGCCAAAAAGAAATTCCCAGGGCTGACGCAATGCTAATGTCATAAATCAATTTTCTTTAGAAACATAATTCCAAAAATCTAGATTTTTCATTTTCTCTAAATTTAAACTTCCCGGAGCTCGTTCTTCTTCATCCTAACTCCGATTGAGCCCATTCAAATTTCTAAATTCGTCAAAAATTCCCCTCTATCCATTTCTGGCCTCAATTAAAATTTTTGAAGTCAATTTAAATTTATTTTGAATTTATTTGAATTTGGTGGGTTATTTTCACGTGTGGACTTCGACAATTCGGGAAAGTTCTTCGACGAAGATTCACACCAATTTGAAGAGCAAGGCAAGTCACACTCCTTGATCATGTTGATCCCAGATTTCAAAATAAAATTATGTTGTTTTTAAATTATTCTGCATGCATATTTTTATTCAATTATTTCAATTCAGTTTTGAATTTAGCTATTACCTACTTTCTATTATCTCCATTGACCTTGAATTATCTTGATACCTTGTAACCCTAGATTAAAACTCTAGTTGATACATCAGTATCGCTAGAGACTTTATGAATAGAAAATTCTTAGGCTTGCTTAGACATAATTACGGGTTGGGATACCTTTTCACATAAAATGAAGAGCTTTTCACGTGAAATGATAAGTTTCCTAAATGTACTCTTGACTTTGGTGAGTCAAGGAGGTTTATGGATTATTTTTAAAACAAAAAATAAAACTGGTTTAGACTTAGGCAATTGGTTACATTGGTGGGTGCAGGCATGCCCTGTTGGTCAGAGCCGCAGTGGTTGACTGTCGTGCACAGGGGTATGTGGTTGGGCCTAAGTCAGATTAAGGACTGGTCTGTGAGCTACTGTTGCAAAGCCCTATCGTACTACCACATGGCTGGTATGGGACAGCCCTGGGTAAATAATTTGCGAAGTTCCAACCTGAGTCAAGTTGTAGGTTGAAAGTGAGCGTGGTTGGTGCCATGTGAAGTCTCACTTGGGCGAGCATGGTTAAGCCATGAGAAGTCTCGCCTAGGCTCAAGAGGGGGTCTTGGTCTGGTGAATTCCTTACTGGGGTGAAACCTTAGAGTTGGCTTGGCCAGGTTGAAGGCTTTGCATTGTAAAGGCCTTGTCACGACTCCTTGCCGCACACCTAAGGAAGTGTGTAACTCCCGTGGCTAAAAGGGATGATCGTGTCTTGTGGGTAAAGTTTTACAACCTCTGCAGAGTGTATAATCTATCCTAGATGGTCGTGCCCACAGTCATGGGCATGCTAAGTAAAAGTTTTTCATGGATTAGATTTTGTTTTTCAAAAATGTTTTTTGAAAACCTTATGGATGGATGGAATCCATGAGAGAAGGAAAACCTTGTGGGTGGATGGAACCCATGAGTGAGATTGGAAGCTTGTGGATGGATGGAATTCACGAGTGTTTGTAAATGTGTGGATGGATGGAATCCATACATGATCTTTTGGAAAAAAAATGGTCCGGGTGGGATGCCCGTGGATAGGTTGGTGTTTGGTCAGAGCCGGCACTAACGGTATTATTTTCTATTACAAGTAATGTTTTTACTTACTAAACTAACTTCAGCAATTTCAATCTATTTACTGTATTTCTTTAAATGTTGTTTTATGCAAACTAACCCTATAAACCTTCCATTGAAGCCTTTATCATTATGTTGCATTTCTCCATGTGATTTGCGGAGTACAAGTTTGTACTCACCTTGCAATCTCCATACAGAGGAAGATGCCATCGACTACGGTGAAGACTTGGACGAGTAGGCCGCGTCTTACTGTCGTTTGCCTGTGGGCAGACTTGCGCTTCACTTTTATCAGTTTGCTTCCGCAGTTATTTCCTTTATTTATCTTTGCCAATGGGCGTTGATGTAAGACTTGGCCATAAGGCCGTACTCTTTTATTTAATATAATTGGTCATTTGTGCTTGGTATTTATGTTTGTTGTACTGTGTGCACTAGCTGATCCTGGACTAGTGCGATTTACACAGAGGATTCAGGAGTCGTTACTCCGGGTTCCGACAAAGGTGGTATCAGAGCCATGACGACACTAAGACGTGATCGTAGGTAGAATAGAATGACCAGACCCTAAGGGCTTATTTTTAATAAACAGTATTTTCAAAAACAAATGTATGTATGTATATATATATACATATGTATGCTTATTCTTACCCCTCAATCTTTTCTTTCTCTCATCCCTCAACTCTTCCTCTTCCTTATTGACATCATTCAAAAACACGTTTCTGACTTCTCTCTCCTTTCAAACAATTGTAGATGAACACTTTCGACGTTGCACCCACTGATGGATGGAGTAGAGGCCTCCTTCGACTACTTCGTCGTTTAGGTTTCCGACGCCGAGCCTTCTACATGCATAAAGAAGAACGCCATGGAGATCGAACGATGGGACATCACCTCACCCTACTCATCACCAAGCGAACTGGATAAGGAAATCTACGTCTCCGCTTCAAGGGAAATGGATACTCGTTTGAGGGACCCAGACAAGAAGCCTCTCGTAAAGCAGTTCTTCGCCTCTGCCGCCTTTTCAGCCTCCGCATTGAGGGATCACGAGTTGTATCTCGAGAGCCGCGAAGGATGACACCAAGACGACCCTTACCCCTTTAGGATAAGTTGTTAGGCTAGAAATAAAACGATGTTATGAGCTGTCAAGCTTTCTCTTTTGTCGGCAGCCGTAACTAGTACTTATTAAAAGATTAATAAAGGTTTTATTAAATTTGAAATTTTGTTTTGGGTTGCGCAAAATATCCCCTATTCCCTCCTTTGCCTTGAGTCTCCTCTCTCCTAATTCTTAAAAGCAACCAGCAGATGGTGAACACAAGGAACAACGGCAACGGCAGCCTCAATGGAGTACAAGGAAGTCAGTCTGTTCCCATGTCTCCTCAAACAAATGAACCTGATTGGGCTCAGATGATGGCAAACCAGACTCAACTCATTCAACTTCTCACGCAGACCATCAACAAATCTGCACAACCAGCTCCACTTGTGCCAGCTCAAACTCCACAATCAAGGCTATCGGAATTTATGAGGTTGCGTCCCCCGACCTTCTCCAGCAACACTGAACCCATGGACGTAGATGATTGGCTCAGGGCCATAGGCAAGAAGCTAGACATTATCCAATGCAGTGATCGAGAAAGAGTTTTATTCACTTCGCACCAGCTGCACGGACCAGCATCAGAATGGTGGGACACCTACACTGCCGCTCATGCCAATGCTCAATCTATCACTTGGAATGAGTTCGCGCGGAACTTTCACAAAGCTCATGTTCCTACTAGCACAGTCACTCTCAAGAAAAGGGAATTTCGAGCACTGCGCCAAGGAAGCCGTTCTGTCAATGAGTACTTGCAGAAGTTCAACCAGTTGGCACGCTATGCACCGGAAGACATCGCCACCGATGAAGCCAAACAGGAAAGGTTTCTAGAAGGACTCAATGATGACATATCAGTTCAACTCCTCTCCAGTGGTTACGCTGATTTCCACGAGCTTGTCAGTAAGGCGATTCGCCAGGAGTCCAAGCATCAAGAGATTGAGAATCGTAAGAGACGGATGCATGCTCAGCATGTGAACACCGGCAGCTTCTCCAAGGTCAGAAGAGCTGCCCCTCAGGCCAGCAGATTCCAGTCGTCGTCATCAACCAGAGAGCTAGTCCCCATGGACCCTTCCCCCCAACACTGAAGACAACAAGGTCTTGAAGGACTCAAACCCTGCAGCGGGAATCACCTGCTTCAACTGCCATGAGATGGGACATTATGCTAGCAACTGCCCCAAGAAGTAGCAGATAGTGAAGAATGGTACCCCAGGAGCATCAATTGCCAACAACCTGCAGGCAGTGAATAAAGGACCGAAGAAGTTCATGAAAGGACGCCTGAACCAGATATCATCTCAAGCCATGCAGAGTAAGATCCAAACCCATTTCTTTGATAGCCAACCCGAATCTCGGGGATGAGATTCTTTTTAAGGGGGTAGATTGTAACAGCCTAGATTTTTATTAAAATAAAAATAATTAAATAATTAAAATAAAAATTTAAATTAAACAAGTATTTTTGTGCCTAAATTTTAATTTTGGCTTTGCCCGGAATTTCTGTTTTTTGAAAAAGCTGTATTTGAAAAGTATTTTAAGTGAAAACCTAAAAATAATTATTAAATAAAATGATATTCTGGTTTTTCTATAAAAACCCTAATTCAAATTAATTATTTGGATTTTATTTGGTGTTCTGAGTTTTTCTGGAGTTTACAAATGTATTTCTGAAATTAAAAAGTATTTTAAGTATAAAAATTAAATACCAACATTAGTTGGAAATATTTTTATCAAGTCCAAAATGTCCCCAAAAACTTCTGTGATTTTTTCTGGAATTTTTGGAGCATATTTCATATTTTTGTGAGGCTTATTTAATTTTCTAGGCCTTTATAAAAAGTCCACAAATCAGAAAATAAAAATTAAACCCCAACCTCCCTCCGGCCGCCACGTGGACGGCCGGGATCAGCCCACGCCACCCGCCCGGATCCTCCTTCCCCTTCTCCCCACGCAACACGTGTGCGGCCCAGATGGCCGTACCCCGCCACCCGGCCCATCCACCTCCTTCTTCTCCCCAGGCAACCCAATCCCCGGCCCGGCCGCGTGGCGCAATCGACACTGCCCATTCCCCCTCTTCCGCTGACAGGCTGGGCCCGCCTGTCAGGGCCTTCTCCTACCTCCGGCCGTTTCCTTCTTCTCCCCGGCCGCAACCGCCTCCGCCCTACCCGGCCGCTTCCCCTTCTTCTCCGGCCACGCCTCCACTCCCGCAAGTCGCGCGCACTCACCCCGCATCCACCTCCCACCTATCCCGCGCCAAACCGCTGCTCACCTCCCCCGATTCGGCCGCAACCGCCGCGCCCACTCCCCCACTCCGGCGACCAATTCCTCGCGCCCCCGCCCCTATCCTCCCCTATAAAAGCTACCCCTGGCTCCGCCACAACCTGCACTACCTCCCCCTCCGCTCCCCATCCCTTCCCAGCCGCTCCACCGCCGTCGCGTCGAAGCCTGAGCGCCTCCGCCGCTCTTTGCTCGCTGTCGGCCACCTCCCGCGCCCGCCGAACTCCGCGACAAGGTGAGCCCGCATCTCCTCGGCCTCCTCTCCCCTTCGCCGCCCTCGCCGCCAGCCGGAGCGCCGGCGAGCCCCCAAACTCGAGCGCCTCCCTCCGCCGGCCGGCCACCTCAACCCGCGCGTCCCACGTGGATGCCGTGTAGTGCCACCTCAGCACCAACACGGGCGCCACATGGGCACCCGGCTACCACGCAGGCCGCAAGCCGCACCCCGCCGCCTGTGCCACCTCAGCCGCCGCCTCCACCCGTGGACCTGGTCTATGGACCAGGGGCCCACATGTCAGCATGATTCCCCAGGGTTGATGTCATGCTGACACCTTAAATCCCATTTTCCAGTAGAAAATTAATTCGGCCAAAACAATTCCTAGGGCTGACGCAATGCTGATGTCATAAATCAATTTTCTTTAGAAAAATAATTCCAAAAATCCAGATTTTTTATTTTCTCTTAATTTAAACTTCTCGGAGCCCGTTCTTCTTCATCCTAACTCCGATTGAGCCTATTCAAATTTCTAAATTCATCAAATTTTTGAAGTCAATTTAAATTTATTTTGAATTTATTTGAATTTGGTGGGTTATTTTCACGTGTAGACTTCGACAATTCGGGAAAGTTCTTCGACGAAGATTCACACCAATTTGAAGAGCAAGGCAAGTCACACTCCTTGATCATATTGATCCCAGATTTCAAAATAAAATTATGTTGTTTTTAAATTATTCTGCATGCATATTTTTATTCAATTATTTCAATTCAGTAAAGATGTACAACCTCTGCGGAGTGTATAATCTATCCTGGATAGCCGTACCCACGGTCATGGGCATGCTGAGTAAAAGTTTTTCATGGATTAGATTTTGTTTTTCAAAAATGTTTTTTGAAAACCTTATGGATGGATGGAATCCATGAGAGAAGGAAAACCTTGTGGGTGGATGGAACCCATGAGTGAGATTGGAAGCTTGTGGATGGATGGAATCCACGAGTGTTTGTAAACGTGTGGATGGATGGAATCCATACGTGATCTTTTGGGGGAAAAATGGTCCGGGTGGGATGCCCATGGATAGGTTGGTGTTTGGTCGAAGCCGGCACTAACGGTATTATTTTCTATTACAAGTAATGTTTTTACTTACTAAACTAACTTCAGCAATTTCAATCTATTTACTGTATTTCTTTAAATGTTGTTTTATGCAAACTAACCCTATAAGCCTTCCATTTAAGCCTTTATCATTATGTTGCATTTCTCCGTGTGATTTGCGGAGTACAAGTTTGTACTCACCTTGCAATCTCCATACAGAGGAAGATGCCGTCGACTACGGTGAAGACTTGGATGAGTAGGCCGTGTCTTACTGTCGTTTGTCTGTGGGTAGACTTGAGCTTCGCTTTTATCTGTTTGCTTCCGCAGTTATTTCATTTATTTATCTTTGCCAATAGGCGTTGATATAAGACTTGGCCATAAGGCCGTACTCTTTTATTTAATATAATTGGTCATTTGTGCTTGGTGTTTATCTTTGTTGTACTGTGTGCACTAGCTGATCCTGGACTAGTGCGATTTACACAGAGAATCCAGGAGTCATTACTCCGGGTTCCGACATGTGCCCACACCCACCGTGGTCAAACTGCTCTGTGCCATGCTCGGTGAGCCTCCTCTTCTCTACTGTTTCCAATATTGCTTGATGCTTCTGAGCTGGTACGTAGCAACTATGCAAAAAGACATTGCAAATTTGGTGGAATTCGCCAAGGCAATGATCGTTTATCACCAAGATTTTGTTGTGCTAATCTGTATGATGGAAAATTTTGGGCACCCGCGGAGGTCGACTTGCGCGTTGCCCTAGCGAACGGGGATTCTTGTTGACACTGTTACATAAGTTTCGATAAGGCATGATTTTAGCATTTGATAGGATTCTCGCCTGGATTATTTTTCTCCATTCTTGGTGCTAAAGCCTACTTTTTCTTCCTATGATTTTTTTTGTGCTTCTCGACATTCTTTGCGTCAGAACAAACCTAGAACAACATCCTTATATGGGGGAGGTTGTTCGTCTTATTGAGCGAGAAAATGGACATATCAGGGAATTGTCTCGACAATCCATCCCACATTTCATAAAGTGAAGCAGTAGCTAGTGGGAAATCTTGTGTTTTGAGTTCACTACTATCGCATCCTCTCCATTCTCTTCAATTCAATGCTCATTTCATTGTATGTCGCTCTTTAACTTTTCATGTTGTGTTGGCTATGTTATATGCAATCTATTGTCAGCATATTGGCACCTACATTGTACATCTTCTTTGCATCTACACTTCTTATTATCGCCTTTGGGGAGCAATTGAGTAAAGATACTGTTGGAATAATCCCACATTGGTTGTGGAAGGGCAAGAGACCTAACTTAAAAGTGGGGGAATCCCTCATCTCATTGGCTAGCTATTGGGGTGAGAAGGCCCTTACGATCTAACAAGTGGTATCAAAGCCATGCTGGCTCTTTGTTTGATCTTAATTGATTTTGGGCATGGCAACTAGTAGGGAACCTTGTGAGCTTTTCTTTGCATCTTGTCGGGGTGTTTTTGCCAATGATGTCCTTTGTGACAAGAGGCCTGAAAGCAACTAGAAAGTGATTTTATTTGCAAGAAACCATAAGTATGAGCTTTGTGGTACATTTTTTATGTTTGATTGTTCAAGTGCCAGGAAAAGAAGCTTTTGGAGTCCACGGATGATGATAATATTGACAAGAAAGATGAATTTCGATTCATCATGAGCAAGGTAAAGCCTCAATGTGATCTTGGCTTTATCCAAGATGAATATACTTGCTCTTAGAGATAATATGAGATGCCTAGATAATAAGAATTCTAGATTGCTTGATGATGATTTTACTAGGTTGGAATCTCATTTATCATGTGTAGGTTGTGAGTTTTACATGTGAATACTGAAAATTTGAATACTTATCTTGCATGCTTAAAATCTGAAAATGAGAAATTAAAATTGACTCACCGTACATGTGTAGAGGAGCTTGAATTTGTTAGGGCTAGGATTAGTGAGCCAAGTGTTTCTATTCATGATTCTTGTGTAGGCTCAAGTGATTCTCTTGTTGATAGCATAGCTTCTTTTGTTTTGTGGTTATACTAGTTGTTCCTCATGTTGATCCAATTCATTGTTTGCTTGCATTTTTCATCTCTTGCATATATTGTCATTCTTTGAGAGATAATGTAAATGCTTTAAGGAGAGAACGCGATGATATGAGCACTGAATCTTACAACTTAGTCTCCTCTGTTTATTTGGATTTGAATCTTTCTTGTGGTGAGCATAGTTCTCTTGTTGTTGGTATTTGTGCCATATCTTTAGATGCTCCTATTTTGGCTAGTGCAATTCTTGTTGGCTCTTCTAGTATTGTCCAAGGGACTTCTCTTTTTGAGCAAGGATGGTGCTTTGTCCTCCTAGACCATGTCTCTTAGTA
Source organism: Dendrocalamus sinicus (assembly GCA_036346575.1). Classification (NCBI taxonomy): domain Eukaryota; kingdom Viridiplantae; phylum Streptophyta; class Magnoliopsida; order Poales; family Poaceae; genus Dendrocalamus; species Dendrocalamus sinicus. The sequence continues at coordinate 25,228,033 of CM070650.1, forward strand.
GACATTTGCACCATTGCTCATTCTGTGAGAAGGATGGACATCATCGATGTCATGGATTGGATTCATATGATTTTGGTTTTTGTCCACATGTGTCCCCAAGAAGGATTTTTGCCGTTTCTCAAGTGGTGGACCTCATTCTCCTCATCGAAGTGCGCACCTACGACGAGAAGAAGTTGTGAGTTCTTCTGGTGCTTCTGTTGGTTCTCATCTTGGTGTTTTCAAGTAAGGTATTTGCCACAGTTTCAGAAATGGCACTCATTTTAATTGTCGAGTTGTCCACTTGCGGCATGCCTCCAGGATTGGATTCTCTTGCATGAACCATCCGTTGCATCATGCTAACTCGCATACTTCTATTATGAGTGTGTTAAAGTTTTGGGTTCCCAAATACTTATTTACTAACCTTTTGGGATCCAAGACTCGAGCACTTTGTTCTTCTCATAGGTGCTGGGACGCAGGATGGAGAGTATGTACTTGATTGGGTTTTAGCCTTTTGCTTCATCACGTGATTATAACACTTGTTGGTTCTCCACTCCTTTTAATGGCCTCCAAGAGGCATATGCTTTCACATTTGGCTTGTCCACCTACTTTGTGAGCTATTCTATATCCTCATGCTCTTATATTCATGTGTTAAGTATAATTGGCATGTTGTGCTTGTCCATGTTCTCACTTGTACCATATTTGCATGTTTTACTCTTGTTACCTTCTTGTCATGCCTTTATATGTATTTTGTTTAGGTATCCATGTGTCATGTTATATACTTTAGTTTATTGCATGCTTAAGCTTTGACTTTACTTCATGAGCATAAGTGACTTATAGAATGTGTTTATTAAAAGTTAAGTATCATCATGACTTTGTGCCTTGTTGTATCTATCATGGTTTATTGCTTACATCTTGCTCCTTATGCCCATTCATCATTATTTATACATGTTAGCATACTTTTCCATGATTTTAGTTTATCATGATGTATGTTTGTTTATGGATATTTTGAGCTTGATTATATCTTGGATAGTTTTATATGTTATAATGCTATGTTTATTCATGCCTTCTTATCCTTTTTGGTTCATGTGTACATGCTTATACTTGTATCCATGCTAGCATATACTTCTGTGACTTTTCCTTGTCACCTGCTATGTATGTATGGTTGTGATTCATTGAGATGCATGTATATATTGATCTTATTCATTTCTGTTCTGGCATGAAATAGTCTGTATGACATCTTGATAGTTTTATATTGTACTTATGCTTAGATATCATGAGAACTTTGGTTAGTTCACAAGCTTCTTCTAGAATTGGTTTGCACTAGGCTTGTTGTTCTAGATGCTTTAATGAGGGCTAGATCGAGTTTGTGTGGGGGTGTATTCTCATGTATTCTTTGTCATTAGTACTTGTGATGCTACTTTTGTTGTCATATGTCTCAGTACTGGATCCATGCTTGTATATCATTACCCCTGTACTAGGACACCAGTTGTCCCTGTGTGTAAGTTACAAGTTGTGGATATGAGGGGGAGACCATGTGGGTTATGTTGGTGCTATGGGTCTCTCACCTCCCTTGAGCTTTTTAATTTCACAATGCAACTTTAGTCAGCCTTCATCACATCAACTACACCACACCACTGAGCGATGTGACAGAGGTTTGCTCCCTTGTGATCTTCAGTTTCTTGCTTTCCACCCAGTGGCGGACCCAAGATTTTACTAAAGGGTATGCCGCACCAAAATTTTCATATGCAATTCGGTAAAACTATTTGCCAATTCGGTAAATAATTATCAATTTTGCACCGTAATTCGATATACATGCACTAAATAATATGATAACTCTTAAATTCAAGGATTAAGTTGAAAACTTGCACAAATAACAATATCAAGTAACAATCTTCTCTCCTTTCATTACAAGGCACCACGGCTAACTTGTCTCAGGGTATCAAGTAACAACAGATTGCCAGATTGTCAACAGATTGTAAGATGTAGCAGGAGGGCAGTCCAAGTTACCTGTTTTCGGTTCAACATGCTTTTTCAGTAGTTGCGGCTGGAGTTGTTGCGGTCGATAGGATTTTCCAGTAGTCTTTCGTATTTACCTTCTGGCTTTGGAGGATTAGTTTACGTGCTAGAAATTGGAAAATCAAGTCATCACAAAATTTAACTGTAGCTTCAGTTGTCCGGCAGCATTATATCTGCAAACAGGACATATCATACATGATGAATTGGTCTTAAATTGCAATTGTTACTACAGGTGAGGCCTCATCCAGCCAAAAAAAAAGGTGAGGCCTCAGATAGAAACATTATACTGGCTAGGAAATTACCAATGTGAGTAACAAAGGGGGAAAAAGGACGGCAACAGCCTTCTCTCTCTAGAGCTCTCCGCCCAAGCTTTTCGTTTTTGTACGGCTGGGGTCTTCTTTGCCATGTCGCCGTCCACCGCCGTTCAGCGGTTCAGTGCCTGGTGGTGGCCATGCTTCTTGCCGGCGTCGGCTCTCAAGTCTCAAGAAAGATCTCCTCCCCCTAAATAACTGGATTACTCGTAGTGGTACTGCCCATGTGGTGATTGGCGGAAATCTCCTAGAGGAGCTCGGGAGTGTTCATCTCCTCGAGTTTCCTCTCCCCCTTCCCTCTCTGGATCCGGTCTCTCCAGATCCAGCTATTCCTCTTCCCCCACCCTCAAGAAAAAGTTGTGGTTGAGGGCATCTAGATCTACGGTCCACGCAACTTGGAGCTCCACAAGGCTGGTTACCGGTGACCTTTGCCGTTGCCGTCGCAGACCCCTACACTGGAAAGCTCCACCTTCCAATCTCCAAGAGCCACTCAAGCTCGAGCTACGGAGACCCCTCTGCTCCTTGCTACCGGTGACATCCTGCAGAAAGTCTGCTCCTTGGCCTTTTCCCTCCGACTTTCCTTCAGCTGGACGCCTGGACTCGTCGCTCGCCCACGGCCCACCGTGTCGCAGAAGTGAGGCAGAGAGCCGGCACGCAGGCAGCCGGCCTCGCTTGCGGTTGCGGGTGACACGCGAACGGCGAACGACTGGAAGTGGAAGGCAAAGTACGCTGAGGATCGAGCGGCGCGTGCGGCAGGCGAAGGCGAACCGTCTCTGGATTGACTGGCGCCGGTACTTCGGCTGAGCCCCACCGCCACAGGGTATTCCACCACTTGGTTTCACATAATATTCTTGTTCTAGTGGTAGGAAGGGTTTGATTGGATAGACAGGAACCAACTCTAGGTGATTTTATCTCAGTCACTCTCCTCATCCAAATGGTTCTTTAGAATTATTTACTACCTTGTTTGAGCTTTCATCTTGGCCACTAGTGTCTTGTGCTTTGATAGTTAGTGTTGCTTTTTGGCTCCATGGTATGAGGTTATAGGCTAGAGACCATGAGGAACGGGTGTGTTTGGGAGTCATCTCATTGAGTTTGAACCCTCATTTTTCTGGATTTTACACCTATTTCTTGGTTCTTCTCAATTTGCCTTCTTTAGGGGAGTTGGAGTCTCTTTCTTCTCGGGCTACTTTTTAGGGGGAGGTTACTTCTTGTGCATTCATTTGTGTCATATTGCATTGTATATATATGAATGCTCGTACAAATCATAGAGCCTTGACTATTATCCTTATGTGATATGATATCATACTTTACATCTTGCCATGTCTTGTGATAGCTTGCTAGATTTATTATGTCCTTCTACGTGTAGTTTAGCTTTTGCTATGCAAGCTTTATTAAATGTGAACAACTTGAATTAAATTGAGAGACCATGTGGTCGTGACTCCATGTGAGTGATGAGCAAATGACAAAGGTTTAGGATAGTCGAGTTTGGATTGTGTGGTCGGACCATGTCGTTGCGTGGTGCAATCGGACTCGGTCGGATTTGGTCAAACTTGGTCGTATGGGATTAGGTTGTATATTCCAATATTTCGACAGGTTTGGACTTCGTCATGAGTAAGTATGATGTGCTTATGCTATTTACGCTTTCATGTATCGAGCGGTGCTATGTGACGTGTTTCTTGTCTGTGTTGGCTGCAGGACGTCGAGGTGGAACCGTGGTGAGACACGAGGTGACCGGACTAGACACAGGCGGTGTCGAGGTCAGAACGGTCGAGATGTGTCGAAGACGGTGGAGACTCGAGGTGGTTGCGAGGCTTGGATGACAAGGAGCGCGGAAGTTTCCCGGAAGGTGCAGGAGGGGCGAATCGGGAATTTCGCAAGGCTGCACGAGCGGGAGCGGGCTTCGTTGGACTTAGCGGGCGTAACGGGGTGAAGACCCGTTAGCCATGGGCTATAAATAGGTTGGAGGGGCTGCATGCCTCCTCATGGATTGTGGAGTGAGCTAGGGTTTTAGAGAGTCAAAAGAGGCTTTGGAGGTGGTTTTTGCCTTTGCTCTTTAGTGGGTGAGAGTGGTTGAGAAGGGCAGAAGCTTGTCTCCTGGCTGGTCTCCCGTAGCTCTGTGTTCATCACCTCTCCAGGAAAGCATGTAGGGTGTATTCTTGTGTGGGAGAGGGAGAGATTGGAGTGATCCACCATGTATTCAATCTTTGTTCTAATGTCCAGTGGTATCGGGACTCCTTGTAATCTTTTTGCTTCAGTGAATGGAAATCTGAAGTTTATTTCCCTCAGTTCGTGCTCCCTGTTCTTCGTTTCCCCTCTTTGATGATTTCTTGATTTTCGTTGCTTTTGAGTTCTTGCTTGCTGGAGAGTGCCAAAATGGGTTGCTATGACATAGGTGATGCTCAAAAGCCATTTGGCTAGTTAATCCTAAGAGCAAACAGAGTTTGATTTCAGTTTTTAGTTTTTAGCGCTCTCTGTTCTTCATTCTGCATTCTAGGGTTTTGGGGATATTCATGATTCCCTTCATGAGAGAAGATGAAACTTGGCATACAGAGTCTTATGACTATTAAGTTGCTATCTGCAAAGTTTCATGCTCAGAGGTTTTGAGTTTAATTGGGAATTTGGATTTCTGGTCTACTCCCTGTATGTTTTCCTCTCTGTTCATGTGTCTAGGGTTTTGATGGAGTTTCTCTTTTGCTCCAATAGGTTGTGACTTATTTTGAGTTTTCAAGTTCTTAGGTTATTGCTTAGTCTCTGCAAAGATTCATAAGCAGTAAATCAAGAATTTGTGAGAAATCTGAACTTTGTCTCTTCCCATGATCATTTTCAGATTTCTTGCTAAAATCTGTAATTCCTGATGTTCTAGTGGTTTCTCTTAAGATTTGGTGTTCCCATGCTATTTTGTTTCTGGTCTTGCCCCTTAGACCTGAAAAAGTCTATAGCTTATCACCAAAATTGAAATGTTATCAAGATTCAAGTTTCTCAAGTTGACAGATTTTGCTGCGGGTTTCAAACTCCAGGGAACCGGTCTGACCGGCTGTGATTTGGCGGTCTGACCGGCCGGCCGAAAGCGGTCAGACCGGCGTTCCCAGACCAGTCAGACCGGCGGCACTCCTGCGATCTGACCGCCCAAGGCACTGCGGTCAGACCGCCCCTCCAGTTTTTGCAGCTCTGTTGATTTTAGGGCGTTAGGGTTTGTCTTCCCGGCCTTCCTCTTGATCACTTGTTTGCCTTCTTCTCTGATCTTCATGCTTTTCCTGTGAGTTCATATCTTTGCACATGATTTTCTTTTCATAGCACCTAATTGCTATTGAAGAGAATGCGGTTGTGAGAACTCTACTTTGCATGGTTGAGATTATCTCGAGTCCTTGATGCTCTTTGCATAGCTTTGTAGCTACTAGAGAGAAAGCTCATTTGTGGATATTTTTTGGGGGACAAGTTTTTAAATAGTCGACATTCACCCCCCCCCCTCTGTCGCCATTTCGGTCCAACATAAATCATGTCTTGATGGATCTTGTGACTAGTCTGGCTCTAGTGATCCTCTTATTATTCATGCCATGTCAAATAAGCTAAGTTGAGTTTTGAATTTGCATTGAGTTTTAGATTGAGCTATGCTGGTTCTTTAGTGAAGCATGAGTTAGTATTAACTCTTTATTCTTGAACTAAGTCAAGAAAATGTAAAAAGATCTCTTTTGTGCAAAAGAACTGATCTCACCAATATTTTCTCATGAGATGGCTTGCCATTGCACTAAGCATGAACTCAGGGGGAGTTTTGGATAACCAAGATCACTTCCTTAAGCTTCTTGCTTGGAGTGGTTGCATAAGGCTTGAGATCTAGCACATGGCTAAGAAAAAAAGCCTTAAAATTATGGTTAAAGGCAACCATGAATTTCTAAAAATGCCAAATGACCTAAATTTGCTCAATTATAAGTGATATCAAGAATTTGAACAAATGTCTCAATTTTCAACTTGTAGCACTCTAAATTAACTCAATTATAACTTCTTGGTTCCACTTAGAATATTGACATGGCTTGACTCATTTTTGGATACCTTTAGCTAGACTATGATCTTGAGTGACTTGATATGTTAAACAATCCATCTAATTTCAGATTATGGCTTATTTGGCTTTAGCTTAGTAATACATGGATTGTCGTGATCTACATAGCACTTTCATCTTTTATGGCTTGGTGTAATACCTGAAAAGTTACTTTGGATAATCTTCATGGCTCCTAATGTTTAAAATGAATTAAATTGCAGTCACTTCATTTCATTCATGCTCTTTTTTCTTCCATGCATCTTGATGACTCTATTGCCAAAAGGGAGAGAATGATAGAGAAAAAGGCATTAAGGGGTGCAAAAGGCATTAAAGGGGGAGATGCTTAGTCATCTTGCTATGAAAATGGTCATGGTGAGCAATTGCTCTTTTCTTTAGACCATGAGTAAGATTGGGCTTTTGTGAGGTTTTAGGTGTGATTTGGAGTTTTTGTAGAAAACTTTATCTTCCTTGTTGTTTGCTCCATTTCACACTTTATCAACATGGTCATGAGTTCCTTCTTCACTTCTACTAGACCATGTGTGGCTTTTGCAATTTCTTGCTTTTCTTTTCGAAAACAAACTCATCTTCATGCCTTTTCTGTGTTTGTCAATACACTCATCAAGGGAGAGATTGTGAGACTATGTGAAGGTCACCCCATGGTTGCGATGAGTAATTGACCTTTGCATTAGAGTTTGTGTAGAGGTTCAGTTTGGTTTTTGAGCTTTATGCAGAAGATTGGCTCTCTGTCTGTGAGTACTAGAGCTCTTGCTTCTTACAACTTGGTGGTCACAGTGCTTTTACGACTATATGGTCTACGACTTTTGTTACAACTAGGTGGTTGGCGTTGACTTTTACGACTTTGTGGTCGACAATGGCTTTTATGACTTGGTAGTCGGTAGAGGCTTTTACGACTTGGTGGTTGGCAGAGGCTTTTACGACTTGATGGTCATAGCTTCTACTAGTCGTGATCGATAGTCGTAGCTTCTGCTGGTCGTGATCGTTAGTCATAGCTCTGTCTAGTTATGATCGATAGTCGTAGCTCTGCCTGGTCATGACGTTGTAGCTCTACATGGTTGTGATTGATAGTCGTAGCTCTGCCTGGTCATGATCGATAGTCGTAAGTCGTAGCCACTATGAGTGATTGTTGTAGCATCTATTTCATGGTTGTAGCGACCTATGTGATGGTCATGGCAGTCTACTGAGTGGTCGTAGACTACTGGTAGAACTTCATGGGCTACAAGTACATCTATCTTGTGCTTCAGAGTGTCCTAAATTGCCTTAGACCAGTTGGTTTGCTGAGATTGTTCTCTGGAATTCATTCTGATTATGCAAATTGATTATCCTTGTTTATAGTGCGATGCTATGTGATGGTTTACTTGTTGGTGTTGATTGCAAGACTTCGGAGCTAGGTAATGGTGCAGTGTAGGAGAACTGGGACTAAGCACAAGGAGGTGTTGAGGTCCAGAACGGTCAGGGAGACACCAAAGATGATCAAGGCTGGTGAGGTGGTTGCAAGCTAGGACGACGAGGAACCGGAGTGGGAGCTACCGGAGGTGGACATAACGGGCAACGGCGATGTGGACTAGGACTAGGCTCAGGGAGGAGTTGAGGTCCAGACGGTCAAGGATGTCAGATGCTGTCATGCGTGAGGAAAAGCACGTGGTACGCCAGGTGACATGGGTCGTTTGCAAGCGAGGATGGTTCAGTGGAATCCGGACATGTGAGAGGCTTGACGACAAGTCATTGGGGCCACATGTAAACTGCTTTGAGAAGCGTGCATGAGTAAAACCCGGTGTTGGGTGGGGTTAACAGGTTATCCCCGAATTAGACTAATGGTTGGATCCATTAAGTCTAGGGTTCATTTGTGAGCCTATAAAAAGGGGAGAGGAGGCAAGAGTTAGTTGAGACTGAGGCAGACTGTGAGGAGGTCTGATGGTGGCTAGCTCTTCCTCCCTCCATGTGTGCTAGGTTAGAGGTGGGTGTTGGCTCTAGGGTTAGAGCTTTGTCCTCTCAAGGGGAGTGTGTCACATCCCAAAATTTGTTTTTTGGAAAAAAATTTAAATTCAAATAAAGTATTTTAAAGTAATTGGATTTTATTTGGTTTTCCTGAATTTTCTGGAATTTAAAACCTATTTTTAAAAAATTAAAAAGGTAATTCAAACTATGAAAATAATTTACCAACAGTAGTTGGAAATAATTTTGCTTAGTCTAAAATATGTCCAGAAGCTTCTGTGAATTTTTCTAGAATTTTTGGAGGTATTTTCATATTTTTCTGAGGCCTAAATAATTTCCTAGCCTTTTCTGAAATTGTAAAATCAAAATAAAAATCCAACCCTCCCTTGGTGACACTTGGGCGGACGGATGTCGTCCACGTCGCCGCTGGTCCATCCCGGCCTTCTCTCTCTCCTTTCTCTTCTTTCCGAGAACCCGACAATCGACTCCTACCGAATTCTATCTCTTCATTCGATTCGTTCGGAATTTGAATTCCGAAGAGATGAGCTCCTTATCTCTTTGATTTTCAAACTCTGCGCCGCTTCGTTGCCTTATTTCCGTGTTAATAGGATCTCAAGCCGTGGTCTTCGGTGAGGAATCCCGCCGCCTCACCCCTTTCCCGAGTCCTATAAATATACCCCCTCAGCCTCCTCGTCCTCCCGCTCCATCTCCACGGTTGTCGTGCGTGCCTCGACCACCTTTTGACCGGTTGCGCCTCCGCCCTCGCCATGGTCGTGTGCCCTGGAGCCCCGTCACCGCTTGGACTTGAGTCGCGCCACCTCTTCTTCTCATCGCCGACCGTCTCCACTCGTCGCCGAACCCCTCCGACCCGTCTTCGACTTTGACTCTGCATCGGGATCGCGTCTTCGACCATCTCCATTCCCCTCCGACCACCCCGCTGCCGACCAATTTCCGAAGGTAAACCTTCCGTGTGGTCGTAGATCCGTATGGTCGTAGATCTGTGTAGTCGTAGAGTCTTACGACCGCCCTAGATTGTTTACGATCAAATCCAAACCCTTAGAATCCTGTACGACCATGTTAGAGTCCTTTTCGACCGTCTGCAATACCATACGACCGCTTAAACTCGTTGTCGATCACTTTGAGTCATGGTCGTAAGACCAGTAGCGACTCTCGGCCGACCACTCAATTCACCGTGGTGAAACCCCTATCGATCATGTCCACTTCTTTCACCACGGTCGTGATCGTTTATGATTACGTCTTCGCCTTTTCAGCGTGGTCGCATCTCGTTACAACCATCGCCGCGAAGTCGTGGCCTTCCACGTGATCGAGCATCTCTACGACCGCGTTACGTTAGCGTTTGCCGTGGTCGTGCGGCAACGTGGTCGTTAACCTGCGTGGTCGTAAGTCGTTGTGTGGTCGTAGCGACTTCATGGTCGTAATTTCGACTACGTGTTCGTAACTCATTCTCCGTGGTCGTAAACGACTTTGCGGCCGTAATCTCGACTGTTTGGTCGTGAACGACTACGTGGTCGTAAACATCGTAAGTCTTCAGAGTAGTCGTAAGTCTTCTTCGTAGTCTTAAGTCTCCTTTGTAGTCGTAAGTCTTCTTCGTAGTCTTAAGTCTCCTTTGTAGTCGTAAGTCTTCTCCGTGGTAGTAAGATCCCTTCGAGTAATCGTAAGCTCCATCCGAGTAGTCGTAATCTCTTCCAACTGCATTGTAGTAGTCGTATCTCCCTCTCCGACCATGTTGATTCCCGAAGACAATTTTTTTTTCCGATTTAAAACTTCCAAAGGTCATAACTTTCTCATTTTAACTCCGATTTCAGCCATTCAAATTTCTAAATTCATCTAAAATCATGATCTATCCAACCATGGCCTCCATTTGAATTTTTGAGTTTATTTGATTTTTATTTATTTATTTGAATTTATTTGTTTTGTTGCTTTTCTCTCGTGCGTAGAATCCAACGTTGAAGAAGACCTCTCCACTCCTCGACAGGAAGACCCAGAGCCCTTGCAAGAAGGCAAGCCTCCTTTGATCATTTTGAATCTATGATTTTGAAATGTTTTAATTATTTTAAATTATGTGCATGCTATTTACATAAAATGATAGTTCAAAACTTAGGATATAGTTAATCCCATATTGTTATGCCCTCACTTGAAATTGATTGCCATGTATCCTTGCAACCCTAGAAATTCCTTTGACTCATTAATGAGAGTAAATTATGTTTAATTGTTGATATTAGAATGGTAGTACGATGCTTAGCCATGCTATTGAATATTTCAAAAATCTTGAAAATGGGAAATTAAGATTTATTATTGAATCCTTGTGTTTGTAAATGAAGTGGCAATTGGAGTTGTCACTAAGATTTTGAAATAAACTAAAATGTGATTTTGAAATAAACTAAAATGTGAAGGTTGATTTAGATTAGGGTGGATGGTTGGTTTGGGTTGGTGCAGCTCGCACGAGAACTTGTTAAGTGTATGTTCCACCCCAGTAAATTAAGGACCGACGTTTGTGTTTGTCCAAACTGAGCATTCACCGTACAACCACAAGTCTATATGGGTATGACCTAGCTGATTAACTCATGATAGTCTAGTTTAGGTGCCACTAGTGGAAAGTGGGTGCCAGGGATGGACTGGTTATCCACAGTGAGGGACGAGGATTTCTTTGTACTCATATGGCGCAAGAGGGGCTTCGGTTGGGCGGTTAGCCTACTGCGGTGAAACCTCGTGGTGGTATCTAGCTAGATTAGAGTAAGGTAAAAGCTTTGTGATATTTTATCGGGTCTCATGCCAAAGGAAGCGTGTTGACTTTTAGGATAATTTATCTCTTGTGGGTAAAGTTGTACAACCTCTGCAGTGTAAAACTATTCGAATAGCCGTGCCCACGGTCAAGGGCGGCAAGGAATGCATTCACATGGTAGATTTCTGGTTTTGGTTTTAAAATCAAAAATTTGTACACCGAGAGTGGAGGAACTCTCGGAAGGGAATCTGGCGGTTGGAGCAGAGAGGGTGGATGTAACCCGCAATATTAAGCGGTTCGATTGGAAATGATTAAGCTAGTGTTGGTGGATGGAACCTTCACTAGAGTATAATTGTTAGTTCTGTTAAAATCATTTACCTTAGTAAATTGATGCCTTCGAAAATAATTAGTAGCAATTGAAATTAAAATATTGCTTTGTGCAAAAGAGCCATATAGCCTTCCTTTGTCAAGCCTTGCATCTATGCATTTTTCCCAAGACTTGCGGAGTACTTTATGTACTCACATGCTACACTCAAAAATAAATCTCAGAGGAAGTTGAAGCTCAAGAAGGTGACTACGACTACTGCTTCACTTGTGGATGTGATGGATTCTTCCCGGAGAACTAGGTCGCGCTTCCCCAGTCAATTGCCTGTGGCATATTGATGGGTCGTCATCGAGTTATCTTTTGCTTCCGCTGTGTTTTATGTGTGCGAGGTCTTAAACCTCTATTGTAATAATGAGACCTTTCGGTCGGTACTCTCAACTATTGTAATAAATCGCTGTTGGTGATGTTTATCCATTCTGTTTAACTGTGTGCACTAGCTTTGATCTGGGACTAGTGCGGTAATACACAGAGGGTCCGGGTTCGGAAATCCGGGGTCCCGACAGAGTGGTTGTGAAACCAATCATCAGAGCAATACATCAAGTTTTCATCTACTGCTTGTGTAGTCTTTATCTGATTGAGTTGGCTTCGATTTGGTTCTTCCTTTGTTCTTCTGTTATTTGGTTGCTTCTTTCCCATTTTGATCTGAGAGGAAGTTCTTGCTTGCTTTGTTGATGATCTGACTTACCTGGTGTTGGGAAATCATACTCGAAGCTATCTTGGCTAGTCTATTCCTACGAGCATGGTTTGATTGCCTTTTCACCCTCTCGGCTATGATTTTGTGCGCTCTTGGAGAAATCTTGTAAAGCTCTCAATCTGCTTGCTAAGTTTTCAATTAAATATTAGAGCAACTGCTTGAGATCTTAGTCATGTTGTATACAAAGTTTCGTGGCCAGTTGATCTCTTAGTCAAAAGTTTTGTGGAGTTTGGATTTGGCGATCGTGCGCTCTCTGCTTTCCTCTGTTCTTCCATTGGTGTTAAGACCACCTCCAGATTCGACCATGGTCAAGTCTCTGACCGTATCGCTTTTCATTTCAACCACGTTCAGACCATTCGGCCTCTTCTCGTTATTCTGTTGAGCATGAATTAAAGAAGTCATAAGTAAGTGAAATCTTGGTCTGGAACATCGATCGATTTTACGATCACGTTGGCTTCGACCACGATCGAGTTCCAGGCTAAAGCGTGTTGTTTACGACCATGTAGTAACTTCCGAGTGCTGCTAGTTCTTCTATTTTCGGTTTGTATCTGAACTAAGACAATCGCGCTGTTCACTGTCTGAAATCTCGATCGCCTTTACGACCACATTGGTTTCGACCACGATCGAGTTTCAGATCACTTCGCACTGTCTTTGACCACGTTCAGATCTTTTGATTACTTCGTGTTCTTCTGTTGAATCTGAACTGAAGCAGTCGGTAGTTGGTGTACTCTCTGGAACATCAATCAATTTTACGACTACATTGGTTTCAACCACGGTCAAGTTCCAGACGGCATTGCACCGATATCGAGCACATTCATTCTTCCAACCGCTTTGCTTTTTCCTAGCACATGGAGTTTCCGACCACTCAGATCCTTACTTTCTTTGGTTGGTTTTCGAGCTGAATCGATCACGCTGGTTGTAGATCATTCATTGGCCTTTGACCTCATTGATTGTTCGACCACATGTTGGTTTATGACCACGTTGGTTATGACTACGTTGATCTTTTGGTTGCAGACTAGTTCTGACCACGTCGGTTGTTCAACCACCTGTTGGTTTATGACCATGTAGGTTACGACTACGTTGATCTTTTAAGTTGCAGTCTAGTTTCGATCACGTTGGTTGTTCGACCATCCCATTGGCTTACGACCACGTTGCCGACTGGTTTCGACCACATTGGTTGTTTGACCACTCGTTGGCTTACGACCATGTTGGTTACGACCACGGTGCCGACTGGTTACGACAACGTTGATTGCTCAACCAATTGTTGGTATTCGATCACATTGTCCATGACTACGTCAGGATCAACTACAGTGACTTCTATTCGGTAGTCGATTTCCAACCACGTTGTAATTATGTCTAGTAGTCAGACTTATGACCACTCTGTCAGCTCATGACTACATTGTTGAAACTTACGACCACGTTGTAAGTTTTCGACCACGTTGCCAGTCTCCTACCACAATCAGTTTTCTGTTATGCTTTCTCTGTTGCTCTAGTTTTTCAAGTGTATTTTCAACCCTAGTCTTCATAGCTCAGTAGCTATAGGAGAAAAGGGTTAAGTGAATGCTTGAGGAGAATTTGAAGGCACCATTCATCCCCCCCCTCCCTCAGTTGCTTGTCCGGTCCTACACTACCATTTTACACATTTGTAGTTACTACCATGCGGTCCTACATCCTTTCCTTTTATTTGTCCATGCTACTACATTAGAAAACGAAAGGAAACATATAACCGTTTAGCTGTATATTATTTTTAGTTTTGGACATGGGAATACAAGGAAATAGTGGTCAGTTTTGCTCCATTTCTTCGACCTTCCTTTTTTTTCTCAAAAGGAGCTCCGTGTCTTGGACTTCACATTGTAAAGAAGAATAACCAAGCAGGTAATTCTGGATGCTTCTTCTTAGGCACAGGTGCTGACAAGAAATTTTTGGTGTTTTTTCAGATGGTGCACTGATATTGTCTGCATTTCCGTGTTCCCGTGTGCTTCTAACTGTTTGTTCTCCTGATTTAGGTACACCCTTTCTACGTCTCAAACCGGCGAATGTTAGTATACTTTGTGTAGGCGCATATACGTTAGTGATTTACAGTTTCATTCGGACAAGCGATGTCGATCCCAACTTGTCTTACACGTTTTGTATGTGTAATGTGTTACCATTTTTAGGCTATCTGACCTTTGTTTGATTTCATTTTTAGTGTCCATCAGAATATAGACATGGGATATATCCTGGAGTCTAGGTTAGAGTTTAGATTTCCCGTCCGAAGCTAAGTACTTTGCATCTTAATTTATACTTTTGGTGCTTCAAATTTACTTTTACAATTTATGCTTTACACCTATGTAGCACGGACACGTCCCAAAACTGCCGTATCCATGTCCGACACCGTGTCGGACACGGATACGACACAGACACGTCTTGGACACGTGTCGGCGACGTATCGGCTGATTTCAAAATTAATTTTAATTATTAAAATTCTCGACACGTGTCGGACACACTAAATATACGAGTCGGACACGGCCTGGACACAGCCGGCCCAGGACACGGCCGACCCATAACACACGCCTGCGGCGTTGCCTAACCTAACCTCCGCCCGGATCTGAGCACCTCATTCCCATCGCGCTCGCGCTTCTCGCTTCTTTGCATCACCGCTCGCCTTTGCGCCGCTCCGCATCTCGCCGCCGCCGCTCACGCATCTCACCGCGCTTGCTCCCGCACCTCGCCATCGCCCGCTCCCGCCGGCTCCTGCACCTTGTCGCCGCCGGCCGGCTCCTGCACCTCACCGCCGCCCATCGGCTTTCTCCAGCTGCCCGCTCCCGCGCCACCTAGGTATCATCTGCCCGCTTCTCTGTTTTAGCATTTAGGGTTGAGATGCGGTCGATTAACCAGCAATATATATTTAGGCATTTAGCAAACTTGTGCTTAATTGCTTGTTTCATCATTCTAGAAAAATGGAAGCCGCTAATTCTAGTGCTAGAGAGTAAATTACACTTTACAAATTACAAGTTTACAATTTACATTATTTCAGTTTAATAAGCATGTGGAAACATAGAAAAATAATACATATATATATAATTTATTTATTATTTAAATATATATAGCCGTGTCGCCGTATCGGTATTTTTGGGAAAATGGCGAATTCCCGTGTCGGTGTCGTGTCGTGTCGCGTCGACGTATCTGTGTCCGTGCATCATAGCTTTACACTATAGATTGCTTCTTGCTTCTAATGTAATTTCCCGCAATTTATGTAGGGGTGTTTGATCTACTTAACACTTGCTCTTGGTTGGGCTGTTGCCACATTTGTCAGGTAATGTGGACCTTCAAGAAAGCAATTTTGTGAACAAAATTTTCTCTGCCTATTTCTTTCGATACCAGAGTCCAGCAACAACTAATTTTATTTTACAGTCAATACTTTCTTACCAGAAAAAAGGAAATATGGAAGATGAGGTGCAAATTTGTAGATGGAAGTAGCTTTGCATTTCTATGTGATGATGTAGATGAGCTTGAGCACTCTGTTCAGGAGAAATTACGTACGGTCTTTGTAATCATGCCTTGGCGAACACAATTTCCAAAAAAAAAAAAGAACTCAGTTACGGTCAGAATGCAACGTATTTATAACTGTTGACGTTTATAGTGTTGATTATGATGCGATTAACACCCATAAAAAATACATATTACCTCTCTTTATGGGGCACCATTGGAATTATTGTTTTTGTTAGAAAACAAAGATGATCCAGCTTATCATGCTGTTTCCAGTTTGATCACAGAATACAGGGTAGGTGCAAACTCTCCTAAGTCCTAAGTACTTAATAATATTATTCTCCCAAGTTACGCATCTCATCTGCCCGTAGCTCTCTTCATCCCATGGCAGGCAGCGGTAGCACTGCTATTTCCATGCGGCCGACCACTAACAGTCCTATGCGAATCAAGGCTTGCATTGGGTGTTCTCCACCGACACTTGAGCTATTGCCGGCGACGGACTGCTACTCTGCAGGTACGAATTTGTTCAGTTTTGAGCTTGTCTCACCAATCGGAGGTTTACTTCTGAAGATTACTTGCTCACTTGGCTCCATATAGTTTTTTTTGTATTGTGTCAGATTTGTGGGAGACGATATGGTATGAGGAGCTTTGCAGCTGAAACTTAGCACCGTGCTAATTGATTAGCGTGGTATGAAATGTTCGATCTCTAATTGTGGTTCTACTCATAGCAGTTCCTGCGGTTGTCAACAGGTAACTGAGCTAAAATTGGAAGGTTTTATTCGTATTATCCTTTAAAAAAATTGTAGTTGCTAATGATGTACGCTATATTGCTGCGTAGACAGATTAGACCCATTTTTGTTGGCTTCAGTTGTCAGTGGTTTCAGAATTACAGGATTTTTCCTCTGTTACCATCCATCTTTTTTAATGTTCACTGGCTATTTCCAAAACCCCTTTTAATTTCATGTACCCAGATGCTCATGCCTTTCTCTGAAGAAATGTGCCCAGTCTCAAATTCGAAGATTGGTCTCAAGATCGGCCAATCCATATATATTCAGATTAGCCTGGGTTCAGGGTGCCAGTTCAGCCATACTCCGTACATCTGATATCTTTCATGTTAGGTGTGATTTTTTACATCATGTCATATCTTAAACAATTGAGCCTGGCCTGTGGTAGTGCTTATATTATGACAGAAAACCAGCATCGATTATTTGTCAGTATTACTTGCATGTTTTTGTTGTGAGATGGATCTAAATTGAATCGTATGCGTGCCTTCTCACGCTAACGTCCTGTATTAAGACTGCAAGTTGCTAGATCATCTACTAGCTACTTCACATGATGCTACAGTTGTATACTTAGCACCGGTTTCCTTTATTCTAGATGCATATAGTATCTTCCAGTATTCTTCTACGTATCTGTATATAGTCATATATATTTAGGTGGAAATATCAGAGTTCATTGATTTTTCTTTTATGAAATATGGCCTAGAGATTATATGCATGTGTTGTTTGTGGAATCAGGACAGTCCTTGTACCAGATGAATTATATTTCTTTTTTTGGCATAGTTGTTTTTCCATGTATGACTATACACATGAGACCGTGGGCTTATAATATCATTGAGAACGAAGCAAAAACAGATGTTCTTCCTCCCCCATTTAATTCTCAGCACTATTATTTCTTATTTCCCATGGTTTATATGTCAACGGAAGACATTTCTACAAGCAATATTGATCGTTGCTTTATTAATACCTTCGCTGGTTGGAACTTCCAATAAGATTTGATCAGCTGCTAGAATTTTAGTGTGTTAGGTAGGGACCAAGCCTGTGATGAAGTATCGTTTTTTTTGGCTCTTCGCTGCTTGCATAGAATGCTTTGTTTTCTCTACCTCAGCTTACGACATTGCCAAACAGACTAAACTATTTATTACTTTACAAATATTATTTCTGTTCAGTTATTCTGTTTATATACTCACCTTCTTATACAAACCTTCATTGAACCAGTATAGTTCCCCTTCCATATTGTAAGAGAATTTCATAAGCATTATTTCTGTTCAATTATTCTGTTTATATACTCACCTTCTTATACGAACCTTCCTTGGATCAGCATAGTTCCCCTTCCATATTGTAAGAGAATTTCATAAGCATGGACCATGAAATAATTTAGTTCATAGCTTACTTTTTTTTTTTGCATTCAATTATATTATGTAAACTTTTTTTGTGTTTTTGCTTCGAAGATGACCTGAAAATTGAAGGTAATGGATATGACAATCTCTATCTGTGCTACTTGGTAAATAGAGATTCATGTCTAAATAGCATTGTCTTATACAATGGGTAGGATACTGCAATCATAGCCATTTGTGTAAACGTTCTGCTTCAGAAAGTGCAGATATTACAGTTATACCTCCAAGCATGGCGCCAGCTTATTGAACTATATATTATCTACTTGATACCTCTCTTAACGAAACTTAAAATGAATATCTCATGGTTTAGCTCATATATAATGCCACAAAAATATTACTGTCAGGCCGACGACAATGCAAAGGCTCAATATGAATACCTTAGACGAAACTACATCTGACATGTCTTATCTCCAAGCATATGTCATTTCTGTTCTAAGAGTTGCCAAAATCAAATCTTCGCTATGATAATTTCCTCTTTTTTTTTTGTTCCTGCTATAGACATGAATGATAAAGCTATGGTCATATGAAGCGTTTTGTTGTATACTGTCCTTCGCGCGGCCTACCTTATCACATATGTGCAGAATGGCCAGTATTTTGGATAAGCATCAACTCGCTTTTCTGCATGCGCAAGGAAATGCAGGTTGCCAAATGAAGCGACGAGGTCACCCCTGAAGTGGCTTAGTCTGTGTGGCATACCGGTGTGGCGTGCTTAAGACTTATGGACGTTCCTGTGTACACACAGTTTATTTTGCTTATATATCCTTATGCCTATCGTGTAATCAAGCTAAGAATTGATGTACCAACAATCAATTGCCATCAGCCAAACTACTGTTCGCACCACCTATAGATTATGTAGAACAGTACGGCCCCATGAGTGTGTATTTTATGGACTAAAGTGGATATCAAAGTACGTACTGCTCTTTTGATGCAATCATATCATGTCTGCCTATCGGTGTTTACTTGTTTACCCTGCTAGGCCATAATCCTTGCTTTTGGCACCTTTGATTTACCATTTGATTTATTCATAGTTTAAAATAGAAAGACAACAATAGAAAGATCAAGTGTGATTCTTCTAATTTAACGCATGAATGGGTTCTTCATTGTTGCTCCAAAATACTATATGCGCCACATACCTCCCGATATAGGTTGGCCTGTGTGTTCTATGGAGAATTTCCTCAAGAAAGAAATAAACACCGTTCACAGTAAGCCATCCAAACAAGCCACAACGTGCCACGGCATCGAACGCGCACCATACTCCCAAAAAAAATATCGCATTGCATGTACTAGTGCGGCGTAGTGCGCTGTACTAGTAGTAATAAAAGGAATGTGTGGTGGTGGTTAGCAAATAAAAGTTAATTTCATAAAAAATATAAAAAAAACTTTTACATGCATGTTCTAAGAAAGAAAATCATTGCGTATCCCACAAGTTCAGTCCTCGAGATATTTTAAGGTGAGAATTCTAGCACAAGATGTTTATAGAGTTTGGCTCGAATCCTCTTGATCTTAGATCAAAGGTTAGGATATTGTCATGTGGCAACAATCCAATGTTTAGGATAGGTTACATATGGTGGTGATTTCATCCTCGTATCATAGGCTAAACCCACCACAAGACATGCGGCTCTTGCTGAGATCAATCCTCAAACAACACACACATATACATATACACACATATATACATACATACATATCCCGGAAGTAGTTACTTCTTATACCGTATCTCATAATGTAAAGAGTATCTCGTGCAACAGAGAGTATATATGTGTAGTATATAAGTATATAAAGCTACTTAGGTAGTATGTACACTTTTTAAATAGTGGCGATGCCACATTATGACCTGTGGAGTTAAGCGACTCCACATGTTTTTTGTAAAATAGCCTGAATACTATTGATATTTGTAGTGAAACACGTAAAACTTTAAAGATTTAAAAGGGATTGACCCCCCCCCCCACAGCGTTTGAGTTCTGCCTCCGCCTGTAGGATCGGAAATGGCAACAGAGGGGGGTGAATGGTGCCTTTAAAAATCGCCCCAAGTATTCACACGTCTTCTTCTCCGATAGCTACAAAAGCTATGAAGCAAGAAAAGGTTTGCTCACCGGAAGCTAAGACATACCGACAAAGTTCTTTTCTGAAGAAGCTCGCTTGGCCAAAGGCTGATTGAAGCAAGGAAGTGACCAAAACATTGAGAGCACAAGTAGCTACTAAAAATAGCACACAAAAGCAGAGAACTGATGCATCACAAGATACTTAATTGCTAGCCGAAAACTGCAGAAACAAAGAAGAGAACATGACCGGGAAATAGAGCAGACCAAAGGGCAGCTGACTGAAACTAAAAAAATAATGAAAACAATCTACTCGACAATACGAAACAACTAGCGGCAGTGAAGGCTCAAAGCTCAAATCTGCAGTGCAGACTAGCAGCCGAAAGACAGGAGAATTCAGAAGTTGCTGCCGACAACAACTGAAAAATAGGAAAACTGAAAACAGAGAATTAAAGGCTCTGATTGGAATGCAGATGTTTCAATTCTGTTTACAAAAACCAAACTGCAATCTGCAGACTGAGACACATATAATCGGTAGTGAACAGAAATACTGCTGACTGAAGATCCGAACGGATTGCACAGGCCGAAATAAACTGAAGACCGAACCATGAAAACAGAGGGACCAAACTGAAAACCGAATCTGCAGCCACTTGACCGAAAAACAGGAGAGAAAAAAACTGAACAGAAGACAAACAGCAGGGGACACAAACTTGAAAATGCATAAAACAGACTGCTATCGAAAGCTGCTACTGGCCGAAAAACTCAAAGACTACAGTAAATACTGTTCACCACTGAAAAACAGAGAGAATTGAGGAGAAAATTCTGCTCTTCTAAGATTAGAAGGTCAAGACTTCAAACTTAATAGCAAAGGGAACTTAGGGAGAGGAAAATGCTGCCCAAAAACAAATAGAGACTGTTGACACTGAGTTGCCCAAAAGATATCAGCAGAGAAGGTAAAATCCAAGATACTCAAGATTTTCAGATTCTTTGCCCATGAGCTTTTGCATTTCAGCTGGACAAGATCTCACAACGAGAAGGCACAAGAGTCTGATACACATTTTCTCCAAAAACAACCAGGGCAGGAATCCCCTGCCAACAAACCCTAGATTTTTGCAAAACAGAGGAAGTGCAGCTGAGGAGAGAAGAGGGAAGAAAACATTTGTGAAGGGCTTTGCTCTTGGGAGATACTAGCCAAAGGGCCTTAAGGTGATTCCCAAACCCAAGCAAGAACCATTTTGCAGCTTCATCAAGGGACCAACTGAAAAACAAAAACACAGAAAAGGATCACATCCAGAACTGAAACAAAGAACACGGAGAGAGCAAAAGACCAAACCACTAAAACAAGAGATTTCTCAAAAGGATTCAACCCATGAATGATTACATATTGAATGCTTACATTCAGCTCATTTCCTTTCTCACTACAAACCCATACGCAATTCACATGAGAGGGAACCCACACTGCTTACAGAGCAACACACACATACTGCTTTCTTGCACTCACTCAGCCAGACAACTCCTCTCCAGTGTGTCCTCTCCACTGCCAATTCCCACTCCATATAAAGAAAGAGCTCACCCTCTCAATTAGCAAATCAAGAAGAGTCAGCCCTCTTCCACTCCATGCCTCACATCCAAATGAGGCAAGGGTCAAACCCTTTCCAGGAAAATGGAGGGAAACCAACCACTTGAGTCAATTCTCTAAATTGCCCCTCAAGCACCTTCCCAAAAGCTTCCCGCAACCGGCACCCTGACCGTCTGAACCTCGACTCCTCCCTGAGTCTAGTCCCGGTCCGCTCCGCTGCACACGACCGCACCCGACATCTTGACCGTCTGGACCTCAGCTCCTCCCTGAGCCTAGTCCCAGTCCACCTCGCTGCTGCCCGTCGTGTCCACCTCCGGTAGCTCCAGCTCTGGTTCCTCGTCTCCCGCCTCGCAACTACCTCAGCAGCCTCGATCATCTTCGATGTCTCCGACCGTCTGGACCTCAACACCTCCTGTGCCTGGTCCCAGTCCTCCCACGCCTCACCATGACCTAGCTCCGAAGTCCTGCAGTCACACAGACAAGTAAACCGTCACATAGCACCGCTCGAAACAGTATAACCATCATTAACATCAACAAAACATACTCAAACACAAAATAGCCCGAACAGCCGATCGAGAAGAAGAACAAGCGTCCTAAACACGTCCGACCGCGTTCGACCAAGTCTAACCGAAACCGACTGTGCCATGCACCGACTTGGCGCGAACCAACCAAATCAAACTCAAACTTTCCAAAACACGAGTCAATTACTCATCACAAACATGGGGACACCTTCACATGGTCTCTCACCGCCAGTGTTTTTAGAAGTGGTATGCATATGTTTTTTTAGACATACTCATTTTTATATGTGAATATAGAGGTATTTGCAAAATATGCTAGAAACCATAGACTCCTTTGCAATTTTTTATGTATACCATGTTGGAGTATCTTATAATTAGTATATAAGTGTACTCAAAGTGATAAAGGAGAACTTCAAATTCGTTTATGTGGTATATTAGATGTGAGAGTAATTACACCTAGTAGTAAAAGGTATTTTTCACACACACACATATACATATACATATACATATACATATACATATACATATACATATACATATACATATACATATACATGTATGTATGTATGTATGTATGTATGTATGTATGTATGTATGTATGTATGTATGTATGTGTGTGTGTGTGTGTGTGTGTTTGGAAAATTTTCTTCAGAGTTTCACACTAACCACCTCAACCTCGTCTATTGTGTCTTGCAACATTTATCTATAGTTTTTTTAGCATACATCAATTACCCAAAAACATCTATATAGAGATGAAAAAGTCTAGAAAAATGTCTTTACACGGCAAAGGCAAATTAGACTTTTTCATGACAAATCTGCTAATATTTTCATATATTTTTTATCATAAATCTAAATATATTTTTATATATTAATGGGATGATGGACAAATTTTCTTTTTATATTAGTAAAGATTTGACTATTTCAATTGAAGGCTAGGAGCATATTCACCGCTCAAGATAACATATTTAAACAATGAACAAGTTATAGTGAATAAATGAAGTATGACTTCTGAGAATTGAATTTTTTTTTTGCTACAAAAGCTATTGCTCCAGAAACTACCATTCTCACCCCTTGTTCACTAGTAGATGAAGGCTGATCCATCGAGCTGCCAGCTGCGACTATTGGGTTGCTTGACAAACTACCTGAAGCATCATATATTGTTATCATCATATTTAAATCAAGGCACAACTCCCTCTGGTGCGACAAGCCAAGCTGATCGGTCTCCGGCGCCTCCCGTGCCGGACTTTGGCAGCAGGGGATATAGATTTGGGGGCTCCCCGCCGCCCTTGGCTTCTCCGCGGGTCTCCGGAAGCTGTGGCGCATGGTCGCCGCGCTGTCCTGACGTGCACTTGGCATCTCCGCCACCCTCCGTGAGCACCCGCCCCACCGTGACCTCGTCGTCTTCGTCCGCCTCCACGCCAGGCCATCCCGTAGGTGCCGTGAGCAGCCGATGAGGAGAGGTGACATCACTGGCATCATCATCGTCACTGCTCATGGCAGGCGTTAGCGCGCCTGCTTTTTGGGCAGGTGGGTAGGGAGGAGGCGGAGAGAGGAGGAAGAGGTGAAACTCTACGACGATTTGGGGAGGCGAGCGCGGAGTTTTGCTATTTATTTCTCCAATTATTAGTTAGTTTCTAGAAGAGAAGACTCATATTTTTCTGTTAGTCTTACGGGGCGTGCAAGCTTCTGTGCTGTTCTTGAGTTAAAATAATAATAATAATAATAATAATAAGTTCCTGTGCTGTCCTAGGAAGGAGTTGAGATCAACACGTTGCCAAAAGACATACGTGCATGTACATTTTAGCCTCAAGCAGAAAAACACTGTCGGCTTCAAAATTTTATGGGAAGGTAGCGGTAGAGGCGGTAATTAATTGGTTGTTACCAGAATTTTCAGATTTGTTTAGACACATTTTTTAATTGAAATTTGAACTTTTCAAATGTAAAAAGGAAATTTTAAAAAATTGGCAAAACTAGCGCTAGCGCTCGAAAACATGACCACGCCTACCAAGTAGAGCCTTTCCACCAGGCCATGAGCACACTTGTACTGCAAATGTATTGCAAATTTGCTTTATACTTGATAAAAATTAGATAAATTTGAATTTTTTTGTCAAGTTTGAATTTTTATCAAACCCCATCAATACCATCGATAACCAGCGGTTTCCGACCAAATTTCAACGTGAAGTTTTTCTGTCCCCAAGTGGTGGTCTCATCGTCCACCCGCACAGAAGCCTTTCAGGACATTATCCAAACTTCCACCCACATAAGAGCAACTCTAGCAGGGCCCCTACTTGAGCCCTCATCCTATTTTTGAGGGCCAAAGGGCAAAAAACTCACTCCAGCAGAGTCCCTACTTGAGCTCTCAAAAGTAGGGGGCCCTCAAATCTCTCCCTTGAGCCCTCATTCCTGGGGGGTCTGGAGGGAGCCCTTACTTTTGAGGGCTCAAGTAGGGGCCCTGCTGGAGTGAGTTTTTTTTGCCCCTCGGCCCTCAAAAGTAGGGGCTCCCTCCAGACTCCCCAAGAGTGGGTCTTATGTGTCATCCCCTCTAAGAATGAATTTGAAGGTCCTGTTTTGAGGGCTCCTGCTGGAGTGCAGCTCAAAAAATAGGGCTCTCAAAAGTAGGGGAAACCCTCAAATAAAAGTAGGGGCCCTGTTTTGAGGGCTACTGCTGGAGTTGCTCTAATGCATGGTAGCTTCAAATGGACCACAAATAATTTTGCATTGCAGCCCATTAGTTTTTCCATTTTAGCCCCTGCATTTATTGTATCTATTACTTTAGTTTAGAATTTTACACAAGAAACCCTAAAAGCAGGAAATCTATTTCATGTACAACCCTGCCCCCCGCAAATCAGCCAAATTGACTGCTGCTGTTGCCCCAAATTTCGTTGTGCCGCTGTCGACCTGCTCACCTCAGCCAAATCCGATCACCGTCGATCTTGCCCAGCCTCGTCAACGCACGGTTTTGAGCAAATCCATGCAGGCGCCGTATACTTCCTCCTAGGACCACTTCGTTTCCACTGGACCACACACTCTCTCCTCCAAGCACCTATGCCCTTCAAAAGCTACACTGACACGCTGCAAGTCATGGTATCCCCTCCATGGTGGCGTCTGAGCTTGGGCCTGCAGAAGACCCAGTCGAGGCCACCCATTGTACAGGCCCTAAGATGCTCTACGGCAATATAAGATCTTCTTTGTTGGGCTGATCAAACAAGTAGTGTTTATTGTACAAATAGGGTCACGTTGCTGACGATCAAACGGTCAGCTCGCAAAAAATATAAGAATAGAACAAAAGATATAAGATGTAATCCCGAGTTTTCTCTCAACTTTATTGATCTTTTGTCTATAAACAGTGGTGTGTACAATATGCAGGTTCTACCCTTCTTATATAGGAGGAGGTGGGGAGCCATAACAATAGAATAAGCAACCGAACGTTGGGCAGAATAGGTGAGGTGATTAAGGTTGAAGTAGATAAAGATGGTTGGGATTGGGGAGAATTTCTCAAAATCAAAATGAAATTTGACATTCAGAAACCTTTACTAAGAGGTCTATGGATTGGTTTGAACGAGGAAAGGGAGAATGGAGGTGAGAGATTAAATAAACACTTCTTTAACCTGAGATATAAGAAGCTTCCAAAATTTTGCTGCATATGTGGTAAGATTGGGCGTGTGGAAGATGAATGCGAAAGGAGAAATCAGGAAGATGTGGAAAAACAGTATGGGGATTTCGTGTTAGCTTCTCCAGATCGTAGGCAAAAAGGGAGTGGTAATTTTATGGCTGCTGACATGCAGGATTCAGGGAGCAATAGCGAACACAATATAAGCAGAAAGTTCGAAAGAGAAGGGAGAAAAATCAAAGTTCATCAGGGAAAGGAAGTGGAAATAGAACAGAACAAGTGGAAGCAGAAGACGAGGCTACTCCCCAATAAAAAGAAAGTAAGTTCAGACAAAATGCTGGAAAAGGAGTGGTAAGAAATCTTTCCAAAGAAAGACAAAACGAGGTGGATGTAGTTGAGAAAAGTGTAAACAAAAGGGGAATGAAGCGGGCGATAGACAATGACCAAGATCAGTGTGGAGAGCAGCACATGGAAGGTAATAACAGGTGGAAAAAGGATACATCACATGACGAGTCTCAGAATAACCAAAGTTCGATTTCTTTTGGGCCACCATCAATGACAAGAAGCCGGAATAACAGAGGAAGCAAAATACAAAGTAAAGGGAAATCGCCTCTTGCTTTGGAATACAAAATGGACTGACAGAGGAGACATGCATATTGAGGGTGCTGACAAGAAGAGGGACAAAACTCCAAGAAGCAGAGAGTCACGGATGGAGAGAAGAAGTCAAATGATATACAGAGAAGATCGGCGAGCTCCGACGGGCTCGCTGGGAGCCATGAAACTTAAGTTGGAACTGCCCTGGGCTGGGAAAATCCCCGGCAGTTCGATCGCTTCTGGCTGCCTAGAAGCAAATAAATCCCGATGTCCTTTTCCTTTGAGAACCTCAATTTGGCAATTTTTGAGCTCCGTTGCGCCATTGTTCAATTAAGCGTGAGCGAAGCTTCACCCGAAGGTCCTAGGCCTACTCCAACCACCGCCAAGTTTCTCCGTCCCCTCTGGCAAGCTCTCCACGTCGCTCCCCTCGCCGCCAACCAGGCCGCCGTTGCCAGACCATCTGCCTCACCCTCGAGCCTCGCCTTCACTCTTGGTGAGCCCGTCTCCGCCCCTAGGTGCCCCTCTTTGAATTGGATTCTAATGCTTTGTAGCGCCACTATGCCGAGCTCCCTGTTTCTGCCACCGCATGGCTCGCCGCCGGCGACCCAAAGGTCTATCTTAGCCCGCGCCAACATGTATGGGGGTCCGCGCTGTGAGTTTGTTCTAAGTCTGAATCTAAGCCAAACATTAATCTTAAGATCTTAACCCTAGGATCCAATCATGAACACAAATAAACATTAGTGCGGAAGCGTCACATACCCGAAGCCGGAGATCCCATGAGTGGTGGTCGGTGATGTTGAGGTAGAGGTATCCAGTGAAGGAGAAGCTGAAGTGGTCGGCCGGCGCAGTGAGGTCGTCGGAGCCGTGGACGGGGTCGGAGATGGTACGGCCTTCGTTCACCGTAGCGCCCATCATAGATCGGTCTTATTAGGGTTTTGAGGCCTAGAACAACTCATGCGTCGATCGGCTTGCCGAAAACCCTAGCCCTTTTTTATATGGCGCTCGGTGACCGGGACCGAAACCAGGAGTTGGTTGCAGCGCTTCCGATCATGGCGCGAGTGGAGGGGTCTCCTCCCTGAAATCTCGGAAGTGGTTAGCTGAGATCAACCCAACATTCTCCCCTTTGATCGTAAGGCTAACATCATAAGCCCATTCTTGATAAAACAGCATACCAAGGCAATGTGTTGCATGGCCAATTAAGTGCCGTACAACCCCGGTACCTATAGTGTACTATCTTATCTTGAAATGGATATACATTATACTTAATGAGAGTTGGTTTGCTTTAAGGTCCTTTTTATCCAGAATCAGAGGCTTTCCAATAAACCCATGCTGGCAACATGACCATGAAAAATATTGGGTGGTAAGCCTTTAGTAAGCGGATCCGCAAGCATTAACTTAATACTAATATGCTTGATACTTATGGTTTGATCCTGGATTTTATCTTTCACAACATGATACTTAATGTCAATGTGTTTGGCAGCACCACTTGACTTGTTGTTATTTGCATAAAAGACCGCGGGTTCATTATCGCAGTATAAGGTGAGTGGTTTAGAGATGCTGTCTACCACTCTAAGTCCCGGGATAAAGTTCTTAAGCCATACAGCCTGCCCGGTAGCCTCATAACATGCCACAAACTCAGCTTGCATCGTTGAAGATGCCGTAAGGGTTTGTTTAGAGCTATTCCACGAGATAGCTCCTCCAACGAGTGTGAAGATATAACCTGACGTGGATTCCTTAGTATCAACACATCCCGCAAAATCTGAATCTGAATAACCAATAACTTCAAGGTTATCAGAAAACTTAAATGTGAGCATGAAATGCTTAATAGCTTGCATATAGCGCAAAGCTTTCTTAACGGCTTTCGGTGGTCCGATCCTCGGATTTGACTGATATCTGCCAAGCATCCCGGTTACAAAAGCTAAATCAGGGTGCGTACATACATGAACATACATAATGCTTCCGACAGCTGAAGCATAAGGAATCGACTTCATCTGATCAGTTTCATATTGGTTCCTTGGACATTGAAATGTCCCAAACTTATCGCCCTTAACAATAGGAGCAGGCGAGCCAGAGCACTTATGCATATTGTATTTCTTCAGTACTCTGTCAATGTATGCCTTCTGAGATAAACATAATATTCCTTTGGACCTATCTTGGTGAATTTCAATGCCAAGAACATAAGAGGCATCACCGAGATCCTTCATATCAAAATTAGATGAAAGAAATCTCTTGGTCTCAAACAGCATATCCGTATCGCTGCTGGCCAATAAGATATCATCCACATAAAGTACTTAAGATGGAGAATTTACTCCCCTTGAACTTAACATATATGCAGTTATCAACTTCATTTTCCTTAAATCCAAAACTCATTATCTTATCGAATTTGAGGTACCACTGCCTCGATGCTTGATTTAAGCCATAAATTGATTTCTTAAGTCGACATCCCATATGCACCTTGCCTTCCATGACAAAACCTTCCGGTTGAGCCATGTAAACATTCTCTTGCAAGTCGCCATTAAGAAATTCCATCATAACATCCATCTGATGCAGCTCTAAATCATAATGAGCTACAAGTGCCATAACAATTCTGAATGAATCTTTAGTTGAGACAGGAGAAAATGTGTCATTATAGTCAATCCCCTCTCTTTGTGAGAAGCCTTTTGCTACGAGCCTTGCTTTGAACCTTTCGACATTTCCATTAGAGTCACGCTTAGTTTTGTAGACCTATTTACAGCCTACTGTTTTGACTCCGTCAGGACTTTCTACTAAGTCTCATACATCATTAGTGCTCATAGACTTTAGTTCATCCTCCATAGCTTCAAGCCATTTAGAAGAATGTTCACTCATCATGGCTTCCTTATAAGAGGTGAGATCATCTACCTTCCCGATATCATTAATATCCTCATTCATATAGATAACATAATCATTTGGGATGGCAGATCTTCTCTCCCGCTGTGATCTTCTAATAGGTTCATTAGTTATTTCAAGAGACTACTGAGGCTCTTCATAAGGTATATCATCAGGAATTTCAGAGACCTCAACAGTGGGTGCAACAACAGTATTCTCTACTGGAGGTGTAACCTCCTGAGGCACAGGAATAAAGGTCTCTGGGATGAGCGGTGCAGGAACATAAACCCGCTTCTCCTCAAAATCTATTTTCACTACTAATTTTTGGGCCTATTGCAATGGCGCCAAAACGTTGCAATAGGCCCAAAATGGTTGCAATAGCACCTATTGCAACGGTAACTTTTCGTTGGGAGGCGTGGCAAGAAGTTGCGCGGTCTAAAGTTTGGGCCACGGTATTTCGGTTCGTTGCAATAACGTTTACCTATTGCAACACAATAAAACATTGCAATATATAGTTTATGCAACAATGTATTGCGTGGCAATAACAACTATTGCCACGCAATTAGGCGTTGCTGTAGATAGCATTTGCAACATACCGATTTCGTGGTTGTAAGTTAAATTGCAACGAAAACTGGTGGTAGCAATAGACTATATTGCCACGCAAAGAATTTGTGGTAATAGATTCAATTGCCATGTAAAGAATTCGTGGTAATAGATTCAATTGCCATGCAAAGAATTCGTGGTAATAGGACAGAGTGCTATTGCCACTCAAAGAATTTGTGGTAATAGGACACAGTGATATTGCCACGCAAAGAATTCGTGGTAATAGATTCAATTGCCACGCACATACTTTGGTTGCAACAGCCTCTATTGCCACGCTTGATATTTTCGTTGCCATAGCTTCTAATGCCACGCTTGATCTTTTGTTGCTATAGACTCTTTTGGTACGCTGTTTTTTCGTTGTTATAGCATATATTGCCATGCCAAAAGTTGAAGGGAGTAGTGTATATTGCAACGCATTGCTTTAGTAGCAACAAGAATTATTGCAACGCCATTAATGTTTGTCACAACAAGAATCAACTGATGTAGTAAAATCATTATATCAAAAATAGAATTTGCTGCTACACATATCTGAAATGAAACCAACTTTGTTTGTGACAATAATTTGAAGTTGTATTACAAGCATCACTAAAATGTCCCTAGCTATCACTGCATTGAAGCTTGGCTTGACCTCGCTGAATAGCTTGAATTGACCTTAGCTTCCCATGGCTCGAGCACTGCACTCAATTTATTCCTTCCTCCTGAATAAAATCATTCAAAATGGCATATGCATCAGTTGTTCAGCTCATCACGACGGTAACACATTGTAAATGGAATAAATTTTCATAACATGAATACATATGTTCATTACTGCATCAATGCAACTGTCTAGAGATATAGACATGATTGTCAAAATATGTAGAGCTCAAGAACCACCAGAAAAATGGTACTACACTGCTGTTCGGTTTGGCAAACAACACCAAGGGCCAAAAGAACGTACAAGAAGAAACTGATAGCTGCATAAGACCCAAAGCCAGATATGCATTCGGCAACAATAAATGCTGAATGGGAAGAGATGCTCAAGAGCAATTCCCAAACAAAAATCTGCTACCTGTACTCTCGGCAAGGAGGTTGATTAAGCATGCATGGCCAAAATGAGTACTCTCACGCGAAAGAAGCAAATGCCAAAAGAAAACTTGAGCAAACAAGAATAGGACAACAAGATACACACATCATTCGGCCAATCAAAATGAGACAATAATTGCTGGCCGAGACATGTACTGTTAGGAACAACCGAAAACAAAAGTTGGTGTGCTGTCCATCACCCGAAAGAAATAAGGCAGCTGCTCATGACCGAACTAGAAGCGACACTGGATTGTTGTAAATATTGCGGTATAAGCATATTTATATATTTAATTTTAGCCAAAACAATAACATAAAGGACATATTTCCAGCATAATGAGAATGACATAAATTGCATGTAACAATGTAATTCTATCTTGCCATTCAAATTCACATATATATACAAAGAATATAACATTAATACTGCTGGAAATAACAATATATATATGATCATAAGTACAATGGAACAATTTAATATAGCATAACACAAATTAAGTGTTTTATTATTGCTCTCGTAACGAGTTGCGCAAAATCAAAGATTTTGGCCTTCTCATGCACATGTCCATACTCTTCATATATAATCTTGTTACTAAATCTGGATTTGAGCTCTAAATCTAGTAATTGAACCGCCAAAGATACAGAGATATTCAACTACCAGTTGTAGATGTTTACATGCACAAATAATAGGACAAGATACTCTCAAAATGCGACCAAGACAACAAGAAGTGATTGCTAACTTAGATTAATGAAATCAATCTAAAGGAACAATAGATATCACTATATACCAACAGATTGATATGACCGAATATAGCGAAACTACAGACACTGAATCAATTCATAGGCATGTTAACAAATCTACAAGTTTATTAACTGATAGACAGCAGGCTAGCTCAAACCCGATTCCTTTAACAAGATCACTCAGTTATGGACTATAATCATCACAGAGCAAATTAATGCGCCCACAATCATTCACACAAGCCTCTAACACTTGAACTAGAAGCATTTCTTTGGATTGTTGTAAATATTGCGGTATAAGCATATTTATATATTTAATTTCAGCCAAAACAATAACATAAAGGACATATTTCCAGCATATTGTTGATCGCCATCCTTTGTATCGCTCCTTAGCGATGGCCCATATCTTTAGCTTTGTATCCTCGAATTCTCAATGTCCCACCTATTCTCATTAAAAGAAAATACAAAGAGTAGGTGGTTTTTGAATTATGTTAGAATTAAAATGTGTAGGCAAAAGAATCAGAACTTACCATTATATCATTTGCTATTGAATTTTTGACAACTTGCTTCACATCTTTCCAACTTCTCACTCCAATGAGGAGCCTTTTTCTTGTAAACATTACAACTTCATCCACAAACGTCGTGCGTTTTCACCTCTGAGTCCTCCCGGTCTAGATGAGAATTCAATTTTTAGTTTCTGATTGCCTTGCTTAATTCTCTTGCTTACTGCTGCTAAACCTTTAAGAGTGCCGCGTCCACGTTTCTTCGTCTTTTGGCAGTCTCCTCAAACGAAACGATATACAATAGCATAAATTCAATATACTCATTCAGATAGGGAAAATGTAATTGAACCACATATACAAAAATTTAAACAACCGAGGCTTACCATTTCCCTGTTGTTTCTGACGCCGAGCATGAGAAGGCTGCGGCAATGTTGGTGTTGGGTTGCTGTCTTGACTTTCATCCTCTCCAGTTCTCTGAGTACCCAGGCTACGGTTTTGCAAATATGATTCTGCAGAAAATGGAAGCATGTGTAAGTTACAAATGATTGCTAAGAACTCATATTTTTTTTACATACACGGCGAGTCATATTAACTTACGAATATCATCAAGATCGCCTTGCACCTTAGCCATTCACGTATGTTGCTATTGTCTCATCCTGTAGTTATCCTGAAATTCTGCAATCATGTTTATTTTAGTGCAATGGTCGTTGCAGTCTATTACAATACAGTAATTGAGACGAGCGCAACAACTTAACTTACCCGTACCCACTTCATCCTGATGTAGATTCGCAAGCCAATCCTTGTATTCGTCAATTGGTTCCTCTGTACACTCTTCATCAAAAGTTGGGGCAGAGTTCGGTAGTTTCATGGGTGTTATGTTCACATGTCGCTCTCTTTCTTCCTCCCTTGACAATACTAATCTGATTTTTTGTCCCCCTCATTATTTACTATCATTGAATCTGCATCAACCTCATAATCGAGATCCTCTAGAGTTGCTGCAGCCCTACCGCATCGCTTCTTATAGTACAAGTAGTCCCTCCCGAGTACCCAGTTGTGATTTCATTGTTACTAAGTTACCAAATGTGATGTTCCGCCTTTCGATTCGAAAGTTAACAAATTCATCTCCTGTCCTTGTCCCCTTGCAATGAAAATATAAATTCCATGTGGTCTTGGTCCTGCCACACCATACAATTGATACTTGGATGACATACTTGACTAATCAGATATATGATGAATATTGCCCTATTATGCAGAATCAATTTGAGCTAAGGGAATTTGATGATATACTACAACTAATGTTGTGACTGTAATAGCCTAAAAGGATGAAAAGGGAACAAATTGAGCACAATACAGTACACATAAATAACTTGGCAGTGGATGCACCTAGATCATTTTAGCTTTGCCTTTGTGAAGTTATAAATCTGAAATCAGGGAGAGCTGCACCTAGGCAAAAACTAATAGTTGTAACAGTGTCTATTTTAGCTAAAAAATAACAATCGTAGAAAAAAACAATAGTGGCTTTCCAAATTGATGTCAAGACGAGAGAGTCAACCCATGCAATCTAGTTTTTAGCTTTGCCTTTGTGAAGTTATAAATCTGAAATCAGGGAGAGCTGCTAGTAGTGCTTGGTTTGTTTAACCGTAGAAACTTTAACAAAGTGGTAACGCGATAGTTGCTTTCATCGAAAATGCTAGTAGATTTTTCTGCATCATCTGAAGAGTTCTTACTTAGCTTCAAGCGTCTGAGTTGGCTGGCTAATTGGGCAAGGCTATAGATAAGTAAACAGGCTCAGAAATTACATCCATACACGTTGAATCGCGTTTCCCGTATATATAGGTAACCTACTCATAAAGCGCAAACCAAACAGTAACAGAGCAGGAGCTATAAGACGACGTGGTAGATTTTAACCTCGGACAGTAAGCACGACCATTAAGCCGAGCTCACCTGTTCCAAATTAACCTCAACGTTAGGACCAGCCAAAAATAATCCGTACTTTTCCTCCGGACCACATGGGCTACTTAGCTCACTAATCATCGTGTCAAAACACCATTAGAAGAAAGGAGCAGAGCATTGTAACTGCGCAATTAGTCCCATAGAGCGCAGGCCCCACCTATCACTAGTGCCGGACCCAGAGTAAATTTTAGGTAAGAGTCACCAGTATGAACTAAAGAGTATTAGTTAAAAGCAAAGTAATTCATACACAAACTATATTACAATTATACTAATAAGAACATATGATACTAGATGGAATCAACAACTACAATGGCATAAACAAAACTATCTAATCACCGCTTCCAAGCTTCGTGCACCTAGATCTGCCAACACTAAACATCTACCCTTTGAAGAACAGGAACGCAAGCAACCACCTGCCCCTTGGCATCAGCACAACAAACAAAACAAGCATACATATTCATAATCCCCGTGGAACCCTAGATGCCAAAAAATATTATGACTATACTACGTGATTCCTTCTCTAAACGCAGGATCATCAGGGTGGGTGCATACCGGGGCGGTTGGAGATTCAAACGGCGATAAATCAACGACCGCAGAGAGGCATGACGGCGTGGGTTCGGCGGTCTGCGGCGTGTCGTGTGAGGTCACCGTTGCCGTCGTCGGTCGATTTAGGTGACCGTCGTGGCCGCCGGTGACCCACCTTCCTCCCCATGGCGCAGTGCCCCGTCGAGTCCTCGGTGTCGCCATCTACAGGAGCGGAGACACTATCGCGCGGCTCTCTCTTTCTCCCCTCCAGATTAGATTAGGAGGGATTAATTTGGGCGGAGGTAGGCGGGGCGGAAAACGTGGGTCGCGAGGGTTTTGGCGCCGTCTTTTTCGCGGTTTTTAGCGAAGAAGTAGAGGTGGGACTTGGGCCGGGCTTCTTTGGGCCAGCCGGCACGGCGGCACGGCCTAGCCCAAGCACGGCGGCACGGGCGGCACGAGGAGGCGGAGCCGGGAGGTCGGGCCGTCGGGGACCTCGGGGTCCATGGAGGTGGGGCGCTGCGGGGAGCGGGCCGAGGAGGCGGTGGGGCTGAGCCGAGGGAGGGCGGGCCGAGAGGGTAGGGCGCGGAGAGGCGGCGCGAGGCCGGAGGGGCGGTGGGGCCGACCGCCGAGGAAGGGGCGGTGGCAGTGGGGAGGCCGAGGAGGAAGCGGCGCGGGAGGGTAGGGCGCGGGGAGGCGGCGCGCGAGGCGAGGGGCGCGCGAGGGCGGGGAGGCGGCGCGGGAGGGGAGGCGCGCGAGGGCGGGGGGCGGTGGGGCCGACCGGCCGAGGAGGGGCGGCCGTGGGAGGCCGAGGAGGGGAAGGCGGGAGGGGTAAGTCTGCGGCGGAGGCGGCAGGAGGGCCGAGGCGGTGGGGCGAGGGAGGAAGCGGCGCGGGGGGAGGCCGAGGAGGAGGCCGGGGGGAGGCGGGAGCGCCGGGCGTGGGAAGTGGGACCGTAGGGCCGTCCGGCCGGGGAAGTGGGGACTGGGGGAGGGCGAACCAGCGAAGGCACTGAAGGACAGAGCTTCAAGGAGCAGGATTGAAAACAAAGATTTTCAAGATTGAAACATATAAGAATATTTAAACAGAAATATACATGACGCAATATTTAAAAAATATGATTTAAACAAAAAAAATCATCATCCTGGCCTTGACCCAAAGAATTAGCTGGAGCAACAATTCCATCATTAATGTAGGTGTCGTCATCATCATCTTCGTCATCAACAAATGCTGCATCATCTGGTTCAGGAAAAGATTCAGCGAGCGCCCTCTTGATAACAGAGGCATCACCACTTATGCCTTCCATGCCTGATCTCGTCCAAACTGACAAATCCTCATGTCGGCTTAATTTTAGAAATTTTGTTTGGGTGTCATCACATCATGTTCGTGGACCATTGATGATTTGATGAACTTTGTACAAGTTTGTATCAACCTATACAAGCGGCGATCGTTCTCGAATGAGCTGAAAATTTCACGTTAGACTCCTATCTGCATCACGACGTGCCATTAGAATTCGCCCAAAGTTCATTTCGATCGCACATGAGAAATCGTAGAAGGCAATACGTACACCGTTTCATTGTATCAACCTATGCAAGCGAGCAGTCGTTCTCCGAATGAGCTGAAAATTTCACGTTAGACTCCTATCTACATCACGACGTGCCATTAGAATTCGCCGCCAAAGTTCATTTCAGATCGCACATGAGAAATCGTAGAAGGCAATACGCACACCGTTTCGTTGTATCAACCTATACAAGCGAGCAGTCGTTCTCCCAATGAGCTGAAAATTTCACGTTAGACTCCCATCTGTACCGTTGACGTGCCATTAGAATTCGCCGCCAAAGTTCATTTCATACTTCACATGAGAAATCGTAGAAGGCGATGCGTACACCGTTTGGTTGTATCAACCTATACAAGCGGCGATCGTTCTCGAATGAGCTGAAAATTTCACGTTAGACTCCTATCTGTACCGCTGACATGCCATTAGAATTCGCCGCCAAAGTTCATTTCGTACTACACATGAGAAATCGTAGAAGGCAATACGTACACCGTTTGGTTGTATCAACCTATACAAGCGAGCAGTCGTTCTCCGAATGAGCTGAAAATTTCACGTTAGACTCCCATCTGTACCGTTGACGTGCCATTAGAATTCACCGCCAAAGTTCATTTCATACTTCATATGAGAAATCGTAGAAGGCAGTACGTACACCGTTTGGTTGTATCAATCGTAGAAGGCGAGTAATCGTTATCTGAATGAGTTCAAAATTTCATGCTGGACTCCCACCTGCACCGCTGACACGCCATTGCAATTCGCCGCCATAGTTCATTCTGTACTACGCATGAGAAATTATGGAAGATAGTGCGTACACCGTTTGGCTGTATCCTAGAACTAAATGGAATCGTGAACGTAACAAATTGACCGATGTAGGTATTATTTCCTTCATTATCACCTACTGAAGGGCTCCTACATAAGAGAAGCATAAAATATTATTGTGCTAGCAGATCTCTCGTGGAGTTTTAAGTTTTTATTCAAAATTAACAATTCAATTCCAGCGTCCACTCGCCTCGTCGACGGCAACTATATCGTTCCTCTAAAGTATAGTACCAATCGCGCCCTTTGTTTCTTCGTCGCAAAGGGTATTGACTTAGTTGCAAGCTTGGCGAGTTCCTATGCCACTACTTGTTTAACTTACGCTTTCTAAAGGACATGTAAGTCTTGATTATATCATCTTCATCAACTTCGCTAGAAAACTTGCAAGACAAGTTTTGGGGAGGCGGGCATTGAACCAACCTTATGAGTATTCGTACTATAACCGTTCTAGAAGAAGGTGTTCTGATCAATGAATGTGACTACATATATTTACAATGTATGGGTTTATGATCAATATGGTATGACAATAGAGTAATTTGTGATGTCATCCGATCCAAGCACCATAAAACACATAGGGTGCCTGTTATCACTTAGTTTTTTTTTGCTGGTATTGTTTGGTAACGAGGAACGCTGCGTTGGGAGCACTATTTGATTAGTGGCTGAGCAAAAGATCACAACTATTTAATTAGCGGTTGAGCAAAAGATCACACGATGCTTAGTGGCCAATTATTCGCCCTAGCTAAAATTTAGTTCTGAGTCTGTCACTGTCTGTGAGTGCTACTTTTATTTGGCATTCTAAATCCGATGGGTTTAACGACAAAACTCTTCTTCATTTTCGTCTATTCTTTCTTGGGTTGTTTTATTTCTCGCTTTACTTTTCTTTTCTTCTTTACTGGTATTACAGTGACTGACGGTAAAATTACTTACAACTGATAGTAAAATCAATAGTTCATCGATGACCTATTTGGCTAAGCATATTAGGCCCGTCTGGCATGACTCGATCTCTCTCCGTACCATATCTAGATCAGAGAACAACACATGTAGAGTAATACAGTATAATACGGTAACTTATGTGATCAATCGCGCGATTTACTCGGCCATGCCGTCGCGCCCATTTTGCCGTGTCCGGCGAAGGAAAGCACCGCTGGCCATTCCCATCTCGCAGCTCCTCCTTCTTCCTCTCGAGGCCAAAATCCAACTCCTCGATCTCCGACCGTGCGGTCTCCTCCGTTTAGAATAGTTCCTGCGCATGCTCTTTTTTTGTTTTTTCCTCTCAATTCACATGCCGTCCGGATATGGCCGAACTACTCATTTGGCTTGAAGTTGACACGTCCAGTACATGCATGCATTGGCTTGATCATGCATGCATGTTTTTTTCCTTCTTTTTTTCTTGACATTTCTTCCTTTGCTTTTCAATTAAAACTTTTGATGCTGCATGCTGCCTCTCTCTGCTTGCTCCTTTGTTAATTATCTCCCATACAAACTCGAGAACAATTAAAATACTAGAATTAGGTACTAGCCAATTCTCATATAAATTAAAGCCAAATTTAATTAAGAGCGAGTTCACTGTTGATTAATCTTTATAGCTCGTGCTCATGTCGGTTCGATCGTGATGTCCTCATTACTTGTTCGCTCAATCTCAGCACACCTTCACAATTCTAGCAGCCCTGCACCATGTTTTTATACATACGAAGAAAACCGATCATCACCCCATACCAACAGCCGGTCACCTACACGGACACCAACTCCAAAAATAAAACGGCCGTAAGCCTTACAGGCTTTTCAACTCCAACACGGAGACTACACTTATTATTGTTTAGGTACAAAATTTTCCACATATAATCACAACTGTGTTCGTGTCCTAGTGGTATGAGCGTTGGCTACCAATCAAGAGGTCCCTAGTTTGATTCCTAGGTGGCTTCCCATTTTTTAAATTTTCATAATTTTTTTGCTGCATAACTGGATAGCTAAACAAAAACCCACGAAACAAAAGAGTTGCAATAGAATACCATATTGCAACGAAACACACTACTCTATAGCAACAAAATTTACACGTGGCAATATAAATATGTTATTGCATCGATTTAGTTTTTCGTTGCAATACGCACGCACCTCTTCGCAACGCCACAAGATTATCCCAACGAAAAACATCGTGGCAATAGTATCACCCAATAGCAACGAAATTGTATATGGTTGCAATAGGAGCAAATAGTTGCAACGAAAATCAACACTAACGCAACAAAAGAGTGTCGTGGCAATATATCCAACCTATTGCAACACTTTTCAAAATGGTTGCGATAACACCTACCTATTGCAACGACATTCACGAATATCGCAATGCAATATAATAGTGGCAATAAAGTCCACCTATTGCCACCGTTTTGGAAAAACGTTGCAATAAATCCTACCTATTACAACCAAATTGGTGGCGTTGCAATTTCTTTCGTGGCATTAGGCCGAAAATCTAGTAGTGTTTCCTGGGCTCCAGATCCTCGTTATTTTTTTTAAGAACACAGCGTATCTTTTTCTTCAAACTTAGTTATCCTATCAGTACAATAAAAACGATACCCTTTCGATCTGTCAGGGTACCCAATAAAATGGCAACTTACTATCTTAGGATCTAATTTCTCAATGTGTGGATTAAATAACTTAGCTTCAGTACGACAACCCCACACTCGTAAATATTTCATACTCGGTTTCCTCCCAGTCCATAATTCATGAGGTGTTTTAGATCTTAAATTTATCAAGTGATTCAGATCGGTCTTTAATGGGAAAGATATAACCATAACGGGAGAAATCATCAGTGATGAATGTATAAAAACATCCACTGATGTCACAGGAAAAGGACCACAAACATTATTATGAATTAATCCTAAGTGTCCTGTGCTGCGAGTAGCTCGCTTCTTTATTTGCTTAACATAATTTCCTTTAATGCAATCAATGCAGTGGTCTGAGTCAGAGAAATCTAATGGGTGGAGAATTTCTTCTTTAAATGAGACGCTCCATTCTCCCCCTCGAAATGTGGCCTAAAAGACAGTGCCACAGTTTCGAAGAAGTCTCATCATTATTTTTACGCTTAGGATCACACATAATCTTTCTGGAAATGCCCTGGTTGCTTGCAGAAAAGACATTCCCCCTTGAGATGCTCCGGTGGGAGAAACATGAGGCTTATGTGCATATTGCACTTTAGGCCCCGACTTGTCTGAATTAGGGGAGAATTGCAGCTTTTTCTTAGATTTGAAGTCCCTTTGGAACTTCCTTTTGTTAGAGCCACCAACATGAAGAGCAAAAATCCTTCTTTTCTGTTCTTATTCTCTCTTCCTCCTGGACACACATGGCGATCAAATCGCTCATGCTTCATTTTTCTTTCTGAGTATTGTAATTAATCTTAAAAGCTGTGTACTCAGAAGGAAAAGAGGTCATAATAAAATGGACAAGAAAACCATCAGATATTGCCATGTCCAAGCCCTTGAGTTTTTCTGCCATATCAGTCATCATATTTAGTTGTTAAGAGCCTCTAAATTAAAGTACTGGCATAAACTTTAGTGGAGCCTTTTAAATTTCTCCTCGATTGAAGCCAAGTACTCCTTAGCATTTTCGGAATCGGGGATTGCTCCCCTAATCCCGACTAAAATAGAGGTCTTCATAATCATTAGTGATAAGCGGTCAAAACTGCTCCCATTTTTTTTATTTTTTTTTATTTTTTTTAGCATTAGCCTCGTAAATTTTTCTTTTTCTCATCATAATTCTCCTCACCTTCGGTGGGAGGAATGGGAACGGCTATCCTTAAGGTATAGTCAAGGTCCAAAACATCAAGGACAACATGAATTCGTTCTTTATGGCGGCAACGTTTGATGCATTAAGTGCTAAATTGCAAAATACAGGGCAAAACATAGAAATATCATAAATATATATTGCATGTAATTAACCCGACGTTGGTCTGATTAATAACATGCAAAATACGGTTCCAATTCATATCACCGTTGGGCAGAAAATGAAAAGGAACTCAATAATTTTATATGGCGACACATGATTACAAACAATGTTGGTCAGAATTACAAACAACATTAGTCAGAATGTAATCATATGCATACATAATGCCAAAAACATAAAAATCTCCATTTAAAATACCTCGTTGGTTCAATTTTAATTAGAGACAAAACATAATAATGTGGCGACATATGATTATAAACAACGTTGGTCAGAATATAACCATATGTATACATAATGCCAAAATTAATCATAAAATCTCAAAATTAAAATATCCCGTTGGTTCAATTTTAATTAGAGATTATACATAATAATATGGTAAAGGTATATCATAATTTGGGCCACTGAAAATAATTATAACAGTGCATACAGGATGACTTAAAACATAAGATAATGTGCTGAAAATAAAAGGATAAAATCACTGTTACAGTCAGCCCAAAAATCGGCCCAAAAACTATGCATTCAGCTCATAAATTGCGCAGCCCAAACATTTCTGCAAATAGCCTGAAATTACGCTCAAGGGCTCAACTCCACGCTCGGGCGCGCGGTGGCCCAAAACTCACGCGCGCAGGCCCATAAATTCCATGCGGCCAGAAAAATCCCCGTACGGCCCAACAGTACACACGCGCGGCCCACTTTACTCACGCGTGCGCGCGGCCCAGCTAACGCCCACGCACGCGCGGCCCAA
Source organism: Dendrocalamus sinicus (assembly GCA_036346575.1). NCBI lineage: Eukaryota > Viridiplantae > Streptophyta > Magnoliopsida > Poales > Poaceae > Dendrocalamus > Dendrocalamus sinicus. The sequence goes on from CM070650.1 coordinate 25,269,397, forward strand.
ATCGCCGGCGCGGCCCACATCATTCGCGCGCGCGCACGGCCTCAGCCACCGTGCGGCCCACTTCACGCGCGTATACGCACACGCCGTCCGATCTCATCGGACGGCCGAAACGCGCCCCAGCTAAAACAAAATGCCCCAAAACCTAACCCTAAAACAAAATGCCGGCTGCTCACCCGAAAAACACGGATCCCCCGTGCGGCGGCGGCACGCGCACTCGCGCGGAGCGGCGGCGGCACGCAGCGGAGAGCGGCGCGCCATGGCGGCGGAGCTCGCGGCGGCGGCGTCGCGAGGCGATGGCGCGCCATGAGGAGTCGGAGCGGCGGCTCCCGCGCAGCTTGGCGACGGCAGGGCGGCACCGCCCGCACGACGCACGGAGCAGACTGCACCGGCGACGGCCATGGCAACATCGGCGGCGCGCTCGAAAACCGTAAGTCCAATCTTTTTTTTATTGATTGTTTGCCGATCCAAGAAATCGGATTTTGAGGGTTCCAATTTGGGGACTTAGGTTTTGGAATCTTGGGACTTTTCGTTAGGATTTGCAAAAGAAATGAAATCATCTCCTTCTAATTGCTAACCGAGCCCCAATCATTAGATCCAAAATTTTAATCAACAAAACCGAGTTCGGGAAAAATTAATTTAGGGTTCATGAGGATCCTAGAGTGGCTCTGATACCAAATGTGAGTTTGTTCTAAGTCTGAATCTAAGCCAAACATTAATCTTAAGATCTTAACCCTAGGATCCAATCATGAACACAAATAAACATTAGTGCGGAGCGCCACATACCCGGCCGGAGATCCCATGAGTGGTAGTCGGTGATGTTGAGGTAGAGGTATCCAAAGAAGGAGAAGCTGAAGTGGTCGGCCGCGCAGTTGAGGTCGTCGGAGCCGTGGACGGGGTCGGAGATGGTACGGCCTTCGTTCACCGTAGCGCCCATCATAGATCGGTCTTATTAGGGTTTTGAGGCCTAGAACAACTCATGCGTCGATCAGCTTGCCGAAAACCCTAGCCCTTTTTATTTGGCGCTCGGTGACCGGGACCGAAACCAGGAGTTGGTTGCAGCACTTCCGATCATGGCGCGAGTGGAGGGGTCTCCTCCCTGAAATCTCGGAAGTGGTTAGCCGAGATCAACCCAACATGCGCAAGACCATAGAGCCCATTTCGATCATGCTATCGTGCCATCGGAGTCTTCCTCACCGGCCACGAGCCGCGCTTCACTCGGGAAGACGACGAGTACTCTAGCAAGGTCATTTGCTTAAGCGTGCGCAATTAGTTTAAATTAATGATAGTGCTTACTGTTTCATTAAGGGGTCAATGACAAGCAGGCCATCCCTCTTTAATCGCGTCCATGTCAATATGACAGGTGGACCCCACGCACATAATGCATCATAATCCGCCGTAAGGCGTGGTCAATGATGAGGGGCCCATTATCAGAGCCACGAATGACCCACTTGTTAGGCTCACAGACATTTCACCTTAAGAAAATTATTCCGTTTAAAATAAAAATGCCCCGAGACCAATGTCAGTCTCAGACTCCCGGTGACCATTTTCAATAGAAAAATTAATTAGGAAATTAACAAAACCGTGGGCCCCACTGTCAGTGAGAGCAATCTCTCTCCTCTTTTATTTCCTTGATTTAAATTCTGTTTCAAACTTCAATTGGCTCGTACTCACTCATTTTAGCTCTAAATTTAATAAAACTTATTTCTAAATTTTTCTAAAATCAAGATATTTCTAATGGAACTATTTTTTGCCCAATTTGGAGTTCATTTGAATTTTTGTCCATATTTATTTGTTGCTCTCTCATGTGCACGTTATTCTATCTGACTGTCCAAGTAGAGTACGAAGACACTGAGGAGCCAGGTACGAGCAAGTTCAAGACTTTGAAAGACACCCTACCCGTGAACCAGGTGAGCCATCACTTTGATCATTCTGCTCTTACTTTTTAATGCAAGTATTTCGATTTAAATTATTAAAATGCATGCTTTAATTTTATTATGTAATTTATATTCACAAATAATTCTTAGTTAACACCTTATGTAAGAGCGATTATATCATTCCTTGTCTTTGGATTTAATACCTTGTCACCCTAGGACTAATAACTTACCTATTAGTATTAAGTCTCTACTTATACCTGGGGGCATCATTTTGCCCTTGCATCTTTTTCACACATGAAAACTCTTTTGGTTAGTTACTAGTAGAAAGTGATTGGTATGTTAAACCTTATTATTTTATGTCCCCAAAAATCCCAACTTGCTATAAAATCTAGGCAGATGGTAAGAGGGGCTGGTGCAGTGAATACACGAGTGTTGGAATATGGTAGAATTGCTTAAATAATTTTGAAGGACTGAATTTTGTGATGACCTTCCAATGTAAAACAGTGTGACCATAAGTCTATAACAGATACGACTTAGCCAACTAATTTATATCGACTTAGTATGGGATGCACCATTGGTGTTCACGCATGCAAAAGGAAAGGTATTTGACGTGATGGCGCAAGAGAGGACTTCTGCAGGGGTTGTCGTACCTCACAGTGGTAGAAATCTTAGCGAGTGTAGCTCTACTGGGAAGATGCATTGCAAAGGACTTATGATGGTCTTCTTGATCCACCTGTCTAAGGAAGCATGTGAAATATAACAAGTTAATCATCTCTTCTGGGTAAAGTATACAACCTCTGCAGAGTGTAAACTATTCGAACAACTGTGCCCACGGTCATAGGTAGGCATACGAACTTACTCGAGCTAGTGTCTATTTCTAAAAATAACTTTGTGGGTGGGATGAAAAGTGACAGGCAGTAAAAGCTTTGAATTGTGTTGTCCTGGGTGTCGCCCCAATGATGATGATAAGTGGATGTAACGCTAGAAACATAGCATATGGTACAGGTGGCATGTAATAGTAGATGAAAGATCTTTCACACATCTTAGAAAATCTATTTTAGTTAAAATGCTAAGTCATAGGGATTTCTAATTATTCATAGTCTTAAAATGTGGCTTTAGCAAATAAAAGAACATGAGCCCTCCTTGTTAAGCCTTGCATGTATGAATATTGTATTATGTGTGTTGGCTCGCAGAGCACTGTTGCTTGTGCTCACATTCCCTTACAAAATCCTCAAAACCTATGGATCAAGGGCCATACGCCTATTATGATGACCAAGGAGCTAATGGTGACAAAGATAGTGGAGCTTACATTAGTACCTAGTAGTCGAGGTCTCCCCCGATCTAGCTAGGGTGGTGTTTGCATGCACTTTTATTCTCTAGGTCCTTGGACAATAACGGTTGTACTGAAACCTTCTCCAGTTGCTTGCATGTGCTAGGATGTGCCTCTCACCTTCACTTCCGCTATGTATCTGCTTGTTATGTAATATTTGGCCTAGTCCGCTTACTGTAAACTTGAGTTGTTGCGGTCTATTAAACTTTGATATGTAATATTATTGTATGGTATGTTACACGATCTGTATGAAATGATTCAGGGATGTATCTATAAGCACTATTTACTGATGCAAAAAATAGTGCAAATAGTAATCACAGGAGATTCTGGATTGGCTAAATCCAGGGATGACACAGCTGGTATCAGAGCATATAGCTATAGAAACCTTAGTTAAACTGGCCATGCCTAAGGACTTCTTATTTTCAAAAGCTAAGAAAGCATTTGCCAAAAAAATATAGCATATGATTGCTTTTACTTATCACTCTTAGTTTTTTACTCACCTATATTTCCTTATGTTTTACTCAGTGCTAACTCCCTTTTTCCAAACTGTAGATGGCGAGATCATCCTCTGCTGCAGCCTAGTGGGACCACCTCTCCCATGGTGAGGATGAGGGGAAGTTTGTGGATATTCTCCGCAAGCTCATGCAATATTTGGGTTACCACGAGCAGCCCATCTTTCGAGGTCGCAACACACGGATGATGGATCGTGACTCCTAGACCATGAGGTGTTCCTCTATGCGAGGAATAGGGAGTTCGACTCCCACATGTTCAAGATAGAGCATCCTCAGACCCATTGTTCAAATGCCATCCAGACGCAAAGATGCACTGCCATGACTTCGCATATATATATATATATATATATATATATATATATATATATATATATATATATATATATACCCGTTGATTTGCTTTGAGATTCGCAACGTTTTATGTGGGTATCTTCATATACCCATAAAAATGTATATTTGAGATGTCAAACTCCGAAAAAAATTAAATTCAACTTCAGTTTAATTAGTTTGAACTATTTTTATGGTATATACTCACTGTAGTCGCATTGAACTCAAAAGTAGTTCAAACTAGTTTGAACTGACTTCAAAACTTACTTACCAAGGGTATAAAATATTTTCATACCCAAACTCAAAAAATTATCAATCATACACGTGTATCGGACGGTTCTTGATGTAGGTGCCTAGGCACCTGTGTGCCTTATGTAATTTTCCATATATATATATATATATATATATATATATATATATATATATATATATATATATATATATATATATAGACACACACACATATATACATACATACATACATACATATATATATATATAATATATGAAGCCTCTTTTCTACTTCCGGGTGTAATTACACCCTATATCGTATCTCACGTAACTAAAAAATTGTGGCAGGCAAGCAAGTCTCCTTTTAGTAAAATGGATATTGGATGTTGAAGGTGATATCTCCCTTTCCATTTGTTAGGATCTTTGCATCATCCAACTTGTTTCTTTCTTTCTCTCATTTTTAGGTCAGTATTGTTCTAGGTCTGGTCATGTTGGTAGGAATCAATCATCAATGAAGGGAAGCAGCTCTGGAGATAGCATGGGGTTACAGCAACTCCAGCAGTAGCCCTCAAAACAGGGCCCCTACGTTTCATTTGAGGGCTCCCCCTATTTTTGAGGGCCCTATTTTTTTACATCTGCTCCAACAGCACCTCTCAAATTTAAGCCCTCAAATCTATTCCATCGCAATCGACACATGGGACCCACTCATTCTCTCCCTCTCCTCGCCCAACTCCAACGCCACGACCTGCATAATCCGGCACTCTCCGGCGGTCGGCGGAGCGCCAAGCCGCCGGCGCCGCCACCGCGTGTCCCACGCCGCCATGTACGGCTCCTACTCCGCCGCCGCCGCCACGAGGGCCGCGGCCGTCCTTCCACGCCCATTCCTCCTACCTCCCTTCCCACCACGACGACGGCCGCGACGCCACCACCACGAGCTCCCGCTGAATCCTCGCCTCACTCCCGCTTTGACGGCGGCGGCTACCTCCTCCGCCACTCGGCTTACCTCCTCCTCCTCTCGCTCGGCTGCGCCCTCCGCCCCGCCGCATCCGCGCTGAGGCGGATTCTGGACACGATTCTTGGCGATTGAGGCGCGCGGGTGTCGATGCGCGCGCACGGCACCGGAAGGTCGGATCTTGCAGTGGAGGGGCGAGGCGGCGGTGGAGGGGCGAGGCACCGGGAAGGGAAGGGGCGTGGGGAAGGCGGGAGTCGGCGAGGCGGCGGTGGAGGGGCGAGGCGCCGGGAAGGGGCGAGGCGAGGCGCGGAGGAGGGGCGGAGGCGCCGGGAAGGGGCGAGGCGAGGCGGCGGTGGAGCGGGGCGCGGGAAGGGAAGGCGGGAGTCGGGGGCGGCGGGAAGGGGCGAGGCGGCGGTGGAGGGTGGAGGCGCTGGGAAGGGGAAGAAGGGGTCGGGGGGACGGCGGGAAGGGGCGAGGCGGCGGTGGAGGGGGGAGGCGCCGGGAAGGGAAGGCGGGGAGTCGGGGACGGCGGGGAAGGGGGCGGAGGCGGCGTGGAGGGCGCGCGGGGGGCGAGGCGAGGCGGGGAGGCGGGACGGCAGGGAGGGGGCGGCGAGGGACTGAGCAAGGAGGGAGGCGGACTGGCGGAGTGGGAGGGAGGGGGACGACGCAGGCGGACTGGCGGAGTGGGAGGGAGGCGGACTGGCGGAGTGGGAGGCGGGGGATTTTTCACCGAGGCGGGAAAAAACAGAAGAATGAGAGCCAGAGTAGGGGGCCCCTGGGAATGAGGGCTGAAGGGGGATTTGAGGGGCTCCTCAAATTTGAGGGCTCTAGTAGGGGCCCTGCTGGACCTCTATTTTTGCCTCAAGCCCTCAAATATGAGGTTTGAGGGCTCAAGTAGGGGCCCTGCTGGAGTTGCTCTTAGGCAAATAAAGCTCATCTAGCCCCTGGAAGGGGAAGAGGTTCGGAAACAACAGCATGTCTGACAAGACGAAGAAACTACCTGCGATGGGTTAGAATAGCGCAGCTAAAGGACAGAAGAACACATCTGCGCATCCAACAATTAGTCAAAACATAGGGGAGGCAAAGCAGGCATCAACCAAGTAGCATCACTGCACCAAAACCAAGCTAAAGATCAACAGCCAACATTACTGCAGCTCCACTTTTTCAACCTCCAAAATTAGCTTCTTTTATGTGTATGATCAAGTATGGCGACTAGAGGGAGGTGAATAGGAGCCCAAATTAATTCCGAGGCTTTCTAAAATCTTTTTCTTTGAGCGGAAGCAAAACTCTCACTCTAGTAACTATGTAAGCTATAAAGATCGGAGACAAATAATTACAAGGAAAAGACCCTATCAAAATCGAGCAAAACACATTTAAACAACCCTGGCGGTCTGACCTTCATGAAGAAGGCGGTCTGACCTCTCTCTAGGTGATCTGACCTCCGTTCTAGCGGTCTAACCGCTAAGAATAGTAAAATCAGGCAAAGCTACAGTAAATCCGATCAGACTGCTACTACAGTGCCGATCAGTCCTTGCTACAGTAATTTCAGGAATGAATAGTGTTTTCAACCCAATTTCAAATCCGAAATCGATGGAACTTTTGATTCGTAGATCCAATGACATAAAATTTTGCAGGAATCTTCTCTAGGTTATCAAAAACCTATTCCAATAAATGATCATGAAAAATCATGGTCAAAGTTGGAACCTTTTTTAGCTTGAAGGAAAGGTTCACCGAAACCAAGCCAAAATCAAAATCGGTAAATACAACTTGCTCGTGAGTGGACGTGACCAAGATGGGTCTAGATGTATTCCCACATGTCCCAGCAAGCAAGAACACAAAAGAAATCATGCCAAAACTCTCAGATCAAGAAATCACACTTTGAGGCCAAAACAAACAAAACCGGGTTTTCTTAATAAACTTACTATCAAAGCACCTAGATGGGTGGAGATAAATTCCCAGATGTTGTCTCCATCTCTTACATGTCTTTGACACAGTAAGATCAAAAAAAGGGAAGAGAAGAGATCAAAACCAACCAAATCAAGAGCAAATCAATTAAAACATGATGGATCCATAGAGTTGATCAAAGATTGATGTATTGCTTGCTTGGAGAGGTGTGTTTTATAGCCAATCCCTCAAGATAGCAAAGTTCTAAGCCTAGAGAACACACACACACATACAAGGATCCAACCTAAGGAATCATAATCTCACATGGGAGGGAGGAAGAGCTAGCCACTAAAAGGCTTAACCAACAACCTCAAACCCTATCCCTTGTCCCTCCTCCCCTTATATACAGGGGTGGATGTAAAGAGGGTTACCAGGGTGCACAAGACACCAGACCCAAATTTATTTTTCTATTGTATAGCCTATATAAATTTAGGTGTAAACCCCTAACAAAAAAAATCAAAGGATACCTAGCCAACCCAAAGATTAAAGCTCTCAGACTCTCGCCTCCCACTGCTCCACTCGACGCTCCTACAGTTGGAACCAAGACGACACCAATCAAAGTCTAGCACATGTAGTCTAGTATACGCAAGTGCAGTCCAACTGACACGAGCATGGCCCAAGACGCTCAGTCAGCCAAGACAATCTACGAAGGGGAGAGAACAGGCAAAGACCACACAACACATGCATTGCATTGCCCTAGTCACCTACGTCTTGTTCCATCCCACTTTCTATCCTGCCTCGTTTGAAAGTAAAAATCCACCCTGTTGCTTAGCTGTCGGTTGCCAAAGCCCAGAGGCCTAGGCTGCAAACCGTCAGCTACCGCGTCTCCTAGTCGTCATCACCTATCAATCATCTCGTCGAGCACTTGGTGATATGGATTAAGTCCTGAATCGACATAGGGCATTGCTAAATTTCTCTCAATTCTTTCAATTTCTTTAAGCAAATGGATTGAATTTATGAGTTATGATTTGAATGTTATGACTATTGGTTTTTGTCAAATTGTAAGGTTTGGAATTAGCATTTCAATTTGGGTTTTTGAAAATTGAAATATCCACATACTTCGTTGCAAATTGGAGGCAAAATTATACATGTAATTATGAGGGCATTCTTTTGGGCTGCGGATGATGGCTTTTGTCTGTGCTTTTTGACACGACAGTGAACAATGGAGACGTTGACATAAATGACACACACAGTTTTGTGCTCATGAATCTATTTGAAAAATCTACTTTAAGAGGATGTCCTGTTTTGATATTTGGCTTTCGGAGAAGCCAAGAGAAAAAAAGCAGAAGATAAAAAATCTAAAAGAACATGCCTTATATGTACAGTGAAGCGGTGAACCCTGGTCATTTTTATTCTGGTTCCACCCTAGTTTATGTAGCCTCACAAGCTGAACCAAAACGTAATGGATCCACCCATTAGGCCAAATCAGGGATAACCTGTTAACCCTACCTAACACTAGATTTTACTCTCTCATGCATGCTTCTTAAAGTGGCTTACAACCATTAATCTATTAGTGAATCAATACTTGATCCACTTCATATTTTTAGCACATACAAGACCTAAACTATTTAGACCAATGCCGCAGTTTTGCACATCGCCACTTTTTCGGTATTGGGCAATTTACCAAAATTCCCCTCTACCGTTTTCCACAAAGTATCATCCATGTTTCACCATCTTCCACATGGCTCCAATGACTTGTTGTCAAGCCTTTGACGCATCCAGATTCCACCGAACCGTCCTTGCTTGCAAACGACCCAAGTCACTTGGTGCACCATATGCTTCTCCTCGCGCATAACGGCACCCGGCTTCCTTTACCTCACAGGACCTCGATTCCTCCCTGAGCCTAGTCCCGGTCCACCTTACCGTTGCCCGTCATGTCCACCACCGATAGCTCCCACTACAATTCTTCATCGTTCTGGCTTGTAACTACCCCACAAGCCTCGATTATCTTCGGTGTCTCCCTAATCGTTCTAAACCTCAGCACCACCTTGTGCCTAGTCCCAGTCCTCCTACGTCTCACCATAATCTAGCTCTGAAATCCTATAACGAACAATAACAAGCAAACCATCACGTAGCACCGCACAATACACAAAATCATCAATTCATTGATTGACATAATTAATCCATACAATGTACTATGCAAAATGTGTGCAACCAAATTATTGATACTAAACCTAGGACAAAAATAATAAATTCATGTGCACACAAGCAACAACACCAATATTATGACCACACTACAACAACTCGATTCAAACAAATGCACAACCCAACAGCTCCTCGGCCAATGTGACCACCAGCCAAAAGCCGGTCATATCGCCTCACTCTGGTAGTACCGCCCATACAACGCCAGTATACCGCGCCCTGGTCTGACTGCTATTCAAGCTGGTACTACCGCACCTGGCCGGTATGATCGTTGCCCCAATGCCGGTCATACTGTCAGCAACATAATCAACTAAAAAAATTGCAAACTCTCAAAAACCAAATTCAAACTCCGTAAATATTTTAATCCAAAAGTCAATTACTCATCACAACCATAGGGTAACTGTTGTAGGGGTGGCCTCCACCTAATCCCAGCAGGCCTGGTAGGAGGTTATAAGGCCCAGAATAGGCCACGTGTAATGACATAAGTGCCCCTGAAGGGGATATTCAGATGTAAGGGTATAATTGTGAAAGCACTCCCCATGTATATATATATGGAATACAGGCCATGGGGGAGGGCCAAGCTATTACGGTCATTGTCTCCCAACTCTCCACTACCATCTCTCTCTCTGTTTGGTCTGTAGCCACAACAGTTGGCGCCATCCGTAGGGAGGACAGGAGCAAGCCTGAAGTCCGAAGAAGGATGGCACCGAAAAAAGCTTCATCGGCGGCGAAGAGAAAAAAGGCGGCTAGGTCGGAGCGTCGCATGGGCACCAGGGCTTCGGCATTGGCTGCTGCGGGTGCGGACGACGACGCAGCCGCGGTGGTCGAAGACGTCGACGCTCGCGCGGCGACGACCGAACCCGCACCGCGCCGCGACGCCAACCCGTCACCGGCGCTGCGACGATCGACCCGCCACCGGCGCGCGGCGGCCAACCCGCCATCGACGCCGCGGCGGCCAACCCGTCACGGCGCCCGACAACCAACTCGCCGCCGCTCGCGCGCCACCGGCACTCCGAGCTCACGGCGATCGTACTGGGCCGACGGTGGCGCCTGCGGTGGCCTCAAAGCGCTCCAAAGGGAGCTAGGGGATCTTCGTGGGGCTGTCCACGACATACAAGAGGCTCGGAGCCAGCAGGCCGCGCCAGTGGTCGCGCCAGAGCCCACGCCGGAAGGGGCGGACAACCGCGAGGCCCCCACGTCCAGCCGCGTGCCGCCGCGGCGCGTCGATCTGGAGTCCCCGCTTTCGGCAGAACTGCAACAGGCGGCGTGGCCCGAAGACTTCAAGTTCTCCAGTGTCATCGAGTCATACAAAGGTGATACGGACCCCCGCGAGTTCGTGCGCGTGTACGAAACCGCAATCGAAGCCGCGGGCGGAGATGACACTACAAAGGCGAACTCCATCTACGCCTGGGAGCAGATCTGCGACTGCCTTAACAACAACTTTCAAGGGAACTATGCTGAGCAAGTTGACGCGGACCAACTCTTCGCCGTGAAGCAGAAACCTTCGGAAAGGCTCCGGGACTATTTCAAGCGCTTCGCGAAGGTGCGATGCCAGGTCAAGGACGTCAATGAGACGACTGTCATCAACGCAGCCATACAGGGCCTCCGCCCGGGCCCCCTGGCCGAATACAACGCACGCAAGCCTATCAAGACAGTCGCCAAGCTCTTTGACAAAATGGAAGGGTATGCGCGGGCCGACGGAGATGCGCGGAGACGCAACGCCCTCGCTCCCGACCTCGCCCACACGAAGCGCTTGCCATGCGAGGAGCAGGTGGGCAATGGTTCCCCGAAGCAGGGCCGGAGTCGACAACCCCGAGAGGACGCTCCCGGAAGCGACGGCCCCGGGGAGCCGGAAGGCTCGTCACGGAGCACGCGCAAGCCCCGACGTCACCGGCGCAGACCACAAAAGGCCCACCATGTCCTCGGCATTGGGAACGCCCTTCGGGAGCATGCCCCTATATCGTGGAAAGAAGGCCGGGGATGTGAAGGCGGACCCGGTCATGACGAGCGGCCCCGAGCGGAGCAAGAGCTTCGAGATTGCGGCAAGTGGTGCGAGGTGCATGGTTACGGCGATCACTATACAAAGGCGTGCACCGCGGTCACCGAACTGTGACGGGTGGTGGCCGACGCCGTCTCACCCCGTGCCCTCGCAAGTCCGAGCGGCGGCCAGAGGTGACCTCGCGAGCCTCCGCCAAAGAAGGCGTGCGGCACCGCACCATCAGCGTCATCACCGGAGGCTCCTTATCGAGGCCCCGTGGAGCGATCCATACCGTGGATGCCGCCCGCAAAGATCACCTTTACCCTGGATGACGCCAGGGGTGTGGAGTTCCCTCACCAAGACCCTTTAGTCATCCAGCTCACATCGCAGCCATGATGTCAGGCGCATCCTCGCCGACGGGGAGCTCATAACATCCTGTTCGCAGGGGCCCTCGAACAAATGGGAATCCCCCGAAGCCGCCTAGAGCAATCGGGAGCGCCGCTTCAAGGCTTCGGAGGCCAACCGCTGGAGGCCATAGGGCAAGTGTCCTTCCGCCATTCCTCCGTGGAGTAACATCCGGCGCGCACGCCGCCTTCGGCGTCGTGAGACATCCCGCACTTACAACGCCATATTGGGATGGCCCGCCATCAATTTCTCGAGGCGGTCCCGCACCACGCCTTCCTATGCATGAAACTCCCGTGCCCGGGGCGTGATCACCGCTCGCGACGGTGACCTCGCCAGCGCGTCGGTCGGCAGCCGAACGCACACCGCCGGCACGCCCTCTCGCACGCCGGCGACACGCCCTCCGCTCCAGATGGACGCCTAAGCCTCGCCCGAAGGTGGAGTCAAAAGGTGCCGCCTCGGCGGGGGCGTTTGTGTCCATTGGCGAGGGCTCCTGCGGAGGTTGAGCGAGATCTACTCGAGTGCTCCGACAACGCCGACATTTTTGCGTGGTCGCCGAGGACATCGGGGCGACCGTGCGATGTCGAGCACCGCTTGGCGGTCCGCCTGCACGCCAAGCCAATCAAACAGAAGCTTCGCCGTATGTCCATGGATTGGTAGCAGGCGGCCAAGCTGGAGGTGGCGAAGCTTCTCCGGGCCGGGGTCATCCGTGAGGTCCACCACCCGGAGTGGCTCGCCAACCCCGTGTTGGTCAAGAAAGCCAGCGGGGCCTGGCGTATGTGCATCGACTTCACGGCACTCAACAAGGCGTGCCCAAAGGACAATTACCCCCTGCCACGCATCGACCAATTGGTCGATGCTACCGGGTGCGAAGCATCGAGTTTCTGGATGCTTACTCTGGTTATCATCAGGTATACATGGCCGAAGACGACGAGGACAAGACCAGTTTCATCACACCTATTGGGACCTTCTGCTTTGTCAGAATGCCCTTCGGCCTAAAGAACGCAGGCGCTACCTTTACCCGCCTCGTTGCTCTCGCCCTCGTCGCCCAGCTCGAGAGGAACGTGGAAGCCTACGTCGATGACGTAGTAGTCAAAACCCAGCAGCTCGCCTTGCACGGTCGGGACCTCCAGGAGACCTTCGATAACCTCAGGAAGGCCGGCATCAAGCTCAACCCCGACAAATGCGTCTTCGGCATCCAGGCGGGCAAGCCGCTGGGCTTCCTCGTGTCCGGACGGGGCATCCAGGCGAATCCCGACAAGGTTGAGGACATCCTGGGCATGGAGCCGCCGAAGACGACGAGGGAGGTCCAGAGGCTGGCGGGCCGTATGGCAGCCCTGAGCCGCTTCCTATCCAGGGCGGCAGAGCGGGGTTTGCCATTCTTCAAGATGCTTCGCGGGTGCGACGGATTTCGCTGGGATAGCGACTGAGCGGAGGCCTTCAACGAGCTCAAGAAACACCTAGCGAGCCTCCCCACCCTGGTCGCCCCAGCACCAGAGGCTCCCCTCTTGCTCTATCTGGCCGCGTCGGTCACAGCAGTCAGTGTCGTCCTCGTCCTAGAGGAAGGCGCCATACAGTGGCCCGTATATTTCGTCTCCGAAGCCCTCCAAGGCGCCAAGACGAGATATACGGAGCTGGAAAAGCTAGCCTATGCGCTGGTCATGGCCTCCAGGAAGCTTCGACATTATTTTTTGGCCCACCCGATCACAGTGCCTTCCTCTTTTCCCCTAGCAGAGATGCTACACAATAAGGAGTCCACGGGGCGCATCGGCAAGTGGGCTGCCGAGCTCGCCCCGTTCTCCCTGACATACGCCTCGCGGACGGCAATCAAATCTCAAGTCCTCGCCGACTTCCTCGCAGAATGGACTCCGTCGGCTCAGCCCGCCCAGAAGCACGATGACCCGGTCTGGACTCTCACCAGCGACGGAGCTTACGGCGTCGCGGGCGCGGGCGTAGGCGCAGTAATCCTCACGCCCAAGGGGCAGCGCCTGCTATACTCGGCGCGCCTCGCATTCCCAGCCACCAACAACACAGCCGAGTATGAAGCGCTACTCTTCGGCCTGACGAAGCTCAAAACAGTTGGTGCGCGGCGAGTGCTCATCCGCACGGACTCACGTTTGGTGGCAGGCCACGTAGACAAGTCATACCAAGCCAAGGACCCTGAGTTAGCCAAATACCTCACGGCTGTAAGAGCGAGGGAAAGGCATTTCTTGGGCGTCACGGTCAAAGCCATCCCGCGCGCGGAAAATGAGCAGGCCGACGCTCTCGCGAAGGTAGCCAGCCAACAGCTGCCACCCCCTGACGGAGCATTTTACGAAGTGTTGCAGCAGGCGGCCTTGCGCAGGACAACCGGGACGCGGCCCTCGTTCACCACATCGCCCAGCAGGGCGACTGGCGAGAGTCTATCTTCAATTTCTTGCAGGGCATCGCCGAGCCAGAGGACCACGCTGAGCTCCGGCATCTGCAGCACCATGTCAGATCTTTCCAGGTGTTTGAAGGGACGCTCTACAAATAGGGCGTCTGTGCACCGCTCCTGCGCTGCCTCCCCCGCGAAGAAGGGAAGAAGCTCCTTGTGGAGATCCACGCGGGGGCGTGCGGGTCTCATCTCGCGCCGAGGTCATTGGTCGGCAAGGCATTCAGGCAAGGTTTTTACTGGCTGACTGCCATCGCCGACGCCCAGGACCTCGTGCGTCGCTACCAGGGGTGGCAGCGGATGGGGCGCATCATCCGCAAGCCCCCGACGAACCTCAACCCTATTCCCCCGGTATGGCCGTTGGCACGCTGGGGCGTCGACATAGTGGGACCACTCCCCCAAGCCCCAGGGGACCTACGGTTCGTGGTCGTCGTGCTGGAATACTTTTCCAGGTGGCCGGAGGCGGTAGCCCTAGCCAAGATAACCTCGGCTGCCATGCAGCGTTTTCTCTAGCAGAACATCATATGTCGCTTCGGCGTGCCCAGGGAACTCACCGTCGACAATGGCCTACAATTTGATGCCACCCCATTCAAGGCGCTCTGCGGCGACATGGGCATCACGCTTCGGTTCCCCTCGGTTGGGCACCCCCAGTCCAACGGAGCGGTCGAAAGGGCGAACGGCGCTATCTCTATCGCCATCAAAAAACGCCTGGTTGGGCTGCCGAAGGGCAGGTGGCCGAGCGAGCTTCACAGCGTCCTCTGTTCCCTTCGCACAACGGTCACACGCCCGACGGGGTTCACACCTTTCAAGCTCCTCTTCGGTGATGAGGCAGTGACGCCTGAAGAAATCAAGGCTGGATCGCGGAGGGTCCTCGTCCAAGCGCCAGACGAGGAGCGTCGCGTATCCTTGACCTCCTCGATGGGGCGCGGGCAGCGCGCCCACCATGTCGAAAGTACGTGAGGCGCGATGACGCACTCGGGACCGGTCAGATACCCGCGAAGGTTCAACCTCGGGATCTCGCCTCGAACGGCGCCCATGCGAGACCGTCGGCAAGCCGGAGTCAAGTGGGAAGGTCCATACATCGTGGCGGAAGCATTGCAGAAGGGAGCGTACTGCCTCGCCACGCTCGAGGGACAAACTCTCCGCCACACATGGAACGCGGACAAGCTACGGTGATATTACGCCTAGAAGCAGGACGAGGATTATAATGGCATCAACCCCTCCTTGTACGATGCTCGCCCGCGCAAATGGGAGTTCAATAAAGCTCGCTGTTTCCAAAAGTACCATCGTCTGGCCGCAATATGCAGAGGACTATAAGTCGTAGCGTCGAGGTTCACCTCCGCACGCAAGAGTCCACGGACTATAAATAAGACGTAGCGTCGAGGTTCGCCTCCGCACGCACCAGTCCACGGACTCTAAATAAGACGTAGCGTCGAGGTTCGCCTCCGCACGCGAGAGTCCACGGACTATAAATAAGACGTAGCGTCGAGGTTCGCCTCCGCACGCACCAGTCCACGGACTCTAAATAAGACGTAGCGTCGAGGTTCGCCTCCGCACGCAAGAGTCTACGGACTATAAATAAGACGTAGCGTCGAGGTTCGCCTCCACACGCGACAGTCTACGGACTATAAATAAGGCGCCGTCGGCCCAAAACACAGCTTACAACACTAAGAATAAATGGTGCATCGTCCCATTGCAAAAATATGAGGTCAAATGGTTACAGGTATGGGCGCGCAAGTGCGAAGCCCCCCTCTCTCCGCCTGATATGATCAACACCTCAGTCTTCGCGTGGCGCCGAGGGGCCCGTGCCGCTGCCATGGCCTCGGGAAACTTCTTCGAGCCAACGGAGGAAGTCCCCTCCCCCACGCAGCGTTTGCTGTACTGCAACCCTCGCCGTATCCTCCCCGACACGACCCCAGATCCGCCGGTGGAAGTTCCGGAGGCTAGGCTCGATGGAGCGAATAGCGTCCGGCAGCGCCTCCGGCCGGCCAGGAAGATCCAGGTGAGGGTTCGCCAGCTCCTGCATGTGCCTACACCCACGGGTGTGAAGCAGGCCGAGGGCAAGGCACGCGCCAAGATAGCCGCAGTGCTCCCCGAAGGTCGTGGCGCTGCAAAGTGCGACGCCCACTCCCTCCTCGATCAGCCCAAGTGTCTCCATCAGGTCCTCCGGCCCGTGGGTGGCGTCGGGCACGTCAACGCACAGATCGCGGAGGCCCCGGTTTAGAGACTCCATTGCCCCCCAGGCTGACGTGGACGCATCGTCCAAGGCGCGGGTCTTCCCTACAAGAGCCTCGGCCAGCTGGGTCTTCTCCTCCTCCAAGGCGGCAATCTGCCGCAGGAAGGAGGCGCGTTCCTCTGCAGCGGCACGTTTGGCTTCCTCGGCCTCGACTTGTATGGATGACAAGGCGCCGTCCAGCGCGCGGAGCTCTTCGTCCTTTGTCGCGTGAGCGTCATCCGCTTCACGAATCCTGGCTTCTAGGGCCCTCCGCTCCCGGATACGGGCCTCGTCTAGCGCGTCGCTGATGACAAGCGCCTGAAAGCAGCAATGAAAGTCATCAGGCGCTCGGTAGCACCATACAAAACACGTGGCACGCGTACTCACCCTTATTTCCGAGGCCCGCAGCGCCAGCGCTAGGTGGTCTCCCTCGCATGATGATAGCATCCGCCGGTCAAGGCTGCCGCTGGCGCGTTCTGCGGCCATGGTGAGAGCACGGAGTATCTCCAGACGCGGGAGGTAGTCGGACAAGACGGGTTCGGACCCCACCGCGTCGAGGGCTGTGGAGGCTTCGCCGCCGACAAATGATAAACCGGCGCGACACCCTGCACAAGGTTTTGGACTTCGCGCACTCCCCCGTTGCTCGATCCTTCACCACGCCCAGGAGACCTCGTCTCGCCTGATGCTGACGGAATGAGCGAGCAGATCGGAGAGAGTTTCGCGAAGTCGAGCGGAGAGAGGGAGCCACGCTTACCTTCTGCACCCCTCACCGCAGTAGGAGGTGGTGTCTGTTCGGCCACCAATCGGGACATGAGCGCCTCGGTGGTCGGGTGCGAGGCCCCCTCGGCGACATCAGGCGCCACAATTCCAAGCATGGGGCCTGCAACGTTGTAGCGACCCTTTGGAGGCGGGGGAGACTGCATCCGAGGACGTTTCGGCCGAGGAACTGAGGGTGATTCCTCCGTGACGTTAGCGGCCGCAGCTCCTACTCCACCTTCGATCTCCGCCGCGCCGGACGTGTCCCTGGTGGTAGTAGCACCGTCGGCCACGGCCCTCTCATCAGGCGTAACGTTCCTTTCCGGGTTGGCGGGCTCCGGCCTAGTGAAGGCCGTGCCCGTACGCTCACCAGCGTCTCCGAATAGTGCGGCCGGGGGAATCGAGGCGGCGCGCCCCGCCAAACTGGTCTGGCCGGGCGCGTCACCGGTCGAGCGTCCTATCCCAGCGGCGCCAGCTGCCGAGGTGGCTGGCAGGCTGGGTATGGCAGCCTCGGAGCGAGCCTGGCGCCGCGAAGACGAGGCGTCTGCACGGCCGCCACCGCCACGATAACCCGAAGTCCCCGCGGGAGTCTCCGCTGGTATCGGGCGTTCCGGCACGGCAATACCCAAAACCTCGCATGTGCGGTTCACCCGCCCTTGTTTCGCCGTTTGGGTCGCGGCCTCGCATAGCTTGTGCTCCTCGAGTGTGTATGGGCCGAAGAACACCTCAGTCGCGCGCTCCGCGTCTTCCAGCCGAGCCACTGCACAAAAGACAACAGCGCGATCACGTGAGAACAAGTGCGGATACGTCAAGAGATGCCTGCTGCACTCTAAACAACTTACAAGGGGCAGAGAGCGGAAGCAGGCGGGACACTGGCGGGCAGATTCCGTCCGCTCGGTCATTGCCCCGGCCCGTGTATTTCCACCCGAGGACAGTGGCGCCGCCCCGTACATCGTGAACTCTTCGGCCAGGTCGCGCATACTTAGCCGGCGGGCGACGCCGACAAGCCTCCAGAGTCTCTGCGAGTCGTCAGACTCCGGCTTCACGCTTGGCGAAGTATTGAACGAGATGGGCCCGCCTCGGCATAGCAGGCCACTCGAGCCGGTCACGTGGTAATAAAACCACCACCGCGTCGGCCCACCGACTACTTCCCGAGGCGGCGGCGCGGGAACAGCGTCGTGCAAGACGATCGCAGCACGAAGTCCACGCTGCCAAAATTGGAGATAGCTCCATCTTCAGCCTTCTTGGGGCGGCAGCAGGCGTCGTGCAGGGTGGCGAACAGCTCGCTACTGGGATGCCGCCTTCGTCGCGCCGCCCATGTGAAGACAGCCAGGCGGACTATTGCACTCGGCGTCAGCTGCGCTAACTCCAACCCATAGGTCCGCAAGACTTCGCCCACAAACTTCTTTGAGGGCATGCGAAGGCCGGCGTCAAAGAACGCGACGAAAACGATCGTCTCTGTCTCCCGGGGCTTCGGCTCTGTTTCGTTGCGACGGGGTAGGCGAGCCCCATCCCGATCCTCGATCTTCCCGTCACGAACAAGTCGTTGCAGTGTCTCCTCGGTCACGCGGCTCTTTCCCAACACACGGGAACAGCGGCCCCCCGAGTATTCCATGGCGTCCCATCGCCCGTCGGCACGCGAGCGCCCCCGCAGCACCAGTTTGTAATCCCCAGAAGGGAAGGACAGCTTGTCCCAACTAGACGAGGAGCCACCGCTGGGAGGGCGAGGCGCGTCGCCATGGCTGGCCATTGTCTTCTGAAGGTAGGGCAAAAGAAACCAAGGCAGGAAGTCGCGCTACTACCGGCACGGAATAAACCAGAACTACGCGGCAAGCGGGGCAAAGTTTCTCATCGCGGTGAGGGCACCTTATAAAGCCCGCTCGCCTCTCCCACGACCAGAAGCGCAGCCAGATTCAAACCCCCAACGGTCCGGCTACCCACGACCGGAAAGAAGAACCGCCGGCATCTGGAGAGGCGTGCCCGGTAGGTGGCCAGGCAGCGCGCAACGCCAGACCGCGCCCGACACGCGTCCCGCTTGCCTAGGGAAGAGGCGAACGGCCGCGCTCACACAACCGCTCACATCCCACGACGCACCAGGCATAAATCGCCGCGTGCCCCACCCAAGGAAGGCAGACTGCACGACGCGACAGCCTTCCCCTGACAGGCCAGGCGTCGGCACGATTCCAGTCGCCATTAAAAGCGCACTACTAGACCGCAGGGTCACAACGGTTTCAAGACATAGCGACATCGGCGGTGCACGGCCCGTTCGAAGGGTAAAGGACGGAGCGCGCGCGCGTCTACCTCGACTAGGCGCCAGCTCCGCTGCCACCCGTTCGAAGGGTAGGGGACGGAGCGCGCGCGCGCTGGCGCCACTCGCGCCACCCGCTCAAGGGTAGGGGACGGAGCGCGCGCATCTACCTCGACTGGCGCCACCTCGCTACCACTCGCTCAAGGGTAGGAAATGGGCGCGCGCGTCTACGCCGGCTGGCGCCGCCGCGCCACCCGCTCGGGGTAGGGGACGGAGCGCGCGCGTCTACCTCGACCAGGCGCCGCCCGCGCCACCCGCTCAAGGGTAGGGGACGGCGCGCGCGTCTGCCGGCTAGGCGCCGGCTCGCGCCACCCGCTCAAGGGTAGGGGCGGAGCGCGCGTCTACCTCGACCAGGCGCCCGCCAGCGCCACCCGCTCGGCGGGTAGGGGACGGAGCGCGCGCGTCTACCTCGATCGGCGCCACTCGCCGCCACCCGCTCGGTAGGGGCGGAGCGCGCGACGCGCGTGCCTTTCGAATAGGCGCCGAACGGAGCGCTCGCGCGTCTACCCCAACCACCAATCAAGGCGTTGGGTTCGGCTACGGCCTCAGCCCCCGGTCAAGTTCTGCAAAGTTCACAGGCCGCAGGGACGGAGGGGGCCAAAGGACTCGGCGACATGGCTTCGGCCCTATGAAGCCCTTTACCATGAGAGGCTCCTGTTGTAGGGGTGGCCCCCACCTAATCCCAGCAGGCCTGGTAGGAGGTTATAAGGCCCGGAATAGGCCACGTGTAATGACATAACTGCCCCTGAAGGGGATATTCAGATGTAAATGTATAATTGTAAAAGCACTCCCCATATATATATATATATATGGAATACAGGCCATGGGGGAGAACCAAGCTATTACGGTCATTGTCTCCCAACTCTCCACTACCATCTCTCTCTGTTTGGTCTGTAGCCACAACAGTAACCTCTACATGGTCTCACATTATGTATTCATCTGGTAGCCTCCGCACCATTGGTGCCATCTTTTGCGCGCATTGAACGTTTCCACTGCAACCTGCTGCGTATGTTTGGCTCCCCTGCGCGTAGCTTCATGTACGCCGTCCTTCTGCAACTTGGTCCAGTAATCCAACATGTCGAAAAAAGGGGGAAATTTGTTTTTGCCATCCTAAATATGTGCAATATCATTTCTACCATCAAAAGTTTGCTCTTTTCGTTTATGCCACTCCAAAACTGAGTTTCATTTTATTTTTGCCACTCCAAAACGGAGTTTCATTTCGTTTTTGCCACTCCAGTTACTATCCACCAATTGACTGGCATTGTTGGGTGTTTTAGCCATGACTAAGCTGTTGAACTTTGAGAGAGACCAAAAACCCTTGTCAGATAGTGGCGTCACATTTTTATGACATCTCACTATTGCTACTCCAGCTCTCTCACCATGCCATCGCTCCAGCTCTTGCTCGTCGGCCTCAGTCACTTCTACAGGTGGGCCCCTGGTGCAATCTGCCATAGAGGGTAAGAAGTAGGGCGTTAGTGCAATCTGCCATAGAGGGTAAGAAAACATAGTGTTAAATGATAAGAATTGCAAAGCCTGGCATTTTATCAAACTTCGGTAAGATTAGGTGGTGCAAAATGAATTTACTCTTTTCTTTTTAATGAAATGTGAAGCTCCGTTACTTATTGTGCTGCTAATAGAGAGGGGAGAGAACTACTACTGTACTTTCGTTAGTTGTTCGTATCTTTGGGTATAGCCATCTCAGTTTGCTCGGCCAAGCAGTGGCGGATCTAGGCTCAGGCTGTCTATGCTTCAGTCCTAGATCTAAGATTAAAAATCTATTGTAAAATTTTAAAAAATATTTTATATGTAGTGGATGTCATCTATGATGCACTATCTAGTTTGAGGCGTTGCTCCAACCATAACCCTGCGGCAAAGTACCATAACCCTGGCTGGTCCAAGCAAGATCGTACACCAGTTATGACGTAGTAATGAAGCATGCATTCCATATCAGAACAAAGGTCCTGTAATAGAATATTGACTGTTACTGCCAAGATGATAAGGCTGCATTTACCCAAAAATAGCAAAAGATTACTTACTGTTTTACCCTTATCGCACTTCTTTGTTCTCACCACCACTAAGACAATAGCAGACTGTACAAAATCAGACACGACACAAGGAGAGGCATGTTATCGTCATTCAGACGTGAAGTTAAAATTCAGAATAAAGATACATTTATCAAATGAGTTATGCAAGATTACTATAATTGAGCTTGCTTGTAGGAGCAAAAAAGAGGTAGTAAACTGTTCGTTCACAATTAGCTCTTTGATCCACAAAATTACAAAACGCAGCTCTTTTTTCCTACTTTCTTTTTAGCTTGAAAGAATGGTGGATCAATCACGATGTTGGACAAATTAAACATTCCAGGTTAACTCCAGTACTGATGAACAGTGTTAGATAGAAGATTCACTTAGGAAGGATTATACCTTAGTTTTTAACCGTTCTTTCTCCATCACATCCTCCTCATATTTTCTCCATCGGGAACAGCAGTGGCGAGGTACTCTTATCCTCATGGCGTTTCATATCTGATGGTGCCGATGCAGAGGAAGTAGAAGCACTAGCTTCCCGTGAAGGATTGATATTAGCATGGAATGGTAGGAAAACCAGCGATCCTGGAGACTGACTGCGCCACAGTCCTCCAATACCTGTCCACTTGTGCTGATAACTCATCCAAGATAAGTTTCATTGTCGCTGAAGCAAAAGCGGCTGCAAGACAACTGCCCGAGGTGATGTTCAAGAAGGTGAAGAGAGAACTTAATCGTGTTGTTCATGAGCTTGCGCAATTAGCTAGTGTTAAAGTCTAATCCGAATTTATACCGTGACCATGTAAGACACTGCATTGTCTCATGCCAATCATAATATGACCGGTGCAAGGGCCAAGCAGTGGCGGACCCAGGATTTTACCAAAGGGTATGCCGCACCAAAATTTTCATATGCGATTCGGTAAAACCATTTGCCAATTCGGTAAATAATTGTAAAATTTTCCAACAAATGCTCATCCTCGACATAGAAATAAAATGGCAAATATTATGCAAGATAAAACCTGCAATGGAGATATCAATTCTCCACGACTAATCCTGAGGCAGCACAAACATAAACCCCCCCTAAAAACCAGTGTAAGTAGGTAGAAGCAGGTGTGGCCACTAAGTAGCATCCAATACCTCATTTCGACTAAACCTAAGATGATTTTTTTTTTGTGAACCCAGAACTTAAACAGATCCCTATCCAACACATAAACTGTAAAAGATACATAAAAAGTAGTCATTTCCTAAAGTGCACAAGCTAATCAGCGACTGCGATGATTGAATTTTAGTAGAAGCTGGCTTCTGAAAAGCAAAAGTAACTAGACACGCATAATTTGCTTTCTAGTTCCTCTATCATCATGGTTTTCCAATCCTACGAGTACAAGCTAGTAATTCCATAAAGCAATTTGTTGTCACTTTAAAACAATATCAATGAGCTGTTAGCACCAGTGAACATATTCTGTACGTAACTTTATATTCTAGAAAGCCTTCCTAAGCCACATCCAGATCAAGATTCACGTTATCATGGAATTATTTATATAATACAGCAACGGTACAGTTATAAAAGGAATGATGAGATTAACGGCAACTGTACAGATCAACCCAGTTGGATCATTTTACCTATTTACCAGTGGACTGGATCCCAAATATTGTGCATAGCAAGACTGCTAACCATCACAAAGCTTGAAAAATATCAAAACTGGGCATGGACTAAGGGCAGAACATATGAGATGGCTGTGAATGTTATGTCACAACTTGAAGTACCAAGATGCATTTCACCAGCAATTTAGAAGCTTCATTTGGGGGGAAAACATATTTTCCTGCTATCCAGACTCCAGACCAAATTAATGTATATTCATATAAGTTGAAGCAACAGAGATGCAGAATGAAGCTAAGTTCTGAACAATCACAAAGCCTCTTAACACACTGGGGAAAAAACCTAAGGGTTGATATGGACTGGAGCAGACACGCTAGACCTACCATCATGGTGTACTTCATAAACCATAGACAAATCATATAGGCTCAGCATTTGTTCTAGAAGTTTAGTAGCTGTGTTGGAAAGCACATGCTTCCCATCCTAAAGGAGAGCTAAATAAATTTATGAAGCAAGATTTGAAATCAGGCCTATGATGTAGAGCATCAATTATCCCAAGTCTATCACATAAACAAGTGTCAGAATCTAGAACTCACAAGGCCCAGCACAGGTAAACCTAATCTCCAGAACAGGGTCTCCAATAAAATGGAGATGACTAAGTTCGTAATACATTATGGGCTCAATGTTTTATATCAAAACCAAACAACGCATCATCCACAAACTACTTGCACAGGGTCTCCAATCAAATAGGGACTAAATATATTCAACTGTAGGGCGAATCACAATTGGCTAAATGAGCTGTAAAATGCACTAACGGCATAACAATTCAGGAATTAGAGATGAACATGAAAAGAGAGACTCACCAGCAGCTCATTCAAAGGGACAGTAGCCAGTCATCTCCCACTTGTTACAGATCCTCGTCTTCCAATTCGACGGCTTCTGTGTTGGCCCATTCGCAGCAGCAGCAGAGTTGTAGCTGCCCCCGCCAACCGACGGCGAAAGGCTGATCGCCACGCTCTCCCGGCGGCGGCGGCTGCTCGCTCCCGGCCCTTGACTGCGAGGAGTTCCTGTCACCGCCGTAGTCGCCCCCGCTCAGCCCCGGGTCGACGTTCCACTGCCTGTAGTCGTCCTCGGTGGCTCAAATCCCGGCGACCCCACCCGGCAACGCCGCCGCGTTGGCCCAGGCGGCGGGGCCGGCGGCGTCCGGGATGATGTGGATGGCGTTGGTGTAGTCCATCGCCGCTCCAAAGATACGCTGAGGATCGAGGCGGCGCGTGCGCCGTGCGGCAGCGAACAGTCAGGCAGTCAGCAGGCGCCGGGTACTGAGTTCGGCTCATCGGCTGGGGCCAGGCTATGCCGGGGCCATGAGACATGGTGCCAACATGTAGTAACTGATTCTGATTTGGTTTCCTTATTCGTATGGACTTGTCTCTCTCATCCTATATAGATACCCCTATAGTCCATAAAAAAAAGCAAGAGTCTCATTATAATATCTTCTTATATTATGATTTCTGCATTTATGCATCCATGGATTTTTTTTTGAAAGGGTTTTTCACCTTAAATCCTTGTCTCCTGTTCCCTTGATCATCTATTTTTGCTGTGCACTTTATAATAAGGTAACAAATTTGTTAAAAACCTAAAAAAGTGAAGGTTTTGCTCTAATTCTAGTTCGAGATGAAGGATTTTAAGTGTAAGAAAGAGTTAGTTTTTGTTGGCTTCTGCAAGGGCAATTTGGGAATTTTCCAATTGAAAAAGAAAAAAGAAAGAGAGAGAGTGACAGGTGGGGCCTACCTATCTATGGGCCAGCGGAGGCGATAAGGGGAGGAGACTATGTCTCCTCCCGGGTTTGGCTCCCGTGCCGTTTTGCATACGCGTGCGCTTCGTCTTCTCTCGCGAGAGGCGTGACCGCGTCGTGCGGGCGATCGGGTCTTGTGGCGGCAACGGCGGCGAAGGAGGAGCCACCGGCTCGAGCGCTTTGACTCCAAACGTGGCTGCAACCCATCGGCGTCCGCCCCGCTTCTCTTTAAATGGTGCCTCTTCTCTCTTTGATGACAAAAGGCAAGAGTAAGCTCTCCCCTCTTCGATCTCAAATCTCTCTCAGTGGATCTTCGGTTTTGAGTCCTAAGAGTTGCCGACCGGGTTTTCTCTCGTGGTTGTCAGCTGAGGAGCTCAAATCGCCTTGCTAGGGTTTCCTCGTACAATTTCCTTGAGCCTCTTCTTCGATTTGGCCGAGAGGAAAGGTTTAGGATAACCCCTAGAGGTTAATTTGGCACGGACTTGTGCTATGTTTGTGAGAGATTTGTGACATGTTCTTTGTGTTCACGAGTGCTCTCGGCCGAAGTTCTCGTTGGTCTTGTGCGGCATCAACCCTAACATTCGTCTCCGGCGTTGGCAACCCGAGGTTGGAGTAGGCATTGTATCTCTGTCTACCTCACTCCTCTACTGCGAGCAGCACAAGGGGGTGCTAGGTTTTTTGGGTCAGCCCTGTGGGCGTGCCTTGCCCCTTCTGGTTTCTTCACGGTGATTTCGAGTATCACCGCCGTTGTGAGTACATTATCTGCTGGTTCTTTGTAATTTTGGTATCTATTTCACTAGCTTGGAAATTGCAAAGATCTGTTTCTGGAATGCTTGCTCGTTGATGAAATGACATAAACTAAAATTATATATGATCTTGTGTATAGATTTGATCTTGAGCTAGAGGCTGACTTGCTATTTTCACCCCTGATCATTGATATTCTTGTGTATTACTTGCTGTTCTCTGGTTCTGTGCTGTGTGATCCTCTGTTTACAACAGTTTTTGCGTAGATACTACAATATTGGTCCAATTGCCATAGCTCGATACGAGGGGTCTACTGCATTCTATACCCTATTGACGGTATATGAGTTGTTTTTATCCGGACAATTTTACAAGAGTAATTTCAACTATGTCATGGAATTCAGTTACCTTTGAAGCCGGCTATTTGATGTACGTGATGCCACATGTGCAAATTGCTCTTTCAATAAGTGTTGTTTGCCGAGTTTTATGTTTCAAATGGAGCATATCAGATTGCATGATATAAGTTATTCACTATCTATCTAGTGCCACAAGTGATGTTTTGCCTAAACCCTTTTGATGATTGGGCGTTTATTTAATGGTCATTTGTACAGACTGACTTTACTGGGGTTATGAGCTACTAAATGCCTAGATTTGTTCGTCTGCTTTGTTAATAGCTGTGTGTTTGAATCTACTAGTGCTTTGCTCAATTTTTCTTTGCAGTAAGTATTTGGATAAGATTGCTCTAGTCTTTCTCGTTAAAGATTAGTCCTTTGGACTTTCAGCGCACAAGGTGTTCATACTGATTTACTTAGAGAAATTTATTACGTTCTTCGACTACTGGAGGGAATTCGATTGAAGGTGGAGATTTTTGAAGTCTGATCTGAATTTGTACAGTGTCTGCATAGGACACTACATCGTCGCATACCCGTCATGACATGACTGGTGCAAGGGCTAAGCACGGGTTGTATCAGACGTGGTGTCAACCCACCGCAACCAACTCTCATTTAGTTTCCTTCTCCATGTGAAACTCGTCTTCCTCGTCCTATATATATACCCATATGGTCTATAGGAAGAATAAGAAGCTCATTGTAATATCTCCTTATGTAGTGTTTTTTGCCTTCGTAAGTCCGTAGTTTTCTCCTAAAAAAGTTTTTCATATTAAATTCTCACCTTCTGTTTTCTTGATCATCTATTTTTATCGTATGTTTTATATCAGCTAGTCGCATTTGGCAGGTGGAGGGGCAGAGGGTGCAATCCCCTCGTATCGACCATGTCTGAGTAATTAATAAAGTTCTCTTTTCCTCACAAAAAACCTCACATGTAAAAACCCACAGCCCATATGTGAGCTGCTGCTTTTTTTTTTTTGCCAACAGACCTACTCACAAGCTGAGAACTATGTGCTCCTCTAATTTAGGGTCTTTTTTTAAGAACCCACAGGAGTTGTACTCTTCTAATTTAGGCTTGGTCAGTCTGCTAACTCTCAAGACCATGGGCTGAGTCAACACCTTGAGAGCCCACTGATGGGCCGGGCCCATTCGAGAATTCTAGTCGTAGCTACAATGTCAGCCATGTGCTGCGCCCCGTCATCCGTGAATCAGGTAAGATTCCAGTATTATTGTTCCTCTTCTCGACCATTTGCCCATTCGAGACAGTGATTTCAGAAGCTAAAAATTATTTAAAATGTGTTAGATTTTTACTATGTCTTTTTTTTCCATTGTATTGCTCATGAGATATAATGGTATTTTTATTTTTACTATTGTTTTCTTTATTTTCTTTTAATTGAACATATTAGAAAAAGCTAACAGTCGTTGTAGTGCCATTTCATCCAAAAGCAATAATACCTTAGAATATGGCCTTAATCTTTTTTGAATCTGACCATATCTCGTACATGCATACTTTATTATACATGCTAGAAAATTTATGGATGTTTCATTAGAACATAGGCCGTAGTTTCCTATATACCGAACACACATGTACATGTATATTGAGATTAAATAATGTACGCCATGTGAATTAGAAGGATCAAAACCGGGTTGATATAAATGAATACCCTCACTCACTCCTAGCCCACTGGCCTGCTCCTGATGCATCCACTGTTTGTACCACATATGATTTCTTCTTTTTTTTTTTGCTACGGCTGATAGCTTTAAGTATGACTGGATCTAATGAATAGTATTTTTACTACGACTGATAGCTTTAAGTATGACTAGATCTAATGAATAGTATTAGTTAATAGAAGTGAAGTAAAAAATTACTTAAAAATCTGAAAAGAATATGGTGTCAGACAATGACGAGCAAAGACATGGGGCAGGGCAATAATGAAAGCTTGAAATCAAATATGGGTCTGTTCTTTACCTCATAAGTTGGTGGTTTTTGTCTTTTGCTACAGTATCTAACTTTCAAACGGAGTATTTTTCTCAAAACAAGGTCTACAAGTTAAACGATCTACATGTTAAAAGCCCAATATCTGTATCAGCCAAAATTGCAAGTGAGTATCTGTCTCTCCGTAATTTGTACCGTAAACAGGCAAAATTCAAAAAATTTAGCCAAAAATCATAAGCCACAGCCAAAGAGAACAGCCCTGTAACGGATCAATCAATCATGCCCTATAACGGATCAATCAATCATGCAAGCTTAGAGGAAGATCAAATACTCTTTTTTTTTAATGCTCATCCATCCCAAATTCCCAGTGGGATCGCTCCAATATCATGACAGCAGTAATATAGTATCATCACATCCACATCCATGTTTCAAAAGAAAATAAAATATCGCATTCACATGGTTGGCAACTTGGCAAGCAAAGAAAAGAAATGTCGCTGCCAACCATAGGGACAGGGGGGAGGGACAAAAATCTGAATCTGACACACTTCTTCCTCCTTGGTGGGCTAATAATAATCATAATGTTTCCTTGGATTTTTGTTTGTTACTAATCCACCTTTTTCTAAACCTTCTGCTGCTGCAGTTGGTTACAATTTGCCCTAGTGATTTTTCCAACAGCGGTACTCTACTCGTGCCACAATTGGCAAAACTGTTGGCCTTTGGGTTTTTGTTTTACCAAAGCGGCCGGTGCTGTTCCAACTACACCTTAATTACTGTGTCCCCCTGATTTGAGTTGCAAATTTTCATTATTAGTACTTTGACATCCTGCAAATACTCACTCCTTTCATCGTTACTTTATTTTGAAATTCAATGTTAGCACAAATAATTATATATGATTACATGGAAATAGTTTTGATGACGAATCTATTGGTATTATTTTTGGTAATAAATCTAGCAAATCTTATAGTATGTGTAGAAGGTCCACTATACTTTAGGGGTGCAATCGGGATCCGGTCAAATCTTACTCGTCCAGTATTTTATTCTATTTTTGCTTTAGATCAAAGTCATATATAAATAGTACCAAATACGAATATGAATACAGATAGTAAATCACGAACACAAAACGAATACAGATCAAATCCAGTACGGTAGCAAGCATATGAATACGGATAGTGTTATCACGAATACAGAATGAATATAGATCAAATTCAGTATGGTAGCAAGTATTTGGTGGGATATGGTGTGAAAAATAGACACATAAGATCTTTGTGCAAAGAATTTAGAGCTCCAGTTGGCCAGATCATAATAACTAGCAGCGTAAGCACGCCGCGCTAGCTACCGTGTGGATCGAAGTAAAAGAGACGATAATTTGCGGGGTAGTTTTTTTTAAAAAAATCGACACATGCATAATTCGAGAAACGTAAGGTTTTTTCCGCAAAAAACCAAGGACATGTAAGGATCTATACGTAACTAAACGAGGACCTGTACGTAATTTTGGAAAATCATGGAGTGCTATCCTGCAAAAGGATACGCAATTTCAGTGAAGTGGAGGGGGTTTTTGGAAAAAACATGGTAGGGCCTTTTTTACAAGAACTAAGGAATTTTACGCTATTCAAAAAATCCCAGGGGTCTTTTTGCAAAAAAATCTGACTTGCCGTGGGGTGAGGCCGGGAACTCCCCAGCTTGTGGTGGTCATTTGGGCTTTTTTTGGGTGGCTTATGACTGAAAAGCACTGTAGCTGGTTGAAAAAACACTGTAGCTGACAGAGGCTTATTTAGTATAATTAAAATTTAAAAAAAATTAAAAAATATAAAAAAAAATATGTTAGCCCATTACGTATAATACAAACAAATACGGGGAAAAAGAACCGGTAAAAAAGCTCAACAAAAAACCAAAAGTTCAGAAAAAAGACGAAATTTATGAATAATGAAAAATAAGCCAGAAGTTAAAAGCTAAAACCAAAACGATGACAGCAAATATAGTGATGCAACGAAGCTAAGGTCACAAGAACATAGTGTAGGCGGTAGGCCTGTACAATCCAACCCGTGGTCTTGTAAATATTTCTCTCAGTCTCGTTTGCATTTTTTTTATTATACAAACATGCTGTAGGGCCTCCCTTACAGTATTTTCCTAACGAAGCTAAGAACCTATCTGCAGTTATTTGGGAAACCGAGGGCCAAAATAAAAAACGGCAAGATCGGGATCGGAGGCTGCACTTCCCAACGCATGCTAATTCCCATGGTTCCCTCCAACATGCTGTCTGTCCTCACAGGAACTCCCTAGCCGCCTCTCTCCTCACCAGTCACCAACCCACCTGTAGTCCCGGCGAGGCCAGGACATCTCGCCGGCGGCCGCCGTCCGCCGCCCCTCCGCAGCCATCAACCATCAGATCCAAGCCCGGCGCCAACTCCACCACTGCCACCAAAGACGGCGCGCCACCTCAGAGCGTCCACCACCACGGCCGGCTGAGGCCCTCTCGGACGCTGACCGCCACCACCCGGCTTCTTCTCCAACACCGGCCGCGGTGGACGACGACTCCCGCGACATGAAGAGCTCGGTGTCGGAGCGCAGCTTCATCATTGAGAGCGACGACGAGGAGGAGCCCGAGGCCGCCCTCCGCAACCAGGACGGCGGCGACGAGGACGACGACGGCTCCTCCTCGGACTCGTCGTCCTGCGCCACCCCACGCCGCGACAGCCGCCCAAGCTCCTACATCCTGTTGGAAATGTGGGCAATATTTTAATTCCAAGTTTTATTAGGAGACAGAAATAATAAACTAATGATGCAAAACTCACAACCAACAGCAAGCTACTCATCATACTTCACAAATTAAGAAGAAAAACAATATAGTAACAAAGTCGAACGTGCGCACGAACGACTTACTTGTTAGCCTGATGAAGAACAGGAATCCGCACAGGCTTGACGTAGTGCAGAACGAAGGTGTCGCAGTGCAGTGAGCGGTCGCGCAGATGCGCTGCCCAGAAACCTTATTGCCGCCCCCGTGCAGGTCTTCACGGCAGCAACGGTTCGGAGATACCGCTCCTCTTCTTCGCGTGCACGCCGGAAGAAGAGTCGACGAGGTTCGCACAGCGCGAAGACAACAAAGACACAAAAGTTTTGGAGGAAGAGAATGGAGGCGATCAGTTCACACTTCATACTGACGCGTCTGGTATACATATAGACAGACTAGTAACTGAAATGATTAAAACAGCTATTTACCCACTGGTAACTGACACATTCAACCAGTCAGTTACTGTCTGTCATCAAACCTAATAAAGCCTCATTCAAATGTTTGAATCTCATTCAAACAGAGAGATAGTGGTGCAGGATTCAGCAAAAATAGAGATATACTTGGTCTGCCAAGTGACGCGCCACGTCACAAGTCACAAGTCACGCGATTTTCACGCGAAAATACGCGGATACGCGCGCGCGTGCGTGCGCGTGTGTGTGACTAGGCAGATCCATCCTCATATCATCTCTTTCCATATTCAAGGAGTGGGGAGGATTCCACCTTATAAATTGGTCTTCCTCCCCCTACCTTAGCAATATGGTACTAACCATGCATGCTTTGGGATTCGTGAAAATGGGCTTCGCTCATTGGGCCATTTTCTAACACATCCAACAATGGCCGCAGAGCTACAGGTGAATGAACCCAAGTCACCTCACTGTTTCCTTCCCTCTCCTCTGTTTCTTATTCTATTTCGTTTGACAAGGAAATTAGCCCTTTGCTTTCTGTGCCTAGGCTTACTAGAAATTAGGACTTGCAAGTACAGAACAGAATTGTGTTGTGCCATCAAAAATCAAACTTTGATATCTCTCTCTCTCTCTCTCTCTCTCTCTGCAAGGCAATTGCCCATTTGCATGCGTTTAATTCTTCAAAAGCAGCTGCTTCTTTTTTTGCGCGCCAGATAGATGATTATTCATTCCTACTGTTTGGCATCCTGTTTGGTTTATACGATGATGAAACAAACACGATCTAGCAGACAACTTTTATCAACTAAGAACACACTTGATGACAACTCTTATCCCGTTTGGTTTATACGATGTGGATTGATACAGCGTTGATGTGGCAACCAAAACCAATCCTCAAAGTGGAAAAGTTCGAATCGCGTTTGGCGATGGCAACATTTGATGCCTTCTTTCTTAATGACCTTAATCATTCCAAATACTTGTCTCCCAACAAGTGGCGTTTCTTTATTTTTTGAAAGGAAGGAGAAACAATAGCTGGATACATAATCAGATAATCCATGGTGGGCCAATACAGCTCAATACTTGTGGACCATGAGCTGTCATATTTTCGTTTGCTCTGTTTTTTTGTCATCATGTGCTGTTCTCAAATGCAACTTTGAAATATTTCCTTTTCAATTGAATAAGCTTGGGCTGTCCTTAACGTTTTTATTTGAAAAATTAGTTCTATATGGCATTTTTTTAAATGAAAGAATACGTGGTTAAAAGTTAAAACTACTCACTACTGCCTTATTGAATTTGTTGAGCTTAACATAATGACATGTTTTCTTCTCTCAACAGAAAAATAACAATGCGCTTCCATGGCATTGTTCATAAAATGAACAAGTTACTAGTTAGTTAGCTAAATGGTCTGAGAAGTGTAGAAATATTGTTCTCAATATTTGTCAAAGTTGTGTGCTTGGCTCTCCAAAAGCGGATGTTTACAAAATTGTCTTGCAAAAAGAAAAGCAAACACTCAATTACCACCTCAAATTAATAGATGTACACTTTTGCCCCTGCAAAATTTATCTCTTATGCTACAATGGTCGAATGTCACAGCATGACAGCAACAAGATAGTTGCTAGCACGCATGGTGATGAAGAGGCATGGTGTGCATGGGCGTGAACTCCTGTCTGACAATCTGTACTTTTTCTTATATGATCGCAATTCACAACATCAAACCAAATATTGTGTATAAAAATTTCTTGACCCGATTGGATTGGGCACATGGCTGCTGGAAACATTCATCGCCAATAATTTTCTTCCAGACTCCAGCAAAAAGTAGAGATTGACATGAATTTAAGCAACACAATCACTAGTTCATCCTTATTGGATAGTATGCTGGACAAGATTTAACTAACTCTTTATTATGTTTAGTTTGATCCTTCTACATGTTTTTTTAGTTCTTCCTAAAAGATGATAGGGGATGTAGAAAGTAGTTTGTATGAACTACTAACCTCTGCTTGTCTCAGTGTAATAACATATATTTTTCTCTCTCTCTTCTTTTAACAGGCAATCAATTGACATTTATTGATTTATAGTAGTGTGCAGTCGCCCAATATGCTGGTTAAGTCGTTTCTATGCCATGTTTATCATGCCTGGATATTTATTATTATTGTTGGAATTAAATTAAAAAATGTGCTTATATCGCACTATTTACAACAATCTAGAAAACCTACTATTAAAAAAATGGCTTCATCCTCCGATGTCATTAAGCCGGAAATATTTGACAGTGTCAACTTTGAGCGTTGGCAAGCTAAAACGAAGTTATGGCTGACTGATCTCTTTGGGTCATTTTGAATCCTCCAATATTTCTATTGGAAATTCCTAAATTGATGCAATGGAAGGATGTGAACAACTCAGTCTTAGCTCGTTTGTTAGCAGTCTTATCCAACTGGCTGTTCAACATGTATGTGAATTTTAAGGATGCCAAACAACTCTGGGTCGAACTTGATGAGAAATATTCTGAAGGGGACAACGGGAATGAGTCATTCGTAACTGCAAATTACTTGAACTATAAGATGGTTGAGGGGCGGTCGATGATGTAGTAGCTCCATGAGCTTCAACTCCATGTACGTGACTTAAGTCAGTACGAGTGCATCCTGCCACAGAAGTTCCAAATAAATGTCATCCTGGCTAAGTTACTGCCTTCGTGGTGTGACTTTGTGACCGCTCGTAGACATATAAAGGAGCGCTTGACGCTCAATGAGCTGTCAGCTGCTATCAATGTTGAGGAGTGTGCTAGAGCCAGTGACGGCACAGGAAAAGCTCAAGTCCAAGCTCATTAGGTGAAGGTCAAGAGAACTGGAGGCCCTGGGAAACCAAAATTCAAAAATCAGCCCCAAGTCAAGCTCCAACTAAAGAAAATGAAGAAGAAAAAGGAGAACATCATCTGCTTTGTTTGCGGGGAGGCTGGCCATAAGGCCAATCACTGCCACAATCGCAAAGGTAGGGGTCCGTCCCCTGGTCAGCATAAAAGCCGCAAGGCTGAAGTGAATGTCACGCTGGCTAGCTCCAGTTCAGAAGAGTATGTACCTCAGGCCTTTATGGCAAGTCCATCTATTGATTGGTGGATTGATACAGGTGCTACTAGACATATATGTGCTAATCGATCTGTTTCTCTTCATTTCAGGGTGAAGGTGGTGGATCCGTCCTAATGGGCAACGGAGCCACTGCGACAGTACATGGGATTAAACAGTTTTGCCTGAAGCTTACCTCGGGAAAAACACTCATCCTCAAAGATGTACTGTATGTGCCTGCGATGACTCGCAATCCCCTGAGCAGGTCGATGATGTGCAGGTAAGGAATAAAGCTTATATTTGAGTCCAATAAGGTCATATTGACCAAGTTTGGTAGTTTTGTCGGCAAAAGCTATGATAGCGGAGGCATGTGCCGCTTATCTATTCTTGGTCTCAATAATGTAAACATTTATAATATTTCCCATTGCAATAAAATTCATGATATCTGGCATTCACGAGTGTGTCATGTTAACTTTGAAGCTATTGTGCGGTTGAGCAATATGAGTTTAATTCCAAGCTATAATTATGAAAAGGGTTCGAAGTGCGATGTGTGTGTGCAAGCAAAACAGCCCCAAAAACCTTTTCATAGCGTTGAAGGGTGAAGCACTTCTCCACTTGAACTAATTCATTATGATCTTTTCAAGATGAATGGAATATTAACTAAAGGTGGCAAACGATACTTCTTAACTCTCATAGATGATGTGACTAAGTATTGTTACATCTATCTACTTAAGTTGAAAGTGAAGCACTTGAATATTTTAAAACCTATAAAACTGAAGTTGAAAATCAACTAGAAAAGAAAATCAAACAGTTAAGGTCGGACCAAGGCGGTGAAGACGTCTCGCATGAGTTCTCTCAATTCTGTGAAGAAAGTGGAATAATTCATGAAATTACTCCACCATACTCACCCTAGTCTAATGGAATAGCCGAAAGGAAGAACCAAACTCTTTGTGACTTGGTTAACGTCATGCTCCAGTGTTCAGGTATGCCGGACTATTGGTGGGGTGAAGCAGTCCTCACAGCTAATTATATCCTCAATAGGGTTCCACCTCGCAATTAGAAGGAAACACCTTATGAAGGATGGAAGGGGGGAAACCCCAACTTATTATTTTTTTCGTACGTGGGGATGCCTTGCAAACGTGCATGTGCCGTTACTGAAGAAAAAGGAAGCTTGGTCCTAAGACCGTTGATTGTGTCTTTCTAAGATATGCTATAAATAGCACGGCTTATAGATTCTTAGTGGTCAAATCCGAGGTGAGTGACATCGCTGCAAATATATTGATGGAGTCTTGTGATGCGACATTCTTTGAGCATGTGTTTCCTATGAGACCAAATGAAGTCATTGACTATTCTGGTTCATATGAACACTCTATTCTTCCTAGTGTGCATAACACCGCTCCAGAGTTGGAGTTGAGGAGGAGTAAGAGGTAGAGGACTGAAAAGTCACTTGGCGATGACTTTGTCACCTATGTCGTGGATGATGAACTACGAACCCTTTCAGAGGCATACACATCTCCAAATGTGGATTACTAGAAGGAGGCAGTCTGTAGCGAGATGGACTCGATCATAGCTAATGGAACTTGAGAAATTTCAGATCTTCCGCCTGGTTGTAAGCCAGTAGGTTGCAAATGGATCTTTAAAAGAAAGCATAGACGTGATGGTACTATAGAAAAGTACAAGGCCCGTTTAGTAGCTAAAGGTTTCAGTAGAAAGAAGGAGAAGATTACTTTGACACATACTCTCCTATGGCTCGTTTACCCACAATTCAAGTGCTTTTAGCACTAGTTGCTGCATACAAACTCCAAGTACATCAAATGGATGTAAAGACTGCATTCCTAAATGGAGAGTTGGATGAGGAGATCTATATGCAATAGCCCGAAGGTTTTGTGGTTGAAGGGCAAGAAAAGAAAGTACATTGATTGATTAAATCCTTGTATGGTCTAAAACAAGCTCCTAAGCAATCGAATGAGAAACTCAATAGTACGATGACCTCGATCGGATTTTGTGTGAACGAAGCCGATAAATGTGTCTACTTTCGGTTCAACGGGGGCGAAGGTTTCATTCTATACCTTTATGTAGAAGACATATTGCCTTTTGGGACTGTTGTAGGGGTGGCCCCCACCTAAGCCCAGCAGGCCTGTTAAGAAGAATGTAAGGCCCAGAATGGGACATGTGTAATGACATAAGTACCCTTGTAGGGTATATTCGGATGTAAGGGTATAATTGTAAAAGCACTCCCCATGTGGATATATATACAACACAGGCCATGGGGAGAAGGACCCAAGCCATTACTCACCTAACTCTCCACTACCATATTCTCTCTCTATTTGGTCTGTAACCACAACAGTTGGCGCCGTCCGTGGGGAGGACAAGAGCAAGCCTCCAGATCCGAAGGAGGATGGCACCAAAGAAAGCTTCACCATCGGCGGCGAAGAAGAAGGCGGAAGCGGTGAGATCTCGCGTCAATACCAGGGCTTCGGCTTTAGCAACTGCAGGTACGGGTGGCGATGCAGGTATGACGACTGTGAGCACCGGCGTTCACGACACGACGCCCAACCCCGCCACCGCCGCGACGAACAACCCCGCCACCAGCGACACGATGCCCAATCCTGCCACCGCCGCGCCGCCAGACCCCGCCACCACCGCCCCGACGACCAACCCCGACGGTGGCAACCCAGGCACGTCCACTTTCCCACCCGGCGTAGGAGCGGTGAGCGGTCCCGGCGACGATGTGGGCCTCGTCACCAGCCCCAGGGTCCTCCAGGACAACGCGGCGGGCAGCCTGGGCGCGCAGGCCGTGGTCACCGCCGTGTCGATCGCGCCGCCGGGCGCACCAACGGCCCCAGCCACGTTCGCGGAGGAGACCGCCCTGTTAGCGGCCCTCAGCGCGTTTCAGCGGGAGTTGACAGACCTCCGCGGAGCTGTGCGAGACATGCAAAAGGCCCGGAGCCAACACCCCCCCGGCGGTGGCATCGGAACCCGCTCCGGAGAGGGCGGACAGCCGTGACGCCCCTACGTCTAGTCGCGTCCCATTACGGCGCATAGACCCGGAGTCCCCGCTCTCCGCGGGCCTGCAGCAGGCGGCATGGCCTGAGGACTTCAAGCTCCCAAGCGTCATCGAGGCATACAACAGTGACTCCGACCCTCGAGAATTCGTGCGCGTGCATGAGACCGCTATCGAAGCCGCTGGCGGAGACGACACCACGAAGGCAAAAGGACTCCCTCTCGCGTTACAAGGGGTGGCGCTATCCTGGTTCTTCACCATCGAACTACAGTCCATCTATGCGTGGGAACAGATCCGCGATCGACTCTACAACAACTTCCAGGGAAACTATGTCGAGCGTGTCGATGCGGACCAGCTCTTCACAGTCAAGCAAAAACCTGAGGAGGGGCTCCGGACTTACTTCAAACGCTTCGCCAAGGTACGCTGCCAAGTCAGGGACGTTAACGAGGCAACCATCATCAATGCAGCGATACAAGGTCTCCGCCCGGGACCGCTCGCTGAATATAATGCGCGGAAGCCACTCAAGTCGGTGGCAAAGCTCTTCGACAAAACGGAAGCGTACGCCCGGACCGAGGAGGACGCGTGGAGGCACAGCGGCAACAGCTCCGATGCCGGGCAAGCGGAGGAGTTGTCGCAAAGGAGAAGCATAAGAGACAACCCGATGACAAAACACAAGCAAGCGTCCGCGGGTGACACTCGTGAGCGTGTCGACAACGGGGTGCACCAAAGCTCGCCAAACGACAGGTGCAAGCCCCGTCGTAACTGGCAAAGACCCCAAAAGGCTCGCCACGTCCTCGCTGCGCAAGGCGTTCCCTGGGAAACCGCTTTAACCCTGGGCGCCGGAGGGGGACGTGAAGGAAGCCGCGGTGAGAAGCCGCGTGCGGAGCAGGAAATCCTACAATACAGCAGATGGTGCGAAGTGCATGGCTACGGGGGCCATTTCACGTGGACATGCACCAAAATCGCGGCGTTGCGGCAAGCGATGGCCCACATACGGGCCTCGGAGACACTGACCCCCGCAATAGCCCGCGTACACTGTACGCAAGGCAGTCCCTCACACGCTGGGCCCCCCGGAGAGACCCAGTGCCGTGGTGTTAACGTCATCACTGGAGGCTCTTCGTCGAGCACTTCCCCAGCACAACCACCTCTGGGGACGTCCCATCGCAGCATCACCTTCACGTCAGCCGATGCTCGGGGCATGAAATTCCCCCACCAAGATCCCTTGGTCATCTAGGCCGACATCGCAGGTTGCGACGTCAGGCGTATCCTCATCGACGGAGGGAGCTCCGCAAACATCTTGTCCGCGGAGGCCCTTGATCGCATGGGAGTACCTCGGAGCCTACTAAAAGCTCCGGAAGCCCCCCTCCAGGGCCTCGGAGGGCAGCCACTGAAGGCTTTGGGTCAGGTACGCCTCCAAGTCTCCTTGTGCCAGGCCGACAATGCCAGGACTGAAGATATCGTCTTCGACGTTGTGGACGTCCCGTATCCATATAATGCCATACTGGGCCAGCCTGCCATCAACTCCTTCGAGGCGGTCCCACACTACGCCTTCCTATGCATGAAGCTCCCGGGCCGGCGGGGCATCATCACCGTCTTCGGCGATCAGGATATGGCTAGAAGCATCGAACCCGGAGCTGGAAGCCTGCACCGTAAGGTGCACGTCCTCGCCGACAAGTACCAGCCGGACACGCCATCCGCCCCAAGATGGACACCTAAGCCCCACCCGGAGGGCGGAGTGAAGAGAGTGCCACTCCAGGTGGAGGGGCAGCTCGTATCCATAGGCGAGGGCCTCCCTCCGGACATAGAGCAGGACTTGCTCCGAGTTCTTCGGGCCAACATAGATGTCTTCGCATGGTCCCCGGAGGATATCAAAGGTGTGGACCGCACCCTCATCGAACATAACATGGCGATCCGCCCTGACGCCAAGCCAGTCAAGCAGAAACTTCGCCGTATGTCCATGGACCGGCAGCAAGCGGCCAAGGTGGAGGTGGCGAAACTCCTTCGGGCGGGGGTTATCCGCGAGGTCCAACATCCGGACTGGCTCGCCAATCCGGTGTTGGTCAAAAAGGCCAGCGACGCCTGGCGCATGTGCATCGACTTTACCGCCCTCAACAAGGCATGCCCAAAGGACGATTACCCTCTGCCGCGCATAGATCAACTGGTCGACGCCACCGCCGGATGCGAGCTCATGAGCTTCTTGGACGCCTACTCCGGCTACCATCAGGTCTACATGGCCAAGAATGACGAGGATAAAACCAGCTTCATTACGCCGGTTGGGACCTTTTGCTTTGTCAGGAGGCCCTTCAGCTTGAAGAACGTGGGCGCAACCTTCACCCGCCTTGTCGCGCTGGCCCTAGCCGTTCAGCTAGGGAGGAACGTGGAGGCCTACGTGGACGACGTGGTAGTAAAAACCAGGCAGCTCGCCTCCCACGGTCGGGATCTTCAGGAGACTTTCGACAACCTCAGGAAGGCGGGCATCAAGCTCAATCCGGACAAATGTGTTTTCGGCGTGCAGGCGGGCAAGCTCTTGGGCTTCCTCGTATCCGGGCGAGGCATTCAAGCGAACCCCGACAAGGTCGACGCTATCCTGGGCATGGAACCGCCCAAGACGACGAGGGAGGTCCAGAGGCTGGCAGGCCGCATGGCGGCCCTGAGTCGTTTCCTCTCCAGGGGCAACGAAGCGGGGCTTGCCATTTTTCAAGACTCTCCACAGTTGCGATGGGTTTCATTGGGACGACGACTGCGCAAACGCCGGACGACCTCAAGAAACACCTCGCAACCCTTCCCACTCGGTGGCCCCGCCGCGAGGCTCCTCCTACTCTACCTCGCGCCTCGACAACAGCGGTCGCCGCCGTCCTCGTCCTCGAAGAGGGCGCTCTCAGCGACTGAGTGTACTTTGTCTCCGGCCCCTTCAGGCACCAAGACGCGTATACGGAGCTCGAGAAGCTTGCTACGCGCTGGTCATGGCCTCAAGAAAGCTCGGCATTACTTCTGCACACCCGATAACGCGCCATCCTCGTTCCCTCTGGCGGAGATGCTGCACAATAAGGAGTCCACGGGGCGAATTGGCAAATGGGCGGCCGAGCTTGCTCCATTCTCCCTAACATATGCCTCCTGAACGGCGATCAAGTCTCAAGTTCTGGCGGACTTCCTCGCAGAATGGACCCCTCCAGGTCAGCCGGTCCTCCAGTTCGAAGACCCGGTGTGGATGCTCAACACCGACGGAGCTTACGGCGTTGCGGGCGCAGGGGTTGGCGCAGTTATTACCACACCTGAGGGGCAGCGCCTGTTGTACTAGGCGCGCCTAGCATTTCTTGCTATGAACAACACGGCTGAGTACGCGGCGTTGCTCTTTAGCCTCGGAAAGCTCAAAGCGATGGGAGCGAGGCGAGTTCTCATCCGCACCGATTCCCGGCTAGTGGCAGGCCATGTGGACAAGTCTTTTGCTTTAGTTGGTATGAGTTGGTGAGGAGGGCAGAGGCTGTTGAGCCCTCTCTCTGTGTGTGTGCTCGTGTGTTCTTGGAGGGAGGAGTGTTCAAGTGTGAAGCATGTAGCTTGTGCTCTCAAGTCTCAATCCAATCATGTATGGGATTGTAGGGATGGATTGAATTGATACTCTATGTAATCATTCATCTCTCTTCATCAATATCAATTTGAGATGGCTTTGTTTGAGTTTGATTAAGTTCTTGAGCTCCTCTGCTGGTTTTGTTCTTCGTTCCCATCTCTGCTTGATTTCTCAGATTTTTGTTTTTGTGTTGTCTCTTGCTGAGGAGTAGCAAAATGGGTTGCTGTGATCTAGGAGATTCACATTTCATTTCAGTTTTTGCAACTCAGTTTCCTCTGTTCTTGACATTTCTAGGGTTTCTCTCAGAGGTTTCTTGGCCCCTTTTATTCCCTTCATGAGATGGCCTAAGATTTGGTGTCTTGAGTCCTGAGGTTATTGCTAAGCTAGCCTCACGATTTCATGTTCAACGAATCAAGGATTGGAAGGTAATTTGAGTTTTTGTGCTGCACCCTGTATCTTTTCAGTTTTTAGGTCATTTATCAAATTCTTGCTTTTGAGATGGACTCTCTTGGTTCTCCAGGTCCCCTTTGCTATTTGAGATGTTTTCTTGCTGTTCTGGGCTGAAAAATCCTAAGAGAATCCTCTAATTTTCTTGCTGTGAAGAGATTTGGGTTTGCCTGCTGAAAATACACTCTGCTGTCTGCTCTGAAAATCGAGGGCCGGTCTGACCGGCCCTTAGTAGGCGGTCTGACTGGTGCCTCAGAGGCGGTCTGACCGGCCGTATTGAGGCGGTCTGACCGGCCCTATAACGGCGGTCTGACCGGCCTCTATAGTGCGGTCTGACCGGCTTGCTGCAGCATGTGTTGTTTTGAACTTCGGTTCTCTTATCCTTCTTGGGTGTTTGTAACATCCTGATTTTCAGAGTTTTTTTGAAGCTTTTAAAATAAAATTCACCATTTGAATTTTTCTGGATTTAATTAAAAGCTTAAATGAATTTTTATGAGTTAAAAGGATTTAATATGATTAATCTGAACATGAACATTTGCCAAAGTTATTTTATTTGAGTTCCTTGTGTCCCAAGGAATTTATTGGTATTTTTCTGGATTTTTCTGGATTTATTTGCTATTTTCTAGAGCTCAAATTAATTTATTTGAATTTCGAAAAGAAAATCTCCAAAATCCCAACCGCCAAAGGCGAAACCCACCACCGCCCAGCCCATTCCGCGCGCGCCGCTTTGTCCTCGCCGATGGGCGACAAGTGTCACCATCTCGCCACTGCGCTCGCGCGCGCGCCATCCTCGCGCCGCCGCCGTCCTCGCCCGGCAGTGGGACCCACTGCTGTGGTCGCCGTTCGACCGGGACTCTCTTCCCGCTCCGACGGGCGCGCCGCCGCTTCCGCTTTCCTTCGCCGTCTCGAGTCAAACACCTCGACGGCCGGGTATAAAGCCGCCGCGCTTCTCGTCTTCCTCGCCCCGAAGCCGCCGCCCGCTGACGCTGAGCGCGCTGCCGTCCGCGTTGGCCGTGCGCCGCTGCCGCCGCCGCTGGTGGTCGCCGCCGCCGCCGCCGTCGTGCGCCGCTATTCGCCACCGCCGGTGAGCCGCCGCCGCCGTTCTCCGTCCCCGCCACCTCGGTCACCGCTGGCGCTGCCGCCGTCACCTGCGTCGCCGGCCACCGCCGCCGCCGCCCGCCTCGCGCCATCGCCAAGACGCCGCGTCACGCGACGCGCCACCGCCCGTGACTTTCGCCTTCCGTAGACTCCGCCCACCGTGCACCGAAGTCTCGTCCGGTGGGGCCCGCTTGTCACCGTACTTCGTGGACTAAGCCGAGTCACCGCCGGCCAAGAAACCACGCCGCCCTAGGGCATGCGTGTCCGCCCGTCGGCCGCCACGCCAAGACTCGCCGCTTGCGCCAAAGAGCCTCATCCACCAGATCTGTTCCGTGAGCCGAGTCCACCGTAGACCCAGCTTCCGTGCGCCGGTCCACAAAGATGTTGCACTTTTCCAATTTTCCTGATTTTCAGAAAATCCAATTTTTTCCAAGAGCCCGTTCTCCTCGCCCTAGCTCCGATTGACCCGTTCTTTTTCTAAATTCATCTAAAATTGAGCTCTACCTTTTGGTTCAGGTTTGAAAGTTTTTGGAGTTCATTT
Source organism: Dendrocalamus sinicus (assembly GCA_036346575.1). Taxonomy (NCBI): domain Eukaryota; kingdom Viridiplantae; phylum Streptophyta; class Magnoliopsida; order Poales; family Poaceae; genus Dendrocalamus; species Dendrocalamus sinicus. The sequence continues at coordinate 25,312,151 of CM070650.1, forward strand.
GAATTTTATTTGAATTTATTTTCTCTTTCGCCTCGCTTTCTCTCGTTAGATCGCGTGTTCGAGGAGCGGAAGTTGGATTTGAAGACCAAGAGCCCTCATCTGAGCAAGGCCAAGGCAAGTCGTATTCTTTGATCATGTTGAACCCAGTTTTCAATCTATTATGTATTATTTTGTTTCAAATTATCATGCATGGCTATTTGTTAATAAAACCTCGTAATTGGTAGTTATACTCCTAATTGGTTAAATCCTCCATGATAACTTGATTGCCATGATTCCATTGACACCTTAGGATTGGGAATTATTTAGTGATAAATAATAATTGTCACATGGGGTTACGCTCAACCGCTTAGCTCGCTATTATTAGTTCGGATCCGCCATCGCATGTGGTTAATTAATCTGACTTAATGGTTTACTTGAACGTGGTGGTTAGCCACGCTTATAAAATTTGTATGTCATGACATGGGTAGTGTCATGGGCATTGGTTATACAAACTTGGCTTTCACTTGGGCGAATGATCGTGCAAAGAAAGGGGTGCCGGATGCACATTGGGATGTGGATGCTTCACCGGGTAATTGTTAAGGACTTAACTTTGTGCGCCATTGATCCGAGCTTAATCGTGCAAACCACATGTCTAGTATGGGATAGACTGGCATAATAATTTGTGAAGTCTCCACTTTGGTTTTACTACCGATGTTGTGTGGCGCAAGAGGGGCAATTATCGACTAGGGTTACCCTACTCGACGGCGAATCCTTAGCGAGTGGGATCGGTGGAGATGGACCATTGTAAAAGCCTTGTTGTGATTTCCTTAAGTCGAGGCTAATCACATCGTGTGGGTACAGTTGTGCAACCTCTGCAGAGTGTAAAACTATTCGAATAGCCGTGTCCTCGGTCATGGACAATGCTCGGTGATTTCACACGAGGGTAGAGTCTTTATGAAATTTTGGTTGGCTTGAGATGGGAAGTGAATGGTTAGTTCACTTGTGGTCTACTCAATTCCTTTGATTTATTTACTTAGTGTCTGTTGTTAAATTTGCTTTTCAATCTATTTATCATATTTACTCTAAATTGCTGTTTTATGCAAAACTAACCTTTCACCATCCATTGTTAAGCTTTGCATATTATATTGCATTCATTTGTTACAAACGACTTGTTGAGTACCAATGTACTCACGGCTTTATGCCCATGTTGCTCAGCTTGAAGAGGAGGGACCGGATCAGCAGGAGTTGCTAGAAGGAGGCTACTACGAGGACTTCACGGATTAGGACTTCGCTCCCGCCGATTGCCCGTGGGCATGTCGAGTGGCTACTACGCTTAATTTTGGATTTCACGCTAGTTTCTTTAAAAGCCCTTCAGGCTCATAATTGTAAGCTTGGCCATAAGGTCGTACTCTGATGGTTATTAATATAATTTGGATTTCCTTTAGAGTATCGTGATGTGGATGATATTTGTCTTTGTTTACGCTGTGTGCACTAGCGTGATCCTGGACTAGTGCAGAACACACAGTAGAGTCCGGATTTGTATATTCGGGTCTCGACAGTGTTCTTGGTTCTCTTTTCTCCTTGAGGTTTTTGAGTTCTTAGAAAGACCAACTTCTTCTTCATAGCATCAATTGTTATCAGAGAACCTGTTAACTTGTTAAGTGGGTACTTCTCAGGGGAATTTTTAAAAGTCGACATTCACCCCCCTCTGTTGCCAATCTCGATCCAACAATAAAAATCTCAAATGTTGCACACATGAAATTGCAGTGTTGTACATATGAAAACGGAATATCGCAGAGTACCCCTCGACCATCTTCCTCTCTCCGGACGACCTCTCCACTGTGGGGGTGGCCAACGCCGCCTTCTCCACCTCCCCCTTCTGTCTCCTCCCTCGCTTCCTCTCCAGTTGCGGCTCCTCCTCCTCGTCAAGCTCAGGTTCAGCGCCCTTTGTGTCATCGGCAGATGGAAGGTGGGCTTGACGTCGAAGGCCATGGGCGGGACGATGCTATTAGATAATAATCTTGACAAACCTTGTGTTTGCATGTTTATTTTGGTCATTTGCATATAGTAATCATCTTGTATAGGTCTTTGCATGTTAGTAGTGTATGGCACAAGAAGAAGCTGGCAGTGGCAAAGGCCATTGCAACGAGAAAGAGTCAGCGTGAAGCTGATGGTGATCATCTGTGTGAAGCCGACAAGCACACCTCGGTGTGAATCCAAGTGGTAGCGATGTGATGACGCTGCAAGAAGAATCAAGGTTCAGACAACGGTGTGAGACCACTGCAAGATGAATACATGGACGAACAGATGAGAGAGATTATCCAAGGCACTGAGTATTTTTAAATTTTCATTGGTGATGTTAATTCCAGAGATAACGATAGGATGACTTTTAATTAGGCGAGATTATGTTTAAACATGACTTTTTAATTAAGGATGCTCTTTGCATGAAATGACGTTATTTGTGTACCTTTTAGTAACGTTTAGATTTAAGATAAACTTTAGTGGCATACAAATTACTTTCGGGAGTCACGTGATTCAAGAGGTATACCTTAATTTAAATCTCAAATTTTTATTTAAATATTGTTGAGCTACTATCAAATTGTTTACCTCAATTATTTAATTATAATTTTAAAGGTCTTCATGAATCCCAGCATAGAAATAATTTTGATCAATTTTCATGGCTTAATTTTGCATTAATTATTTTTATATGACAGTTAATTAGCTAACTTTAGTTGACAAGCCACTAATCAAATTTTAAATATCTAAACATTTTCAATCTCCATAAATCCATAATTTAAATCTTATAATTAGAACTTATATGCATTCTTATTTGTGACTACGATACTTCTCAACATATTTTATTTTAATATTTTATTTGAATTCTTGAGTTCATGGCATACACATACACATTCTTGATGTCACTCTTGCTCCACTGGGTAAGTTGGCGCGAATCGGGGGCACACGGGCACGGCTTGTCAACGCAGCGAGAAAGGCGCGACACGCCGAGCGACGTGAGCGCAGGTGTAATGTAGGGCGCATGATTAGCAGTGAAGTCGTCACGACGGGGCAACAAAGAGTCAAGCGGCGTGGAATGATGGCGTGTCTAGGAGGGTCGACGGGGCAGGGTGATGGCATTGGCGCACGGGAGCGGTGGGGCAGGTGACTTGGCCCTGTTCTTTACGGGTTCTAAAAGCAGCTTTTGGCTTTTACTACAGTACATAACTTTTAAATAAAGTATTTTTTCAAGATAGGGTCTACAAGTTAATTGTAGTACATGTTAAAAGTCCAACATCTGTATCAACCAAAATCACAAGTGATTATCTCTATCTATAATCTCTGTTATAAACAGCTAAAATTTAAAAATTTCAGTCAAAAGTCATAAGCCGCAGCTAAAAAGAACTAGCCCTTGCCTGGCGTGGGCGCGAGCATGGCATGTGCGCGTTGGCACATGGGAGCGCTGCCCCTAGCTTGGGAGCACATTATGCAGGAGAGCAGGTGGTGCAGGGCTGCGCGGGATTCGTGGTAGCGACAGGCAGCCGGGCGAGCGTGAACAGAGCCGGAAACCAGGAAAGGAATAAAGAGAATAGGGAGAAAAGAAGGAAGGGGGGCATGGTGGTAGGGAGAGAGAGAGCAAAGGTCGATGGCAAATGAGAATTTTTCATTCCATTAGCATTTTCTAATTTTTGAGATTTAACACTGAATTCAAATTTAAATTTGAATTCTTAGCTCAGAGGATGCGAAATTTAAATTTTGTGTAATTTGATTTCCGTATTTGATTTTTAATTTTTAAAAAATGATTGATTGATTTCCAATCGCTTTGGCCCTTGATCTTTGATTTTTTTAGATTTTCCAATTGAAATTGTTTTGGACAAACTAAATCGGAAATCCAAGAAGAAATCGAATAACACTTCAAATGAAATAAAAAGATTTAAAATTTTCATATTTCCATAACTTCGACATTTTAGGATGTTACATCTGCCGAGCCGAAGTTCACAGCGTCTGAATCGCCGCTAGCTGGCAGGATGCGACGGGACGACATCTCCGCCGGGAGGCTCGGCAACTGCACGTCGAACCATAGCACGTTCAAGGCTTGCCTGATTGATGGCCTCAGGCTGTGATTTGGGTGCACGCACCAGAGCCCGATGACTATCACGGCCTCTATTTCCTGGTTATTAAATGCCCCATTCAGCCGTCTGTTCGCTGCATCAAGAACTCTTCCAGCGCCATATAGCTCCCACACATGTTGCGCCAGGTGGACTATGCTCCCGTTTTGTAGCGTCACCACTGGGCACCTGCCGCTAGGGGTGAAAATGGATCGGATAGTTTTTGATTGATCTGAACAATTTTCGTATACGGAATGGTTCGGCTCAGATTTTTATCAGATAGTCTTGGATCGAAAATGAATACAAATTTTTTCAGAAACGAATACAAATACAATAACGCACTATCAATTAAATACGAATACGGACTCAGACTATTCAAAGATGATGGAATCTCTAGATATCCAGTCCGCTTGCGATAAGTACTAAGCTTAAGGCCCAAGCTGCCCTAGGTGTAGACGTGTAGTTATGGACTTAAGGGCTCCCAGTCCCACACCATCTTCCCACGCGCGGCGCGCCCTGCCTCCACCTCCGAGGGCTCGTCCATGGCCACTCCAGCTAGTTGCTGGCCTCCTCTGCCCCAGCAAGTGAGCTCCCACACCTCACTACTGCCCGCCACCACAGCTTACTCTCGCGCATTTTGCCCTTCTCATCTCGGTGTTAAATTTCATCTGGCTTTGATCTATTGGATCACTGATTGTTTATGACTTCAGTTCCTGCTGTCTCCTTTTCTACGACTACCATAATATTTCAACTATTTGTGGACTGTAAGAGAGGAATGAGTAGATGAGAAAAGTTGTGAAAACTGAATAGGGTTGAGTTGGTATTTGGCGATGGTTTACAAAGGCATCCCGCTGGTGCTGGGAATGACATGGACTCACCCAGCCACCATGCCAAATAATATAATGAAGTCAACACATCTGCACTTGGCCCATTTCTGAATATACTGCAAATAAACTCAGCTTGCTTTTGTTGTAGATTTAATCTCCTAGAGGAGAACTTCTTTGTTCACTATTTATTTGATAGGAGCTCGTTATGTTGTATTATGCGAGGGCTTTTTTGGAATTTCTCAATTGAAAAAAAGAGAAATGGGACCCACATATCGGTGGGCCAACTTGAGGAGATAAGGAAAGGAGATTCAGTCTCCTCCCGAGCGGCGCTTCGCCCGGATCTGGACTTGGCCTCAGCTGATTCTTTGGCTGGCGATTTGGGCAGCAAGTAGGGAGGTGGCAACTGGAGAGGCGGTGGTGGAGGCACAAGCTAGCCTGGGCTCTTCGGAGCCGACCGCTCGCAGTCACCACGCCTCAGCCCTTGCCTCCTCTACTAAAAGCCGCCATCTCTTCCTTCCTGAAGAGATCTCTTCCGATCTAAAATTTGCTCCTCTTTGGTTTTCTTTTTCTCTGTTCTTCGGGTTTTGGGGAGATTTTGGTACTTCTACACCATCTCCTATTGGAGCTTTTGCCTTTGGATTCTCATGTGAGCCCTATCGTTTGGTTGGGTGTGAGGAGAAATCTAAAGATGAAAGATTGACCTGAGGTAGGAAGAAGGCCGTGACGATCCTCTGTTGCATTTGAGTGCATTTGGCCGGTGCACTTTGGTGGTCTTGTGCAGCGTCACCCCGACCTTCGACTCCTGCTTCGGCTACCCGAGGTTGGAGTGTGGCAATGTATCTCCGTTTACCATCATCTCTTTGCACGGCATAGTGAGGCGCTTGATTTTCTAGGATGACACGGCCTACGTGCCTTGCCTTGTTCGACTACTTGTCGGTGATTTTGAGTATCACCGGTGTTGTGAGTATATCAACTATTTACTCTTTTCATTTTCTTTCAGATATCCACTCTGTGAGATATTGCTATCTCTGGTTGAAATTTGCAAAGAGAAATTGTGGGTTCGGATCAGTAGCTCGATGAGGATAATTATGGTCTAATACTGAAATTGAATGTTCAAACTTGAGCTCTAGATCTTTGTTATTGTTGTTATTTGACTCTCTGCCGTGTAGTTAGATACTTTTAGAATATATACTGTGCTCACTAGTTTTCATGATTCATACACCTCTATTAGCCAATTCAGCTTGTGGCATAACTAGTTAAAATTGTGATCCTATACTCTGTAAGTATATCAAGTTATTTGGCTAATTTAGGTGTTGTTTGGTGATCACTTGTCATTGTCCTATCTGTTGGCAAAAAATATATATTGTTGGTGGTCTAAAATTAAGATTGTCAAATTGTTATTTAAGAGCTCAAAGTTTGAATCTCAATTGTCATATTCAATTAGTGAAAAGTATAAATCATAGTAGCGGACGGCCAGGATTATATCTTGTGTAACCCTACATCTGAGAGCACTATTCAATAAGATAAAACTAGAGCCTCGTGCTAGTTTTAAATTGATTCCTTGTTCATGAGAATGCTTTACATGATTAGTTCAACAGTAATATTGGTTCATAAGTTGAGTATATGTTCTAATTTAAATGGCATGGAAGAATTACATGTTTATATGCAATTTATGTCTTTATATACTGCTTGAAATATGCTTTAATAATGCTCATTTATGCTGGGATTAAAACTAATTATATGCTTATACTGCATCATTTACAACAATCCAGAAAACCAAGTATTAAAGAAATGGCTTCATCGTCCGATGTCGTTAAGCCAGAAGTATTTGATGGTGTCAACTTTAAGCATTGGCAGGCTAAAACAAAGTTATGGCTAACTGATCTCAAACCCTTTTGGGTCATTTTGAATCCTCCAATGTTCCCATTGGAACTTCCTGAAATGCTGGGAGGATGCGAACAACTCAGTCTTAGCTCGTTTGTTAGCCATCTTTTCCAACCGGCTGTTTGACGTGTACATGAACTTTAAAGATGCCAAACAACTCTAGGACGAACTTCATGAGAAGTATTCCAAAGTGGATAATGGGAATGGGTCATTTGTAACTGCTAATTACTTGAACTATAAGATAGTTGAGGGGCGGTCGGTGATGGAGTAGCTCCATGAGCTACAACTCCATGTACGTGACTTAAGTCAGTACGACTGCATCCTGCCAGAGAAGTTTCAAGTTAATGTCATTCTAGCTAAGTTACCGCCTTCGTGGCGTGACTTTGTGACCGCTCATCAATATATAAAGGAGCATTTGACACTCAATGAGTTGTCAGCAGCTATCAATGTCGAAGAGCGCGCCAGAGCCAGTGACGGCATAGGGATGGCTCATGTCCAAGCTCATTAGGTGGAGGTCAAGAGTACTGGAGGCTCTAAGAAACCAAAGTTCAAGAATCAGCCCCAAGTCATGCTCCAACCAAAGAAAAAGAAGAAGAAAAAGGAGAACATCATCTGCTTTGTTTGAGGGAGGCTGGCCATAAGGCCGATCACTACCGCAATCACAACGGCAAGGGTCCTTCCCCTGGTCAGCATAAAGGCCACAAGGCTAAAGTGAATGTCGCATTAGGTAGCTCTAGTTCAGATCAGTATGTACCTCAGGTCTTTATGGTAAGTCCATAATTGATTGGTGGATTGATACAGGTGCTACTAGATATATATGCTGATCGATCTTGTTTCTCTTGATTTCAGGGTGAAGGTGGTGGATCCATCCTAATGGGGAACGGAGTCGCTGTGATAGTATGTAGGATTGGACAGGTTTGCTTGAAACTCACCTCAGGCAAAACACTCATCCTCAAAGACGTACTGTACGTGCCTGCTATGAGTCGCAATCAGCTGAGTGGGTCAATGCTGTGCAGGCAAGGAATAAAGCTTCTGTTTGAGCCATATTGACCAAATTTGGTAATTTTGTGGGCAAAGGCTATGATAGCGAAGGCATGTTCTGCTTATCTATTATTGATTTTAATAATGTAAACATTTATAATGTTTCCATTGCAACAAAGTTAATAACATTTGGCACTCATGTTTGTGTCATGTTAACTTTGAAGCCATTGTACAGTTAAGCAAAATGAATTTAATTCCAAGCTATAATTATGAGAAAGGTTCAAAGTGCGAAGTGTGTGTGTGTGTGCAAGCGAAGCAGCCCCGAAAACCTTTTCATAGCATTGAAGGGCGAAGCACTTCCCCACTTGAACCAGTTCATTCTGATCTTTGTGATTTGAATGGAATATTAACTAAAGGTGGCAAACAATACTTTTTAACTCCCATAGATGATGCAACTAAGTATTGCTACATTTATTTACTTAAGTCGAAAGTTGAAGCACTTGAATACTTTAAAGTCTATAAAGCCGAATTTGAAAATCAACTAGAAAAGAAAATTATATGGTTAAGGTCGGACCGAGGCGGTGTATACGTCTCATATGAATTCTCTCAATTCTATGAAGAAAGTGGCATAATTCATGAAATAACTCCACCATACTCACCCCAATCTAATGGAATAGCTAAAAGAAAGAACCAAACTCTTTGTGACTTGGTTAATGCCATGCTCCAGAGTTCATGTATGCCGAACTATTCGTGGGGTAAAGTAGTTCTCATAGCTAATTATGTCCTAAATAGGGTTCCATCTCGTAATCAGGAGGAAAAACCTTATGAAGGATGGAGAAGGAAAAAAACCTAACTTGTCCTTTCTTCAAACGTGGGAATGCCTTGTAAAAGTGCATGTGCTGTTACCGAAGAAAAGGAAGCTTGGTCCTAAGACCGTTGATTATGTCTTTCTAGGTTATGCTACAAATAGCATGGTTTATGGATTCCTAGTGGTTAAATCCGAGGTGAGTGACATTGCTACAAATATAGTGATGGAATCTCGTGATGCGACATTCTTTGAACATGTGTTTCCTATGAGACCAAATAAAGACATTGACCATTCTGAGTTAGATAAACACTATATTCTTCCTAGTGTGGATAACACCACTACAGAGTTGGAGTTGAGGAGGAGTAAGAGGCAGAGGACTGAAAAGTCACTTGACGATGACTATGTCACCTATGTCATGGATGATGAACCACAGACCCTTTTAGAGGCATACACATCCCCGGATGTGGACTACTTGAAGGAGGCAATCCGTAGCGAGATGGACTCCATCATAGCTAACGCAACTTGGGAGATTACTGATCTTCTGCCTGGTTGTAAGTTAGTGGGCTGCAAATGGATCTTTAAAAGAAAGCGTAGACCTAATGGTACTATAGAAAAGTACAAGACCCGTTTAGTGGCTAAAGGTTTTACATACTCTCCTGTGGCTCATTTACCCACAATTCGAGTGCTTTTAGCACTAGCCGCCACATGCAAACTTCAAGTACATCAAATAGATGTGAAGACCACTTTCCTAAATAGAGAGTTGGATGAGGAGATTTAGTTGGATGAGGAGATTTATATGTAACAACCTGATGATTTTATGGTTGAAGGGCAAGAAAAGAAAGTATGTCGATTGATTAAATCCTTGTATGGTCTAAAGCAAGCTCCCAAGCAATGGCAGGAGAAATTTGATAGTACCATGACTTGGTCAGCTTTTGTGTGAATGAAGCCAATAAATGTGTCTACTATCAGTTTAGCAGGGACGAAGGTACCATTCTATGTCTTTATGTAGATGACATATTGCCTTTTGGGACCAACATGGATGTATCAACAGAATAAAGTCTTTCCTTTCCCAGAACTTTGATATGAAAGATCTGGGTGAGGTTGATGTTATTTTAAGCATTAAGCTTATAAAGGGTGAGAATAGGATTACTCTTTCACAATCCCATTATGTGAACAAGGTCCTAACTAGATTTGGATTTATGGACTGTAAGATAGGGACCACACCCCATGATCCAATGCAAAGCTACATAAAAACACTGGGCATGGAAGGATCAACTTAAATATTCTCAAATATTAGGATCCTTGATGTATCTAACTAGTGAAACGAGGCCAGACATCTCATATACTGTAAGCAGATTGAGTGGTTATACATTCAATCCAGGAGATGATCATTGGATAGCACTAGAGAGAGTACTTAGATACTTAAAGGGGACCTCAAATTGGGAATATATTATTCTGGCTATCCGACAGTCTTGGAAGGATTTAGTGATTCTAATTGGATTAGTGACTCGGATGACATGAAGGCTACAAGTGGCTATGTATTCACTCTAGCAGGTGGGGCCGTTTCATGGAAGTCTTCAAAACATACTATCCTTACATGGTACACCATGGATGCTGAGTTAGTACGCTTGATTCAGCGGCTGTTAAGGCATAATAGATTAGAGAACTCCTTTCTAACCTACCTATGCTGAAAAAGCCTATTCCAGCTATATTGACCTACTATGATAACCAAACCATTCTGGTTAAGGCGAAGAGTAGGAAGGACATTATGAAGTGCTCAAAACATATAAAAAGGTGACTTAAGTCAATGAGGCATGCCAAAGAGACGATGTTATTGCTGTAGAATACATCCAGTCTGAAAGGAACTTGGCAGATACTTTCACTAAAAGGTTGGCGCAGAAGGCCATCCTTGCAGCGTCAAGGGAATGGGGCTTATACCCGTGTAAAGGCTCACATTGGTGGTAACATATCCTAGAAGACCTGGGAACTAGGCTCTAGAACAACAAACTGTGTGGGATTAGAGAGCATATCTAATGGGTCCCATTAGCTGTAGTGCTTTTCTCTGTATGGAAGGTTGAGCACCAGCTCTTAATGAATTCGATGTCTACTTGAATTTAGGAATCGTCCTACAGGATTCCTAGAAAAATTCACCTATGTGAGTATGATCGTGAGGTCACGATAAAAGAAAGTCAAGGGTATATGTTCTTAAAGTACTCATGAGTTAGATACGGGGACATGACCGTAACGTCCACACCCGAGAGGGAAAGGGCAAGCCACCCAATACATAATGTGGATTGGGCGAAAATTCTCACACTAAGGCATTGGATCAAGGCGGAGTCCTCCTTTGTCTGTGCAGAGTCGTAGTCCTTGTTGCTAGGCTTTGGGTTCAAACCTACAAGGTACCCATTGATGAACAGCTGTATATTAAACAAGGCTTTGAGCATCTTTTATCAATTGATAAATTGGTGGGGATTATTGTATTATGCGAGGGCTTTTTTGTAATTTCTCAATTGAGAAAAGAGAAATGGGACCCACCTGTCAATGGGCCAACCGGAGGAGTAAGGGGAGGAGACTTAGTCTCCCCCTGAGCAGCGCTTCGCCCGGATCTAGACTTGGCCTCGGCCGATTCTTCGGCTGGCGATTTGGGCGGCGAGTGGGCAGGTGGCGAATGGAGAGGTGGCGGAGGAGGCGTAGGCTAGCCTGGGCTCCTTGGAGTCAGCCGCTCGCAGTCACCACGTCGCAGCCCCTTCCTCCTCTACTAAAAGCCACCATCTCTTCCTCCGTGTAGATATCTCTTCCGATCTAGAATATGCTCCTCTTTGGTTTTCTTCCTCTTTGGTATTCGAGTTTTGGGGAGATTTTGGTGCTTCTGCGCTATCTCCTATTAGAGCTTTTGCCTTTGGATTCTCATGTGAGCCCTGTCGTTCGGTGGGGTGTGAGGAGAAATCTAAAGGTGAAATATTGACCTGAGGTAGGAAGAAGGCCATGACGATCCTCTTTGCATTTGAGTGCATTTGGCCGGTGCACTTTGGTGGTCTTGTGCGGCGTCTATCTGACCTTCGACTCCTGCTTCGGATACCCAAGGTTGGAGTGTGGCATTGTATCTCTGTTTACCATCGTCTCTTTGCACGGCACAGCGAGGTGCTTGGTTTTCTAGGATGACACATCCTGCGTCCCTTGCCTTGTTTGACTGCTTCTCAGTGATTTCGAGTATCATCAGCGTTGTGAGCATATTGACTATTTGCTCTTTGCATTTTCCTTCAGATATCCATTTTGTGAGAGATTGCTATCTCTGGTTGAAATTTGCAAAGAGAAATTGTGGGCTCAGATCAGTAGCTCGATGAGGATAATTATGGTCTAATAATGAAATGGAATGTTCAAACGAGCTCTAGATCTTTGTTATTGTTGTTATTTGACTCTCTTCCCTACGGTTAGATACTTTTGGAATATATACTGTGATCACTAGTTTTCATGATTCATACACCTCTATTAGCCAATTCGGCTTGTTGCATAACTTGTTAAAATTGTGATCCTATACTTTGGAAGTATATCAAGTTATTTGGCTAATTTAGGTGTTGTTTGGTGATCACTTGGCATTGTCCTGTCTGATGGATGAAAGTATATATTGTTGGTAGTCTAAAATTAAGATTGTCAAATTGTTATTTAAGAGCTCAAAGTTTTAATCTCAATTGTCATATTCAATTAGTGAAGAGTGTAGACCATAGTAGTGGAACGGCCAAAATTATTCTTGTATAACTCTACATCTGAGAGCACTATTCAATAAGATAAAACTAGAGCCTTGAGCTAGTTTTAAATTGATTCCCTATTCATGAGAATGCTTTACATGATTAGTTCAGCAGTAATATTGGTTCATATGTTGAGTATCTGTTCTGATATAAATGGCATGAAAGAATTACATGTTTATATGCAATTTATGTCTTTTACATGCTGCTTGAAATATGCTTTAATAATGCTCATTTATGCTAGAATTAATACTAATTATATGCTTATACCACATTATTTACAACATGTTAAATGTCAGCATGATCATAGGAACCTGGCCTACCATTTTGTTATCTGTGTTAATTAACCAGATCATAGATGGTGTGTGCCACCAGTACCAGTTGGTTAGTGCTGTCACTAGCTGGTGTGTCACACATTTCTGATTTATAGCTTCCCACGGGGTTTTCACATTCCGATAAATATTCGTGATCGTATTTGTTTCGATTCATATCTGTATTCGATATTATTTATATTTGTATTCGTATCCAAGATACGCCATGGAGACGGCAGATATGCTGGCCACCAGCTGTAGTTTGCTACCTTTCTTTCTCGGGCTAGGGGAGGAGGTGCTCCTTCTTCTGCATATTAACATTTTATTAGGGTTAACTAGCAGATTTATTTGTACAATTATATGGCTAAATATTATGATACAATTATCTCTGTAATTAAATTATAATTATGTTTAATATACAACTCTAATATATATATATAGGAAAAATACTAATTACTCCCAGGTGTACTTACACCCTATTCATCCACCGTTGCTGTTGTTTGAGATTCGTGCTGCACTGTAGAGTTTAATGGAGCACGACAACACAGGTCAGAGGAAGACCTGATCCGGAAAATCATCAGGAAGGAAATATCTGAGAGTTTGGAACCCGTCCTATAGGCTAGAAGGAAGTATTTTTCGTGAGTTTCGCCACCCATCAAGAAGTATCCGGGATTTGTGCAACCAACCAAATCGCTGTAAGGGATGCGGATGATTCAGTCTTATGCGAGGTTAAACTCCAGGACACCAAAATCTATCCATGTCAATTTTCGTTGTGACCATATTGCCGGTGGCCTGGACGCTATCAGCTTGTCGGCGCGTCATCTTGCCGATTAGGTCTCCAACAGTGAGGAGAATACTTCACCGCAGTTGCATGGCATGTCCTTCTTCTCTTTAATTCTGAGTTCTGAAGTTGTGAAGTTCAGTTTGCCGAAAGAGTCCACAGTAGTGAGGTATTCTCCTCACTCCTGGACACCTGTTCGGCAAGTTCAGTGCAGCCTGGACTTATGCTCCGGAAGCCACATATGTTCTGAAGTTTAGAAGTTCTGGCTTTGTAAATATTACTTTTTAAATGGAGTTCTGAAGGTCTGTTTTTTTTATAATGGAGCATACTTGTTGTTCAAGGTCAAACGTGAGGAGAATACTTCCCTGCATGTACTACTCAATAATTACCTTTTGATTTAATGGGGGTAATATAGGGTACTTGCTGATCCTGGTCCATCCTTTACGAAATACTCCCCTGCATGTATACCTCCCCTGTTAGTTGTTTGAATCAATTATTTGCCAACTTGAAATTACTTCCTGCTAGTTGTAAATACATTTAGTTGTTCGCTGCAATGTCTCTCCTTGATGATGCCATGATTCATACTTACTGTTCCTGATCAAATGTGAAGATTATTCTCCCCTACATGTACAACTCAATGTTTATTTTTTGTTTTAAGAGTATAAATTTTTTGTTTTAAGAGTATAATACAGGATACTTGCTGCTCCCGATCCATCAATGAGAGAATACTCCCCTGCATCTATAAATCACTGATTTCTTTTTTTTGTTTTTTCATCCACTAATCACACACTCATAGTGCTATCAGATCTGACATTTGCGTATTTGAAAATACTTCCTGCTATTTGTTCAACTCATTTATTTGCCAACATGAGAATACTTCATGCCAGTTGTTCAAATCATTTACTTGCAAAACCTGTTAACTTGACATCAACATTCCCATCATTAAACTAACTTTTCGATCTGCCATTGCAGGCCATGGCCAAATCAAAGAATATGACCAAACCATCTAGTGGTAGTATCTCCAAATTTGCTTTTACCAGGGCACTGTCTATGGTGCATTCAAAAAAAATTATGAACAATAGAAGAGCAGAGGTGCCACCTTATTTTGCACCACAACTGATTCTTTCCTCTGTGTGTGTTTGCCACTTGTGATCGCACCATTTTTTTTTATCAATACTCCATTTGTTTTTCACATGTAGTAGGCCCCGTTTGGCAGAGCTCTAGCTCTAAAAAATCTGTAGATTTTCTAGAGCTGGTCATCTGTAGCTCTAGAAAATCCTGGATCTAGAATTGCAGGTATGTTAAGTGCATTTACATGACTCATTTCATTTATATTATATATTAAATAAAAATATTTAAATCACTTTAATTTAGTCAACAAACTACAGATCCAACATAGATCTCGGAGCTAGAGCTGTGCCAAACGGGGCCGTAGTATCCGGATTCACATGCAGTAGTATCCGGCTTAAAGCAATACTCCCTTTGTTTTTCAAGTATACATACTCCCATTCAGTTTCAGGCCATTTGGTTGCACAAAGTGGAGTATGCCAACTCTAATCAAATGGTTTTGCTAGCCATCATGTATGTGCACACTGTAGAACTGAACAATATGATTTGCCCTCTCTGTTTTTACTATGTCATGTCCGAAATGGAATAACAGAGAGCACAAAACTAAACGTTGCGAATTTGTTCGTTCTGCACCACAATTGATTTTTCTACATGGGTTGCCAATGTGTTCGCATCGTTTTGTATCAATCTCTGTGACATCATGAAGTAGTATCTAGATTAAAACATAACTCCATTTGTTTTTCGTATGTACATACTTCCATTCAGTTGCAGACCATTTAGTTTTAGGCCGTTGGGTTACACAAGGTAGAGTATGTGAATCCAACATAACTCCTTGTTCGCTTGCATGGCTCTCCATGACGATTCTATTGTTTGTACCCACAGTCTTCTCCATATTTCACTGTAAAAAACAACAGAAAATTTCAGTCTATCCAATACTCACAATGGGGAGTATGTGTAATGCGACTGAGTACTTAAATTGTCATACACCACTAATGCCCATGCTACACAACACAAATACTCCTACCATCAAGCGACGAGATAATTACGGCAGTTATTACTGTATCCATTAGACTGTAATCTTTGGTGCATATTCCTATACTTGTCTAATAATCCCCAATGCTACATGCCAAAATGCATTGCATACAAATACAGCGAAGTGGTATCGTGTTCACTTAAAAAGTATTATCAATACGTATGGAAAAGGGAGTATCTATACCTACAAAAAAGAGTGCATACAAATGAGAGTGGTTTTGATCATACCACCTCGTTATTTTTTCCTAAAACGGCATACTCCATCCCTAATCAGTTTTACTGATACGTCAATATAACATGGCACAAACTTTCAATTCTTCCTAGAGATATAAAACGACGGAAGGCATACATACACTTGCTAGCATAATAATACAAAAGCTCACGCACGATACATATGCCTGTAAACATGCAGCCATGCAAAAGTTCATGCAATTTGAAACGGGGTATGTTTACAGCCATGCAGGCCTGACCGAAAATCACGCCAGTAAAAGCGTGAAAACCATGCATGCATGAGGCCGCAAAACACTGCAAATAGCCAAACCGGGTGCTTCCAATGGGTGGTATTCGAGTCAATCCAATAACCCAAATTATCTAGTGGTATTCCGAGATAAATGGATGATAGATATCATGGGATATATATATATATATATATATATGAAGCCTCTTTTCTACTCCCGGGTGTAATTACACTCTATATCGTATCTCACAACGTAGAGAGTATCTCGCGTAACGAGGAGTATGTACATGTAGTATAGGAGTATTTAGGACTATATAGGTGGTATGAACAATTTTTCAGAGGTGGTATGTATATTTTTTTTCAACATACTCCTTTTTATGTACGTATATAAAGGTATTTACAAAATACGCTAAAAACTATAGACTCCCTTGCAATTTTTTCATGTGGTTCACATTAGAATATCTTATAATTAGTATATGAGTATACCTAAAGTGATAAAGGAGTATTTCAAATTTATTTAGGTGGTATATTAGAGGTGGGTGTAATTACACCAGGGAGTAAAAAGTATTTTTCCTATATATATATATATATATATATATATATATATATATATATATATATATATATATATATATATATAGGAGTGTCTATACAACATTCGACTATTTTTGAAGATAAAAACAGTCAGATTTTGAGCTATTAGATGGAGATCCAACGCCCTAGATCATTTTTTTTTGAGGGGGGCTTATATGAGTGGATCCGTTGGATGGAGATCTAACGCCCCAGATCAATCTGACTGTTCAAGTAACGGAGGAGGCAGGCGTCGTAGTTGGCAAGCACCGTCCGCCCGTACGGGCAGACCTCCCTTATCCCGGCGGGCGCCCTAGTGAGGCATGCAGTACTGGCACTGCGTCGCATTGCTGTCGGCGTAGCACACTAGCACATGATGAGGCCGAATACTTGGTCAGGCGTAGCGCCGAACATGCCGTTGTAGAACCAGTATTTGCTCGCGGCCGTTGGCAGGCTGGAGAGTAGCCGGTCGAGGTTCTGTTGGTACTGGCTTCCGTCGGTGTAGTTGCCGGCTCTGTAGCAGGAAATGTAATCTAGTTGCAGGAGATTGTTGTCCGGACCAACTGCTGCGACGCAGAACATGGTGGCAACAGCAAGGAACCGGACAAGGAGAGGCGTGGAGCCGATTGCGTTTTGTAGTTGTAGGCTACAGCCTTGAGAATAAGTGTAAACGCGTATATATAGATACACGTAATATTTCAATTCGGTGAGTTCCAAGGCTGTTAGGGTTGGGTACCACGTGTCACAAATCAATAAGATGGAGCACGAAACAACCAAGAATATGAGACAGAGATTTAACATAAAAAACCTGAGTAAAAAACTACAATACGCAATCAATGAAATCACTATACGAAAAGAAGTTAGAACGCTCTTTGACGTATATGTGATTCTACACCTCTACTAGGTAACTTACAGAGAATATAAATAGTCTTAGGAAGAAGAGACCCAAACGGAAAATAGAACAGAGTCATAGTAGGCAAAGAAATAGAGACATATCAAAAACTGAAATAGTAACCTTCTTAGAGACGGAAATAACACCCTACTTGTAGAGTCTCATAAGGTAACAATGTAGAGTTATAGTTGGAAGCGTCTCAAGTAGTCAAGTCGGACTCCAGTCAACGTATGCACCTTAGAGCACCAAGTTGATGCGGGTCGGTGTAGAGTACATTACAAACATGAAGATGACCCTAATCAAAGCTTTTGATCGAATCGCATTGCTTTCCCGATAGAACTGTTTAAGCGGTCAAAAAAACCAGTGGTGGTTGGACTGACCAGATTCGGATAATAAAATACAACAATTTCTACTTTGAGCCAAATTCCTATTGTAGCGAAAAAATAACTGAAGAATTTCTCAATAAAATTGTAGAATGCCTCTTATGCGTCAAACTGGCTTTGTCATCATATCAGATGATTCTTATGAATTCTAATCTTGCAAACCTTGATATCACATTGTGTAATAACTCTTTGGATAAAGTGAAGATAAAATGATATCTGACTTCAACGTGCTTTTTTCTATCATGAAATATTTGGTCTTTGTGAGACAGATAGGACTCTGACTATCATAGAAAATGTTAGTACAAGTTGATGTTTCACTATCGATCTTACATACGATTTATTGGATTCAGGGAAGCTCTTAGAAGACTGAATTTACGATCATGCATGGTAGAGACATGGGAGTTTATACAGGTTCGGGCCTTTTCCTGGGAGAATAATAACCCTACTTCCTGTGTGGCTATTATTTAGAGAAATGATTACAAGTGAGAGAGAGAGAGGGATGTGAAGAATGTTTTACACTATGTCTAACTCGTCTCTCTCTAGCTTGGAATGCCCTCTCCTCCGACGTCAATCCTTATATAATTGATGAAGCGGTGGCCATTATCCCGTATGAGAAGACGCCTTAACGCTTGGGTGATAATTGTCTGACACTGCTACAGACAGTCCAATCATAGACGGTTCGGAACCGTCATCACAGACGGTTCTTGAACCGTTAGTGTTTATGTGTCAGTGATAATAGGTGGTTATCACAGATGGCTCCCAAGCCGTCTGTGATAACTCACATTACAGACGGTTTTTTATACAAAACCGTCTGTGATAATCGAGTATCACAGACGGTTTTTTTATAAAAATCGTCAGTGATACGAGACTATCACAGATGGTTAATAAAAAAGACTGTCTGTGATATTGTGTATATCACAGACGGTTAGTAACAAAGGCCGTCTGTGATATCATTCATATCACAGACGGCGGTCTTTGAAACCGTTTGTGATATAATATCACAGATGGTTTTTAACAACAAACCGTCTGTGATAGTAATTGCATAAGCCATTTTATTTGCCGTTTTTTTGGCTAGCCACAGGATATGCTAGCCATGCCCTCTGAAAGCAAGCAAGCAGATTACAGATAAATGACATCTAAGTTAATTGCAACTCAAAGTGAATTACAACAAAATTCGCTACACAGATGAATGTAACAAACGACCAGCAGATCACATACATATATAGAATGAAAATCGTTACACAGATATGACAAATGAATTAAATTGAATGAATTGTTTGATAAAGCACAATTGAATGATTTGTACAATTGAATCCAATGTTTCAACATCTAATTATCACCATTGCCGGGGTGGAACTCTCCAGCCTTGTTATGACCTCTGCTACTAAGAATTCGGAGAGGTTTCCACGAATTTTGATGAGTTCGTCAAGATCATATGTACTTTCGTTAAAGTCCACCCGCTGTCTCTAGGAGCAATGTTAAGTCATTAATTAGCATGTGTGTGTGTGTGTGTATATATATATATATATATATATATATATATATATATATATATATATATATATATAATCAGAAAATAATAATCATTGGAAGGACCCGACAAACCTCTGGATCATTGATCTTAGTATCCATGATTTCCTTCATATGGCGGCAAACGTAGAATCCACATATGTTGCCCTGTAGCTGCTGGTGGCACTGCAAAAATAGAATTACATACATAGATATTGTCAATTCTAGAGGCACTATAACAAAGTGTGATATAGGATTGTTGTGTTGTAGCGGGTACTGGAAATCGCGTGTTGTGTCGCAGCGTGTCATTGCATTTGTTGTGTCTTCCTCCTAGGGCAACATAAGCGGTAAACGACATACGTGATTTAAAAAAGTTAGCCTCGGCCGTTGCAAACGAAGGAAATATTACAATAGAGTTATGTATGGAGGAAATGAGTTTACATGTTAATTACTTCTTGCACACGACTAAAGTCGTGGTTGCTCCTAAGTAGGGAATCAAGGTATATTACCTTGCTCCACTTTGGTACAATCACAATCAAAATCCAGTGATGCCTAGTCATGTGTGTCGCCATAGTGATTAATCCTAAGTTCATGCTGCATGTAAAGTACAAATGAAACATGTGTGGCAACTAGTGAAGCACTTACCCTTAGTTGAAGGGTACCATGACGTACTCCTTGTCACTGTGAGCAATCAATTCCCTTGTTATGTAACCTTGCACGAAGGATGCATTTTCGTTGATAGATTGCTCGGAGACCAAGTGAGGGTCGAGGAAACCCACCGGTTGTCGCGATCGCCGGACTTGTTGGATCATGTATCTATACATAAGGAAAGAGTAATGACATTTATCAGTATAACGTGAATGTAGAACTTCATTGTACAGTACACTTACAGTGTCTAGCATCGTAGAAGTGAGGCGTCGAGTTCATCGAGATTGAATAGTAAGAATAAGTCTTTGAATGTCACGACGATGTAGCCCAACTCGTGGAGGAAATACGCCTCCTTATATTTCAGAGTGAATGCACTTTGCCGGTTTGGCTTCAGGTTGGACTTCTCCATGTACCAGGCATGCAATGTATTGCAAACCAAACCAAGCCGGGGTAATTGTGACTCGGGGACCAACGACACTCCTAGAATGAACCTCCATAGCCCGGGACGCGGCTTAATTTTCTTCGCATGAGCCTTGGAGCCTCGCTTATGATATGTTTTCGATGGCGTCTTGGCGGGAGCTGATGCAACAGGCTTCACTAGATTTGGAGGTGGAGGTGTAGCCACCAGAGCCGATGTGACAGGTCCAGTCTTGGGCCACTGGATGTGGAGATCGTGGCACGGACAAGTCGAGGGCGATGTCCCTCCTGGGACACTGAATGAATGTGTGGACGGCATCCCCTAATGTCTTAATCTCTTCGTTTGGGGGCTTCTCAAGAGGGACGGTCTTAAAAATATCATTAATCATGTCCACCTGGACCTTTATGAAACCGGTATCTACTTGTACACCGTGCACCAGCGTCCCTGGCAGCAATGGATACGCCATCCCGCGCCCAGCGTCAACGGGAATAGAGCCAACAAGCCTGACTTTGAGGATGCAAGGCATGGGCTCCTACATAACGACACAAGATGAGTTAAGGCGTCCACCAAAGAGATCTATGTACCATTCTAAAGAGGTACATTACCTGAATGTCATCGATAGTTAAGTGGGCGTCGCTATGTTCAGTAATTGGTGTGGACGCGCAGCTACTGCGACGTTGAGGGGGACTGGGTATCGCAGTAGTAGGGGTGGGTTGCGATTGGTTGCAGACTTGTCTCAGTTCTTCCCTCAATGAATCTATCTCTCCTCTATGTGAGGTAGTCTGCTCTTGAAGTGAGGTAGATAGTTGTTCCTCAAGTTGAGCACGAAGCTCCTGTTTTATTTGTTCGTTGCGGTACACCTTGGATCTCTTCCTACTCCTATATGTCTCGGAGTAATATGGAAATCCGTGCCTCCAAGATACGTAAACCCCCAAGCCTCGTGTGCGACCTGGGTGCTCCTTGTTTCCCAAGGCGAGTGATAGTAAATCTCTTTCCCCATATTCTTGAAAGGAGCCACGAGAAGATTCGGTAGTCAATGATTGCTGCAAGAGGCAATTAATCATGTTATTTTTGAACCCATGAAGTTCAAGAGGAGTTAACAACTATGTAGTTTAACATATTTTACCAGGCGTTGGGACACTTTCTCATCTGCGGGGTTTTTGAAAGAGACACCTGGAGATGTGGTTGATGATCCCGACAAATGGCGGGGAGGCCTCCGATTGGATTGCGACCTCGTCCTGCATCCTCCACTGCAAGATTTTACCCGCGTACCCAGCTGTGCCGAGTCTGTGAGGGTGAGTGTTTTGTGAATGGAGAGCCTTGTGCGCCGCACTTTGTTGTTGAATTCGGTTGTTGTCTTCATCTGCATAATGGCCTCCCATGTTTCCGGTGACACGAAAGGATACTTCGTGAAGGACGTGAGATCCTTGGCCACGTAATGCGTCACAAGATTGCTCTTAAAATTCTTCCATGCTTTTTCCATTGCGAGGAGCGCCTGCCGTTGCACGAGTCCCTGTACCTCTGCTGGGATCTCGAACGAATTTGTAATTTCCTCCCATAGCTAATTTTTGTGATCCTTTGTCAAATCTTTCCAGCTTGCTATGGTGATGGGGACCCGTTGCCTTCCAATTATCCCGCAGGTAGTCTGAAATGATGACGCTGCTTTCATCGGTTGCAGAGGGACCCCATTCGGAGAGACCACCGTGATGTTCATTCGGCTCTCTGGCCTTTTCGATACTCCTCGGCCACGCTTAGTTTTTCCAATCTTGGGAGCGTGAGGCCCAGATGATGACGACAAAGACTGTGTGGACGCCATCTCTCTTCTAAGAAAAAACTAACTGCAGTGAGCTATGGGCCTTCCAAATAGACTTGTAGCTAATAAGTGCAGCATATATCATGAAGTTCTAAAGGTCATGGAACAAAGTTCTATGAAGCAAATGACACAAACCATTGTATCAAGTTCATTGAACCGGATACACTCGAGTGTGTCACTTGCTTCATGCCCTTTGAAAGTCTATGTGGCATATATTAAAAATTTTTGGACGACTGTGTGGACACAGTAAGGTATGGGCCTAAACAAAGTTCTATGAAGCAAATGACACAAACCAGTGTATCAAGTTCATTGAACCGGATACACTGGAGTGTGTCACTTGCTTCATGCCCTTTGACAAAGTTCTAAAGGTTGATTAACTGCAGTGAGCTATGGGCCTTCCAAATAGACCTTGTAGCTAACAAGTGCAGCATATATTATTGCTACAAGGTATGAAGTTACTGCAGTGAGCTAAACAAAGTTCTATGAAGCAAAGTTCTATAAATATAACCGTCTGTGATATGCACATTATCACAGACGGTTCTATAAAAATAACCGTCTGTGATATGCATATTATCACAGACGGTTCTATAAATATAACCGTCTGTGATGCGTTACCATAGACGGTTTCCTCTTATAAATCGCCTGTAACATCCTGAAGATTTGAATTTGAAAATATAAAGTTTTTGGAATTATTTTTACAAGGTGTTTTATTTCAAATTGGAGTTTATGGGATTTTCTGAACAATTTACTGAAGGTTCCAAAAAGTTAAAAGGACCAAGAGGGAACAAGCATGTTTAACTAATAGAAAATTTAAAATTTAAATACGAATCTGAAAAGATGATCCAGAAAGGAATGGGAGAAAATTTGGTTTAAACATAAAACCCTCATTTTTAAATAATGGCATGAATAACAAGGGAAGCAACTAAATTAAATACCAACATTAGTTGAAAATATTTTTGTTAAGTTCAAAATGTCATCAGGAACTTCTGGGAATTTTTCTGGAATTTTTGGAGGTACTTTCATATTTTTCTGAGCTTATTTGGAGTTTCTGGCAATTTCTAAAAGCTAAAAATCAAAATAAAAAAACAACTCACCCTCCGGCCGCCACGTGGACGGCCAGATGCCGCCCACGTCACCGCTCCCATCCCGCCACCTGGCCGGCCCCGATGCGCGCCACACCGCCCCGCCTACGCCCATCCACCGCACGCCTATCCCGTCCTCGCACGGCCGTCCGATGCGCGCTCCGGCCCATCCAGTCCATCCGCCCCACTTACTCGCGCTCGCCGCCCGATTAGACTCCTTCGACACGCGGCTTCATCCGGGCCGTTGCGTTCTCCTTCCCCTCTCTCGCTGACCGCTGGGACCGCCCTGTCAGGGTCGTCTCCCTCCTTCCCCGTCTCCTTTTTCTCTGCGCGGGGCAGCATCTTCGCTCCCCATGGCACGCATGCGTCCGGGAGTGGTCGCCCGTGCCCGACGCGTCCTCTCGCATGCGCGGCGCAAAAGCTGCCCGGGAGGAGCATGCGCGCCAGGAATCCCTCCGCCTGCCACAGCCGCCTGCTCTGCCGCGCCCGGACATGACCGAGCGTGCAGACCCCGTTGCCAGCTCTCCCCGCCCCTCTATAAGAAGCACCGACGGCTTCATTGAGATCCCCACACCCCAAACACCGAACTCCCGAAAGCAATTGAGCTAAAAGCCCCTAAATTGCTGCCGCACCACTTTCTTCCCCAATTCCGGCCGTCAGCTTCCCCACTCAACTACCCCGCCAAACTTTGATTCCATTCGCCAACATCATCACCGGAGTACTCCCGAGCTAGATCCGTTCTTCCCCGAACCTCCCGAGGGCCGTACACCTCCGACGACGACACTCCTCCCCGAACCACCGCCACCGCATGACGCCGGCCGCCACCGCGCCCCCTCGGCCCCCGCCGACCCCCGCATCCGACTCACCAGAACTCGGGCAACGCATTTCTGCGTTCACCCGAGCCTCTACGACAGCCACTCGCCGCCGGCACCGCGACCTCATCGCCGCCCTCGAGTTCCTCTGCCCGGCCCCCTCCGCAAGCTAGCTCAAAGGAATAACTCCCCCATTTAGGGTATGCAACGCCTCCCCGCTCACTTGGTTACCACCGCTCGTTCTTCCCCCCAACTCCCCGGTCGCGCGTTCGAGCCTCCAGCTCTGCAGCGCCAGGTTGAGTTTTCTTTACTTTCTCTTGGGCTGACAGGTGGGCCCCACTTGTCGGCCGCTGTAGCCGGAGCAGCCCACTGACCACTGGGCCCCACCGGTCAGTGGGACATGTACATAGAACCCGTACTGACATGTGGACCCCACTGACCAGTAGTTGGACCCACATGTCAGAGACACAGTACTTAAGGAAATAAAATAAAAAGAAAATGAATTAAAAACTCCAGTGGACCCACATGTCAGATTTTTCCATTTTCTGGCATTTTTCATAACTGAGATTTTCAAATGGCCATAACTTATTCATTTTAACTCCAAATTAAGTGAAACAAATTTCTAAATTTGTCTAAATTCAAGATCTATCTAATGGAACAGAACCATGATTTTTGGAGTTCATATGAATTTTTGGTGATATTTTGAATGATTGGTTGCTTTTCTTTTATTTGGGTAGTTCGCACGATTAAATAGCATACGAGGCTCAAGAAGAGGAGGTTGAGGCAGCCAACTTAGAAGCTTCAGAATACCAAGATCAAGATCCCCGTGAACCAGGCGAGTTAACACTTTGACCATTTTGAACCTATGATTTTGCAAAGTTAATTTCTTTTAAATTATCAACATGCATGCTGTTATTTTATGAGGTAAAATATCTTCATTTCCAGAAATGGTAGTTATACGCCTAATATAATGCTTGCTAATAATGATCCGTTGAAATGCTTGATTATGTGAACTTTGTCGCCCTAGTAAAATTACGATATAAACCTTTCGAAAATAAGTCCGTAATTTATATGCCGTGCTTAGTATTGTTTAGGTAATCATGGGCGCGAGAACGCCCAAACATCACTTTAATCATGAGAAAATTTGGTTGGGCAGTCATGGTAGTAATGACTGATACATGTCGGATATGATTATTTTATGTTTCCAAAAACCCCAACTTGCTTAAATATCTGGGCGGATGGTTCGGGGGTATGATGCAGTGGTGCACGAGAGTGTGGTTTATGGTAGAACCGTCCAGATATCACTAAGGACTGAATCTTGTCATGTCAACCCGTGTAAAACAGTACAACCACAAGTCTGTAAAATACAACTTAGCTTAGTAGATTTACCGGACCCTGAAAGTCATCCTTCCAGGAGGAGGTGTGGGTTAGTGCAAGCGGCAGTCTGTGCGACGGCTTGAATGGGACACTCGCAGGGGGTGAAGTTCTGCTGTGGCGGGCTAGCAGGGGACGTAGCCAGCTACTAGACGTTCAGAAGGAGAACATCCCGCACAACGTATGGGACCCACCGCAAGTGGGAGCGACCCATAGGGTGAAATGATGGAAGGGGCGAGGTACTTTGAAAAGTCACTGTGATGGTCTGCTCAACCACATGACTAAGGAATCGTGTGGGGCAACGAGTTGATTGTCTCTTGTGGTGAAAGTGTACAAACTCTGCAGAGTCAAAACTATTCGAATAGCCGTGCCCACGGTCAAGGGCAGACATGAGAACTTAACTAGATATAGTTCTATCTCGAAAATCTTGGTGGGTGGTAATGGAAATGTGTAGGACTGCCGATGGTCATAGTTTGGAATTGTCCTGGGTGTCGTCCCAGTGGTAAGTTAAGTGGCTATAACGCTGAAATATGTATAGGATACAGATGCCATGTAATGGTGGATGGAATCTGTGTCAACTATAAGATCAA
The DNA here is from genome assembly GCA_036346575.1 of Dendrocalamus sinicus. Taxonomy (NCBI): domain Eukaryota; kingdom Viridiplantae; phylum Streptophyta; class Magnoliopsida; order Poales; family Poaceae; genus Dendrocalamus; species Dendrocalamus sinicus. The sequence continues at coordinate 25,338,216 of CM070650.1, forward strand.
CTTACTTTACAAATAAAAACCTTGTGTTTAAAATTGCTAGGTCTTAAGGATTTTTATATAATTGTATTCAAAAGCACTCTTCGCAAAATAAAATAAACCCGAGCCATCTTTTTACAAGCCATACATGTTAAATAGTGCATTCTGTGTGTTGGCTCGCGAGCACGGGGTTGGAGTGCTCACACTCGCTTTTGCGACAAAAATTCAGAAGCAGGTATTCAAGGACATTACGCCTATGAGGAGGCCCCTACCAACGTTGGCGGAAGCAAAGGCGATAATTAAGGCGTAGGCCACGATGGTTAGACATAGACAAGTGGACTCTCGGCTTTGTGTGCATATATGTTACCGGGTCCCTGGTGACATATACTGTACACATTACCCTACTGGTCGCTTGCCTGTGGATTTTGGGTTTACTTTTGCTACTATTTCCGCTGCATTTATGTAATGAAGACATTTGGCCAAAGCGGCCCTTTTGTAAACATTCACCCGATGTGGTGTATTTCAGACTCTATAATATTATTATGCGATGTATGTCATGATTCATCAATGTACCTGTGTGCACTAACTACTGATCCAGGGATTAGTGCAGTGAAACACAGTAGATTCCGGATTGAAAAATATGGGTCTGACAGCGCCTGTGATAGTTCACTACACCTAGTTCTTAGCTTCCTGTGTCATTTTACAATTACAATGGAACATAGTTACATTTATGAAAAACGCAAGCATAACCATAAATATAATTATTTCTTAGTTCCTGAGTCATTTTACGATTACAATGGAACACAGTTACATTTATGAAAAACGCAAGCATAACCATAAATATAACTATTTCATAATTACATTTATTACACTTGGCTATTTCATTTTAAATAAAGCCCTTCACGATGATCGACATGCATATAGCTTGCTTCATCGCCTTGTTCTTCCTCGAGCCTGATGCCGTCTCCGAATGGAGGCAAATCATCAAATTGATTGTACTCTTCCTCATCCACAACATTTTCAACTCCGACAATCCTTCTTTTTCCCTGAAGAACTACATGGCGCTTCTTATTTGCCAGGTCGGTTACATAAAATACTTGAACAACTTGCCTCGCGAGTACGAATTGTTCGTCTTTATATCCTACACATTCGAGGTCCACGGTAGTGATGCCATACTTGTCGACCTTTACACCCCGTGGGAGTTGGACCCAACGGCACCGAAATAGAGGAATATTGAAAATTATGTAGTCAAGCTCTCAAATCTCCTCTACAAGCTCGTAGAACGAGCTTGGGCCAGCGGTACTGACGTGCGCATCATAGGCATCTATGCAGACACCTGAGTTTTGCACTGTGCTCTTTCTATCCTGATCTGTTGTATAAAATGTGTAGCCATTAATATCATATCCTTGCCATGTCATAATTGTAAATTTTTGCCCTTTTGCCAACCATTGTAGTGTTTCACTTGACAACCTCCTAGTCAATTGCGCCTTCAACCATTCATTGAATTGACGGTTGTGTTGTCTTGTGATCCAAACTTCTGATTGGCCTGCATTCTCTTGACATAGCATGTCCTTGTGCTCTTCAATATATGGGGTCACTTCAGTCGTGTGTTGTAAAACCATGAAATGGGCTTGAGCATACGTATTTTGATCCGGAGTTATTGCTTTCCTTCCGATAGTCCTGATACCCTCTAGCCTCCTCTCGTGATGAGATAGAGGTACACCTATCGGCTCGACCTGAGCCATGTAGTTGATGCAGAATTCAATGACCTCTTATGTTGTATAACCTTCGATGATGCTACCCTCCGGTCGAGATCGATTGCGTACATAGGACTTGAGAATTCCCATGTACCTCTCGAAAGTGTATATATGACGTAGAAACACGGGGCCGCATATTTTTATCTCTTTCACAAGGTGGACAATGAGATGGACCATGATATCAAAAAATGATGGAGGGAAATACATCTCTAGGTGACATAGAGTTGTCACCACCTCGGTTTGCAGAGCATCTAGTCCATCAGGATCAATGACCTTTTGAGCAATTACGTTAAAGAAATAACATAGCCTTATGATTGTCACTCGAACCTTGTTCGGCAAAATATTTCTAATTGCAACAGGTAGCATTTGTGTCATTAGCACATGACAGTCGTGAGACTTCATGCCAATTAATTTCAAATGTTCCATGGAAACAAGTTTCTTCATGCTGGTGGAGTGACCGGATGGAACTTTCACACCATGTAAGGACTGGCACAGTTCAGTTCTCTCGGACTTAGATAGAGTGTAGCAAGCTAGGGGAAGGTACATCTGGCCTTTATCGGTTTCTATCGGTGCTAATTCGGTCCTGATGTTCATAGCGACCAAGTCACGCCTTGCGTTAACACCATCCTTTGTTTTATCAGGAATGTTCAGTAAGAGACCAATCAAACTGTCACATACATTCTTCTCTACGTGCATGACATCAATGCAATTGCGAACTTCTAAGTGCTCCCAATAAGGCAAGTCCTAAAATATTGACCTCTTTTTCCACATGTTCTTCCTCAATTTACGTCCCTTTCCAAGCACAACATTTATATCCTTGACCATATCATACACCTCTTTCCCACTAAAAGGTCTTGGTATTGAGTCATCCTCTTTTTTTCTGTCAAATTGTTTCTTCATCTTGCGGTATGGGTGATACTTTGGAAGGAACCTACGGTGATGCATGTACACAGGTTTACGCGAGTTGTTCAACCACACACTCTCAGTATAATCTAAGCAGTGTGGACATGCTTTGGCTCCTTTTGTACTCAACCCTGACAGGTTACCAAGGGCAGGGAAATCATTAATGGTGCAGAACAACATGACACGTAGAGTGAAGTTCTCTCATTTGTCCGCATCCCATACATGTACCCCTTCGTTCCACAGTATTGCAAGATCTTCCACCAATGGTGCTAGGAACACATCAATATCGTTGCCAGGTTGGTTCGGCCCTTGGATAAGTAGTCACATCAAAATATACTTTCGCTTCATACATAGCCAAGGAAGAGGTTATACATGCACAGAGTCACAGGCCAGGTGCTATGTCGGCTGCTCATGTTACCAAAAGGATTCATTCCATCTATACTCAACCCAAACCTTATATTTCTCAGTTCCACACCTAAATCTACAAACATCCTATCGATGTTCCTCCACTGGGCAGAATCAGTAACATGTCTTATCATTCCGTCTTTCTTATGCTGCTCCTAGTGCCAACGCATCAATCTTGCATCCTTGCGGTTTGCAAATAAACGCTTCAATCGGAGGATTACAGGAAGATACCACAACACCTTAGTAGGAGGTCCTTGCTTCACCTTGATGCCCTTCCCATCATCAGTGTCATTTTTACGCTTGTATCGGGATGCTTTGCACACCGAACAAACATGTAAGCTAGCATACTCTTTATGGTACAGGATACAATCATTCGGACATGCATGTATTCTTTCTACTTCCATTACTAATGGACAAAGAATCTTCTTGGCCTGATAGGTGGTTCACGGCAACACATTTCCATTTGGAAGCATGTCCGCTAGGAGACGTAACAATGCCGTGAAACTCTTGTCGAACCAACCATTGCTTGCCTTCAATTTCAGCAGTTCTAGAACTGATGACAACCTCGTGTATTGCGGCTTGCAGTCCAGGAACAAAGGTTTCTCCGAGTCCTCCATCAAGCCCTTGAATTTACCAAACTCTCTCTCACTATAGTTCCCTTCTGCATCACGTAACATCTGATCCAGATTGTCATCCTGCGACCTATCCTCATGATCGAAAGAACAGTCCACAACTGACATATCGTTGTCTCCCTCGACTGTGTCATAACTACCTTCTTGTGTATTCTTTTCTTCACCGTGACTGGTCCAACATTTGTACCCTTTTTTGAAACCCCTTCGAATCAAGTGAGTTTCGATCTGCGCTGAGTTGCTAAACATCTTGAGATTATCACAATCAATGCATGGACAATACATATATTTCGTCCCCTTCTTCAACATATCCAGCTCGGCCGCTCTTCTAAAAGCATACACGCCATTAATATACTCTTCACTCACACGGTTCTCAATGTACATCCAGCTTCGGTCCATCTACGTTATACAAGTAACAAATGGGTGTCAAAAATGATTATTACCGCTACAACATAGCTAGATAGCCGGCCTTCAATTACAAAAACATGCATGCATATAAGTTATTAAAAGTAATTGAGTACTAACCTCTGATCAGATCACTAAGAAGACAACGATATGTTTTCACCCCGAACTCTCTAAAGCCGGCTGCCTTGCTCTACCGATGCAGCGCAATGAAGACATATCTGTGTCGACATCGAGCAAGTACGCCCAATAATTAATAGTGCAGAATATCACAGATGGTTCCAACCACAAACGGTCTGTGAAACCAATATATCACAGACGGTTCGTGTTAATAACCGTCTGTGAATTATCACAAACGGTTATTAATACGAACCATCTGTGATATCCACAATATCACAGACAGTTTGTTATACCAACCATTTGTGATTTGTGCGTATCACAGACGGTTCGTATATACAACCATCTGTGATAGTCCTATATTATCATAGACGGTTATTAACACTAACTGTCTGTGGTGTCCATAATATCACAGACAGTTTGTAATACCAACCATCTGTGATTGGTGCGTATCACAGACGGTTCGTATATAGAACAATCTGTGATAGTTCTTCACAGATGGTTTATTCCAGAAACCGTCTTATATAGTTCACTAAATAAATTAAACTTTTTCCCTTTTTTGTCTAGCCTCAAGAAATTAAATAATGTTACCCATGGCCTTTGAAAACAAGTAAATACAGACATAAGCACAACACCACATTCAGATCTATTACAGCTAACGAACCCTTCGTGGCATGACGGTCACACTGAACAAGACACACTTATGACACTTACGGCAAGAGTGTGTTGTCCAGTATGCCGCCGTGCCACAACGGAGGCGCTAGCTCATGACAGTAGTCGGCGTTGTAGAGGAACAAGCAAATACAGAGGCAAGCACAGCAACACATTCAGATCTATTACAGGATAACAAGCTAACGAACCCTTCATGGCATGACGTTGAGGCTGAACAAGACACAATTATGACACTTACGACAAGAGTGTGTTGTCCAGCCTCCCGCCATGCCGCGACGGAGGCGCTAGCTCACAACGGAGGGGAGATGCTTGGATGAACTCACGTGTGACTAGTACCACTGGAAAGGTAGATGGGGAGTTATTAATAAGGGCAGAGCAATGAGAGGAACTGGTGCCTGCCATTCGATGTGGAGAGAATGGACGGGTGAGATCGAAATCCTGAGTATACGCCAATTATTGGTGACATATGATTATTACAGACGGTTATTAACACGAACCGTCTGTGATGTCCATAATATCACAGACGGTTTGTAATGCCAACTGTTTGTGATTGGTGCGTATCACAGACGGTTCATATATAGAACCGTTTGTGATAGATCAGAGACGGTTTGAAATACGAATCATCTGTGATATTAATATCAGAGACGGTTTGAAATACGAACCGTCTGTGTTAATGCTTAAATATGCGCGCCCTAATCCTGCTCTTCTACACACTATACGTCCTCTCCTCATCTTCTTTATCACCACATTTCTCAATAATGACATCTAAAATTCTTTTCATCTCCTTCCACTCATCTATCCATCATGAGTTGTTCGGATCAAACCTTACACAGGCGGCCAACAATTTATGTCTAGAGCAGGTCCTCCGCTCACGCCCTGCTCTCCTTCCTCGACTCGCTTTTATCCGTCAGCTGGACCTCATCATCTACCGTCGATGGAGGTGTCTCGTTGCCGCTCAGGAAAGGGAAACCACCCTCAGCCTCGTTCATCTCTACAATGTACGCAAAACGGAGGAAGATCTTGCAGCAGTGCAGACACACATGGATAACCTTGCCGATCAAGCAGAATCGGCCGATTCTGAGCAAGCTTATCATTGCATCCTATTTGAGATTATGGAACATGCTAATGATTTGTCTAGGCTTGTGGAGGAAGTGGAGAGGGCAAGGACAATCTTGATGGCATTCGAGAACACAGCGGCTGATCCTCCAACTCCAGAAGTCGACGAAGAAGCATATGAAAGCCCAGAAGATTAAAATCTGGGAATCCCCTTTTTTTTGCACTTTTGTAATAAAATTGCCTTGAATTTGACTCTCGTTTAAGTATAGCTTCAGTAGTTCATATGACAACGGTCTGTCAGGTTTACCACAGACGGTTCATATTAAGAACTATCTATGATATTTTCACAGACGGTTATTAACACGAACCGTCTGTGTTGTCCAGATTATCACAGACGGTTCTTAATACGAACCGTCTGTGATGTCTCAATTATCACAGACAGTTCGTGTTAATAACCGTCTGTGAAAATATCACAGATGGTTGCCAGTATAAACCGTCTATGACAGTTTAATCACAGACGGTTCCGTATAAACCGTCTGTGATGTAGCCGTCCAGTATAGCCTCTTTTGTAGTAGTGTGACAGGAGTTATTATCAGAGAGACATGGTGGCCCGTATGTCATGCGACGGTTGTTGTCAGAGAGAGATTATGTGTGGTTATTAAGAATAAGCGCACATTCTAACTGCCTTATCAGACGGACCCACGATGTAGAAGGTCATCGTAGACAAGCCAATTGGATATAGAGTGGTCGTAGGAAAGTCTACAACCACGAGGTGGACTTGCCGCAGAAAGGTTCATGACCATGAGGTGGTTGTAGGATAACTTACGATGACGTGTCGTAGAAGAACTTACGACTACGTGGTTGTAGAAAGACTTACGACTATATGATCTTAGAAGGACTTACGACTATATGATCGTAGAAAGACTTACGGCCAAAAGGTGGCTGAAGGTCTTATGACTACCTTGTGAAACTTCTCCCTTGTCAATATGGGATATATTCGGAGTCTATAATGACGTAATAATTTAAGGATTATTAGATCCTCATCATCTAGCTCCCCAACTTCAAGCGAAAGTAACTTACTTGAGAAAGAAAGGTCATAGATGGAAGATGGTCGAAAGCAAAGCCTTTTCGACTCTTTCTGACCAGGAGTGGACTTGGTCAAAAAGGTAATTTTGTTTAAGTTGTAAAGATAAATAGACTTCGAAAAGAGGAATTAAAGAATCCCAATCGGTTTCTATCTATCTATCCACCGAATTGGTTCCCAAGATAACCATTCGGTTCTTGAGACAGGTAATTGATTGACACGGTTATAAAAGCTTAACTCAGGGGTAACTTTTGAGTCTCCTTACTTTCCCCTTCCATCCCCTTCCGTCCCGATCTACTTTGAGTTTTCCGCCACTGATTAAGTTGTCTTCTTCCTCTGATCTCTCTCAAATCTACACTAATCCACTCGGTAAAAGTGACTAAGCCTTCTTCGATTTGGCCGGTGTCGGAGATGGATGATGCAAAATTGAAGGAATTAGAGGATGTTGAGAAGATTCCTCTGTGGAAATTCGTCAAATGAATTGAAGCCGCTGGACAAAACTGGCCATCTAGGGACATTGGACAACACTAGCTCGATGATGAAACACAACCATTCTTAGCATGGCTCCAACTAGCTGCTGTCCCTAAACTCAACAATGGAACACAACCTTTAGCATGGCTCCCACTAGCGGTCGTCCACCCTCGAACATAGCCTGGCCATGTTATAGCTCGAACTCAATAAATTATTCAGCTAGGTCTATCCCATATCAAACATGCGGTTGTACGGTAAAACTCAGTTCAATGGCACACAAGGTTTAGTCCTTAATTAACCCTAGGCAAGACTCCCATTTATTGAATGCTAAAACATCACATCAATGTTCCACTCGCTTGAGTCTAAAACTAGTTTTGTTATCCAACAACCAATGACATTCACAAACCATGGCTCATCACATTTTATCGTGACGGCAACTACCTCCTGCTTATCATAAATAATTCCATAATTCATTAAGCAAGATTAATAAGTAATTCCTAAAAGTGATTCCATAGTATACCCAAGTATGGCTAAGTAATCTAACCAACCTATATTAGAGCTATTATATTGATCAACTAATATTAACCATCCTCGGGTAACCATAGATCATGGCATACAATTAATCAAGAATGGATTATTGAACAATTAGGTATTAACTACCAATAGTTAAATAATTTGAATACGATAGTAGCATGCAAGTTTAAATAAACAAAATATTTTTTTTGTAAAATTGGGTTCAACGTAATCAAGGTTACACAAATTTCCTTGCACTAATGTTGCTAGTTCTTGACCTTCTATAAAGTCTTGATCTTGAACTATTTTTTCTTCTTACTCGACAAACGATTCCAGCATGTAGAAGGCTACTTGCACGAGAGAGAAAATCCAAATAAAAACCCAAATAAAAAGCAAGAAAACTCCAAAATTAAAATAAAATTTATCATAAAACATAGCTTAATTTTAAATGAATTTACAGACTTGAACGAGCTCAATCGAATATCGCATGAGAGAGAGCGGGCTCTTAGAAGTTGGATTGGTTAGGAAATTGAGAAAAATGAGAAAACCCATTGTGCTAAGGTTTACTGTGCTATGGACTAGGTGCATGGACCGGAATTGGGTCTACGAAACAGTGTGGCTGTAAGGGTTACCGCATGTGGACATGCCAGACACGACACTGACATGGTGGACATGCAGGACGACACATGTCACACGTCAGTCGGTGCACTAATGTGGCGTGCCACATCGACGGCGGCATCACGTGTACAAATAAACAGAGAGAACATAGGTGAATTATCCTGGCCGTAACTGCGTAGCTGAGTTTTCTAAACTTCTCTATTCTCTTTCTTGGTTGTTCTTAAAATAGATTACATATCCCATATTTATAGAGCATAGGGCTTACATAAATATTGGATTCTATCTCTTAATTCAAATACGTGCTGAACATTATGATCAAGTTCAACACAAGTTTGATTCAGACAATAGACTCGATTTAAACTAATTTGCAACATCGACTACAGCATCACACCGGAGAACTGGTTCCTAGCTAGGAGGAGATGTGTCAGCGAACCGGTGTTTCCGATGTCATCACCGATGCTACCAGTGAACTGGTTCGTTGCAAGGTCAATTATTTGGACGTTGGGAAGCGCCCACAAACCCTCAGGCACCTCATGGTATCTCGCTGGTGAGTTTGTTATCTGAGAGCTCTAGGTTGACAAGCTTGACGAGGCTTCTGATGCCCGGCGGGATTGTTGTAAATAATCTTGTTTAGAAGTCATGCACAAATTTTGGTTGTAATCGAAGTCAAATCGCAGCTGTAATTAGAAGTCGTATCGGAAATAGAGTAGAAGTCGTATCTGAAGCGGAGTCGGAGTCCGAGATGTAATCGTAGTCGAACCCGTGTTAAAGTCGTAGAATCAGGTATAAAAGGAGGGGTAGACACGTAACAAAAGTGTACCAACCAATTGCGAATAATAGAGAAGAGAAAAAAAATCCTTGAGCATAGATTACTTTGTGAAGGCATAATTGAACGTGGTCGTAGAGGTGTCCGACCACGCAGAGAAGGCTACGACTACACTGGAGGTGGTCGTAAGGAGTTGCAACTACGCCGAGAAGACCAGTACATGGTTGGAGGTGACTCCGACCACGTTGAAGGAAGTGAACGTGGTCGAAAGGGTGTTCGACCACGGTGAACAGTGATCGCCAGCATCACTGCGTGATCGTAGAGGGTTTCGATCACGGTATTTTTCAAGCGGCTGGAGGAAGACAGCGCAGCGATACAGTGGAGCGGTCGTAAACTGCTACAGTGAAGTTACGACCACGACTCAAAGCGATCGGTGGCGAGTTTGAGTGGTCGCACGGCATCACAAGTGGTCGGAATCGGTCGTAAACGACTCTAACCAGTCGTAAAAGATCCTGGGAGGTCGTAAGACTTTCCATCAGTTGGTATCAGAGCTATGGCTGAGAAGGTAAAGGAAAGCGTGTCGCTGCAGTATCCGATCCTCAGTTCGGATTATTACCCGATCTAGGCGATGAAGATGAAGGTCAACATGATCGCGCAGGGTGTCTGGGGCCCAGTCGAACCGAAGGAGAAAGACAAGGTCGTTGATGAACGACTTGATAAGAGGGCAATGGCGGCGATCTATCAAGCCATTCCCGATTCAATGATGTGACAATTGATTGGGAAGAAGACCGCTCGAGATGTCTGGACTACTCTGCAGACAATGCACCAAGGGGTAGACCGAGTGAAGGAAGTTCGACTCCAGACATTGAGGAGTGAATTTGAAACCATGAAGATGGGGAAGAATCAGACAGTAGAAGAGTTCTCTGGTCGATTCAACGAAGTCGTGAATGAGATTAAATCTCTCGGCGATGATCTAAAGGACGAGGTGGCTGTGAAAAAGTACTTGAGAGTACTGCCAGAAAAATTTCTCCCAGTCGTGACCACACTCATGTACTCGTAAGACCTCTCGAAGATGAAGATTGAAGAAGTAACTGAGGCGCTCAAAGCACACGAGCAGCTCCTGAAAAGTTATCAAGATGATAACGGACAGCAAGTGCTGCTCGTAAGAGAAGACATGAAGAACCGAGGCGCAGACTCGACCTCCAGAGGTGGTCGTGGTCGTGGCCGCGGCGCGTCGCATGGTCAAGGACAAGGACGAGGCTATACCCCAAGAGGTCGTGGGTCTCAGTTTGGTCGAGGTGGCAGAGGTGGTCGTACAGGTCGTGGAGGCGGCGACTACCAGACCGACAAATCAGAAATTCAGTGTTACACGTGTAAGAAGTTCGGACACTACACTGCTGAATGTCGGAGCCATATCCAGTGCCATAACTGCAAGAAGTATGGTCACTATGCTGCGAATTGCCGGAGTAAGAAGAAGGTAGAGGAAGTCAACATGGCTCAAACAACAGAGCACAAAGAGCCGACACTACTATTGTCGCTATGCACTGTAGATGAACCAACAATGGTTCTGTTGAACGAGGAGAAAGTCTTTCCAAGCCTGTTGGAGCCGGGAGAGCAAACACAAGCAGAATGGTATCTCGACAACGGAGCGAGTAACCATATGACGGGCATACACTCGATGTTCCACGAGTTGAATGAGAATGTGCTCAGAAAAGTCCAATTCGGAGATGGGTCGTCGGTTCAGGTAAAAGGGAGAGGCTCGGTCCTGATGCAGTGTAAGGACGGAAGTCGAAGAAAGCTCTCGGATGTGTATTACATACCGAGTCTACAAAGCAACATCATAATTCTTGGACAATTGACTGAAGGAGGTTGTCGGATCGAGCTCAGAAACAACTACCTGAGGGTGTTCGACCGCACCGAACGACTGCTAATGAAAGTACAGAGGACGGTGAACCGTCTGTACAAGATTCAAATTGAAGCGTGCAAACCAAGGTGTTTGAAGATTATGACCGATGATATAGCCTGGTTGTGGCACGCAAGATTCGGACATTTGAACTTTCAGAGTCTCAACACGATGGCAAAAAAGGAGATGGTGATCGGACTACCGAAAATTGACCACCCAGAGCAAGTCTGTGAGGGCTGTCTGATGGCAAAACAAACCCGTAGCAGCTTCCCATCACATGCACAGTTCAGAGCTTCTCGACCACTCGAGCTAGTTCACATCGACTTGTGCGAACTGATCACACCTCGCACTGATCCCGGAAATCAGTATTTCATGCTGATCGTGGACGACTAGTCGAGAGCCATGTGGGTGTACATGCAGAAGAGCAAAGACGAGGCGAAGTTCAACTTTCAGAAATTCATGGCCCTTGCCGAGAACGAAGTCGACAAGAAGGTGAAATCGGTCAGGTCTGACCGAGGAGGAGAATTCCTAGCAAAAGAATTCGACTCGATCTGCGAGGAGGAGGTATACGTCTCACAACCACCGGGTTTTCAGTCCAAAAGACAAACTAAGAAAGTCCTGAAGCTGAATAGAGCTCTTTATGGGCTTAAACAAGCACCATGGGCTTGGAATCAGAAACTCGACAAAAGTCTGACAACACTTGGGTTCAGACGGAGTAACTCAGAACATGCCGTGTACACGAGAGGAGACAGGAAGACAAGACTGATCATGGGGATATATGTGGATGATTTGATCCTCACTGGATCGAATCCAAAGGAGATTATGAAATTCAAAGATGAGATGAAGAAGTTGTTCAAGATGACCGATTTGGGACTTCTGAGCTATCATCTCGGCATTGAAGTAAAACAGACCGACAACGCATAACACTTTGTCAGTCGGCATACGCTCGGAAAATTCTGGAGAAATGTGGTATGGAAGAGTGCAATACATGCCAAGTCCTAATGGAGAACCATTTGAAGTTAAGCAAGATAGGCCCAGGATCGCCAGTTGACGCCACGCAATATCGGAGCATCGTTGGAAGTCTGCGGTATCTGGTGCACACCCGACCGGACATTTCATTTGCGGTCGAATATGTGAGTCGGTTCATGGAGAAGCCGACTCAGGAGCATATGAGCGCCGTGAAGCATATTCTGAGGTACATCAAAGGTACTTTGAACCTCGGGATTCAGTACATGAAAGGAGGAGAAAACGTTTTGTCGCTAACGAGTTACAGTGATAGCGATATGGCGGGAGATGTCGATGATCGAAAGAGCACGACAGGCATATTGTTTGTGCTTGGGGAGAGTCCGGTCAACTGGCAATCACAGAAGCAAAAGGTGGTCGCATTGTCCTCCTGTGAAGCCAAGTACATCGCAATGAGTGCAGCATCGTGCCAGGGAGTTTGGCTCGCCCGACTGCTAAGTGAGTTATCGGACGAGACAGTCCAGAAGGTGACGCTCAGGGTAGATAACAAATCGGCTATTTCACTGAGCAAGAATCCGGTTCTACATGATAGAAGTAAGCATATAGACACAAGATATCATTTTATTAGAGATTGTGTCGAACAAGGGAAGATCGCGATCGAGTACATCAGAACAGAAGAGCAGAAAGTAGACATTCTGACAAAATCGCTCGGACGAGTCAAGTTCACAGAAATGAGAAGGAAGATCGGCATGATCGAAGTTGAAAAACAAGATTAGGGAGAGAATGTTGTAAATAATCTTGTTTAGAAGTCATGCACAAATTTTGGTTGTAATCGAAGTCAAATCGCAGCAGCAATTAGAAGTCGTATCGGAAATAGAGTAGAAGTCGTATCTGAAGTAGAGTCGGAGTCCGAGTTGTAATCGTAGTTGAACCCGTGTTAAAGTCGTAGAATCAGGTATAAAAGGAGGGGTAGACATGTAACCAAAGTGTACCAAGCAATTGCGAATAATAGAGAAGAGAAAAAAAATCCCTGAGCGTAGATTACTTTGTGAAGGCAGAATTGAACGTGGTCGTAGAGGTGTCCGACCACGCAGAGAAGGCTACGACTACGCTGGAGGTGGTCGTAAGGAGTTGCAACAACGCCGAGAAGACCAGTACGTGGTCGGAAGTGACTCCGACCACGTTGAAGGAAGTGAACGTGGTCGAAAGGGTGTTCGACCACGGTGAACAGTGATCGCCAGCATAACTGCGTGATCGTAGAGGGTTTCGATCACGGTATTTTTCAAGCGGCTGGAGGAAGACAGCGCAGCGATACAGTGGAGCGGTCGTAAACTGCTACAGTGAAGTTACGACCACGACTCAAAGCGATCGGTGGCGAGTTTGAGTGGTCGTACGGCATCACAAGTGGTCGGAATCGGTTGTAAACGACTCTAACCAGTTGTAAAAGATCCTAGGAGGTTGTAAGACTTTCCATCAGGGATGACGCCGCCGATGTTGGCCGCGGAGAGGTAGAGCATGGTGAGGTTTTTGAGTGAGGTGATCTCCTCCGGGAAGGAGTCGGTCTGTGCGAAGTACGGGTTGTCGCCAGTGGCGAGCATGGTGAGGTCAGGCATGGCGTGCAGCGACACCCATGGGAACGCGCCAGCGAAGCTGTTCTGGGTGTTGGAAATGTGGCAATATTTTAATTCTAAATTTTACTAGGAGACATACAATAAACCAGTGATGCAAATCTTACTACTAACTGCAGGTTACTCATCATACTTTAGAATATACGCAAGAAAATTATAGTAACAAAGTCGAACGAACGCGCGAACGACTTACTTTTTTGCCTGACGAAGAATAGGAAGCAGCGCAGGCTTGACGCAGTGCAGTGAGCGGTCGCGCAGATGTGCGCTGCCCAGAAACCTTATTACCGCCCTGTGCAGGTACTCTCTATGGAAATGGTTCGGAGATAGCCGCTCTCCCTCCTTCTAGATGCACGCCGGGAAGAAAGGTTGGCGAAGTTCAAACAACACGATACTCTAGCAGAAGATCACAGAGAAGAAGAAAATAGAGGCAGAGAGATTCTCACACATACTCTGGACGTCTCCAGGCATATAAATAGATAAACTGATAACTAACATGATTAAAACAACCATTTACCCACTGGTAACTGACACATTCAACCAACCATTTATCCACTGGTAAACTGCCTATCATCAAAACCCCAATAAAACCTCAAATTCAAACGTTTGAATCTCATTCAAACACAGAGAGAGTGGTGCAGAGTTCAGCAAAAATAAAGATAGACTTGGTCTACCAAGTGGCGCACCACGTCACGGCACGGTTGGGCATCACAAGTCACAAGTCACGCGATTTTTACGCGAAAATATGCGAATACACGCGCGCGTGCGTGCACGCGCGTGTAACTAGCCATAACCCTTCTCATACCATCTCTATCCATATTCAAGGAGTAGTGAGGACTCTACCTTATAAATCGGTCTTCCTCACCTTGATTTAGCAATATGGTACTAAACCATACATGCCTTGGAATTAAGGAAATGGGCCAATTTCTAACAATCCCGCACCAATTCCAAAGCAAGGGAGAGAAGCCAGCGAGCTGTAGAGGACGTCGAACCGGACAAACGCGGCGGCGACGCCCTTGTCTTGTATGGAGATGCTGGTGACGGAGCGACGGGAACTGCACGCGACGCCAGTGAACTTGCAGGGGAGGAGGCGGCGGCGTCCCACATGTCAAAGAAACCGGCGACGGCTGGCGGGATGGTGAGGGATTTCTTGAAGGCCAGGAGGGCATCCACATCAGAAACTGTGCCGCCGCCGGTGGCACGGTGACCGACGAGGAGGACGGTGAGGAGGAGGGGGAGGGGGTGGGTGGGTGGCATGTTGGGAAGGATGGTTCGTCCTCGGTGTCAGGATTTGGAATGCGAATGATTGGTTTTAAGGATGTAGAGTAGGGGGCCTAGGCTGGCTGTTCTAGGGACTATAAGCTATGTTTTTTTGTGTTTTTTCGTGATTCCTGGTTTTGACTTCTTTATGTACTATGTCATACTTATTTGAGCTTTTTTTATAGTTTACAGTTTATTTTGCACTGTAACTAGATATAATTAAATTTAAAAAGATTTAAAAATAAACAAAATAGTTTAACCCATCATGGACAATGCAAAGAAATACAAGAAAAAAAGACAAACAACCCCCAAAAAACTAAAAAACTAAAACAAAAGATGAAAAATAAGAAACTAGAATCTAAAAGTCAGAAGCTGAAGCCGAAACAAGCGTTTATTTTACACTGTAACTAGATTATTTTACACTATAGTTGCTATTGTTTTTTTGATGTAATTAAATTTAAAAGATTTAAAAATTAAAAAAATAGTTTAACCCATCACGAACAATGGAAAGGAATACGAGAAAAAAAAAGAAAAGACAAAAAAGCCCCAAAAAACTGTAAAAAAAAGCTGGGAAATTGTAAAAAAAAAAGGAGAAAACCACTGTGCTATGGACCGAATGCATGGACCAGAATTGGGTCTCCTGTGGGCTTGGTCTATGAAACAGTGAGGTTGTAAGGGTTACTGTATGCTGACGTTGTAGACATGACACTAACACAGTGGACACACATGAAAACACGTGTCACACATCCGTCAGTGCATTGATCAGGCGAGCCACATTGGCGGCGGCGTGCTGGACCCGGCGCAAGTTAATGGTGGGTGCACAAAGATCAAGGGATGTCGGAGTTGGCCGACGGCAAGGTAGGGCTCTTGGGCTCCGGCAGGCATAGAGCTGGGACTTGGGTCGTGCCGTGCCAGCACGGCCCAGGCCCATCGTGCTTCGTGCCATGCCGGCTCGGCCCAGTCATCTCATCGTGCCGTGTCGTGCCAGCCCGCGTCGTCTCCGGCCAGGCCCAAGCACGGCCCAAAGCCCACTGTGCCAGCGTTCGTGCCATGCTTGCCCAACCCAGCTCGAAATTACTATACGCGAAGACGGTGGTGACGGTCGCCGGCTATGCTCACCGGCCACCTCGGCGGAAGCCTCATGCGTGCCACTCGTGCGTAGTCGCTTGTGATTTGTACCTGCGAAATCTTGCGATATGCCAAAACAAAAATGCTAAGAAAAACTGAACCAAGACCAATGCATTTGTTCCGTCAACCGATCCAAGCACCGTAAAACACATAGGGTGCAGTGCAGCACACGAGACAAAGCTAGTGTAACATCCTGAAATTTGAAATTTGAAAATGCGAAAGTTTTTAAATTATTTGGCAAAGTATCCTCTTGAAAATTTGAGTTTCCTTTGGTGTTCTCTAAATTTTTGGTTAAGAGTTCAAAACATTGAAGAAATTCATGGAAAATAAAAAGCAACATTAATAAGCCAAACATAAAATATGGAAGTAAAAGAAATCTATAATTTTGAATTCAAGAACTGAAAATACCATCCAACATAAGGAGGGCACCGTGTTGTCGAATGTTCTTGGATGGGAAAGTGTCAACATTGTGGTCGAATAGGCCACATGCAACTAGTTTGTCGTCAGAACCCCTCTAGTATCATCAAGTGGGAGCCAATATCTGCATTGCAACCTCCTTCTTGGGCGCCGCCTACTGAGTATTCCGGGCGTCCTGCACCAATTGTTCCAGTTTAGCATGCTACAGTGCCATCATTTTCGGTGCCGCCACAGCAAAGGGCCAGATCTCTTGCTGTTTCGGCGCTACCTGAAAACCATGCGCCTACTGTTTAAAAGATAGGTGACGTTATAGTTGTAGCAGTGGTGTGTTTTCAATAAACCCCTGAGTTTGGTAACTCTTAGTTGAAGTGTGTACTTTTGTGCGTTTTATGTTGGAGGTTTGTCAGTAGTATGAGTTAATGTTGATGTTATATGGTAGTTATGTTTGGAAGAACCTTGTACCTAGTAATAAACGTCTTCTAGGGTATTTGAATGGGAATAAGTGTTTACCTTGACTTATCAATGTGGATAGTGTTTTATGGTGGTTAAAGTAACAGCCTAGCAGGGCATGGAATTCTAAATTATGAGAACCTAGGAGGGTGATTAACTTTGGTTATGTTTGTGGGATTGAAGTTGATTTGAATCCAATGGGGATTTAATAGTTACATGAGAAGTAGCGGCGCAAGGCAGATTTATTCTGCTTAATAGTTGGATTTGAATTATTGGTGAACCAGTCGGTGATTATGGTTGCATAGACTATTGAGCTACATTGAATGATTGATTATTATAATCAAGACCAATGTTTTGGAAATATTCTAATAGTTATGATTGGAATGAGTTGGGAGGACTAGAATGGGGATCTTGATGTTGGATAAATCTCCTAGTTAAATTGGATGGAGAAGAATTGTTGTACAGGTGAGTGTGACTCAAATTTTGAGGGATGAAGTTAGTAATGTTCTAGTGAGATTTGGTGGCAATATTTAAGCATGAGTTGGTGGAGTTGCCACTGCATTTTGTAGGAAATCATGTGCACGCATATGGAAGTAGAACAGACGGATTCTATGCTTAAAAGCAATTGTAGTTTACGGAAGTACATATGATGTGTGCTAAAATCCGGGTGATTGATCATCCTTAAAGTCGAGCTGGTGGAGATTAGTTAGCGCCTTGGAATTAGGTGCTCATAGGATTAATTTTTGATAGTGGATCTTTTGATCAAAGAGCCTTGACCGCATCTTGTGGGATGCGCACTTGATCGTTGTTATGATTGCGTTGTTTGGTACAGTAAGGTGGTAGTGTTTGACAAACTATAGACTAAATATGGAAGAATAAAGTATCCAGTGAGCCATGGAAAGGTTCAAGATGGGATACTAAAAGTCAATGACTTATGTATTAGCGAATTGACATTTGCTAATCTGTGTAAGCAGTACAAGAGGTACTGGCTTGTTGTGGTTATGGGGAAAAGAATTTTAATTGATTACTATGTTGGTACTTGAAAGAGATGTTTTGTGTTTTGGCATGCATTATCATTTAGAGTTCATGACTTCAAAGGAGGTTATGTTCAGTTTCTAATAATGATGAATGCTTGGAGGTATGGTAGGAGATCCGCATGACTCACAGATTGATTTATGTGCATGTGTCGTGAGTGCTACATGACTTCTTTCACTTCTGCATATGAGATTTCCCGGACGAGTGATCCGTGGCGCTCCCGAACACGTACGTTTCGGGTGTACCTAGGAACAAAGTCCTAGGCGTACTCAGGAATGAGTCCTGAGCGTTTCCCAAACACGTAATTTTGGTTGTCTTGAATTGGGAGTCTAAAGTGGGCCCGGGCGTGTCAATCAGGGTAATGTAAGATTTGGATTTTGTTACATCTCCCTGTTCCTTGGTGTTATTTGACTAATGTATAGGGCTAATAAAGTTCGGAGTTGATCTTATGCCATAATCTTTGTGGGAAATTGATTGAGAAACTATCGGCCTTAAAGGCAAAACCGATTGTTACTGCAACCGGTAGCGTCTATAGGGAGTGATATCACTTAATATTACATTTAAGTTGGTGAATAATTGATAGTGTTATGAAAGATTTTAGGTGAAAAGAATTTCCCCGAATTATGTTTTGGATATCTGAGCCTCAGATTTGTTGAGAGCTAGTGGAGACTAAAAGATTGAGATAAAAGTTGAAGTAGAGCTATTAGAAGGTTTAATTATCAGATGTTAACTGAGGTCTTGAATAGAGCTTACCTCATTTCGTGGATATGAGGAATGGAGTACAGATGGGTGATTTTTATGTTCACTGTGTTCAGCGATCATTGACTGAGGAAATAGTTAGAGTAATGATTCATTTCATGAGCTGAAGTCGACCATTGATGGAGTTCATCGTGGTGCAAATAGAGCATGAGTTGAAACCCTAGAGAATAAGGGTATTGGAGGGATTGAATTAATGGAATCGAATACGGATTTTGTTAAGGCAGGTGAGGTTACTTGTCGACAATATGTCACTGGTGTAGGAGGTTTGCTTGAGTACTTTGCGAGATATGTACTAAAGCATCCCCAGATTCGTGTGAATATTGCCCCAGGATTGAATTGATTTTGTAACTCATAGGTTAATGTTGGAAGGATGAATTGTCACATGGCAATCTAATGAGTTTTTGGAACATTGAGATTATATTATTCTTACTAAAAGAGTTAGTAAGAACTATCTTTGCGAGTTTGGTCACATGGATGTGTGATCGATATTGATTCTTATGGGACACGAAGTAAGATATCTTTCGTGTTATCGACTGAAATGATTGATCAATAGTCAAAGGATTACTTTGGATTCCCTTGATTTGGGAATTCGTTCAAGGCCATTTTGCTATGGCGTTTCCGCATTTCACTTGTGGTCTATGTGGTTTTTGCTATGGCGTTATCAACATGCCTAAAAGAATATGCTTTCTTTTCTTTGAAAAGAAAAGACTGATTTGAGGAATAGAAATATTTCGCATGGTATATGCGGCATAAAATTGTTTGTTAGGATGAGAATTGATTTCTTGTCCGGTTTTCGCTCTAAGTGATGTATTGTGATGAAATGATTTCCTGTGGGGAAACGAATTCCCTTCTGTTTTGGGACAAGGGTTGATGTTTGTGGATGAATGAGTTGATTCTATGAATGTTGTGTGATACTTCTCTTGTAAAAGAGAAGAGCTTTCCTTGTTGCGAATAAGAATAGCCTTGTCTCTTTTGGGCAAGCAATGAGAGTGTTTTCTTGAAGCATTGGAGATTTTCTTATGCCGAGGCATGAGACGTTAAGGATTGTTATGGTGCGTTGGTCGTATCAGACCAGATGACCAGACACAAGATAACATGAGAATTGAGTCTATGCATGGAGTGCATAATGTGTTTCATATTTCTCTATTGAGAAAGTACTTAAGGGATCCAGAACATGAGATTGTTCTAGAGTTGTTGCCCCTTAAGCAAGACCTCACCATCGAGTCCCATCCAGTTTGGATTCTGGAGGAATCGGAGAGAGTGTTGAGGCACAGAACGTTAAAATATGTTAAGGTCCTATGGTCGCATCAGACTGAGCGAGAAGCGACGTGGGAATTGGAATCTCACATGCACGAGAAGTACCCAGAGTTGTTCTCTACGGGTACGAGTTACAGTTAATGTTTGTTTGACTTAGTTTGTTTATTTTTTTGTATAGATTATTGAGTTGCAGAATTCGGGGTCGAATTCTGTTAAGGGGGGTAGAATGTAATATCTGGGCCGTATAAGTCCAGCCCAGCCCAATCCATAGCCTATAAAAGGGGGAGCCGGGTAGAGGAGAAAGCAAAAAAATCACTTTTGCTTCCTCCTTGTGCTCACCTCTAGCTACTGCTCCCTCTCACGCGTAGCTATTACGCCGCCGCTTGCTAGTCCCCGGCGTTGCCGCTTGCCACCGCTGCCGCTTGTCGCCGGTGCCGTCGTCGTCGCCGTCGCCGTTGCCGCCGTTTCCTTGCTGCTGCAGCCGCCAGCGTCGCCGTTTCCTTTGTGCCGCCGATGCGCCGCGCTGCCGCTGCCGCGCCGCCGCCATCCCGTTCGCCGCGCGCCACCGCCGCCTGCCCTTCCTCTTGTGCTGCCGCCCGCGCCTCGCCTCCCTCCACCCGTAGCGCTGCCGCTCCCCTGCTCCGCCCGGCTGCTCGCCGCGCACGGGGGCAAGGGGGAGCTAGGAGCTGGCCATGAGGGGGAGGCAAGGGGCCGACCGGTGGCCGGTGAGGGACTAGGAGGAAGTCGCAGGGGGGCGCCAACCGTGAGGGGAGCGGATGGGCATGAGAAGAAAAAAAAGGAGGAAGAGGGTGCGGCCGATAGAGGAAAAGGAGAGGAAGGATAGGAGTGCTAGCCGGCTGAGAAAGAAAAAAAAGGGAAGGGAAAGAAAGAGAGAGAAGAAATGAGGAAAAGAAGAAAGAGAAGAGAGAGGAAAAAAAGAAAAGGGAAAAGGGTGACCTGCCGTCAGATTCGGCCAAGAGTACCCCGATCCTGTCGCTCGGGGCTAGGGTAACGCCTCGAAACCTTCTCCCTGTTTATTTGCCGAGTCGGGCATTATTAATACCGATCATTATAATTGATGCATGTGATCAGTTAGGTATCATTTATTAATATCACTACTAATTTTTGGGCCTATTGCAACGGCGTCGAAACGTTGCAATAGGCCCAAAATGGTTGCAATAGCACCTATTGCAACGCTAACTTTTCGTTGGGAGGCGTGGCAAGAAGTTGCGTGGTCTAAAGTTTGGGCCACGGTATTTTGGTTCGTTACAATAACGTTTACCTATTGCAACGCAATAAAGCATTGCAATACATAGTTTATGCAACAATGTATTGCGTGGCAAAAACAACTATTGCCACGCAATGAGGCATTGCTGTAGATAGCATTTGCAACATACCGATTTCGTGGTTATAAGTTAAATTACAACGAAAACTGGTGGTAGCAATAGACTATATTGCCACGCAAAGCATTCGTGGTAATAGATTCAATTGCCACGCAAAGAATTCGTGGTAATAGATTCAATTACCACGCAAAGAATTCGTGGTAATAGGACAGTGATATTGCCACTCAAAGAATTCATGGTAATAGATTCAATTGCCACGCACATACTTTGGTTGCAACAGCCTCTATTGCCACGCTTACTATTTTCGTTGCCATAGCTTCTAATGCCACGCTTGATCTTTTGTTGCTATAGACTCTTTTGGTACGCTGTTTTTTTGTTGCTATAGCATATATTGCCACGCCAAAAGTTGAAGGGAATAGTGTATATTGCAACGCATTGCTTTAGTAGCAATAAGAATTATTACAACGCCATTAATGTTTGTCACAACAGGAATCAACCGATGTAGTAAAATCATTATATCAAAATAGAATTTATTGCTACACATATCTGAAATGAAACCAACTTTAATTGTGACAAAATTTGAAGTTGTATTACAAGCATCATTAAAATGTCCCTAGCTATCACTGCATTGAAGCTTGGCTTGACCTCGCTGAATAGCTTGAATTGACCTTAGCTTCCCATGGCTAGAGCACTGCACTCAATTTGTTCCTTCCTCCTGAATAAAATCATTCAAAATGGCATATGCATCAGTTGTTCAGCTCATCACGATAGTAACACATTGTAAATGGAATAAATTTTCATAACAAGAATACATATGTTCATTACTGCATCAATGCAATTGTTTAGAGATATAGACATGATTGTCAAAATATGTAGAGCTCAAGAACCACTAGAAAGGTAGATGATGAATAACCCAACCAAAAAAAATCAAAAAGTGACCAACCACCAGAAGCATCCCCATTGTGTACTTCAGCAGTGACCAATGATGTAAAGGTGATAAATCTTAATATCCTACAGATTGCCTACATGAATTTGGAACTCTTTTTGTGTTGACTGTTATTCTCTACTAAATTTCTATTCCTACAGTTAGTAGTAATATCTACCCAAGTGTAATTACACCCGTGATATCTACCGTCCATCTCTCTCGAGATACCACCAGATAGTTTGGGTTATTGGGTCACCTGGGCGCTTGAAACAAACCCGGGTATGATGCAAAGATACCAGTTAACTGGCTGCAGTAATTATTGCCGTATGTTTCGCATCTCCTGATGGCCGTAATTATGTCGGGCATTAGTGATGCGTAGCAATTTAGATACTCAATCGTATTACACATACTCCTCACAAACTGAATGGACTGAGATCTGGGGTTGAGTATGGGAATACAAAATAGAATCAACATAGATAACCATGGCAGCGAACTGAAAGTCTGATTCAACATACTGTATCTCGTGAAACAAAATGGGATGAAACCAAATAGAGTGAAACCAAATGGGATGAAACCAAATAGAGTGAAACTGAATGGAAGTATGTACATAAGATCAACCAAAGGGAGTAAAGTTTTAATCCGGATACTAATGCATGTTGTCACATAGATTCATTAAAACTGATGCGAACAAGATTGGCAAACACACAAAGGAATGACAGTTGTGTGTAGAACGAAATAATGTGCAACAATTGAGTTCTGTGCTCTCTGTTATACCATTTCTATTCCTACAGTTAGATAGCAGGTGAGTTTGGCTACAACCAAAATCACTGGGTCATAGACGCTAAGAAGCATAATAGCTACTGCAAGTTTTGAAGATGCTAACTGGTTGAAGAATTGATGAGTAAAGTACATAGGTTAACCAATTTCAACATATTGTACAGTTGGAGAGCACTGCCATCAAATGTTAAATCAAAAGGCACAAAAATGATCACAACAAAAACTAGTGTATTCTAAATTCTAACACACAAAACCGTCTTACATTACTACTTTACTAGGATTAAATGACTGTAAAGAAGCTATTGTTATAGAAATTGCTAGTTGTCATTGAAGCATGTGCAGTAAGCCCAATATACCCTGTTTTGGTTTAATATACAGTAATTCACAATATTTAACAAAATAAACACAGATAAACCTAAGGATTTGCAGGATATTTTATGTACATTAATGAACTTGTCGCTGGGATCTGCAGTTCTCCACTGAAAAATGATGTGAAGTGCACTAACAAGAGACATTCTCCACAGAATTTTGTCATTCAAAGCATACCATACAACAGTGAAAAAGTCGCACTGATTAACAATTTGCAATGTTGTAGTAGATAGGCATTACAGCTATAAAAAAAATTCCTCTGCAATGCATACCTGTTGACTCCTTGTGCGTGCTCACGTTTAGTAGCAACAGCAGCCTTTAGTGTTTTTGTAGTAATATAATTCACTGACGCATTCCTGTCTTTGTTTTGGGGAAGAGTTCGGTTAAGAACACTACTTCTAGGGGTGCGAGTATTGGTTTCTGCAGTTCGCCTAGCTTCATGTTGTGTTTCCAGGTTGCTATCTGGGTTAGTCTGCTTATCAAAAAATTCGAGAAAACATTTCGTGGCTCATACGTTGTAGTGATCCATGTTGCCTGTAAACATGTTGCAATTGCTATTACCTGCGGTGTTGTTTCTTCACTCCGTGGAGTCGTGTCATTTCGTTCGGTTGGGGCAGCAGGAACATGTATTGTTTCGTTGGCAGCTTGGTTAGCCTGCATTTAAAATTTAGTTTTCAAATAGTTAGCTCTCATATAATGACCGAAACCATGAAGGAACTGATGCTAATTGGTCATATTTTTATGTTAGACGATATATTACTCACTCACGTTCTAAATTGAAGTTCACTATCACTGAGTGAGTAACATATTAAAGCTTAGAAAACAGAAATATTGCAACTAATTGTTCTGGAAAAAATGAACTGAAACTCAGACACTATCACTGAAAACTCGAGCTGCAACAGACCTGCAACAAACCTACTAGAACCAACAGCCAAGTAACCGTGCAACTAGAACCCAGGAAACTATCAGCCAAGGGATAAATATAAAATAAAAGGAAGCTTGCAATGATTACTTGTGGAAACAATTTGATGAAAAAACAACTCCACAGACTATTACAGAAATTTATTGAAACCTCACGCATTTTAACACAATTGCTATTAACTGTAAGTTAAATTTGTTCCAAAATTATTACCTCCTGGAAGGCTCCTTGTCTTTGTGTTCCTAGCACGGACATAAACTCTTGCCTGAGTTCTTCTTTAATTGTGTCCCTCGAATTCAACAATTCTTCTATCCGACGCCGCTTTCTTCCTTTTCGTTGGCCCTTTCGCAACTTGGTTTGCAAGTTGTTCTTTAACATTTGAACCTCGACATGCAGCTCTAACCTTGTCCTATGGGATTCTGCAGAATGTCGGGCTTGCATCCGCAAATTTTCATTGTATAGCTGCCTTCGTGTTGGATAGTACGCCAAGTAACCATTACCATGAGTTTTCGATGATTTGCACCTAGTGCTTTCCTTATATGATGACTGGAAAACAGAGTTTTCCTCTTGTGATGAAATGAAGTTATCTTGTGACTCTAATTCCTTCTCTGTTATTTTGCTGCTTGCAGTATCCTAACGCATAGAACATATTTGTAGGTGTCAATTGAGACTGGAAGTGTAGGCCAATATTATGAATGACTTAGTTGGCCTGATCGGTTGTGCTTCTTGGGCTGCAGCTGTTGCTGCAGCTGCACACATACAAGCTGCTGAGTAGTAGCAGCAGCTGTTCAAATGTATACCGCATCTGCTGCAGCCACAAAGACAAGTAGCGATCACAGCCAATAACTTCATTACAAATTATTATATACTCACATAGATAGCCGTAGATGCACTGTTTGACCATTGCCCATGCTTTGTGTGCGTTGTCATCCAAAGACTCAAATCATTTGGCTCTTCTCCAGTTTCCGGGTCTCTCTAAGTTGGGAAGAATCTAACAGATGAATATTTCATCATTGAACAAAACAAGTACATGTTCTTTTCATGTCATTACCTACTCATAGCTACACTGGGAAAAAGGTTTGAGCCCATGAGATGCTTGGTCCATTGTAGATGTCTGCTTTGAGAATTCATTGCTTATCTTCGCAAAATGAGTTCATGTTAAAGTTCTAAAAGAAAGCATTTTTGAAGCTAAACTAGTAGAAAAATTAAAGTAAATTCCATTGAACCTTGAATTGTTCAAAGCCAAAGTATAACACCGGATAGTGCCATTCAACAATGTCTAGATCCTCGGCTTATTTTGCATTCTCTCATCATAAGTCCGGTATGCCTTGTACGTAGAACTAAATGTTGATCGCCATCCTTTGTATCGCTCCTTAGCGATGGCCCATATCTTTAGCTTTGTATCCTCGAATTCTCAATGTCCCACCTATTCATTAAAAGAAAATACAAAGAGTAGGTGGTTTTGAATTATGTTAGAATTAAAATGTGTAGGCAAAAAGAATCAGAACTTACCATTATATCATTTGCTATTGAATTTTTGACAACTTGCTTCACATCTTTCCAACTTCTCACTCCAATGAGGGGAGCCTTTTTTCTTGTAAACATTACAACTTCATCCACAAACGTGCATGCGTTTTCACCTACAGGTCCTCCCAGTCTAGATGAGAATTCGATTTTTAGTTTCTGATTGCCTTGCTTAATTCTCTTGCTTACTGCTGCTAAACCTTTAAGAGTGCCGCGTCCACGTTTCTTTGTCTTTTGGCAGTCTCCTCGAACGAAACGATATACGACAGCATAAATTCAATATACTCATTCAGATTGGGAAAATGTAATTGAACCACATATACAAAAATTTAAACAATCCAAGCCTTACCATTTCCCTGTTGTTTCTGACGCCGAGCATGAGAAGGCTGCGCCAATGCTGGTGTTGGGTTGCTGTCTTGACTTTCATCCTCTCCAGTTCTCTGAGTACCCAGGCTACGGTTTTGCAAATATGATTCTGCAAAAAATGGAAGCATGTGTAAGTTACAAACGATTCCTAAGAACTCATATTTGTTTTACATACACGGCGAGTCATATTAACTTACGAATATCATCAAGATCGCCTTGCAGCCTTAGCCATTCACTGTATGTTGCTATTGTCTCATCTCTGTAGTTATCCTGAAATTCTGCAATCATGTTTATTTTAGTGCAATGGTCGTTGCAGTCTATTACAATACAGTAATTGAGACGAGCGCAACAACTTAACTTACCCGTGCCCACTTCCTCTTGATGTAGATTCGCAAGTCAATCCTTGTATTCGTCAATTGGTTCCTCTGTACACTCTTCGTCAAAAGTTGGGGTAGAGTTCGGTAGTTTCATGGGTGTTATGTTCACATGTCGCTCTCTTTCTTCCTCCCTTGACAATACTAATCTGATTTTTTGTCCCCCTCATTATTTACTATCATTGAATCTGTATCAACCTCATAATCGAGATCCTCTAGAGTTGCTGCAGCCCTACCGCATCGCTTCTTATAGTACAAATAGTCCCTCCCAGAGTACCCCAGTTGTGATTTCATTGTTACTAAGTTACCAAATGTGATGTTCGGCCTTTCGATTCGAAAGTTAACAAATTCATCTCCTATGCTTGTCCCCTTGCAATGAAAATATAAATTCCATGTGTTCTTGGTCCTGCCACACCATACAATTGATACTTGGATGACATACTTGACTAATCAGATATATGATGAATATTGCCCTATTATGCAGAATCAATTTGAGCTAAGGGAATATGATGATATACTACAACTAATGTTGTGACTGTAATAGCCTAAAAGGATGAAAAGGGAACAAATTGAGCACAATACAGTAAACATAAATAAAGTTCAAATACCAACACTGACCTTAGCTTTAGTGTTGGAAAGCACTTTTAGTTACTCAAGGATTAGTGTTCTCTTCCTTTATAGGGCAATATTCAAATTGATTCTGTGTCCTAGTTTATTTACTGCTTATTGACTTGTTTACAGATATCAGATTTGGATAATATAAACATACAGACACATGGATTTAGTAGGGATGGAATTCCTGAAGCTGGTGACACTATTCTGATGGATTTGGTTGGAGGCTTTGTCTTGCAAAGGATTACCAAGGAAAGAAGCTTTTTAAGGTGAAGCATCTGATGCTATTTTGCATTTGAACAGTTAGTATAGAGCACCAAATTTCATTTTAGACCACTCCCTACTTCCATAGGGTTTTGAATTTGCGCCATCGCTCGTGAACAAAATCAGTGATTTTGTGAATCAACGTGGCGATTCTTTCAAAAAGAGTATTATTGTGGATGATTTTCTTGTAGTAAACAAGGAGTTCCATTAAGTATTTTCTTATTTACATGGTATCTTTATGACTTTATCTATGTAAGACAGAGGAATACATTTAGTTATTATAAAAATCCATTCATTACTATGTAAATACACCATGTATGTACAAATTGATTCCTTTATTTGTATAAGCCTACATTCATTCATTCCCTGTGATAATTCATCTTTTTCACTATTCTGGAAACACTTAACAACAGTGTCTGATGTTACCCCATTTTTGGAGATATTATTTCAAGCTGTAATTTGGATGGTTATATTAACTGCAGTTCTTTATTTTTTTGAAAAGAATTAACTGCAGTTCTTTCAATCTTCTAGATGTAACATTTTACCCAATTCATAGTCCTTGTTTTCATAGCTTATGAAGCACTTAAGATACTATTAATTTACATACGATACTTTTACATCTTTCAGCTTTCTTATTAAATTGTTGTGGTAAAATAGTTCTCTTCTGGTTGACTTTGAACTTAGGCAATCATTAGACAAAGGAGACAGCAGTTTCTGATTAAAGTTCAAATACCAACACCGACCTCAACTATCACGAAGAAAGCTAACACCAACACTAAACATCTACCCTTTGAAGAACACGAACGCAAGCAACCACCCCCCTCGGCATCAAAGACAACAAACAAAACAAGCATACATATTCATAATCCCCGTGGAACCCTAGATGCCAAAAATATTATGACTATACTACGTGATTCCTTCTCTAAACGCAGGATCATCGGGGTGGGTGCATACCGGGGCGATTGGAGATTCAAACGGCGATAAATCAACGACCGGCAGAGAGGCATGACGACGTGGGTTTGGCGGTCTGCGGTGTGGCGTGTGAGGTCGCCGCTGCCATCGTCGGTCGATTTAGGTGACCCGTCGTGGCCGCCGGTGACCCACCTTCCTCCCCATGGCCGCAGTGCCCCGTCGAGTCCTCGGTGTCGCCATCTACAGGAGCGGAGACACTATCCGCGGCGGCTCTCTTTCTCCCCTCCAGTTAGATTAGGAGGGGATTAATTTGGGCGGAGGGTAGGCGGGGCGGGAAAACGTGGGTCGCGAGGGTTTTGGTGCTTCGTCTTTTTCACGGTTTTTAGCAGAAGAAGTAGAGGTGGGACTTGGGCGGGCTTCTTTGGGCCAGCCCGGCACGGCGGCATGGCCAAGCCCAAGCACGGCAAAGACGGCGGCACGAGGAGGCGGAGCTGGGAGGTCGGGCCGTCGGGGACCTCGGGGTCCATGGAGGTGGGGCGCTGCTGCGGGGAGCGGGCCGAGGAGGGGCGGTGGGGCCGAGCCACCGAGGAGGCGGCGGGAGAGGGGTAGGGGCGGCGCGGAGGGGTAGGGGCGGCGGGAGAGGCAGCGGCGGAGGCCGGAGGGGCGGTGGGGGCCGACCGGCCGAGGAAGGGGCGATGGCCGGTGGGAGGCCGAGGAGGAAGCGCGCGGAGGGTAGGGGCGGGAAAGGCGGCGGGAGGCGGCGCGCGGAGGCGTAGGGGCGGCGGAGAGGTGGGGAGGCGGCGGGAGGGGAGGCGGCGGCGGAGGCGGAGGTGGTGGGGGCCGACCGGCCGAGGAGGGGCGGTGGCCGGTGGGAGGCCGAGGAGGGGAGCAGCGGGAGGGGTAGGGGCGCGGAGAGGCGCAGGAGGGCCGAGGGGCGGTGGGGCGAGGAGGAAGCGGCGCGGTGGGGAGGCCGAGGAGGGAGGCCGGAGGGGGAGGCGGGGGAGCGCCGGGGCGTGGGGGAAGTGGGACCGTAGGGCCGTCCGGGCTGGGGGAAGTGGGGACTACTGGGGGAGGGCTAACCGGCGAAGGCACTGAAGGACAGAGCTTTAGAGAGCAGGACTGAAAACAAAGATTTTCAAGATTGAAACATATAAGAATATTTAAACAAAAACATACATGACGCAATATTTAAAAAAACATGATTTAAACAAAAAAATCATCATCCTGATCTTGACCCAAAGAATTAGCTGGAGCAACAATTCCATCATTAATGTAGGTGTCGTCATCATCATCTTCGTCATCAACAAATGCTGCATCATCTGGTTCAGGAAAAGATTCAGCAAGCGCCCTCTTGATAACAGAGGCATCACCACTTATGCCTTCCATGCCTGATCTCGTCCAAACTGACAAATCCTCATGTCGGCTTAATTTTAGAAATTTTGTTTGGGTGTCATCACATCATGTTCGTGGACCATTGATGATTTGATGAACTTTGTATAAGATTGTATCAACCTATACAAGCGAGCAGTCGTTCTTCGAATGAGCTGAAAATTTCACATTAGACTCCTATCTGTACCGCTGATGTGCCATTAGAATTCGCCAAAAAGTTCATTTCAGATCGCACATGAGAAATCGTAGAAGGCAATACGTACACCGTTTGGTTGTATCAACCTATACAAGCGAGCAGTTGTTCTCCGAATGAGCTGAAAATTTCACGTTAGACTCCCATCTGTACCGTTGACGTGCCATTAGAATTCGCCGCCAAAGTTCATTTCATACTTCACATGAGAAATCGTAGAAGGCAGTACGTACACCGTTTGGTTGTATCAACCTATACAAGCGAGCAGTCGTTCTCCGAATGAGCTGAAAATTTCACGTTAGACTCCCATCTGTACCACTGATGTGCCATTAGAATTCGCCGCCAAAGTTCATTTCGTACTTCACATGAGAAATCGTAGAAGGCAGTACGTACACCATTTGGCTATATTAACCTATGTGGGCGAGCAATCATTATCTGAATGAGTTCAAAATTTCATGCTGGACTCCCACCTGCACCGTTGACACGCCATTACAATTCGCCGCCATAGTTCATTCTGTACTACGCATGAGAAATCATGGAAGATAGTGCGTACACCGTTTGGCTGTATCCTAGAACTAAATGGAATCGTGAACGTAACAAATTGACCGATGTAGGTATTATTTCCTTCATTTATCACCTACTGAAGGGCTCCTACATAAGAGAAGCATAAAATATTATTGTACTAGGTGATCTCTCGTGGAGTTTTAAGTTTTTATTCAAAATTAACAATTCAATTCCGGCGTCCACTCGCCTCGTCGACGGCAACTATATCGTTCCTCTAAAGTATAGTACCAATCGCGCCCTTTGTTTCTTCGTCGCAAAGGCTATTGACTTAGTTGCAAGCTTGGCGAGTTCCTATGCCACTACTTGTTTAACTTACGCTTTCTAAAGGACATGTAAGTCATTAATTGCATCGCATATGCAGGGAAGTCATTAATTGTCCAAAGTAGAACAGCATGTAGAGTAAAATTCTTCTTTGCCTTTGCATCCCATGTTTCAACACCATTCTCCCAAAGATCCTTTAGCTCATCGATAAGGGGCCGCAAATATACATCAATATTAATTCCAGCTGATTTCGGACCAGGTATCAACATCGACAACATCCAATACGGTTGTTTCAGACACAACCAAGGAGGCAAATTATAAGGGATTATGATCACAGGCCATGTGGTGTATGTAACATTCAGCATCCCAAATGGATTGAAACCATCAGATGCAAGACCCAGCCTAACATTACGAGGATCTGAAGCAAACCACTCATACTTGCTATCCACGTGCTTCCATGCCAAGGAGTCAGCAGGGTGACGCATTTTGCCATCACGGACCAATCCTTCCTTATGTCATCGCATATACGATGATGTGGTTGCCCTCATATATAATCTCTGCAGCCGAGGAATAAGCGGGAAATACCGGAGGATTTTACGTGGAACACGCTTCTTCTTTGTACCAGTGCCACTAGCCTCATCACCCTTCTGAGCACCATCGGCCGTTTTCCACCTAGACTCGCCACATGTTGGACATGTATCCAATTTTTCATTTTCCTTCCAAAATAACACACAATCATTCTCACAGGCGTGTGTCTTAATATAGTCCAGGCCTAGATCTCGAACCACCCTCTGCACTTTGTCCAAAGTGTTTGGGATACAATGGCCTTCAAGGAGCACAAGCGAGAAGAGATGAAGTATGTTCTCCAAGGCAGTATTACTAATACCATGCATGCACTTAATCTGAAAGAGCCGCACAATAAAAGAAACCTTAGTTGCCTCCTTGCAACCTGGATACAATGCCTTTTGTGCCTCCTCTAATAATTTATAGAATTTCTTTGCACTTTCATTTGGCTCTTCATTATTAGGACTAATGTCTCCATGTATTGCACCCCTGATTAGTGAGGAAATCATATTTTTGGCGGCAGAAGTATCAACTGGAGTGTCATCATTGTCTAATCCTACATCAGTATTGTCATCATCAGCTGAACCTTCCCTTGTACCGTCCCCTTGGATGAAACTTTCATCAAACCCTTTAACGAGCAAATGATTCTGAACCTCAGATTGCGTTCTGTATGCCATGCATCGACATCTAGCACATGGACACACAGCAGTTCCTCCTTTTGACGTGCCAGCAAATGTGGTTTCAATAAATTTCTGGAATTTCTGCTGCCACTCAACTTTAGTCCTATCCATGCGCATCCACCTCCTATCATCATGTGACATTATGCTTCCAAATAAAGTTTAACAATCAAACTGATAGAAACCAGGCTGTCCAGAAACTTCTGCATGTTTCACAACATCAAACATAAACCAAAATTTATTAGAATTATACATATCAATTTACAGCATAAGGCTACAGAAAGAGAAAATATCATTGTATCTTATTTACCATTGTTTTGTTGAGATACTGATCTTCTGATCCAAAATGGAGCTATATTCTGAGTCTCGATGAACTTTTCCACTGATGCTTGCCAAACAAATTAATGATTTTGTTTGCACCTATTTTGTGGTATTTTTTAGAGTTGATAGCTATTAATTAGTTTAAGCTATTTGCTACTTCCAAGCTTTTGAAGCGAGGAGCTGGTGTCCACAAACCAGAACTGGTATCTATTAGATGCGGGCATGTGGCTGCTAGGTTTCACATAGCCCTTAATGCCTCAAATATTTTCTTTGCTTTATAATCATCGAAATTTAGTGACCAACGTTTATATCAGGACTCAGGAGTGAGAGGAAGTAACGTTTATATCAGGAGTGAGAGAAGAAGTGTAATGTAGGACTTTGGGTTTGTGATTATCTCATTGAATACTGGCTTCTGGCAATTATAGTTTCTTTGATTGATTACTAATTGATTTATATATTTTCCGTCTTTGAGGCGATCTAGGACTCTAGGCTCGCTACAGACCATTGATCAAGCTTCTTGATTGTTCTAGGTTCGGGATGTCTCGTGTGGCGGGGCTCTTAATCTTACAATCCCTACATGGACAATACTTGCTCTACTCCCTGATCTCTAGATAGGTGACTTCATGCTTATTTCTGAATGTCCTGCAGCAAAAAAGCTATTGCAGACTTTAGACTCTAGCTATTGCGTTTGACCTTGAGTATAGTATATTTAGAATAATTAGGCATGTGGGTGTTACCAGTTTATATTTGTGCACTTAGATCTTGTGGATATAGGCTTTACCTGATAATTCACTGGAGATGTCTGCAGTTAGTGATTCTGTGTTGGAGAATTTTCAGTTCTCTATTTTTACTCCCTCGATTCATCTTTGTTTGAGACGTACTATTGTGCTTATCTATTTTCAAGTTAAATTGGGTGCAGAATACCTTGATATATCTCTACTAATTAAAAATTAGGAGTTGATGGTGGTACGTTCTTTCCTCTCCTTCCAAAAAATGATTCCAAGGTGGTTATCGAAGTTGGGGATCTAAAATGGCTTGTGGATAGACCGACGGTGGAGGCATCGGAGCGGAGCAAGGTGGCAGCGGCAGAGATGTTATGGGCTTCCTGTTGGCTACTACTCCCGTCCAACATCAAGCCGCCGCCGTCCTCTCGCCCTCGCTTCCTCGCCAGTCATCCTCTTCATGACGATGACATGTCCTTGATGGCACACGCAAGCCATGCGCTTCAACTGATGCTTGCAGCGGTGGTGCGGAGCATGGAGTTTCCTGTGGTGGAACGGCTATAGACCTTTATAGTTCTCGTGGTCGATACTGAAGGAGACGAAGGACATGCAGCCTTTGGTGGATGGTGGTGGTACTGCTGTGCCGCTCATCCCACCTACTCAAGGTGTGTTCTTTATACTAGATTTGTTTGTTAACTTCTTAAGTTCTATGAATTATATTTACACTTACTCCTTATGTAGTTGAGCACATGTCTGCTCTCTCTTCATCTCCAAATTGTTAACTTTCATTTGTGTGTAGATAGAAATTAAATGTTCATAAATTCACTCAATTCTCAATGCAGGTGGTAGCAATACTATGTATATGTGGTTTCCATAACACTACAGCGTTCAGAAATTCGTTTCCAAATGAGTGGGATGCAGAAGTCACATGGTAAGGATTCTTAGCTTTTAATTGTAGATGTCATACCAAATTCTTGGAAGGTGCTAATTAGTGCGTTATTGCTTTTCTGGTTGACTTGTTGTTCACTGAAATGAATTAAGGGAGGGACTAAATGGTATATGATAGAAGATCCAATTTAGATGCAAATTCACTTCTTTCAAATATGCATAAGAACGACCACCACTTATTTTCTTGAAATTCAGACAAGAAACATTACACTTTTCTTAGCGTAAGAAAGTTTCATTAGCGTGTGGCAAGCCTACAAGATTGTAAAATAGATAAATGTACGGATGGATTCAAGAGACGTCCCCTGCGGTAATCTATAAGTGTAATAAAAACATAGCAGTTATTTTGTATAAAGTATGGATTTCCGTTGCAACGCACGAGCACAGTACTAGTAAAATAAATAAGATTGCTGATGCAGAAAGTGTCGAGAAAATTAAGTCCTAATTATGCAACTAAGCAAAATCCGTAAGGAATTAGTCAACAAAATAAATAATACTAGAAACTTAAATACCTTGTGCTACTACCTTCACGTGATGGCTTTGAACACTACTTGCTGAATGTGTAGCTTTTTAGATGCGCCTTCTTTTCTCGCTGACTGAGAACGGCCACGACGTACGCTTACATGAGTTCACGCACGAGCACACGAGAAGGCGTCGACCAAAGCTTCGGATGCGCCTACCGAATTTGAGACTCCGGCGAACGCTCCGAAGAGAAGTCTCAGGAAAAAAACTATCAACACATGCATGCTCACGAGAACTAAATATCTATCAGCACATAGCCATCATGCATGCAATGAATCTCTTTTTCTATTGTTCGCTCAATCACGGCGCACCTTCTCTTTTAGATCAAAACCCCCCGCATCCTTTACATTGGCGGGTGGCCAGATTTTTATGGCACTTCCGAAACCAACTAACACACACGTTCGAACTCCTACGCCGAGTCGTATACAACTCATATACGATGCCATGCATGAAAACATCAACTTTGCATACATAACTAGATAATAGATCTATTTTTGTTTGTGGTGGTCTGTCCCTAACTCACGCATCCAACAGGTATTTTTAAAGTTGGCTTGGCCAAAAGAATCGTAATGTTCGAGACCGACTAAGAATAAAAAAAAATAAAAACGAAGAAAATCACAATGTCTGAACAATACTGGACTCCACCTCCGAAACGCACGAGACCACATAAGCAACATCACGTGATGTGATTCCGGCCACCGGTCGTTATGGACTTAAAGGCCAAGTGGCCGACTCTAACATTGATTCGGTTCAGAAGGACCGAACGAAACTTCTAACTCCTATTCTTATCTCCTAATACTCGGACTCACTAAGCCAGATAAAAAAAAGTTACATGGCCGAGTCAATGATGTTTAGTCAGACTTGACACACTCTGGTTCAGACTCGGTCCAAGAACATGATTAAAAGCTACATGACCGAGTGGACTCAACGAAAACGTCTCTGTTGCATGCATGTCTCTGGACTAGATAATCTTGACTAGAAGTATGGCTTCCTGGCTTGTGCATGAATTTTCTGTTTAGAATAGTAGCTTTTCTCTCACATGCATGCATGTCTTTTCTTGACTTCTCTCTTGCGCCATGCACTTTTCTTGACTTCTCTCTTGCGCCATGCAGCATGCTCCTCCCATTAATTTTCCCATGGTGTGGCAGCATGCATGTATCCTTGCATGAACCTGACGGCACGTAAAACTTCTCATGTAGATCTTCCAAAGTCTCTTCATGCGCAATTCTGAAAACCAGTAAAATACTAACATGAGATAGTAACATATGTTCATATAAATTTAAACTAAATTTAACTAGGAGCGAGTTCACCTATTGATTAATCTTATATTCTCGTGCTCGCGTAATCGGTCCGATTGAGATGTCCTCATTATCTTGTACTTGAAGTGATGGGCGATGCACTAGTGTCGACGAAACTTTCTAAACGCATCTTCACTTTAGGCTTGTATAGATCCAGTATGTGCCTGCATATAATTAAATAAAAAAGTAGTAGCTCTGTATCTCCAAATATAATAGTTAAAGACCCAATTAAATTAGAGCTCACCTGATAATATTTGATGCGGCTCAATAATTCCTTCCAGTTAAATAATATATTTAACCGAGAGGTGCAAGACATAAGCGTATCCGCGTCAACATGCAGTACACATTGTAACTAGGACGAAAGGCGCGCAATAAGTGTATGGCAGGCCTACATGATGTTCAGTGAAAGAAAAGGAATTTTACTTTCTTGCAGCAGCAATTTTCTTGGGAATAGTCTCTAAAAGTTCTAGTGTCCTAGAGGAAGCTAGAACCAAGTCGATTGCAGGTGCCCTAATTACTAATGTGTTCGTGTCCTAGTGGTATGAGCGTTGGCTGCCAATCAAGAGGTCCCTAGTTCGATTCCTAAGTGGCTTCCCATTTTTCTCAATTTTCATAATTTTTTTGCTGCATGACTGGATGTCTGGATAGCTAAACAAAAGCCCACGAAACAAAAGAGTTGCAATAGAATACCATATTGCAACGAAACACAATACTCTATAGCAACCAAATTTACATGTGGCAATATAAATATGTTATTGCATCGATTTAGTTTTTCGTTGCAATACGCACCTACCTACTGCAACACCGCTGAAGATTATCCCAACGAAAAAACACCGTGGCAATAATATCACCCAATAGCAACGAAATTATATATGGTTGCAATAGTAGCAAATAATTGCAACGAAAATCAACACTAACGCAACAAAAGAGTGTCGTGGCAATATATCCAACCTATTGCAACACGTTTTCAAAATGGTTGCGATAACACCTACCTATTGCAACGACATTTACGAATATCGCAATGCAATATAATAGTGGCAATAAAGTCCACCTATTGCCACCGTTTTGGAAAAACGTTGCAATAAGTCCTACCTATTACAACCAAATTGGTGGCGTTGCAATTTCTTTCGTGGCATTAGGCCGAAAATCTAGTAGTGTATGAATGCCTAGACGGCGAAATTGGTACTGCCACCGTTGATCTGGTCGATCTGTGGCAGAAGAGGGAGAAGGAAAGCATAATTTGAGGTTAAACAGTATAACTGATTGAAGTGAGATTAAACATGTAGAAATTGATCAGCGAGTATAAATAATGTGATCGCTTAATTTATAGACTAGTTAAGCATCGGGTCAATGAGAGGTTGCGCAGTGAGATAGGAGTGGGTTATGTCGATTGGACGTTAGAGCGATGTTATTTACTCATAATTGAATGTATTGCATGAGCGATAAATTGAAATAATTGGTGCTTGTTCAGGTGGTGGTTCGAGTCTGGTGCCGTCCACGCACCATCCACCAGGTTAACAGGCAAGTGCAGGGTAGAACAGTAAATTGTGGTGAATGTTTGTTAATTAGGTTTTCATGCTATGAGTAACAGTATTTATGATATGTATATGAATTGTGCTAATCATACCTTGATGAGTACCGCTTATGATTAGACATCCATATTTGAAGCATATTGCATCATGCAAATGCATAAGAGCTAGGCCGGTGAGAAAGTCATGACTAGTCTGGAGTGCTCTTGAATAAGAGCAAGGTCGGTGAGAAAGTCAAGTGACTAATCCGGAGTGCTCTGGAGTAAGACCTACAAAGGTAGGCAATTGAGTGGTCCATCGACGGGTGGACGCTCCGCTATACAGGTATCAGCTACAGTTATAGGTGCATTACAGATGCATTGCATCGCATCGCATTGCATTTACAGGAAATGAATAGATGACAGAGAGGAAACCCAGAGATTCTGGGTTACAGCTCATAAATGTGATTTGATGGTTACAGATGCGTTACAGATGTGTTGCATAGCATTGCATTACAGATGCATTGCATGGAAGTGACAGAGAAAGTGATACAGATTACAGTTTCAGAGTTGATTTACAGTTATAGAATTAATTTACAGTTTACAGTCATAAAGTGGATATACAGCTTACAGTTCATGAAATTGATTGAATTGCTAAAGTGATGTTATTGTTTTATCGTGTGCTTGCTGAGTCTTCGGACTCACCCTTGCTTTAACGTTGTTTTTATAGGAATCTGTTGGAGACGACATGCATGGGCGGGAGTAGCACAGTCGTTCACGTGCCATAGTGATTCACAGATCATCTACAATTGACATATTTAGTTGTGGATAGTATAAGTACCTTTTGGGTAATGAGTAAAGTTATATCTCGGCTGCGCTTAGTGTCAAGTGTACCGGCTTTTGTCGCTTGGTGGGTATTTAAATAAAAGAATTGCTTCGTAAGACCAGCGGTAAAGGTTGGAGTTGGTAACATTGTGGAGAAGGTGGTAGCACTTTGGGCTCAGGGAGGGGCCGGGGTGTTACAGTTGGCCCTCCTCGCGCGCCAATAAGAACCACCGAGCACACCAATGCCTTCCCCACGCTCTACACTTCATCTCCCTCCAAGCAATTGGATTTTAGTGCATTCTCCGCCGCCGGCGCTGCCCTTCTTCCCCACAGCCGGCCGGTAAGTGCGCCACCGCCTAGGGCAATAGTATCTCAATTCCTCCGCACCAAATCTTCCTTAGAACTAGGCGAAGGCATCCCCGATCTCACCGGAGCTCCTCCTTGCCCCTACCTCACCGGCACCGAGCTTCCTTCCACACCGCTGCTGCCGCACGTTGCCGGCCTAGCTCCGGCCTTCCTCGATTTCCACCGACACCACCTACGGCTTCCACGCAACGCCAAAGACCCATTTTGCCCACCGCTGGAACCTCCCCGACTCTCCCTCGCCGGCGGCGCCACCGGCCGTACCCAACCCGAGCTCCTCTGTTCCTGGACGACACAACCTCGGCTCATATACATTCCTCCCCTCTGGTAAGTCGATAAGCACCGAACGTCTGGCTGGTTAATAGCGCCCCCGCCCGAGTTGCCGGCCAGGGTTCGATTCCCCCTACTGCCCTTGTTATTGCTTTCGGTTTGTTTTTGCCGGTCAATTGCTCTGCGGTTCCCAGTCCCCGCCTACCTAATTACATTGTGTATTCCCAGTGGATCAAGAAACACTAAGGATCCCGATGGCTAGACCGAGCGCGCTGAAGGCTATTCTTTCTTCAAGGTTCCCAGTTCGACCCGTGAGCCTGCACCTTTTTTCATTTGTGTGTATTTCATTTTCTGTAGCTCATGGTAACTAATAAAAATCAGGAAAATTTGGGAATAATCTAGGAACACTAATAAAATTTATTTGGATATAAAATCATAATGAAATAAGATGTAATATCTGGTTATTCATTTTATGAGCGATTACCATAGCTTGAGTATTTAATGAGATCCAATTATCAATTAGAGGCATTTTATAAAATGTGATTTTTGTGTAATGTCCAAATTCTATAAGGATCCTAAATAATGTATGTATATATATACATATACGCATCCAAGTTAAGTTAATGGAGCTAAGATGGTTAATTTGGGGTCACTAGAAATTTATATAACAAACATAGAATTACAAGACTATGAACAAACAAGAGATTAAGGGAAATAAGTGAGGACACTTTAAATAATTAAATGGAATGAAAGCTAGAACAAAGGTTTAATTAGAAGTAGGGCAGAAACATAATTCCAAATTTACAAAACAACAATCAAAAGGCTTCCACGGTGAAAAATATCCAATCAAGGGGCATGAATTAAACAAAATATTAAGAGTATGTGGATAAAGTGCCCACCTAAATTAGAATGCTTTCAGAATATATATATATATATATATACTAAAATAACTAAGAAAATGGGGATGATATGTAATATTAGTAAAAATTTTGTACTTAACATATGCCCTATTAATAACATAGACACTATCATACTGGTTTTAAATGGTAGCTTTAATTAATAATAATAATAATAACAAAATATAATCAGGAGTAAGAGACTCGACTTACAAAAGGATAAAATATCAGTATCGGTAATTTCCGAGAGCACTCAAATTAAAAAGGTACATAAAATATTATACCACAGGATGCTATAAACTCAGACTCTAAGATTAAAATTGGAAAGCTAAAGAATTTATACATCATCGTATTCCACCATCGACCTTACCTCAAATAACCCAAATCACCCATTAACTCATAATAGAACTATATTGAGTTTATTCAGATTTATTTGGATCTCTTGAGTTAATTGCTTCTATTTGGATTCAGTCGTTTGTCGCGTAATTAGAAACCGGAGTCCTAAAGATTTCACGGATCCAACGTGGTCAGAGCAAAATGAAGTTAAAGAGTCGAATCTCAAGAGAAAGCATCGTGCGAGCTCAAGTCCGCGGTAAACCGCGCCAGGCGAGTCAATACTTTGATCATGTTGAACCTATGTTTTCTGCAAATTACTTTGGTTTTAATTATCAAATTGCATGCTGTTATTTTATATGCAAATACATGTTTAATTTAATATTCTAGTTATATGCCCATTGTTTACCTTGAATATTGTTATACCTCCTTTGGAATAATTGAATGTGTGAACCTTGTCGCCCTAGCAAAACTATAATAGTAATCTTTCGAAATAAGTCTGTAATTATATGCCATGCTTAGTACTGCATAGATATTCAGGGGCGCTGAAATGCCCCAGCCTCATTATCATTTTTAATCATGAGAAACTGGTTTGGACAGTCATGGTAGGAATGACTGGAATATTTGACATGATTATTTTATACTCCCAAAAATCCCAACATGCTTAAGTATCTGAGTGGATGGTTTGGGGGCTGGTATGTGGTGCGGTGGGAGCACAAAATTGTGGAGTGTGGTAGAACCGCTCAGGTACACCTAAGGACCGAATCTTGTCATGATCTCCTGTGTAAAACAGTGCAACCACAAGTCTGCAAAGTGCAACTTGGCTAAGTAAATTTATCGAAACCCCCGAACTCATCTCACCGGTAGTGGATAGAAGTGGATACGCAAGGGCAAGAGAAGGCCTAAAGGGACACCGAGTGGAGGGTGAAGTTTCCCAGTCGTACTAGCGCTGAGGGGAGTGGAGCCTGAATAACGCTAGTAACCGTGGGGAACATCCCGTGCATAGATAGGACCCACCGCAAGTGGGCAGCTTCCTATAAAGTGAGATGATAAAGGGGACTAGATACTTTGAAAAGTCACTGTGATGGTCTGCTCAACCACACGACTAAGGAATCGTGTGGGGTAACGAGTTGATTGTCTCTTGTGGTGAGAGTGTACAAACTCTGCAGAGTCAAAACTATTCGAATAGTCGTGCCCACGGTCAAGGGCAGACATGGGAACTTAACTAGATATAGTTCTATTTCAAAATGCTTTATGGATGGGTTTGGAAAAGTGAAGGGCAGTGGAAAGCCCTGATTTCAGTTGTCCTGGGTGTCGTCCCAGTGGTAATGTAAGCGGCTATAACGCTGAAGTGTTAGAATATGGTGCGGATGCCAGGTAACGGTGGATGGAATCTGGATCGCTATTATTATTGCATTCTTTACACATTATATTTTTGTTCAAAACTGCTAGGTCTCAGGAAGTTTTTATGTATTGTATTTCAAATAATGACACTTCTATTCTTACTAAATAAAATATGGGAGGAATAAATAGAGTCGTGAGTAAAGGAGATTGATGTTTGTAGTAAACGCATAAAGGTATCGGTGGTTTCATGTCGATCATAAATAGGAAACGATAATGTGGATTCTGGGAGAAATAAATTGGTGGAGCCTAAATAAATAAATAGACTAGATAGATGATTTAAATGATTTTTGGAGAATTAGGAAGTACAAAGGTAATTACTGGATTAATTCTTGGAAGTTGTTGGCGATAATGGGATTAATAGGCTTTGATCAAATACTGGATGGATGAATTGAATTTGTGGGAATTTGGAGGTATGATAATAATTATTGGAGTATACTCTTGATCAATGATATTCTGGGTGGAGGTATATTAGTGAACTAGTTAGAGTTAGATAATGAAAACTAAGATTGATTATTGGGAGAACAAATTAGGGTTTTGGATCAATAACAAAAGGATTGAATTATTAGAAAGACCCGATACAAATGATTTCGGTGGATTTAAAAGCAATTATGTTGGATAGTCGTTAGAATTTAGAAATGAAGAGTTGATGATTAGCAACCACAAGATTGGATTGTTAGGAATTTAGAATACAAAAGATATTGGTGGGTCTAAATAAAGGATGACCCTCACTGCTTGGAGTCTTAGGCAGCAATGAATGTATGATCGGTGGATTAACTA
Source organism: Dendrocalamus sinicus (assembly GCA_036346575.1). NCBI lineage: Eukaryota > Viridiplantae > Streptophyta > Magnoliopsida > Poales > Poaceae > Dendrocalamus > Dendrocalamus sinicus. Next base: position 25,380,595 of record CM070650.1, read on the forward strand.
AAAGATGTCACTCGAATATTTGGAGTTTTAGACAGCAAATAATAAAGACAGTGTATTTTTGCTAGATTAAGTCAATTATGGCAATCGTTATGTCGAGTTTAGGTAGCAATAATGACACTATGATTAAATAATAACAATGTTACCAAAAGCGATTTTTGGTAAATAAAATAACCCGAGCCTCTCCTTTGATAAGCCATGCATACTATTTATTTGCATCCTGTGTATTGGCTCGCGGAGCACGGTGGTTAGTGTGCTCACACTCGTTCTCATAACAAATCCAGAAGCAGGAATCAGATCACTTCGCCTCAGCAACACCATTGGCCATGACGGCAAAGAAGATGAAGACGTCAAGGGCTAGGTCGCGAACCTCCAGTTGGCTGCCTGTGGGCATGTCCTGAAGGTCCCACCTGTGTGTTTCGTTCTTTCGCTGCTGCAATTTATTGATTCCGGCCTAATCGGCCCATGAGTAAGTCTACTATTATAATTTCGCTTCCGCATGATATGTACTTTGATAATCAGAACTGTAATATGTGAGCACTATCTACTGATCCAGGGAATAGTACGGTGGAATCACAGAGGAATCCAGATTGTAAAATCTAGGTCCCTACAGCTAGCGCACATGTTTTCGAACGCACTCCACTCCACTGTCTCAAAAGTCCAATCCGCCACGCCGTGCGCGCCTGGCGCTTGAAATCACCGCGCCCGCGGTGGCGCCCGTCCAAAGTGGAGCTTCTTGATCGCCTACTGCGCGTGCTAGCGTGCGTGCGTCCCCCGAACGCCGCCCAAAAACCTCCTAGGCGGATGCCCTACGAGGCCATTTTTGCATCGGTTTCCCGCCAGGAGGCGGCGGCCCACGGTGCAACCCTTCTCGCGGCTCGCCGGCTTCTTCACCTCCCTCAAGTAGGTAACCAATCCAACCACCTCCTACCCACCACACGACCTCCCTCTTCATACGCCTCCGCGCGGCGTTTGCTCTGCTCCTCAGGTGGAACTGTGCGTTCATGGAGTTAGTTCCTGGGAGGGGTCTCATGCACAGCCGCCATCCATTTCGGAAAGCATGCACACCAGGTGCTCGACGTTGTGCTTGTGTGAATTCTCTTGCCTGTTATCACTTAGTTTTTTTACTGGTATTGTTTGGTAACGAGGAGCACGGCGTTGGGAGCACTATTTGATTAGTGGCTGAACAAAAGATCACTACTATTTAATTAGCGGTTGAGCAAAAGATCACACGATGCTTAGTGGCCAATTATTCGCCCTAGCTAAAATTTAGATCTGGGTCCGCCACTGTCTGTGAGTGCTACTTTTATTTGGCATTCTAAAGCCGATGGGTTTGACGACAAAACTCTTCTTTCTTTTCGTTTATTCTTTCTTGGGTTGTTTCATTTCTCGCTTTACTTTTCTTTTCTTGTTTACTAGTATTACATTGATTGGCGGTAAAATTACTTGTGACTGACAGTAAAATCAATAGTTCATCGGTGGCCTATTTGGCTAAGCGTATTAGGCCCGTCTGGCATGACTCGATCTCTCTCCGTACCATATCTAGATCAGAGAACAACACGTGTAGAGTAATACAGTATAATACGGTAACTTATGTGATCAATCGCGCCAGATTTACTCAGGCCGTGCCGTGCGCCCATTTTGCCAGGTCCGGGCGAAGGAAAGCACAGCGCTGGCCATTCCCATCTCGCAGTTCCTCCCTTCTTCCTCTCAGAGGCCAAAATCTGACTACTCGATCTCCCGACCGTGCCGGTCTCCTCCGTCGCCGCGGCCATGGCGAAGGAGTTCCCCGTGCCACCGGTGGTCTTCACCCCCTCCACCCTGACCCGCCGCCGCCGCCGCCCTCCCCCACCTCCCAGGCTCCCACGCCCTCTCCGCCTCCCCTGCCCGTGTCCGCCGCCTCCACGGCCCCTCCACCTTCCCCGTCGCCGCCCCCCTCCACCTCCCCAGCCTCCGCCCCCGCCTCCATCTGCCTCCGTCGCCTCCCCGGTCCCTCCGCCGCCTCCCCGACCCCTCCGCCGCCTCCCGCGCTGCCGCCCCTCCGCCTCCCCACCTCCGCCCCACGCCCGGCCCCACCTCCTCCGCCTCCGTCGCCTCCCGGCCCCTCCGCCTCCCCGACCCCTCGGCTTCCTCGCGCCGCCCCCTCCCTCCTCCGCCCCCGCCCCTCCGGCCCCGCCTCTATCGCCTCCCCGCGCGCCCCTCCACCACCGCCCCTCCGCCCCCTCGCCGGTGATCGGGGACCGAGGGCAAGGAAGAGCCACCGGTGGCCATGGGTGCTCTGACGAACGCGCTGGTGCTTCGGCGATCAGATCGACTACCGCATCTACCTCGCCGACTTCGGTGCTCCGCCGCTGCGCGCCGGCCCATCCACTCCTCCGTCACTAGGTCCGTCTCCAAGACTCCGACTGTGTCTGTATCTGTGTCTGCATTTGTATCTATGGTTCTGTACTTCTGTGCCGTGCTCACCGTGGTGGAGCGGCGAGGCCGCCTGGGCCGGCATGCCCGCCGTGCCGTGCCGGCCCGAGCCTGGCACGTGTCGAACCGTGCTGGGCCGGCCGTGCTTTGGACGGGCCCAAAAAAGCCCGGCCCGACGCCCAGCTCTAGGCAGGCACAAGAGCCACCACATGTTCGTGCCACTGCCAGGTCACTGCATTGGTCGTATGCAGCAACGTGAGTTCCAATCCAAGCCGGGGCGAACGGTCGATTGGGATGTGAGTAGCTGGTTGCGGGAAGAGATTAATTTCGATGACTCGACGTCACTCGATCGGTGATCCGGCCGGTACACCACACCTGCATCGGGCTTCGTGGCCGGCAATACCAATTACTAAGAAGCAATGGGACATAGACTATACTAGACAGGAGGCGCATTACGTTGCCCCCGACAAGAGAAGTATGATGCTGATACGACGTCTTTCTTTAATACTAAAACGTGAAATCATGAACTCTAATTTAAAAGAAAACACAATTGGGCATACGGCAAACAGCAACAATACAACGTAAGCATGGTTCTCATCCAAGAAAACGCCATTTAGTAGAGGAAAAGAAAAACAGAGGAAAGAGTTGTAGCACCTTATGGTCCTTATCCATTATAAGGTTTGAAAAACTGAAACCAGTGACGTTGCTGGCCATTTAAGTCACAACAACAACAAAGTTTGTTGTCCAAAATAAGTTAAGGTAAACTAGGAATGAAACCTTTTTAAGATAAAAAAGATATGAGTCTTGAAATAAAACCTATAATGTTAAAACCCTAAGCCGTACAACCTACTATCTAAGTCAAGAGCCTAAAACACTGCCCCTAACTTTCTTATGGTTTCGGTACGTGGATTGCTAACTTCCATGCGCTCCTATCCAAAGCTAATTCTTTAGATACATTCTAATCTCTCAAGTCTCTTTTAACTGTTTCCTCCCATGTCAGTTTTAGTTGACCTTTGCCTCTTCTTTCATTTTCAATACGTCTTAAAATTCCACTACATACCGATGCCTCAGGAGGCCGTCGTTGGAGATGTCCGAACCATCTCAAGAGATGTTGGACAAGTTTCTCTTTAATTGGTGCTACCCCCACCCTATCACGTATATCATCATTGCGGTTGCGATCCCACCTTGTATGACCACAGATCCACCGCAGCATCCTCATATGCGCTACACTCATTTTCTATATATGTTGTCTTTTAGTCGCCCAACATTCTGCTCCATATTGCAGAAACAAAGGAGCAGAAAGAGAGAGTTTCGGGAAGAGGCCTCGCAGAAAGGGCGCTCCGTTCCATTGCTTATAACGTGATTACACAGGTTCATTACAAGGTAAGCTCTATACATAGAAAGCCTATACAGGGAAAGAATAATAATGGAAAGCATTATACAAGGCAAGGAATAGTGCCATGCGTGTAAGAGATAAATGGTTTCAACACCCCCTCGATCGCATGATCGGGAAGCTAGCGCACAGACATGCAGACTGGAGCGAAAATCTTCAAATAGCGACGTGGGAAGACCTTTAGTCATAATGTCCGCAAATTGATGAGATGATGGCACATGAAGTACTCGGACTTGACCAAGAGATACTTTCTCCCGGACGAAATGAATGTCAATCTCTATATGCTTCGTCCGCTTGTGTTGTACGGGGTTAGAAGACATGTAGACAGCACTCACATTATCACAAAAGACAACAGTGGCTGTAGAAGGAGGCGAGTGAACCTCCTGAAGAAGTTGATGAATCCAACAGCACTCGGCGACGGCGTGGGCAACTGCACAATATTCCGCTTCAGCACTGGAGCGCGAAACCGTGGCCTGGCGTTTAGAAGACCAAGACACCAGATTGTCACCAAGAAAAACACAGTAGCCAGAGGTAGAACGCCGGCTGTCAGGACAGCCAGCCCAATCAGCATCCGAGTATGCTGTCAACGCCGTTGAAGACGAGACATGCAGAGAGAGACCATGTGACAATGTACCCCGAATGTACCGGAGAACGCGTTTGAGAGACTGCAAATGAGGCTCTCGAGGGGCATGCATGTACAAGCAAATCTGTTGAACGGCGTAGGCAATATCCGGACGAGTTAGAGTGAGATACTGCAAAGCACCTGCTAGACTCCTGAACTCCGACGGATCTTGAACAGGGACACCTTCATCAGCAAATAATTTAGCACGGGTGTCAACAGGGGTTGCACATGGCTTACAATCACTCATCCCAGCGCGTTGAAGAAGCTCACAAGCATACTTCTGTTGAGAAAGAAACATCCCCTGACTCGTCCGAGAAACCGAGATGCCCAAAAAATAATGAAGTGCACCAAGATTGGTCAGAGAGAATTCCCGGCCAAGCAAGGAGGTAACATCCCGGAGGAGAGAGGTGCTAGAGGCTGTAAGGACGATATCATCCACGTAGAGCAAAAGGTATGCCATATCAGAACCACGACGCAGAATAAATAAGGAGGTATCCGAGCGAGAAGCAACAAAACCAATGGTGCGGACAAATGTAGCAAAACGCTGATGCCAGGCCCGAGGAGCTTGCTTGAGACCGTAAAGAGAGCGATGAAGACGGCAAACATGAGAAGGCCGGGATGAATCCACAAAACCAGAGGGCTGCTCACAATACACGGTCTCATCGAGGGTGCCATGAAGAAAAGCATTCTTGACATCCAGCTGATGCACAGGCCAAGAGCGAGAGACAGCAAGACTGAGAACCGTCCGAATGGTAGCAGGTTTCACCACAGGACTAAAAGTCGATCGAAATCAATGCCGGGCCGTTGAGAGTAGCCACGCACCACCCAACGCGCCTTATAGCGGGCAAGATGACCGGCTTCATCAAACTTATGTTTGTACACCCACTTGCCGGAAATAATATTAGCGCCCGTCGGACGTGGAACCAAAGACCAAGTTTGATTCTTCAACAGTGCTTCATACTCCTCAGTCATGGCCTGTCGCCAATAAGGATCCCGCAAGGCAGCACGAAAATCCTTGGGAAGAGGCGAGATGTCGGTGGTGGCAGATAAATTCATCCGGTTGATTGGCTTGACAATTCCAGACTTGGCCCGTGTAACCATCTGGTGAGGACCCGGAGCAGGCCGAGCATCAGAAGCCACCATGGGCGTGGATGACGGAAACAGCTGGCGAGAAATGCATGGCCCAGGGGAGAAGTCGCCCGAAGAAGACCCACGCCGTCCAGAACCCGCGCAAGGCGAGACAGCATCAGTCGGAGGAGCGGTGCTAGGAGAGCCACGCGGTCCAGCGCCAGACACCATGGACACGCGGGATGCGCTGGATGGTCCGAGTGTCCCTGGCGTGACGGGCGGGCCATTAGCTGCAACGGTCCCGGGGCAACTGGCCACCTGACGAGCGACCGGCAAGGGCGCACTGCCAACGACGTCAGTGAGGTCGCCAGAAGAGCCGTTCATTACAGACGTGTGCAACGGCACGGTAGCAGGAGCATGCAATGGCACGGCAACAGGAGCATGCAACGGACCCTACAAAAAATCAAGCGTAGCAGCAGTAGATGGTGGCACAATCTTAGCAAAGGGAAAAATGCCCTCATCGAACACAACATGCCGAGACACAATGACCTTGCGAGTGACTGGGTTATAACACCGGTACCCCTTGTGAGAGCTAGGATAGCCAAGAAAAATGCAGGCAACGGATCGAGGAGCAAGTTTATGATGGGCGGTAGCGGAGATATTAGGGTAACAAAGGCAACCAAAAACGCGAAGATGGTCATAAGACGGAGATCGTTTGTGGAGAAGTTGAAAGGGAATGCGGTTTTTAAGAGCTGTAGTAGGGCGCAAATTAAGAAGATAGGTGGCTGTGGCAAGGGCTTCGGCCCAAAAAATAGGAGGCATGCTCGCTTGGATGAGGAGAGTTCGAATGACATTGTTAATGGTACGAATGGTGCGTTCAGCTTTGCCATTTTGAGGAGAAGTATGTGGGCAAGAAAGGCGAAGATGTGTACCATGGGAAGAGAGAAGGGTAGTAGTGCGAGAGTTAACGAACTCCCCACCGTTGTCGGCTTGGATGGCTAAGATGTTTTTGCGGAATTGTGTGTGGACGTATGGGTAGAAAGTATGGAAAATGTCAAACACATCACTTTTACAGCGGAGGGGAAAGGTCCAAAGATAGTGAGTGTAATCATCAAGAATAACTAGGTAATATTGAAAACCCGAAGAACTAGAGACAGGGGAGGTCCATACATCGCAATGTAAAAGTTCAAAGGGAGCACGAGTAAAGGAGGTAGAACGACTAAAAGGTAATCGAACATGTTTTCCAAGCTGACAAGCATGACAAAGCGAATGCTTGGTTTTATTACAATTGGAAAATTGCGGAATAAAAGATAAATTTTCTGAGGCTGGGTGACCAAGTCGGCGATGCCATAGATCGGTGGAGCAGGTAGCAGTGAAGGTGGCTGGTGGCGAGCTCTTGGCAGATCGGAAAGTGTATAGATCTCCACTACTATTGCAGCGAAAAATCTCGGTCTTGGTTTGGAGGTCCTTGACAGAGAAACCAAAAGGATCAAATTCAATGGAGCATGAATTATCACGAGTAAATTTTCTAACGGAGAGAAGGTTCTTAACTATGTGTGGGACAACAAGGACATCATGAAGATAAAAGTTACGGTTGACAGTAGACAAAGTAGTATGGCCAATGAAGGAGATGGGCAATGTGGATCCATTACCAACTGTAACGTAAGGAGGTGAAGTGAAAGGTTTGGAAGAATGAAGTATACCGGCATTGGAGGTCATATGAGAGGTGGCACCAGTATCAAATACCCAGTCACCAGCGTGGCCACCTTGCATCGTCATGGCGTTCATGGCTGCGATCAATCCGGCAGAGTCCCAGCTTGGCGGAGTAGACGGCGACACAGAGGCAGGCAGCGTTGGAAGACCGCCTCCAGGGTGATACGCATCGCCGAAAGCCGAGAAAGCTTGCTGTCCACCGGTGGGCCTGGAGCCAAGGATACCCGGCCCGCCCATCCGCCATGAACCGCCCCAGTTGGACGACCAGACTGGTGGTGGACCACTAAATGGGCTGAAGCAAAACCATGGACCACCACCGGGAGCGGGGGTGCGTGAGGTGGAGTTGTTGCCGAAGCCACCGGAAGCTCCGGCCCCACCGTTCTCATTTGTACGATGCTTGTTGTTCTTGTTCCACTTCTTCCCACCTCCTTGCTTGCGTTGTCCTCCATTGGTGAAACTGCTACCACCGGAAGAATTCCCAGCGCAGAGCTCAGCAATGCCGTGGAATTCCCAGCGGCCGAGGTCAGCAGTGCCGTGCTGCTCTCTATGGCCAACTCGTTAGCTAGCTTCTTTTCAGCCATATCCAGTATTGACCTGGTGCGCAAAAAACTAGGGAAAGGATCAAGCAAGGGTAGGAGTTGAGCAGTAGATGAGAACCTCTTGTTCAGCCCCCGGATGGTGTTGAGGACAAGAGCTTTATCGGTCACGGGCTGGCCGACATCCCGCAGAGCATCAGCGATCTTCTTGAGCTTGCGGCAGTAATCGGCCACGGGCATGTCTCCCTGAACGATGCTCCGGAATTCGGCTTCAAGAAAAACGGCGCTGCTCTCTTTGTTGTCGCGAAAAAGCTCCTCAATCACCTTCCAAGTCTGATGGGCCGTCTGGTGAGGCTCGACGATGATCTCGAAGATCTCTTCGCAGATCGACCCGTAGAGCCATGAGCGAACCGCGAAATCCTGGCACTGGTGAGTGTCGTCGAGGTTGGGGTTGGTGGTGCCGTCGATGAAGCCGAGTAATCCGTACTTGCCGACGAACACGGTGAAGAGAGTGCTCCATTGGGTGTAGTTGGAGCCGGAGATGTCGAGCGTGACGGGGACATGAGTCTTGACAGAAGCGACATTGACGACGGAGCTCATGGGATCTGGTACAGTAACCGGCATGCCAACGTTGCCGGTGACCGGCATGAGCTCGGAGGTAGTCGCTGGCGAGGAGGCTGTGTTGGTAGGAGGAGTAGCAGCCGGATCAATGGGAGCGCTCATGGTCGAAGGATCAGAGTCGCTCTGATACCATGCAGAAACAAAGGAGCAGAAAGAGAGAGTTTCGGGAAGAGGCCTCGCAGAAAGGGCGCTCCGTTCCATTGCTTATAACGTGATTACACAGGTTCATTACAAGGTAAGCTCTATACATAGAAAGCCTATACAGGGAAAGAATAATAATGGAAAGCATTATACAAGGCAAGGAATAGTGCCATGCAGCGTAAGAGATAAATGGTTTCCAACACATATAGCATTGCGGATCTGATCGCCATCCTGTAGAACTTACCCTTTAACTTTTGAAGGACTTTTTTGTCACACAGGACACTAGATGTTTGGCGCTATTTCACCCATCCTGCTCTTATCCTATGGCTCACATCTTCCTCAATCTCACCGTCTCACTGTAGCATCGATCCCAAATAACGAAACGTGTTCTTCTTAGATACTACTTGTCCATCCAATCTAACATCTCCATCATCTACCCTAGCACCACTGAAATCACACCTTATATACTCAGTTTTAGTCCTACTAAGTCTAAAACCCTTCAATTCTAAGGTCTTCCTCCATAACTCAAGCTTCCTATCAACACCTATCCCACTCTCATCAACCAGCACCACATCATCAGTGAAAAGCATACACGGGATATCTCCTTGTATGTCCCGTGTGACCTCGTCCATCACTAGGGCAAAAATGTATGGACTCAACCTGACCCTTGGTGTAGTCCTATTTTAATGGGAAAGTCATTAGTAACACTACCACACGTTCTGACATTAGTCACAACATTTTTGTACATATCCTTAATTAGGGTAATATATTTTGTTGGGACTCTTTTCTTTTGAAGCGCCCACCACATGACATTTCTTGGCACTTTGTCATAGACTTTCTCCAGGTCAATAGATATCATGTGAATGTCCTTCTTTTGCTCCCTATACCTCTCCATCAACTGTCGTAGCAAGAAAATCACCTCCGTGGTCGACCTCCCAAATTGGTTTGTCGTCACGCTAGTCACTTTTCTTAAACGATGCTCAATCACTCGTTCCTAGAGCTTCATTGTGTGGCTCATGATTTTAATTCCTCTATAATTAGTACAACTTTGAATGTCTCCTTTATGTTTGAAAATTGGTACTAATGTGCTCCTCTGCCACTCGTTTGGCATTTTGTTCAACCTAAAAATGCTATTAAACAACTTACTTAGCCAAACAATCGACACTTCTCCTAGGCATTTCCACACCTCAATAGGGATGTTCTCAGGCCCCAATGCCTTACCCACTTCCATCCTTTTTAAGGCCTCTCTTACTTCCGACTCCTGGATTTTTTGAACAAACCACTTATCGGTGTCGTCAAAAACATTATCCAGTTCAATCATAATATAATCATTATCATGATTGAATAACTTGTCGAAGTAATCTCTCCACCTATCCTTGGTCTCCTCGTCTTTCACCAAAAGTATATTAGTGTCGTTTTTAATGCATTTAACTTGGTTGAAATCTCTCGTCTCCCTTTCTCGAATTTTAGCCATCTTGTAGATATCCTTCTATCCCTCCTTTATACTTAGTTTCTGATAAATTTCCTCATATGCCTTGCCTTGTGCCTCACTCACCGCTTTCATTGCATTCTTTTTTGCTGCTTTGTATTTTTGTACGTTGTCATCACTCCTATCGTGATACATGTGCTTGTAGCATATCTTCTTCTCCTTAACAGCCTTTTGCACTTCCTCGTTCCACCACCATATGTCTTTTGGTTCTTCTCTTGTCTCTTAGGTCACTCCAAGCACCTCCGTAGCCTCCTAATGCGAGTTGCCATCTCTGTCCACATACTATTCGCTTCTCCCATGTCCCACGTCCCTTCCGTAACCATTCTCTCCTTAAACGCCTGTGCGGTATCTCCTTTGAGTTTCCACCACTTCGTCCTCGTGACTCTGGCGACCTTAGCTTGTCGGACTTATAACCTAAAATGAAAGTCGGAGACTATCAACTTATGTTGCTGGACAACATACTCTCTAGGTATAACCTTATAGTCTATGTAGGCTCATTTGTCCTCCCTTCTAACAAGAACAAAATCGATTCAGCTAGAATGCTGGCCATTTAAGTAAGTCACAAATTATCTATGGAGCAACGAACGTCAAAAGTGATATATTCATTGCACTATGTGAAGAACGGAAGAAGTCTTTTCTTTTAGAGGAGGTAGGTTGTAAAAAACAGAAAGAAGAGAATACCATGTAACCAAATACTCAGAACTCCATCACATACTAGGGACTTGCTGGGTTGTTTCTCTTCTCATGGTCTCGTACATCAAAGCTTCAATTGCTGCAACAAGTGCATTTTATGTCAAAAAAGGAAACGATTCTGCAGGCAACCAAAAGATAACTACAGAGAATGTAAGATACAACAACGGTTACCGTTGAAGTGCTGAACCAAGGTAAAGCAGCTGATAACAAGGAAAACAATGTATGACCATTTTACCTCACAGCAGGTATGCACATGTCAGCGTCAGTTTGCTAAATTAGTAAGACCATAGTGTGATTAGCACTCGAAACCATCCTCTGTTGTTTGGTGCAACAAAAAAAATGGAAAGTGAGCAAAAAAGCACGTCTTAGATATTTAAAGACTAACGCCAAGAGAAAGATAACAGCCAAGCATACTAACATGAAAAGCACAGAGCAACATTTAATGAAGAAAGCTAGCAATGGGAAAATATTTCACTAATCCGGTCCAGTGCAACCAGGAGGACAAACAAAAACCAAAAGTCTCTCCTAATGCCATAGGATAATATGAAAAAGTAGTATGAATGTGCTTACTAAACCTATGATGAAAAGATCAACTGCTAAGAAAGTTGAGAAAAAAACACTATAGTTGCATAAGTTATGTTCTTTAAAACTAATGATTCATATGTCTGTTAGAGTTAGTAATCTTGTTTTTAGTTTAGAAGTCGTGGTCGTAATAGAGTCGGAAGTCGTAGTCGTATTCGAGTTCGAGTATGAGTACAAGTCTATCGAGTTCGAGTCTGCTTCATAGTTGTAGTCGTATCCAAGTCGAAGTCGTAAAGCAGGGTATAAAGGGTAGAGCATTGTAACCGAGAGAGAGCGAGTTGAGGCCAATGTGATCGGTGTGATCGAGAGAAAGAAATAAAGAAGAGAAGAGCGGTTTGGCTCTGGGAAATCTATCGAGTATTGAGTTCATCATGTGTTCACAGACGTGGTCGTAAATGATTTATGACCATGGCGAGTGGAGGATCGCAGACGTGGTCATAAACGGAGTTACAACCTCGGTGATGAGTGGAGGTGTCCGCGGGTGCTGAAGGCATGGTCGTAAAGGAGTTATGACAACAGTTGTGGAGCAGAAGTTGTGGTCATAAGAGTTATGACAACAGCAGTCGACAGAGCCTTCAACATGGTTGATAGAATCACTACGTGGTCGTAATCAAGTTATGACTATGGTGATCGACCGTGGTCGAAGGAAGTGCAGCGCAGAGGCAGTGAACGTGGTCGTAACTTCAGCTGAAGTTTACGACTACGTGGTTGGAGCAGCGAGGCGTGATTGGAGGGGTCACAACATGGTCGTAACGACTATCAGCGTGGTCGGAGAACCAGCAGAGCGGTCGTAACGACTCAGGAGATGGTCATAGCCTCTTCAACGTGGTCATACGGCTGCAGAGGGTGGTCGTAGCAACTACAAGGTGGTTGTACAGGTCTTGAGAGCAATTGATAGGACCGTAACAATGTCCTCTAGTAAAAAAGGACAGAATGCAATATATGCATATCCTCATTAATACAAACTTCAGAATTATAATATTACTGACTTGGCAGACTTCAGAATTATACATGGTACTTCTGCCATTTAGAACGATGTGTTGGTAATGGTGCAAAATGTCACCCGGATATCTAATAAGAAAAAAAAATAACATGCAATGGCATCCCAAGACTAACATAATTGATATTTCAATACCAAGACTAACATAATTGATATTTCAATGTGTTTTTAGGCCCTTTCTAAAATAGAATCTAGTTAACACACTACTACAGAAAACCGTATTACAGACGGTTCAAAAACGTTATCACAGACGGTTTTCTGAACCGTCTGAATTTATGGGTCAGTGATAATCGAATGTTATCACAGACGGTTTTTGAACCGTCTGTGGTGTAAATATCACAGACGGTTTGTAACTAAAAACCGTCTGTGATATCTGCTAATCACAGATGATTTTTAAGTAAAAACCGTCTGTGATAGGTGATAATCATAGACAGTTTTTAGTTACAAACCATCTGTGATATTCTTTTCTACCCCTAAATCTATTCCTGTTTATTGGCTAGTCTCAGAAAATGTTAGCCATGCCCTCTGAAACAAGCAGATCAACATGTACATGTATACATACAATTCACATCTCAATTCATTTCACAAACATAAAACATCCAATTCACATCGCACTTCATTTCACAAACATAAAGCATCCATTTCGCAAATCAATTAATTGAAATGAAATAAAATATCCATTAACAAATACACAATTACAAAAGATCTACATTGCATTTGCACTTAGATGGTAACATTGCATTTTTTATTGCTCTATCACTCCGGAATCGAGGTCTCGCGAAAGGAACAGATCTATAATCAACGAACTTGTCAGACTGCACAAGCTATACTTGGATGGTGCATGATTGTCATTCAAGTATTGCTTGTGCAGCTGACAAGTTCGTTGATTATGGATCCGTTCCTTTCGCAAGACCTCGATTTCGGAGTGATAAGAGCAATAAAAAATCATTGTGTGCAGTGGAACTCTTTTTGAGTTTATGACTCGAGCCACCAAAAAGTACGTCAACTCTCCTCGAATTCGTGAAAGGTCCCACTGTTTCAATGCAGTTAACGGGATGAACGCAGCCTGTCGATAGGAATACCAATGTGCGTATACATATAACGTGATAAGTATGAAGTAATTATGGGAAGATTGACAAACCTTGGAATTGGTGATCCTCGAGGAATCGAGGAGTAGTTCCATATGGTGGCAAACGTAGAATCCACATGTGTTGCCTAGCTGCTGCTGGTGGCACTGCAAAAAATGGAATGTGTTAATTCAAGAGGCATTACTACCAACTGTTGCATAGGATTAATTAATGTGTAATAGCGAATACCTTAAAATCTCGAGCAAGTGTCAGGCCTTTGGCCCCTTGCATCGAGACACCTCCCTTTTCAACGTACATTGTGAACGCCCTACGTGATTCAAAAAAGTTAACCTTAGTCATTCAGAAGGAAAGAAAGAGTACAATATAGGTATGTATGGAGAAAATGTACTTACATATCGATTACTTGGCTGACAACTATGAAGTCCATTTTATTCTTACCTAGTGAATCAAGATAATATACCTTGTTCCATTTTGGTACAATTACTATTAAAATCCAATAATAGTTATGATTGTAGGGCATAAGTACATATTCTTTATTGCGGTAAGCCAGCAATCCTACTACAATGTACCTCTCGATGAAGGATGTATCCTCGTCGATGGTATACTTGGTGACCAAGTGTGAGTCCAAGAAACCAACCGATGATTTGGATGATGTAGCTTTAGTCAGCATGTGTCTATACATATACACACAAAAGCAACAAATTATATATGACATTTATCGGTATGACATGAACGGAGACTGTGATTGTACACACTTACAGCGTCCAGCATCGAATGAGTGAGACGCCGAGAGCGTTGAGCCTGAAAAGACCGAATAAATCTTCAAAGGTGACCACGAAGACACACTTGTGAGCACTGTGCTGTAAATGATCTGGCGCGAATTTGACAGTGATACCTGAGCTCCGTTCTCCCTCTGGCTTATTGGACTGTTCCATATACCACTTGTGCAATTGCTGGCAACTAATTGCTAGGGGTTGGAGGCCCTTTTTCTCGAGCAATGGCTCGCCAAGCACGAATTTGCGGGCTAATGGCAGGTATGGGATATCATCATTGGTCTTCTTTGCTTTACCTTTGCTGCCTCGGCTATAGGTCGACTTTAAAGGTAGCATCGGTGGTGGAAGTTGCACTGGTGGAAGTTGTTGCACCGGGAATAGCGCCCGTGAACATAACACTGGTGCAGGTAGCGGTGGTGGAGATGGCACCAGTGCATGTAGCTGATCTAGTTCAGGTTGCCCTTGTGGAGATGGCACGGGTGCACGTAGTTGATCTGCCACCGGTGAAGAAGCCTCCAGGCAGATATCGCATTTGGGCCACTGGATGAAGGTTCCAATGGCTTGCCTTAGAGTCATGAGCTTGTCGTTGGTGGACTTCGGTAGCGGGACGACCTCGACATTGGCGTGTACAGCATCTACTGACACTTTTTCGAAGCCTGGTGCTAAAGCTTGACGATGCAGCATGACTCCTTGGAGCAGACGGATATGCCATGCCTCAAGCAGCGCACAAGGCAACGGAGGCATATCTCACTTGGAGCTTGCACTTCGTAGGCTCCTACATAACGATACAAAATTAGCTACTCCAATTAATAGGCCTATCAACGGATGGAGCATTGCAGAGATAATAATTATTACCAGGATGTCGTCAACAGAAAATATGGCCGCGTTCTCCATCGTAGGATTGGACGCGCAACTACTCAGATGGTTGGGCGGGCTAGTTAGCACAGGAGCGGGAGCGGCGGCGGCGGCGGTGGCCTGCTGATTTTCTGTATGTTTCCGCACCTCATCTCTGACATAATCAGCCAGCTCCTCTCTAAGAAATGCCTTGATCTCTTCTCGTAGCCATGCCTCACGCTCAGCTTTGGTTCTCTTCCTACGCCGATACATTTCAGAGTCATCTTGGGAACCATGTTTCCAAGATACGTAAAGCCCAAGGCCTCTCGTACGTTCGTCTCCACGTATTTCTTGACAAGCGTGCTCTTGAAGTTCTTCCATGCTTTGCACGTCGCTAGCAAGGTTTGTCGTTGCACGGCGTCTTGGTGTTTTCTGGGATCTCGAACGATGCCAAAATTTTGGTCAGCAGCTCACATTTCCGAGTCTCAGGCACGCTCTTCCACGAATTGAATGTGATCTCAATTCGTTCTCGTGCAACTATTCCGACCATTCTTCGGAATGCGCTTACTGCTTTGGGAGGAAGGAGAGGGGTCCCAGATCCATCGACCTCTGTGATGGTAAATCGACCCTCAGGCTTCTTCGATATCCCTCTTCCTCGGCGTTTTGATTTTGGAGTGGACGCATCCGGCGATGATGTTGAAGAATGCACAGGTGACATGTTGCTCATTTTGTGCTATACCATAAGATAAGAAAGTGCTATACCATAAGATAAGAAAGTGTCGTACTATGCAGCTAGAGTACATGCTAAGATAAGATAAGGATAGGATAATATACATATACATATACATATACATATACATATACATATACATATACATATACATATACATATACAACTCTATAGTACATGCTAATGGGCCATATATACACATATATGATGTTATGCTCAGGTTTGAATAATGGTTTAAGATTTGTTAAATTAAGTCTTTGGATATTGTGTTTTACAATATTAAAAAGAGGCAAGCAAACTATGCAGCTTTTTTCATTTGTTTTACAAGATTAAAAGAGACAATGCTAAAGATAATGCTAAGGAAATTTGTGATGATTGCTGGCAGTTAACATATGAAAGAATATATATAAAGGAACATGTATATTCATCACAGATTTATACAATCTAACATTTTTTAATTGCACACCTTAGGGTTCAGCAGCGTTGTGTAGGCGGTGGCGATGGCGGCGTGGGCTCGGGACGACGGCGACGGCGTGGGCTCAGGATGATGGCGACAGCGTGGGCTTGGGTCGATGGCGACGGCGTGGGATCGGGTCAACGGCGACGGCGTGGGCTCGGGTCAATGGCGACTGCGTGGGCTCGGGTCGACGGTGACTGCGTGGGCTCGGGTCGATGGCGACGTCGTGGGCTCGGGTCAACGGCGACTACGATGGCGTGGGCTAGGGTCAACGGCGACAGGAGGCGAGACGACGACAGGAGGTGAGACGGGCTAGATCTAGAATTTGGGAGAGCGACTAGTAATAACTGCAGCGTACGCGCAAAACCCTAGCGGGGATTATATATAAAGGCTTATCAAAGACAGTTCTATGTTGAGAACCGTCTGTGATAATAAATATCACAGATGGTTATAAACAAAGAACCGTCTGTCATAGTTATACTATCACAGACGGTTCTAAACTTAGAACCGTCTATGATCTGTAATAAGCCTTCACTCACCAACCAACATTCAATAATACCAACCAGCATATACATCACATACATGCATTCTTTACAACAGCCCAATGAATATAGAGATACATTTGTATGACTCATTCTCAAAATTCACCTATATATCACACATTTTCACATATAAGTAAATGCAAATTCACAAATACATCACACACATGCATTGTTGTATACATAAATGACAGTTCACATATACATCACAAACATGCATTGTTATATACATAAATGCAAATGCCCACATATATGTCACACATTCTCATTCGACTTGCTTATTTCCTTTAAACATTAGCCCTTCATGATGATCAATGCATACGAGCTAGTTTCGTCATGTTGTTCGTCGTCGACCCTTATGCCATTTCCAAAAGGACGTAACTCATCAAATTGATTGTATTCTTCCTCGTCCACTATATTCTCTACTCCGACAATTCTCCTTTTTCCATGAAGAACTACATGGCGTTTCTTATTTGCCGGGTCAGTTACATAGAAAACTTGAACAACTTGGTTGGTGAGTACGAATGATTCGTCTTTGTACCCGATACGTTGGAGGTCCACGGTAGTGACACCGTACTTGTCAACCTTCACCTATGGGAGATGCACCCAACGACAGCGAAATAAGGGAATCTTGAAAACCACGTAGTCGAGCTCCCAAATCTCTTCTATGAACCCATAGTATGAGTTTCTCGACCCATCGGTACTGAACGCATCTATGCGGACACCGCTGTTCTGGTTAGTGCTCTTTACATCCTGAGACTGTGTAGAGAATGTGTACCCATTTATGTCATATCATTGCCATGTCACAACTGTAAATGTTGGCCCTTTTGCCAACCATGTCAGCGTCTCACTTGGCGAGCTCCTAGCAATTTGCTCCTTCAACCATTGGTTGAACCGATTGTTGTGTTGCCTCATGATCCAAACATCCGACCGCTCCGGATTCTGTTGCCGAAGTACATCCTTGTGCTTGTCAACATAAGGCGCCACTTCAGTCATGTGTTGCAAGACCGTGAAATGGGCTTGAGTATACGTGTCAATATCTGCAGTGATTGCTTTCCTTCCGATAGTTCCGATACCCTTCAGCCTCCCCTCATGACAAGATTGAGGCACACCTATCGGTTGAGTCTGAGCCATATAATCGGCACAAAACTCAATGACCTCTTCGCTTGCATAACCTTCGACGATGTTGCCTTCTGGCCGAGATTGATTCCGTACGAAGGACTTGAGAATTCCCATGAACCTCTCAAATGGATACATGCTACGTACGAATATGGGCCCGCACATTTTTATCTCCCACACAACGTGAACAATGAGATGGACCATGATATCGAAAAACGAAGGAGGGAAATACATTTTAAGATGATATAGAGTCATCACCACCTCGTCCTGCAGAGCATCTAGTCCTTCGGGATCGATGACCTTCTGAGCAATTGTGTTAAAGAAATAACATAGCCTCATGATTATCTCTCGGACTTTGATCGGCAAAATATTTCTAATTGAAATAGGGAGCACTGTGTCATCAACACATGACAATCATGAGACTTCATGCTATTTAACTACAAATCTTGCATCGAAACAAGTTTCTTCACGTTGCCGGAGTAACTAGACGGAACTTTGACACCATGCAAGCACTGGCACAGTTCTATTTTCTCGGCCTTGGACAGAGTGTAACACGCAGGGGAAGGTACGTTCATCCATTATCTGTTATTGTCAGTGCTAACTCAGGCCTGATGTCCATATCAGCCAAGCCAAGTTGTGCGTTGACGCCGTCCTTTATTTTATCACGAATGTTCGGTAAGAGACCAATCAAGCCATCACATACATTCTTTTCTACGTGCATGACATCGATGCAGCGTCGAACATCTAGGTACTCCCAATAAGGTAAGTCCCAAAATATTGATCTCTTCTTCCAGGTGTTCTTCTCATGAGCCCTCAATTTACGTCCCTTTCCGAGGACAACATCTAAATCCTTAACCATATCGTAAACCTCGTGTCCCCTTAAATGCCTTGAAGTTGATCCGTCTTCCTTCTCTCCGTCAACCTGTTTCTTCATCTTGCGGTATGGGTGAGCCCTCCGAAGGAACCGACGGTGACGCATGTAGACAGTTTTGCGTGAGTGTTTCAGCTACACACTCTCGGTACCATATAAACAGTGGGTACAAGCTTTGGCACCTTTTGTACTCTGGCCCGATAGGTTAGCAAGGGCAGGATAATCATTTATGGTGCAGAACAATAAGGAGCGCAAAGTGAAGTTCTCTTGTTTGTATGCATCCCATACATGTACCCCTTCGTTCCACAGTACTTTTAGATCTTCCACCAATGGTGCTAGGTACACATCGATATCATTCCCAAGTTGCTTTGGCCCTCGGATACGTATCGACAGCAAAATATACTTTCGCTTCATACACAACCAAGGAGGAAGGTTATAGATGCAGAGAGTCACGGGCCATGTGCTATGTCGGCTGCTAAAAGGATTCATTCCACTGTACTCAGTCCAAACCTTATATAACTTGGTTCTGCACCGAAGTCTGCAAAACTCCTATCGATGTTACTCCACTGGGCGGAATCAGCAAGGTGTCTTAGCATTCCATCCTTCTTGCGCTCCTCCGAGTGCCAACGCAGCAGTTTTGCCTCCTTTGGATTTGCAAAAAAACCTTTTCAAACGGGGAATTATAGGAAAATACCATGCCACCTTAGCAGGAGGTCCTTTCTTCGCCTCTGTTCCCTCGCCGTCATCTGATTGATTGTTACGTTTGTATCGGGATGTGTTGTACACCAGACATACATGCATGTTTGCATACTCTTTACGGTATATGATACAGTCGTTTGGACATGCATGTATTATTTCTACTTCCATTCCCAATGGACAAAGAACCTTCTTGGCTTTATACGTTATTTTAGGCAACTCATTTCCCTCCGAAAGCATGTCCACTAAAAGACCTAGCAGTGCCGTGAAACTCTTGTCGGACCAACCGTTGCTTGCCTTCAATTTCAACAGTTCAAGCACGGCCGACAACCTCGTGTACTTTGACCTGCAGCACATGAACAAAGGTTTCTCCAAGTCCTCCATTAAGCCCCGGAATTTACATACTCTCTCTCATCATAGTTCTCTTCTACATCGCGAAGCATCTCATCCAGATTGTCATCGTGCAACCTATCCGAATCCGATCCACAATCAATATCATCCGGCGGCATGTCATTCACTTCACCGGCGATGTCATCCGGCGGCATATCATTCACTTCACCGGCGATGTCATCCGGCGGCATATGATCCTTGACTTCGTCATGACTGGTCCAACACGTATAACCCTTTTTGAAACCCCTCCGAATCAAGTGCGCTTCAATTTACCCTCGTTTCTTAAACATCTTTAAATTCTCGCAGTCAGTGCATGGACAGTACATATATTCCACCCCCTTATTCAGCATATCCTCCTCGGCAGCTCTTATAAAAGCAGACACGCCATTAATGTACTCTTCACTCACACGGCTCACGGCATACATCCAGCTTCGGTCCTACGTTATGTATATATATAACTTAGTATTAAAAATTAAATTAATTAATTATTACTACATATATACCGGCCACATGTATTGAAGCTTAATTTGCTAGCTTAATTCATATTATAAACACAACAGCTATTATATAACCAACAATTTTGCAAACCATCTTCAATAACACTCACCAATTACTTAGATCTAAATTGTAATGCAAAGAAAAATAAATTTCATTAATAACCATATCTAGAGCAACCAGGAAAGTATGAATCTTCAAAGCTCAATCTCTGCCTCCTCCCACCAAATTAATTGGCCTGAAATCGCCTAGCTTGTCTCCTGAGCGAAAGAGTGCAGCACCGGCTAGATCTGGATCGAAATGAAGACAGATTGGTTCTGAGCAAAGCAATAAATGCCTAGCATCATTATCACAGACAGTTTTTAATAAAAAACCATCCGTGATAATCCTGGGATTATCACAGACGGTTTTCAATAAAAAAACCGTCTGTGATAATAGCTTATCACAAATGGTTTTTAAATAAAAAACCGTCTGTGATAATACCAGATTATCACAGACGGTTTTTAATACAAACCGTCTGTGATACTAAAGTATCACAGACGGTTCATCGGTAAGAACCGTCTGTGATATGCGTTTTCTCCGACGCCACCAACACAGACGGTGTTCAAATTAAAACCGTCTGTGTTAGTGTCGGTCACAGACGGTTTTGTCGCAGACGGTTTTGTCAAACCGTTTGTGATTGGCCGTCTAGTATTAGGTTTTCTGTAGTGGTGACATAACTGGAACTACATCCTATTGGAAAAAAGATCCAACATATGCAACTGTACTATAATAGAATCTAGTTAACAGAACGGTAACTACATCCTAGTGCAAAGAAGATCAAAGGGGAAAAGCATGATAACAATTGGAGAAAGCAAGAGGGAAACTTACTCCTTAATTTGGTGGCAACTCTTAAATGCCGAAAATCAACCTCTTTTGTAGCTACGTCGCTATTTAATCGCAAAAACCTACATAAGGCATACCAAAAAAATGCAACAAAGGAAACTAAGAAAAAAAACATAGTATGCAACCTGTACTACCCAAAACAACAAAGATTTATCGATGAACACATCAAACAATAAACAAACAAACACACACACATATAACCTATACACATGAGGGGTGGATATCGAGCCAACTCCTCATCTTATCGAGCTTTTCCTAAAATTGACATGATGCACACCTATGTGGTTTTAGGGGATTCTAATTTCATAGTGCTAAAAACAACACAATAATTAGACAGATTATATAAAAGAAGGACGTAACTATGACGCTCCTGGGAGCACAATAACCTAAATGCGCGATCCTCTAGCCCCTTTCTTTTATTTCCGAGTGCGCTCCCACCTCGACTCTGCCTCGTTGAGCCAACCTCGATCTGCTTCATCCTACCCACCTGGCTAGCCCCACACATTTATTGGGCTGCAGGTGTCTATGGCCCAAAATTGGCCGAGCGCACGACTCAATCTTCCTTTTTCTATTGAATCAAGCTATCCACTTTTTTTACCATCTCCTACTCTAGCTCAGTCATGTGTCCTGATGCTTTGTTGTATTGTTGAAACTCAGCCCAATCCCATGAAAAATTGTAGAAAAAGTATTGGGAAAATGATCAAGAAGTAACATCTAGTACCAATACAATTTCATCGTATCCGTATTTTATGACTTCAAAGTTCACACACTGCCATAAGCAATTCATCTTGTTTATCAGCTAGCTTCAATCAAGTTACTCCCAGCTACTATGCATGCATCCTTTCTCTCACTTTTCCACAGTCAAATTGGCTTAATTGTGTTGAGCTAAGCTAGGTAAAATTTCACCTATCATGTACACAAAAAATGAGGACGAAATCATAACACTAAGGTAGAACAACATTAGATGAATTTTGACTGATTGTAGTATGATAAAAAAGAACATGGAACCACTCAAACACACAAATCAAAACACAACAAAAATTCACAAAATAACATTCATACAAATTCAAAAGATAACTTATGAAATTAAAAAATCAACTAAAAGAAGTTACCGTATCCATTTTAACGCATTACCACCCAAAAGTTTTGTAAATTACCGTTAATAGTTTTAACATATTACCACCCTAAAATCATAATTGCCATGGGTTTGTGAATTTGTAAGTAGTTCACAACTTACCATTAATTGCATTCTAAATTATCATCTATAGTTGTATCAAATTACCAGCAGGCGTTCAAAAACTACCATTAATTCTGTTAATAAGAAAATATTCAAGGATTACCATTGATTGCACCCTAAGTCACCACTAGTATTTTTAAGAAATTACCTCACAAATTTCTATAAACTACCATCTACGGTTTAGCACGTCACCACACTAGATCATAATTACCATTAGTTTATTAGTCTGTAAGAATCTCACTACTTTCCATCAATTGCATTCCAAGTTA
The DNA here is from genome assembly GCA_036346575.1 of Dendrocalamus sinicus. NCBI lineage: Eukaryota > Viridiplantae > Streptophyta > Magnoliopsida > Poales > Poaceae > Dendrocalamus > Dendrocalamus sinicus. The sequence goes on from CM070650.1 coordinate 25,403,248, forward strand.
CCATTTGAAGTGGTATCAAATTACAAATATACATTAAAAATTACCATCATTTTTATAAATTCAAAAAGGTTTAAAGATTACTGTCAATTGCATTCTAAGTTACCATCAACATTTTTAACAAATTACCATCCAAAGCTTCATAGGTTACCGTCTGAAATTTTAATGAATTACACCCTAAATTCAATTTTACCATCAATTTGTGAGTTTGTAAAAGTTTGAAATTACCAACAGTTGGACCTATGTTACCATCTACAGTCTTAACAAATTACCACTCTAAGTTCAAAACTACCACAATTTTAGTGAATTTGACAAGTTCAAAAATTGCCATCATTGGCGTCCTAAGTTACCACCTGCAGTTTCAACAAATTACCAATATAAGTTCAAAATTATCATCAATTTATTCATTTGTAAGTTCAAAAAATACCATCGGTTCCAGCCTAACTTACTATATGCACTTGCAACAAATTACCACCCAAATTTCTATATACATCCATATTTTCGTTGGTAGCATAAGTTTTCATAATTTACTAACAAGATTTATTTCTACAATCTTGTAATTACCATGCATTAGCAACCCCACTGGATAAAATTCTCTACCCCTACTTACCCGCCGCTTTATTTGGGAAATTACATTGTGTAGTTCAATTCAGATATTTTCATCAGTCCCAACTTCACTATTATCCCACCTCAAATGCTTCTTGAACTAGTAACAAATTATTTTCAATCATTAGCTATAGCTAACATCTCAAAATTATACAAAAATGGGTAGCCTATCTCCTTAGGATACTAAACATTGATGACTCTTTATGCTAACCAAATGCAAAGATGAGTAACTTGGCCACACCATACATGGATATCTATTGGAAAATGACTTTAGAATATGCAACAATCTGAAGTTCTAAATAGTTATTCTTCTTGCTTACTTAAGTTATCTTCTCGCCAAACTTATGGTTTATTGAAAACTTATCTTCGGTATAACCAAATGTTATCTTGTAGTTTCTTATAAGCTGATACTACTGATGGTATACTAAGGTATGTCTTTGAATACAACAACTCAGAGAAAGGCTATAAAAATGGAAAGCAAAGGACAAAAAGAACACATCAATCCTCTTGGTTGTCTATGAAAATATAAACATTGCAACACCTTTCCACCACTCACATGAAAAAAACATAAGCATTCACCTCAAGGTGGCCTCTCCTTGGCATCCTTGTAGATGAAATGCCTCATACCCTGGACCACTGGCCACTGCCGGCTGTGTGAATGATATGTACCTTCTACCATCCGCTCCACCCAACCTTGCAGTCAAACCCAACCAACATTAGTATCTATCTAGCAGGAAATGGGTGGCAGAGGTAATGGACATTATTAGAAGGTTCTTGTGGGGCGTACCTTGGTGTGTGAGAGCAGCCTAGGAGGCAAATTTGAACACTATGGCGGCAGCCAAGAAGGTAAGGAAGAGGTGGTGGTCGATGAGTTGGCACCACCGTGGAAGAACCTTGAGTCCTTGAGCCTCAATTTATGCCGCCCATTGTGCTCAAGCACATAGTAGCAGAGAGCAACTACTCATTAGCTTTAGGTTTCATTACAGGTAGCAAAAATCTGACTTTATGAAAGTAGCTTATCAAATGGTTTTGTGCATTGAACATAACAAAACTACACTTTTAAGCTAACAAAACCAGAAGGGCTATATTGAACCAAACAAAACTATGCATCTAAGAATAGAAAACTAGTTACAAGTAAGAGCTACTAGTAGTCTAGCATCATTAGCTATCCATGAAAAAAATACAAGATGATCTCCCAAGTTGCGAATTGGGTCTAATATCATTTGACATGAAAAAACTCAACTTAGAGAAATCCATGAACTGAAATACATTTTACATCTGAGAGAATGACCATAGAGAACCCAAAATCAAACCAATCGATCATGAATTTAGCTAGATCAAAGTAAAAAAAAGGCAAAATTAGTGAGACAAATCAACTAATTGCCCCAAAATTGGTGAGGCATAGAGCAATGCTGCCTCGTGAATAGGAAAGGGAGAAGTGGAGCTCACCTTGCCTCATGCATGTGCAGCAATGGGCAAGAAAAATACCTCGCCTCATGCTTTTTTCCTCTAATTGTCATGCTCTTGTGGATGAAATCCCTCAAGATGGCCTTCCTCTTATTGCCATGCCAATTTTGGTGAGACAAATGAACACAAATCAAGGGAACCTCTGGCTCACCTCGCCTCGTGTGACATAATGGAGCTCGCGCACACAAATATGTAAGCAGCAACATTGGAGGCAAACCGGGATCTAGAGAGAGAAGTAGGAGCAAGAAAAGGAGTGGAGGGCATGGTAGTGGGTAGTAGTGCCTCCTTGCCTTGTGTTGCACAACGTGTTGGAGCTCTTCGATGGTGAAGATGTGGGCGACAATGGCTGCAATACGAGATCTGGTGAGGATGAGTAGTAAGTGGGAAGAGCCAGGAGAGTGAGAGGATGTGGTGGTGTCGGTGGACTTGGAGAATGGGGAAGATGAGAGGAACTCAGGTGGAGTTGTGGAGGTGGCCAGGTGGGGATGAGACGAGTTGGGGTAATGCCAGATCGAATACATGTGGTCCCTGGCACGAAAACGGCTTCCCTGTCCTCGCGCACGGTGTTCCTCCTCTCCGTGTTCTCTCGATCTGGACCGCTCGCTATCGATCCAACAGTCCACATCATAAGTTTTTATATTTTCACCATTTGCCCATTTTCACCTGAAATTTAAAAATAAAAATATGTTAATCCATCATAAATAATAAAAAAATACAAAAATATTTTTTCTATATTTTTTTATTATTTATGATGGATTAACATATTTTTATTTTTAAATTTCAGGTAAAAATGGGCAAATGGTGAAAATATAAAAACTTATGATGGGGGTCGTTGGATCAATAGCGAGCGGTCCAGATCAAAGGAACACGGAGGGGAACACCACGCGCGGGGACAGGGAAGCTTCGTTCCCCTGGCGCGCGTCAAAACTAACACGCTTAGGAGCATGATAGAATTTGCCATAAAAGAATATCGAGCAGTCTTAGCGTGCTACTATTGCATCAGGACAACGTTTGGACCTGTGGCTCGGAAGTAAATTCAGTTGCATTTAGGCATGCGGCCAGGATCCGATCTAATAACGACCATGCACTCTGGATCCATGTACCCTACGACACCAGCTATGGCCATCGTGCGTGACCTTCAGCTATCATCGATGAGCCTGGCGAGCCTGAAGTCCCCAAGCTTGGCCTCGAGTGACGCATCCAGCATTACTTTGCTTGGCTTGATGTCTCTGTGCACGACCAGAAAATTCTTTCGGTTTGCAAAAACTTTCGGAGGGTAGAGAAAGAGACGAAATAAATGAAATTTTGTCATTTCGGCTAAAAATTCCGACAAAATATTCAAACATTATTTGAATTTTGATGAAATTTAACCAAACTTAGACAAATATTCAAACATCAGCTTGTTTAACCATGATCGCTCCTTCTCCTATCTCACCAGCACCACGAAGCACGCCATCGGCATGCCCCACGACGCCCTATCCATCCTGTCGGCAGCGAGCAGCCTGAGTCACCGCTAGAGGCCAGCCTCCTCCGATGAAATTGTAAAGAACTAAAGAAAACAATTAGTTTCTTGATGTTTGTGAAACTAACAATAAACAAATCAATCATGACGCATCTGCACAAGGAGAAGGAACAGCTAATAGATGAACAAATAACGAACCTCAATTGCAACTGCATCTACACACAGAACGAACCTCAATTGCAACTGCAAACTGCATCTGCATATAGACCTACAACTGTAGACACAGTACCAGGTCATCCAACATGGCGGCGAGGAGGTTCAACCTCCTAGAGATGGACGCGAGTGAATGTGGTGCGTAGGAATGGTGTGGGCATCTTGATGACAGACAGCTTGCGTGCTAGGCGGTGCAGTGTAGTGACCAGAGAAGCTCCCCGTTGATCTTCTACTCTTCTTCCTTAGGGGAGCCAGGCCGTAAATTCAAATGATGATGAAAAAATTGATCGGACGCTAGTTCTTTCATTGGGTGATGAAACTAATGAAAAATCCAAAATTTTGGTGAAATTTCACCGAAATTGTTAACCCTGTGGACGACACACAGCACCGTATCCTGGTGAAGGTACGAAAGGGCCGAACCTGCGCCAAGCACTATCTTGTACCTGATCAATAAATAAATATATTCTGAGGAATTTGTCAAGCATTTGCATGGAGTGGAGAGCTAGTGAGGAAAGTATAGTCCATGTATGTATAGTACTATAGTGTACTTATACCGTTATACGTACCTAACCGGCCAAGTCAATAGATTATCTGGGTTGTATAGATTAGTGTCCACGCTGTCGTTCTGCATCAGCTCGTAAACAAGCATGAGATCATCTTCACCATGGTACCAGCCGATGTGCTGCACGAGGTTTCGTCGTTTGAGCCGGCTGATGATCCTCACCTCGGAGATTAACTCTTTCAAGCCCTGTTCAGAACTCTTCGACACTCTTCACGGCGACGTGAAGTTTCATGTCGTTCAAGAACCCCCGGTACACAGCCCCAAACCCTCCTTGTCCTAACTTCTTTTCGCTGGAGAAGTTGTCAGTGGCGACAGCTAGCTCGTTGTATAAAAATTACTTGGGTCCAGTGGTCCCTTGCTCGAGCTCGTCTTCCATAGGGATACCACGGAAGTAGGCTACTACTTGCCGTTGTTGTTTGTGATCACCCTTCATGACCTTTCCATTCCGCGTTTGCCAGCGGTGCACAAGGAACCAAATCGACAGACTCAGGCAGAGCATGAACGCCACGAAGCCAGCAGACACGCCGGCCACCAGCTGTAGTTTGCTACCTTTCTATCTCGAGCTGGGGGAGGAGGCGCTCCTTCTGCATGGTAATATTTTATTGGGGTTAATTAGGAGTGCACTTTAACAAATTGTACATTACCTTGTACCTATTCTCCCCCGAAAGTAGGGGTGCAATCGGAGCGGATACGGACGGATATCGCTTATCCTATATCCTATTCCACATTTTTCCTCAGAGTCGGAGTCGGATACGGATAATGTCGGATATCTATTTCTCCATTCCGTATCCATTCCATAATCTTTTGGACGGTCGGTTGGACGAAAATTATCCGCTTCTTTGCACAGGACATTGGACAGTATGGTACGATTAGAGCGGACATGGAGAGACTAATTACTGAGATGTTGAAGAAAGAACACTCAGTACTCCTGCTTGTTTAGATATGACAATTTGCCTATATATTATTTTGTTCCTAGGTGAAGTCACAACAGACTTTCTCATATCATTTGACATACGGATATATATGAACAGATATCACTTATCCCGTATCCTATTCCGTATTTTTTCCTCGGAGTCGGAGTTGTATACGGATAGTGCCGGATACCCATCTACCCTTTTCGTATGCTTTCGGTCGGTCGGGTAGATGGAAATTATCCGCTTCGTTTGCACCCCTACCCGAAAGTGCACAGTATCTTTTTAATGGATCTCTCAAAGACGGTTAAAAAAACTATAGCATATATAGATTACACGGAAGGAAAAGAAGGCTAGTGCACACGTACACAAACCTGGCGGCAGGGTGATGCCGAGGTCTTCGTCGACCTTGTATGCCACATAGCAGCTGTACCCCTTGATATCACCATAGGTGTTGTTAGGGCGCTCCAATGAATTCTGTAAGGCACCTGGTGCACTGGCTCTCCAACTCGACAGCTCTCCAGTGAATTCTATAAGGCACCTGGTGCACTGGCTGATGTACCAGGACCTTAGAAAAAGATACTAGTGGGTCAGTATGAAAAGTGAGATTGCAGAATTTTTTGAAGTTTGTGATAACTGCCAGAAAGTCAAGGCAGAACATCAGAAACTTGCAAGACTTTTGCAACCCTTACCAATACCGGATTGGAAGTGGGAAAAAAATTGGCATGGATTTCATAACTAGACTCCCTAGAACCCAATTCGGCTATGACACAATCTAGGTGGTAATTCACAGGTTGACTAAGGTAGCTCATTTCATACCTGTCAAGATTACTTACTCTGGAAGTAAGTTAGCTGAGTTATATATGTCCAGAATTGTGCGCTTACATGGAATTCCTAAAAAGATAGTGTCAGATAGAGGAAGTCAGTTCACCTCCAAGTTTTGGTAGAAACTTCATGAAGAGTTAGGGAGTAAGCTTAATTTCAGTATGGCTTATCGTCCCCAAACAGATAGCCAAACAAAGCGAGTTAATCAAGTGCTAGAAGATATGTTGAGAGCTTGTGCTCTGGATTTTGGAAATAGTTGGGATTGTTCATTGCCCTATGCTGAGTTCTCGTATAACAACAGTTATTAGGCCAGCTTGCAGATGGCACCTTTTGAAGCACTGTATGGCAAGAAGTGCAGAACGCTTTTACTTTGGGAACAGCCCGGAGAATTTCAAGATGCTGGACCAACCCTACTTCAAGATGCTGAAGAAAAAATAAGGAAGATCAAAGACAAATTGAAGATAGCCCAATCCAGACAAAAAAGTTATGCCGACAATCATCATCGAGACTTGACCTTTGAAGTTGGAAACTACGTGTATCTCAGAGTATCACCGCTCAGAGGAGTCAAAAGGTTCCAAGTTATTGGAAAGCTTGCACCAAGATTTGTGGGACCATTCAAGATCTCAAGCCGCAAAGAAGTTGCATACCAGTTGAATTTGCCGCAAAGCATGTTAGGAGTGCACAACGTCCTCCACGTCTCTCTGCTGAAGAAATGTCTCAAAGTACCTATAGAGCAAGCAGACCTGGAGACCCTTGATCTTCAGGAGGATCTCACCTACCAGGAGCAACCAATCAAGATTCTTGAGACAGCAGAGTGTCAGACCAGAAGGAAGACCATCAGATTTTGTAGAGTTCAGTAGAGCAATCACACAGAAGGCAAAGCAACCTGGGAATGAGAAGAAGATCTTAAGGCCAACCATCTCCATCTCTTTGCTAGCTAGTTAAAATCTCGAGGGCGAGATTTCTTTTAAGGGGTGTAAGCTTGTAACATTACAAAAAAATTTCATTTGCATTTTATTGGTTTTCTATGATTTATTTGAATTTATCTGGACTTTATTTTAAAAGCCTAGAGTAAGAAAATTTAATTTAAGCATTTCTTTAAGCCAAAAAGAGTTATTTTGCTTTTCCTAAAGTTCTCCTTGATTTATAGTATTTTTTAGAATTGTTCTGGAATTTAAAATTCAACTTTAAAGCTAAAAAGTATTTTTATAAAAATAAAAAGACCAATTCTAAGTTTAAAATATTTTTCCTAAGTCTAAATCATCTCTAGGAATTTCTGTGAATTGTTTCTAGAATTTTTAAACTTTATTTTATATTTTCTAAGTATTTTTAGACCTCCCCAATGTTTCTGAAAAATAAAAACAAATTCTAAACCCAAAATTCCCTCGAACCGACATGTGGCACTCCCGAGTCAATCCATCCTCACCCATTTTAATCCTAGCCGCTGCTCCCTCTTACCCCTTCACTCTTCATTTGATGGCCTGGATTCAATCTGCGCCGCTCGATCTGATCCCATCCGTCCTTGCCAGTTACCTCTTCAATCTTGAGCCAACGGCCTAGATTGCCCACTCTCCCCACGTGTCGCCCATCTGGCCACCCGCTCCTTCTCTCCTCTCTCATCGACAGACGAGCCCCGCCTGTCAACTCTCTCTTCCTCTCCCTTTCTTCTTCCTCCATCTGCTGCCATGGCTGGCCTCTCCCCGAGCTTTTATTTCAGTCATTTCTTCACCTTTAAGTCTCGAGCAGATGCACATCTGAGTGCCCTCATCACCCAGCATTCACTCCGCCCGTTTTCCCCTACGTCTTAAAGCCCCATTTCACCATTATACGCCGTTTCTAATCGTCTTAACGCCGACGAGGTCGTGCTCGACTATTACCCCTCTCCGCCGCTATAAAAACCGTCCCCCACACCCTGTCCTCCCCTCCTTTTCCTCCTTCGTGCGCCCAAGAGCCCCACATCGCTCCTTTCCATCTCTTTTGCGCCCGAGAGCCCCCGCACCTTTCTCGGCACCGGCGAAGCTCCGGCGAAAAATCACCGCCTCCTTGGTCCGCCCCATGCCTCGTCGACACCGTCTACTCCTTCCTCATTACCGTGCGCTCGTCTCCCGCCCCTTCGCCAAGCAAACCCGACGCAGGAGAGCCCCGTCGCCGACGTCCTTGCACTGTCGCCTCTGCCTCTTCATCACCGACCGCCTCCATTGCTCCCTCGGCTTCGCATGAGGTACCGCCGAACTCCCCTCGTCCCCCCTCTCTCGCACGCCATTCACCCGCCACCGTCGCGTTGCCGTTCGCCGGTGACCATTTGGTCCTGAGCGCCACCTCCGGCCGGCACTGCAACGTGAGTGCTCGTGCATGCGTGGCAGCCACGTGGCGCCACAGCTTGGCCACATTGGCTTCAGCTGCCCCTTCGGCTGTAACCCCACCACGTCAGAAGTGGACTGAGTCTACGGTGAGCCAAGCCAATGCATGAACCCAGTCCACCATAAACCCAGCCCACCTGTCAATTTAATAAAATTATTTTCAATGTAAAAATAATTCAGCTGAAAAATGAAAATAGATGCTGACATCATAATCCAATTTTTTAGTATAAAAATATTTCAAAAAATCAGTGTGGTATGGGACAGACCTGGCTAAGTAATTTGTGAAATTCCATCTTGGTTTCGCTATAGGCTGAATGTGGGCGTGGCGTAGGCCGTGAGAAGTCTCACATGGCATAAGAGGGGGCTCCAACATGTGGATTCATGTTGTGGTGAAACCTTAGTGGAGGCGTAACTAATTTGGCAATGGAACATTGTAACAGCCTTGTCATGAACTCTCAGCCGCACACCTAAAGCAGTGTGTTAATCACATGGCAAAACGAGAGGACATGACTTGTGGGTAAAGTTGTACACATCTATAGAGTAACAAACTATCCTGGATAGCCGTGTCCACGGTCAAGGACATGCTGAGTATGGTTTCTCACGGATTAGACATTGGTTTTAATAAAATTTGGTTTATGGAAACTTGTGTAATCTTTTGGAAAGATGGTCTGGGTGGAATACCCTGGATAGGATGGTGTGAGGTTGGTGCCTGAACTAACGATAATATTTCAGTTAAAAAGATTATTTTTACATATAGTATTAAATTCAACTTTTGTACTTACTTTACGATATTCACTCCAATGTTGCTTTTATGCAAATAACCATATTATACCTTCCTTTGACAATCCTTATGCATGCATTAGCTCTGTTAAACCTCCTAGTGTAACTTGTGGAGTACTTTATGTGCTCACCTTACTTAATTCTGTTGCCAGAGGACGACTGCATCGACTTTTGTGAGGATTGCGACGAATGGGCCACGTCTTATAGTCATTCGCCTGTGGGTAGGCAGGATGGACTGCTCCTTTTATTTATCTTCCGCTATTTATGTTATGTTTGGCCTTGAGCCATCTTATTGTAAACTTGGCCATAAGGCCCATACACTTTGCTTTATAATAAAGTTGGGTTATTTTGCATGATGTGTATCCCTATTATCCTGTGTGCACTAACGTTTCCTGGGATAGTGCGATTTACACAAAGGGTTCCAGAGTTGTTGCTCTGGGATCCGATAGAGATGGTACCAAAGCCGTAATGACCCTAAGACGTGACCGTAGGTAGAAAGAATAGACAACCTTAAGGATTTATTTCTCAAAAAAAAATATATTAATGAAATAATAATAGTTTGAAAAGCCTTCTACATCTAGTCACATTCATTCTTCCACTCAACTATTCCTTATGTATGTATGTATGTATGTATGTATGTATGTATGTATGTATGTATGTATGTATGTATGTATGTATGTATGTATGTATGTATGTATGTATAGAACGCTGAAATGGGGCACCATGGTGTCTGGGCACCAAGCCTCCCTGCCTTTGGATTGCTTTTAGATGTGTGCTAGTGCAATGGTATATAATATGTCATGCATAATAAATTAATTATGGATGGAAAGTCTCAATCACACTAGCATGCATTTAAAAGCAATCCAAAGGCCGGGACGCTTGGTGCCCAGACACCAGGGTGCCCAGGCACCAAGCCTCCCTGCCTTTAGATTGCTTTTAGATGTGTGCAAGTGCAATGATATATAATATCAGGATGGAAAGTCTTAATCATGGAGCCTGAGCACCATGGTGCCCCTGTTATTTATACTATATATATATATATATTCGTTGACTAACTCCTTCCCTTTTTCAAAATTGTAGATGGCTGAACGTCCTACCCAAGTCACCCACGGAATCCTAGCTAGACACCAAACTGACTGTTTTTGGGATCTTCTTCAAGAGTTGGATTTTAAGGCACGCCTTGTGTACCAAGGATATCTAAGCACCTATGGAGATCAAGAACATTGGAGGGTGGAAGTGCTGATCTACGTCAACATTTGAGATGAAGAAACATTTCACACCTTTGATGCCCCTCTACCCCGGGACACCTTCTTCAATGGTATCCAAGATGCAGCCCATGAGGCCATCCGACAGAGGAGGGACATCTATGCCCAAGAGCTACAACACACCATATTTCGATACTACCCCAGCAAGTTCCCTGTCAGCTCTAGCAGCATCTTCTCCTCGACAGAATTTGAGAGTAACCCTCGGCTCGTTCAACAGGTGCAATACGCCAAGTCTTTGGACTATTTGTACCAAGTCACCTTAAATGAGTTGAGTTGGCCAAGTATCATGTAGAGGAAGAGGATTCCTCTATTATAGGACCACCCCTAGAGAAGCATAAAGGCCAGCTAACTAGTAGTAGCACTAGCCCATAGAAACCATAGTTTAAGTTTAAAGTTATAGAACGATACTTGTGAGCTCTTATTCCTTTGTCAACAGCCTCAAGGTTATAATATTTAATAAAATAGTATGGTTGGTTGCTATTTGAGCTTTGCTGCTTTTCTTGCTTTGTGGTAGGAATGTTACAAATACCTTCTCCTAGTTTTCTCTTTCTTTCCTCTAAATCTAGAAGTATCTGGCAGATGGTGAACATGAAGGAATGTCAATGACAACGCCAACAACACCGGAGCATAAGGAAGTCAGTTTGCTCCCATCCCTCCACCTCCACCAGCAGCTGGACCCGACTGGACTCAATTAATGGCAAACCAAAATCAGCTGATTCAACTTCTAGCTCAGACCATCAATAACCCTGTTCAGCATGCTCCTTAGCCGCCAGCTCATGCTCCTCAAACCAGACTGTCAAAATTTTTGAGGATAAGGCCTCCAACCTTCTCAAGTAGCACAGAGCCAATGGATGCTGATGATTGGCTCCATGCGATTGGAAAGAAATTAGATATCCTGCAATGCACTAACCGAGAAAGAGTCTTATTTGCTTCTCACCAATTGAATGGACCTACGTCTGAGTGGTGGAATACTCTAACCGCCTCTCAAGCAAATCCTTAGTCCATTTCGTGGAATGAGTTTGTGTAGAGTTTCTGCAAGACTCACATTCCATCGGGCACCATTACTATGAAGAAGAAGGAATTCAGAGCCCTGCATCAAGGAAGCCGCATAGTGAATGAGTATTTGCAGAAATTCAACCAATTGGCACATTACGCACCAAAAGATGTGGCCACTGATGAAGCCAAGCAAGAAAGATTTTTGGAGGACCTGAATGACAACATTTTATTCAGTTGATATCAAGTGATTATGCAGATTTTCATCAGTTGGTAAGCAAGGCCATTTGCCAGGAATGCAAATTTGTGGAGATGGAAAACCGGAAGAGAAGGATGGCTATGCAGAAGGTTAACCCTGTAGGTTTTCCCAAGGCCCGCAGCACCCCACCTCAGATCGGCCAGTTCAAGCCGCACCCCAGCAACTACAAGCCTCAGTCAAGCAACTTCAGACCAGTAGTTAACCGGCCAACCTTCCAAGTCAACCACCCCAAACCTCAGGCAGCTTTTGTCCCTTCTACCGGTGGTCAAGTGCAGAAGAGTACCGCTACACCTGATGGAGTGACCTGTTTCTATTGCAAGGAAATAGGGCATTATGCCAAGTCTTGCCCCAAGAAGCTTCAAGCAGTAGCTAATGCCAATGCATCTGAAAGTCAAAATCAAGGGCAGTAGTTCAAGAAGCCAGAAAACTTTGTTAAGGCTCGTGTGAACCACATCACCACCGAAGAAGCTCAGGCTGCACCAGACATCGTTCTGGGTATGTTCTTTGTAAACTCAGTACCAGCTTCAGTTCTTTTTTATTCTGGAGCTTCCCATTCTTTTATTTCCATGGATTTTGTGGTTAAGAATGGGTTGGGTATGGTTTCCCTTAGTAAACCCATGATAGTTCTCTCCCATGGAGCGGAAGAGAGTAAGGACCTTGTGTCCAAAGTAGAGTTGCTCATAAATGGAATTCTATTCCTAGCAGACCTAATGGTGTTAGAATCCCAGGGATTAGATGTAATTCTTGGTATGAACTAGTTAGCCAAGAATAATGGTCAGATCAATTGTGCTACCCGATCCATAACCCTCACCAATGATCAAGGAATAGAAGTAAACTTCTCCCTCGAAATCCCTACAGAAGGAGAATGTGTTCTCAATCATATTCGATTGCTAGAAGAAGTACCAGTAGTGCGGGAATACCCAGATGTATTTCCAGAGGATTTACCAGGAATGCCATCAGATAGGGAAATTAAGTTTGTGATTGACCTAATCCCCAGCACCGCCCCAATTTCCAAGAGACCATACCATATACTAGCTAATGAGTTAACTGAGTTGAAGAAACAAATTCAAGAATTGGAAGATAAAATATATGTTCGTCTGAGTTCTTCACCTTGGGGAGAACCTATTTTATTCGTCAAGAAAAAGGATGGAAGTATGAGAATGTGTGTGGATTACAGAGCACTCAATGATGTTACTACCAAGAACAAGTACCGTTTACCCAGAATTGATGATCTGTTTGATCAGCTAAAAGGAGCTAGTATCTTCTCCAAGATAGACTTGAGATCAGGATATCACCAGTTGAAGATTCGTGCTGAAGACATCCCCAAGACTGCATTCTCTACTCGTTATGGACAGTATGAGTTCACTATCATGTCTTTTGGACTAGCAAATGCACCTGCTTATTTCATGAGCATGATGAATAGTGTATTCATGGAGTACCTAGATAAATTTGTGGTAATTTTCATAGATGACATCCTTATCTACTCTAAGAATGAAGAAGAGCATGAGAATCATCTTCGGATAACCCTGGAAAACCCAAAGAGCATCAGCTTTATGCCAAATTCAGTAAATGCGAATTTTGGCTAAGGGGGTTGCTTTTCTTGTTCATGTTGTGACAGCCGAAGGAATTGCAGTTGACCCCTCCAAAGTGCATGTGGTAATGGAATGGCAGCCACCCAAGTCGGTAACTAAAGTCAGAAGTTTTCTTGGACTTGCTGGTTTCTATCGCCACTTCACAGCAGGATTTTCAGAGTTAGCCAAACCAATAGCTCAGCCTCTAAAGAAAGAAAAGAAGTTTGAATAGACAAAAGCCTGCGAGCAGAGTTTTCAAACTCTCAAGAATAAGCTAGTCTTAGCCCCAGTGCTTATTCTACCATATGCGCATAAGGATTTTGAAGTTTTTTGTGACGCCTCCCGCCAAGGTTTAGGATGTGTTCTACTGCAAGAAGGCAGAGTGGTAGCCTATGCATCACGCTAGCTACGACCACATGAGTGCAATTATCCTACTCATGATTTGTAACTAGCAGCCGTAGTGCATGCCCTGAAGATCTAAGTAAGAGGCTAAAATACATTTTCACTCAAGCAGAACTCAATCTAAGGCGGCGAAGATGGTTAGAGTTGATCAAGGATTATAATATAGGAATTCACTATCATCCAAGCAAAGCAAATGTAGTAGTAGATGCGCTAAGCAGAAGGTCCTATGCAAATAGTGTTTTGTTAGAAGAAGACCAGATCCGACTTTAGGAAGGAGTCTCTCATCTGAATCTAAACCCAGTGGAGTAAGGTATTCTCTCAGCTTTGGAGATTCAGCCTACTTTACCTGATCAGATTAACGAAGCCCAAAAGGTTGATGAAGATATCCAGGAAATCAGGAAGAATATGAGAAGAGGCAAAGCACCAAGATTCAGTGAAGATGAGAATGGAATTGTCTGGCTTGAAAACCGCATCTATGTGCCTAATAATCAAGAGATTAAGAAAGTGATTATGCAAGAAGCCTATGAAACCCCATACTCAATTCCCCTAGGTCGTACCAAGATGTACTAGGACCTTAGGGAAAGATACTGGTGGGTTAATATGAAAAGAGAGATTGTGGAATTTGTTGAAGTTTGTGATACCTACCAGAAAGTCAAGGTAGAACATCAGAAACCTGCAGGACTTTTGCAACCCTTACCAATACCAGATTGGAAGTGGGAAGAAATTGGCATGGATTTTATAACCAGACTCCCTAGAACCCAATCCAGCTATGATTCAATCTAGGTGGTAATTGACAGGTTGACTAAGGTAGCTCATTTCATACCTATCAAGACTACTTACTCTGGAAGTAAGTTAGCTGAGTTATATATGTCCAGAATTGTGCTCTTACATGGAGTTCCTAAAAAGATAATGTCAGACAGAGGAAGTATGTTCACCTCCAAGTTATGGCAGAAACTTCATTAAGAGTTAGGGAGTAAGCTTAATTTCAGCATGGCTTATCGTCCCCAAACAGATGGCAATCAAGTGCTAGAAGATATGTTGAGAGCTTGTGCTCTGGATTTTGGAAATAGTTGGGATTGTTCATTGCCCTATGCTGCGTTTTCGTACAACAACAGTTATCAGGCTAGCTTGCAGATGGCACCTTTTGAAGCATTGTATGGCAGGAAGTGCAGAACACCTTTACTTTGGGAACAGCCCAGAGAATTTCAAGATGCTGGCCCAACCCTACTTCAAGATGCTGAAGAAAAATTAAGGAAGATCAAAGACATTGAAGATAGCCCAATCCAGATAGAAAAGTTATGCCGACAATCATCATCGAGACTTAACCTTTGAAGTTGGAGACTACGTGTATCTCAGAGTATCACCGCTCAGAGGTCAAAAGGTTCCAAGTTATGGGAAAGCTTGCACCAAGATTTGTGGGACCATTCAAGATCTCAAGCCGCAAAGGAGAAGTTGCATACCAGTTGGATTTGCCGCAAAGCATGTAAGGAGTGCACAACGTCCTCCATGTCTCTCAGCTGAAGAAATGTCTCAGAGTACCTATAGAGCAAGCAGACCTGGAGACCCTTGATCTTTAGGAGGATCTCACCTACCAAGAGCAACCAATCAAGATTCTTGAGACAGCAGTGCGTCAAACCAGAAGGAAGACCATCAGATTTTGTAGAGTTTAGTGGAGCAATCACACAGAAGACGATGCAACCTAGGAACGAGAAGAAGACCTGAAGGCCAACCATCCCCATCTCTTTACTAGCTAGTTCAAATCTCAAGGGCGAGATTTCTTTTAAGGGGGTAATTTTGTAACATCCCAAAAATTTTGTTTTGCATTTTATTTATTTTCTAGGATTTATTTGAATTTATCTGGATTTTATTTTAAAAGCCTAGAGTAATAAAATTTAATTTAACCATTTTTTATGCCAAAAAGAGTTGTTTTGCTTTTCCTGAAGTTCTCCTTGATTTATAGCATTTTTCAGAATTTTTCTGAAATTTAAAATTCAACTTTAAAGCTAAAAAGTATTTTTATAAAAATAAAAAGACCAACTCTAAGTTTAAAATATTTTTTCCTAAGACTAAATCATCTCCAAAAATTTTTGTGAATTTGTCTGGAATTGTTAAACTTTTTTTGATATTTTCTAAGTATTTTTAAACCTCCTTAACGTTTTTAAAAATTAAAAACAAATTCTAAACCCAAAATTACCTCGAACCGACACGTGGCACTCCCGGATTCAATCCATCCCCACCCGTTTTAATCCCAGCCGCTGCTCCCCCTTACACTTTCACTCTTCATCTGACGGCTTGGATTCAATCTACGCCGCCCGATCTGATCCCATACGTCCGTTGCTAGTTACCTCTTCGATCTTGAGCCGACGGCCTGGATCACCCAGTCTCCCCACACGTCGCCCATCCGGCTACTAGCTCCTTCTTCTCTCCTCTCTCGCCGATAGATGGGCCCTGCCTGTCAGCTCTCTCTTCCTCCCCTTTTCTTCTTCCTCCATCCGCCGCCATGGCCGGCCTCTCCCCGAGCTTTTATTTCAGCCTTTTCTCCTCCTTTTAAGTCCTGACCAAATGCGCATCTGAGTGCCCTCATCACCCTATATTCACTCCGTCCATTTCCCCTCTGTCTTAAAGCCCCATTTGCATTGTTGCGCGCCGTTTCTAATCATCTTAACGCGGTGAGGTTGTGCTCGACCATTACACCTCACCCTCCCTATAAAAACCCTCCCCCGCAGCCCGTCCTCCCCTCCTTTTTCTCCTTCAGGTGACCGAGAGCCCCACATCGCTCCTTCCCATCTCTCTCACGCCCGAGTGCCCTAGCACCTCTCTCGGCACCAGCGAAGCTCTGGTGAGAAATCGTCGCCTCCTTGGTCTACCCCGTGCCTCGTCGACACCATCTACTCCTTCGTCGTTGTCGTGCGCTTGTGTCCCCCCTCACCGAGCAAGCCCAACATTGGAGAGCCCCACCGCCGATGCCCTTGCACCGTCGCTTCTGCCTCTACGTCGTCGACCACCTCCAGTGCTCCCTCGGCTTCACGTGAGGTACTGCCGAACTCCCCTCATCCCCCCTCTCTCTCATGTGCCATTCACCGGCCATCGCCGCGTCACTACCACATTAGCGCTCGTGCATATGTGGCAGCCTCATGCCAGCCACATGGCGCCACGGCTCTTCCACGTCGGCTTCGGTTGCCCCGTCGGCTGTAACCCCGCTACATCAGCAGTAGACCGAGTCCACAGTGAACCAAGCCAACGCATGAACCCAGTCCACCATAAACCCGGCCCCACATGTCAGTTTAATAAAATTATTTTCAATGTAAAAATAATTCAGCCAAAAATGAAATTAGATGCTGATGGCATAATCCAATTTTTCAGTATAAAAATAATTTAGAAAATCAGTCTTTTTCTTTTTCTTTAGTTTTAAACTTCCGGAAGCTCGTATTTCTTCATTTTGACTCCAATTAACCTGTTCAAATTTAAATTTTTTGTAAAATCCTAAACTATCTATTTCTGGACTCTTTTTGAATTTTTGAACTTTATTTGAATTTTGTTTGAATTTGTTTTGGTTCTTCGCGTGTAGACTACAATGAATCCAGAGGGTTTTACTTCGACAACTTGCACCAGGATTTCGAGCAAGGCAAGTTACATCTTTGATCATGTTGCTCCCAATAATTTAAATTATTTATGTTATTTTTAATTACTATGCATGCATACTTTATTCAAATTAGTTCAAATGTGATTTAAACTTTAGTTACACCAAATTCCTTTGTATACGGCCAAATTTGATATTGAACAAACATGCCTTGTCACCTTAGATGAAAACCTAGTTAGTCGATTAGTATTAACTACAAATTTTCTAGAATTACTTAACCATCCTTAGAATAATTTAGGTGGGAAGAATTGTTTCACACAAAATAATGATTTATAAAATATATTCATGACTTCGGTGAGTCAAGAAAGTCTGTGAAATTTTGACAACTTGCACCAGGATTTCGAGCAAGGCATGCATTATTGTTTGGTGACACAATATCGATTGCCAGACACGAGGGGTACGTGGTTGGTGCCTAAGTCAGTTAAGGACTAGTCTATGAACTACTATTACAAAGTCACACCGTACTACCATAAGTCTGGTATGGGGCAGACCTGGCTAAGTAATTTGTGAAGTTCTATCTTGGTTTCACTATAGACTGAATGTGGGCATGGTGTAAGCCGCAAGAAGTCTCACATGGCACAAGAGGGGGCTCCAACATGTGGATTTATGTTGTGGTAAAACCTTAGTGGTGGCGTAACTAATTTGGCAATGGAACATTGTAACAACCTTGTCATGAACTCTCCGCCGCACATCTAAGGCAGTGTGTTAATCGCGTGGCAAAACAAGAGGACATGTCTTGTGGGTAAAATTGTTCACCTCTACAGAGTAACAAACTATCCTGAATAGCCATGTCCACGGTCATGGACATGCTGAGTATGGTTTTCACGTATTAGACTTTGTTGTAATAAAATCTGGTTTATGGAAACTTGTGTAATCTTTTGGAAAGATGATCTGGGTGGGATACCCGTGGATAGGTTGGTGTCTACACTAACGATAATATTTCAGTTGAAAAGATTATTTTTACATACTTTATTAAATTCAGCTTTTGTATTTACTTTACAATATTCACTCCAATGTTGTTTTATGCAAATAACCATATTATGCCTTTCTTTGACAATCTCTATGTATGCATTAACTCTGTTAAACCTCCTGATGTAACTTGTGGAGTACTTTATGTGCTCACCTTGTTTAATTCTGTTGCCAAAGGACGACTGCATCGATTTTCGTGATGATTGCAATGAATAGGCCACGTCTTACGGTCATTCGCCTGTGGGCAGGCAGGATGGGCTGCTCCTTTTATTTATCTTCCGCTATTTACTGTTATGTTTGGCCTTGAGCCATCTTATTGTAAACTTGATCATAAGACCTGTACACTTTGCTTTATAATAAAGTTGGGCTATTATGCATGATATGTATCTGTGTTATCCTGTGTGTACTAACTTTTTCTAGGATAGTATGATTTATACAGAGGATTCTGAAGTTGTTTCTCTAGGATGCAACACGTGGGCAGGCTGGAGAGTGGCCGGTCGAGGTTTTGTTGGTACTGGCTTCCGTCAGTGTAGTTGCCGGCTGTGTAGCAGGAAGGGTTATATGGTTGCAGGAGATTGTTGTCCTGACAACCTGCTGCGACGCAGAACATGGTGGCAACAGCAAGCAACTGGACAAGCAGAAGGCGTGGAGCTATGGCCGATATTGATCGGTGAACAGGGACGCCGTTGGTAGATTGCTAAGGCACCGTTTTTTGGTTGTAGGCTACAGCCTTGAGAACAAGTGTACATGCGTATATATAGATCACATGTACTATTACAGTTGGGCAAGATCCAAGGCAATTACTCAAGATCAGATCAGTTGGAAAATGGTCGACTTGTATGTTAAATATTGGATGTCTTCTAGATAGTTTTCTTACGAGCGAGTGATCTGGCTAGCTTATGCGCTGCTGCTGGAAAATAGTGGTATGAGATAACTTGAGACGGAAATAGTAACTAGTGTAAAACTCATGTTTCTCATAATTTGATGATGTGTTTGTTGGATTTTTATGTAGCTTTTAATATTTACTATGGTTATTATCTGTTTAACTCAATATGGAATTACTCATATTATTGATGCAATTAATACTCGAGGTGCCGATGACAGCTTGCTGAAATATAGTAGATATAGTTATTGAGGTCGAGTTTACTGAAATTTAATATCCATACATATGTTTAACCCGGGTACAACATATGGTGGAATAGCAGGGTTTATTTTTCAGAATCGGCTCTACAGACTGTTGACCCATATGATTAGATTGGAATTTATTTCATAAACAATTTGATCATGACGCATGACGAACATATGTGCTAGGGACTAATATATTTTAAACTCAGAAAACTGGCATGTCTGATCATGATCGGTGACATGATTTCGGAGTCTCACGGTGTACCGGAAACAAGTGGATCGCTTTGTAACACCTGGAATTAGAGTTTATAAATAGGTCCCTACCATGTAGCCTTATAATACAATTATGAGTGGCACTATAGAAAAGACAGAGGAGTAGAGGGTAGACTAAAAGAGCTCTACAAAATAAATCTAGGATTTGTGAAAACCCAACATTAATATCAGAGCGAGGTTCGCGTCATCGTCATCGCGTGGTCTTTTGCGGCATCTAGCAAAGGAGTGCCATCACGCTGTGTTGTATCTCGTCTCCTCTCTCGGTCGGTGTGCCACCATCGAACACGTCTTCGCAGCGTCTATCCGTTCTAGGGTGCACACCATGTCTGTCCTCTCGTCTCCTGTGAGCAAGCAGAGCTGTGAAGAATAGGGTTGCTAATGGGCTTGGATCCGTCTAGGGTATTGGATTAGCCTAGCAAAAAATTGTAAGTAGACTAGATCAATTTGACTTGTTGTTTTTAGACCAGGTTTAGGCTGGATTGGACGAGGCTTGAACCTTCTCAATTTGTGCTAAATGCTGAGTTCGTGCTCGAAACCTTGCCATGTCCTCGATCCTCCTCGTCGAGAACAAAGAACTCCCTCAGTTGACTCAACACCATAGCATCCACCGCAACTACGACCTCCTCCTGCAGCACCGCCTCCACTCACTACTACAGAAAGCCTCATAGTTGTGAAACCGTCTCTGATTAACACTATTACAGACGGTTGTAATTTGCACTACTACAGAAAAGGTCATCACAGACGGTTCGAAAACGTCATCACAGACAGTTTTGTGAGCCGTCTGTATTTATGGGTCAGTGATTATCGAAGGTCATCACAGACGGTTTTTGAACCGTCTGTGATTATGGGTTATCACAGACGGTTCTTACTCAAAAATCGTCTGTGATAATTGATAATCACAGACGGTTTTGAGTTAAAAACCGTCTGTGATAGCTGATAACCACAGACGGTTTTGAGTTAAAAACCGTCTGTGATATTCCCTTCAACCCCTAAATATATTTCTGTTTATTGGCTAGCCTCAGGAAATACTAGCCATGCCCTCTGAAACAAGCAGATAATCACAGACATAAAACATATACAATTCACACATCTCATTTCATTTCAGATACATTTCACAGACATAAAACATCCAATTGACAACGCACTTCATTTCACAAACATATATAAAGCATCCATTTCGCAAATCAATTCATTGAATTGAAATAAAATATCCATTAACAAATACACAATTGTAAAAGATCTATACTGTATTTGCACTTAGAATTACAATAAAAAATCATTCTGGGCAGTGGAACTCTCCATCTGATCTTACGACTTTTGTCCACAAAAACCAAATGAGCTCTCCTCGAATTTTTGCAAAATCCGACTGTGTCAATGCAGATGTAGAGATGGACGCAGCCTGTCGTCGAGTCACGTGTTTGTTGAATGTATGTGGCGAACGACCTTCGTTATTCGAAAAAGTTAGATTAGTTATTCGGAAGGAAAGAAAGAGTACAATGTATAATGTACGTACCTATCGAGTATTTGGGTGATAGCTGTGTACTTGGATTTGTTCTTACTTAGAGAATCAAGGTATATAGCCTTGTTCCATCAAGTCCTTTTCCATAAATTCATGTCAATTTTATTACAAAGTGCAAAAAAGACATTCCAGATTCTTGGTGAGCGGCGACATAGCGACTTCTTGGTGGCGACTATCCATCGCTTCCCTCCTCTTCATCTCGGTCTCGCGGATCACGTGCGCGATGCGATGATTCATCTAACGAATCATCGGATCACGTGCGCCGATGGCGATGATTCATCTAACTGAATCATCGCTGCGGCATACGTGATCGAGACCGAGATGAAGAGGAGTGAAGAAGCAGATGGATAGTCGCCACCAAGAAGTCGGCTATGTCGGCACGCCACCAAGAATCTGAAATTTCTTTTGAACTTCTGTACTAAAATTTCCTTGAATTTTGTAATACTATTACTACAAGGTCTCTAAACAAAGTGCCTATCCTATACTTTAGTTGCTAAAACTATAAACCAAATAGCAAAGTGATACATGATGCTCAATGTTAGGAAGAGAGGAGAGGAGTAGAGGGAAGGGGGAGAAGGGAGGGGGTGATGTGGACAGAGAGGGGTTATGTGCCTATACTATATACTATGTACTATGTACTATATACTATATACTATATACTAACACAACAAGCAATGTAATATGTACCAATGTAAACTAAGCAACTGCAGTAAACAATGTACCAATGTAGTATGTACCAAATAGCAAACTAATTAAGCTACTGCAGTAAACAATGTACCAATGTAATATGTACCAAATAGCAAACTAATTAAGCTACTGCAGTAAACAATGTACCAATGTAATATGTACCAAGCATCAAGCATCAACCCTAAACACTAACAGTAAGCATGAAGCATCAACCCTAAATATGTACTAAGCAACTAACCATAACAGTTTGAAGCATCAAGCATCAACCCTAAACACTAACAGTAAGCATGAAGCATCAACCCTAAATATGTACTAAGCAACTAACCATAACAGCTCGGGGAGGGATTTGATGACCTTAGGGTTTTGGTGACCTTAGGGACGCAAGAGGAGGAGGCGGCGACGACGACGTAGGAGGAGGCGGCGACGACGACGGAGGAGGAGGAGGCTGCGGCGACGTCTTCGTCCGGGGAGGCGGCGGCGACGGAGGAGGAGGAGGAGGCGGCGACACAGGAGGAGGCGGCGGCGATGGAGGAGGAGGAGACGACGGGCTCGGGGAGGCGGCGACGAAGGATGAGGCGACGGGCTCGTGGAGGCGGCGATGGAGGAGGAGGAGGCTGCGGCGACGTCTTCGTCCGGGGAGGCGGCCGGCGAGGGCTGGGGGAGGCAGCCGGTGAGGGCTCGGGGAGGCGGCGGCGACGACGGGCTCGGGATTTAGATCTAATCGAATAAGCGCAGCGCTACGAAAACCCTAGCGAGAGGGTATATGTAGGAGATTATCACGAGCGGTTCTAAACTAAAACCTTCTATGATAACGATTATCACGACGGTTTTTATTAAAACCGTCGTGATAAATATCACGACGGTTTTTATAAAAACCGTCTGTGATAAGCTTCATACCAGAACGCTTCGTGCGTGTTTCGATGCCAGAACGCTTCGTGTTTCGATCGTCTAATTAACGTCTCTCGATCGTTATACGAAGCGTCTATATCATTAATGTTTGGGTATACGAACCGTTTGTGCTAAAGGTTAAATATGCGCTCCTAATCCAGGTCTCTTCTACGTACGTACAATACATTAATATACAATACAACATGGTTTCTACTACTGTTCTTGTGATCATCTCCTTCCTCTCATTTGTTCATCACGAATTGTTCGGCCGGAACCTTACACAGGCGGCCAGCAATTTGCATCTGGAGCAGCTTCTCCGCACCCGCCCTGCTCTCCTTCCCCGACTTTCTTGCATCCGTCAGCTTGACATGATCCTCCGCCGTCGACGGAGGCGTCTCACTGCCGCTCAAGAAAGGGAAACAGCCCTCACCCTGGTTCTTCTCCACAATGTGCGCAATGCGGAAGAAACTCTACACGCATTGCAGAGACGGATGGATAGCCTTGCCGATCAAGCAGAAACTGCAGATTCTGAGGAATCTTTTCATGCTATCCTCTACGACATTATGGATGCTGCTGATCATTTGCCCAGGTTGCAGGAGGAAGTGCTGAGGATAAGGGCAATCTTAACGGCGTTCGAGAATTTAGCGGCTGATCCTCCAAGTCCCCAAGTTAAAGAAGAAGCTTACGAAGCCCAAAAGAATACAATCTGGGAAACTCTTTACCTGTGTAACTTTTGTAATAAATTTGCCTCTAATTGAAATTAATAAAGTTGCCTTTAATTTGTGATCTCTTGTCTCAGTAGTTCTGTAGTTAAGTTATTTGAAGCAATGTGTACTTATATATTAACCTCTGATCTAGAATATGACAGACAAAGTTTCAAAAAAAAAGAATATGACAGACAAAGGACATCACAAATGGTTCTTGTGAAAAACCGTCAGAACATTCCTAAACGGTTCTTAACAACAACCGGTGTGTGATAGTCGACACAACACGCAGGCGGTTTTAATAAAAACCGTCTCAGGATATTCGATATCACGCAGCGATTCAGAGGTAAGAACCGTCTATGATACTCCTTTTTCATACAAAATACCACGACGGCCTTCCAATTAAAACCGTCTGTAATAGTTCACATTACAGACGGTTTCACAAAACCGTCTGTGATTTGCTGTCTACTATTAGCCTTTCTGTAGTAGTGTTGGAGGCCGTCTGTGGTATTTGTGGCGGGAAAAACGATTATCACAGACGGTCGGTCTATATTAAGAACCGTCTGTGATAATCCCAGATTATCACAGACGGTTTTTAATTAAAAACCGTCTGTGATAATGACTCTAAGGCATTTATTACGCTGCTCAGACCGCATCTGTCTTCATTTCGATCCAGATCTAGCCACTGCTGCGCACTTTTTCACTCGGAAGGAAGCTAGGCGATTTCAGGCCAATTAATTTGGTGGGAAGAGGCAGAGATTGAGCTTTGAAGATTCAGACTTTTTTGGTTGCTCTAGATATGGTTAGTAGTGAAATTTATTTTTTCTTTAATTGCATTACAATTTAGGTCTAAGTAATCCATGAGTGTTATTGAAGATGGTTAATTTACAAAATTGTTGGTTATATAATAGCTATTGTGTTTATAATATGAATTGAGCTAGCAAATTAAGTCTCAATATAATAAATGTGGCTGGTATATATGTAGTAATTATAATTAGTTAATCTAGATTTTAATACTAAGTTGTTATATATGTACGTAACGTAGAACCGAAGCTGGATGTATGCCGCGAGCCGTGTAAGTGAAGAGTACATTAATGGCGTGTCTGCTTTTATAAGAGCCGCCGAGGAGGATATGTTGAATAAGGGGGTGGAATATATGTGTTGTCCATGCACTGATTGCGAGAATTTGAAGATGTTTAAGAACCGAGGGCAAATTGAAGCGCACTTGCTTCGGAGGGGTTTCAAAAAGGATTATACGTGTTGGACCAGTCATGGCGAAGTGAATGATCATATGCTGCCGGATGACATCGCCGGTGAAGTGAATGATATGCCGCCGGATGACATCGCCGGTGAAGTGAATGACATGCCGCCGGCTGATGTCGATTGTGGTTCGGATTCGGATAGGTTGCACGATGACAATCTAGATCAGATGCTTCACGATGTAGAAGAGAACTATGATGAGAGAGAGTATGTTAAATTCCGCGGCTTGATGGAGGACTCGGAGAAACCTTTGTACACGAGCTGCAAGTACACGAGGTTGTCGGCCGTGCTCGAACTGTTGAAATTGAAGGCAAGCAATGGTTGGTCCGACAAGAGTTTCACGGCGCTGCTAGGTCTTTTAGCGGACATGCTTCCGGAGGGAAATGAGTTGCCTAAAACCACGTATAAAGCCAAGAAGGTTCTTTGTCCGTTGGGAATGGAAGTAGAAAGAATACATGCATGCCCGAACGATCATATCCCTCTACCGTAAAGAGTATGCAAACATGCATGTATGTCCGGTGTGCAACGCATCCCGATACAAACGTAACAATCAATCAGATGATGGCGAGGAAACAGAGGCGAAGAAAGGACCTCCTGCTAAGGTGGCATGGTATTTTCCTATAATTCCCCGTTTGAAAAGGTTTTTGCAAATCCAAAGGAGGCAAAACTGCTGCGTTGGCACTCGGAGGAGCGCAAGAAGGATGGAATGCTAAGACACCTTGCTGATTCCGCGCAGTGGAGAAACATCGATAGGAGTTTTGCAGAGTTCGGTGCAGAACCAAGGAATATAAGGTTTGGACTGAGTACAGATGGAATGAATCCTTTCAGTAGCATGAGCAGCCAACATAGTACATGGCCCGTGACTCTCTGCATCTATAACCTTCCTCCTTGGTTGTGTATGAAGCGAAAGTACATTTTGCTGTCGATACTTATCCAAGGGCCAAAACAACCTGGGAATGATATCGATGTGTTCCTAGCACCGTTGGTGGAAGATCTAAAAGTACTGTGGAACGAAGGGGTACAGCTATGGGATGCATACAAACGAGAGAACTTCACTCTGCGCTCCTTATTTTTCTGCACCATAAATGATTATCCTGCCCTTGGTAACCTATCAGGCCATAGTACAAAAGGTGTCAAAGCTTGTACTTACTGTTTAGATGGTACCGAGAGTGTGTGGCTGAGACACTCACGCAAAACCGTCTACATGTGTCACCGCCGGTTCCTTCAGAGGGCTCACCCATACCGCAAGATGAAGAAATAATTTGACGGAGAGAAGGAAGACGGTTCAGCTCCAAGGCATTTAAGGGGACACAAGGTTTATGATATGGTTAAGGATTTAGATGTTGTCCTCGAAAAGGGACGTAAATTGACGGCTCATGAGAAGAACACCTGGAAGAAGAGATCAATATTTTGGGACTTACCTTATTGGGAGTACCTAGATGTTCGACACTGCATCGACGTCATGCACGTAGAAAAGAATGCATGCGACAGCTTGACTGGTCTCTTACTAAACATCCGTGATAAAACAAAGGACGGCGTCAACGCACGGCTTGACTTGGCCGACATGGACATCAGGCCTGAGTTAGCACCGACATGCACTGATAATGGACGAACGTACCTTCCCCCTGCGTGTTACACTCTGTCCAAGGCTGAGAAAATAGAACTGTGCCAGTGCTTGCATGGTGTCAAAGTTCCGTCTGGTTACTCCGGCAACGTGAAGAAACTTGTTTCGATGCAAGATTTGAAGTTAAATGGCATGAAGCCTCATGATTGTCATGTGCTGATGACACAAATGCTCCCTATTGCAATTAGAAATATTTTGCCGATCAAAGTCCGAGAGACAATCATGAGGCTATGTTATTTCTTTAACACAATTGCTCAGAAGGTCATCGATCCCGAAGGACTGGACGCTCTGCAGGACGAGGTGGTGATGACTCTATGTCACCTTGAAATGTATTTCCCTCCTTCGTTTTTCGATATCATGGTCCATCTCATTGTTCACGTTGTGTGGGAGATAAAAATGTGCGGGCCTGTATTCCTACGTAGCATGTACCCATTTGAGAGATTCATGGGAATTCTCAAGTCCTACGTACGGAATCGTTCTCGGCCAGAGGGCAGCATCGTCGAAGGTTATGCAAGTGAAGAGGTCATTGAGTTTTGTGTCGATTATATGGCTCAGATTCAACCGATAGGTGTCTCTCAATCTCGTCATGAGGGGAGGCTGAAGGGTCTCGGAACTATGGAAGGAAAGCAATCACTCCAGATATGGACACGTATACTCAAGCCCATTTCACGGTGTTGCAACACATGACTGAAGTGGCGCCTTATGTGGACCAGCACAAGGATGTGCTTCGGCAACAGAATCTGGAGCGGCCGGATGTTTGGATCATGAGGTAACACAACCGTCGGTTCAACCAATGGTTGAAGGAGCAAATCGCTAGGATCTCGCCGAGTGAGACGCTGACATGGTTGGCAAAAGGGCCGACATTTACAGTTGTGACATGGCAAGGATATGACATAAATGGGTACACATTCTATCTGCATCTCGGGATGTCAAGAGCACTAACGAAACAGCGATGTCCGCATAGATGCATTCAGTACCGATGGGTCGAGAAACTCGTACTATGGCTTCATAGAAGAGATTTGGGAGCTCGACTATGTGGTTTTCAAGATCCCCTTATGTCGCTGCCGTTGGGTGCATCTCCTACAGGTGAAGGTTGACAAGTACGGTGTCACGACCGTGGACCTCCAATGTATCGGGTACAAAGATGAACCATTCGTACTCGCCAATCAAGTTGTTCAAGTTTTCTATGTAACCGACCCGGCAAATAAGAAACGCCATGTAGTTCTTCATGGAAAAAGGAGAATTGTCAGAGTGGAGAATGTAGTGGACGAGGAGTAATACAATCAATTTGACGAGTATCTCCTTTTGGAAATGGCATAAGGGTCGACGATGAACAACGTGACGAAACTAGTTACGTACGCATTGATCATGATGAAGGGCTAATTTTTAAAGGAAATAAGCAAGTACAATAAGAATGTATATGTGAAAATGTGTGACAATTTTGAGATGTATATGTGAAAATGTGTGATGTAGTCAATTTTGAGATGTATATGTTAAAATGTGTGACAAAATGTATATGTGTATTGGCATTTATGTATATGTGATGTATATGTGTGATGTACATGTGAATTGGTATGCATTTATGTATAGAGCTGGTTGGTGTTGTATATGAATGCAGCTGTTTGGTGGTTGATATGAATGCAGCTGTGTAGTTATTGGTGTTGTCTTAATAACAACAGTCGACAAAGGCTTATCACAGACGGTTCTAAACTTAGAACCGTCTGTGATATCATATCACAGACGGTTCTAAGTTTAGAACCGTCTGTGAAAACCTCCCTATATATACTCTCTCGCTAGGGTTTTCCGTGTGCGCTGCAGTTATTCGATCTAGATCTAAATCCCGAGCCCGTCGTCGCCGCCGCCTCCCCGAGCCCTCGCTGGCTGCCTCCTAGGACGAAGACGTCGCCGCCTCCCCGAGCCCGTCGCCTCCTCCTCATCCTGCGTCGTCGCCTCGTCCTCCTCCTGCGTCGCCACCTCCTCCTCCTCCTCCTCCTCCTCCTCCGTCGCCGCCGCCTCCTCCGTCACCAAAACCCTAAGGTCATCAAAACCCTCCCCAAGCTTCATGCTTACTGTTAGGGTTTAGGGTTGATGCTTGATGCTGTTAATATATGCTTACTGTTATGTATATGCTTACTGTTAGTTGCTTACTGTCATGTATATGCTTACTGTTAGTTGCTTACTGTCATGTTTATGCTTACTGTCACGTATATGCTTACTGTTAGTTGCTTACTTCCATATATTGAGATTGCCTGTGGGATTTATAGTTGCTCGATGATGATAAATTCATATACTGAGATTGGTTCATTCGGTCTTTGAGCTCTAATAGCTGTCGGTTCATGCAGTTAACTTGTATGGTCTTACTCTGTATGAATACTGCTGTCTGAATATATGCATGCTGAATATATCTTGATCTTGAGATTATAGAGTTTGTATCTAGAGCTCAAAATACTGAATTCATTATTTGGCATAACCAATCAAGGAAGAGTATATGATTTAGTAGCGGGACGGCCAAGATTAATCTTGTGCAACCCTACAATTTGAGAGCACAAATTAATCAATTAAAACTTGAGCTTGTTGCTAGTCTTAATTGATACATGCCTTTTACATTATATATGTATATATGTAGGTATAAATATGTATATGTATGTATATACACATATATATGTATTGTAATCGCCTATATTGAGCGAAATAGATAGATATTGCATTTTCTTATCTTATGGTATGACACTTTCTCATTTTATCCTAATAGACCCACAAAATGAGCAACATGTCACCCGCGCATTCTTCAACATCATCGCCGGAGGCGTCCGCTCCAACATCAAGACGCCAAGGAAGAGGGCTATCGAAGAAGCCTGAGGGCCGACAGACCATCACAGCGGTAAACGCATCTGGGGTCCCTATCCTTCCTCAAAAAGCGGTAAACGCATTCCGAAGCATGGTCGGAATAGTTGCACGAGAACGAATTGAGATCACATACAATTCGTGGAAGAACGTGCCTGACACTCGGAAACGTGAGCTGTGGACCGAAATTTTGGCATCGTTCGAGTTCCCAGAAGAACACCTATACGCTGTGCAACACCAAACCTACCTAGCGGCGTGCAAAGCATGGAAGAACTTCAAGAGCACGCTTGTCAGGAAATACGTGGAGACGGACGAAACGCCTTTTCATAAATACCCATTCCTGGAACCACAATGGGAAGAGTTCAAGGCGATGAAGACAACCGAAGATTTCAAAAGTACAAGTACGGCGCACAAGGCCCTCCAGGCAAAAAACACACACCCCCACAGACTTGGCACAGCTGGGTATGCGGGTAAAATCATGATGGAGGAAGGAGGATGACACAGTAGCTGCACAGACATCGCCCGCCGTTTTCAATATCCCGGATGACCGCGCTCGAAATTGGATTAGAGCAAGGTCATCTACAACGACATCGGGGGACGTCTCCTTTCGAAACCCTGCAGACCAGCAAGTGTCCCAGCGCCTGGTAAGATATCGATAGAACTACGTAGCTTGTAATTACTCCACAACTTCGTACGAATTGAAATGACATTTCGTGCTCTTGCAGGAAGAGCTGAGTTTTGAATCTACCCTATGATCATTCCAGGGAACAAGGGAGAATGATATGCTCTCCGTGGCCCTGGGAAACAAGGAGCACCTGATTCGTACGAGAGGCCTTGGGCTTTACGTTCCTTGGAAATATGGTTTCCAAGATGACTCCAGAATGTATCGGCGTAGGAAGAGAAACAAAGCAGAGCGTGACGCACAGCTACGAGAAGAGATCAAGGAATCTCTTAGAGAGGAGCTGATGGGTGAGCTGGCTGGTGTAATCAGAGATGAGGTGCGAAAACAAACAGAAAGTCAGCAGGCCGCTACCGTCGCTCCTGTGCTAGCTAGCCCGCACAACCGTCCGAGTAGCTGCGCGTCCAATCCGACGCAAACCCCGGCCAAATTTCCTGTGGACGACATCCTGGTAATAATTATTACCTCTCGAATGCTTGCTCCATTGATAGGCCTATTCGAGTAGCTAATTTTGTATCATTATGTAGGAGCCTACGGTGCGTGCTCCAAGTGAGATATGGCTCTATTCCCTTGTACACTTTGCTTGGGCCGGGCATATTCGTGCAGTATCGGGGCCATGGTGCACGGTCAAGCTTTAGCGCCGAGCTTCGCAAAGTTAATGTGGATGGTGTGCATGTCAATTTTGAGGTGGTCCCGCTATCGAAGCCCCCAACGACGAGATCGTGACTCTAGGACAGGCCATTGGAACATTCATCCAAAGGCCCAAAGCGACATCTCCTCGAGGCTTCTTCACCGGTGGCGGGACGAGCAACATGCACCGCTGCCATCTCCATTACAAGACCGATCGGTTCCACCACCGGATCTTGCACCGGTGCTATCTCCACGGTCATACTCGCGCCAGAGCAACATGCACTGGTGCTATCTCCATTACAAGACCAGTCGGTTCCACCACCAGATACTGCACCGGTGCTATCTCCACGGGTCCTATTCTCGCCAGAGCAACTTGCACCGCTGCTACCTTCAAAGTCGACTGCCGTGAAGTCGACCTATAGCCGAGGCAGCAAGGCCAGCAAGGGCAAAGCAAAGAAGACCAATGATGATATAGCGTACCTATCTTTGGCCCGCAAATTCGTGCTTGGCGAGCCGTTGCTCGAGCAAAAAGACCTCCAAAAGCTACCATATAGTTGCATGCAATTGCACACGTAGTATATCCAACAGTCCAATAAGCTAGAGAGAGAACGAACTTCAAGTATCACTGTCAAATTCACGTCGGATGATTTATACCACAGTCTTCAAGAGTGTATGTTCGTGGTCGACTTTGAGGATTTATTCGATCTGTTCACGCTCAATGCTCTTGACGTCTCAATCATTCGATGCTGGACGCTGTAAGTGTGTACAATCACAGTCTCCGTTAATGTCATACCGATAAATGCCATATCTAATTTGTTGCTTTCGTGTGTATATATAGACACATGCTGACTAGAGCTAGATTATCCAACTCATCACCGGTTTCTTGGACCCACACTTGGTCGCCAGGATACCATCGACCGATACACCCTCGCCGAGAGGTACATTGCATCGGATGCTGGGTTGCAGCAATAAGGATTATGTACTTATGCCCTTCCATCAGAACTTTCATTGGATTTTAATAGTAATTGTACCAAATGGAACAAGGTATATTACCTTGATTCCCTAAGTAAGAATCAAATGGACTTCACAGTTGTCAGCCAAGTAATCGATAGGTAAGCACATATTCCCCATACATATCTACATTGTACTCTTTCTTTCCATCCGAATGACTAAGGTTAACTTTTTCGAATTACGTAGGGCGTTCGCGATGTACATTGAAAAGGGAGGTGACTCGAAGCGCGGGGCCAAAGGCCTACTGACACATGTTCGAGATTTTAAGGTATTCGCTATTTCACATTAATTAATCCTATGCAACAGTTGGTACTAATGCCTCTTGAACTAACACATTCCATTTTTGCAAGTGCCATCAGTAAGCAAGGGCAACACATGTGGATACTACGTTTGCCAACATATGGAACTACTCCTCGATTCCTCGAGGCTCACCAATAGCAAGGTTTGTCACTCTTACCATAATTACTTTATACTTATCACGTTACATATATACGCACATTGATTTTTCTATCGACAGTGCGTGCATCCGTCAACGCATTGAAACGATCGATCTTGGAGGGATTCGAGGAGAGTTGGCGTACTTTGTCGACTCAAGTCATAAAGCCGGAGGACGGTTCCACTGTGCACCATGATTTCTTATTGGTCTTATCACTAAGTGCAAATGCAGTGTAGATCTTTTGTAACTGTGCATTTGTTAATGGATATTTCATTTCAATTCAATTAATTGATTTGCGAAATGGATGCATGCTTTATGTTTGTGAAATGAAGTGCGATGTCAATTGGATGTTTCATGTCTGTGAACTGTATATGAAAGGAAATGAGATGTGTGAATTGTATGTTTTTTGTCTGTGATTATCTGCTTGTTTGAGAGGGCATGGCTAGCATTTCTGAGGCTAGCCAATAAATGTAAATAGATTTTGATTTAGGAGGAATGAATATCACGACGGTTTTAAGTAAAAACCGCTCGTGATATGTATCCTGACGATTTTCATTAAAACCGTCAGGATTATGAATATCACGACGGTTTTATTTAAAACCGTCGTGATATCTAATAATCGCTGACGGTTTTTAATAAAAAACCGTCTGTGATATCTCATAATCACAGACGGTTCGAAAATCGTCTGTGATAACTTCGATTATCACTAACCCATAAATACAGACGGTTCATAAAACCGTCTATGATGACGTTTTCGAACCGTCTTTGATGACCTTTTCTGTAGTAGTGACTCCACATTGTCAGCGAGGCCCAGTTACCCGTGCACCACCGCCTCCTCACGCTCACGGCCTCCTAGGCATCCGCAAGGAGCTCCCTAACCGCATCATCTTCCACCCACAGGAGCTTGCCCAGTGCGAGCTCACCTTGAATGCCATGGGCCTCAACGTCGCCTGCAAGGCATTCAACGACACCTATAGTGCCACTAAGCATGTCACAATGAGTGTGCCACCAAGCATGTCACGTCTGTGGGCACCACGGATCTCGACGTCCTACAGGTCCTCATCAACAGCATCCAGAACGATGCTAGTAGATTCGTGTGCTTCGTAATGCCCCACGACTCGATATTACTTAGACTCCGACCTCCAAAATGGGCCAACATCTCCTAGTGATTAAAATCTTTGCATGAATGGTGCTATTGAACAGATTGTGGACATCAAACCACCTTTCCTTGAGAGGATGATCAAACCAATCGCTTTGCCCCCTCTGTAGGAATTCTCCGAAAATTGTCATCCACCTCTTCACCAAATCACTACTACATAAAAGGTCATCGTAGACGGTTTAAAAATGTCATCATAGACGGTTTAGGGAGCCATCTGAGTTTATGGATCAGTAATAATATGATGTCATCACAGATAGCTTCCGAACCGTCTGTGATGCAGACTTTTTAGTAAAAACCGCATGTAATAGTTGACTAACACAGACGGTTTTTAGTGAAAATCGTCTATGATATATGGTTTATCACAGATGGTTTCAACTACAAACCGTCTATGATATATTATATATCACAGACGGTTTGTAGTTGAAACCGTCTATGATAAACCATATATAACATACAGTTTCTACTAAAAATCGTCTGTGTTAGTCAACTATTGTAGACAGTTACGAGTAAATAACTGTATGTGATATTCTTCTTTACTCCAACCGATTTCTGTTTGTTGGCTAGCCTTAGGAAATGCTAGCCATGCTCTCTGAAACAAGCAGATCAATACAGTATATATACATCCAATTAACATTCATTCATTTTAGAAACAAGAACATCCATTTTATAAATCAATTAATAGAAATGAAATAAATGGATATCCATGAACAAATACACACATGAACAATTAAACTCAATCTAATCCCAGTGAAATTCATTCTACATTGTCACACTCCCCATCTTTTTTATGACTTTAGATATCAAGAAGTACGCACACTGTCCTTGAATATGTTTGAGGTCAGCCTATTCCAACAGAGTTATAGGGATGGACGCAACCTGTCGGTAGGAAGATGTTGTACATACATATATAAATTAAAAAGTATACAATAAGTATCGCAAGATTGACAAACCTGAGTATCACAGTTCTTCCCGGAATCGACGAGTAGTTGCATATTGTGACAAACATAGAATC
The DNA here is from genome assembly GCA_036346575.1 of Dendrocalamus sinicus. NCBI lineage: Eukaryota > Viridiplantae > Streptophyta > Magnoliopsida > Poales > Poaceae > Dendrocalamus > Dendrocalamus sinicus. The sequence continues at coordinate 25,437,381 of CM070650.1, forward strand.
CACAAGTGTTGCCCACTTGCTGTTGGTGGCACTGCAAAAATAGAATTTGTTAGTTCGAGAGGCATTACTACAAAGTGTTATATAGGATTAATGTTTACTAGCGAAAACCGGAAAATCTAGATTGTATCGCAGGACATCGATCCCTCTCTTGAATTTCCATACCTATGCAACGTACATGGCGAACGTCCTACGTGATTCCAAAAGTTAGCCTTAGTCATTGGGAAAGAAAGAAAAACTACAATGGAGTTATCTATGGGGGAAATGTGTTTACTTGTCGATTAATCGTTGGACAACTGTGTAGTAGGTTCTGTTCCTCCCTAGGGATTTAAGGTATATTATCTTGTTATAATTACAATTAGAATCCAGTATAACCTACACAGGTATGTCGTCATGGTCATTAAAACTAAGTTTGTGTTGCTTATAAAGCATAATCAACAAGTATAGCCACTAATGCAGCACTTATTCCTGGTTGTAGGGCATAAGTATGAATTCCTTGTTGTAGTGAGCCACCAATGTCATCGTAATGTAATTCAGGATGAAGGATGCATCCTCTTTAATGGTATCCATGGAGACCAAGAGTGGGTCGAAGAAATTTAATCTGGTTTCAGTCACCATGTATATATACACACACAAATATATACACACAAACACACAATAGCAATGAGTTATATATATGATATATATCGGTATTACATAAACGTAGACCATGATTGTATTCACTTATAGTGTCCAGCATCGAATGAGTGAGGCGTCAAGGGCGTCGAGTGTGAAAAGAGAGAACAAGTCCTCGAAGGTCACTGTGAAGACATAGTCATGAATATCGTGCTATAGATGATGCGGCCTAAACTTGACGATGACACCTGAGCATCATTGTTTTTCTGGCTTGTTGGCCTGCTCTATGTAATATGTATGTAATCTCTGGCAAGCCAGTCCTAGGGTTAAGAGGCGCTCTTTCGGGACGACCAACGACACACCTAGCATAAATTTTTGGGCCAACGACAAGTGGGGGATCTCATCATCGATCTTCTTTAGTTTGCCCTTACCGCCTCAGCTGTAAGTTGACTTCATGGAAGTCGACCAGGCATGAGATTTAAATACACTACGACTTTGCTATGTCTGTGTGGGTAGCTGTGGACTTGGTACCAATGCAGATAGCTCGAATGGACTTGGCATCGGTGTGGATGGCTCTTTTGGACTTGGCACCAGTGCAAATAGCTAGAGTGGAATTAGTACCAGTGCAAATGGCTTCAAGAGCCTCCAGGCGATGTCCATCTTGGGCCACTGGATGAATGTTCTAATGGCATATCCTAGAGTCATGACCTCATCATTGGGGGGGCATCTGCAGCAGGACGACCACAAAATTGGCATGAATAATGTCCACATTTACTTTTGTGAAACCTTGGTACTAGAGATACACCATGCACCAAGGCACCAAACCCGGATGGATATGCCTGGCCCCAAGCAGCCCACAAGGCCATGAAGGCATATTTCACTTGGAGGTTGTACTTTGTAGCCACCTACATAACGATACAAAATTAGCTACTCCAACAGACTTATCAATGGATCGAGCATTCCAGAGATAATAATTATTACTAGGATGTCAACGACAGGAAATCGGTGATCACTTTCGGAGGTAGGGTTAGACGTGTAGCTACTCCGATGGTTGGGGGCTGCCTAGCACAGGAGCGGTGGGGGCTTCCTGCTAATTTTCTCTATACATTTGCATCTCATCTTTGACCAACCTTTGCATCTCATCTCTGATTTGTGTTGTAATGTCCTCTCGTAGCTGTGCCTCGTGCTCGGCTTTGACTCTCTTCCTACTCCGGTACGCTTCGGTGTCCTCTACGAAACCATATTGCCAAGGAACGTAAAGTCCAAAGCCTCTTATGTGACTCGGGTGCTCCTCGTTTCCCAGGGCTACAAAGAGTAAATCTCTCTCCCTAACTACCTGAAATGAGCCTTGGGAAGATTCTACACTCAGCGCTTCCAAGCGGTGGGACACTTTCTCGTCTACGGGGTTCAAAAAAGAGATGGCCCTTGACATGGTAGATGACCTTGCTCTTACCTAGTTTCGGGCCTGCTCATCAGGGATCCTAGCAAATAGCTGAGAGGACTCCCGCAGGATTGCTTGTTTGTCCTCCTTCCTTCATTTCGGGATTTTACCTGCATACCCAGCTGTGCCGAGTCAGTGGGGGTGCGTGGTTTTTGCCTGGAGGGCCCTGTGCATCGCACTTTCACTCCTAAAATTATTTGTCATCTTCATCATCACAAACTCTTGCCATTGTGGTTCCAGAAATGGATACTTATGAAAGGGCATGAATCTTTCTCCACGTATTGCTTGACATGCAGGCTCTTGAATTTCTTCCACGCTTTGCACGCCACTAGTAACACATGTCATTTGATGGAGGCCTTGTGTTTCTCTGGGATCTCGAACGAATGAAAAACTTCCGTCACCAGCTCATTTTTCCGCTCTTCGGTCACGGTATTCCACGAATCGAATGTGATCTCAATCTGTTCCTGTGCAACTATTCCAACTATTCTATGGAATGCGGATCTTGCTCGACGAGGATTGAGAGGGTTCCCAAATGCATCAACATCCATGATGGTAAATCGGCCATCGGGCCTTTTTGAAAGTCTTCTTTCTTTTCGGGATTTTTCAAGATGACGGTGCATTACAACCATCCGGTGACGATGTTGAAGAATGAGCAGACAACATCTTCAAAAGAAAATAGAATTGAGCAATTCTTGAGCCAATTCTTGGTGAAATTGGATGACCAAATCAATATATAGGTATGTAAATCATCCATGTGATTTAAACAATATATTATGCTCAAAACATATATAAAACATGTGAGCATATATGTTAGGCCCAGATTTGACAATCCATAATCATTTGTGATTCCACCACACTATTCCCTAGATCAGTAGATAGTACTCATAGATACAATACTGAACATCAAAAGTACATATCATGCGGAAGCGTAAATATAATAGTAGACTTACACATGGGCCAATCAGGCCGAAATCAATAAAATGCAGCAGCAAAAATGAAACATATAGGTGGGACCCTTAGGACGTGCCCACAGACAGCCAACTGGGGTTCGTGATCTAGTTCTTGACCTCTTCATCTTCTTCACCTGTTACATCCCAAAGTGTAGTGCTGAAGCGTAGTGATCTGACTTCTGATTTTGGATTAATTGAGTGAGCGAGGGTGAGCACAAACCACCGTGCTATGTGAGCCAATACACAGGATGCAAATAGATAACGTGCATAGCTTATCAAGGGAAGGCTCGGGTTGTTTTATTTGCCATAAATTACATTTAAAATACGATACATAGAAATTTTCTAAAACCTAGCAATTTGAACTAAAACATAATATTTGGGTAAAAAGAATACAGTAATAATAGTAGCATAGATTTTATCCACCATTACATAGCTATTGTACCATATGCTAACCTTTCAGCGTTATAACCACTTATCTTATCACTGGAACGACACCCAGGGCAACACCAATTAGGGCTTTTCACTTCCCGTCACTCTTCTAATTCCACGCTAAAGTTTTTGAAATAGAACTATATCTGGTTGAGTTCCCATGTTCGCCCTTGACCGTGGGCACAGCTATTCAAATAGTTTTCACTCTGCAGAGGTTGTACACTTTACCCACAAGATATGATTATCTCTCAATGTCGGCCAATGCATGCTTCCTTAGGCGTGCAACTGAGTAATCATAACAAGGCTATTACAACGCATCTTCCCAGCAGAGCCACGTTCGCTAATGTTTCACTCCTATAGGGGTACAACCACCCTTCCAGAAGCCCCCTCTTGCGCCGTCACGTCGGAGGATGTGGTCATCCTCTGCCCGCTCGTGGTCACACCGGCGTAACCCACAATGAGTTGATGCAAATTAGTTAACCCTGTCTACAATTTGCCAGCTTATGGTTGTACTGTTATACACTGGATGTCATCATAAGATTCAGTCCTTTGGGTTATCTGGATGGTTCTACCACAATGCATACTCTCGTGCATCCACTGCACCACACCCCCGAGCCATCCACCCAGATAGTTAAGCAATTTGAGGTTTTTGGGAGTATAAAATATCCATGTTGCAACATACCAGGCAACTTCCATCAATGACTGCCCAAATCAAGTTTTCATGTTGAAATGATGCCAGGGCAACTTAATGCCCTCGAGTATTTAAGCAGTACTAAGCATGGAGCATAATTATAGACTTATTTTTTGAAAGGTTAGCATTATAATTTTCCCTATGGTGACAAGGCTCAAATACTCAAATGTTCCAAAAGAATATAATACTAACAACTTAAATAATGGGCATGTAACTAGAATCTTAAAACACACATAGATCTGCATATGAAATTACAGCATGCAATTTGATAATTTAAAATAGAAATAATTTGCAAAAAATGTAGGATCAACATGATCAAAGTATCGACTTACCTTGCACAATTTACCACAGTCTTGAGCTCACTCAAAGCTTTCTCATTCAATGGTCTTGAGCTACTGGTCTTCATCTTCATCTAGATCTTGGTCTCACTTGATCCATTGAATCTTCAAGACTCCAATTTCTAATTACGCACTAAACAACTGAATTCAAATAAATACAAATAACTCAAAAGGTCTAAATAAATCTGAATAAACTTAATTTAGCTTTATTATGAGTTAATGAGTGATTTGAGGCAAGGTTGATGGGGCGCGGAGTATTAACGGAGTCAAACGGGGTTGGAGCGAAGTGATGAATGGTAGAGGGAGATTCGCCGAGATGATTGCCAAGGAAGGTTTATGGTGATGGAATATTCATTGGAATATCCCGCTTTGGGTTCTAGGATGGCTAGACATAGCCGACTGTCGAACACCATGGCTTAGTCATTTAATTTTATATCTTCTTTTCTAATTTTATGTTTATTAAGAAAGTTCCATGAGTCAGGCTAGACCTATAAGCTAATGTAAGACTTTAGTAAGGATATTATTTTGTAAAGCATTAACCTTTAAGAATTAGTGCACGAGTACTGCAGTGATGTGTATGAGTTAGCTTATCGCATTAATCTTAGGGACTATACTTCTAGCAATATAAGGTGCGGTATTTTATGGGGTTCTACTTGTCATTTATTTAAATTATTAGCTAATTGATTTACTTAGAAATTTATTAAAGCATGGGATGATGATGATGATGATGATGATGATGATGATGATGATGATTATTATTATTATTATTATTATTATTATTATTATTATTATTATTATTTCATCACTGTTATTTAAACATCTAACTCTAGCATATTTCTATTTACTACTAATCCATGACCATCTAACCATTCTAGGGTTTAAATGCATCTCGGATAAAACGCAACCCCTGGCTATGATATGTGGACTATATAATTTAGCTTAAATTCCTCACAGCTTAAACTTACATTGCTTATCTCTTGTCACTAATTAATCTGCCAAATATTGTTGGCATGCAACTAGTGATGACTACTATTTACACAAATCCCTACTCCAATTCCATACCGAGTTTTTATCTTTATTGTTACCTGTGATCAAATGGTATCCTATCATAGCTCTAACTGAACAGAACTTCTGATTCTTTCTAGGACAGTCACTAGTATTTGCATCTTCAGATAATTATTAACGGCACACTAATTATTTTTGAGACTTATTTGATTACATGCAATGTAATCTTATTTTTCAATCATTATTCGAAAAAGGATTCCCATGACTCTTTGAGATATAGATATGGCAATTATGTACAAATTTTATATGGTTTAATGGGGTATTAATCAATTCCATGATTCTTTCGACATGCAAGTACTTCAAGATTTATTCTTTAGGCATATTTCAACTTCTTAGATCCTCATTTTATGTAAGACCTTGGCCTAATGTAATTTTTCTATGTCAATTTCTTACCAACATTCATTAGTTAAAGCTTGCATAGCATATACAGAGTATTCCTAGATTTGTTTGGTAACTAAGTGGCTACTTTTAGTTATTCAGGGGGGTGGCCCACCTATCATGCGCATGAGATAGAGATAAGGGAGTGGCTCAATAGGAAATAGGAAACAAAGGGGGAGTTGCATTTGGCTTAAATAGAGGAGCAGCAGGAGGGACGGTGGCGCTACGTAGATGGTGTTGTCGCCGAAGGGGTGTGGCCAGAGAGGCAAAGTGGGCCAGCAAAACGGAATTCTGGGGGCACTAGGGAGTCACAGGGGTGGTAGTGCCTAGGCCCGAATGGTGCTGGTGAGTGTAGGTGGTGGCGTGCGATGGCCGGGGTGGGGGCCGAAGATGGGAACTACACTGGAGAGGACGCGAAGGAGAACGGAGGAGAGCATGAGCTACAGGAGGTCTGGGAGAAGCTCACCGTGTGGTTGGCCAAGCCAGAGAAGGACCGGGGTGGGCTGGCGGTGCGCACCGGCAATGGCGTAGGCACTCTCACGGTGCTAGCGAGCTTGGGTAGAGGGGAGCCACATCGGATGGTGGGGGAAGCTCTATGGTGTCGCGGTGAAGCTCCAGACCAATCTAATTAAAGGGAGCTCGCTGAGGAGGTCATGGCGACGGTGGAGGCACATTCGGCCAGTGGTAAGGAAGAGAGGCATTCCAGCGAGCTTGACACGAAGTTTTCCAATTAGGCTAGAGGGGAGGTAGAGGGTGCGCGGGAACACAATATGACACATTCAATTTGTGGAGAGATGGCTGGGGTGAAGGGGAGCGTTGAGGGAGGGCGGCGAGCCAGAGCACGGCTTGGGCATGTTGGCGATCGTCCTGGGTGGGGAGGAAGGAGAGCAGAAGGGGGAGTGTAGGGGGAGATGGAGGAGACTTGGGGGTTATTTATGGCCACGAGGGGGAAGCTATGGTAGCACTATTGCCGTTGACCGGGGTGTAGGACGTGGCATGGCTTGGTAGGGCATGGCGCCAATGTCTGGCGACAAGGCCTTGGCAGGGCATGGCGCTGGTCAGGGTGATGGCGAGTTGACTCAACAAGGGTAGGGCTTGGGCACACACTGATGGTGGCATGGGGCATGGTGTGACGTGTGCGAGGACGCACAGGGAGGAGGGAGAAGAAGAAAAGGAGGCAAGGGCTAGACCCAGTTGCAGTGACAAGAAAAAGAAAAGAGAAGAAAATGAAATGCTTAACCCAGTTTTGAAATTCATATTTTAATTTGAATTTTTAATTCACATTAGGATTATCGATTTTGAGTTTTCATGATATTTGAATTCAAAATTTGAATTCCCAGATCAACTATTTAGATGGGAGTTTCTAACATTCCTTATTATGCTTTTGGTTATATATTTCTCAAGTTGTATTTTTAATCCAACTACTTCACTTTATCCAATTTATAAACCAGGTTTTGATTTAATAAATTAATTTTTAATTGAGTTCTTAGAGTTTGAACTCACCCCTCATTATTTAAATTTTTAGGATATACTTTCCTTCCTTAAATGTTTAGTTAATTTCAAGTTTAGCATTAGCGACTTAAATTTGAATTTTAGTTTTTATATTTACAATTACTTGCTTTAATTTATTCCACGCATTTTGTTGTTATGAGTTTACTTACATTTGGAAATTATTCCCAGTTATTAACTTGTATCGCACGAAATTCAAAAAATTCCAAATAAAATTGTAGAAGAAATTCGAATGACAACACTTTGCAATAAAAAGTTTTAAAATTTCCATAATTTTGAACATCCGAAACTTAGGATGTTACAATATATAAGGCAATATACTGAATAGTACATAAAAGTAGGCATTGAAATTCTGCATAATGACAGATTAAGGTACCAACATGGTAGAAGTGGCAATTGGAGTAGACATTGATTTATTGCTTGCCATGTCAAAGCACCGAATAAGGTCCTTTATGTACTCACTTTGATGAATGATGGTACCTTCCCTTAGTTTCTTGACTTAAAGACCATGAAAAAAAACGTAAGTTTGCCCATCATACTCATCTTGAATTTTCTGCTCATAGAAACTAAAAATCTAGACACCAAAGCATGAGAAGAGCCATCCAAGATAATATAATCCATATAAATGTGAACAAGTAAGAAGTCACTACCATGCCTGAGAGTGAACAAGATTTTATCTACCATTCCTATTTTGAAATCATTTTTAGCAAAAAACTCTTAAACCTTTCATACTAAGCTTTAGGGCTTGCTTCAATCCATACAAGGCTTTGAAGGGCTTACACATATGGTTTAGCAACTTGGGATTTTCAAAATCAAGGGGTTGCTTGACATAGACATCTTCTTCTATGAAACCATTAAGAAAAATACTCTTAATATCCATTTGAAACAGCTTAAAGTCCTTAGACGTCGCGAATGCTAGCAAGATACAAATAGTTTCTAATCTAACTATAGGTGCAAAGGTCTCCTCAAAGTTAATCCATATACCTGGGAGAAATCCTGAGCTACAAGCCTAGCCTTGTTGTGAACTAGCAGTAAGCAATACTGAGTAGAAGACTAAGGACTAGCTATTGATAAAGCTACCGACTACACTGCACAGGCTAGCAGAATAATCCTAGATTGTCACTGAGATTTCAATCTTGACAAATTTCCTCATTGAGCAATCAAAAACCCACAATCTATCATGCAATAGTTCTCCTAGTGCCAACCAACAATCAAAATTTTGAGATAATGAACAGAGACTAGCACGGCTAACTAATGCACAATCAGATCTCATAGAGAAATGAAGAACATAAAATAAAGTTCACTGTGCAGCTCAAGGGAGGCGGCGAGCTCGGGGGAGGAGTGATCGAGGGAGGAGGCGTGCTCGGGGAAGGTGGAGTGATTGGGGGTGGCGGCATGCTCGGGGGAGGAGGAGAGCGCCGAGCACGAGGGAGGAGGGCAGCCGGGCTCGGGGGAGGCGACGTCGGGCTATGAGGAGGAGGAGGGCACCGGGCGCGAGGGAGGAGGGCCACCGGAGTCGGGGGAGGCAATGACGAGCTCGGGCAAAGGCGGTAGCGTTAAGTGGGGACTAGGGTATAGCAATAGTACAGTGCGGATAAACCCTAGAGCATTTATATATAGAGGAATAATCACAGATGGTTCCATTTAAGAACCGTCTATGATATTTTTAATCACAAACGGTTCTAAATAAAAACTAATAATAACATATCACAGACGGTTTTAATTTAGAACCGTCTATGATTACAAATATCACAAACAGTTTTAATTGAAACCATCTGTGATGATCATCACACATTCTCACAAATATAAATGCAAATTTACACACACACACACACATAGTAAAATATTTGTAAGTATCGATAGTAAAATATACTTCCACTTCATACAGAACCAAGGAGGAAGGTTGTAGATGCAAAGAGTCACGGGCCAAGTGTTATATCAGCTGCTCATGTTACCAAAAAGATTCATTCCATCTGTACTCAATCCAAACCTTATATTCTTCAGTTCTGCACAAAAGTCTACAAACCTTCTGTCGATGTTTCTCCAATGGGCGAAATCAGCAATGTATCTTAGCATTCCATCCTTCTTACGTTCCTTTGAGTGCCAATGCAGCAGTTTTGTCGCCTTTGGGTTCGTAAAAAATCGCTTCAAACGAAGAATTACAGGAAGATACCATGCCACCTTAGCAGGAGATCCTTTCTTCATCTCTATTCTCTCGCCGTCATCTAATTGATTCTTACGCTTGTATCAGAATGCATTGCACATCGGACATACATGCATGTTTGCATACTCTTTACGGTAGAGGATATAGTCGTTCGGACATGCATGTATTCTTTTTTACTTCCATTCCCAACGGACAAATAATCTTCTTGGCTTTATAGGTGGTTTTGGGTAACTTGTTTCCTTCCGGAAGCATGTCTGCTAAAAGACCTAATAGTTCCATGAAACTATTGTCGGATCAACCGTTGTTTGCCTTCAATTTTAGCAGCTCAAGCACAGCTGACAACCTCGTGTACTTGGACTTACAGCACGTGAATAAAGGTCTCTCCGAGTCCTCCATTAAGCCTTGGAATTTAACATACTCTCTCTCATCACTGTTCCCTTTTGCATCGCGAAGCATCTGATCTAGATTGTCATCATGTAGCCTATCTGAATTGGAACCACAATCAACATTATCTGGCGGCATATCATTGACTTCGTCAGCGATGTCGTTATTACTACCTTCCTATCATCTGCTCTTCATCATGACTGGTCTAACGTGCATACTCCTTTTTAAAACACCTTCGAATCAAGTGTGCTTCAATTTGTGATCGGTTCTTAAACATCTTTATATTCTTGCAATCAATGCATGGACAGTACATATATTTCATCCCCTTATTCAACACATCCTTCTCGACAGCTCTTGTAAAAGCAAAAACGCCATTAATGTATTCTTCACTCACACGGTTCCTAGCGTACATCCAGCTTCGGTCCTACGTTACGTATATAACAATTTAGTATTACATATTGAATTAATTAATTAGTACACTATATATGTACGATCTAAATTAAGTAGCTATATATAGCAAGAATAATTAATTACATTGAATTAAGTAGAAATGTACTATGAATTGACTAAACCCTAAACCTTGCTAGATGTAAATAATCTTCTCTGTATATCAAGCTAGCTAGATCTAAATCATCTTCAATTCTCCTTTCACCAAAAGTTAGATCTAAATTATAATACAATTAGGAACAAATTACTAACCATATGTAACCAATAACTTAGTGGATCTACAATTACTCTTACCAAATAATCTCCTTTCACCGAATGGTCTCAAAGCCCTGCCTCCAGCTCAAAGCAGCAGCGTAAATCTAGAATTAAAGACAGATGTCGACGATTGTAATAAATATAGTGGAATTATCACAGACGGTTTTTAATACAAACCATCTGTGATAAATTAATTATCACAGATAGTTTTTAATACTAATCGTCTGTGAATTATCACAGACTATTCAAAGTAAGAACCATTGTGACATTTGATAAATATCACAGATGGTTCTTGTTAATAACCGTTTGTGATACTTCACAGACAATTTTAACAGCGAATCATCTGTGATATTTCACTTTCACAGACGGTTTTTAGCGCTGGCAGCAACACAGATGGTCTCTAAACTAAAACTATCTATGATTATATTTAATACTGATGGTTTTGGGTAACCGTTTGTGATGTGGCTTCTAGTATTAGGTTTTTTTTTAGTAGTGAATGCTGTTACATGAAAAGAATATGGACCCTCATATCCCGCAAGATTACTTCGGACTCCATGGACCCAACGTCTTGGCACACTGTCGTTTTCATCCGGTATTGGTGGGAATCCGCCATCCTGAAACCAGATGTGCCATGGAAACCTCTAGCTACATTGATGATAGTTGTCACTTGGGAAATCTGAAAAGAACAGAATTCTTATATTTTTTGTTCTGTAGCATCCTTTTCCACATCCATGCTCATCAAAATTGAAGAGACTCAAACCTTGATACTAATGGGAACAAAGAAACCAGTGAAGTCGCACCTATCTCTATAACTCCTTAATTTCTACTCATATGGTGTGACCTGTCTGTCCTTACCTACCTAGTTAACCTGAACTTTCTCTATCTATGTATAACTTTTTCTCTATGCTTTTAATGTAAAGTAGATCTCCTGTCCGTCAAAAAAAAGACGCAGCACGTCGGTCAAAGTCCGGGCTCGATACGCAGCACGTCTCGCACGTTTGCGGTATGTAGGTCAATACGCGGCAGCAATCTCCACGGCGTCACATCAAAGCACAGCTAACCGAGAGAAGATTGATTGATTATTCATTCATTGATTATCTACCCTATTCTATAATTCACCAAAATTTTCTTTGCTAAATCCACCCCCTTAACCACTCCCACAGTCATGCCTAATCTAAGTCTACCCAGATTTGTGTACCAAAGTAATCCAACTTCATACAAATGAATGGCCTAGATCTCTCCTCAAGCCTTATTCTCTTACTCATTGAAGATCCTAAGGTCAATATTATTTGGATCATGCATCATCATTGAATCGGTACCTACCCGACGCCCACGCACCGCCCCCTGCGCCCAATTCCTGCTGGGGGTACGGGAGGACGGCGTCCCCCTCCTCTCCCCTCCCCTCCCCCTGCGCTCCGCCCCAAACCCTAGCCTCCCACCCAGATCGCCGCCTTCGTGCTCGCCTCGTCTCCGCGCTCTCGGATGGATCCCACCCGCCGCCGCCGCGGCCTCTCCCTCGGCCCCTCCGCTCCGCCTCCACGTCGATCTCCACCCGACGCCCACGCGCCCCCGACGACCTCGCTCCTTCCTCCCCCCAACTGAACCCGTGCGCTGCCCCCTCCAACCTAACCCGTGCGCCGGCCTCCCCCCTGGCGAACCCGTGCGCCGCCGCCTCCTCCCCTCCCTCCTTCTCCGCCGCCGCCTGCCTCCCCCACCGAACCCGTGCGCCTCCTCCCCTCCCTCCTCATCCGCCGCCGCCTGCCCCGCTCCACCGCCGCCTCCTCCTTACCCCACCCCGCGCCGCAGCCGCCTCCTCCTCCTCCCCACCCCGCGCCGCCGCCTCCTCCCCTCCCTCCTCCTCTTCCGCCGCCTGCCCCGCTCCTCCACTCGGCCACCGCCTCCTCCTCCTCCCCACCCCGCGCCGCCGCCTCCTACTCCCCCACCCATCCGCTCGGCCCCCGCATCCTGCTCCAGATGGGCGCCGTCCTCATGTTCGGCGGCCAGATGCCGGTTGTGCTTCCGTGTTAGCTCTCCGCAATCTGAAGTCCGCCCCATCCGGCTTCAGCTCTAGGGTTTCGCTTCCCCGATTCGATCTTCCACAAGGGCACGAGGTACGTACACCCATGGATTCCGACCTCGCCATCCCGATTTGGCGCTGTTTCCGCTAAATCTGTGTTTTCTCGGTGATTTCAGGTGGAGTTTCTGGTTTGTTGTGATTTGGGAGATGCCACCGAAGTCGGCTAGGAGGGGTGGCGCCGCGGCGCCGAGGAAGGGGCCGGCGACGAGGGGGGGGCGGCTAAGACGCAGACGGCCGCGGAGGAGACGGCGCCGTGGAGGAGCCGCTCGTCGAGGAGGAGAAGGCCGCGAGAGAGGCTCCAAAGTGGAGGAGCGAAGCGGCAATCGTCACCGCCACCGCAACACTGCCGCCGAGGAGAAGGTTTCGTCGGACGCTGCAGCGAACGGCGCGAGCCACGGTGAAGGTATTGCGTGTTGCTCTGTTTCGTGTATAGAGCGTATACTTTTATGTGATCTGTGCCACGGTGTATTTGTATGGTGCCGCAATAAACCCCTTTTATTTTGCGTAGCATGGACGCCATGTAGATTTTCATCATTCTATTGATGGTAAGCATGGGTTCGCGAGGAACGTGCTTGTGTTGGCGTATTAGATTTGTTAGATCCTTTCATATTTGCCTGCAGGTTGTCTTTTTAATCGGTTGAACGGTATTCAATGTGTGAGGTTACATGGCATTTTGCTTTAACAATGGCAAATATGGATTTTGACTACTTTTATGCTAGAGAATATAACATGAACCACTCTCTTATTGAGCATGAAAGAGCATATGTTTGTTGTGACTTGTGACTTTATGGGTTTTTTTGCTATATATGTGTTGGACACTCCACTGGTTTATCTTAGTGAGCTTTGAGGTTTATGTGTCTTATGCTTCATTTTTAGATGAGGGAACTATGAAAGAAACATATAAAGAAGAGGACAAAGGTGAACGGCTCGAGTTCGAGGATGAGCAAGAATATGAAGAGGAGGCTGCTGTAGATTACGATGAGAAGGATTTGGAGCAGTATGAAGAGCAATACGAGGATGGTGATGAAGGGGTAGAGTATACTGAAGATGTGGTTGAAGAGGAGACTGATATTGTGGATGATGGGGAGGGTGAGGGATATGAAAATGCTGATGAAGAACATAACGTGGTAAGTGTGGTGCAGTGCTCATGTGCGACATGGCGCATATCAGTGGCCTTGTAGCAACCAAGGTGAAACATCTATTTATCTCATTGTTAGTTTAGATGGTTTTGCTCAAAATTGCAGTGCAATCTTATGTATTTCTTGGCAATGCATGCGTATGGAAAGGGACTATCAGGTTCTGATCACTAGGAATAACCTCCTTAGCTAAAAATTTAAAGAGTTACAGTGCATATTGCTTAATGGCATTATTGCCTGGATTATTGCTTAACAATGGTGATGCTTAACTACATTGTTACTAAATGATGATATCTGGATAACTGTCCTTCAGAAGTGATATTGCAGTAGCAAAACATAAATTTCTATTGATAATTGTATTTGTGCCATGTTACATCTCCAGGAATGCCAAAGTCCCTTCAACCATTGTGAGTCTGTGACCTTGTTACTTCAACCACATATAAGAGCCTAAGGGTCTGGGTGGTATAATATTCTTGAGGAAAGGAAAAATCGAAGGAAGCGGAGTGGATCCTTATCTCAAGTGGCGAAAGTGATCAATACGATTTTGAAGGCGGGATAAATTTATTTTTTTCCCTTCGATGCGCATGAATACATGTGAGTCTGGCCTAAACACTAATAGGATGTTTCTCTATTTCTTATTCAAAATACAGCTACTAAATACTCCTTAAAATTCATAGATTGCAGATGCTTCTCTTTAATTGAAATAGTTGTGAACTGCCGAGTAATACTTGTTCCAATTGCTATGACTTGGCTAAGGAGATTGCATTTCTACAAAATCTTTGAAGGATCAGGTTGGCACCTTTTGATTCTGGCTTTGCTTGAGAGGAATCAAAACCATGGCTTTACTGGTGGAAAAGCAACAGTAAAACTTTTCGTAAATACAATAACCGGTATGTTAATGTATATATTGATTGTTGACAAATTTTGGAGGGCTTAATAACATGACTGCTATTAACTTTGTATTGATTTGATTCATTATACCTGTTCCAAACTTCCAGATTTGTAGTCATTTGAATTTCAAGAGGCTGAATGATTAGTTTATTATTGATAGGCTAATGCCCGTAAGATTGCTGAATTCTAGCTTCTCATCCAAGGGTCAAGCAAGTGAACTATGCTGGACTTCCGATCATCTGGGCGATCTTTGCATTATTCTCGTGTACTATTCAATTTTCAAGTTGCCCACATTAAGTAGCTTAAGAGATCATCAAATTGGCGGCATTGGATCTTGAGTTTTCGTGACACTTTCTAAGCATGAGTTGTCATGGTTGTAACATTTTGCCCCTTGCTTCTTTTGTAGGCCAAGGGTGCGGGCTCTGTTCTCGCTTCCTAACCGGTTCATTGGCTCTCTCGAAGCACGTTGTTGAGACAACAAAGTACTTCAACGTATCATTAGCTTTGGTGAGCATTCGACGATTAATATTTCATGTCTTCTCTGTTTGTCGCAGTCATATGTCTGCTCTGCCTGCCTTTCAGGAATCAGCTTACTCTTAGACCCATTTTACTTATATTCAGAGATGCATTACTTATATTCCTTTGTGATGCATCTGTTCTCTGATGCCTCGGGAAGGTTTGCGAATGTTCTTTGAAATGAGTGTATGCTTGTATATTGGATCTCAGAGAATTTTTAGGTTCTGATCCTCTATAGGAGTTCTGGCAGTAGTCTGTAAATTGGACATTTTGGCGAGATTCGACTTTGTTTGGTATATTTGTGATCTGATCCTGCTAAGTTTCTATTGTGGGGTGCACATGCTTCTAGACCGAATCTTATTCTTAGAGTAGTTTTATATTGTGGGGTTCTGATCCTCTATAGGAGCTCTTCCTATTTGTCTTGAAGGTACAAACAAATATGAAGGAACTTCCTGAGATGAGGGGGGAGAAATGTTGCTGTTACTCTCTATCTTATGCATATACATCTCACGGAAGTTGGCTTGTTTAATTTCTTTGTTGGTCGCAATGCTTGATATTTCATTGTGATATGTGTTATCAAGCATAAATTGATATGGTCTCGTTGGTTGACTTGATAGTTCTGCATTTGGTACTTTACACCTTATGGTACAGATTATATCGCATGAACTATCTGAACTTGTTATCACTGGAACCTTTCAACAGGAAATCAGTCTTTACTCATCACTGTATACATGCAGGTAAAGATATCCTTGTCAAGGCCAAAACCGGAACCGGCAAAAGTGCAACTTTTCTGGTAATAATCATTTGCAAGAAGTTACTTTGAGATGTGTACTTTCTTTTGGTGTTGTTGTCCTTTAACCAATTTTTTTCCTGCAATTGATAAACAGTTTCCTGCAATTGAATCAGTCTTCCTGCAAATGAATCAGTCTTGAATGCTATGAAGAGCCATACAAATCATCGAGTGTCACCAATATTTGCCCTTGTCCTTTGCCCTACAAGAGAGCTTGCCATCCAGCTTACAGTTGAGGCAAATGTTTTGTTGAAGTACCATGAAGGAATTGGTGTTCAATCTCTTATTGGTGGTACTAGATTCAAGCTTGATCAGAGGCGTTTAGAGTCTAATCCATGCCAGGTTTGTAACATATACTGACCTAATAGAGATCAATGTAAAACTTCTAACTGCTAGCTTGACCTGTATTTTGTGGTTTTCCCCCGTCCAGATTTTAGTTGCTTCACCGGTAGGTCTTTGGATCACATTGAAAACAAATCTTCATTCTCTGTCCGGTTGATGGGATTGAAGTTGCTTGTTTTGGATGAAGCTGATCATTTGCTAGATTTGGGTTTCCGTAAAGACATAGAGAAGATTGTTGATAGCTTGCCACGTCAAAGACAGACGTTACTATTTTCAGCTACTATTCCAAAAGAGGTAATATAATCATCATGGCACACAGCACCAGCATTTTTGTTTATTGTTTTCTATCGCGGGAGAGATCCTTGTCCACCGACTACTGTATTGTAGGAACTACTACTGTATTGTTCATGACTGCTAGCTAGCTGTTCCATAGTTTGCTTGTGCCAGCTGAAAGTGTGGATGACAAATACTAGGGATAATGTGATGCATGAAAAATGCTCACCATCCTCCAATGTGAAGTCTGTCTATTCATTTGTGGATACTATGTTTTTGCTTGCTGAAACATAAAACATATTCTGTCATACTGTGAATCATATGCATGTATTTGCCCTTTCTGAAGCATATGCCTGTCTAGATCTGAGGTAACGTTATTGAAGATAAAAATTTTGGTTAAGCTCTTTATGTTGGCCAGTAGATGGAATTTTTTTGGCGTTTTATGTTTGATCTTTTTTTGGGTCGTACAGGGAGTTAGAGTCTTAGAAATTGTCAGTTAGTCCATAATTCACACATGTAGTTTGCTTTATCCTACATGTCTGTCTGCTTACTCAATGAATATTTGAAGTGAAATGTTGGCATATTGACAACAGAGAGCTGGCATGTGTACTAAACTAATATCATTGTGAATCTGGGAGCAATCATGTGAAAGAGATATGGTTTCCTTAGGCAGTAAGAAGTCAGTGTTTAAGATGTAAAATTAAGGCCAGTAGCATGAAGTAACTTCTACAGTAACATTGATTCAATTTGTTTCCCAGATCAAAAGGAGTAAAAAAATTATTTCGAAAAACTAAATATTTGTTTAAACTTTTAATTTCTCTAGGCAGATATGAAAAAATGAAAATCAACATGAGCAGACACTTTACAATGGTTTGCTCTTAATGAATCTGATTGTTCGTTTTATTTTTTACAAATTTTATCTTGTTTTGTATTTTATCGTAGCGTTAGCACGGGCACACTCATTGATTGATTATTCATTCATTGATTATCATATTAAGGCCCTGATCAACTCAGCTTCGGCTTCTGACTTCTGACTTATTTTTCATTATTCATATATTTCGTTTTTTTCTGAACTTTTGGCTTTTTGTTGAGCTTTTTTGCCGGTTCTTTTTTCCCCATATTTGTTTGTATTATACGTAATGGGCTAACATATTTTTTTATTTTTAGATTTTTTTAAATTTAATTATGATAAATAAGGCTCTGTTAGCTACAGTATTTTTTTTCAATCAACTACAGTGTTTTCAACTATAAGTCACGAGCTTTTCAGCTGAACTGATCACCACCTAATTGATTCACGGTCAAATTGAAAGCACGTCTCCTCTGATTGACAGCCAGCACGCTCGGACGTCCGCGCGACTCCAATGCGTCACATCAGGCGGTCCCGCCCCTGCCTACTCCAATGCGTCACATCAGGAGTCCGCCCGTGAAGGAAGAGCTAGAGCGCGGCTTCTCTCTCCGTCCTCTGGTGCACAAGTGGATGAAGATTGAAGGCTGATCCACCGAGCTGCTAGCTGCGGCGATTGCGTTGCTTGACAAACTACCTGAAGCAGCGTATATGATTATCATCAGATTTTAAATCAAAACGCAATTCATACCACATAAATTTAATTATCCCTAAACAAATGAACCTATAGAACTAGACATATGGCTTATAATTAAATTTTTACTATAGCTGACTGAAATTACATTGTAACTGATAGCGGCTTATTTGACATAATTAAATTTAAAAAAAATTAAAATAGAAAAAGGGTTATCTCAGTACGTGTAATGCAAATGAATGCAGAAAAATAGAACCGGCAAAAAAACTCAAAAATTCCAAAAAAAATCAGAAAAAGATGAAGTTTAGGAATAGTAAAAAGTAAGTCAGAAATCTAAGCCCAAACGGGTGGGAGCGTAGTTGCATCTATTAACTGGTGAACAAGATGGTGTGAATAGATATGTGTTCTGCTGTCTACATTTTCCACAAAGGTACTTGTCAATGGTTAGCCGAGTGAAAAGATAGATCCTGAAACTATTCTATGACAAGGAGATCTTGTCTATGCCATTCATTTTGATAATGGACGCCCTTAATGCCATAATCAACAAGGCAAGCACTCGAGGGCTATTACTCTAGCAAGCACTTCTCTACGAAGGCTTCAGCCGAAGTCCTTTTTATCCACCGTTAATCTAATGGCTCCATGCTATATCAATGGTGGATAAGGAGAGCCTCAGTTCGATGGAGAAAGCCTCAACTGAGGTTCTCATCTATTGGATTTTCTTCCTTCAGCTAGCACAACGAGAAACGCAACACCGAGTGTCTCTCTGCGTGGATGATGTAGTTCTTTTCCTTTCTTGTAGTAGTAACTCCTATCCAGTGCAAAGAGGAACATCAAGTAATTATCAACGCATTGTTCCCCTGCAAGATCGCAGAATTTCCTTTCACGTACTTGGGATCGCCGATTTTTAAAATAATTTTGTTTTTTATTTTAAATTACAGTAATATATTTCTGTTTTTTATTTTACACCAATAATCATCTGTCGCTCTACTGTTGAGCGATAAGGGCTAATTGTCCAACGGTTGCACAAGTCGCTCACTGATTGGGCGATAGCCCTTAGTCGCTCAACTGTTAAGCAACTTAGCCCCTAGTTGTTCAAGCGTTTGGCAACTACTTGCTGCTCAGTCATTCAACGGTTGAGCGATAGAAATGTTATATAGAAAGGCACAACCGACTTTCTCACGGTCTATTTCACCATTTCTCTTGAGAGAGAACGAGAGGAACTTAGGAGAGAAGAAAAGAACTGGGAGAGATTGAGAGAGGAAGTGAAGAAGGGGAGAAGGTCGGGAGAGGGGGAGAAGGAGAGGAGAAGAGAGAACGAGCAGGACAAGCAGAGGAGGTCGGGAGAGGGAGAGAAGAGGAGCTTGTAAGGTAAGTAAGAAAAAAGAAGGAACCTCGTTAATAAGGAGAGAAGGTCTTCACGTGAAGGTAATAGTATCATCCGTTCTTGTTCTCATCGAATGTAGGCAACGTGTCATTATATATTGGTTTAGTACATATTTAGTGAATGTATATTAACAAATGGTAATATTTGCAATGAGAAATCAGTCATATCTAAGCCCACAAGATTAAAGTCAAGTTCTTGTGGGCTTAAAATTGGCTTATACTTGTACTGTCTATAGTAACTAACTTTTAAACGGTGTATTTTTTAATGCAGAGTCAATAAAAAATTATAGTAAAAAATGTACTGAGTTCAGCTGTACCGGTCAAAATCGTATACTACTATTTAAGTCATAAGCCTTCAGCCCAAAAGAACTCACCCTAAAAGTGCATTACGGTGTTGGTACGATTCGTGAAGATCCATATGGTGTTGACCTAAGTGGTTTCCTATAATTCAGTTTGGTACATCCGAATACGGAGAATGCTTTAATCAAAGATGTCCTGCGCTAGCTCATATACAGCCTCGCCCTAGATCCCGAGGTGTGCAATGTCTTTTTCCAATCCAAATCGAGCTCTAACCTATGCTTTCACTGGTCCGAAGGTGATGGGCCGCGTGATCTCGTGAAAGTAGATCCCGAAACCAAGAGGAAAAACACGGCTAATGGAAAAGCCCCCGCGGGAAAAAGGTGTGAGATTGTGAAAGATGGTAAGATGGTGTGAATAGATATGTATTCCCCTGTCTACATTTTCCGCAAAGGTACTTGTCAACGGTTAGCCCAGTGAAAAGACAGATCATGAAACTATTCTATGACAAGGAGATTGTCTATGCCATTTATTTTGATAATGGACGTCCTTAATGCCAATTACTTCAGCTAGCACAACGAGAAATGCAACACCGAGTAATTTCCTGGATGGAAGGCCCCAATTCTCACTCCAGGAGGACTTACAATTCTGGTAAAAGTTGTACTGACAACATTGCCCACCTATCACCTCATGGCAACGGAGCTGCTGAAATGGGTTTTAAAAGCAATTGGTAAGAAAAGGCGTGATTTTCTGTGCAAGAAGGAGGGGGTTAACGGTGGGCACTGATAAAATTTGTCGACCACTGCAGGTAGGGCTTGGGATTCATGATCTCTCACGTCTGTGCTATGCTTTGTGGATGAGATGGCTGTGGTTACAAAAAAACACAGCCAGAAAACCCATGGAACCAAAACCAGGGACATGTTCTTTGCCTCAATCTAAGTGATCATGGAACCAATACCAGGGACAAGTTCTTTGCCTCAATCTAAGTGACAATGGGAATGGAAATGGAAATCTATTCTGGAATGATACATGGCTACATGGTAAGGCAATCCCTAATATTACTTCAGAATTAGCTAGACTAGGCCCGAGAAGAATTGCGGCACAGATGGCAGAGATGGATCTTTTAACAGAAGCTTGCTGAAGAACATCAGGGGTGCTCTGAATATACGAGTCTTTTTATCGGAATATCTACAGGTGTGTAACATACTGACGGAGTGACGGAAGTGACTTTGCAGGATGACCAGGTTGATGGACCATATTCAGCAAAAACTGGCTTTCTTCACTGGCAAATGGTAATATTACTCCACTCCAAACGGTTACAGTTTCTAATTTTTTTCTGTCTTCCAGCTAGTTTAAGCTAGAACCTATTTAAAATGCGTCGACTTCTAATTTAATTTTTTTTATTTTTTTTTTGTCTTTTATTTTCCCTCTTATTCCTTTGCATGGTCTGTAATGATATAATATGTTTTTTTTCAATTTTTTCTAAAAAAATTAACAGTCATTACAATGTAAAAAGTTAAAAGCCACAGTCAAAAGCTTA
Source organism: Dendrocalamus sinicus (assembly GCA_036346575.1). Taxonomy (NCBI): domain Eukaryota; kingdom Viridiplantae; phylum Streptophyta; class Magnoliopsida; order Poales; family Poaceae; genus Dendrocalamus; species Dendrocalamus sinicus. Next base: position 25,458,827 of record CM070650.1, read on the forward strand.
AACTAAAAGCTAATTGAAGTAGGCCCAAATTCCGACCATGCAAGTTTATTCCAAGCTGCACTCCTGGTGTTCTTATGGTTGAGGATAGCACGGTCTTTTCTAATTTTCAAAGTTAACAATATGCCACTTTAGCCACTAAATTTGATCATCATATTTTAGAAAAAAATATATAAAAAGTATAATGTTATAAAAGTATTTTTCACGATAAATTTACTCGTATCATTTTCGTATATCCAAACTGCATATTTAGATAATATTTTTGGTAAAAATTAATACAGTTTAACTGCTCACATTTTTGGGTGAATTCCTTTTGTGATTGGATGGAATATATCCAAAAGTAAAAAAAAGAAATGCTTTTCAATAACCACCGCAATACCAAACGGAGCATAGTATGTCAAATACGAACGATGAATTTCCTGACTTTTTTCTCAGTGCGTTAGTTACAACACTTAATTTAATTGTGTGAATGCTGCACGTGAACTGAAGCATATACACTACTACAGAAAAGGTCATCACAGACGGTTCAAAAACGTCATCACAGACGGTTTTGTGAACCGTCTGAATTTATGGATCAGTGATAATCGAAGGTTATCACAGACGGTTTCAAACCGTTGATGATATCTGATAATCACAGACGGTTTTCAACTAAAAACCATCTGTGATATATGATAATTCTGTGATATTCTTTCCTACCCCTAAAACTATTCCTATTTATTGGCTAGCCTCAGGTACGTAATGCTAGCCATGCCCTCTGAAACAAGCAGATCAAGCGATGATGTTATTACTACAAGGTCTCTAAACAAAGTTCTATGAAGCAAATGACACAAACTAGTGTATCAGGTTCATTGAACCGGATACACTAGAATGTGTTATTTGCTTCATGCCCTTTGAAGGTCTATGTGGCATATATTATTACTACAAGGTCTCTAAACAAAGTTCTATGAAGCAAATGACACAAACTAGTGTATCAGATTCATTGAACCGGATACACTAGAATGTGTTACTTGCTTCATGCCCTTTGAAGGTCTATGTGGCATATATTATTACTACAAGGTCTCTAAACAAAGTTCTATGAAGCAAATGACACAAACTAGTGTATCAGGTTCATTGAACCGGATACACTAGAATGTGTTACTTGCTTCATGCCATTTGGAGGTCTATGTGGCATATATTATTACTACAAGGTCTCTAAACAAACTTTTATGAAGCAAATGACACAAACTAGTGTACCAGATTCATTGAACCGGATACACTAGAGTGTGTCACTTGCTTCATGCCCTTTGAAGGTCTATGTGGCATATAGGGCATGTTTGGTTGGAGGCCACAATTTGCCATGCCTCAACTTAAGAATTTGCCACACTTGTGGCTAGCCAAATTTGTGGCAAAAAAAGGTGTTTGGTTGATAACTAAGGTGTGGCAAAAACTTTGTGGCTATTATTTGGTTCACTGCCACAAAAGTGTGGCAAAAAATTATGACAAGTGTTTGGATTACTCCACATGTAGGCTAAACACACTTGTGTAAAAATCATTATTGGAGTAACAACACCTAAAGTGATATAATAAAATAGTATACCATACATTTCACCATCATAATACCAACAGTATGAACAATCCACCATTATACCATACATTTCAACAATACCATACAGTCCATAAGCAATATAATACAATAGTTCAACAATACCATATAGTACAGTTTTGTGGCCAAAGCAAACAGCAGTAATACATAAAGGCCAGACAAGGGTACCTTAGTGCTTATGCGTCGGGGAGGCGACCGACGAGGGCTCGGGGAGGCGGCCGGCGAGGGCTCGGGGAGGCAGCGGCGACGAGACAGATCGGGATTTAGATGTAGAATATAACTGCAGCATACGGGGAAAACCCTAGCCAGAGGGTATTTATAGGGAGGCTTATTACAGACGGTTCTATACGTAGAACCGTCTGTGATATCAATATCACAGACGGTTCTAAGTTTAAAAACCGTCTGTGATAAACAGTTTTTTATAAAAAAAACTGTCTGTCAGAAGCTTTATGTCAAAACGTTTCGTGTTTCGATCGTCTAATTAACGTCTCTCGATCGTTATACGAAGCGTCTATATCATTAATGTTTGGGTATACGAACCGTCTGTGCTAAAGGTTAAATATGCGCGCCTAATCCAGGTCTTTTCTACGTACGTACAATATGGCTTCTACTATTCTTGTGATCATCTCCTTCCTCTCATCTGTTCATCAAAAATTGTTCGGCCGGAACCTTACGAGCGGCCAGCAATTTGCATCTGGAGCGACTTCTCCGCACACGCCCGCTCTCCTTCCCGACTTTCTTGCATCCATCAGCTCGACCTGATCATCCGCCGTCGACGGAGGCGTCTTGCAGCCGCTCAAGAAAGGGAAACAGCCCTCACCGTGGTTCTTCTCCACAATGTGCGCAAAGCGGAAGAAGCTCTACACGCATTGGAGAGACTGATAGATAGCCTTGCCAATCAAGCGAAACGCAGCAGTTCGAGGAATCTTTTCATGCTATCCTCTACGACATTATGGGCTATGCTACTTATTCTTTGCCCAGGCTGGAGGAGGAAGTGCTGAGGACAAGGACAATCTTAACGGCGTTCGAGAAGTCAGCGGCTGATCCTCCAAGTCCCAAAGTCGAAGAAGAAACGTACGAAGCCCAAAAGATTACAATCTGGGAAACTCTTTACCTGTGCGACTTTTGTAATAAATTTGCCTCTAATTGAAATTAATAAATTTGCCTTTAATTTGTGATCTCTTGTCTCAGTAGTTCTGAAGTTAAGTTATTAGAAGCAATGTGTACTTATATATTAACCTCTGATCATAAACAGAATATGACAGACAAAGGGACATCACAGACGATTCTTGTCAAAAACCGTTTGTGAACATTTACACAACACAGACGGTTTTTTATTAAAAACCGTCTGTGATAATTCCAGATTATCACAGACGGTTTTTAATAAAAAACCGTCTGTGATACTAAAGTATCACAGACGGTTCATCGGTAAGGACCATCTGTGATACTCGACCACTAACACAGACGGTGTCCAAATTAAAACCGTCTGTGTTAGTGTCAATCACAGACGGTTTTGTCAAACTATCTGTGATTGGCCGTCTAGTATTAGGCTTCCATAGTAGTGATATCACTTACGTTTGAGGTAAGCTATATTGCGTGGCTATTAACCCGTCAAGTGCTTCATCTTATTCATGAAAAATAGCACCAAGATGTTTGATTATAACAAATAAACCCTAAAAATAGCACCAAGATGTTTGATTATAACAAGTGCTTCATCCTAGCTAGGATTCGTCTTTCCTCCGGTTTAACCTCAACATGAGCTCTGTACGCTTCTTCATGTTAATACACCATGTTCGTGCCACTGCCAGGCCACTGCATGGGTCGTATGCTGCAACGTGAGTTCCAATCCAAGCCGGCGCGAACGGTCGATTGGGATGTGACTAGCTGGCTGCGGGAAGAGATTAATTTCGACGACTCGACGTCACTCGATCGGTGATCCGGCCGGTACACCACAACTGCATTGGGCTTCGTGGCCAGCACCAAATATTTCTTCATGTTGTGTTTCACGTACTGTTTATCCATCCATCCATCCTTTATATTATATTAATAAAACGGTAGAAAAGAAATCACCATGTTTTATCTTAAAGGATAGAAATTTCTACGTTAGTCGAAGTTAAAAAATCTACATTTTCGATTTTGGTAGCTAAAATTATAACAGTTGAGATTAATTAGATATTGATGTTAGAGTTGTATAAGAAATATAATTGTCTTCCTATCATAAGCATTAGTTAGTGTTGCATATAAATTGTAGTATCTAGCTATGTAATTACGCGAAAAATTCAACTAGTTCATACATACGTACGTACGTACATACATACATACATACACACACTAATCTGTGTGCATGTGCAAAATGCGCGCTGGAAAGTTACTATCGTTTGTGAGTAAAATTACTGTCAAATACATGTAAAGTTACTGTCAGTACACAATTAGGTAGTAACTGTATATGTATTTGATAGTAATTTCACTCATAAATGATAGTAACTTTTCGATGCAAAAACTGCATGTACACACTGGTTAGCACGCCCATATATATACATACATATACATTACATATGTACATATATACACACACATACATACATATATATACATACATACATATACACATGCATACATATATATACACATATATACATATACACATACATACGTACATACATACCTATATACATACATATGTATGTATGTATGTATGTATGTATGTATGTATGTATGTATGTATGTATGTATGTATGTATGTATGTATGTATGTATGTATGTATGTATGTATGTATGTATGTATGTATGTATGTATGTATGTATGTATGTATGTATGTATGTATGTATGTATGTATGTGTGTGTGTGTGTGTATCAGGAAGCCTTTTCCGTACTCCCTCGAGTAAATACTCCCACTTTTAATATATCATTTAAACGAACATGTTATGCTTCTTTATCACTTTTGGTATACTTAAATACTAATTCTAAGATACTCCAATATGACTTGGTTGAAAATTTTTCATCAGAGTCCTTTATTTTTGTTTATATATCCTTTTCCAAACATAAAAGGACTATATATGCACATTATACTTTAAAAATTAGATTTTTACGAAAATTTTTATGTAATTCACTTTGGAGTATCTTATAATCATTATTAGAGTATACTCAAAAGGGTAAAGTGATACAAGAATATCATTTGAGCAGTATAACCAATGGGAGTACATACACTTAAGAGTATAGATCCGTATGTGTACGTATGTATGTATATGTATGTGTATATATATATTGAACGTGTCGACTCATGTATGACCGAAAATAAATATGCAAGGAAATTACTTAACAATCTCAGCGTGCTACTATTTCACAAGGACAGCAAAGCTAGGTAGACGGCTCCGCCGAGCTGAAGTTCACAGCGTCCGTGTCGCCGCTGACTGGCAGGTTGCGACGAGACGGCATCTCCGCCGGGAGGCTTGGCAACTGCGCATCGAACCGCAGCACGTTCAAGGCTTGCCTGATTGATGGCCTCAGGCTGCGATCTGGGTGCGCGCACCAGAGCCCGACGACTATCACGGCCTCCATTTCCTGGTTGTTAAATGCCCCATTCAGCCGTCTATCCACTGCATCAAGAACTCTTCCGGCGCCGTACAACTCCCACACACGTTGCACCAGGTGGACTGTGCTCCCGTTTTGTAGCGTCACCACCGGGCACCTGCCACACGCGATCTCGAGGAGCACGACACCGAAGCTATAGACGTCAGACTCGACGCTCGTCCTGCCGACGACCATGCACTCTGGATCCATGTACCCTACGGTACCAGCTATGGCCGTCGTGCGTGACCTCCGGCCATCATCAATGAGCCTGGCGAGCCCGAAGTCCCCGACCTTGGCCTCGAGCGACGCGTCTAGCATTATGTTGCTTGGCTTGATGTCTCTGTGCACGACAGACGGCTCCGTATCCTGGTGAAGGTATAAAAGGGCCGAACCTACGCCAAGCACTATCTTGTACCTGATCGATAAATGAATATATTCAAAGCAGTTCGTCAAGCATTTGCTTAGAGTAGAGAGCCAGAGGAAAAAGTACAGTCCATGCATATATAGTACTATAGTGTACTTATACCGTTTTACGTACCTAACCGGCCAAATCAATAGATTCTCTCGGTTGTATAGATGAGTGTCCACGCTACCGTTCTGCATCAGCTCGTAAACAAGCATGAGATCATCTTCACCATGGTACCAACCGATGAGCTGCACGAGGTTTCGGTGTCTAAGCCGGCTGATGATCCTCACCTCAGAGATGAACTCTTTCAAGCCCTGTTCAGAACTCTTGGACACTCTCTTCACGGCGACGTGAAGTTTCAAGTCGTTCAAGAACCCCCGGTACACGGCCCCGAACCCACCTTGTCCCAACTTCTTTTCACTAGAGAAGTTGTCGGTGGCGACGGCGAGCTCGTCGTATAAAAATCGCCTGGGTCCAGTCGTCCCTTGCTCGAGCTCGTCTTCCACGGGGATACCACGGAAGTGGGCTACTACTTTTCGTGATTGTTCGTGATCACTCGTCAAGACCTTGCCATTGCGGCTTTGCCATCGGCACACAAGGAACCAAACCGACAGACTCAGGCAGAGCACGAACACCACGGAGCCGGCAGACACGCCGGCCATCAGCTGTAGTTTGCTACCTTTCTTTCTCGGGCTCGGGGGAGGAGGTGCTCCTTCTGCATGGTAACATTTATTTTATTAGGTTTAATTAGGTGTGCACTTTCAGAAAGCGTACATTACCTTGTAACATATTCTTCCCGAATGTGCACAGTATCTTTTTTAATGGAGAGATACTAGTATCTCCTGGTATCTCTCAAAGATGGTAAAAATTCTAGCATATATAGATTATATGGAAGGAAAAGAAGACGTCCGCGCACGCACACAAACCTGGCGGCAGGGTGACGCCGAGGTCTTTGCCTGGCGGCAGGGTGATGCCGAGGTCTCCGCCGACGTTGTATGCCACGTAGCAGCTGTACCCCTTGACAGTACCATAGGTGTTGTTAGGGCGAGATCTCGACAGCTGTCCATCGAATTCTGTAAGGCACCTGTTGCACTCCTTGGTGGTCAGGTCCCTCGTGCACTGTGCCAGCCCGTACATCACCTGCGGGTTGCCTTGCGAGTCCGCGTACTGCCAGGTGTTGTTGGCGATCCGCAGGGGCGAGACGGCGGCGTCCTCAGCAAGCTGGGTCGTCAGCTTCCACCGCGCACCGTTCATGCTCGCCATGTCGTCGACGTAGGAGTCAGCCCACACATAGAAAGAAACGGTGAGGTCAGCGACGGAGAAGAAGGACTCGTTCGAGTACCGGAGGAGGCAGGCGTCGTAGTTGGCCAGCACCGTCCGCCCGTACGGGCAGATCTCCCTTATCCCGGCGGGCGCCCTAGTGAGGCAGTCCTGGCACTGCGTCGCATTGCGGTCGGCGTAGCACATGATGAGGCCGAATACTTGGTCAGGCGCAGCGCCGAACGTGCCGTTGTAGAACCAGTATTTGCTCGCGGCCGTGGGCAGGCTGGAGAGTAACCGGTCGAGGTTCTGCTGGTACTGGCTTCCGTCGGTGTAGTTGCCGGCTGTATAGCAGGAAGGGCCATATGGGTACAGGAGATTGTTGTCCTCACCAACTGCTGCAACGCAGAACATGGTGGCAACAGCAATGAACCGGACAAGGAGAAGGCGTGGAGCCATGGCCGATATTGATCAATGAACAGGGACGCCGGTGGTTGATTGCTAAGGTACCGTGATATGTGGTGCCACCGTTTTGTAGTTGTAAGCTACAGCCTTGAGAACAAGTGTACACGCGTATATATAAGATCACACGTACTATTACAATTCGGCAAGATCCAAGGCAATTACTCAAGTCAAGATCATGTCAGCTAGAAAATTGTCGACTTTCTAGGCTGTCACTCGATTCTAAATTTCCGAGCAATTGCTTGATACCGACCTTCAAGCTGCTACCTTACGTCCTAAGCTATCGCCAATGCCAAGGAGCACAGAGGTACGTGTACAGTATGATATTATCCAATTTACCATCTGTTTAAATCATGTTTCTTACAACGAGATATATGAAATAAGACCATATTGCATATATATAATGCTTTTATTTAATTTGTTGACATCATCATAAGGAATTAACACAATGATTCAAATGGATTACAAGTCAAATATCCAATTTAAAAGATTTAACATTTGAAGTCTAGTAGAAAAACATAGAATAAGAAAGGCAAAAATGTGCACCGTACTGTACTATTCAGCACTGCCGAATAGTGGATCCTAGTATTTTCTGGGGAAAAAGCCGAGATCATATATATATATATATATATATATATATATATATATATATATATATATATATATATATATATATATATATATATATATATATATATATATATATATATATATATATATATATATATATATATATATATATATATATATATATATATAGGAAGGCGATTGGGACTCCTAGAGTCCAGGCACCTAACCTATCTACCGTTCGATCGCATTGAGATGTGCTAGTGTGTAGTAGGTATGAGATTAACGGGTATATCCATTAGCAATATGTGTTTGCATTAGAATTCAAACGTCAGATTGATTAGTGCCATCCGGAATTTGTACTGCCATAAATATCTAGCATGCTGTGCGTACGCGATCAGGGATTGTTGTTACTGCCATAAATAGACCTGCGATCTGAAATGCCCACCCCGCTAATTATTTGCCATAATTCAAATGATCCGGGATGGAACGTGAATCAGAGGAACCAGCGATCCGGATTGGTCGATTTTTTGTTAACAAGCGATCCGGATTTGTGAATCCCGCTTCCTGATGAACGTGGAGATAGGTATGTATATAGAATCATTGTAATTAACGTGGAGGTATGTATGTGTGTATATTGTTATTTGCCATAAATAAATTTCCTGCTCATTTTGTATCGGCGATGTATTAATAAACATGGAGTAGATATGCAACACCGTATGGCAGTATTTGAAGTATGCTCGCTTGTAAATATAAATTTAATAGTCTATGGTGCATGCAAAATATCATTACATGCAACATATGATGAATCGTTGTGATCAAATCGAGTATTATACTCCAAATTTTTTTTAATTGGTCCACTTACGGCATAAGAATAATTATGTTAACTTTCATTAATTTTTATACACCACATGAAATGATTCTGAGCGGCGAATTTGTACGAGATGTTAGCAGGTAAGGTGATATTCTTAGGCGAATTTTTCAACTCAATCAGACAACAAAATGCTTTATTATTTGGGTGATGGATACGAACGGCTTAGAAAAAACGCGTATGTTGACTTGCATTATTTCCATTAATTTTTAGATGTAGTACGGAATGATTTAGAGTGGCGAATTCGCAAGTGATGTTAGCATTTAAAGTGATAATCTAATGTGAATATTTCATCGCAATCGAATAACAAAAAGATATATTAAATGGTTGAAGAAGACGAACGGCACAAAAAACGCATATGTGCACGTACATTATTTTTTATACGGCACACGGAATGAATTAGAGCGGTGAAATTTTACGACATGTAAGCGGTCAGGGTAAAAATCTTACAAATATAAACGGGTATGTCACAGTGAATGATTTAGAGCGGCAAATTTGTACGTCATGATATTGGTTTGGGTGAAAAACTTGTGAGAATTTTCTAGTTGAATCGGATATCAAATGTTATCTTATAAAATTACGCAACTCCAAACAGGTATACAAATGTCCGTCTGGAGGTATGCACACAAAAATCAATCAAAACCACAATTGTATATACTCAATACGAAAAGATAAATCAAAAGTGATATACTGTATCAAGTGAAAATATTTATGTGTTAAGATCATTATTTGCCATAAATAGATTTCATGCCATTACCGCAGAGTAGGTATGTGTATTGGCCATGTATTACTTAACATGGAGTACATGAGTAGGTATGCAAAACCATATGGCATTTAAAATATACTCGCTTGTACATATAAATTTAATATATTATGGTGCATGAAAAATATCATTACGTGTACATATGATGAATCATTGTGATTAAATCGAGTATTATACTTTGGAAAAAAATTTAAGTGGTCTACTTACAGTATAAAAAAATGTGTTGACTTTCATTAATTTTTATTCAACGCACGAAATGATTCTGAGCGGCGAATTTATACGAGATGTTAGCAGGTAAGGGGAGAATCTTTTGAGAATTTGTCAATTCAATCGGACAACAAAATGATTTATTAAATGGATGATGCATACGAAAGGCTTTTTAATAAAGGGTATGTTGACTTGCATTATTTTCATTATTTTTTGGATGTCGCACGGAACGTTTTGGAGTGGCAAATTCGAACATGTTGTTAGCATTTAAGGTGACCAACTTATGTGATTTTTTCATCTCAATCAGACAACAAAAGCTATCTTAAATGGTTGTAGTAAACAAACGGCACAGGAAAAAAGACGGGTATATTTGCTTACATTAATTTCTATAAGCCACACGTAATAATGAAAACAAAATTATTGTTATTAATTGCGCTGTAACATGAGTATGAATGGTACGTAATAGACTAATAGAAATAAATGGTGGGGATCAGTTGGGCATAGAATTTACAGAACTAGATTGCCGAAATAATAAAAAAGGGTATATTAGCTTGAACAGTGAGGATCATTAGGCCTCAGAAATTCCAGTACTGATTACCCAGATAACAAATGAAAACAAAAGTAACTAACTAAACAGTCGTCGGCGTATATGCAAATAATGATTACCCGAATAATGATCTATTTATGGCAAATAACGAGATATTGATTACCCAGAAGCACGCCCTGACGACCTCGCACGCCATCTCGTCCTCCAACCCGTTAATCGACTTTTCTACGACTGTGCGCGATCGGACGGCTATGCGTTCAGGAGTCCGGACTCCTAGTAATCCTTAATATTTTTACTATATATATATATATAATATGTATATATATATAATATATGTACACACACAGATATATATATATAGAGAGAGAGAATCTTGTGGGTGTAATTACTCTCTAGGTCGTGTCTCTTTATGATTTTGAGCATACCCTAAGAATGATTATAAGATACTCCAAAGTAAATTCCAAGAAAATTTCTTCAAAATCCACTTTTTATTTCATAATTTGTGTATATACTCCTTTTATAAATGAAAAAGGGTATATAGCAAAGTAGGGGGCTTTGATGAAACTTTTTCGACTATGTCATATTGGAGTATCTTAGAATTAGAATTTAAGTACACCAAAAATAATAAAGAGGTATATCACATTTGTTTAAGTGGTATATTGGAAGGGAGTATGTACTTCGGAGTGTACGGAAATGCTTCATGTCTATGTGTGTGTGTGTATACACATAAATATACATACATATGTACATATATAACATATTATATATATATATATATATATATATATATATATATATATGTATGTATGTATGTATGTATGTATCCTTATGTATCTACGTATATATACACACATACATATATACATATGTATGTATGTAACTAGAAAGGCAAGTGCATGGTAGAATGGTAATTCACTACAAGAAAACCCCCCTCTAGACACGCTTTCATAGTAACGCAGGCTAAAAGCGTCTCTACATGGGCACATAAAGACGCTTATTGATATGATTTTGTTAACATCTCAACTTGACACGGCATTAGACACGCTTTTATTGTCAAGAGACATATAAAGACACTTTTTAACATGATATTAAAACCATCTCAAAATGACACGGTGTTAGATACGCTTTTAATCGTCAATAGCATCTAGATATGACGTAAAACGTATCATACAATCGCCCATACCCACCTAAATATGCCTTTTGACACGATACTAAAAACGTCTCAAAATGATACGGAGTTAGATACGATTTAAATCATCAATAGCATTTAGACACATTGAAAAGCGTATCAACAACCGTTCATATACATGTAAAAATGTTTTTTCTATGATATTTAAAACATATCAATATGTCACGAAGTTAGAAACGCTTTTGATCGTCAGTAACATGTAGACACAGCGTAAGCGTATCAAACAACATGTCATAAAAGTTTTTCCCTTGCAATTTAGAATATATTTTTCGTTATTCTCATATAAAACCTAAATCCTCAAATGCCACCCATATAAAAACCTAAATCCTCCCCGTTTCGGAAGTTTGGACACATCGGACCCCTAAACACCGAAATTCCATTTTGGTCCTCAAACTAAAAATTCGAATCTGGACCACCGTCCGAGCGCGCGATTCGCTGGCGCCGCCACTGTCGATCGTGCGGTCGCATTTGTAGCACGGGTCGTGCGGTACCACACCGCATGATCGCCTTGTTCATCGGAGAACGATCGCTCACTTGTATAGGTTGATACAACCAAGCGGTGTACGTCTTGCCTTCTACGATTTCTCATGTACAATACAAAATGAACTTTGGCGCGAACTCCAATGGCATGTCAGCGATGATTGGAGCCAAGCGTGAAATTTTCAACTCATTCGAGTAGGATGCCGCTTGCACGGCCCACATAGGTTGATATAGCCAAGCGATATACGTCTTGCCTTCTACGATTTCTCATGTGCAATACAAAATGAACTTTGACAAATTCCAATGGCATGCCGCGATGCAGATGAGAGTCAAGCGTGAAGTTTTCACTCATTCGGAGAACGATCGCTCGCTTGTATAGGTTGATACAACCAAGCGGTGTGCGTCTTGCCTTCTACGATTTCTCATACGATTACAAAATGAACTTTGGCGGTGAACTCTAACGGCATATCAACGGTACAGATTGGAGCCAAACGTGAAATTTTCAGCTCATTCAGAGTAGGACTGCTCGCTTGCACAGGCCCACATAGGTTGATATAGCCAAACGATGTACTTACTGCCTTCTACGATTTCTCATGTGCAATACAAATTGAACTTTGACGGCGAATTCCAATGGCATGCCAACATTACAGATGAGAGTCAAACGTGAAGTTTTCAGCTCATTCGGAGAACGACTGCTCGCTTGTATAGGTTGATACAACCAAGCGGTGTATGCGTCTTGCCTTCTACGATTTCTCATATACGATACAAAATAAACTTTGGCGAACTCCAATGGCATGTCAGCAGTGCAGATTGGAGCCAAACGTAAAATTTTAGCTCATTCGAACTAAGTTGCATAATTTTATTTTAGCCTAATTTTATTTTTCTTCTCTTCTCATTTTTCCTTTTTCTTTTCTTTCCTCTTTCTTTTCTTACCTCGTAGACTCTCATTTTCCCCTCCTCTCCATCTCCCTCTCTCGCCTCGCGGATCTGAATCTTCCCCTCCTCCCGCCGCCTCCAGCCTCCTCTCCCGGTCGCCTCCTCCTCCCACCTCCCGCCTCCTCGGCCGCCTCCGCCTCCCCTCTCCTCCTCTCCCCACCTCCCCAGCGTGGATCTTATCTAACAGCTGAGTAGTAGCTGTTTTTATCTAACAGCAAAAAAGATGATGTTTGCAGGGTACTTTTACTCCTTAAAAAGTAATCAAAATTTGACTAAATTTCAGCAAAAATTTGATTTTTTTCGTCCGAAATTCCGAACAAAACGAACAAAATTTCGTTTTTTGTTCCTTTCGTTGGTGACCGAATTTTTTTTGCCACCGAAAGTTTTAACACTGCACGAAAACACCTGCCGGCTCTCCCACGTTCTCCGCGTGACCGCCTCCCCACGTTCTCCGCCACTCCCTCGCGTCCTCCTCCTCCCCCACCCCTCCCTCCGCCCTCACCACTTCTGCCACTCGCCCCCCGCGCCGCCTCCACCGCGCCCCCACCCTCCTCGCCAGCCCGAGCTCCCGCCCTTACCCCCTCCGCCCCCCTCACGCCGCCGCCACTCCTCCGCCACCCCGGGCGCCTCCTCCCTACTCCCCAACCCTCCCAGTATTCGGCGGCTCGGCGCTCGGCCCATCGTTTCACTTACGGCTGCCTCTCGCGGTCACGCCCTCACGCGCTCGGCCTCAGTCCCTCCGCATTTCCGCCCGGCGCGCTCGCCCTCACGCGCAAGACCGCAACCGCAACCTAACCAGTAACCCCCGGGCCCCGCCGGCGCCGCCCCTCCGCATTTCCGCCGGCCTCCTCCGAAGTCCGAAGGCATTAGCCATTAGGCAACCCGCAACCCTAACAAGTAACCCCCGCCGGCGCCGCCCCTCCGCATTCCCGCCGGCGGCCGGCCTCCTCCGAAGTCCGAAGGCATTAGGCAACCCGCAACGGCGCAACCCTAACCAGTAACTCCCGCCGGCGCCGCCCCTCTTCGGCTCTTCGGATCTTCCCGGCCCGCCCGCCTCCCGTTGCCGCCCGCCCGCCCGTAAGTTCAATTTTTTGCTTGGTGACTTTACTTGAATAGTTGAAATGTTGAATGCTTGGTGACTTGCAGCTGAGCTGTTAGCTACTACTGTTAATAGGATGACTCATGACTGGAAGTCTGGATTCTGGAAGAAGCCGTGGACTTGAATTTGTCCAGTGTCCAGTGAGGGCTGTGAGGCAGTGACTGAATTTGTCTAGTACTCCAGTGACTGAATTTGTCCAGTGGATTTGGTTGTCCAGTGAGGCAGTGACTGAATTTGTCCACAATATCCAATTGTCCAGTGACTGAAAAATGCAATGAGTAATAGAACATAATGTGTTATGTGTATGATAGAATTAGAATGCCCACTGAATTTGTCCAGTGACTGAATTTGAATGGTTGTTCAAGTTGATGTTGTACAGAATGTTACTAATCCATACATATTGTACAGACTGCCCTGACATACATGATAGATGATACATATTGCAAACTTTGCCTATACATCATCAATACTTAATTACTTATGATGTATTAAAGGATAATGTACTTGTGTACTTGTGTATGCCCCTGGTTTGTGCAATTGTGCTGCAGTTCTTGACTTCTTGGTGATAGGATGATTCTCAGAAACGAAACTTTCTCCATTCTGTTTTTCAGGTTGCGATAGATGTTGGCATGTTGCTAATGCTAGTCCAGAAGCTGGGGTAATTGAAAAGGTGAGTGCCATCCCCTCATTTTGTGATTTTCATATTTGTTTAACATTTCCGAGAAGTTACCTTAAATTGAGTCTTTAGTAGCATGTTTACTTTTCTGGCCACATTGGTGCTTTGCAGTTTATTGCCAGTGAAGGTGACACTGTTACTCCAGGTACCAAGGTTGCTAATTGCTATCATATCTAAGTTTTCTAATCCAAGCCACCAGGTGAGGCCCATGTTGCACCATCTGAAGAGAACTAATCCGTTATCCATATATATTGACATTGTAGTTGAGCAAAAAACTAATCCACACATATTGTACAGAACCTACAGACTGATACCCTGACATACATGATACATATTGCAAACTTTGCCTATACATCATCAATACTTACGATGTATTAAAAGGATAATGTTTTCAATTTGAAATATGAGTTTTGTTAAGTGTGTAGTAATATAATATATGCCAATATATTGTTGGCCGATTTGGCCCATGTAAAGATGTATATACTCTTCTATTACTAATGAATGTACTAGCTCTTTTGCTCAAGTCACAAATGGACATTAAACTGACTGATTTTTTACTCTTCTATTACCAATGAATGTACTAGGAGTTATTAGTCAATAAAAATTTTATGTTTGGGTAATGTTAAGATTATATCTGTTCACTGCCTGCGTCATGCTTATTATATGACTTTCTTTATGTTGACTACCAACATCAATTTTCGAAGACCTTGCGGCCTGCTTGGCATAGGGTATAAAGTCATTAGCTATGCCATGATTCTTAGCAGCACATGACCTGAGTAGTAGCTGTTTTTATCTAACAGCAAAAAAGATGGTGTTTGCAGGCTAATTTTCTATAAATACTGACTTATGCTACATGCCTAAGCTAACCATAGAGGACTGTTGTTCGGCTTATACCTGTTGCTTCTCATGGATATGCTTGGACTCTTAGTCTCTTATTTGTGTCAGCTGCAATAAGAAAAAATGTTGAAGCTACATTATTTAACTCATGTCATCTTTTCAAACTGCAATTTTTTTTGTCTCAATGCTATTATCAACTGCATCTGTTCAATTGCAGGGCTAGATCCGCATCCAGATCGGGGTCTTCTTGATGCCTTCTTCTTTGGTGTGGAGCAAGTGGTGATGAAGATGGAGCCTTTGTATTTCTCTGTTACTAGGACTAGGAGTTTCTGGTTGTCCTGTACTCCACATATGTTTGATGAACCATTCAGTTCGATATAGTTACTGGTCTATATGATGTCCAGGGAGTGAACTAATTATTATCTTGTTTTGTGGATGCTAAAGAGATGATTTTACAAATGGAATACTTTTGGTAATTTGCATTGTCATTATCTAATCATACAGATATTATCTATATTTGGATGTCCATTTTGAAGAAAACATCACGTTCTTAATACATAAGAAGGTGTTACTACAAAGCGTGTATATATTAATATATACACAAAAACATTCTTGACGAAATATAAATGTACATATGAAACCGTCTCTACATATCTTGAAACGCAACAAGATGTTACTATACAACGAACCTATATTGATACACACGCAATGTAAATGTATCATCATATCGTTTCTACATTTACGAGCACGTGGCTATGTTACTATACTGATGTGTCTATATAATTAAACACGTAATATAAATGTATCTATTAATCGTGTCTATACTTCTTAATACACATTAAAGCGTCATTATAAAGCGCGACTATACTTCTTAATACGCATCAAAGCATCGTTATAAAGCGTGACTATACTTCTTAATACGCATTAAAGTGTCATTACAAAGCGTGACTATATTAGTAGACATGTAATGTAGATGTACCTACTGAGACTGTCTCTACAATTCTTAATACGTGATGAAGCGCTACTATACAACGTAACTATACTGATAGATGCGTTGTATAAATGTGTCTATAAAAGTGTATCAATATGTGTAGGCATGCATTAAGCGTCTCTATGAAACGTCTTTTTATCTCATAGATATGCTTAAAGAATTCGTCTCTACAACTCCTGACACGGTCCATGCGAAGACGCTCCTAACACGCTTTACAAAAGCGTGCCTATATTCCTGTAGAGACGAAATAAAGCGTATCAAACATAACAATACAGCGTTACTATAGGCGGGTTTTCTTGTAGTGATTTGAGTATTGAAATTGTTGTTTAATTGATTGAATAATTGCCATGATGATTTATATGATTATGATTATGCGTATTTTATATTACTCATATGCTCATGATAAATTAATAATGATGATGACCGTGGAATAATGATGAATATATCAATTGCTAATGAAGAAAGATAATAATCATTGTATTGCATATCGAGCATTCATTATGTAAAGATGTGACCCACGGGAGTGGGATGAGATCCCAATCTTGGAAAATATGGGCAATGAGGTCCCCGTATAAACAAAGATGGGCAATTGATCCCTGCACTAAATAGTGCAAGTATGAGTGAACACCAACGAGTGTTTCACTCCACGTATACCGGTATAAGCAGAAGATGAGTTGAGTCATGAGCATGAGCATTACATTGCATTCATGAAAAATGAAAAGTAGTTTGAGATAATGAGACACATGAATGGAAATTGATGATAATGAATATGAGAAAATGAGTTAATGATAAATAGATATGAATTGTTAATAAGGTGATGCCTCATTTATTGTTCTGTTTTATACTTGCTGAGTTATGGACTTACCCTTATTTATTTGTTGTTTTTAGGTGATCGTTGAAGGCGACATTCATTGGGTGGAAGTAGAACATGAAACAATTGCACTTTTGTACCCCTTCACTCCACCTAGTAATTCACCATTTATGGACATGAACAATTTAGTATCTTCCATTGTAATAATTGGATAACTTATGGTTTCTCTTAGTTCCTTAAGGTTCATGAGATTTTTATTTGATGCGTTCCTTAGTTTAGACTTTTTTATGATTTTTTTGGTAATTAATTGGTTCATATTAAATTTAATTTATGGTTTACTATGTTGCTGAAATTCATGTTCATTATTACGTTGAATAGTTATGCCTGAAGTCTAGGTGTTGGTAATATTATTTATTTAGTTAAAATTAACAGCGATAGTAGTTGCAAGTGATACCTTGAGGTTTTGTTAAAAAAAACTGCATTCATGAAGCAGCGTTGACGTGCATAACGAAATGGTCCTCGTATGTTGAAGACAACATTTTCTTTTGTTGAGAATATGTTACTCTTAACGTTTTTGATTTTTTTTATGATATCGGAGATATGACTTTAATTGCTATTTTTACAACTTTACATTAAGATATATTGATAAGATTATAATACTATAAAAGTATTTTTAATAATAAATCTACTAATGTAATTTTCCAAGCATTACCAGGCAATTTCAATAACTTTTATGCCTAGGCAATCCTCTAACAAGGTCCTTGTTACTGTCTCTAGTCAAGTGATCGAAGCCTATATGTCTAAGCCTATAATGCCATAATACTAGATCATGAGAATTAAAATCTACAAGACACGCAGGGCCAGAGCTAGAAAAGATACCAAAATTAGTACTGAAGACCCTCTCACACCTAGAGATCACAAAAATAAACTCACCCAATGAGTCTAGAACTCTACATTTTCCACTTTTGAATCTCACATCTAGACCCTTATCAAGAAGTTGGGAACATATATCAGATTATACCTTAGCTTACTTACCAAAGCGATGTCCTTAAGCATGAATTTGCTGTTAATGCACACAATGCCCTTAGCAGTCACGGTCTCAGTAGAAGCATCCCCAAACATGATCAACTCGTTGTCAGATGCATGAGTAAGGGAAGAGAACTATTGAGAATCTCTGGTCATGTGTCGGGAACACCTGGAGTCAATAAGCCACACACCCTCCTTCCTCGCTTGACGGACCTGCAGGGCATAAGCAGGAAACATCTATGCCTCAGTACTAGGGTTAGTAATGAAAGACTTAAGAATCTAGTACTAAGCCACATGATAGCTAGGAACAATAGTAGAAACAGAAATAAAATGGTTAATATGAAAATCATGAGGATGCACACAAGAATCACCTAGACCTCTCCGAATCGGCCTACCAAAAGGGTGGTACTCTCCATATCTAGATGCTACTCACGGTATATCCTCATGATATCCTAACACAAAGTGATACATAGGACCATGAAAGGAGTCAAAGAAGTCATCTATATATCTAGACCAATAACTAAAAGGAAAGACATGTTGCCTAGCTCTAAAGAAACTCACAGGCAAAAGAACTCCTCTAATGGATCACAAAGCATTCATCCTCTATTTTCTCTCAATCTTGGCTCTATAGAAATAGAACTCAATAATGTGACCATTTTTCTTGCAGAAGGTGCGATGGTACTTGATCTTTTAAGGAGTCTGACCTGCCGAAGTGGAAGCACCTATCTTGCTAGAAGGGGTTTGGGCAAAACCAGCTGACCTAAAGACAATCTTGGGAGGCTCAGGGGTTTTTACCTCAAACTTGCCACTCTCAACTACTCTCACAACCTTAGGTGGGTGGTTTTTGGAATACTCTAGAGAATTAAATCCTAAACCTCTGTTCTTCATACTCACCTTAGATTGATCAAGGATCTCTTTGGCTTTTTGAGGTAGTCGTTCTCTTGGGATGGGTTCTCACATGAGGCACACTCATTGTTCTTGGTTACCCTATCATATCACTTTTTATAGACAACTACCTCAAGCTTCAAGGCCTCATAAGACACATAAGAGGAATTTCTAACCTTACCCAACTACTCCTTAAACTTGATTCTGAACGTCTTATGCATCTAATTTAAATTAGTCCCAATTTCAGCATAAAATGCACATGAAATATAATAAATAACTTTCTTAGATGCAACAATGGACTAAATCGGTCCCAATTTCACCACAAATGACACAGAAAATAGAATTAATAACCACCACAAATGACACAGAAAATAGAATTAATAACTTTCTTACATATAGCAATGGACAATGATTTTTTTATGTTTACATTTATCTTCTAGTGTCTTGTTAAGATCATCAAGTTCAATTGTGAGCTTAAAACAACTTTCACATGATTCAGTCTTAGAATAAAGAAGCATTTTAGTCATTTCTTTCATCTTGAGTTTGCTATCCTCACAATGAGAGCAAGTGTGATCAGGATTAAATTTAAGCAATTCCTTAGTGGCACTATCCAATTTTAGTTTAAGTAAAGCACAATTTGATCATGATGAAGGGATAGCATCTAAAGGAATCACACCCAAGGCAATAGCATTCAAACAATCATGATCACACTAGACTTGATAGATTCTAGTTCTTCTAGAGCATCTTTTCGTTGACTAACAAGAGAGGAATGGGTAATTTTTTGATTAGCCATTTGATCAAGCAAACATAAGCACGATTTATAGTTTTCATCAACAGGATTCATGGATTTGAGCCTAACCACTTCTAGGTTCAAGTTGTCAATTATGACGTCCTGGTTCTTGATTAACTTAGCTTATTTCTTTAGTTTTTGTTTAGCAATAACAAGAGCACGTTTTATCTCTTTGGAAGAGGGACATAACTCACCGGGATCACTATAGGGCTCATCGTCAGAGGAGTTGATGTTGGTGCCACTGCCCTTGGCTATGAAACACATGTCGGTGAAGTCCATGATCTTCTTGTTGCTGTGAGAGTCATCCACGTCATGCTCTATCCCTAAGTCTACATTGCTCATGTCAACATTCTCAAGAGTGATAAGGACCCGGTTGACGAACTTGCGATAGTTGAGCTTCTTGGACTTTGCGTCACGAGCTTGAGGACGCCTTCAGAAGTCCTTCTCCTTGCCCTTCAGCTTGAGGCACTTAGCCTGAATGTGGTTCACCTCACCACACTCAAAGCAAGTGACATGACCACTCCTTCTCTTGTTCCTAACCTTGTTGTATGCTCATGTGAATTTTGTAGATAGGAGGGCTAAGCCATTCTTAGGAAGCTTCTCTAGTAGCTCATCGCTCAAAAAATGCAAAGCTAGCAATGAAAATCCAGAAGAGACAAAATCAAAGGAACTAGAACAGTTGCTCTAAGTATGGTCAATCAAAAGTGCCATTGACTCTGTTTGGGGAAACGCGAGATGAAGTTAATCTCATGCGTCTTCAACCTCAAGTAGAGTTTATCCATAGTAAGCTTACTCATGATAGTGTTGCCATTGATAGAAGTGATATTTATTCCCCAAACCTTCTTATCAAGTGTACTCAACATCTGGCGTGCATTCTCAGAATCAAAAAAGGTAAAACTAAAAGCTCATAAATCATAAATGATAAACCTTTCCCACAACTCATCTAAGGATTCACTATCTTTCACTTCAATAGCTACATAGCAATGAAGATCAGAACTGAAAATCAAAACCAAAGCTATCAACTCAAGATAGTGAAATTCAAAGGATTCAGCACTCAAGTGGTCAGACCAGCTACCAGCGGTATTTGACCGGAGCCTAGTGCTCTACCACTAGCTAGCTGCCAGTCTGACTAGCCTCTAGTGAGCTGGTCTGATCATTGCCTTTGGCCGGTTAGACGCCTGGTTTGCACCAAAATTGTAAAAATCAGAATTTTACAAAATTTAAAACCCCAAAACTTTCAATATAACAATGATTCATCACAACAAACATCTGGAATAATAGTTCGTCGTAACAAATATCTGAACCTCCTCACATGGTGCTTCCTGCCAATACCTGGTATACACAACCTGGGCCAGACGCGAAGTACTACTGCTGTTGCTCGGCCTAGCAAGAAGGCTACGGTGAGAGGAGGATGAGAATGTGTATTTGGGGCTACGACTGATGGTGAAGGCGTTGTTGCTAAAAAGCTAAAAGCCAAGACCGGTGGCATTCCTGCTATTTTCATAAAAAACACAGACAAAGAGGGGAAAATCCACGATGTGAGAGGAGTTACATGGAAGGGATGTTACAACGATTTTTCAAGTACAGGCGGTTACAGATGGTAAATTTTTAAGCTATAGAACGGCCACAAGTTGGAAGATGAAACCAATCAGAAAATAACTCTTATCTTAGGATCTACCGTGCCTCCTTTCCCAAAAACTGTCCCTCTATTAAAATTCAGATCACAGAACAACATTGTTCAACCTGGTGATCTTTCTTATGATCTACCTGCACAAGGATATGCACACGTGAGTTACAAATAGTATGCATGTTCTAGGGATGGCAACAAGGCTGGAGAGGTCTAGGGGCGTCCCCTGCCCCCGAGAGTACCCGCGGCCCCGTGGGGACTAAAACCGTGGTTTACATATAAATTTTTATGTATTAATACAAAATATAGCTTTAAACTTAAATATTAATGTATAAATGCAAGTTTTTGTCGAGAAATATTAAAAAGATACCTATATCATATTGAAAAAATATAATACATAAATGAAATACTATTTTTTATCTGGTCCCTGTAGTTCCCACGGGGAATAGCATCCTTGCCATCAATAGCAATGGCAGAGGGCTACACGGTACCCTACCATTAGGTGAATCTCATCCATCAATCTACTAAATCAATACCCTACATGGTACGCTACTCAGTCCGATCCCGCAATATAAATCCTTATTCTTGAGAAATATTATCCCACAATATAACTCAATTGCGGAGATCAAATATGTAGTTATTGCAATATTTCCACTATATACCTCTACTTTAATACTGAAAAGTGGATGAATAGTTTTAATGTGTAATTTGATAGGGGTATGCATGGTCCAATGGCATTAACTCTTTCTTAGATTTAATATTTTTTTGATCTCTGTGTATGGTAGATTATGGACCTATAGTGTGGGACAGAGGGAGTACAATACCAAGTGCATCTTGTTCCTCCTTTTTTTCATCCAATGTCCTAGGTCGGGTGCCTAGGAATGGCAATTGTGCCCGTTTACCTGTGTACCCATGGGTAAATACCCTAATGGAGCCGGGTATGGAATGTATTCTTTGCCCACGGGTATGAAAATGGGGGAACTTTCTACCCATAGGGTAAACGGGTACAGGTACAGGTGAACCCCACCCGTACCCGTCTCACCCATTTACCCGTGAGAACAGTAAACCCTAAGTCCCTAACTCGGCTCGAGCCTCTCCACCAAAATCCCCAGCCGCCGCCATCTGTCCCGACTCCTTGCCCTCATTCCTTGTTCCTCACCGCTCCTCGCCCTCATTCGCGGCACATGCTTCTCGCGGCCGCCCCCGGCGCCGGCGCCGCTGCGTGCAGTGCCTACCGCCTCCTACCCGTCTGCCCTGGCCGTTGCATCTCCTCCCTGAAGGTCGCATGGCGTCGCGACGCTGCCCTCGTCCGGGACCGCCGGTTCCGCCTCGCCTCCTACCTCGTCCGTGAGGTGCTCCTCTCCCCTGGCCGCCGCTTCCTGCTCCACTACCTCTCCAAGCGCCACCAACGCATCCGCCTCCCGGTCCTCGTCCTCACCTTCCTCCGCTGGTACCCCACCCTCCTCTCCGTCTCCCCTCCCCTGACCCTATGGCCTCCCCCTCCCCCCAGCTCCTCTCCCTCCTCGAATTCGCCTCCCGCCTCCTAGCCCTCCACTCCCCGCTCCTCGCCTCCAAGCTCGCCAAGCTCCTCATGATCTCCTCCACGCGCGCCCTCCCTGTCGCAAAGATTGCTGCCACCAAGCGCGACTTCGGCCTCCCCGACGACTTCTTGGCCTCGTTAAGGAGGAAGAGGGAGAAGCTGCAGAAACAGAGGTTGGATGCGGCTCAAAGGGGTGCCAAAATTTCCACAGATATTGAGGATGAGATTGAGGAGGAGGAAGAAATGGAGGGGTCAGAGGAAAATGAGGACAAATGATATGATTATGCACAAGAGGAGTCAGAAGGAGAAGCCCTGTGAGTTGTGCACTTGTGCTTATGATTTTCATTTTGCTTTTATGGTTAATGCGACCTGGAGAACATTGTCCACGGAAATCTGATGGTTTGTCCAGATTCTTAATTTGATCAGTTGGCTGTTAATAAAGAAGATGACGGATCAATCTCCAACCACTTTGTTTGTGAAATGAGGATGAAATGTAGGTTTATGATCATCTGACTTTTTTATTGGACTTATGTGGCAAGGGAGCCTTTACTGATTTATCACTTAACTCATCTTTTAATTAGTAGTTCTTTGTTTTTGGCAGTTAACTCATCTGACACATTGGGAAGGATACTGATGGCTTTTGTTTTGGAACCTTTGCAAACAGTCAGATTCAAGGATATTCATTGTAAGCTGGTCACTGAAAACCTCTCCCTTTATTGAACTATATGAACAAGTTTGCATCATGCCATTCTCTAGATAATTCCATGTGCTTATATAGTGCTTATATCATGCCATTCTTTTGCTTGTACAAGAGGTTAATCCGAGACAAAACAAAAGAACAGAAGAACCAACACGCAATTCATATGGTGACTCGGTTCACGGGTAAACAGGTATGCCCACCGGCGACGGGTATGGGCGAGGTTTTTCGCCCGTCGTCTTTCGTGGGTATACCCGTGGGCGTAAATCAGGGTTACGGATACAGGTATGGACGAGCACTACTCGTACCCCGCCTGATTGCCATCCCTACAGGTGCCATTACAACATAAAATAAAAGGATGCGACCCTGCCATAGGGGACTTCAGCAGGGCTATGCCCTGGATCATCTTTGGGATAATCGCCACTACTAGCAGTTTCCATTGCACGAGGTCTTAGGCCATCCATAGTGTAGCAGTGACAGATTTGTCACCTCTCTGTCACATCACACGTGCTAGATTTGCTTTTTATCTATAACGTTTAACACCTCCTTTTTTCAAGACGGTACTCACAACTAAAGAAAATACCACATGTTTTTCTTCCACAACACACACTCTCTTTCCCTCTCTCATTTCACTTACAACTTTCAATTTCCAAATAAAAGAGCTCCTAGGTAATATAGACAGGAGTTCTTTTATTTGGAAATTGAAAGTTCCTTTGAAAATAAAAATTTTCCTATGGTATCTAAAGACAGGAGTTATTCTAACTAAGGACAATTTGGCAAAGAGGAGATGGAAGGGCAGCACTAAGTGTTGCTTTTGTAATTCTAATGAAACTATACAACATCTATTCTTGGATTGTCACTTTGTTAGATACATTTGGTTGGCTGTTTTTTAGCCTTCGGGATTCAACCGCCTACGAGTATTGCTAATCTTTTTGGTAGCTGGCTTTTTGGTTTTCATTCTAAGATGAAGTACCATTTTTTTGTCGGCATAGCGGCGTTGTGTTGGGCGGTATGGCTTTGTCGAAATGATGTTGTCTTCAATGGCTCCAAAGTTAATTCCTTTTTGCAGGTGATCTTCAAAGGGGCGTACTGGGCGCGCCAATGGTCATTGTTACATAAGGAGGAGGATGGCATCTATGTGCAAGAAGGTTGCAATATTTTGGAGATTAGAGTACTAGACGTTTTTGCAAAGTTTGGCTGGAATGGAAGAAGAAGATTGAATGTTTAGTCTGGCATGTCTCTAGGGTTAAAAGGCCCCGTCTTTTAATTGTTGAGTCTTGGTGCTCATAAACTTCGTTTTGTGTTTTGAGCCTTTTGTAAGGTGCTGAATCTATGTACTCTTGTTTCGTGTTGGTTGTGTACATCCAAGTTGGATGTAGAGGCTGGATTTTAATCCATTATCTAAAAAAACAAGTAGGCCCACAAGTTTTTTTATTGAGCTAGCACTGGTGCATCTGCCTACACCGACGCTATGAATCTTTGTGCTGGCACCACTTCACTTGGTCTACTACATGGTTGGCATCGATGGCAGGAAGGAAAAAGCTAGCTAGCACCATATATTGTAGATGGATTTACCTTCTGTCAGGATCCAAATATGCAAGTACAGATCCTCTGTGTATATTACACTAGTCCAAAATCATGTTAGTACATACAGTGGCAACATAGATGAAATATCTTTCCATACACACAAGTGACTAAGAAATAAATAATTACCCTCAATAGCCAAACAATTCAAATAAACTCCAGCGGAAGGAATAAAATAATCTTCAAGTATAACCCATCCATATGCCCACAGGCAATCAACTGGGATAGCGTGACTTAGTTTCCATGATCTTTAAGATACTCCTCAAGAAATAGTTCTTCAGTGGTGATGAAATCTTGACTTCCAGGAACTGAGCAGTATTGTTTATAGCAAGGATGAGCACATGGAGTACTCAGTAAGTTGTGCATGCAGATGCAATTATATATATGTATGGTTTATTCCAAAGTATGGCTGATATGGTTTATTTTGCAGAAAGCAATAACTTGAATTAAAATACAATAAATAGTTTGTAAAGTGTAAGTTAAAACAAATATTAACAAACGATAAGTAAATGATAGATGAAATAAATAAATTGATGAGGCCACTGGTACCAACCAGTCTAAGCATATTTTCCAAAATCCTCTATCAAGGTTATTCTTCCAAATTCTAACCCTCATGTGAAATTCCTGATCATCGTCCATGACCGAGCGTACAGCTATTCGAATAGTTTAATTAATACTCTGCAGAGGTTACCCACATGATATGATCAACTTTTAGTGTCGTTGGTATAACACACTTTCTTATGTGTGCCGACCAAAAAGGTCACCACAAAACATTTACAATGCCTCACCCCCAACACTACTCCAACGATGGAACACAACCTTTAGCATAGCTCCAACTAGCTGTCGTCCACCTCGAAGTAAGTCCAACAATGGAACACAACCTTTAGCATAGGTCCCACCAGTGGCCGTCCATCCACGAACATAGCTTGGCCGTGCTAGAGCTAGAACTTATTTAATTGTTTAGCTAGGCATGTTCCATACCAGACATACGGTTGTACGGTAAAACTCAATTCAAAGGTGCATAAGCTTCAGTCCTTAATCAACCCTAGGCAAGACTCCCATTGATTCAATGCTAAAACACCACATCAATCTTCCACTCGCCCAAGTCTAAAACCAGTTTTGTTATCCAACAACCAATGATATCCATATGACATGGCTCATCACATTTTATCACAATGGCAACTACCTTCTGCTTATCATAAATAGTTCCATATTTCAATAAGCAAGATTAATAAGTATTTCTAGAAAGTGATTCCAAAATATACCCAAGTATGGCTAAGCAATCTAACCAACCTACATTGGAGCTATAATATTGACCAAGTAAAATTAACCATCCTAGGGTGACAATGGATCATGGCATAGAATTAATCATGGATGAATTATCGAACAATTGGGCATTAACTATCAATAGTTAAATAATTAGAATGCGAAAGTAGCATGCAAGTTTAAATAAACAAAATAGTTTTGTAAAACTAGAATTAATATGATCAAGGTTTCAAAAATTGCCTTGCACTAATGCTACTGGTTCTTGACCTTTGATAAAGTCTTGATCTTGAACTACTTGCTCAACAAACGATTTCAGCGCGTAAAAGGCTACTTACCAGAGAGAGAGAGAGAGAATTCAAAAAAAAACTAAAATAGAGAGCAAATAAACTCCAAAAATTAAATAAAATTAATTATAAAATAGATCTTGATTTTATATTAATTTAGAGACTTGAATGAGCTCATTGGAGCTTGTATGAGAGAGGGCAGGCTCTTAGAAGTTGGATTGGCTAGGAAATTTGGGAAAAGGAGAAAAACCAATGTGCTAGTGTTTACTGTGATATAGATCAGGTGCATGGACTGGAATTGGGTCTAATGTGGACTTGGTCTATGAAATAGTGTGCCTGTAAGGGTTATTGTGTGCTGACGTGGCAGACACGACATTGACATGGCGGACATGTAGGACGATATGTGTCACACGTCGATCAGTGTGCTGATCTGGCAAGCCACGTCGGTGGCGGCATGCTGGACCAGGCGCAAGACGGCGAACTCAATGGTGGGTGCACGAAGACCAAGGGGTGTCGGAGTTGGCCAGTAGCGAGCTAGGTGCGGCAACATAGATCAGGTGGATGGTGAACTCTGACGTAGGGGTTGGCGATCCTAGCGCAGTAGTTATTAACAGCAGGGGTTCTCTGAGGCTTGTCGACTGCTCACTAGAGTTCACGCGGACAGTGACAACTCGATGTCTCGATCTATGATTCTGGCGTTGAGACGATGAAATCGAAGCGACGTCTTGCGAGAACAAATGCGGCCGGCTCGGGTGCTTTGATCAAGAGTCTCAGTGTGCTTTTATAGCTGGACGAGACAGAGTCCTAGGCAGAGATAGCGGTGACGGCGTGTCTAGGTCGGAGACGACATGAGGGACAGGATGAACAGTGCACGAGAGTTGGGTTGAACTAAGCTAAGGAGACAGAAAAGAAAGGGAAGGGGCTATAGGGGTGCAATCAGTTCGGATATTTCCCAATCGATCACCCGACCAAGTCAGATCGGATGGTATTTTGGAAAAATAGTTGATAATCAGATGGTTTTATCGGATATGGTATCGGAATCGGAATCGGGAGAGTAGTTTACGATAGATAGGAGAATATCCGGATATATAATCGGTAATATCCGATGCTAGTTGTTCGATAATACCTGAATTGGCAAAGGATTTAAATTTTTATTTTGGGTTTTGGTTTTTAGAAAAGCCTAAAAATTAAAATAAAAGCTAGAAAATAGTAGGAAACTCCAATATATCCTAGAAAATTCCCATAAATTCAGAAAAAAGTAAGGAACCTAAATAAAATAAGTTCAACTTGTTTTAGACACAATTACTCAACTAAATTAATAACTTGCTCTATAGGCTTTAATTAAAGGATTTTAAAAAAAGAAAATTAATTTCTAAAAAAAATCCAATTAAATAAATAAATAAGTAAAAAACCAAACTTTTGGGATGCCATAGTAATACTCCTTAGGAAGTGGTTTCAGCTGACTATTCTGTTCATTATTGTTGATATGTATACAAGTTGCTCTTTGTACTCAACTTTCAAATGCATGATATTTTTATATTATATTTAATTATTTATCCTGATATGCATGATCTATATTTAATTATTTAGGATCTTTATTTTTGCATGTTATCCGATGAAATATTGTTACCGTATAGAATTCGCTCCGTATTCATTCTGTATTCGTGATTGATACTATCCGCGTTTATATTCGTATCCGGCACTATTCGTGTCCGACTCCGATTCCGAAAAAAATATGATATAGGATACAGGATGAGCAATTACCAACCATATCTGCTCTGATTGCACCCCTAAGGAGCTAGGCCAGAAATAGATACTCAACCCAAGGGCAAAATCCAGATTTTAAATTGATTTCTCAATTAAGGAATCTCGAGAAATTCAAATAAACCATAAAACTAGCAAATAACTCTAGAAAATACATTGGGACACTAGGAATTCAAATAAAACTATTTTGGATTTATTTGATATTTAATTTAAGCTTTAATTAATTTAAGAAATCAAGGAAAATTTTAACAAAAAATAAAAAAATCCAAAAACTTGCGATGTTACACCTTCTGAACCGCATTTACTTGGAATCACAAAAATCTTCCTGCTAAGTC
This sequence comes from Dendrocalamus sinicus, assembly GCA_036346575.1. Classification (NCBI taxonomy): domain Eukaryota; kingdom Viridiplantae; phylum Streptophyta; class Magnoliopsida; order Poales; family Poaceae; genus Dendrocalamus; species Dendrocalamus sinicus. The sequence continues at coordinate 25,487,877 of CM070650.1, forward strand.
AAGTAAATCTTTTTTTGGCAAGGACTAGCGAAAAATTTAACAAGTTTTGTTAGTGTTGAGACCCGAATATGCAAATCGGGATTTTCTGTGTATTCTGCATTAGTAAAGGATCACACTAGTGCACACAATAGAAATATTCATGGAATATCAACCATATTCGTGATTAACCAAGAAAAGACTCAAATGTTAATAATTATCAGATTTGTGACCTTATAACCAAGTTTACACTTTAATAGCTGGAAGGGCTTCCCAAACTAGTAGTGGAAACACAATGAAAATGAAGTGTTCATTCGACATGCCCATAGGCAATCGACTAGGAAACGAGACCCTATTCTGAGTCGAAGTATCCTCCTTCAAGTACCTCTAGTTGACATGATTCCTCCTCTTCAATTGAGCAAATATGGATATAGCCATGCGCATATAGAGTACTCAATAAGTCGTTTGTAACAAGAATGCAATATAATTATGTAAGGCTTACCAAATGATGGATGAGTGGTTATTTTATAGAAAGCAAAAAATTTAAAGTAAATATAACATATAGATTGAAAGCAAACTTAGAAAATGATAATAAATACACAATCAAAGGAATTGAATAAACCACAAATGATCTGACCATTCACCCAATGAACTACCCATGAACTAACTATTCACATAATGAACTATCAGTGAACTGGCCATTCACCTCCCAAACTTACCCCCAACAAGTGTTTATGAAAACTCTACCCTTTGTATGAAATCACTAAGTATTATCCATAATCGGCATCAGTGTTTTAACATCGATCTTACGTATGATTTCTTGGTTTAGGGGAAAACACTTGAAGACCTATGCTAGGATCACGCAGAGTAGAGACACGAGAATTTTTATACAGGTTTAGGCTTTCTCCTAGGAGAATAAAAACCCTACTTCCTATGTGGCAATTGCTCAGAGAATGGATTACAACTAAAAAAGTAATGTGAACTGCCTTATACTATGTCTTGCTTGCATCGGGTCCAATCCCTCTCCTCTCAGACATCAACGCTTATATAGTTGGAGAAGCGGAAACCTTTGTCCCATGCCAAAACATACCTTAACGCTTTGGATGATAACTATCAGATGGAAATTACTATAAGAGAGATGTGGTAGCCTGTTCATCATGCGGCGGTTGTTATTAGAGAGAAATTATGTGCAGTTATTAAGAATAAACACACATTCTAACCACCTTGTCAGACAGACCCACGATGTAGTAGGCCGTCATAGACAAGTCAGTCAGAGATGAGTAGGTCGCAATAAGGTCTATGACCACGAGGTGGTCGTAGGATAACTTACGACCATACGGTGATCGTAGAAGGACTTACACTATGCGGTCGTAGAAGAACTTACGACTGAGGTGTGGTCGTAGAAGAACTTATGACTACCCTGTGACATTTCTCCCTTGTTCGATAAGGGATATACTCAAAGAATGACGTCATAATTTGAGGATTATTATATCCTTGTCATCTAGCCCCCAACTTCAAGTGAAAGTAATATACTTGAGAAAGTGAGGTTGTAGACGAAAGATGATCGAAAACAAAGTCTTTTCAATCTTTTCGACCAGAAGCGAGCCCGGTCAAAAAAGGTAATTTCACTTGAGTTATAAAGACAAACGGACTTCAAACGGAGGAATTCCAATTGATTTCCATCAATTTGTCCGTTGATGCGGTTCCCAAGACGAGTAACTGACCCACACAGTTATAAAAGCTTACCGCAAGGTAACTTTTGGTCTCCTTCTTTCCCCATCTACTTTGATCCTCTTTGAGCTTTCCGCCGCCAACTAAGTCATCTTCTTCCCTCAACCTCCTACAAATCCACCTCGACTACCTTGAGAAAATGACTAGGTCATCATCCAATTGAGCGGTGTCGGAGATGGATGATGCTAAGTTGAAGGTATTGGAAGATGTTGAGAAGATTCCTCCACAGCGATTCATCAAATGGATTGAAGTCGCCGGACAACACTAGCCTAAATTACCCTCCCAGCTTATTAGATGTGTCTTTATGACAACGATGTTAGGAGATCATGTTTGAACTAATCAAATCCTAGGCCTTTAAGTTCGTTCCTTGCTATGGTTTTGGTCACATGGTGATAATTATAATAATGAAATCCATGCTACTATATATATATATAGCCGCAACTAAAAAATTGTGGCAGGCAAGCAAGTCTCCTTTCAGTAAAAGGGATATTGGATGTTGAAGGTGATATCTCCCTTTCAATTTGTCAGGATCTTTGCGTCATCCAACTTGTTTCTTTCTTGCTCTCATTTTTTGGTCAGTATTGTTCTAGGTCTTGTCATGTTGGTAGGGATCAATCATCAATGAAGGGAAGCAGCTCTGGAGATAGCATGGGGTCAGGCAAATAAAGCTCATCTGGCCCGAGGAAGGGGAAGAGGTTCGCAAATAACAGCAGGTCTGACAAGCCGAAGAAACTACCTGCGACGGCTTGGAGTAGCGCAGCTTAAGGACAGAAGAACAGCATCTGCGCATCCAACAAGTACACAAAACACAGGGGAGGCAAAGCAGGCATCAACCAAGCAGCATCACTGCACCAACACCAAGCTAAAGACCAACAGCCAACATTACTGCAGCTCCGCTTCTTCAACCTCCAAAATTAGCTTCTTTTATGTATTTATCCTGGTAGCCTCTGCACCATTGGTGCCCATCTTTTGCGCGCATTGAACACTTCCACTGCAACCTGCTGCGTGAGTTTGGCTCCCTGCGCATAGCTTCGTGAACTTCGTCCTTCTGCTGCTTGGTCCAGTATTCCAACCAGTGGGGAAAAAAAGAGGGAATATTTGTTTTTGCCATCCCAAATATGTGCAATATCGTTTCTACTATCAAAATTTTGCTCTTTTCGTTTGTCACTCTAAAATTTAGTTTCATTTCGTTTTTGCCACTCCCGTTACTATCCACCAATTGACTGGCTTGTTGGGTGTTTTAATCATGACTAAGCTGCTGAACTTTGAGGAAAAGACCAAAATACCCTTGTCAGACATCTCACTATTGCTACTCAATGTTCTAAATAGCGGGCTAAGCCCCTTAGCGGCTGCCTCTCCCAAAGGCTAAGAAAGGCTATAGCGGGCTATAGCGGACAGCTTCCATCGGTGGGTATCGCGGTGATTTGGGCCTGCGCGTGATTTGGGCCGAGAAAAATGAAAGCCCACGTAGAAACTTGCCCGATAGCGGCGCTAAATGACCTCCATTTAGCGGCAATAGTGCGCTATTAGCCGCTAATAGCGGAAAAATTCCATTAGCGCCAAATATGGCATAGCTTAGCGTCTGACCTCCCCAAACGCTATAGCCCACTAAAGCTGCCGCTAAATCCGCTATCTAGAACATTGTTGCTACTCCAGCTCTCTCACCATGCCATCGCTCCAGCTCTTGCTCGTCGGCCTCAGTGACTTCTACAGGTGCGCCCCTGGTGCAATCTGCAATAGAGGGTAAGAAAACATGGTGTTAAGTGATAAGAATTGCAAAGCCTGGCATTTTGTGAAACTTCGGTAAGATTTTTTTTTAGATTAAGGAATATCAATATTCCAGCCTTGATCATTCCGCATGAATGACTACAGCCAATAGTACCAAACAAAACACAAACCAATCCACAACCAACAGTGATACAACTCCAACAACACAAAAACTCTCTCCAAAAGAACTCAAGCCTGCAATCTAGCACAAAAGTTCCATCCAAACTTGCCGAAAATCTCTAGCACCACTTTCTCTAGCCTTGTGCAACTTTCTAAGAGCGCGCTTCTCTCTTCCTCTTTAGATAGTTGTGACCAGCACCGAATCCAGTACGTCCCCCTGAAAATGACCAATTTAAACCACGATGCCCTCTTTTCACCTACTAAAGCTCTCCTAAAAGAAATCTTTAGCGGTGTAGAACTCAAAACTTGAGCTACTATCATATTCTTTTTCCTAACAATCCTATACAAATCCGGAAATTTCGGTAAGATTAGGTGGTGCAAAATGAAATTTACTCTTTTCTTTTTAATGAAAAGTGAAGCTCCGTTACTTACTGTGCTGCTAATAGAGAAGGGAGAGAGCTACTTCTGTACTTTCGTTAGTTGTTCGTATCTTTGGGTATAGCCATCTCAGTTTGCTCGGCCAGGTAGTAATGAAGCATGCATTCCGTATCAGAACAAAAGGATCTATAATAGAATATTCACTATTACTGCCAAGATGATAAGGCTGCATTTACCCAAAATTAGCAAAAGATTACATACTGTTTTACCCTTATCGCACTTCTTTGTTCTCACTACCACGTAAGACAATAGCAGACTGTACAAAATCAGACACGACACAAGGAGAGGCATGTTATCGTCATTCAGACGTGAAGTTAAAATTCAGAATAAAGATACATTTATCAAATGAGTTATGCAAGATTACTATAATTGAGCTTGCTTGTAGGAGCAAAAAAGAGGTAGCAAACTGTTTGTTCACAATTAGCTCTTTGATCCACAAAATTACAAAACGCAGCTCTTTTTTCCTACTTTCTTTTTAGCTTGAAAGAATGGTGGATCAATCACGATGTTGGACAAATTAAACATTCCAATTTAACTCCCGTACTGACGAACAGTGTTAGATAGAAGATTCACTTAGGAAGGATTATACCTTAGTTTTTAACCGTTCTTTCTCCATCACATCCTCCTCATATTTTCTCCATCGGGAACAGCAGTGGCGAGGTACTCTTATCCACATGGCGTTTCATATCTGATGGTGCCGATGCAGAGGAAATAGCAGCACTAGCTTCCCGTGAAGGATTGATATTAGAATGGAATGGTAGGAAAACCAGCGATCCTGGAGACTGACTGCGCCACAGTCCTCCAATACCTGTCCACTTGTGCTGATATCCAAGATAAGTTTCATTGTCATCGAAGCAAAAGCGGCTGCAAGACAACTGCCCGAGGTGATGTTCAAGAAGGTGAAGAGAGAACTTAATCGTGCTGCTCATAAGCTTGCGCAATTAGCTAGTGTTGAAGTCTAATCCGAATTTATACCATGACAGTATAGGACACTGCATCGTCTCATGCCAATCATAATATGACTGGTACAAGGGCTAAGCACGGGTTGTATCAGATATAGTGCCAACCTGCAGCAACTGATTCTGATTCGGTTTCATTCTCCATGTGGACTCATCTCTTTTATCCAATATATGTACCCTTATAGTCCATAAAAAGAGCAAGAGTCTCATTTTAATATCTTCTTATATTATGATTTTTGCCTTTATGTATTCATGGATTTTTTTTCGAAAAGTTTTTTCACCTTTAAATCCTTATCTTCTATTCCCTTGATCATCTATTTTTACCGTGCATTTTATAACAAGGTAACAAATTTGTTGAAAACCCTAAAAAAGTGAAGGTTTTTCTCTAATTCCAGTTCGAGATAAAGAATTTTAACTGTAAGAAGGAGTTAGTTTTTGCGTAAATACTACAATATTGGTCCAATTGTCATAGCTCAATACGAGGGGTTTACTATAATCTATACCTTATTGATGGTATAAGAGTTGTTTTTATCCGAACAATTTTACAAGAGTAATTTCAAGTATGTCATGGAATTCAGTACCTTTGAAGCAGGCTATTTGACGTAAGTGATGCTACACGTGCAAGTTGCTCTTTCAATAAGTGTTGTTTGCCAAGTTTTATGTTTCAAATGAGCATATCAGATTGCATGATATAAGTTATTCACTATCTACCTAGCGCCACAGGTGATGTTTTGCCTTATGCCTTTTGATGATTAGGCGTTTATTTCAGTGGTCATTTGCACAGACTGACTTTACTGGGGTTATGAGCTACTAAATGCCTAGATTTGTTCGTCTGCTTTGTTAATAGTTGTGTGTTTGAATCTACTAGTGATTTGCTCAATTTTGCTTCGCGGTATGTGTTTGGATAAGATTGTTCTAGTCTTTCTCGTTAAAGATTAGTCCTTTGGACTTTCAGCACACAAGGTGTTCATACTTCATACAGATTTACTTAGAGAAATTTATTGTGTTTTTGAACTATTGGAAGGAATTCGATTGAAGGTGAAGATTTGAAGTCTGATTTGAATTTGTACCGTGTCTACGTAGGATACAACATCGTCGCATACCCGTCGTGACATGACTAGTGCAAGGGCTAAGCACAGGTTGTATCAGACGTGGTATTAATCCACCGCAACCAACTCTCGTTCAATTTCCTTCTCTGTGTGAAACTCGTCTTCCTCGTCCTATATATACCCCTGTGGTCTCCAGGAAGAATAAGAGGCTTGTTGTAATATATCCTTATATAGTGATTTTTACCTTCGTAAGTTTGTAGTTTTTTTTCCAAAAATGTTTTTCATATTAAAATATCATCTTCTGTTTACTTGATTATCTGTTTTTACATATGTATTATAACAGTTAGTCCCATTTGGCGGGTGAAGGGCGCAAGCCCCTCGTATCGACCATGTCTGAGTAATTAATAAAGTTCTCTTTTCCTCAAAAAAAAACCTCACGTGTAAAAACCCGCAGCCCATATGGGAGCTTTTTTTTATTTTGCCAAGAGACCTACGCACAAGCTGAGAACTATGTGCTACTCTAATTTAGGGTCTTTTTTTAAGAACCCACAGGAGTTGTACTCTTCTAATTTAGGCTTGGTCAGTCTGCTAACTCTCAAGACCATGGGCTGAGTCAGCACCTTGAGAGCCCACTGATGGGCCGGACCCATTCGAGAAGTCCAGTCGTAGCTACAGTGTCAGCCATGTGCTGCGCTCCGTCATCTGTGAATCAGATAAGATTCCAGTACTATTGTTCCTCTTCTCGACCTATGCCCCATTACAGACAGATTTCAGAAACTAAAAATGTAAAACGTGTTAGATTTTTACTATATTCTTTATCTTTTTTATTTTTATGAGATATAATGGCGTTTTTTTATTTTTACTATTGTTTTTATTTTTTAAATGATGAACCATGTGGAGATGGCTACATGTGTATAATGAGTAATTGATCGTGGTTTAGATAAGTCGAGTTTGGTTTGAGTGGTTTAGACCATGTCGTTGCGTTGTGCGACGGACTCGGTCGTTTTGGTCAAACTTGGTCGTTTTCGGGTTAGGTTACATATTCTGATGATTCGACAGGTTTGGACTTCATCTGTGGTAAGTATGAGGTTATTTACGCTTTCACGTATCGAGCGGTGCTATTTGATGTGTTTCTTGTCCGTGGGTCGCAGGACATCGAGGCGGAGTCGTGGCGAGACACGGTGGACCGGACTAGGCGCAGGTGGCGCTGAGGTCAGAACGGTCGAGATGTGTCGAAGACGACGTGGACTCGAGGTGGTTGCGAGGCGTGCGAGGCAAGGAGCGCGGAAGCTTCCCGGAAGGTGCACGAGGGGCGAATCGGGAAATTCGCGTGGCTGCACAAGCGGGAGCGGGTTCCATTGGACGTAGCGGGCGTAACGGGGCGGAGACCCGTTAGCCATGGGCTATATAAAGGATTGAGGGGCTGCATGCCCACTTGAGCACTTGAAAAGGGAATTAGGGTTTGCTAGAGTCAAAAGAGTCTTTAGTGGTTGTTTTGGCTTTAGGCTTTAGTGGGTGAGATTTAGTGGTTGGAGAGGCAGAGTGGTGCTCCCTCTGTCCCCTACGATGGTTTCTAGATAGAACAGAGTGTTCTTCCTCCCTCCTAAGCATGTATGGGTTGTGTTCTTGAGAGGGAGAGGGAGAGGATTGTGTAGAGAGTCTTGTAATCACTTCCTTGTTCTAATGTCCGTGCGTATGGGGACGTAGCTCTCTGTAATCCTTGTGATTGGAATGAAAAATCTGAAGTTTTTCTCTGTTCATTCTGTTCTTACTTCGATGGCTCCTAAGTGTGATTTTTGAGTTTTTGTGTTTGGAGTTCTTTCTTGCTGGAGAGTGCCAAAATGGGTTGCTATGACATGGGTGATGCTTAAAAGCCATTTGGCTAGTCAATCCTAAGAGCAAACTGAGTTTAATTTCAGATTTGGCACTTTGGGGTCCTCTGTTCTTCATTTGTGATTTCTAGGGTTTTGGTGAAATCTTGATTCCCTTGGAGAAATGGCATGAAATTTAATCTGGATTATCCCATGGCTATTGCTAACATATCCTCAAAATTTCGTGGCCAAAGGATTAAAGGTTGGAGAGTAATTTGAGTTTTAGTGCCTCCTCTGTACTTTTTCAGATTTTAGGTGAAATCTGAATTTCTAAGGTTTTGGTTGGATTCTTTGTAGTTTGTCTTCTCAGATATGCTTAATTTAGTCCCTTGAAGTTTTACCTTAAAGGGCTTTTGAGGCATTTCTTCCCTTATCTTGTTTTTGGCAAATTTCTGAAAAACAAAGTTCTTCAGTTCGGCTACAGAGTTCCTCATTTCTTCAGTTTGGCAATTCTCCAGCGTGAGATTCTTCATTGCTCGTTTTTTTTCTCTTGCTGATCTTTGGCGATTTTGCATGCAGATCAAACGACGTTATTTTCAACTGAAATTTTTACTGGTTAATCTCTGATTTATGCTGCATTTTTCGGTGTCGCATGCGTTCCAAAATTCAGAGAAATTAATTTTAATTTTCTGTGAGGTGTTGTGTTTTGCATCTTTCTGAAAAAATCAGTGTTCGATTTCTTGGGGGTTTTGAAGCGAGCGACATTCACCCCCCATCTGTCGCCATTTCGGTCCTTCATTAAATTAAACATATTAGAAAAAGTTAACAGTCACTGTAGTGCTATTTCATTTAAAAACAACACTTTAGAATATGGCCTTAATCTTTTTTGAATCTGACCATATCTTGCACGTGCATACGTATTTATTATACATACTAGAAAATTTATGGAGGTTCCATTAGAACATAGGGCGTAGTTTCGTACTGAACACACATGTGCATGTATATTGAGATTAAATAATGTACACCATGTGAATTAAAACAGGGTGGATAGAAACGAATACCCTCACTCACCCCTAGCCCACTGGCCTGCCCCTGATGCATCTACTGTTTGTATCTCATATGATCTTTTTTTTTTTTGCTATGGCTGATAGTTTTAGGTATGACTAGATCTAATGAATAGTATTAGTTAATAAAAGTCATGTCAAAAATTGGCTGAAAATCTAAAAAGAATACGTTCTATATATATGGTGCAGACAATGACGAGCAAAGACACGGGGCAGGGCAATAATGAAAGCTTGAAATCAAATATAACGGATCAATCAATCATGCAAGCTTAGAGGAAGATCGAATACTCTTTTTTTAATGCTCATCCTTCCCAAATTCCCAGTGGGATCGCTCCAATAACATGACAGCAGTAATATAGTATCATCCCATCCACATCCATGTTTCAAAAGAAAATAAAAAATCGCATTCACCTGGATGGCAACTTGGGAAAAGAGATGTCGCTGCCAACCATAGGGACAGGGGGGAGGGACAAAAATCTGAATCTGACACACTTCTTCCTCCTTGGTGGGCTAATAATAATCATAATGTTTCCTTGGATTTTTGTTTGTTACTAATCCACCTTTTTCTAAACCTTCTGCTGCTGCTGCAGATGGTTACAATTTTGCCGTAGTGATTTTTCCAACAGCGGTACTCTACTCGTGCTACAATTGGCAAAACTGTTGGCCTTTGGGTTTTTGTTTTACCAAAGCGGCCGGTGCTGTTCCAGCTACACCTTAATTATTGTGTCCCCCTGATTTGAGTTGCAAGTTTTCATTATTAGTACTTTGGCATCCTGCAAATACTCACTCCTTTCATCGTTACTTTATTTTAAAATTTAATGTTGGCATAAATAATTATATATAATTAGTTTTGATGATGAATATATTGGTATTATTTTTGGTAATAAATCTAGCAAATCTTATAGTATGTGTAGAAGGTCCACTATACTTTAGGGGTGCAATCGGGATCCGGTCAAATCTTACTCGTCCTGTATTTTATTCTATTTTTTCTTTAGATCAAAGTCCGATATAAATAGTACCAGATATGAATATGAATACAGATAGTAAATCACGAACACAAAACGAATACAGATCAAATCCAGTACGGTAGCAAGCATATGAATACAGATAGTATGATCACGAATACAGAATGAATATAGATCAAATTCAGTATGGTGGCAAGTATTAGGTGGGATATGGTGTGAAAATAGACACATAAGATCTTTGTTCGAAGAATTTAGAGCTCCAGTTGGCCAGATCATAATAACTAGCAGCGTAAGCGCGGCGGCACGCCGCGCTAGCTACTGTATGGACCGAAGTAAAAGAGACGATAATTTGCGTGGTAGTTTTTTTAAAAAAAATCGAGGACACATGCATAATTTCTAGAAAACCGAAGGTTTTTCCGCAGAAAACCAAAGACATATAAGGACCTATACGTAACTAAACGAGGACCCATACGTAATTTTGAAAAATCATGGAGTGCTATCCAGCAAAAGGATACGCAATTTCGGTGAAGTCGAGGGAGTTTTCGGGAAAAAAATATGGCAGAGGCATTTTTACAAGAACCAAGGACCTTTACGCTATTTCAGAAAACCCTAGGGTCTTTTCACAAAAAATCTGACTTGCCGTGGGGTGAGGCCGGGAACTACCCCAGCTTAATATAGTGATGATGCCACGAAGCTAAGGTCACTAGAACATAGTGTAGGCCTGTACATTCCAACCCGTGGTCTTGTGAATATTTCTCTCTGTCTCATTTGCATTTTTTTTATTATACAAACATGCTGTAGGGCCTCCCTTACAGTATTTTCCTAACGAAGTTACAATTAAGCTAAGAACCTATCTGCAGTTATTTGGGAAACCGAGGGCCAAAATTAAAAACGGCAAGATCGGGATCGGAGGCTGCACTTCCCAACGCATGCTAATTCCCATAGTTCCCTCCAACATGCTGTCTGTCCTCACAGGAACTCCCTAGCCGCCTCTCTCCTCCCCGGCCCACCTGTAGTCCCGGCGAGGCCAGGACATCTCGCCGGCGGCCGCCGTCCACCGCCCCTCCGCAGCCAACAACCATCAGATCCAAGCCCGGTGCCAACTCCACCGCTTCTGCCACCAGCACGGCGCGCCACCTCAGAGCGTCCACCACCACGGCCGGCTGAGGCCCTATTGGACGCTGACCGCCACCACCCGGCTTCTTCTCCAAAAAAGGCCGCGGTGGACGACGACTCCCGCGAGATGCAGAGCTCGGTGTCGGAGCGCAGCTTCATCATTGAGAGCGACGACGAGGATGAGCCCGAAGCCGCCCGCCGCAATCAGGACGGCGGCGACGAGGACGACGACGGCTCCTCCTCGGACTCGTCGTCCGGCGCCACCCCACGCCGCGACAGCCGCCCAAGCTCCTACATCCAACAATGGCCGCAGAGCTACAGGTGAATGAACCCAACTCACCTCACTGTTTCCTTCCCTCTCCTCTCTCTCTTTTTCTAATTCTATTTCGTCTGACAAGGAAATTAGCCCTTTGCTTTCTGTGCCTAGGCTTACTAGAAATTAGGACTTGCAAGTACAGAACATAATCGTGTTGTGCCATCAAAAATCAAACTCTGATCTCTCTCTCTCTCTCTCTCTCTCTCTCTCTCTCTCTCTCTCTCTCTGCAAGGCAATTGCCCATTTGCATGCGTTTAATTCTTCAAAAGCAGCTGCTTCTTTTTGCGCGCACCAGATAGAGGATGATTCATTCCTACTGTTTGGCATCCTGTTTGGTTTATACGATGATGAAGCAAACACGATCTAGCAGACAACTTTTATCAACTAAGAACACTTGATGACAACTCTTATCCCGTTTGGTTTATACGATGTGGATTGATACAGCGTTGATGTGGCAACCAAAACCAATCCTCAAAGTGGAAAAGTTCGAATCGCGTTTGGCGATGGCAACATTTGATGCCTTCTTTCTTAATGACCTTAATCATTCCAAATACTTGTCTCCCAACAAGTGGCGTTTCTTTATTTTTTGAAAGGAAGGAGAAACAATAGCTGGATACATAATCAGATAATCCATGGTGGGCCAATACAGCTCAATACTTGTGGACCATGAGCTGTCATATTTTCGTTTGCTCTGTTTTTTTGTCATCATGTGCTGTTCTCAAATGCAACTTTGAAATATTTCCTTTTCAATTGAATAAGCTTGGGCTGTCCTTAACGTTTTTATTTGAAAAATTAGTTCTATATGGCATTTTTTTAATGCAGGAATATGTGGTTAAAAGTTAAAAATACTCACTACTGCCTTATTGAATTTGTTGAGCTTAACATAATGGCATGTTTTCTTCTCTCAGCTGAAAAATAACAATGCGCTTCCATGGCATTGTTCATAAAATGAGTACAAATTTTATGGTAGTTACTAGTTAGTTAGCTAAAAGGTCTGAGAAGTGTAGAAATGTTCTCAATATTTTCCAAAGTTGTGTGCTTGGCTCTCCAAAAGCGGATGTTTAGAAAATTGTCTTGCAGAAAGAAAAACAAACACTCAATTACCACCTCAAATTAATAGATGTACACTTTTGCCCCTGTAAAATTTATCTCTTATGCTACAATGGTCGAATGTCACAGCATGACAGCAACAAGATAGTTGCTAGCACTCATGGTGATGAAGAGGCATGGTGTGCTTGGGCGTGAACTCCTGTCTGACAATCTGTACTTTTTCTTATATGATCGCAATTCACAACATAAAACCAAATATTGTGTATAAAAATTTCTTGACCCGATTGCATTGGGCAGATGGCTGCTGGAAACATTCATCGCCAATATTCAATCAACTATTTTCTTCCAGACTCCAGCAAAAAGTAGAGATTGACATGAATTTAAGCAACACAATCACTTGTTCATCCTTATTGGATAGTATGCTGGACAAGATTTAACAAACTCTCTACTATGTTTTAGTTTGATCCTTCTACATGTTTTTTTAGTACTTCCTAAAAGATGATAGGGGATGTAGAAAGTAGTTTGTATGAACTACTGACCTCTGCTTGTCTCAGTGTAATAACATATATGTTTCTCTCTCTTCTTTTAACAGGCAATCAATTGACATTTATAGTAGTGTGCAATCCCCCAATCTGAGTTTCTTGGGGACCCCAACTCTAAGCAGATTGTCCAACTCTTTCCTCACCAACTCTTTTCGGGGCAAAACCCCTGAAATCCTATCAAATCTTGTCAAGCCGCTGCTACACCCAACTACAAGTGATGAGAAGCAGCAACAGCAACAACAACAACATGAAGATATCCGAAAGAGTTCCCAGTACCTTCTGCCCTCAAGGAAACCATCTTTGCAACAGATCCCCGAGGACCGGAAGCCATTGGTAGTTGGTCATGAGGTCTCTCCTTATCAGCAATGCTCTTACACCCAGGGAGTGCTGAATGGTATGCACCTACAACAGGTCTATTAATTTTGAGGATATGTACTGCGTTCCTTTCTGAAGGGGAAAAGAAATACTACAGTCATGTTAGGTCTCAGTGATTAATAGTGAAATCAATCAAGAGACGTAACTATAAAGTGTAAAGCATGAGAAATAGGGGCCCCTAATTGTTGGCATCGCATTATATTCTTGTGATATATCATTCATTGCTGAATATCAGATTCACTGAACCTAAACATACTACCAACAGACCAATGTCCAAGTTCAATGTACTTAGCTGCATCTAGATATTTTTAGTCGCTGGGATAATAACCTCGTAGCTGTGGGTTCTAATACATAGTTCACACTAGTCCAAATAACAAGAGAGTGGTTTTCAATGGATGAAATTGAGATCACACTCTTTTAGTTTGTACTTGTTTCAAACTAGTCGTATTTGCTTTGCATGCTGTGCCATTTTGTTTCATATAGCAGTATAGCACAAAAGCATGGCCCAAAACATTACTTAGTTCTGAAATGAGATGTGTTTTAAGGAACAACGTTCATTTGGATCAGCTCTACTTAACTTGGTTAGCAGCTTAAGGACAAAGCGTCCTGTCAAGTACAGCAAATGATTAATTATCGTTTCCTCGATTATGGACACGCCGCATCACAGGTCCACCAATTCGACTTTTCTCTGTTCTCCATATGATAGGGACATCACATGGTTGATGAGTCAGCACAACCATGTGACAGTGGTCACATGGAAACTAGATCTGCAATCTGCAGGCTGTAGTCTTGCTTGAGGACAAACCATATCTTATATCGAATTATGTGATGTAGAAATAACAATTTATCAACATAGTTTTTATCTTTCTTAATCCAAGAAGTTAACTGTGAAACTTTAAAACGTGCGTTTATTTCAGTTTTATTTATAATATGTCACAAGCAATAGAACTTTATTTGAAGGTCTAATTTGAAATTGCTGTAGTAATCTTTAGTGAGCTTGAATCCTTCAAAAAAAATTGTTTATTGAATTTGCAAATGACTTCTACATCATGGATAAGACTTGGAACTCTTGATCGTAAAACACTCTTGCTACTTGGTTCAGTAATCAGTACTCATATGTTTTGTCTGCAGGAATAAATGTTCTATGTGGTGTGGGAATCTTATCAACGCCTTATGCCATTAAACAAGGGGCCTGGCTCGGACTGGTGATACTCTGTTTATTTGCTCTGCTCTCGTGGTACACCGGTGTGCTCCTGCGCCATTGCCTGGACAGCAAGGAGGGTCTTAAGACATACCCAGACATTGGTCATGCTGCCTTTGGCACCACTGGTCGTATAGCCATCTCGGTAAAATTTCCTCTAGATTACATGTTTCCCCTACCCTGTTCACCTCCTGGCGGCGGCAACCAAAGCGGCGGCTCGGGCGGGGCGTGAGGCGAGGGCAGGGGCGGATCTAAAATCCATTATATATAATGTATATTACATATATATATTAATAATCGGGCTTAAATCATCCTATTTTTCTCTCCTGGGCTCAATTTGGCGCTGAAGCCGCCCCACCCTGGCACCCTCCCGTTCCGCGCCGAATGGGCCAGCCCACGGTAGAAAAAGCTAGGGCTCGTTGCAGCTCTCCGACTCCCAGCGCGACCCCTCCGCCCTCCCCTACGCCGAAGAAAGTGGCTCATCCGCAAGACCGCAACCACCTCGTCGCCCTTGCCGACGCCTTCCCATCCCTCCACCCCAAGGCCGCCCTCTTCATCCACAACGACGGCCGCACCGCCCACCTCCTCCAGGCCGACGGCACCATCCCCATCCTCCACGCCAGAGTCTCCTACAACCTCCCCGCCGTCATCTGGCTCCCCGAGCCCTACCCGCGCTCCCCGCCCCTCGTCTTCCTCTCCCCGACCCGCGACATGCTCATCAAGCCCCACCACCCCCTCATCAACCTCTCCGGGCTTGTCGCCAACGCGCCCTACCTCTGCTCTTGGGTCTTCCCCTCCTCCAACCTCGTCGTCGTCGACCTCGTCAGATCCGTCTCCCACCTCTTCGGCCTCGACCCCCCCTCTTCACCAGGAGCCCCACCACCAACCCCCTGCCCATCGTCGCCCCTTCCCCACCCCCTCGCTCCTACCGGTTCCTGCCCTCCCTCAGCTGGCGGCGCGGCCCCCGCACACCGAGGACCCCACCGAGGTCTACAGGCGTAACGCCGTCCCCAAGCTCGTCGACATGGCCTACGCCACTGCCGCCGCCCTGCGCACTACCCACGAGGCCGATGTCGACGCCCTCTTCGCCGTCTAGGCTGAGCTGCGCGGCCAGGTCGAGGTGGTGGCCGATGGGGTGCGCAAGATTTCATAGTGATTTATGTTGCAAATTGCAATGCAGGAGTCCTTTCTGTGATTCTGTCAGACTTGAAGGAAGTGAGACCAGAGCTTGGCATAACTGCTGCATAATTGCTTATGGGAACATTTTGCCTCAGACTTGGTTAGCTGTTGCCCTCGTTGTGATATTGAGGATATCACCTTGGAATAGTTTCTGCCTGTGATTGGAGCTCTATGTGGTGCAAATGAACTCTCCTTGCTGGCTAATTTCTCCAAAATCTAGTTGGGGAATGTAGGTGTTATGTTCACGATCGATTAGTGCTAGGGGATCAATGTTCACTAGTAGTTACATATTTTTGATCATTTGATATTGTTGTTTGATGCCGTTATGGCGTAGCACTTCAATTTTGAAGATGCTTGTGCATACATTGTCTTAGTACTATGCAAAGATTTGTAGTTTATTTATGTTTTATACCCATCATGCTTGATGTATTGAATGCATTCTCGTATTCTAATGTTGGTTCTGATTTCATGATTTAGAACTCAATTACTCGAGGCAATCCAATCCACGGTCACTCTCGAACGAAATATGCGAAGGCTGATCTCACTCAGCTCTTCAAGATAGCTTACCAGGAAGGGAAAATAGCAGAATTGCAAGATCGGCTACTCAGTGGTAAGCTTGTACTGTCACCTATTTAATTGTAAGGGCAGGATCAACAAGGTATGTAACTATAATTAATTTATAATTTGTTATTTAATTCATATCATTACGCTAGTCTTATGTCATCTATTTTCTCATAAGATATCATTAATTTCTATAATTTATGTATTTTAATTATATCTATATATACGTATCGTTGTATTAGTGTTTTGGAAAAAATGGTGTGTCGCGGTATCAATATATCGGTATGATGTATCCAAACAACCTAGCTTCGAAGTCCGAATACCCATTCTAAAAATCCTGGATCCGCCACTGGGCAAGGGCGGCTAGCCTCAGTGGCGAGTGTCTCCTGCGTGGGTGATAGCGCCGGGATTCGGCCGGGTGCAGGCGGCATGCCGTGCGACAACGGTGGCTCGTGTGGAATTCGGCGGCGCATGTGGGCGCTCGGGGCGTGACGGGCTGCCGGCCTCGGCGGAGCGCATCCGGCCGGCGGCTCATGTGGGAGCGGTGACGACTGGGAGTTCGCTGTGCGATCGAGGCTCGTGCGGGAGTGGCGGTGGCCAGGAGCTCACCGTGCTGCTGAGGCTCATGCAGGAGTGGCGGCAGCCGGGGCTCATGTAGGAGTGGCTACCACCGTCAGCTGGCAGCCGGCAACCTTGAGGTGCCGTCGGGTTCAGCGTCAAGTGTGACAGCTGATTGGCGGTGGGGCCTTCTTCGGGCGGTCGGTGATTAGCGCAGCGGCGGCAGGAAGTAGCTGGCAATTTCGGGTGGCCAGTGTCATCATGCGCTAGCAGGCCGAGCGGTGATTTTCGGCGCGGAGCACGATGGCTAGTGATTTCGGGCACGGGGGGTGTCGACCGCGACTTCAGGCGGCGGGAGCCGAGGGTCGACCTTGTGCGGCGGCGCCAAGTTCAGATGGTTGCCGTCGGTCGAGGCGGCAGCAGCCCATACAGGGGCGTGCGGTCAGAGCATCGGGAGGCACGATCGCGGCGGCGGCGCGTCGACGGGCCGAGACGATCCAATCGCGGCATGGTGGCGGCGGTGCTCACACGCCGCGGCCGTCGGGGCGATGGCGTGTCTGTGGTGTGAGTTTTTTCTTTCTTTTTTTTAATCTACAATGCAATCAACATCTACTCTTTCATGTAATCTACCGATCGATATTGTGCTTGTGACTTCAAGACTGCTCGCGGTAGATTAGAGCGGATTTGCACTATAGAAAATAATCTAGAAAGCAAAATCTGCGGAATTTAAAGCGATCTAGATGTGGACGATTCTATCTACTAATGATTTGATTATTAACTTTCGATTCACCAGAGCGATTCATGCTGATAACGTATTGAGGAACTGTCGCTGGTGAGTCCAGTCTGATCGATTCCTCTTCTATGCAAAATAGATAGATCAATCACAGATGATGCAAATAGTAGATAGGAAACATAGAGATATAGGGGAGAACTCCTGGTCTTTCTTTATTGCTTTCTCTTTTCACGTGTGTGTACAAAAATAGCCAATGACCTCTCTATATATAGCTTAGTGATGAGGTGCCCACCATAGACCAAGGCTTCAAGCTCAGATTCAGGTTTTTTTTTAACAAAATCACCCTCTGAAAAGTATCATTTTTCTTATGAAAGCCTGCAATTGATGAATCGTTTCCCAGCAATGGTTTTGTGCCTGGTAATGACAGACGGGAGTGTTACTTAACTAAGCTCTGGCATATTCTCCGTAAGCAATATGTACTTATCCTTGTATAAATGAACTTGTCCTCTTTTTTATGCTTGGGCATAACTTCTTTCAATAATATTGCGTTGGAATGGCAGACAAACCATGATAATCTCACAACCAGGGATTAAAAAAATCGGTGGTAACGTGGCCTACCCGGCTAGGACCGTTGGATACCATATCGACCGGTAAGAGGTTATTTCATACTAATTTTGATGAAATCGGGAGGGAAAGACCAAACAAACACAATACTTCAAGGAAAAATATGTAAAAACAAATTAAATAGAAATGTCAAACTAGAATGGACTGGGGAAAAAAAAATCAGTAACAGGCCTAGCTCCGGTAAATTTTCAAAATTCGTTTTTCCTATCCTTGCTCACAACTGATTTTCTTATGTTGTCAAACAGTAAGATCTAGCAATTTTGATATACCTATGGAGTACGGATTGAAGAAGGTTAGCTGACCAAATTCATGGAGTATCTCACCAAAGACAGTACCTTGGAAGATGATTACTTTATTGTGAAAGTATAGCTATGAATTTGTATTCTCAGAGGGGAATCAGAAAAATCTTTGTCATCTTTCAATGCGAAGCATGACCGCATGAGTGTATCTCTTACTTGAGCCTTCTGTTTTTAAAATTATTTTGCCTGTTAATATCTGCCCTAATACCAAATATAAGGGGTTGCCCTAATACCCAAAACTACATTAGAATTTGTAGATGATGGAGAGCGTGATATAGGAGGAGGTAGCCCTCTGACAATCCATGCACACTTAAGGAAGATAAGGATGTATGTTCGGATACCAAAGAGGGCACATACTCCTGTCGGTATGCCCTTAAGCCCGAAGGCTATGAAGAGGTGCTTACGAGCCAGCACGGCCCGGTCTGCGGCTACCCGTACTACGTGTGAATTGATCTACCCTAAATCGAGAACCTGAGGGATGGGATCATATACCTCTGTAGGATCGGATATGGCAACAGAGGGAGGTGAATGATGCCTCTTTAAAAATATGCCCCTCAAAGTATCCACATGCGAATCTCTCCTCCAATAGCTATGAAGTAGGTAATTCATGCTCTCTGGAAATTCTAAGCTGAACAAACAAGAGAAAGAAACAACGGAAGACAAACCACTGAAACAAAGCAACAGAGGACAGCACACAATCAGCCAGGGCTGGTCAGAGCTCAGGCAACAGGCCGGTCTGACCGCCCCTTAAGGGCCGGTCTGACTGCCGAATATGGGCCGGTTTGACCGCCCGGGGTCCGGTCTGACCGCCCTCTTTGCACCAGTCTAACCGGCGGCTACGAAGAGGTCTGACCGCTAGGTTTTGTGGTCTGACCGGGAGGCCCGAGGACAGAGCGATTTTTAGACTGTAGTTAGGTGAGAAAACTTGATTCTAGCTGATTTCAAGTGAATTAAAGAAATTCTTTGGATCTTCTTAGGCCATAACTGCAAGAACTTGACTTAAATAGCATTGGGACCTAAGGAATCAAAAGAAATCAATAGGACACCAAGAAATCAAGATTCTGACAGAAATCTGAAAATTGTGCTGAGAGTAAGTGAGATTTTCAAATTCCTTCTCCATCTCTAATCCATTGCTCATGGGACTTTGAGATTAGCAGGGGATGATCTCAGAGGAGAGAACTACATCCTAAACCCTACTTTGCAACAAGAAAACCAAGGGGACAAGAGTCCACTGCCAACAACCCTAAAACTCAGCAAACAGAGAAAATGCAAATGACAGGAAATAACTGCAAATCAACCACTCTCCTTCTCATATTAATTGATAGAATTACAAAGAAGTCCCCATACACAGTTGAGAAGAGATTTAATCCATCTCACTACATGCTTCTCAAGGGGGACTCACACACACACCCTTCCTATTGAGTCATTCATGCAGTGAGCTCACTACCACTCATGAGAACACTCTCTAGAGCACACACACTACCTATTTCTTGCTTTGGATGACTAAAATCTGCTGCCTCCTCTCCACCTTTTGAAGGCAAAGACTCACCCCAAAGAAGAAATTCAAGAAGTGGCATTCCACCTCCACTTTCCAACTCTCACACACATGAGGCAAGAAAGTCAAAGCACTCTTTTGGAGGGAAAGAACCAACCCTCCAAACCATTGCTAGAGTCAAATGTCCAATTTGCCCCTCAAGCACCTTCCCGGAAGCTTCATGCGTTTGGTACCTTGATCGTCTGAACCTCGACTCCTCCCTGAGTCTAGTCCGGTCCGCTTCGCCGCACATAGAGATGGCAACGGGCACAAACCCGCTAGGTTTTGCTATCCCAAACCCGTGCCCATAAAAGTTGGACGTGCCCGCTAAAAAACCTATACCCATGACGGGTGCAGATTTTTGCCCAGACCCATGCCCGATAACAGCTGTGCAGATTGCAGATAGTGCAGTGCTTAGCAAATCAACAATAAGTTCAATTTATATGCTACTATGCATGAAACAAGCAACGACAAATCCACAATGTACATCACTAGTTCACTCCATCAATTCTCAGTTCATAGTTCACTGGCATAGCATATCAGCATACGGCAAGTTCATTACAAGTTCACAGTTCACAACTCAGTTAAAACCAAAAGGAGAGACATCAACTGCTCATTGCCTGGGAGCATGGGTTTATAACTCCTATGGATCGGGTTTATATTACCCATGGGTTTATAGGTTTGGGTACTATAGGAATGTACCCGAACCCGACAAACCCGATTGGTTGGGCTTTTTGCCCATTAAGAGACCCATGGGTTAGGAAATTGACTCAAACCCATGCCCTAATAGAGTAAAAACCCATCAGGTATCGGATTCCGGGTACCCATTGCCATCTCTAGCTGCACACGATCGCACCCGGCATCTTGACCATCTGAACCTCAACTCCTCCCTAAGTCTAGTCCCGATCCACTCGCCGCTGCCCGTTGCGTCCACTCGACACCGACCGAGACCTCTGACTCCACCTGAGTCTAGTCCTGGTTTGTTCCGTCGCACACAACCGCAACCGACCTCCAACCGTTCTGGACCTTCGACTCCTCCCTGAGCCTAGTCCCAGTTCTCTCGTCGTTGCCCGTCGTGTCCGTCACCGGTAGCTCCAGCTCCGGTTCCTCGTCTCCCGACTCGCAACCACCTCACCAGCCTCGATCATCTTCGGCATCTTGACCGTCTGCACCTCAACACCTCTATGCCTAGTCCCGGTCCTCCTCGCCTCACCATGACCTAGCTCTGAAGTCCTGCAGTCACACAAACAAGCAAACCGTCACATAACACCTCACGAAGAGTTTTTTGCCATTATGGTACCCTCTAAGTTGGGCTTCGCTGAAATGGTACTTATACCGTGGGCTTCTCCCAAATAGTACCCTTGTTGTTAACACCTCCCCAAAATAGTATTCTCAGGGATTTGAACTAATTTTCATTTGATTTTTGAATTTTAACTCCTTCATATGACTAAACTGCCCTGCTCATTTTGTCCTGGGCTCCTACGCCGGATTCCTGTGGGACGCTGAGGAAGACGACGACAACGATACACCATACTGATACTGTGGGATTCCTGTGGGATTGCATTAGATGATGCTGTCATACTGATACACCAAGTGACCAAGAACATTCTACGTGTACAAGCACCGCAAAACCTTAAGCTAGATATGTATCATCATCATATAGGCCTGCAGATTCTACCGATGGTCGCGTAGTGCTCTTTCCACATTCATTTTAAAGGTGGCGGATTCGGTTTACAAGCGGCGGCGAGCCGTCGACGACGGCGGTGGTTCTCCGAGAGGTCTGCCGTGATTCCTCGCATGTTGCTCTTCCAAATCCAATTTGTGCTACGATTGGTGAGATCGGTTCACCTAAGAGGCCGCTCGACGAAAGGAGGCTAAACCGCCTCAAGAACGGCGGCGTGCCGTGGCGGCTGCGACTCGTTGTCGTCGTCTTCCTCGGCCCCACAGAATCCGGCGAGGAGCCTGTGACAAAATGAGCGAGGCGTTTAGTCATATGAAGGAGTTAAAATTTAAAATTCAAATGAAAATTAGTTCAAATCCTCGAGAATTCTATTTTGGAGAGGTGTTAACAACAAGGGTACTATTTGGGAGAAGCCCACTGATAAGTACTGCTTTCAAATAAGCCCAACTTAGAGGGTACCATAATAGCAAAAACTCCATATAAACAAAGACAATCAATATTAGCATCAATGAAAGGTACTCAACCCTAGAATACCCAAAACAAACTCAAACTCACTAAACCAACCGTCAATTACTCATTACAAACATGGGGATACCTCCACATGGTCTCTCAACCTAATATAATTTATTCTTAACTACTCTATAGTATGTACAATAGTCTAAACCGGTAGCATCACTTAAAAATTGTAATACATTTATAAATCCTTGGAGTTTGGCCCTAGGATCCAAAATAAATGCGAATGCATATAAAATAAAATTTTCCCTCCAATATTTTAAAAACTTAGTTTTCATGGCAACTATAGCATCCCGTAGTATAGGATCATTTTCAAAAGCCTTTAAGTGAGTGGCACTTTTAAGAATGTTGTGAACAATTAGAGAAGAGGTTGGATAATATACTCCAGAAAGATAAAGTGTAGCTTTATGAAAAAGTTCTAAACAGGAAAATATTTTTTCACCAACAACCCAATCGTCTTAGTAAGTTCAGGGTCTCTAACTTGAGTTCTACTGAAGGAGCTATGAGATTGATGACCTTGGGTGTGAAGGAAAATAGATAAGGTGCTCTTATATGGCAATATATATTTAAACATAAGGTAAGTAGAGTTCCATCTAACACACATGGCTAAGCCAAATTTTCTATGACGGACATTCATTGCTACGCATAAACTCTTATATGTAGTTATTCGTTGATTAGAACAATTAATATATGAAATTGCATCCCTAAAAGAATCAATACAAGCATTTAATCTTTTTAAACCAGATTTAATAATAAGATTAATAATATGACAAGTACAACATTGATGCAGTAAGAAAGATTGTGCATAAGTATTAAACAAAGGAGTAAGAATTTCTGTAGCCTTGGTATTTGTAACTGCATTATCTAAAGTTATAGAAAAAATCTTATCCGTGAGGCAAAATCTTCTACAACTTTAATAATACTTTCTTGAGAGACCATGTGGTCGTGATCCCATGTCTGTGATGAGTAATTGACATCGGTTTAGGAAAGTCGAGTTTGGTTTGTGTGGTTCGGACCATGTCGTTGCGTGATGCAATTAGCTCGGTCGGACTTGGTCAAATCTGGTCGTTTGTGCGTAGGATGCTTATTCTCTTGATTTGATAGGTTTAGGCTCATTTCATGCTTGAGTATGATTTATTGATGCTATTTATGCTTTCATGTGTCGAGCGGTGCTATGTGATGTATTCCTTGTCTGTGATGGCTGCAGGACGTCAAGTGGAGTCGTGGCGAGACACGAAGGACTGGACTAGGCTATAATATTTAATTAAATCTCTAGTTGTGATGTATTCCTTGTCTTTCAATTTTTCACGACAATTGCTATAATATTTAATTAAATCTCTAGTTGTGGTTTGCCTAGATACAGTACTAAATCGAGGGTTATAAGTAGTCCTAATATATTTTTGAAAAGCACCAGACTCACCAAAATTTAAAGGTAAATCTTGAGAAGCAATTAATCTACAAAGAGATTCCTAAGCTACCTCTGGGTTGTGCTCCCAAGTACGTACCGAGCCGTCAGGGTTATATTGCAGCTGTGTCTGGCACATTTGTATTCATTGCCTTCTTTTGCAGCTTGCAGCATGCCATTGCAGGTGATATGTCCCACCTGAAGATTTTGCAGACAATTCATTACCACAAATTTTATAAATAGCATACCTCACCGATGCATTTATTGAGCCAGTAGAAGATAGATCGATTGGACTCTGCACCACCGGGGTCATCGTTTCTTCTACCTCTCCACTTTGTTGTAGATGTGAACCTTCTGCAGATGGATATACTTCTTGAAAGGATTGCGTATCCTCCACCGAGAGGCCGAATTCGGAGAGTTGAAAATCGTAGTTCTCCATTCAATCAACCATAAATTGAAATAGTAAATTACAATTAAAATAAGACAGCATATTACCTCTTTTGCAGCTCTCAAAAAATTCTTTGAAGATTTTTGAATTTTGCACAAATTTGTCACTATTTTTGCTAAATTTGTGCAAACACTACCGAATTTTTCACAACTAAACAGAGAGAAGAGGGTGAGATTTGAGGTGTGAAAAATAGAGGCCGGATGCCCCCTATTTATTAAAAAATTTAGATTTTTTTGAATTTGTTCCCCATTTTTTAGCCTCCAACGGTTAAAAAAGGCTATATTTAGTAGGGCCGACGTGCCGTGCGGTGCCGGCACGGCCTGTTTACGACCGTTGTTGTGCCGGGCCATGCCGTGCCAGCCCGGCGTGCCATGCTCGGGCCAGGCAATAGTACCGGGCCGTGGGCTTCTGGGTACTCATACAATATACGTGTAAAGCCTACTATAAGTATAGACTAAGGAGATATTAATTAAAAAAATTAATATCATTGGCCATGTATATTCTATCCCTCCCTTTTGAAAAAATCTCCTCCTTCAAAAACAACGGGCCTCTTGATTTCTAATCTCAGGATCACAAATTTGGATGATAATTGGGAAGAAAATATCCGGGTGATATCCAGATACTCCGTATTTTTATTAAATATCACATTAAAACTATTTACTTTTTTTAGTATTAAAGTAGAAGTATAGGATGAAAATATTATAATAGCTATATTTTAACTTTCATACTAGACTTATATTATAAAATAATGTTTTTTAAGTGAGGGTGCTTTGTTGAGGTGGGCATTAGGGGTGTAAATGGGTTGGGTTAATCCTGACCGATCCGGCACCAAATCTGATTGGTACCGAATCCGGAGAAAAAAAAATATGGGTTAGGATATGGTAACAGCAATATCCGTCCGAATCCGATACGTCTTCAAGTTTGATTTCAGGTTATTGATGTTTCATTTTCTTTTGCAATGGTAAAATAAAATCTTCCACATCAGCTATTAAGTAGTAACATCAAGTTCTTAACAGTACGTCCTCCTACTCCATTTGCTGCACTGCATGCATTCCTTATAAACAAGTAAGGGTGCAAACAGGTCGGGTTAATCCCGACCGATCCGGCACCGAATCCGATTGGTATTGAATCCGGTTGGTACCGAATCCGGAGAAAAAATATGAGTTAGGATATGGTAATAACAATATCCATCCGAATCTGATCCGTTTTCACCCCTAGTGGGCATTGATATCGTTGGGAGCAGAGATCGCGTCTGATATTCGTGCCACCACCAGGCCACTAGGTTGTATCTTGTATAGGGGTGCAAACGGGTCGGGTTAATCCCGACCGATCCGGCACCGAATCCGATTGGTACCGAATCCGGAGAAAAAATATGGGTTAGGATATGGTAACAGCAATATCCGATCCGAATCCGATACGTCTTCAAGTTTGATTACATGTTAGTGCTACTATTTGACGTTTCATTTTCTTTTGCAATGGTAAAATAAAATCTTCCACATCAGCTATTAAGTAGTAACATCAAGTTCTTGACAGTACATCCTCCTACTCCATTTGCTGTACTACATGCATTACTTACAAACGGGTTAGTCCCGACCGATCCGGCACCGAATCCGATTGGTACCGAATCCGATTAATACCGAATCCGGAGAAAAAATATGGGTTAGGATATGGTAACAGCAATATCCGTTCGAATCCAACCCGTTTCCACCCCTAATCTTGTACGCTGCAAAATTGGTCAGCGACATGCGACGGTCGGCACGTGGGTTCCAAGTTCCAATCCAGGCCGAGGCGAATGGTCGATCCGGCCGGTACTATTAATTAGACAGATTATATAAAAGAATATCAATCAGTTTCAGCGTGGTACTATTTCATTGTAACGCCCATGTTTCTAAGGTGGTGCTCATTTAGACATTTTTTTAGTGGCTTATGGCTGAAAAGTACTATAGATAGCTAAAAAAACACAGCAGCTGACAGATACTTATTTAGCATAATTAAATTTAAAAAATTAAAAAATATAAAAAATATATATATTAGCCCATTACGTATAATACAAACAAATACATAAAAAAGAACCGGCAAAAAAGCTCAACAAAAAACCAAAAGTTCAGAAAAAGACGAAATTTATGAATAGTAAAAAATAAGCTAGAAGCTGAAGCCGAAACGAGATCAGCTGTAGTTGCCAACCCCGCAATTTAAGTCTAAAATTAACAGCGTAGTTAACAAGACATCGCAAGTAATTGTAATTATTAAAATATACAGCAAATCAATTGGAGCAAAAGACGACAAAATAAAATGAGATAATTTACATCATTCAACAGAGGGCCTGTTCTTTTCGGCTGCGGCTTATGGCTTTTGGCTAAATTTTTGAATTTTGGCTGTTTACGGTACATATTACGGAGAGACAGATACTCACTTGTGATTTTGGCTGGTACAAATGTTAAGCTTTTAACTTTAGATCATTTAGCTTGTAGACCCCGTCTTGAAAAAATACTCCATTCGAAAGTTAGGTACTGTAGGAAAAGCCAAAAGCCGCCAACTTCAGAGGAAAAGAATATGCCCAGAGTTCATTAATATTATATTTATTTCCATACATGTAATGAATGCAGTAACTATAATTACAATTGAGCTCATGCATACATAATTACAATTAACCAGATATTTTGGAGTAACCGGCAATATGAATTACGAGAAAACAAATAACAAGATACAAAAAAAGACTGAACAAAATAAGTAATTGAAAGCCAGATTATCGTTAGGACCCTTATTAGGTGATCGAAGTAAGCGATTCGCTCATCGAGATACTAGACCATTTAGGACTAGTCGGCATCTTTTGTAGCTGTAAGGTTTCATCATCTGACATTACAAACAAACATGAATCCATTCCAAAATTCTTTTCACTACTAGCCAACCCATACCAAAACCAATCCCCTTTGTTACAATGAAATCCCAGCACAGTCTCAGCACAACGAGGATGGGATAAGGCCGAGAGAGCGACTAGAGGGGGAGAGAGACTCCATTTTCACCGAAATCATAGCCAGCGTAGCCACAGCTAGCCGAACCATAGCTAGCAAGCAAATCCCACCAGATCCACCCATCTCTTCCCCCAAATCACAAGACATTGCCAAGAAGAGCATGGAGTAAAGCTCAACGACCAACCAAAGGAGAGCGGTGCCAAGAGGAGGGGGAGCCAATGAGGGAGAAGAGCATCAACCATAGGAGGCGGCGGCGGCCGAGCGACGCACAAGCCAACTAAAGAGCAGCCAAGCCAAGCACAAACCAACCGAGAGGGTTGAACCTCGGTTCTTCCCAAATCGAGCCCGATATCACCTAATAAGGTATCCCCCATAACCTATTTTCAATCTTGCCATCACCATCATGGGACCATAGCACACGTATCATCACATTCACATGCATCTCATTGAAGTCATAGCATCCGTACAAGTAGGCTAGAGTAGTAGGAGAAGAAGCTAAGGAGGGGAGTAGAGTATACTAGAGGAGAACCAAGCCACGGCGACGGCGTGTTCACCGTTGGCCACCGTGTGCACCTGACGACCACCCATACTCCCCGGCGTGTAAAAAACATCGAGCGCCGTCACAGCAAGCCAACCAATTCAACCACCGTCACCACCTCAACCTCAAATGCTAAGCAATGGGACATAGATTATATAACTTCTTCATGTTGTGTTTCACGTACCGTTTGTCCATCTATCCTTTATATTATATTATAAAAATGATAGAAAAAACCATCATGTTTTATGTTAAGAGATATAAATTCTCATGTTAGTCAAAGTAAAAAAAAGAAAGATCTACATTATCAATTTTTAGTGACCGGAATTATAACAGTTGAGATTAATCAGATATTGATATTAGAGTTGTTACGGTTGTATAAGGAATATAACTGTATTCCCACTATACGCATTAGTTAGTGTTGCATATAAATTGCAGATCTAGTTGTGTAATTGTGTAGAAAATTTAACAAGTTAATAATATATATTGTACCTAAAACATGATGCACACCTATGCGGTTTTAGGGGCGGAAAGATTCTAATTTCATAGTGCTGAAAACAACAAATTAATTAGACACAGATTATATAAAAGAGTATATATCGATCAGTCTCCGTGTGCTACTGTTTCATCAAGATAGCAAAGCTAGGTAGATGGCTCCACCGAGCTGGAGTTCACAACATTCGTGTCGCCGCTGGCTGGCAGGTTGTGACGGGACGGCATCTCCGCCTGGAGGCTCGGCAACTGCGTGTCAAACCGTAGCGCGTTCAAGGCTTGCCTGATTGATGGCCTCTGGCTGCAATCCGGGTGCGCGCACCAGAGCCCGATGACTATCACGGCCTCCATTTCCTGGTTGTCAAATGCCCCATTCAGCCGTCTGTCCGCTGCGTCAAGAACTCTTCCGGCGCCGTACAACTCCCACACACGTTGCACCAGGTGGACTGTGCTCCCGTTTTGTAGCGTCACCACCGGGCACCTGCCGCACGCGATCTCGAGGAGTACGACACCGAAGCTGTAGACGTCAGACTCGACGCTCGTCCTGCCGTCGACCACACACTCTGGATCCATGTACCCTAAGGTACCAGCTATGGCCGTCGTGCGTGACCTCCGGCCATCGTCGATGAGCCTGGCGAGCCCGAAGTCCCCGAGCTTGGCCTCGAGCGACGCGTTCAGCATTACGTTGCTTGGCTTGATGTCTCTGTGCACGACACACGGCCTCGTATCCTGGTGAAGGTATAAAAGGGCCGAACCTACGCCAAGCACTACCTTGTACCTGATCGATAAATGAATGTATTCAGAGCAGTTCGTCAAGCATTTACATGGAGTAGAGAGCCAGAAAGGAAAGTGCAGTCCACGTATACATAGTACTATAGTATACCTATACCGTTATACGTACCGAACCGGCCAAGTCAATAGATTCTCTGGGTCGTATAGATGAGTGTCCACGCTGCCGTTCTGCATCAGCTCGTAAACAAGCATGAGATCATCTTCACCATGGTACCAGCCGATGAGCTGCACGAGGTTTCGGTGTCTGAGCCGGCTGATGATCCTCACCTCGGAGATGAACTCTTTCAAGCCCTGTTCAGAACTATTGGACAATCTCTTCACGGCGACGTGAAGTTTCATGTCGTTCAAGAACCCCCGAAACACGGCCCCGAACCCTCCTTGTCCTAACTTGTTTTCACTGGAGAAGTTGTCGGTAGCGACGGCGAGCTCGTCGTATAAAAATCGCCTGGGTCCAGTCGTCCCTTGCTCGAGCTCGTCTTCCACGGGGACACCACGGAAGTAGGCTACTACTTTCCGTGGTTTTTCGTGATCACTCGTCAAGACCTTGCCATTCCGCCTTTGCCATCGGCGCACAAGGAACCAAACTGACAGACTCAGGCAGAGCACGAACGCCACGGAGCCGGCAGACACGCTGGCCACCAGCTGTAGTTTGCTACCTTTCTTTCTCGGGCTGGGAGGAGCAGGTGCTCCTTCTGCAAGGTAACATTTAATTTATTAGGGTTAATTAAGTGTGCACTTTTAGAAAGCGTACATTACATTGTAACATATTCTCCCCGAAAGTGCACAGTATCTTTTTAATGGAGATATACTAGTATCTCCTGCTATCTCTCAAAGATGATAAAAATTCTAGCATATATAGACGGGTTTTGTTACTATATAGATTACACGGAAGGAAAAAATGTTGGTAACCCCTATGCTAGTAATAACTCTGTATGCATGCATACGTTTCCATTGCTCAAGAATCATGGCATGCATGTAACGGCATGCAAGTAAAGCTGCTTTATAGTGCATGTAACGCCATGGTTGTAATGCATATGTTACTAGGAGTTGATAGGTCTTTTGTTGCATTATAAAAGGAAGAAAACGCTGCAGCTAAAGAAGAGACGGGCAGCAGAACAAAACAACTTGTCTTCTCTGTGTTTGTGTTCTAGAGAGGAAACAATGTGTGAGTTCTCTCCAGGAGCTAGGCCAACATTTAGTATCAGAGCTAGGTGCGAGGAGAAGCTCCCTAGCGATGACTTGCTGGTCGGCATGATTGCGTGCACATCGGTGCGTGTCAGGTGAAGGTGCACATGTGCTGGCGACGAGTTGACTATAGCACCGTGCGCTCAAAAGCATGGCGGCGAAGGTCCGCGCAGCCATGGCGAGGTCAGGGCGGTGTGCCATAATCACATGTGACGTGCACACTGGGGGTGACGACGTGATCGCTATGGTGTGGCGACGACAAGCGGCATAGGTGGGCTGCAAGGCAGGAGCGGCGTCGACAGCAAACGATGTTCTTCCACCATCAGCAGTGTCTTGGTGTAAGATGTCATGAACACGGTGATGTCTAAAGCGGCAACAGCATCATCGAAGTGTGTGAGTGAGAGAGATGGCACAGTAGGAGTGTTGCATTTGTCATTTTTGAGTTGTTTGTGCACGTAGGAGGTGTGTTACATACGTGCGCATAGTCATGCCATGCTTATGCACGTAGGTGTGTCAGTGCATGATGTATGTGTCTGTGTTCTTGTAGTTGTGTCCAAGTTCTCATGTGTGTATGCTCTGATGAAAGTCTCCGTCGCCGTTAAGTTGTGTCATCAGCGAAAGACAATTGGAGCTGAGAAAGAAGTCAAAACTGAAGACCAACGAACTCTGATTGGCGTCAAGGACGTGCACAGGGATTAGGGGGTGATTGTTGGTAACCCCTATGCTAGTAATAACTCTGCATGTATGCATACGTTTCTATTGCTCAAGAATTATGGCATGCATGTAACGGCATATATGCAAGTAAAGCTGCTTTATAGTGCATATAACGCTATGGTTGTAATGCATCTGTTACTAGGAGTTGATAGGTCTTTTGTTGCATTATAAAAGGAAGAAAATGCTACAGCTAAAGAAGAGACGGGCAGCAGAATAAAACAACTTGTCTCCTCCGTGTTTATGTTCTAGAGAGGAAATAATATGTGAGTTCTCTCCAAGAGATGGGCCAACAAAAAAGACATCCGCGCACGACACAAACCTGGCGGCAGGGTGATGCCGAGGTCTTCACCGACCTTGTATGCCACGTGGCAGTTGTACCCCTTGACAGTACCATAGGTGTTGTTAGGGCTAGATCTCGACAGCTCTCCATCGAATTCTGTAAGGCACCTGTTGCACTCCTGGAATTTTTTGTACGGATAATCCATTTTTTATTCGAAATTACATAAATATACCCGCGGGAAAATTTTTTACAAAAATAGGCTCCAGTCGCCGAATGGTTGGGCGACTGGAGCCTATCGCCCAACCAGACCGCGGCAGCTGGAGAGTCTGCGAACCGTTGGGCGATTAACTCCAGTCACCCAACGGTTCGGCGATTGCAAAGCAGTCGCTCAACTGTTGGGCGACTG
Organism: Dendrocalamus sinicus; assembly: GCA_036346575.1. Classification (NCBI taxonomy): domain Eukaryota; kingdom Viridiplantae; phylum Streptophyta; class Magnoliopsida; order Poales; family Poaceae; genus Dendrocalamus; species Dendrocalamus sinicus. Next base: position 25,519,268 of record CM070650.1, read on the forward strand.
CATATCAGTCGCCCAACCGTTGGGCGACTGAGGGTGGATATAAAGGCCGCGCTCGGCCGCCCCCGACGTTGTGCACTCTCTTCGGCGCGCAGAGAAGGAGAAAGAGAGGGAGAGGAGGAGAAGAGGGAGGGGAGAGAGAGAGGGAGAGGAGGAGAAGAGGGAGGGGAGAGGAGGAGAAGAGGAGAGGGAGTGCGCGATTTTCAGGTAATTTTTTGTGTTATATTTTTTGTTAGTTTAGAAATATAGTTAGTGTAGATAATTTAGTTTAGAAATATAGTTAGTGTAGATAATTAGTTTAGAAAATTAGTTAGTGTAGATAGTTAGTGTAGATAATTAGTGTGGATAATTTAGTTTAGAAATATAGTTAGTGTAGATAATTAGTGTAGATAAATTAGTTTAGAAAGATAATTAGTGTAGATAATTAGTTTAGAAAATTAGTTAGTGTAGATAATTAGTTTAGATAATTTAGTTTAGAAAATTAGTTAGTGTAGATAGTTAGTGTAGATAATTAGTGTGGATAATTTAGTTTAGAAATATAGTTAGTGTAGATAAATTAGTTTAGAAAGATAATTAGTGTAGATAATTAGTTTAGAAAATTAGTTAGTGTAGATAATTAGTTTAGATAATTTAGTTTAGATAATTTAGTGTAGAAAGATAGTTAGTGTAGATAATTTAGTGTAGAAAGATAGTTAGTGTAGATAATTAGTGTAGACAATTAGTTTAGATAATTAGTGTAGACAATTAGTTTAGATAATTTAGTGTAGAAAGATAGTTAGTGTAGATAATTTAGTGTAGAAAGATAGTTAGTGTAGATAATTAGTGTAGATAATTAGTTTAGAAAATTAGTGTAGAAATATAGTTAGTGTAGATAATTAGTGTAGATAGTTAGTGTAGATAATTAGTGTAGATAATTAGGGTAGATAATTTAGTTTAGAAAATGTAGTTTAGAAATTTAGTGTAGAAAATGTAGTTTAGAAAATTAGTTTAGAAATATAGTTAAAAATAGTTTAGAAAATGTAGTTTAGAAATTTAGTTTAGAAAATGTAGTGTAGAAAAATAGTTTACAAATATAGTTTACAAAAATAGTTTACAAAATGTAGTGTAGAAAATTTAATGTAGAAATTTAGATGTAGAAAGTTTAGTGTACAAATTTAGATATAGGAAATTTAATATTGAAATTATTGTATAAATTTAGATGTAGAAAATTTAATGTAGAAATTATTGTACAAATTTTGCGGTATGACTCGTCTTTGGGCGTGCCTCCGAGTGGCGATGCTGCTACCGTTGGACGAGCACGTGGACCGCTCTCATCGCGCTTCCGTCTAGTGCCGACACCGGGAGCACGGACGAGCCGCCTCGGTGGGAGTGGTCCGACACGCACACCTCGCGTGGCTTGGAGACTCGACCTCGTTGGATCGCCAGTTTGCACTACTCCAGCGTTTAGTGCGACCGTAAGTTCATTCCGTGCTGACCTTCACTTTGTTTGTAGGCTGCGGGATGCCGGGCTACTCCCTCTTGCCCGGATGGTGCAGGCCACGGACGAGGATGCAGCCGCTGGCGGGGACGAGGGCGAGGACGAGGCGGGCGGGGAGAGATCACGACGCTTCCCGTTCGACCGTTCCCTGCTGACGGCTTTGGTGGACCGTTGGCGGCCCGAGACGCACACTTTCCACCTCCCATTCGGGGAGATGACGCCGACCCTGGAGGATGTGTCCCTGCTCCTTGGCCTTCCGATCGCGGGAGACGCTGCCTTCCTACCGGAGGCCCCACACGACTGGCGCGCTGACCTGTTTGACAGATTCGAGGGTGTCGTTCCACCGGGCCCTCAGCACCACGTGTTCCGAGGCGCAGACCCATGGGCCGACGCTGAGGTGGCTCACACAGATCGATGCGTGGTTTTTACATTCGATCGTGTCGTCCAACCGCTTATTTGTGGTATTACGTACTAATAACAACTTGTTTGAATTCAGGTGGAGCGCATGGTTCCACAGCCAGACGATCACCAGGTGTCGCGCCACCTGGAGGCGTACGTGCTGTGGCTGTTTGGTTGGTGCTTTTCACCACCACCACGGCAACTCGGTGGATGCGCGCCTTATCGCTTATGCGCGAGCGATCGCGACGGCGAGCCCCACCAGTCACCGAGGATCGGCCGTGCTTGCCGCGACGTACCGCGCCCTATGCGATGCGTGCACGAGGATCAAGGCGAACTCGATCCTCACGGGCTGTCCGCTGCTACTACGATTGTGGTCGTTCGGCGCTTAAGCCTCGGGCGACTGTGCTAGACGACATGGGCCGTCGGCCCGAGATGTATCCAGGGGAGACGTCGACCGCCGACGATGGGTTCTATCTGGTGCCGTCGTCGAGTAAGTATTATCACAGTCTACTATTTCTGTCTTATTGACGATCGTCATTCTAAACAGCTTATATTTCTTGCAGTACGTTCGCGCGCGTGCGAGTCACGCGGCGTCTCGGTCTTTGTGGAGCGATTCGACCGCATCACGCGGACGACGTGCGCTGGGAGCCGTACGCAGATACGGCAGTTCAGGCCCGTGCTCCTGGCGGGCTGTCCTCACTTTGCTGGCGTGACCGGGCTTTCTGGCTCACCCGCCGGAAGCTCGTGTACCTCATCTACGTGGAGGACTACGCACCCACGGTGATGCGGCGATTCGAGCTACGGCGGCGGTTCCTACACCGCCGGACCATCGATTCCGCGCCACGCACGGGTGAGTGATCGTTTCGCTAAATATTTACATACTTACCATCTGCGTTCGCAAGTATCTCACATCCAGTAATGGTTCTATACGCAGGCAAAGGGCGAAGGGAGTGAAAAGAGGCACCGACTGGTCGTTGAGGATGCAGCCATGGGTCGAGCAGTGGCAGGGTGCGCTCGACGACCGCGTGGAGGAGAAACGGCCCGTCTGACGGCGGGAGTACGCGGAGTACCGCTACCGGTACCACCGCAGACCGCATCGTGCTCGTATATGTGGTAGACCCGCCGCCACACACGTCGCCGCTCCGACGGACACGCACCCCTCGCGCCGCGCGCGACGCCACATCGCGGTACGTTTCATGTCATTTCAAAGATTCCCAAATGGTAATGTCGTTTCGATAATCTTTCATGTCTTTGTGTCGGTGGCGTCGGTTACGCCTATGCCTCGACTCGGGGCGATCGAGAGGCTCTCCAGTGGTGCGCACCTGACCCATGAGGAGGGCATCAGCTTTGCGCGTCGGATGCACGACGGGTGTAGACGTATCATTAGCCTACTCTCCTGCACGAGGCTACCGGCGGTCTCCACGCCCACCGCTTCGACTGCTCGTCCACCCCGACCAGCGTCGCACTACTCGTGCACCTCGTGATACGTCCTCCACCACCTCACCCGGGCGGCCGGGGGTTCGGCTGGCGGGGCCTCCTACACCGGTTCACTTCACGCCTTCTACGCAGGGGGTGTACGCCCCTCCTCCTACGTGGATGGCGCCAGGCACGGGTACGCAGAGGTTCTTATATCGTGTTTATCCGAAGACGACATACAACGAACTAACGTTATTAATATTGCAGGTACTTACCAAGCACGGCGTCTCGGCATCTCCCGGCCGGAGGAAGTGGACCGATTTTTCGCGTCTACACCGGAGTGGCATGGACACTACTCGACGTAGCACCGAGGTTATCTCGACAGTGCCCTCCCGGTGCACCGGAGAGCACACACCAGAGTGCGGTGACTCGCCCCGCCCCGCGGGATAGACACCCTCCTCCTCGTTTTACTTTTTCGGATCGTCCTAACCCGTTGCACGGAGGAGGCCAAGCGAGGCCGTATGGGAGGACGCGGGCGCGGTGACGGGGCACACCAGGGTGACTAGTGAGGCGACGCTGCAGATGCTATGTATTTATGCATGTAATAAAAAACATGCGGCATGTTACTCACAGTTATAATATGAAGTTTATTTAAATTTACATAAGTCTATTATCTCTCTCCGCACATAAACTATCTCACTTAACAGTGTATGTATCGATCGTTCTGTACTCAATCTTTCATGAAAAAAAAATTTTAAAACTTTTTGCACACCTACAATATACAATGAACATAAACTTTTATTACAACTTCACCGTATTTTTTTACCCGTTCACCGTTACAAAATTCACAAAATCTAAAACAAAACACGGGGGCTACATGCAGTCGCCCTACGGGATGGCGACTGCATGCTAGTCGCTTAACGGAAGAGCGACTGCATGCTAGTCGCTTAACGGAAGAGCGATCGGATGTAGTCGCTCTCATCAGGCAATGAGACAAATTGTGTCGCGATGCGGTTATGATAGGCTCCAGTCGCCCAACCATTCGGCGACTGGAGCCTATTTTTGTAAAAAAATTTCCCGCGGATATATTTATGTAATTTCGAATAAAAAATGGATTATCCGTACAAAAAATTCTGCACTCCTGGGTGTTCAGGTCCCTCGTGCACTGTGCAAGCCCGTACATCACCTGCGGGTTGCCTCGCGAGTCCATGTACCACAGGGTGTTGTTGGCGATCCGCAGGGGCGAGACGGCGGCGTCCCCAGCGAGCTGGTTCATCAGCTTCCGCCGCGCATCGCTCATGGTCGCCATGTCGTCGACGTAGGTGCCAACCACCCACACATAGAAAGAAAAGGTGAGGTCAGCGACGGAGAAGGACTCGTTCGAGTACCGGAGGAGGCAGGCGTCGTATTTGGCGAGTACCGTCCGCCCGTACGGGCAGACCTCCCTTATCCCGGCGGGCGCCCTAGTGAGGCAGTCCTGGCACTGCGTCGCATTGCGGTCCGCGTAGCACATGATGAGGCCGAATACTTGGTCAGGCGCAGCGCCGAACGTGCCGTTGTAGAACCAGTATGTGCTCGCGGCCGTGGGCAGGCTGGAGAGTAGCCGTTCGAGGTTCTGTTGGTACTGGCTTCCGTCCGTGTAGTTGCCGGCTGTGTTGCAGTAATGGTAATCTGGTTGCAGGAGATTGTTGTCCGGACCAACTGCTGCGACGCATAACATGTTGGCTACAGCAAGGAACCGGACAAGGACAAGGCGTGGAGCCATGGCCGATATTGGTCGATGAACAGGGACGCCGTTGGTAGACTGCTAAGGCACCGTTTTCTAGTTGCAGGCTACAGCCTTGAGAACAAGGGTGCACGCGTATATATAGATCACATGACTCGTGTTTCTCCTAATTTGATGATGTTTTTGTTGGATTTTTACGTGGTTTTTAATATTTTATTATCATTATTGTTTATTTAATTTAATGTAACATTACTCATATTATTGATGCAAATGATATAGAATAATTTAATACGAAATTTAACTCGAGTAATTAATACTTAAGATGCCGAGTACGGTCATAGTGAAATATGGTAGACATATTTATTGAGATTGAATTTACTAGAAATATGGTAGACATACGGAGCGAGGTTCGCGTCATCGTCATCACGCAGTCTTCGCGGCGTGTAGCAAAGGAGCGGCATCATGCCGTGCTGCGCTCTTCTGTCGGTCGGCCGGAGAGCCACCATCGTACGCGTCTTCGCGGCGTCTCTCCGTTCTCGGGTGCACGCCGTGTCTCTCCTGTCTGCTCGATCCGCGAGCAAAGCCGGGAAGAAAAAGGAATCGCCTCGGTCCGGTGCGTCAAGACGCAGCACGTCGGTCAAGGCCCGATCTCGATACAGCAGCACGTCTCGCACGGTGTTTTTGATCCGTCGGTCAGATACGCGGCAGCAAGTCTCCTAGACGTCACATCAAAGCACAGCCAACCGAGAGAAGATTGATGGATTATTCATCGACTGTTAGGCCATTTTTAGTCGAGAGTTTTATGCCGATGTTTTCAAGATTATTACATCATGTAAAATGATATAAAATATGGATAAAATATCCATCTTTAATGCATAGTTTTATTCTATTATTTTATAGACATTTAATTTCATGACTCATATAGAGTTGGTAATCGTGCCAAGTCTTCTCTCTCTTCTTAAAAATGTTGTCATATCATCAAAAATATCTATGTGACAGCTTATTAAGGCCATGTTTGTTTCCACTTAAGATTATTATAATCTAGCTTATAAATCATAAGTGAAAACAAACAGCCCAGATTATAAGGTAACTTATTATAATCTAATAGCCCAGATTATTGTAATCTAATAAGCTCAAAAAAGGAGCTTATTTCAGCTTATAGATCCACCTTTTATCTTAATGACCATAAAACTTTAGGAATATTACCCACCTTTGCCATTCATCCAACCCCAAACTCCTGTGCCTCTCTCTCCCAGGGCATTGTAGTCTTTAAACATTCGAATACAACAATCCATAACTTTGATAATCCAGGATGCCAAATACCTGACAGTTTATTTCCTACCAGTTTATTATAAGCTAGCTTATATAATCTCCACCTATAAGCTAGATTATAATAATCTTAAGTGAAAACAAACAGGATCTAAATATAGATAAAACTCCGACTGAGACTGACCTTATCAGTTTGATTGATTCACGGTCAAATTCGAAGCACGTCTATATTGATTCACGGCCGGCACTTTCGGACGACGGCCGGCACGCCCGGACGTCCACGCGGCTCCAAGCGTCGCATCAGGACAAAGAGAATGATTGATTATCAGACTGATCGATTCACGACCAAATTCAAAGCACGTCTATTGATTCAAGGCCGGCACGCTCGGACGTCCGCGCGGCTCCAAGCGTCGCATGAGGTGGTCTCTACTTCCCTAAGGGCAGTCCCTATGGTAGAAACTATATACGAAATCCAAGATAGTCACATCAGTAAAAATCTGAGTATAGAAACTGACTCACACAATGGGAGTTTCTTCGTGCAATAAATAGTGGAAACCACCAGTTTCTTCCCAATGGTAAAATTGCAGTTTCTTCCAAGTGGAAACCGCGCGAGCAGGCATGTTGGGAGCGGTGCGAGCGCGCATGGAAACCACCAGTTTCTTCCCAATGGTAAAATTGCAGTTTCTTCGTGCATCGATTCAAGAGTAGAGGTGGTTTCCCTGAGAAGAAATGGTTTCTACTCTTTTTCTTCTCTTTCTTCATTAATTGAGTTGCCATGTCATCGTTTTGCCTACGTGGCAGGTCATTTAAGGAAGATAGAAACTGGTCATTAATTGCCATTGGGACTGCCCTAATTAAATAAGGAAGTATATGGACATCATCTAGATATTTTTTTTCTTAATTAATTATCATTTAAATTTGTAATATTTAGATTAGAAATCAAAAGGTCCCTTGTTTTTAAAGCGGAAGATTTTTTTTAAGGAGAGAGGGTAGAATTTAAGGGGAGGGGAGAGAATTTATAGCCGTTAGATCTCTAATCTAATGGTTATAAATCTAGATGATATTTAATAAGAAAACATCCAGATAACGTTTAACAAAACCCATTAAGTAATCAGCCATCACTGACTTTTTCCGATCCGTATGGAGCTCAAACCCATGTTTTTCATTGGTCCGAAGGTGATGAGCCCAACCCCACCCCCCTCCCTCCCAAGTTGCAGATGTCCAGGATAGGCACGACTTCTTCTAATGCTAGAAGACTATAGGAAGAAACCTCGGACCAGAGCATGGCGTGAAAGATGCATACGGGACGGATGTGCTCTGACCATGTCTCCAGGTCACAGTTGAATGTAGATATCATGAACGCGAGGATACCAGGCCGAGAAACCCGAGCAATGGCCCCAAAACAACTTTTCTAAAAGAGCACAGGAAGGGTGGTTGATCTTCTTCCGACTTATCCTTAAAAATCCATAGTTCTTTTCTTTCTCAAAAACTCACTCTAGCATCTACAAAATCTAACTGAATTGTCTTCGTTGTAGCTAAATCATATCCTACATTCTTTCATTCTTTGACATACAGATCTGTCCTTATATGCTGTAGTTATTTCCATTCTTTGTCATCTCCTAATAAGCCTAAGTGCGTGTACATCACTTAGCATTTAAAAAAGGTGCTAAGATAAATACATCACCTTTCTCTCTCTTCATAAGACCATTGTTAGCTACTTTTTTATTTCAACTCTTAACATTATTTACAGGTGCCAAAGGTTTAACTTTTTCTGATATAGCACCAACTGCCAAGGTTTGTTTCGGTGACATGCAATTCAGACTTAGCACTCACTCATCCATCTTGACAAGGTAGAATAATCTTTAAATTATTACATCATCATATTACTTGAATATACCCCTTATCGATAAGGGTATAAGGGGTAAGTCCGGCAAGATAGTCGTAAACTCTTCTACGATCGTAGGGTTATAAGCTTTTCTACGACCAAGTGGTCATAAGTCCTACTACGACTATCTCTTGGTCGTAAGTCTTTCTACGATCAAGTAGTCATAAGTCCTACTGCGACTACTCCCTTAGTCGTAAGTCCTTCTACGACTATGTAATCGTAAGTTTTACTACGATCACTCTTTGGTCGTGGGAATTTTATGACAAATCTATCTCCAACCAACCTGTCTATGACGATGAACTACATCGTCAGTTCATCTGACAAGGCAGTTAGAACATATGTTTATCCACTAACCACAACAATTGCTACATGGTGAATGGCCTTTTACGTTTGTCTGACAGTAACTTCTGTCAGGCAGTCATCATTCGAAGCGTTAAGGCATCTTTTGGCACGGGATAATAGCCTTCCCTTCACTAGCAATATAAAAGTTAATGTCAAAGGAGAGAAGAGAAGAGGGATGCAAAGTAGGAGATAGTGCTAGCCATTCGCATGATTCTCTATTATAATTCTTTTTCTAGTGAGTAGCAATTACATAGGATGTAGGATTATTATTCTTTGAGGAGAAGGCTCGAACCTGGATAAAGATTCCTATGTCTTTAATCTACATGTGCGGCAAGGGTCAATCTGACCATGATGAGGACCCGCAACACGACAACGGGTCCATTCCCAAGCATTCGAGTTTCTCAGCGTCGCACCATGCAGTTTCAGAGAGTTCCAGACTACTGATCAGGGAGCACGTTGCCAACTGCTGGTGGTGACTCTTCGGTCGACCCTGTGAAGGCAATGTGCGGGCACTCTCCTTGTTCGTCTGCATTCTTGCAGGGAATAGACCAGGCTAGGGATGGTTATAACCCAGACTTCCCCTACCTGGCAAGGTTTACTCCAGGCCATGAGACAATCTCGTGCGATGATTCTTTGGACGAGGAGGCATCCCTCAGAAGTGGAGATTCTAGACAAGGGGATTTTGCCCTGCCCTCAAATTCTCATCACCCTCTCGGAGGAAGGCTTGAAGATGCTACCCAACGATCACACTCTCCCTCTTCTCGTGAGAATGGTGATGAAACCTCCAGTGATGAGCCCGATCAGTACTCTGATGAGCGTGGGAGAAATCTTAGAAATACTCACTCTCCTCTAAAGTAGCCCCAGTTTGCATCAGGGGTTGAGGATCCTGAGACTGCTCGGCAAAGGCGACTAGTTGTCTAGAGTGCTTTGCCTGGGTGTGTCTAGTACCAGTCTGAAGAGGCATGAGAGCTTCAACAGATCAATGGTTTGCTCGAGAACCTGACTCATTAGCTTGCTCGTGTGCTGGGCTATGACTGCTTCGCTGAAGACATTGCACGAAGGCTCCACGACATGATGGTCCAACTTGAGCAACCTCACCGACATCGCTCTAAGAGTCGACAAGGTACGACCGCATCTAGTCGTTCACAAACTTTCCTCGCAGGAGTCGGTATGGTAATGGCACTCCCGATCGCAATACCAGCTAGAGGAGAATACCCAGATTGCTTTGGATCGGTGTCGGATCCCGGAAAAAGCTAGTACACACAGGGTCAACAGGGATGCATATTTCACATAACAACCACACTTTATTATATAGCAAGGTATGAGCTTTATGGCCAAAGTTTACAATAACAGCAAAAAGAAGACAATGGAAGATAAATATAGCAGCAGCCTATCCCGCCTTCCCACAGGCGAATGATTGTAAGACGTGGCCTACTCGTTGCAATCCTCACCGTAATCATCGAAGGCTTCCTCTGGAAAGAAGTTAGATTGAACAACGTGAGTATATAAAGTACTCCACAAGTTACACCAGAAATTTAATAGAATTAATGTATGCATAAGGAATATCAAAGGAAGGCATAATAGGGTTAATTGCATAAAAGGCGACATTGGAGTAAATATCATATAGTATGAACAAAAACTTAATTTGATACAATAATTAGAAACAGGATTTAACAAAATATTAACGTTAGTGCAGGCTCCAACGAAACACTAACCTATCTATGGGTATTCCACCCGGACTATCTTTCCAAAAGATATCCAAATTTTCCATAAACCAGATTTTATCAAACCAAAGTCTAATATGTGAAAAACCTTACTCAACATGTCCTTGACCATGGACACGGCTATCTAGGATAGTTTGTTACTCTGAAGAGGTGTACAACTTTACCCACAAGACATGTCCGCTCATTTTGCTACGTGGTTAGCACACTGCCTTAGGTGTGCGGCTGAGAGTTCAAGACAAAGCCTTTACAATGTTCAGTTGCAACTAGATAGCGCTGCCACTAAGATTTCACCATAACATGAATCCACATTTTGGAGCCCCCTCTTGTGCCATGTGAGACTTCTTGCGGCCTAAGCCACGCTCACATTCAGCTATAGCGAGATCAAGTTGGAACTTCACAAATTATTTGGCTAGGTTTGTCCCATACCAGACTTGTGGTAGTACAGTTTTGGCTTTGTAAAAGTAGCTCACAGACGGGTCCTTAACCTGACTTAGGCCTAACCACAAACCCCTTGTGCCTGGCAATCGACATTGAGTTAACAATGCATGACAGCAAGCACCCACCACCATACCAATGCCTAAGTCTAAATCAAGTTTTATATTTTCTTTGGAAATATTTTCATAAACATTCTTGACTCACCAAAGACAACAATATCATTCAAAAGTTTATCATTTTATGTGAAAGATTGTCCCAACCCATAATTACTCTAAGCATGGTTAAGCAATTTTACCAAATGCCTAGTAAATACTATGGTACTAACTAGGTTTTTATCTAGGGCGACAAGGCATAATTGTGTTCAATATCAAATTTGGCTGTCCAAAGGATTTAGGCGTAACTAGAGTTTAAACTGAATTTAAACTAGACTTGAATAAAATTACGCATGCATAATAATTTAAAAATCAACATAAATAATTTAAACTAGTGGGATCAATATGGTCAAGGGTGTAACTTGCCTTGCTCAGGGTCCTGGTGCAAGTCGTCGAAGTCGTTCTCTCCGAGATCTTCATAATCTATGCGCGAAGAACCAAACAAATAAATTCAAATAAAATTCAAAGATTCAAAAAGAGTCTAGAAATGGGTAGTTTAGGATTTTAGAAGAATTTATAAATTTGAACAGGTCAAATTGGAGTTAAAATGAAGGAATACGGGCTTCTGGAAGTTTAAAAGGAAGAAAATGAAAAAGATTGATTTTTGGGAATTATTTTTGTACCAAAAAAGGTTAATTATGATGTCAGTAGGGATTTTACTTTTTGGCAGGATTATTTTTGAATTAAAAAGCTGACATGGCTTGGGTCGGCTGACGTGAATGGCAGATGCGGTGGCGCACAGAGGCGGCGAGGTTGTCGGAGCTCCGGCGCTCGACAGTGGCTGGCAAAAGGCGGAGGAGGGAGAGGAGGAGGCGGTGGTTCAATCACTACCCGGCGCTGGACTTGGAGAGGACCAGAGGCGGTCGGCGGCGGTGGCTTGTGGGGATGGCGGGGCTCCGGTGGGCAAGGGCTTCGACCGAGGAGGGAGGAGAGAGCTCAAGGAGAGGCGGTGTGGAAAGGGGCTCTCGGGGGTTTATAGGGGGAGGGAGGCGGCGCGTCTTGCCTGTCTTCCCGGGGAAGAGCCGGTTCGGCTGTGCGAAGGTGAGCGGGGCGGCAATAAAGGGCCGGCGGGGGTGAGGCGGCGAGGAAGGGAACCCGAGGTGGCGATTTTTGGGAAGAGGAGTGGTTGAACGGAGCTCGAGGCGCGGCATTAATGGCGTGCGGGCGGGAAGTTGAAGAAGAGGAGAGGAGGAAGAAAGATATGATAGGTGGGGCCCGCTTGTCGGCGAGAGAAGAGGGGAGAGGAAGGAGGAAGGGATGGGCGGCCGGATGAAGGACACGTGGTAGGGGAGGAAATCTCGCGTTGAGACAAAATGAAAGGGTAAGTTGTGGCGGACGGCCCAGATTAGATCAAGGGGTGCGTGGATTTAATCCGGGCACAACACATGTCAGCCCGAGATTAATCTGGATTTAAATGTTGTTTTAAATTTTCAGAAATACCAAAAAGCTTTATAAATACTTAGAAAATAGTAAATAATATCTAAAAATTCCAAATTTTTTTTAAAAAATTCCTGGAGTTATTTGGAATTAGGAAAAATATTTTTAATTTAAATTTGGCCTTTAAAAATTTTATAAAATGCCGATGTGAGCAGCAGTCGGCGTCAGGCGCAGGCAGGCGCGAGTACGGTGGGAGGAGCCGGAGGCCTGGGGCGGCGAAGAGTCGGCGACCCGAGGATGAATCGTGCGGGCGACGGCTCGAGCGCAGGGGCAACGGCGGCAGCCCGGATCAAGGTGCACGAGCTGCGGGGGAAGAACAAGGCGGAGCTGCAGGCCCAGCTCAAGGACCTCAAGGCGGAGCTCTCCCTCCTCCGCGTCGCCAAGGTCACCGGCGGCGCCCCCAACAAGCTCTCCAAGATGTACGTGCCTCTTGCTCACCCCACACCCCTCCCACCTCATCTGTTGTTATGTGTGGTTCTTGGGGGTTTGTGCTCACGGGTGGTTCTGGATGGCGTCGCAGCAAGGTGGTGCGCACCTCTATCGCGCGCGTGCTCACGGTGATCTCGCAGAAGCAGAAGGCGGCGCTGCGGGATGCGTACAAGAAGAAGAAGCTGCTCCCGCTCGACCTCCGCCCCAAGAAGACCCGCGCAATCCGCAGGCGCCTCACGAAGCACCAGGTAAAATCATGTTGCTTTGTTCCTTCCTATCCATCCACCTGTGTTGCGCTTTTTTCGTTCATAGAACTTTGATGTGCTATGTTGTACTATTTCTGCGCGGTTATCTCAGTTGTTTAGGGTTAGATGTGTTGTTTAGTCAAATTGCTGAGCTTGATGTAAATGATGTGTTAAAGAGTGTTGCTTGTTCTTGAGTGCAAGATGCCTCTTTTATGTTTCTAAAATGAGTTAGTAGAGAAGTTGGTATCAAAATGTAGAACAGATTACAGTGACATGTTATTTGGTGTATGAATTCCTTCTGCTGTTGCTGGTTGCAAAGGCATGTCAATTCTGGTAATCTGTTTTAAAATGTACTTACAGTGAGTCATCTGGAGAATGGTTTCTGGTTGGGGTCAACTTGGTGTAGAGCTGGATGCCATAGTGTGCTAGGATGATATCAGCTAATTGCAAGCATGATATAAGCTATCTCACTTAATTTTTGTTGTGCGCCTTCACTAATACAATTTTATGGTGCGAACAAAATTACTCGATGGTCTCATGGTTTGCGGACCCGGGGTGCTTGTTTAATCTACCCCTATAAAGCACCAGTTAAAATTATCCTACATCCACCCAACAATTACCTGCTCCACAGTCATGACTTTAACTACGTTCACACCACAATATGCACCTATAATTACACCATCCTAAAAACGTCCACACCAGATTAACTCTCCTCCATTCTCTCTCCTTACTCAACCATATCTGACGGTCTGCAGTACCCTCCCGCGTCCGCTCGCGGCTTGCATGCATCAGGTCGATCGTCTCCCCCGATCGTTCATCCCGCCCCCCGCCTCGCCCGATCGTTCATCCCGCCCCCCCCTCCCGCCTCCCCCGAAGGCCGTAGGCGGAGGAGGCGGTGACGGCATGACCGGTGACGGGCTAGATGACTGGGGGGAGGAGGCGGCGGCGTTGGCGGATACGGATGTGGATGGCGAGGGAGAAGAGGGGCTCGGGAGGGAAGGGCGGTTCTCCCCCTCCGCGTCTGCCCTCGGCTCTCCGCGCCGCCTCTTCCCCTCCATCCTCCGCCCTCGCCTCCTCCCCTCCCTCATCCGCCGCTCCGCTTGCGTTGGCTCCGCCCAGCATTCGTCCACTGAAAAGGAAGCCCATCCCGTCCACCCGGCGTTCCTGCGCACGCCCCGATGGATGTTACCCGGCACTCCCTCCCTTCCTCCGTTATTTCTCATTCCAATCTCAATCTCATCTCAGCCAAGAAAGAAACGATCTCCCCTCCCATCTCAATATCAATCTCATCTCAACTGTATTTTGGATGGCTTCACCAAGTGCATCTTTATCCAATTGTTCTTTCAAGTACCAATAACTGATTTGCTCTTTTCACTGATTTAATAGGGAAGCCATCACCACTAACACTCTTGGATTGATGGTATGCTGTCGTGAGGTATTACTTTCCACTCAATATGAGCTTTCTGATGTCCATTATGATGACTATGAAGAATCGTTTCCCAAACATTCATCTTCTTGCCATATTAGGCAATAAATATGATGCGGAATTTCTGCCGTATTTGAAAGATTTCGTAGTTTTGTGCATGATATGTAGATGTACTGCTTGTGTATAGAATTCCTTTGTACAATCAACATTGTTGTGCTTCAGAATTGATATTTTTCAGCTTTTCTTCCTGACTGTTTAGACTTCATTTATTTAATTGAAGCTCTCACTTCTGTCATATTGAATCTGTTTGGGTTAGAATACAGATGTTATACAAAAAATGGATTTTTTTATACTTTTGGTGCAGATTGACCATGCTGGATCAAATGCATATAATTACAGACCGTTGGTGGAGCCCTCTGATGAGTATTCTAACGCAAGAATGGATGCATGACGTCCTAGATTATGTGGAGTTTCTGAGACTTCAAGTAAAGGTAGATTTAGTGTGCTATTATCAATGAACCATAAACCATTGTTTGTGTCTGCTTTTCTTCAGGAAGTGCTGCAGCATCAGTTAAAACAATTACAACAGTGTGCCTCTGGTTTGTTCCTGTGGAAAATGATTGCTGGATGCTTATTTGTTACTATCGATGAAGTTGTCCTATGTTCAGATCTCTGCCAATTGCTTAGTTCTAGAAAAGACATGTATGTATTCATGTATATTCTTACGCTTCCTTTGTTAATGCAACCAACTGGATCAATACACCTACATATTAAATTTTTCTACGTTTGTGTGTGCAGTCTGTTTTTCCTTGCTTGATTGGCGTATTAATTGTGTGACGTTGGTTATTTAGCAACAATTTTGTCTTCAGAATTGTCAAGAATGGACAACATTACGTCCTACATTATGTGGAGTTCCTGAGACTTCGATTAAAGGTAAAGTTCAGTGTGCTATAATCGATGAAGCATAAACCATTGTTTGTGTCTACTTTTCTTCAAGAAGTGCAGCATCATCAATTAAAACAATTAAAACAATGTGCCGCTGGCTTATTCCTGTAGAATGCTTGCTGGATGCTTATGTGTTATTATCAACGAACTTGTCCTATGCTCAAATGGTACTGCTCTCTGCAAATTGCTTAGTTCTTGAAAAGAAATGTACTGCAAATTCCTATGCTGTGTGTTTGGCCCATTAGTACCGAACTTTATGACAAACAGGACTCTACCCTCTATGTTTCTCTGAATTTAATATTGTGGTTTATGGCTGAAGCTCCTGATTTATCTGTTGTGTAGTTGTATTTTCTTGGAGGCAATAATCTCTGAGTCTCCTGATTTCTTAACCTCCTGAGGTTTTGTTTGCAGTCCATTCTGTGTGACTATGCTTTCATGGTAATACGACAATTGCTAGCAAAGCCTGACAGAGGAAGTTGATATAAACTAGGTATGTAACTACATAGCCATCTGTAACATATGCTGCATTTTGTTTTCTGTAGTTTAATTTCTTCACCTTTTGTAATGCAACACCATGTAAACATTATTTCATCAATGAGTGGCATTACTAGGGGTCTCACCAAAATAAAAAAAAAGCCTGGAGAGACTAATATCACCTTGATTGACGCTATATTTTCTCCACTTATTGCTTAAAGTGGGTGTGATCCATGCAGAGGCTAAGTACAAAGGCTCATATATGAAAGTACAGTTCAGTCCAAAATAATCATTTATTATATGCATTTTAGTTACTTGCTGATGTTTCTATTTAAATATCAGACAACAAGTGTTCAATCCATGGCATTCAATCCTCATTGAAGATTTTTGTCATGTGGGCTGCACGAAAATTTGGAGGTACTACTATTAATTTCTCATGTGACCACATCACAACGTACCTCTTGTTTTCCATGTGTTCCAGAGTTAAATCTCTACCTTAAGCAGGCTTTCTCTTGGGGACCAATAAGATGCCATGATACAGCTGACGTGGGATGGTCTACACTGTCTGATCTAAATGTCCATGAAGGAAAACTTCTTGGTTGTTCTTCCAATCAGAGCTGTGTTGGAATATGGGTCATTGATCTAGCAGTATGTTATTTTGTTCTCCACTGTGTTACTAACACTAATCTGTTATTCTCAGTTGGAGTCTTTAGTTGTTTGTTGAATGTACTAAGTACTAACCAAGCAATCAATTGGCAGCGTCTTGAGCCATACGCAACAGGTGCTTCAATGAAACTAAATCGTCATTCTGAATTGATGCCATCTTTATTTAGTATTAACTAGATTAAGCATGGTTTGCCACACTTATGTTAATCTTTTGAGAACATGTTCTCTGCTCTCTTTTTGAGTTGTTACTTATTAGTTATCTCAGTGTTTTGGCAAGATAATTTTCTTTTGTGTAATCATGTGTCACCATTTTAACATTCTTGGGAAATTTCATATTGTAACTGCTTTGAGCATTTGTTACTCTTTCACAGATGTTTCTAGAATACGTAAGCCAAGAGATAACTGCTATATCGAACTTTCTTTTTAATATCCTTTGGTGTTTGCTATAATATCTTCTGTGAGCCTGAATCTTTAAAGTATCATACGAAGAGCAAGATCAGTTGTTTCTAATTGGGCAGGTAGGGATCAGTCCCTAGCTGTGAAGAACCAATAGCAGGCAATTCTGCTTCGGTGGTTCATAGAGGCCTATTGTATTCATTGGTATGTCTAACACAACCCATAAGCTTTTATAGCATTCTGTTCCTTTCCTGTTCTTTCTATTAGATTCATCATCCATACCACTTCTTTTTTGTAGTTGTTACTTGATGATATTGTTATTGCGTCTTTAACCAATATGGAAATTGCATATGTTATATAAATAAAGGAAAATAATGCTGTAAGGTTGTAACTTGTTGCATGCAATTAATTTAAGAGATGCCCTGTTACTTGAATGTTTGTGTCAACACTCATCATATGAATAGATGGTTCTGTTTTTTTCCCCTTGCTTCCAAGCATTTGAATTAACACATATTACTTGTCCTATAATAATCTGATATAATCTTTCCTGATGCCTTCTGTTGTCCAGTTCATGTCCATGAATGTCATGGACCGCAATTAGAGCCTGACTTAACCCATTCTATCCCTTGAAAACCCCTCCTCACCGCTCACAGTTCATATGTTCTGCACATAGGGCTCATGCCGGAAGGCTGCGTACTACATCAGCGGTTTCCAAAAAAAACTGCCCTATAATTACGTATACGTCTTTGCTTTCACTTTTTTATATGTACGCACCTGCCATTCCAATAATAGCATAAGGTTCGTTGGTTCCACTTTTTTTGCAGAAAAGAACCAGAACTTTACGATAAATACATCGAGGACCACTGCTATGAATTGAACCTTGGATACCACTGCTGATATCAGAGCATTAGTACATATGACGCGTGGTGACCAACACTGGCCATATGTAGATGAAACAAATTGTGAAGTTAAACCATTTTTTTTAACTCGTGACATTTAATCAACTGAGCCTGCATTGTTGACTACAAACAGCTGAATCTGTAGGTGCTGACTGCAGGAGTGAAGCGCCCCAAGGCGATATAATGCGCGCAACTACTGCTCTATGCTAGCTATAGAGGAATAGTGTTGTGCCTCTCAAGGCGTTTGATTCCTCATGAAAGCGATCTTACAAGTAGCAAATAGAAAAGCGAAATCCACACAATTCAAGTCCCTCTCCCGCAACCTACAAAGTCTGATCTGTTCTGTACTTCTGTTACATTTCCCCGGTTATGAAGTTGAGCCAAACTTTCGCAGAATACTACTCTCTTTTCAAATGAAAATTTGTTGATAATGGTCCTTGAGCCGGATTTTAACCTTTGATTCTGGAGGAAAATGTGTTAGCTCAATGTATAAGTGAAATAGCTGCCTGTTGTAGCGTTGGCTATTCTGAAACTATAGAAGGTAGTAGTGTCAGAGAAAAGTTCATTTCAGAACGTAAAATGACATATCTTTCCTTTTTGCAATTGTTGATTTGAACTTCTGTAGTAATATATATTCATCTTACTGTCTGTGTATGCAGAGCATGAGATGGCCAAAGCTTTTCTGGATTTCAGCTTGTGCTCCCTTGGCATCTGTCATCATCTCCACCCTGCTTGTTTTCCTGTTCAAAGCGCAGAACCATGGCATTAGCATTGTAAGCAATCAACACCACTGAAAGAATTGTAAATTTACTACTCGTGCTTGCGACGTGATGGATATCGAGAAATGTCTGGATCTTTTCACCGCAGATTGGGCAGCTCAAATGTGGACTGAATCGCCCCTCATGGGACAAACTACTCTTTGATACTACATATTTAGGCCTTACCATGAAGACCGGCCTTATCACCGGAATCATCTCCCTTACGGTATGCCTATCATCATATAACGTTATATTGTGCATGCCATGCCTATTGTCTAAAATAAATATATTCCATGAAGTTGCTCATTAGAATTAAGTAACTAAATTGTATCTTCAAAATCAGTATCACTGCTAATCTGATGTGCACTGAATTTCACTCTGTCAGGAAGGAGTAGCAGTTGGTAGGACGTTCGCTTCACTCAAGGACTACCAGGTAGATGGCAACAAAGAGATGATGGCCATAGGGTTGATGAACATTGTGGGCTCATGTACATCATGTTATGTAACAACAGGTACATTCACTTGTGACCAAAACCATGCCCAATCCTCTCTCGGATTCCTTGTAAAATCCTAAGATCAACACCAAGATAGAAAAGAGTGATGACTTTCTTTTATTCTCAGGAGCATTCTCTCGCTCTGCCGTGAACCACAATGCCGGTTGCAAGACTGCCATGTCCAATGTGATCATGGCACTAACTGTTATGGTCACACTGTTGTTCCTCATGCCGCTGTTTGTGTACACACCGAATGTTGTTCTTGGAGCAATCATAATTGCTGCTGTCATTGGCCTAATCGATCTCCCTGCTGCATACCACATCTGGAAAATGGACAAGATGGATTTCCTCGTGTGTTTGTGTGCATTTGCTGGTGTCATCTTCATCTCGGTCCAAGAAGGTCTTGCCATAGCGGTAACCACAAAACCATTATCGAGACAATACTGATTGTTCTGTAGAGAGAATTACTGGTTTAATTGCTTGGTGATTAAAATTGTCAAATTTGCAGGTTGGTATATCTATATTTAGGGTATTGTTGCAAGTCACAAGGCCAAAAATGATGATTCAAGGGAACATTAAGGGAACCGATATTTACCGGAACCTCCATCAGTACAAGGAGGCTCAAAGAGTTCCTGGGTTCTTAATCCTGGCACTTGAGGCTCCAATAAACTTTGCAAACACCAACTATCTGAATAAAAGGTAAAATCAACTTCTAGGATAAGAAAGATATTAAATCAAACTGTAGAAGAAGTTGATAAATATTTGTGTAAAATTTCCGTTTGTAGGATTAAAAGATGGATAGAGGAAGAAAATTCTTCAGGGAATAAACAAAATGAACTCCATTTCGTAATCTTGGATCTATCAGGTTTGTGACTTTGAAGAACAATTTCATTTACTTCACTGTATATCATGTTTATTATATTCAAATCAAGCTCACTAGAACAATATGCAAGAGGGTGTTTATTTCTAGAATCCCTATGGTTCCGTCCGACGATATATCACTTCCTTTCAAGTTCAAGCGGAAACAATTCCCGATCCGCCTGAGTTTTGCAATGACAAACGACAAGAATTTTTGCTCCGTCCGACGATATCTCACTTCCTTTCAAGTCCAATGATGTTGTCGCCTCCTCAAAGGATCAATCGTTATGTGACATTCATCATGTGACAAAAATATTTGGTTATACAATATATGAGATATGAATCTTAATGAATCTGATTGTTCGTTTTATTTTTTTACAAATTTTATCTTATTTTGTATTTTACCGTAGCGTTAGCACGGGCACACTACTAGTGTCTGTTGGGTATTCCACTTGCATTGCTGTTCTGCTTAAGTAAATGCGAGCTTGAGTTCCATTTTTTACCGTTTGTGATTGGATATTGTCACAGACTTACAGTAGGTTTCAACTGCAAGGTTTTCATGTCACTGCATGTGCCTTGTAGCTATTTGTCCATTGTATACATTCCAACATTGGTAGGTAAGACACATCTCTTGTAGGTAATTGCTGGCCCCAACCGAATGATTACTTAGTTTTACACTAAGCTTCCTTTTTAGATCTTGATTATTCCATGGATTACATTGCATATCTGGACTAGTTGTCTAAATGTTTGGTTTATTTATGTTCTACCTAACCATCTAGTTGGTTGACTACATGAAAGTAGGTTTTGTGTTTTCCTTTGATGAGATGAAATCCTCACTGATGTATTCGCTACAATTGCAGTATTCTATTGGGCTATTCGACTATTTGGGACCTTTTGGTTTACTGATTTGCCTTGTTCTTATTACACAGCTCTCTTTGAAGACTGAGAGGGAGAAGAAGCGTGAGAAGTATTTCCCCATGAGGAAGTACGCCGTCAAGGCCTAGGTTAGGAACACATTTTTTAGCAGCGAAGTTTTGCTCTGAAGTTGCCTGAATTTGATGTTTTGTGCGGACTCCATTGTCTCCTAAGTACAATGTATTTGATCTACTGCTTGTTGACATTGTGATCTGGTTATAGCTGCCTGTTGCTGTTGTAATGTGACTGCCATCACCATCTTTGCTCTCTCTCTCTCTCTCTCTCTCTCTTCTCACTCACTCCCTCCCCGATCTCTCACTCCCTCCCGCATATACCCCCATCTCCCCTCTTCCCTCACTCAGAGAGAAAAAGGAGCAGCAGGGAGCCAGCTCCCCGGTCAGGCGACGGCGGCCATAGGAGCGGCGGCGGCTGGATGGCGTATAACCCGCTGACGGCCTTCTTGTACTCGAAGCCGGCTAGGACAAGGTCGTCGCGGTGGAGGCGGGAGCCGAAGAGGGCGTGGACGGCCTTGGCGGATGCTGCGGAGGAGCTGAGGCCGGAGCCGAGGGGGAGGCCCTTGGTGAGGTAGATGGAGACGGCGTGGGATCTTGGATCCGGGCGAAGACGAGCCGGACTTGGAGCCGCCACGAGCCGCATCTGGAGCGACATGCCAAAGAGGGCGTCGACGGCCTTGGCGGATGCGGCGGAGGAGCCGAGGGGGAGGCCCTTGGTGAGGTGGATGGAGACGGCGTGGGATCTTGGATCCGGGCGAAGACGAGCCGGACTTGGAGCCGCCACGAGCCGCATCTGGAGCGACATGCCAAAGAGGGTCGGCGCCGGATGGATCTCGTCGGATCCAGTCTTGATGGCGGTGGATCCGAGCGGGGAGCGGCGGCCTCGGGCGAAGATGCCCGGATCCGGCCCGGAGGCGGCCGGATCCAGACTTGGCGGCGTCGGAGATGGCCAGATCCGGGCGACGGCGGTGTCGGGAGGAGGCTTCGCGCGGCGGCGGCGGAAGTCGGCGGAGAGAGCGAGGCGACCAGATCGAGCCGAAGCGCGCAGCGCGCGACGGATCCGGCACGATTTAAGGCGCCGACGGCGGCGCGTGAGCGCCAGCGCCGGCGTGAGCAGTAGTCGGCATCAGGCGCAGGCAGGCGTGAGCACGGTGGGAGGAGCCGAGGCCTGGGGCGGCGAAGAGTCGGCGACCCGAGGATGAATCGTGCGGGCGACGGCTCGAGCGCAGGGGCAACGGCAGCGACCGGTGGCCGCCCCCGGGATTAGCACCTCCCAGGGGCAGCAGCGGAAGCGGCTGGAGGTGAGCTCGGTTTGAAACCTTGCTCTGATACCATGTAAAGATTAATAGTGGTTGATCTATTGCAATAGCCCATGGGGCACATATATAATACAAAGATACAAGGACATAAACCCTAGACATATGGGAAAAGACCTAAATACCCTTTAACAGTTATAGCTGCCTGTTGCTGTTGAAATGTGATGGCCATCGTACGTTACAGGTTTCCACTGCATCCTTATAAAATGATTCAAATGGGAGCTGACATACAGTCACGTAGCAGTACTAATTGACAATTAGGCTGCCGATTGTTCATCTGCTGTGGAGGCACCATGCTTTGCTTGCATCTGTGTTCGAAACGAAGTTATTAGTGTTAGTGTGAGCTTCCCCCAGTTCGGGCTGCTGGACCTAGGTGACTTCGTTCCATGCGCCAGATTTGGCAGGGAGACAGTCTAATCTGGCCGCCCCCTCGGTCTTCTGCCTGTTACTAATGTTGCGAGTTTGTGGCAATAATTGTGTTGATGGCAGTCAGATTTGTTTGAGAGCCTATGTTGTAAGGACTAAGGGTATGTTTGGATTGTTGCCCAAATGTGTTAAACCAAAATATCAGCATACCTTGGTGATTTGACTAGTATTTAGATTGTTACTAAAATTTCGGCGTGCTTCAAAAAAATTAGCAGTGCAATACAAACAGTGGGCTGTTTGTGGGTGGTAGATTTGCTCGCCAAAAAACAAGTTAGGCAAGAGTGGTAGATTTGCTCGCCAAAAAACAAGTTAGGCAAGAGTGGTAGATTTGCTCGCCAAAAAACAAGTTAGGCAAGAGTGGTAGATTTGCTCGCCAAAAAAATAAGTCAGGCAAGATATGACGTGGTAGCATGTGAATGGTTGCATTAATGCTTTTAATTTTTGATTAACAAACTTCAAATGGTAATATCTTTTAAACCATATGTTTGATTTGTGATCTCTTTGAATTATTGTATACTTTGAATTTAATCAACAAAACAAGATATGTATTTGCTATATTTTGGTAAAAAAAATTAGATATCATACAGGACTAACGTGTTATACTCACATCCGGAAAAATTTTAGCTATATTGGCATGATTGTAATCTAAATAGACCCATTATATCAATTTTTTGGTCATGCCTTTGTTTTGAATTTTCAACTCCACATTTGGAATTTCAATATTTGATTGATGCATTGCTTAACGTTAGCAGAGACGAAGCAGCTATGGATTTGTTTGTTGCTATCCCGCCAACGGTTTAGCGTCTGACGTTGTGACCTACAGCTTAACGATAAGAAATTCTGACGTTGTGACCTACAGCTTAGCGACGAGAGATTTAATTGAAGAAGAGTTGGTAGAAGAGTCCGATGATCTGTACATTGCCGTGGAGAGGAGTGGCTGGGCTCCAAACTCCCGTATGCCAAATGCAAAAGAGGTTATCACGAAGAGGTAAGGTAAGCAGGGCTGGGGCTTACCTATCCATAAAATGGTGAGAAGAGCTTCCTTTGAAGCTTCCACTGTTTCCTTGTATTATCTCCTTTCTCGAAGGGGAAACATCAGCAAGACGTGAAATCACCCTCTGAAAAGTATCATTTTTCTTATGGAAGCCTGCCATTGATGAATCGTTGGTTTTGTGCCTGGTAATAACAGACGGGAGTGTTGACTAAGCTCTGGCATATTCTCCGTAAGCAATATGTACTTTTCCTTGTATAAACGAACTTGTCCTCTTTTTTATGCTTGGGCATAATTTCTTGCAGTAATATTACGTTGGAATTGCAGACAAACCATGATAATCTGACAACCAGGGATTAAAATAATTGGTGGTAACGAGGCTCACCCGGCTAGGACCGGTAGATGCCATACCGACCGGTAAGAGGTTTTTTCATACTAATTTTGATGAAATCTGAAGGCTAATTATCACAAAAGACCAAACAAACACAATACTTCAAGGAAAAATATGCAAAAACAAATTAAATAGAAATGTCAAACCGGAATGGACTGGAAAAATATCAGTAACAGGCTTAGCTCCGGTAAATTTTCAAAATCCGTTTTTTCTATCCTTGCTCACAACTGATTTTCTTATGTTGTCTAACAGTAAGATAGCAATTTTGATATTCGTATGGAGTATGGATTGAAGAAGGTCAGCTGACCATATTCAAGGAGTATCTCACCAAAGACAGAACATTGGAAGATGATGACTTTATCGTGAAAGGTTAGCTATGAATTTGTATTATCAGAGGGGAATCCGAAATTCTGTCATCTTTCCATGCGAAGCATGACTGCATGACTGTATTTCTTACTTGAGCCTTTTGTTCTTTTTTTTTTATTTTGTCCTGCTAATATCTGCCCTAATACCAAATATAAGGGGTTGCCCTAATACCCGAAACTCGCACATTAGAATTTGTTGTTGATGGAGAGCGTGATGTCGGAGGAGGCAGCCCTCTGATAATCCATGCACACTTACAGAAACGAAGATGTATACATGTTTGGATACAGTGGTGGAGGACGGAAAAAAATGAGGTGCGGCGGATCGAAAGCAATACCATTCAAGCTTCTCCAACCCTGTCAACGCCGGAGTTTGCGCGCCGGTGGCTGCCGCCCGCCGCAGGCTACGCCCAGGCCGCCGCCGGTTACGCCATCGCCAGCCATGCAGCGCCAGCGCCATCGCCACCGGTGGTGCCGCCGCCCGCCGGTTACGCCATCGCCAGCGCGGCGCGCGCCAGCGCCATCGCCACCGGTGGCTACCGCCACCCACCGCCGCCGCAGCCCACCGCGGCTATGCCCGAGCCGCCGCGCTACGCCATCGCCAACACGGCAGCGCCAGCGCCATCGCCATCGGTGGCGCCGCCGCCGCCGCTTCCGCCGCGGCTACGCCAGGGTCCAGCCGTCCAGGAGGCGAGGAGCAACGAGGCAGGAGCAGGAGCGATCTAGGGTTTACATTTACATTGACTAGCTAGTAGCTATTGGACTATTGGATACTGGATAGGGGGTATATGGGGGCCTGCTGCAAAAAATCAAGGTATGGCCCAAGTCTTACCTTGCCCTGTCGGGCCCTCCGCCACTGTTTGGATACCAAAGTAGCACATACTCCTGTCGGTATGTCCTAAGCCCGAAGCCACCTTGAGATTGTCCCAGAGGAGCGATCTAGGGCGATACCAGTTGTCGTCTTGCACCATATCACAAACAACAAAAGGTCTCACTCATTTCGATTTATACTTCTAATTTATTTTTTACTATTTCTAAATTTTATCCTTTTTTAGCTTTTTTGAGTTTTGTCGGTTCTTTTTTTCCGTATTCGTTTGCATTATCCGTGATAGGCTAATATGTTTTTTTTTCTGTTTTTATATTTTTTTAATTTTAATTACACCAAATAAGCCACCATCAGTTACAGTGTAATTTTAATCTTAAGCTAAAATGTTTTTTGGGTTCTTTTTTATTTTTATTTATTTTTAGATTTGCCAATTGAAATTGTTTTGAACAAACTAAATCGGAAATCTAGGAAGAAATCGAATAACACTTGAAACGAACAAAAATATTTAAACTTTTCATATTTCCATTATTTCGACATTTTGGGATGTAACATACGCTGAACTAGAGTTCACAGCGTCCGTGTCGCTTCTGGTTGGCAGGTTGTGACGGGACGGCATCTCCGCCGGGAGGCTCGGCAACTGCATGTCGAGCCGCAGCACGTTCAAGGCTTGCCTGATTGATGGCCTTAGGCTGCGATCCGGGTGCGCGCACCAGAGCCCGGTGACTATCACGGCCTCCATTTCTTGGTTGTTAAATGCCCCATTCAGTCGTCTATCCGCTGCATCAAGAACTCTTCTGGCACCGTACAACTCCCACACACGTTGCACCAGGTGGACTGTGCTCCCGTTTTGTAGCGTCACCACCGGGTACTTGCCGCACGCAATCTCGAGAAGTACGACACCGAAGCTGTAGACGTCAGACTCGACGCTCGTCCTGCCGGCGACCACGCACTCTGGATCCACGTACCCTATAGTACCAGCTGTGGTCGTCGTGCGTGACCTCCGGCCATCATCGATGAGCCTGGCGAGCCCGAAGTCCCCGAGCTTGGCCTCGAGCGATGCGTCCAGCATTACGTTGCTTGGCTTGATGTCTCTGTGCACGACACACGGCTCTGTATCCTGGTGAAGGTATAAAAGGGCCGAACCTATGCCAAGCACTATCTTGTACCTGATCGATAAATGAATATATTCAAAGCAGTTTGTCATGCATTTTCTTGGAGTACAGAGGAAAAAGTACAGTCCATGTATATGTTTTACGTACCTAATCGGCCAAATCAATAGATTCTCTGGGTCGTATAGATGAGTGTCCACGCTGCCGTTCTGCATCAGCTCGTAAACAAGCATGAGATCATCTTCACCATGGTACCAGCCGATGAGCTGCACGAGGTTTCGGTGTCTGAGTCGGCTGATGATCCTCACCTCGGAGATGAACTCTTTCAAGCCCTGTTCAGAACTCTTGGACACTCTCTTCACGGCGACGTCAAGTTTCATGTCGTTCAAGAACCCCTGGTACACGGCCCCGAACCCTCCTTGTCCTAACATCTTTTCACTGGAGAAGTTGTCGGTGGCGACGGCGAGCTCGTCGTATAAAAATCGCCTGGGTCCAGTCGTCCCTTGCTCGAGCTCGTCTTCCACGGGGACACCACGGAAGTAGGCTACTACTTTTTGTGTTTTTTCGTGATCACTCGTCAAGACCTTGGCATTCGGCCTTTGCCATCGGCGCACAAGGAACCAAACCGACAGACTCAGGCAGAGCACGAACGCCACGGAGCCGGCAGACAGGCCGCCCACCAGCAGTAGTTTGCTACCTTTCTTTCTCGGGCTGGGGAGAGGAGGTGCTCCTTCTGCATGATAACATTTAATTTATGAGTATTGCTATACAATATTCGACTGTTTTTGAGGACAAAAAACAGTTAGATTGATCTAGGGCGTTAGATCTCCATCCAACAAATTCACCCATACAAGCCATCCTCCAAAAAAAAAATGACCCCCTCCAAAAAAAATGATCTAGGGCGTGGGATCTCCATCTAACGGCTCAAAATCTGACTGTTTTGTTTTCTAAAAAACAGGCGAATGTTGTAGGTGTGCACTTTCAGAAAGCGTACATTACCTTGTAACATATTCTCCCCGAAAGTGCACAGTATCTCCTGGTATCTCTCAAAGATGGTAAAAATTCTAGCATATATAGATTACACGGAAGGAAAAGAAGACATCCGCGCACGCACACAAACCTGGCGGCAGGGTGATGCCGAGGTCTTCGCCGACCTTGTATGCCACGTAGCAGCTGTACCCGTTGACAGAACCATAGGTGTTATTAGGGCGAGATCTCGACAGCTCTCCAGCGAATTCTCTAAGGCACCTGGTGCACTCCGTGGTGTTCAGGTCCCTCGTGCACTGTGCCAGCCCGTACATCACCTGCGAGTTGCCTCGCGAGTCCGTGTACCGCAGGGTGTTGTTGGCGATCCGCACCGGCGAGACGGCGTTGTCCACAGCGAGCTGGATCATCAGCTTCCACCGCGCATCGCTCATGGTCGCCATGTCGTCGACGTAGGAAAGAGCAAACACATAGGCATGAATGGTGAGGTCAGCGACGGAGAAGAAGGGATCGTTCGAGTACCGGAGGAGGCAGGCGCCGTAGTTGGCGATCACCGTCCGCCCGTACGGGCAGACCTCCCTTATCCCGGCGGGCGCCCTAGTGAGGCAGTCCTGGCACTGCCTCGCATTGCCGTCGGCGTAGCACATGATGAGGCCGAATACTTGGTCAGGCGCAGCGCCGAACGTGCCGTTGTAGAACCAGTCTTTGCTGGCGGCCGCGGGCAGGCTGGAGAGTAACCGGTCGAGGTTCTGCTGGTACTGGCTTCCGTCGGTGTAGTTGCCGGCTGTATAGCAGGAAGGCTTATATGGTTTCAGGAGATTGCTGTCCTGACCAACTGCTGCGACGCAAAACGTTGTGGCAACAGCGAGGAACCGGACAAGGAGAAGGCGTGGAGCCATGGCCGATATTGATCAATGAACAGGGACGCCGTTGGTTGATTGCTAAGGTACCGTGATATGTGGTGCCACCGTTTTGTAGTTGTAAGCTACAGCCTTGAGAACAAGTGTACATATATATATAGATCACACGTACTATTACACTTCGGCAAGATCCAAGGCAATCACTCAAGTCAAGATCATGTCAGCTAGAAAATGGTCGACTTTGTAGGCTGTCACTCGATTCTGAATTTCCGAGCAATTGCTTGATACCGACCTTCAAGCTGCTACCTTGTGTCCTAAGCTATCGCCAATGCCAAGGAGCAGAGGTACGTGTACAGTATGATATTATCCAATTTACCATATGTTTAAATCATGTTTCTTACAACCAGATATACGAAATAAGACCATATTGTATATATATAATGCTCTTATATATTTTGTTGACATCATCATAAGAAATTAACACAATAATTCAAATGGATTACAAGTCAAATATCCAATTTAAAAGATGTAGCATTTTTAGTCTAGTAGAAAAACATGGAATAAGAAAGGCAAAAATTGTGCACCGTACTGTACTATTCAGCACTGCCGAATAGTGGATCCCTAGTATTTTCTGGGGAAAAAGCCAAGATCATGTATATATTTTGTACACCCGGAAGTAGAATGTGGGTACACACACACACACACATATATATATATATATATATATATATATATATATAGAGAGAGAGAGAGAGAGAGAGAGAATCTTACGGGTGTAGTTACCCTCTATACACTACTACAGAAAAGGCTATACTGGACGGCTACATCACAGACGGTTCATATGGAACCATCTGTGATTAAACTGTCACAGACGGTTTATACTGGCAACTGTCTGTCATATTTTCACAGACGGTTATAAACATGAAAGGTCTGTGATAAATGAGACATCACAGACGGTTTCTATTAATAACCGTCTGTCAAAATATCACAGACGGTTATTAACAGGAACCGTCTGTGATAATTTGAGACATCATAGACGGTTCGTATTAATAACTGTCTGTGAAGTCTCAAATTATCACAGACGGTTTCTATTAATAACCGTCTGGTTCGTATTAATAACTGTCTGTGAAGTCTCAAATTATCACAGACGATTTCTATTAATAACCGTCTATAAAAATATCACAGACGGTTATTAACAGGAACCGTCTGTGATAATTTGAGACATCATAGACGGTTCAGATAATAACGCTTTGGAAACTTCACGCATGATTATTAATGCGAACCGCCTCGTGATGTCTCAAATTATGACAGCGGTTCTCGCATCGCACGATGCAGTGATATTTTCACAGATGGTTATTAATAGAAACCGTCTGTGATAATTTGAGACATCACAGACGGTTCGTATTAATAACCATCTGTGAAGTTTCATAGGCGGTTAGTAATACGAACTGTCTGTGGTAAACCTGACAAACTGTTGTCGTTTAAACTATAGAAGCTATAGAGACGAGAGTCAAATTCAAGGCAATTTTATTACAAAAGTGCAAAAAAAAAAGACATTCCCAAATTTGAATCTTCTGGGCTTCATATGCTTCTTCGTCGACTTCTGGAGTTGGAGGATCAGCCCCTGTATTCTTGAATGCCGTCAAGATTGTCCTTGCCTTCTCGACTTCCTCCTTAAGCCTGGGCAAATGATCATTAGCATGTTCCATAATCTGAAACAGGATGTCAAGATACGCTTCCTCAGAATCGGCCCATTCTGCTTGATCGGCAAGATTGTCCAAGTGTGTCTGCACTGCAGCAAGATCTTCCTCCACTTTGCGTACATTGTAGAGAAGAACGAGGCTAAGGGCAGTTTCCCTATCTTGAGCGGTAACGAGACACCTCCGTCGACGGCGGATGATGAGGTCCAGCTGACAGATGGAAGCGAGTCGAGGAAGGAGAGCAGGGCGTGAGCGGAGGAGCTGCTCTAGACGTAAATTGTTGGCTACCTGTGTAAGGTTGCGTCCGAACAACTCATAATGGATAGATAAGAGGAAGGAGATCAAAACAATTTTAGATGTCATTGTTGAGAAATGTGGTGATGAAGAAGATGAGGAGAGGACGTACAGTGTGTAGAAGAGCAGGATTAGAGCGCGCATATTTAAGCATTAACACAGACGGTTCGTATTCCAAACCGTCTCTGATATTAATATCACAGACGGTTCGTAATCCAAACCATCTCTGATATTAATTAAACAGACGGTTCGTGTTCCAAACCGTCTCTGATATTAATTAAACAGACGATTCGTATTCCAAGGCATCTCTGATCTATCATAGACGGTTCGTGTTAATAACCGTCTGTGATAATCACTCACCGATAATTGGCGTTTACCCAGGATTCGATCTCACTTGTCCATTCTCTCCACATCGAATAAATAACTCCCCATCTACCTTTTCACCGGTACTAGTCAGGCATGAGTTCATCCACTAGGTAGATAGCATCCTGCATGCATCTCCCCTCCTCTGAGCTCGCTAGCATCCATCGCGGCTCGGTGGGCGGCTGGACAACACACTCTTGCCCTAAGTGTCGTAAGTGTGTCTTGTGCATCTGCACCGTCGTGCCACGAAGGGTTCGTTAGCTTGAATAGATCTGAATGTGTTGTTGTGCTTGCGTCTTTATTTGCTTGTTTTCAAAGATCATGGGTAACATTATTTAATCTCTTGAGGCAAGACAAAAAACAAGAAAAATTCAAGTTATAGAGTGAACTATCATAGACGGTTCATGGTATAAACAGTCTATGAAGTACTATCACAGACAGTTCTATATACAACCCGTCTGTGATACACACAAATCACAAACGGTTGGTATTACAAACCGTCTGTGATATTGTGGACATCGCAGACGGTTCGTAATACCAACCGTCTGTGATATTGTGGGCATCACAGACGGTTTGTATTAATAACCGTCTATGATAATCACAAGAAACCAATAATTGGCGGATACACGGGATATCGATCTCACCCGTCCATTCTCTCCACATCGAATGGCAGGCACCATTTCCTCCCTCTGCTCGGCCCTTATAAATAACTCCCCATCTACCTTCCCACCGGTACTAGTCACGCATGAGTTCATCCACTAGCTAGCTAGCTTCCTGCATATCCCCTCCACTGTGAGCTAGCGCCTCCATCGCGGCACGACGGGTAGATGGACAACACACTCTTGCTGTAAGTGTCGTAAGTGTGTGTTGTTCATCTGCACCGTCGTGCCATGAAGGGTTCACTAGCTTGTTATCCTGTAAAAGATCTAAATGTTTTGTTGTGCTTGCCTTTGTATTTGCTTTTTCCTTGACGACGCCGACTACTGCATGCCGTGAGCTATCGCCTCCGTCGTGCCATGAAGGGTTCGTTAGCTTGAATAGATCTGAATGTATTGTTGTGCTTGCGTCTGTATTTGCTTGTTTTCAAAGGTCATTGTAACATTATTTAATCTTTGAGGCTAGACAGAAAAAAGAAAAAAATTTAAGTTATAGAGTGAACTATCACAGACGGTTCGTGGTATAAACCGTCTGTGAAGTGCTATCACAGACGGTTCTATATACAAACCGTCTGTGATACACTCAAATCACAGAAGGTTGGTATGACAAACCGTCTGTGATATTGTGGACATCACAGACAGTTCGTGTTAACAACCGTCTGTGATAATTATGACTATCACAGACGGTTATTAATACGAATTATCTGTGATACTCGAAAACCACAGACGGTTGGTATTACGAACTGTCTGTGATATTGTGGATATCACAGACGGTTTGTTTTAATAATCGTCTATGATAATTTATAGACGGTTATTAATACGAACCGTCTGTGATATATTGGTTTATCAGACCATTTGTGGTTGGAACCGTCTGTGATAATGCCCCATTAATTACTGGGCGTACTTGTTCAATGTCAACACACAGATCTGTCTTCATTGCGCTAGCTGCATCCGGTGGAGCAAGGCGGCCGGCTTTAGGGTGTTCGGGGTGAAAACATATCGTCTTCTTAGTGATCCAATCAGAGGTTAGTACTCAATTACTTTTAATAAATTATATGCATGCATGTTTTTGTTATTGAAGACAGGAGATGATAGCTAGGTTTTTGTTTAATTTAGATCTAGCTTGCTAGATGGGTAAGTACTGGTATATACGTAGTTCACTAGCTTCAATATATTATTGCTTAACATTATTATGTTGAAGAAGGGGATGAAATATATGTACTGTCTATGCAATGATTGTGATAATCTCAAGATGTTTAGCAACTCAGCGCAGATCGAATCTCACTTGATTCGAAGGGGTTTCAGAAAAGGGTACAAATGTTGGACCAGTCACGGTGAAGAGAAGAGTACACAAGAAGATAGTTATGACATACTCGAGGGAGACAACGATATGCCAGTTGTAGACTGTTCTTTCGATCATGAGGATAGGTCGCAAGATGACAATCTGGATAAGATGTTATGGGATGCAGAAGGGAAATATATTTTGATGTCACTACTTATCCAAGGGCCGAAACAACCTGGCAACGATATTGATGTGTTCCTAGCACCATTGGTGGAAGATCTTGCAATTCTGTGGAACGAAGGGGTACATGTATGGGATGCAGACAAACGAGAACACTTCACTCTACGTGCCATGTTGTTCTGCACCATTAATGATTTTTCTGCCCTTGGTAACCTATCAGGGTTGAGTACAAAAAGAGCCAAAGCGTGTCCGCACTGCTTAGATTATACCGAGAGTGTGTGGTTGAGCAACTCGCGCAAAACTGTGTACATGCGTAACCGTAGGTTCCTTCCAAAGTATCACCCATACCGCAAGATGAAGAAATAATTTTATGGAAAAAAGAGGATAACTCAGTACCAAGACCTTTTAGCGAGAAAGAGGTGTATGATATGGTCAAGGATATAAACGTTGTGCTTGGAAAGGGACGTAAATTGAGGAAGAACATGTGGAAAAAGAGGTCAATATTTTAGGACTTACCTTATTGGGAGCACTTAGAAGTTCGCAATTGCATCAATGTCATGCACGTAGAGAAGAATGTATGTGACAGTTTGATTGGCCTCTTACTGAACATTCCTGATAAAACAAAGGATGGTGTTAACGCAAGGCGTGACTTGGTCGCTATGAATATCAGGACCGAGTTAGCACCGATAGAGACCGATAAAGGCCGGACGTACCTTCCCCCAGCTTGTTACACTCTGTCTAAGTCCGAGAGAACTGAACTGTGCCAGTCCTTACATGGTGTGAAAAGTTCCATCCGGTCACTCCACCAGCATGAAGAAACTTGTTTCCGTGGAACATTTGAAATTAATTGGCATGAAGTCTCACGACTGTCATGTGCTAATGACACAAATGCTACCTGTTGCAATTAGAAGT
Source organism: Dendrocalamus sinicus (assembly GCA_036346575.1). NCBI lineage: Eukaryota > Viridiplantae > Streptophyta > Magnoliopsida > Poales > Poaceae > Dendrocalamus > Dendrocalamus sinicus. The sequence continues at coordinate 25,552,698 of CM070650.1, forward strand.
ATTTTGCCGAACAAGGTTCGAGTGACAATCATAAGGCTATGTTATTTCTTTAACGCAATTGCTCAGAAGGTCATTGATCCCGATGGACTAGATGCTCTGCAAACCGAGGTGGTGACAACTCTATGTCATCTAGAGATGTATTTCCCTCCATCATTTTTTGATATCATGGTCCATCTCATTGTCCACCTTGTGAAAGAGATAAAAATATGCGGCCCCGTGTTTCTACGTTATATGTACCCTTTCGAGAAGTACATGGGAATTCTCAAGTCCTATGTACGTAATCGATCTCAACCGGAGGGTAGCATCATCGAAGGTTATACAACAGAAGAGGTCATTGAATTCTACATTGGCTACATGGATCAGGTTGAGCCGATAGGTGTACCTATATCTCGTCACGAGGGGAGGCTAGATGGTATCAGGACTATTGGAAGGAAAGCAATAACTCCGAATCAAAATACGTATGCTCAAGCCCATTTCACGGTTTTACAACACATGATTGAAGTGACCCCATATATTGAAGAGCACAAGGACATGCTACGTCAGGACAATGCAGGGCAGTCAGAAGTTTGGATCACGAGACAACACGACTGTCAGTTCAATGAATGGTTGAAGGCGCAAGTGATCAGTAGGAGGTCGTCAAGTGAAACACTACAATGGTTGGCAAAAGGGCCAAATTTTACTATTGTGACGTGGCAAGGATACGACATTAATGGATACACATTTTATACAACAGATCATGATAGAAAGAGCATAGTGCAGAACTCAGGTGTCCGCATAGATGCATATGATGCGCATGTCAGTACCGCTGGCCCAAGCTCGTTCTACGGGCTTGTAGAGGAGATTTGGGAGCTTGACTACGTAATTTTCAAGATTCCTCTATTTCGGTGCCGTTGGGTCCAACTCCCACAGGGTGTAAAGGTCGACAAGTACAGCGTCACTATCGTGGACCTCGAATGTGTAGGATACAAAGATGAACCATTCGTACTCACGAGGCAAGTTGTTCAAGTATTTTATGTAACCGACCCGGCACATAAGAAGCGCCATGTAGTTCTTCAGGGAAAAAGAAGGATTGTCGGCGTTGAGAATGTTGTGGATGAGGAAGAGTACAATCAATTTGATGATTTGCCTCCATTCGGAGATGGCATCAGGCTCGAGGAAGATCAAGGCGATGAAGCAAGCTATATGCGTGTCGATCATCGTGAAGGGCTTTATTTAAAATGAAATAGCCAAGTGTGTAGTAAATGTAACTATGAAATAGTTATATACATTTATGGTTATGAAATAGTAAATGTAAGGGCTATATCCTTAAGGATCACATGTAAACACTGCAGATATGACATGTAGACAATGGTTATATTATTGCAGCATAGGGCTCTATTATTGCAGCATATATAGGACAAGATGTAATTAAACACTGCAGAGACATCACGTACTGCATGCAGTTAGGAGTGGGGTTCATAAAACTGGAACCGATGGAAGTGTTCCTTTTGATAACATGAGCAGCCAACATAGCACCTGGCCGTAAACTCTGTGCATGCTTGCGTTTTTCCTAAATGTATCCACGTGATGAGGAAGAGTACAATCAATTTGATGATTTGCTTCCATTCGGAGATGGCATCACAGGCGGTTTATCGGAAGAAACCGTCTGTGATAGCATATCACAGACGGTTCTATAAATAGAACCGTCTGTGATAATGGATTATCACAGACGGTTGTACATATAACCGTCTGTGATAATATGAATATCACAGATGGTTCTCTTTATATAACCGTCTGTGATATAACTATCAAAGACGGTTCTTTTATGGAACCGTCTGTGATAGTTTCCCTTATAAATACCCGCAGCTAGGTCTGCAGTGTCTGCACTCACGCACTCAGCGCCCCTGCTAGCTAGGTTTTGCTTCCTCCAGCCGCCGTTCTCTCCCGACGCCGCTGCCGGTCCCTCCTGACGCCCCTCGCTCCCGCCGCCGGTCCCTCCTGACACCCCTCCCTCCCGACGCCGCTCCCTCCTGACGCCGCCACCGGTCCCTCCCGACGCCGCTCCGAGGCCGCTCCCTCCCGACGCCGCCCCCTCCCGACGCCACCGCCGGTCCCTCCCGAAGCTTTGTGATATATGCTTCACATGTTATATAGCTTTGTGATATATGCTTGATATGTTAGCTTTGTGATATATGCTTCACATGTTATATAGCTTTGTGATTTATGCTTCATATGTTACCTTTGTGATATATGCTTGACATGTTAGCTTTGTGATATATACTTCACATGTTATATAGCTTTGTGGTTTATGCTTCACATGTTAGCTTTGTGATATATGCTTCACATGTTAGCTTTATGATATATGCTTCACAGTTCACATGTTATATAGCTTTGTGATATATGCTTCACATGTTAGCTTTATGATATATGCTTTACATGTTAGCTTTATCATATATGCTTCACATGTTATATACCTTTGTGATATATGCTTCATATGTTAGCTTTGTGATATATGCTTCACATGTTAGCTTTGTAGACCTTTAAAGGGAATGAAGCAAGTAACGCACTCCAATGTATCCAGTTCAATGAATCTGATACACTGGTTTGTGTCATTTGCTTCATAGAACTTTGTTTAGGCCCACACCTCACTGCGTCCACACAGGCCACATAGACCATCAAAGGGCATGAAGCAAGTTACACATTTCAATGTATCCGGTTCGATGAATCTGATACATTGTTTAGGCCCACACCTCACTGTGCCCACAGACCACATAGACCACACTGACTTGATTGGAAGGCCCATAGCTCACTGCAGTTAGTTTTTTCTTAAAGAGAGATGGCATCCACACACTCTTCGTCGTCGTCATCTGGGTCACACGCTCCCAAGATTAGGAAAACTAAGCGTGGCCGAGGAGTATTGAAAAGGCCAGAGGGCCGAATGACCATCACGGTGGTCTCTCCGGATGGGGTCCCTCTGGAACTTTTTCTACCATGTCACATTGGAGTGACACCAAAAGTAATAAAGAGGTATATCACATTTGTTTAAGTGGTATATTGGAAGGTGAGAGTATGTACTCCGGAGTGTACGGAAATCGGAAATGCTTCGTGTCTATTTATGTGTGTGTGTGTGCGTGTGCGCGCGCGTGCACGCATGCGTCATGCATGTGTGTGTATCTATGTATATGTATATGTATATACACATTAATATACATACATATGTACATATATAACATATATATGTATACTTATGTATCTATGTTTAAATACAAACACACATACATACATACGTACGTACGTACGTACGTATGTATGTATGTATGTATGCAACTAGAAAGGAAGGCGCATGGTACAATGGTAATTTGAGTGTTGAAATTGTTATTTAATTGATTGAATAATTGCCATGATGATTTATATGATTATGATTATGCCTATTTTATATTTCTCATATGCTTATGATAAATTAATGATGATGATGACTGTGGAATAATGATAAGTATATCAATTGCTACTGAAGAAAGATAATAATCATTGCATTGCATGTTGAGCATTCATTATGTAAAGATGTGACCCGCGGGAGTGGGATGAGATCCCCATCTAGAAAATATAGGCAATGAGGTCCCCTTATAAAAAAAGATGAGCAATTGATCCCTGTACTAAATAGTGCAAGTATGAGTGAACACCAACGAGTGTTTCACTCCACGTATACCGGCATAAGCAGAAGACGAGTTAAGTCATGAGCATGAGCATTACATTGCATTCATGAAAAATGAAAAGTATTTTGAGATAATGAAACACATGAACAGAAACTGATAAGAATGAATATGAGAAATTGAGTTAATGATAAATAGATATGAATTGTTAGTAAGATGATGCTTCAGTTATTATTCTATTTTATACTTACTGAGTTATAGACTCGCCCTTACTTATTTGTTGTTTTTGGATGATCGTTCAAGGCGACATGCATTGGGTAGAAGTAGAACATAGAACAATTGCACTTTTGTACTCCCTTCACTCCACCTAGTAACTCATCATTTATAGACATGAACAATTTAGTATCTTCCATTGTAATAATTAGATAACTTATGATTTCCCTTAGTTCCTTAAGGTTCTTGATATTCTTATTTGATGCATTCCTTAGTTTAGACTTTTTTATAATTTTTTGGTAATTAATTGGTTCATATTAAATTTAATTTATGGTTTACTATGTTGCTGAAATTTATGTTCATTATTATGTTGAATGGTTATGCCTGAAGTTTAGGTGTTGGTAATGTTTATTTATTTAGTTAAAATTGACAGCAATAGTAGTTGCAGGTAATACCTTGAGTTTTTGTTAAGCTAAGCTATTACTTTAATTTTCTATGTAGATTATATTCATATTAAGTTTATAGTTAAGTCCCTATTAATAATTGTGTTATTATACCTCACTTGTTGACATTGGACATAAAACCTTCTCGTCCTAGAAATAATGGTAAAATACTAGCTATAAATTCGTATATAAGTGTCATACTTAACCTTACTTAGATACATGCAAACGTTAGTTTACCCAAACATCATTTCAAAACATGAAAACTTAGATTTGGGTACCCATTGGATGGAAAGTTAGTATTTTCAATTGAAAAGATATTTCAGATCCTAAAATTCTAAACTTGCTTAAATATCTGGGTTAGGACTAGATTATTTTATTACTATTTTTGGGGCGGTGGTGGTGGGGCTTAATAAATCTAAATTTTATATTAAATCCTTTGAAGAAACATGATGATTTAAATAGATGGTAAATTGCACATGAAATCATCGTTCGACTTTTCAGAAAATAGAAGAATTAAAAACTTACTGTTCTTTGAGTTCTCTGCGGCTAAAATTTTGGGTGGTACTGTGTGAACGCAATGACTATGGCGTGCGCACGCGCTACATAGATTGTATTAAGTAGAGCTAACCGGCTCTGATACCAATTGTAGGATCAGAAATGGCAACAGAGAGGGTTAATGGTGCGTCTTTAAAAACTTGCCCCCAAGTATCCACTTGAGACTCTTCTCACCAGTAGCTATGAAAGCTATGATGACAATAGCTCATGCTCTTTGAAAACCTCTCTGGAAACACGAGAACAAGGCAGAGCAAAAACACGAAGGCAATAGAATGAAGCTTGCAGCAAAGAGCTAAATCATAGGAAACAGGGGCTGGCCGGTCAGACCGCCGGCTTGGAGTCGGTCTGACCGCTCCTGCTGGCCCGGGCTGACTGCAAGGGTTCCGGTCTGACCGGTTTTCCTGGGGCGGTCTGACCGCCATGGTCAGACCGGCGTTGCCCGAGCGGTCTGACCGCTAGAGTTAGCGGTCTGACCGGCTCCCTGAAAATCAGAGCACCCGACTGAAATCTTTTTCACAGATTTTATTGAAAATGCAGATTTTGGCCAAATTGATGCATTGCAGCTGTTTCCCTCTGGCCAAAAGAGCAAGACTCTATTCCAAACAGCAGAGAGACTTCAGGCAACAAGAGAATTCATCTAAAAAGCAAGAATTTGAGATTTGAGCCAAAAATCTGAAAATGAAAAGGTAGATAGGCCAATTTTCAGATTACTCATGAATCTTCCATCCTTTGCTTATGAACTTTTGCAAACAACTTAGCAATGACAGGAAGATGTGAGAGCTTACATCTGGGCACAACTTTTCAAGGGAAAACTCAAGAACCAAATGTACTCTAGGTAAAAACCCTAGCTACAGTGAACAACAGAGGAGGTGCTCAAACCATTTCTCGGGAGAGAAATTGCAGAGATAAAATGAATGCTTTCGGAAATTTGCTAGCCAAGTGGCTTTGAGTTTATTCCCAGTTCAAAGCAACCCATTTTGCTACTCCTTGCTCAAAGATTCAGCTCAAACACCAAAAGAACAAAATGAAGCAGAGAGCCAGCAGAAACTGAAAACCAACTGAAAATGACAAGCAAGAGTTATAATCTTCAATGGATTCATTTCCAGTGAGACAAAGATTACATAGCCATTGTCTTACAACCCTCTCAACACGTGCATCTCCATACACTATTGGAGAGAAATGATACACAACTCACTACATGCTTGAGATGAACACCCTCAGAGCTCACTTTCTTGCCTGCACATATGAGCACACACACAACTCATTTCTTTCCTTTGCTCACTTGCTTGCTGCCTCTCCCTCACAACATTGGCTAAATAGAGCAGCTCACACACACAAGTAGCAAATCAAGAAGTGGCACACTACCTCCACTCCATGCCTCTCCTCCCAAGAAGGCAAGAGTCAAAGTCTACACAGGAAATGGAGGGAAAACCAGCCATTTCTCTCATGATTGAGTTAAATCTCCAATTTGCCCCTCAAGCACCTTCCCGGAATCTTCCCGCAACCGGCACCTTTGACCAACTGGACCTCGACTCCTCCCTGAGTCTAGTTCGGTCCGCTTCGCTGCACACGACTGCACCCGGCATCCTAACCGTCTGGACCTCCGACTCCTCCCTGAGCCTAGTCCCGATCCATTCGCCGCTGCCCGTCGTGTCCACCAACACCGACCGAAACCTCCGACTCCACCTGAGTCTAGTCCTAGTTTGTTCCGTCGCGCACGACCGCAACTGACCTCCAATCGTCTAGACCTCCGATTCCTCCCTGAGCCTAGTCCCGGTTCTCTCATCGTTGCTCATCATGTCCGTCACCAGTAGCTCCAGCTCTGGTTCCTCGTCTCCTGACTCGCAACCACCTCACCAGCCTCGATCATCTTCGGCATCACCGATCGTCTGAACCTCAACACCTCCTGTGCCTAGTCCGGTCCTCCTCGCCTCACCATGACCTAGCTCCGAAGTCCTGCAATCACACAGACAAGCAAACCGTCACATAGCACCACACGAAACAGCATATCAACAATAGCATAAGTAAAAGGTACTCAACCCTAGAATACCCAAAACAAACTCAAACTCTCTAAATCAACCGTCAACTACTCATCACCAACATGGGGATACCTCCACATGGTCTCTCAATCTCCCCCTTGATGAGTACATTGACAAACACAGAAAAAGCATAAGATTGAGTTTGTTTGAAAGTCAAACATGGTCCAAGAGAAAGAAAATGATGCTAATGACCATGTTGACAGAATGAGCAAAAGAAAGAGGAAGTTTTCCTCAAAAGCTCCCAAAATGTGGCTTTTTCTCCAAATATTCTCCCCCCTTTGGCAATAAAATCATCAAGATGCATAAGAGAGAATATAAAGCATGGTATGGCTAAATTTTATTCAATGCTAAGCAATTAGAGCCATGAAGATTATCCAAAATGACCATTTAGTATTACATCAAGCCACGACGCAAAAGAATGCTATCAAGATCATAACAAAAAATGCATAATCAAGCCAAGCCACATAAGTAACAATCTGAAATTTAAATGAATTTCTTAGCATGTCAAGCCATTCAAGATCAAAATCTAGCTAGAGGTATCCAAACATGATGCAAGCCATGTCAATAATCTAAGTGGAACCAAAAAGCTAGTATTGAGTCATTTTAGAGTGCTACAAGTTCAAGAATGAATCATTTATTCAAGTACTTGATTATTTTTCAATTTAAGCAAATTTAGCACAATGGATATATTTTTCTTTTGAAACTCATGGTTGTTTCCAACCAAAATTTTAGTCATGTGCTAGATCTCAAGCCTTATGCGACCATTCCAAGCAAGAAGCTTAAGGAGATAATCTTGGTCATCCAAAACTCCTCCTGAGTTCATGCCTAGTGCAATGGCAAGCAGTCTCATGAGAAAGAATTGGTGAGATCAGTTCTTTCGCACATAAAGAAATCTTTTTGCTTTCTTAAACAGTTGTACTAACTCATGTTTCATCAAGAAACTAGTATAGCTCAATCTAAAGCTGAATAAAGATTCAAGACTCAACTCAGCCTATTTGACATGGTGTGAATCATAAAAGGATAACTAAAGACAGACTAGTCTCAAGAGCTAACATGACATGTCTTAATTCAAGTTGAGCAATTTTAATCAAATCAATGGCAAAGGCTTGACGACACATGTAAAGTCATGATAAATCTAGCAATGAAGTACAGATCATGGTAAGATGTAATGCATTGTAAACATGTCATATAAGGGTAAAGTCAAGGCTCCATGCAGCTATATTACGATGTAGAATGTTGAAATGCAAGAGAATCCAACTCCCCCTCAACATGTGATGCACTTTTAGTTCAAGTTGAGTTATGTCAATATTAAGCTTTAGAAGCTCCCAAATGAACTCCCCCCTGAACCAAAGCTAAAAAAACTGAGAAGCTGGCAAAGAAATCAGAAAAGGCAGTCCTTAAAGCATAGACAAGATATAGAGGATACTATGGCTCAGACTGACTCTTATCTTCCCCATATGATACTAGGACTATCAACCGCTCTTCTAACTCACTAAGGAGCAAACACATTCCCTGTCTACCCAAGGGGTGGCCCAACCCTTGCTAGAACCTATAAGAAGTGAGTGACCTCAACCTAGTAAGAAGAGAGACAGCTAATAAGCAGCATCCTAGAATCACAAGATGAAGTCTAAGCAGCTAGACAAGAGAACCACTAGAATCTATGCTAGGAGGACTAACCCAAATGCACCCAAATGCAATGCAATAAAATGAGAACAGGAGCATAATAAATATAATAAAGCAGTAAAGCACAAAGCTCCCCCTCACTACAGCCCATAAGGACTGACCACCCCAAGCTCTCCCTGTAGAGCTAAAAACCTACAGCTATCCAAAGGCTTGGTAAAGATATCAGCCAACTAGTGGTCACTCTCCACAAACTAAAACACTATATCACCCTTCTCCACATGGTCTCTAAGGAAATGATATCTAATATCAATGTGCTTGGTCCGGGAATGCTATACTGAGTTCTTGGCAATGTTAATTGCAGAAGTGTTATCACAAAAGAGTGGAACACTGTCTATAACTAACCCAAAGTCCCGCAGTGTCGAAGCCATCTAGAGTACCTGGCTGTAGCAACTGGCGGCAGCAACGTATTCGGCCTCTACGGTGGACTGTGCAACACCGGACTGCTTCCTAGAAGACCAAGAGACAAGAGAAGTGCCAATGAATTGATAGGTGCCAGAAGTGCTCTTCTTATCTATCCTACAGCCAGCAAAGTCTGCATCCGAGAAGGCTCTAAGGGAAAGACAGGAAGAGGAAGAGTACCAGATACCATACTCAATGGTAGCTCGAAGGTACCGAAGGATACGCTTCACCGCCTGGCGGTGAGATAAGCGAGGAGAAGCCTGAAACCGAGCACAAAGTCACACAGAGAAGTGTATGTCCGGTCTCGAGACAGTGAGGTACAAGAGAGAGCCAATCATGGTTCTGTACTCTTTTTGATCAACTGGCTCGCCATCCTCATCTGGGTCAAGAGAAGCTATAAAAGCCATTGGAGTTGACACTGGCTTGCCATCACTCATGTCAAAGCGTCTTAGGAGGTCACGAGTGTACTTGCCCTGTTGTATGAAAGTACCCTCCCGAGTCTGCTTGATCTAGAAACCAAGAAAGAATGTCAACTCACCCATCATGCTCATCTCAAACTCAGTGCTCATTACATCCAAGAACTGTGAAACGAGAGCATGAGAAGAGCCGCCAAAGATGATATCATCCACATAAATCTGGACGAGCAGAAGGTCATTGCCATGCCTACGAATGAACAAGGTCTTGTCTACCTTACCCATCTCAAACCCATGACTCAACAAATAGGACTTAAGCCACTCATACCAAGCTCTAGGGGCCTGCTTAAGTCCATACAAGGATTTGGAAAGCTTGTAGACATGGTTTAGGTATTTGGGGTTCTCAAAACTTGGAGGCTGTCTAACATAAACCTCTTCCTCAATAAACCCATTGAGGAAGACACTCTTGATATCCATCTGGTAGAGCTTGAAACCCTTAGAAGCTGCGAAAGCAAGCAGGATTCTAATGGCCTCAAGTCTAGCTACAGGGGCAAATGTCTCCTCAAAATCTAGACCCTCAACCTGGGAGAAGCCCTGAGCTACCAGTCTAGCTTTGTTTCGAATGACTACCCCATCCCCACTCTGCTTGTTTTTGAACACCCACTTGGTACCAATGACATTGTGACCTCTAGGGGGCTCAACAAGTGACCAGACCTTGTTTCTCTCAAAGTTCTCTAACTCCTCATGCATGGCATTGACCCTAGACTTATCAGAAAGTACATGATCAACATCCTTGGGCTCAAAGGAGGCAATGAAAGCATAATCGAGACAGAACTGAGACAAGCCAGACTTTGAGCGTGTGACGCGCTCAAAGAGGTCTCCAATCATCTGCTTGGAAGGATGGTCTTTTGGATGTTTTGGGGAGGTCCTGGATGAGATGAAGAAATGGCCTCTACCTCATGAGCTGATGAGGTAGGAACAGAGCCACTAGCTCGAGAAGAAGCAGAAGGCATGGGCTGATCTCCTCGAGGTGTAGTGGAAGAAGGCACCTCAAGGCGAGGAGGAACTGGATCGGGTAGACAACCCTCATCTCCATCCTCCTCATCATCTATAAAGATGTTCTCGGACTGCTCTAAAGAACCTGAGATATCGGGCCTCGTCCTCGGACTGGCCTCATCAAAGGTCACCTCACAGGTTTCTACCATTTTGCTAGACTCACAGTTCCAGACCCGATAAGCCCGCGAAGAAGTCGAGTAACCTAGAAAGATACCATCACAAAAACGTAACTCGAACTTATCTAGGTTCCCAGACTTCAAGATAAAACACTTGCAATCAAACACACGAAAATGAGATACACTAGGATTTCACCCATATCTCATCTCATAAGAGGTGTGATGCAAGTGTAACCTAAGAAAAACTCTGTTTGAAACATGGCACGCGGTGGCTATAGCTTCAGCCTAAAACTTCCTTGGTGTAGAGTATTCATCAAGCATCGTCCTGGCCATCTCGACCAGGGTACGGTTCTTCCTCTCCACAACGCAATTCTGCTGAGGGATGTATGGAGAGGAGAACTGGTGCTCTACACCTGTCTCACCGCAAAATCTCTCAAAGTAGGAATTCTTGAACTCCGTGCCATTGTCACTGCAGATCGCTCGTAAGGCATCCGGGAGCTCAACAGATAGCCTACTAAACAAATCCTAAAAATAGGTAAACGTCTCATCCTTCGAGGCTAAGAAAAACACCCAATAATACCTCGAGAAGTCATCGACCACGACAAGGACATACCACTTCCCTCCTGCTGACTGCACTCGAGCTGGTCCAACTGTGTCCATATGGAGCAGCCATCCTGGTGCATCGATCATAGTAACTGTTACCGGAGGATGAGAAGCGGCAACCATTTTGCCGTGATGGCAAGGATTACAAATAAGATCTTTGACCATCTTGAATTTCGACAGACCACGAATGAGGTCGTGGCCGCTAACTCGGGTCAAATGGTCAAATCCAGTATGACCAAGTCTCCTATGCCAGAAATTGAGGTCACGGGACTCAGAAGCAACTAAACACCTGAGAGGATCACCAGAAGACTCAACAGAATCAGCACGAAAGATCCTCCCATATCTAGAGATCCCGCAAACCAGACTACCCGAGGAATCAAGAATTTTGCAATTGTTTTTCTTAAAGCTCACCTCGTAACCGTCATCGGTAAGTTGGGAAACAGAAAGCAAGTTGTATTGCAGCTTACTTACTAAGGCAACATCTTTTAAAATAAATGAATCATTAACGTGCACAGTACCTTTCGCGATGATGCGCTCAGACGAAGCGTTTCCAAAGGTGATAGTCTCATCACCCGGAGCACGGGCTAGGGAAGAGAACCAACAGGAGTTTCTAGTCATGTGTCGAGAACAACCAGAGTCAACAAGCCAAACATTTCCCCTCCCAGCCCAGCGAACCTGAGTCAAACAGAGAGTGAAGGCTCAGCACTGGGATAAATCAAAAGAGGTTTTGGCACGCAATACCGAGTCACACGTCGAGCAGAAGAAGTAGCCACACACGACTGACCTCTAGCTACCCTACGCTCTCTGTCGCTCAAAGAGCCAGAAGGTCTATGAGTAGACCTGAAGCTGTTGCTAGGTCCGACTGCTATGGGAGAGTGAGTCGGAGCACCAACAACACGCTGATCTCGCCGTGGGTAGCCATCTCGACGGGGAAGCGAGATGTACCCTTAGAGTGACGGGAGTCATGACCAGAGGCAAATCGAAGATGAAAACCAGAAAACTCAGAAAATCCAAGTCCTCGATGCTGCCCAAACATATGAAGCTGATCAACCCTCAACCTCGTGTTGGTCTTAGGTGCACTCAAGGTCTGGGGCTGACCCTGAATACGTCTAATAGCCTCAACATGGTCTCTACGTGCTATCTTGGCGCGCCTGAAGCATCTCTCGATCGAGTGTCCATCCTTCTGACAGAAGGTACAATGGTACTTCACCTTCTTAGAGGCAGAAGTAGCATGATGGAGCTTCGCCTTCTGAGAAGTCGAAGCAACAGGTGAAATCACCTTACTGTCAGAAATCCCCTGGACAAAGCCCGCTGACTTGAATTGAACTTTCTTAGTTCTGGGCTCGACCTTGATCACACCTGCTGCTATGGGTCTAAGAACAGCAGGTGGATGCTTCCTAACATCCTCAGAAAAATCATATCCTAGACCTTGATTGAATTTACAAATCTTGGATTGGTCTAGAATAAGATTCAGCTTCTTCCTACCTCCTACAAATCTCTCGAGAGTGTTCATAAGATACTGACACTCCCGAAAGAGAGAGGTGCAAGAAGAGCAGGGGGAAGAAGAGACAGCAGAAGGTAAGGGAGTAGGAAAAGAACCAACATCAGAAGAATGGATGGCTTGTGCACGCACAGCTGCCTTAGAAGGGACAGTCCTACTGCTAGTCATTTGGTTCACATCGCTAGGTGTCTCTACCAAACCCTCATGTTTCTTTCCAACAGCACACACATCACAAGCAGATGGTGACTTCACTAGAAGGTCCTTAGTTAATTTCACACATTTTTCATCCAATGCAATTAAATCAAGTTTTAGTTTTTCACAATTATTGCATGGTGAGCTAACAGTATCCTTAGAAGCATATTGAGCCTTTTTCTTATCAAGATCAATCATTTCTTGAAACTGTTTTGAGACATATTCAAATTCAGCTGTTAATTTAGGACAGTTGGTGCAAGAGACAATGGGCTCAAGTAATGAAGCTTGTAGTTCAGCAATTTTATGATCTACCCTTTTCAGATTCATTTTCAAGTTATTACAACTTTCACAAGTCTTGGGCAGATTGAGAAGCATGGTATAAAGACCTCTAAAAGCATTATCCTTGTCCTCACATGAGGTGCAAGATGTAGTCTCAATAACAGTAGATGAAAGAGCAGCTACCCTACTCATCTCTAGTTCAGCTAAAAGACTAATATTCTCCACCTTAAGCATATCAAGCTCAGAAGACACACTATCATGAGAGGTCCTTAGCTTCTCCATGTCACCAAGCAAAGCAGAGCATGTATCACATTCGTCATGGGAGGCAGCAGATATAAGTGAAGTAAGCTCCCGTGACAATCTATCTACTTCCTTCTCCAACTCACTATGCCTAGCTCTAGATCTAGCATGAAATCCACCTAGCTTAAGGAAAGCTTCATTGAGCTGGTTGTAGGAGGGATATACCTCATCGGAGTCAGAGTAGAGCTTGCTGTCGCTGATGTCGCCCTCAAGGGCCATGAAGCACATGCCGCTGAAGTCCTCACCATCCTTGGGATCTTGATCGTCCTTCCCATTGTCGTCGCTCCACCCCTCCACCTCGCTGAGGTCGAGGTCATCGAAGGCGGTGAGGACGCGATGGAAGAGCTTCTTGGCTTTGCCAAGGTTGTGGAACTTCTTCCCTTTGCTTGGGGGCTTCTTGAAGCGGTTCTTGTTGGTATAGACGTTCTTGCTCGAACCGCCGTAGTCGTTCTTGCCCTCCAGCTTGGGGCAGTTTGCTCGAATGGTTGGGGCCAACACACTCAAAGCAAATCACATGTCCTCCTCTCTTTCTCTCCCTAACCCTCTTGTATGCATGAGAAAATTTTCTGGCTAAGAGGGCTGGTTGGGTTTCTGGGAGCTGCTCTAAATGATCATCATCAATTTTACACAGAGCAGCTAAAGAGAAACTCAAGAGAGTGTCAGTAGAAGAACCAGAGGCAGGACTAGGATCGGTGACCAAAGCCATCAACTGAGACTTCGACTTGCGAGAGACAATGTCAATCTCGTGAGTCTTGAGGCGTGAGTACAACACATCAAGAGTCAAAGTTGAAAGATCTGCCGTGTCCTTGATAGTGGTCACTTTCATCTCCCAAACACGCAAATCCAAGGCCGAAAGCATTTGGCGAGCATTTTTTGAGTCGGGGTATGTGAGACCGACTGCTCGGAGGTTGCTCAAGATCTTGTGGAATCTCGCAAAGCATTCATCAAGGGACTCTCCAGCGAGCATTTCAAACTTGTTGTAATCTCGCTTGAATTGGTCCTATCGAACCGTCTTAATTTGGGTGGTGCCCTCATGGTAAGCATCGAGGGTCTCCGAAATGTCGAAGGTCGACAAAAGATGAGAAATGCGATCAAACTCATTTCGGCTCAAACCTTGGATGATGATGTTCCTTGCCTTAGCATTTGCCTCAACATCAGGCATGTTTTCGGCATTGATGTTCTCATCGGCAGGAACAACAAAGTGAGTTTTGACCTTGTGCCAAATCGCATAGCCCTAAGCCTGAATGTAGGTCTCAATCCGACTCTTCCAAAAGGGATAGTTGATCCCATCGACGATCGGGGGCTTGGTAGAATACTTGTCCGTTGCCATGGCTCACAGACTGGTTAAAGATGTATTAAGTAGAGCTAACCGGCTCTGATACCAATTGTAGGATCAGAAATGGCAACAGAGAGGGTTAATGGTGCCTCTTTAAAAACTTGCCCCCAAGTATCCACTTGAGACTCTTCTCACCAGTAGCTATGAAAGCTATGATGACAATAGCTCAAGCTCTCTGAAAACCTCTCTGGACACACAAGAGAAGAAGGCAGAGCAAAAACATGAAGGCAATAGAATGAAGCTTGCAGCAAAGAGCTAAATCATAGAAAACAGGGGCCGGCCGGTCGGACCGCACAAGCTAGGCCAGTCAGACCGCCGGTACATGACCGGTCTGACGGCCGGCTTGGAGTCGGTCTGATCGCTCCTGCTGGCCCGGGCCGACCGCAAGGGTTTCGGCCTGACCGGTTTTCCTGGGGCGGTCTGACCGCCATGGTTAGACCGGTCTGACCGACGTTGCCCGAGCGGTCTGACTGCTAGGGTTAGCGGTCTGACCGGCTCCCTGAAGATCAAAGCAGCCGACTGAAACCTTTTTCACAGATTTTACTGAAAATGTAGATTTTGGCTAAATTGATGCATTGCAGCTGTTTCCCTCAGGCCAAAAGTGCAAGACTCTATTCCAAACAGTAGAGAGATTTCAGGCAACAAGGGAATTCATCTAGAAAGCAAGAATATGAGATTTGAGCCAAAAATCTGAAAATGAAAAGGGAGAGAGGCCAATTTTCAGATTACTCATGAATCTTCCATCCTTTGCTTATGAACTTTTGCAAACTTAGCAATGACAGGAAGATGTGAGAGCTTACATCTGGGAACAACTTTTGAAGGGAAAACTCAAGAACCAAATGTACTCTGGGTAAAAACCCTAGCTATAGTGAATAATAGAGGAGGTGCTCAAACGATTTCTCAGGAGAGAAGTTGCAGAGATAAAATGAATGCTTTCGGAAATTTGCTAGCCAAGTGGCTTTGAGTTTATTCCCAGTTAAAGCAACCCATTTTGCTACTCCTTGCTCAAAGATTCAGCTCAAACATCAAAAGAACAAAATGAAGCAGAGAACCAGCAGAAACTGAAAACCAAATGAAAATGACAAGCAAGAGTTATAATCTTCAATGGATTCATTTCCAGTGAGACAAAGATTACATAGCCATTGTCTTACAACCCTCTCAACACATCTCCATACGCTATTGGAGAGAAATGATACACAATTCACTACATGCTTCAGATGAACACCCTAAGAGCTCACTTTCTTTCCTGCACGTATGAGCACACACACAACTCATTTCTTGCCTTTGCTCACTTTCTTGCTGCCTCTCCCTCACCACATTGGCTAAATAGAGCAGCTCACACACACAAGTAGCAAATCAAGAAGTGGCATACTACCTCTGTTGGATCGAAATCGGCAACAGAGGGGGGTGAATGTTGCTCCTTTTTAAAAAGATCCCCCACAAGTAACCACAAAAGAATACTCCTCTTCAATAGCTACAGAGCTGGGAAGAAGTCTTCAAATGCGCACTAGAACCTCAAACCCACAGAAGAGAACATAAGACAAAGGATAGCAGAGAAGGAACACAGCAACCGGCACAAAACATGAAAACAACAGCCACTGCAGAGAGCTGGTCAGACCGCAACTGAGTTGCTGGTCTGATCGCTCAAGACCCACCGGTTTGACCGCTACAGGAGCTGGTCTGACCGCTGTCAGTGGGCGATCTGACTGCTCGAGGAACACCGGTCTGACCACCACTGGCCGAGCGGTCTGACCGCTCTCTTTCTTCCGGTCCGACCGGGCTACGAAGACAGAGCACAGAAAGACTGAAAATCTGACAGTAGAAAATGCAGACTTCAAACAGCAAAGCAAATTGAGGTTTCCCCCTGATCTTCTTCGCCCAGAACTGCATGGAAACAACCAAAATAGCTAGGGGAACCTAGGAATTCAAGAGACTCCACCTCAAGAACAAAAATTTAAGATTTTCACCAAAAACTGAAAATAGAATGGTGAGAGAGGGAAAACCCAAATTACTCATGATTCGTCCATCCTTTGCTCAAGATCTTTTGCAAACAGATTAGCAATGAACTCAAGACTCACAAGCAAAAATCTTAAGCCATCTCCCAAAGAGAATCAAAGGATTCCATTATCCCTTGCATGGAAACCCTAGTTTTTGCACATGCAGAGGATTTTTTTACGAGGCTCAGGGAGAAAAGAGAAATCAATGAAACTACCATTTGATCTTGAAAATGGAATGCTGAAGGGGCCTTGAAATACTTCCCATCTCAGAGCAGTCAAGAGCTAGCCATTAAATCAAGGATTCAACTCAAGAACACAAGAAAACAAAGTAAGAACAGAGAAACTCCAGAAACTGAAATTCATCACACAATGAACAGGAAGGACAAGGAGATGAAAGATTGATTGAGAGGAATGATTACATAGTCTTGATACAATCAACTCACACCATCCCTATAGCCCCATACATGATTTGAGAGATCAAGAACTCATAGCCTGCACACAAGAAAGGGCTCAAGAACAGAGAAGCTACGGGAGACAAGCAAAACAACTCTCTACCATCTCCCACCTACTCCAAAACTGAAAGCACAAAGCAAATACCAACTCCTCTAAAGCCTCTAACCCCTCTCAAGTCTTAAACCACATGCAGGAGACACTCCTCCTTTTATAGCCTCCCAAAATCGCTCCCGCTTGTGCAGCCATACGAATTTACCAAATCGCCCCTCCTGCACCTTCCGGGAAGTTTCCTCATTCCTTGCCGTCCAAGCCTCGCAACCACCTCGAGTCCTCGCCGTCTTCGGCACACCTCGACCGCTCTAACCTCAGCACCGCCTGTGCCTAGTCCGGTCATCCTGTGCCTCGCCACGACTTCACCTCGACGTCCTGCAGCCATCACAGACAAGAAACACATCACATAGCACCGCTCGACATAATGTAATCAACAATAGCATTAAGAGAAATCTTAAGCATGACAAAGTCAAAACCTGTCGAATCAAAAGAATAGGCATCCTAAGCACATCAACCAAGTTTGACCAAATCCGATCAAAACCGATTGCACCGCGCAACGACATGGCTCGAACCACTCAAACCAAACTCAAACTTTCCCGAACACACGTCAATTACTTATCACAAATATAGGGTCATATTCACATGGTCTCTCAATCTCCCCCTTGATGAGTATATTGACAAACACAGAAAAAGCATGAAGTTTAGTTTGTTTGAAAATGAAAGAAAGTCAAACATGGTCTAAGAAAGAAGCAAAGAGGAACGAAGACCACGTCGACAAAAGGAACACTAGTGCTAAAACAGAAAGAGCAAATTGTTCTCCAAAGCTCCAGAAAGTCTTCTTAAAATGGCCTTTTCTCCATTACTCTCCTCCTTTTGGCAATAAAAGCATCAAGATGCAAGGAAGAGAGTAAATCATGAGTATGGATGGAATGGCTGACAATTATTTATTTTAAGCATGATGAGCCATGAAGATTATCCAAAATGACCTTGAAGTATTACACCAAGCCATAATATATAAGAATGCTATCAAGATCATGACTAAACATGTATAGACAAGCTAAGCCAAATAAGTCATAATCTAAAAATTAGTCGAATTTCTGAACATGTCAAGTCAACCATGATTATAGTCTAGCTAAAGGTATCCAAAGATGATGCAGACCATGTCAATAGCCTAAGTGGAACCAAGAAGCTAGTATTGAGTCAATTTAGAGTGCTACAAGTTCAAGAATGAATCATTTGTTCAAACACTTTGATCTTTTGGTAATTAAGCAAATTTTGCACAATTGACATATTTTCATTTTAAAGCTCATGGTCGTTTCCAAGCAAAATTTTTAGTCATGTGCTAGATCTCAAGCTTTATGCGACCACTCCAAGCAAGAAGCTTAAGGAGATGATCTTGGTCAACCAAAGCTCCCCCTGAGTTCATGCCTAGTGCAATGGCAAGCCGTCTCATGAGGAAGAATTGGTGAGATCAGTTTTTTCGCAATTTTGCAATTTCTAAGGAATATGCAAATTTTCAATTTAAAGAAAATTTTCGCGTAATTTTCCTATTCATCGAGGGCCTTGTTGCAAAATTTAGGACCCGTCTGAAAGATCTGAGGACCCTCCTGTAATTTCTAAAATTCAGGGGATCTTTTTGCAAAATTACCGACACTGGCCCGCTCTCCCCTTTTTTTCCCTTTTTTTCTTCTAGCCCATTCGGCCCACTTGGCCGGCTCAAAGGGGGAAGGGGTAGTGTTTCCCCTACCCCTGTTCACCTCCTAACGGCGGCAACCTGAGCGGTGGCTTGTACAGGCAACTGGCCTCACCGGCGAGTGACTCCGGCGGGTGGCAGTGCCCGAGCGACAGGCAGCCGGGGCTCGTGCGGCGAGCATCTCTGGTGCGGGTGGTGGCACCCAAGCGACGGGCAGGCGAGGCTCGTGCGCGAGCATCTCCAGCGCGAGTGGCGACGCCTGGGCGATGGGCGGCCAGGGCTCGAGCGAAGAGCGTCTCCGACAGGTGCGAGATACCTGAGTGCAGCGGTGCATCGGCTTTGGCGGGCACGAGACCCGATCGGTGGTGGGTGCGCGAGCTCCGAGCGACGACAAGCACTCAAGCTCCGAGCAGTGGCGTGAGTGTGGACCCCAATCAACGGCGGGCGCACATGCAAACCCGACGGTGGGCATCCCTGAGAGCAGGGCCTGGGGTGGTGGCCAACGTGATAGGCGATCGACATGGGGAGCCGGTGCGGTGGGCGCCTCAAGTGCGGGATGGTCACTGGCTGCTTCGAGCAAGTGACCGTACGGGGCCAACGACGGCGTGGCACGGTGTAGGGGTAGCGCTGGGATTCAGCCAGGCGCAGGCAGCATGCCGTGCGGCGGTGGCGGTTCATGCGGAATCCGGCGGTGCATGCGGGCACGGATCCAAGCGCGAGAGGCAACTGGCCTCAGTGGAGCGCATCTGGCCGGTGACTCATGTGGGATGTAGCGGTGACCAAAGCTCGCCGTGCGGGGCAATGGTGGCGGCGCTGCTCCAGAGTCCGTGCGGGGTGGCACCAGCGGGGAGCCTGTGCATGGCACAGAAAGCCGGCTGTCGAGGTGGCGGCGGCCCATGTGGGGGCACGTGGCCAGTGTATCGGGAGGCACGACTGCGAGCCGGCAGCATGTTCGGCTTTGCGAGTTTTTTTTTTTTTCAATTTACAATGCAATCAGCATCTACTCTTTCATGTAATCTACCGGTCGACATTGTGTCAGCGACTTTAAGTCTGCTCGCTGTAGATTAAAGTGGATTTGCACCATAGAAAATAATCTAGAAAGTGAAATATGCAGAATTTGAAGCGATCTAGATGTAGACAATTCAATCTACTAATGCTTCGATGATTACCTTTCAATTCATCGGAGCGATTCATGCTGACAACGTGTTGAGGAAGCGTTGCTGGCAAGTCCAGTCCAATCGATTCCTCTCCTATGCAAAAGATAGATCAATCATAGAGCAATACAAATAATAGATTGGAAACACAAAGATAGAGGAAGAACTCCTGGTCTTTCTTTACTACTTTCTCTTTTTACGTGTGTACAAAATAGCCAATAGGACTCCCTATATATAGCCTAGTGATAAGATACCCACCATAGGCCGGCGCCGGTGGTGGAGAAGAAAGGGGCAGTGGCACGCCGGTGAGATGGGGATCTACGAGGGAGGAAGTAGGAAGGGAAGAGGAGTGCAGGGATAGTAGATGGCGGCCAGCATGTTAGTGCGGTAAGGGAGAGAGGCGGCGTAGGTATGGTGGATGGCACGGTGGCGAGCCAGCTTAGCCTCGCTGCCAGCCGGTGGTGGAAGAGATGGGGGAGGAGAGCAAAAGGGGGCAAACAAAGAAGAAATGCCAGGCATGGTTCTAGCAATGGCGGTGGCCAGGTTAAGAAGGAGGATTGGGAAATTTGGCACTTTGCAATTTAGTTCTCCAAGAATCTAGAGTTTACAATAAAGTACTTCCTTATTATGATTTCTTTTATTTTGGCCCTTGGAAGTTTGATTTTGGCCTTTTGCATAACCCCCCTTTGCATCCGTAACTTTTCATAGAAACCCCTTCTAGTTCACCCACCCAATCCCCATCCTCTCGGTCTCTCTCTCCCTCTCAATCCAATCTCCATAGGCACTCGCTCCTCACATCGCCACGCCTGTCCGCGCCGCCGCTACCTCGCCCGTCCACGCTGCAAACCCTAGGTTTGGGGTGAGGCGACACCGCTGATGGGCAAGGAAAAGGCGGCAGTTTGCATGGATCCTAGTAAATTGTGGGCAAGGTGAGTTCAAGGGGAGGCAAGGATGCAGTGGAGGAGGTTTGGATCAGGAGAGGTGGTGGCAACTGGTAAGGAGGGGAAAGACAGTGGATTAGTGGAGGGGTTCGAAGGAAGATAGAGAGATAGAGGAAGGGTTAGAGGCGGGGCTTTTCCTAAAAATGCCAAGCCATGTAGAGGGCTTCTAAACAAACGTGTAAGTGGTGGGTGTTCCACCTACCTTCATTAGAGCCACACGCGCTATATCCGGTGGTTATCGTTGCCTCTTACACTTTAGCACCGAATAGCTTTTTGACATTAGATATGTTGCCCAAGTTAGGGGTTAGCACTAGACGCAATTTTAACTAAGTGCCTTAACTGGTGGGACTAACACCGAGTTAGGGCTTAGCACTAGTTACAGTCCAATTACCATTCTCACAAAATATTGACTATTCCAGCACAAAAAATGAGGATACACATGACAAGCTGAATAGTTTTATTTTTAAAATTTGAGGACCTTGGAACCAGCAATCACCACCAAAACTCTATGCTTTAACACTAGACTATGTGGGCAACTAACCGGCAAATACGGTCGTTGAATTCTGAAAATGACCTTTTGTTACTTCATGAGGTCAGTCAATAGACCTTTATCGATCATAAGTTACGGTCTGTAGAGGTCGACACAACAGACCTTCATTAATTCACGAATTTTCAAATTACACTCTTTTCAGGACAAATCAGGGAACATAGCCGTGCTGGACCCATTATTCCGAGTCAGTCAACCGTGAGTTAAGCTATCTATAATGTTTCGAAAACTTCTATGTGTCAACAATTTCTTACGTGCGAAAGGGGCGACTCAGGAACGGTCTGCCTGTTTTGTGGAGTACATGATCGATCAGTGATGCATGCTCGGTGCGGCCCCTATGATCACCATAGGAACAGACGAGAGAGCTGTTGAGGAACCGTCGCTGGAGACCAGTCCGATCGATTCCTCTGCTTAGAACAAGAACGAATCAATCACAGACTCACAGAATAATAGATTGAACACAGAGATGTAGAGAGAACTCTTGGTCTTTCTTTATTGCTTTAGATTGCATCGGGGGTACATAATGAGGGGGGTCTAGGTCCCTATTTATAGTCTACGGTGGGGTGCCCATATTGGGCCAGGACTCTAGGTTCTGGGCCTAGTTTCTCAACACTCCCCCTTGGGCACTCACCCAACATGTTCATGTCTCGTTAAAACTCCATAAAAACCCAGTGGGAAAAATTTGGAGAAAGAGTACATGATACATGTGATGCTGCGATGCACGAATTGCCTCATTAAAAACCTTGGTCGAGAAACTTCAAGGAAAACTCGTCAAGGGAAAAAGAGTACAATTCACCCAAATTCATTTGGTCTGCAGGACTTTATTCTTTGGGTACTTAATCTTCATGATCAAGATTTATTAGCGGGCTTGTGAGAATTCTCCCCCTGAATTCTGCACTTCTCTAAGTCTTATCATTCCAATTCCACGCACGCACCTTTCAAAGCTAGATGCGGGGAGTGACTTAGTGAATAAGTCTGCGAGATTTTCACATGACTTAGTATGCAGTACTTTAATCTCGTCCATCTTTTGCAATTCATGTGCATAGAAGAACTTGGGGTTGATATGCTTTGTGAGATGACTCTTCACATAGCCCGTTTGTACTTGTGCAACGCAAGCTGCATTATCTTCATACATAATTGTGAGGGTTTGCGCAATGTTCATTCCATATGACTGCTGGATGTGGTGAACCATTCGGCGGAGCCAAGCGCACTCTCGTGCGGCTTCATACAGTGCTATGATTTCTGAGTGGTTCGTCGAAGTAGCTACAAGGCTTTGCTTAGACGATTTCCATAAAATTGCAGTTCCACCACACAGAAATACATAACCTGTTTGTGACTTAGCGGTATGCAGTGTCCGATGATACCCAAAGATCTCGCATAGCCAATCAAGTTCAGATCTTGATTCTTTCTGTAGAACAATCCAAGGTCCTTGCTTCCTTGGAGATATCGGAAAATGTCCTTTATGCCCTGCCAATGCCTTTTGGTGGGCTCTGCACTGTACCTTGCTAACAGGTTCACGGCAAATGCAATGTCTGGTCTAGTGCAGTTTGCTAGATACATGAGTGCTCCCACTGCACTCAAGTATGGGAATTCCGGTCCCAGGACTTCCTCCCCCTCTTCCCTAGGTCGGAAAGGATCTTTTTCTTGCTGTAAAGACATACCGATCATCGGTACTTCGAGGGAAATGCCTTCTCGAAGCCAAACCTTTCAAGCACCTTCTGGGTGTAGGTCGACTGATGTACCAAAACTCCTTCAGGTACATGCTCAAGCTGCAGGCCTAAGCAAAACTTGGTCTTGCCCAAATCTTTCATTTCAAATTCTGACTCCAAGTAGGAGCTTGCTTCTTTTATGTCTTCGGCTGTCCCGATGATATTCAGATCATCTACATACACAGAGATTATACAGAATCCATTCTGGGATCGCCGTATAAATACACAAGGACAGTCTTCATTATTCGTGTAGCCTTTCTTGCATAGAAAGTCGCTTAAGCGATTACACCACATTCTTCCATATTGTTTCAATCCGTACAGTGACTTTCTGAGTTTCACACTGTACAGATTTCTGTTTGCTCTGTCTTGGTTCAGGAGAGGAATTCCTTCAGGGACTCTCATGTAAATCTCTGAATCCAAATTACCGTAAAGGTATGCAGTCACAACATCCATCAATTTCATTTCCAAGTTCAAGTTTACTGCCATTGAGATCAAGTATCTAAAGGTAATTCCACTCATGACTGGGGAGTAGGTTTCTTCATAATCAACTCCAGGACGTTGAGTGAAACCTTGGGCTACCAGCCTTGCTTTGTATCTCACTACTTCATTTCTTTTATTTCTCTTTCGAACAAATACCCACTTGTGCCCAACGGGTGTATGTGGGAGGTGTGCAAGATACGGCCCAAACACCTCTCTTTTGTTCAGAGATAGCAATTCAGTTGCTATTGCCTTCTTCCAATCTTCCCAATCTGATCTTTTCTTACATTCAATGAGCGATGCAGCTCGGGATCAAGATCGATGATGGTGGCAATTTTCTTTGCGAAGTAGATATCGATATTAGCTGTTGTCCTATTCAGGGACTCTCCCGTGTGCACATAATTTATAGCTATTTCTTCATGAGTTGCTTCTTCTGGAGCTTCACCTTGCGCATCGCTTCTTTCAATTGCGGTGGCAAGTTCCTTTAGTTTTTTCGCCGATGTGTGCGCACACATCCATGCCGATGGGGATATTCAGATCCGTATGCCCTTTTCGGAAGGTGTCATACTTGTGCCAGTCTCAACCGACTCCCTTCTCATTCTGGGGACTTCAATGATCGGCCGTGATAAATCCCTCTTATCCTTTTTCGCCAAGCGCCCTGCTACTTTGGACTCGAGGAACCGGAGTTCTCGCCCTTTTATTCCGAGGCCTCGGACGGGATTAGGGATACCTTCAATTTTCTTTGGTATTTCAACCTCTCCGGTGCATTGCGTGCGCACACATGCGACTTAATCATGCTCTTCAAATCACTAAAGTGATCGGGCGCTTGATTTGCTAATGCTTGCAAGTCGATGATCTTCTCGACCTCTTTTCAGTTTCACTAGTGCGCGGGTCATGTGCCTGAATTCCGTGGCTTCCCAATGCAATTTCCGACATTTTTCATCAACGGGTTGATTTCCTCCCTAATGACGGAAATTATCCTCATCAAAAATGCAATCAGCGGCGGCAAGATGCAAATCTCCGTCATGGGTTCCAAATACCGATTATGGATGCGCCTCATAACCAACGATATCCCGCCTTGCGGAGTGGGCCCATTGCAGTACGCTGTGGAGGTGGTATCGGTACATAAACCTTGCATCCAAACCTCCTAAGATGAGAAATTTTCGGTGGTGACCCTTGCGCTAGTTGCATAGTTGAATGGATGTTGTAGGCCGAAGGTCTAAGGTTGATGAGATTCGCTGCATGAAGGACTGCGTGTCCCGAAGATGTAGCTGGCAAATTACTTTTATGCAAGAGGGGTCGGGCAATAAATTTAATTCTTTTAATTAAAGCCTCTGCCAAACCGTTCTGGGTATGGACATGCGGTACTGAATGCTCAACCGCAATTCCCATCACCATGCAATAATCATCGAATGCCTTTGAAGTAAATTCTCCGGCGTTGTCCATTCGGATGGACTTGATATGATGATCTGGAAACACATTTCTGATGCGAATGATCTGCGAGATCAATTTTGCAAAGGCGTGGTTTCTTGTGGACAACAAACCCACAAATGACCACTTCGAAGAAGCGTCAATGAGCACCATGAAATACTTGAACGGCCCTGAGACGGGCTGAATAGGACCGCAAATGTCTCCCTGGATGCGTTCCAGGAATGCAGGGACTTCATCCTTCACTTTCAGAGTGGAGGGTCTAGTTATTAGTTTCCCGATGGCACATGCAGGGCACACAAAATCTTCATGATTCAGGAAATTCTTCACATTAATATTATGCCCATGCGAGTTATTTATTATGTTTCTCATCATCCTAAGACTTGGGTGATCTAATCTGTCATGCCAGAGACAGAAGAGTTCAGAGCTTCTAAACACCGCTGTATCGATTATACGCAGCAGCGCTTTAATTGTGGTATAATATAGCCCGCCAAGTGAACGAAGCTTTTCTAATATTCTTTTGCCATTCTCTTCGCTTCGTGATGAGCAGTATTCCTACCGCACTCTTTGTCGGCCTCAACGTGGAAACCATTGGCGCGAATATCCTTAAAACTTAGGAGAGTTCTAGTCGATTCTGGGTACAATAAGGCTTCTTCAATGACCAAAGTTGTGCCCATTGGAAGTATAATTGTGGCTCTTCCGGAACCGATTATACATGCATCACTTCCGGCGATTGTCGTAAGGCTGCCGGTGCTCTTACGGATCGACTGGAAATACTTAGTCTCTCTTAAGATGGTATTCATTGTGCCGCTGTCGGCAAGGCATACTTCCTCCATAGGGCGCCACACGTGTTCTAATATAACGTATTTAATTAACATGTATTAGAAGGCATTCAACACATAAATAAAATACGCTAATATCAGAACATATAATGCCAATATAAACTGAATAAATGAATGTTTTATTCCAAAATCATCCAACCATTATGGGAAAGCAAAATCCTAAAGCACCAACCATGCAAGTTCTAAACTTGTCCATTTAACACAAAATAAATGACAATTAACGTCTTATGCATTCTGTGCATCAGACAGAATCAACTAGAAAATCATTGACTTCTTCGGCTATTTTCTCAGCAGTGACATTCTCTTCAAGAGAGATCATGGCTATGGCTGCCTCTAAGTCGTAAGGGGGTGCTGCTGCCGGGATGGACTCAACCTCCATCATCTCCGGCAGCTGCTCAGGCTGCTCCCCCTCAATGACTGCAAAGTGGGCTTCAGGCTGCCCTTTGCCATTCTTTTTCTGAGCTTGGTGGGCATCAATGACATGTTGCGGTGCTTTGCATATCCGCGACCAATGTCCCCACTTGCCACATTTGTAATAGCCCTGGTTCTGCTGGCCATAGGTCTTGTCACTCTTTTTAGCCTTTTTGTCGTTTGGAGCATCTGACTTGCCTTTCTGGGCAATGGACTTACCCTTCTTCCCCCTTCTCTTCATCAAGGGCTTTCACACCTTGAAACTTCCCGCATTGGCTTCACGGCCAGCAGAGCTGCCTGGTGGCTGAGTGACGTTATTCTTGCGGAGAAGTTCATCCTGAGCCTCTGCCACCTGCATCATATCAATCAATTCGGTGTACTCCTTGTAGCCGTCTTGACGATAGTTGCGGGCAGTCTGTACAGCATTGGGGTGAAAGGTGGACAGGGTCTTCTCGATCTTTTGGTCATCTGTGATCTCCTTGCCACAGAGCTTAAGGTTTGTACAAATCCTGTGCAGGACAGAATTGTACTCCCCGACCGTTTTAAAATCGGCAAACCTCAGTCTGATCCACTCCTGCTGTGCTTGAGGAAGAATGGTGTACTTGAGCCTCTCAAACCGCTTCTTGAGTGCGGTCCAGAGTACTAGCGCATTCCTCTCTACCATATACTCATTCTTGAGAGTCGAGCAGAGGTGGTGCCTGAGAAAATGAAGTGCCTGATCATTCTCCTCAGGTGTGGGTCTAGCGTCTTTCTATCCGCTTATCCCAATAGCTGCGCCGAGCTTCCGGCCCCCAAGCACAATCTCGACATCGGATGCCCATGTCAGATAGTTTTGGCCATTCTGGGCCAGCTCCTCGAACTCCCGGTTCGAAATTCCAGTCATCTACATGTGTATGAATGAAAATAAAATAAGTTTACTGCAGGTAAACATGCATGAAAATTTACTACAGGTAAATAAAGTGGTGCAATATGTTCCCAGAATGTTTCATAATGTTCTGTGCATTTTCTATAATTTTACTGCTAATTTCAATGATTAATAGCAATTTAAACAATTACAATTAACCAAAAACAGTAAATAAATACAGAAAATACATAAAACAGTAATGGCATAAATAAATAAATAAGCTTCAAATGCAAAAATTGATGCAAAATTCGGATTCCCGAGGCTCTTTTATGCTAAAATATGAAATTTCAGCAAATTCTGCAATTTCTAGGGGTTTCTACGCAAATTTTTAGTTCAGAGAAAAATTCGCGCAATTTTCTGATTTACTGAGGGGTTTTCTGCAAAATTCTAGACCCGCTCGTAAATTTGAGGGCTTATTCATAATTTTCAGAATTACGAGGCCTTATACGCAAAATTTAGGGGCCGATCGGTAAAATTCAAGTTTTCGTGGTTTTTTTTCGCAATTTCTTCATGATCCCACAGGCCGGGCCCCTTTTTTTTCTCTCCCCCACCCGGCCCACGAGCTCCCCCCCGGCCCATTCGGCCTCGCCCCCTTCCCCCGGCCCAACCAGCCCATGCAGCTGGGGTTAAGCCCCCCCGCTAGGGTTTCACCTCCCACCCCTTGCTTGGCAGCGGTGGCGGCTGCAAAGCGTGCCCGCACGCGTGCGGGCCGGAGGTGGCACGGCGGGCGCGGAGCCGGGCGGCTGCGCTGCTCGGGCGCGGTGGAGGGGCCGGTGCCGCTCGGGCGCGGACCGGCGCATGCGCGCGCGCGCGGGAGGCCGAGGCGGTGGGTCGACTTCGGCGACTCAACGGGAAGCGGCACGAGGCCGTGTGCGCGTGAAGGCCGGGAGACGGCGGGCTGCCGGCGCGCACGGAGGAGGCGGCGAGGTGACCCAGCCGGCGGGCGGGAGGATTCCGGCGGCGCCGGCGCTGCGCGCGGCGGCGTGAGTCGCCGGCGGCTGCCGCCGCCGCGGCGGCAGCGGACCCGCGGGGCGCGCGGGACCGAGGCGTTCGGCGTCGCCGCGCCGAGATGGTCGGAGGCATCGCCAGCGCATGCAGCGCGGCGGTGGTCGCACACCATGCGGGCGGCTAGGTGCGGAGCTGCATGGCTGCAAGTCGGCGCGAGATGGCACTTCGGGGCCGACGGCATCCGTCGCGCGGGAGCAGATGGTGCGCGCGACCGGCGAGCCATGCGGGCGGCGTTCGGGCTCGGGCGGAGCCCATGCGGGGGCTGCAACAGCCGGCGGCGGCGCCGGTGATGGGGATGCGGTGCGGCGGCCGACCATGCGGGGTCCGGCGGCCGTGCGTGTCAGCCGAGCTATGCACTGCCCTTCCCCCTTTTTTTCAATCTACAATGCTGTGCAGAAACTGAATAGGATGGAGCAAAATTTCTCATGCAATCTTTTCCTCGTAAAATGATCGTGCAGGATCAAACAAAGAAAACCATGCAAAATTCCCTTTTTTTTCATGTAATGGCAGTGCAGAAAATTAACAGGATAATAATGCATATATTTTCGTTTCCAATCTATGATGCAATCAACATCTACCCCGTTTCGCAATCTACCGATCGACATTGTGCCGGCGATTTCATATCTGTTCGCGGTAGATTAGGGCGGATTTGCATCGTTCTATAGTGCAATCAACATCTACCCCGTTTCACAATCTACCGATCGGCATTGTGCCGGCGACTTCAAGTCTGCTCGCGGTAGATTAGGGCGGATTTGCACCGTAGAAAATTCAATCTAGAACGCGAAAAGAAAATACAGATTCAAAAGCGATCTAGAAAATTCAATCTGTGCTTCGATGATTACCTCGTTCACCGGAGCGAAGTCGTGCTGATAACGTGTTGAGGAACCGTCGCCGAGACCATCCGATCGATTCCTCGCTTAGAACAAGAACGAATCAATCACGTAATCACGAATAATAGATTGAACACAGAGAGGTAGAGAGAACTCCTGGTCTTTCTTTATTGCTTTAGATTGCATCGGGGGTACATAATGAGGGGGGTCTAGGTCCCTATTTATAGTCTACGGTGGGGTGCCCATATTGGGCCAGGACTCTAGGTCCTGGGCCCAGTTTCTCAACAAGAGCAACCCCGACGAATCAACATCCTACTCAACTGTGCACGGGCAAAGGCATGGTGCTTGGGCTATATTCGTCATACTTGTGGGATTAGATTGAACAAGTGCATTCAAGGTAATGTGACCTACCTACGTGTCATGCTAAAAAAATTAGACCTATATGCTAACATAATTTTAGAGGGCATGTACAGGCTCAACCAAAAGAAACTTCAAGCCTCTGGGTTGGAGATCAAAAGAAAGGTACAACTAATTCGAGATGTAATCATCGGTGGCAGCAAAATGAATGTGCTCAAAAAGCTATACTAACCATGAGAAAGATACTATTATATAGTAAAGCCTAAGTAAGGGTGTTTTACAGCTCACAAAAAAAAATGTGCTACAAAGAAAACATCTTGTTGTCTTAATTCGGTGTACCGTATAACCACTGGATTTTATTAGAGATGAAATTAAGTAATATGCAAGAAGTTCTCCAGCCTTGGAGATTGAAACTGTTATTTAGCTCTAGTTACATGTTTTTCAAAATCTATATGGATGCTAGCCCGTGCAATTGCACGCAATACCACATAGTAGACCTCTCGCGACGGGGTAAAACTGTTAGGATAAGACGAATTACTGTTTTCCAAAAAATTGCGGGCTGCAAGGAGCAGCGGTGTTTTGATGGAGAATGTGGATAAACAAGGTGAGCACTAGCACGGAACTGACCTAAGGAATGCGATGTTATGTTCTATTCGGTCCGAGGATGAATGGATTGGCCTAGCCACAGTGACATCCATGAAAACAAAAGGGTGCTTTGGTACGGTACTTCCTCGATGATGCATTGGACAAACGGAGGTATGGAATACATAGAGGGTTTTGATGAAGAGATGATGGCGGACATATCAGATCAGTTTCAGGAAAAACCCGATTCTCATCAAACGGCCACACGAAAATCAAATTAGCTTCATATAAGCGTGCAAGATACCTAGGAACACGAAGTAACACAAAAGGAATTTGAAGAAAATCACTAGAGTGCTCAAAACGTGAGTTGGAGCGAAGAGAAATTTCGGGAATGGAGGGCTCTTGGTGGTGGCAGTGTTTTAGGGTTTGAGGAGAGTTGGTAGGGGTTGGAAAGGGTTAAGAGGGGTCAAGGGGTCGTATACAAGGACTTAAAAGAGATAGAAATAGACTCAAATTTGTAGGATTTGATTTTGAGTCAGTTTGGGAATGGACGAGATAAAAGGCAAATGAATAAATGAATCATGAAGGGACTAGAAGAAATAGATTTGTTGCGTGATTTGGAGTATTTTTCGTTTTGGCATGACGTGGGAATAAGGTACGAGTTCGAATTTGGCTTGGGAGAGGAAGGGAGGCACCATGCCTCTATTCTGTCAGCTAATCAGCCAACCCAACGGAGAAGATGAACAGTAACCAGTGCATGAATAGTCAAACACAAGTGAATAGTGTCAACAAACAGTACCACGGGGCAAGAGAGAAAATGAGGATAGAGAAAGAAAGGAAAAAAAGGAAAAAGAAAAGTGAGGGAAGGGAAGGGAAAGAAAAGAAAAGAAAAATGAGCCAAGAAAAATAGGGTGGACCCACAAAATAGAACGGACCATTTTTTGGATGTTCGGATTTACAAAGATTTGAATTTGATTTTTCTTGGAATTTAAATTCAAATTCAGAATTTTGGGTTAGAATTGGAATTTTGATATTTCCTTCCAGAATTACACATAAAATCCAAATAAAATCCAGACACTTTAAAATAATTAATTTGGAATTATTTTTTGAACATGGTAAATTTTTGGGATATTACATCTATCCGCACTAGCCACTCTTATCATTTGCCTAGATATTCATGCAAGTTTGGAGTTTTGAGGAGAAAAATATCATTTCAGTTCAACATACTAGCCATTTCTATCCAATGACTGTCCAAATACAAGTTTCATATTTGAAATGATGCCAGGGTAATTTAATGCTCCTGAGTATCTAAGCAAGAATAAGCATGGTGCCTAGATACAGATTTATCGCTGGTGTGTTTACCATTATATCTAGAGCGACAAGGTTTTATCTCTAAAGTCAAGGAGTGGGGTATTATTAAGCAATTATCCTTGTGGAATTAACTATAAGCTAATGCGAATATAATTTACATAAAAAGTAAAGCATGGAATTTAATAATTTAAATCAACATAATTTGTATTCACAACGTAGGTGCAAAATGATCAAAGTATTGACTCACCTTGCTCACAAGTTATTTGGTCTTGAGAGTCCTGGTTCGGCTCGAAATGCTGCTCCTCCCGGGCTTCAGTAGCTTCGTACTGTAAATAAACAATCGCAACGAGAATCAAATAAATACCAGAGGTCACAAATAAATCCAAATGAATATGCAAATGGACTCTAAAATTCATGATTTTACTCCCACTAGAAATATCTTAATTTTGGATGGATATAGAATTAAGTTTCTTTTAATTTGGATTTAAAATGAGTGAGAACGGGCCTCCCAAAGTTTAAATTAAGGAAAAATCCAAAAATTAAACAGAGAAGAGAGACTGTCCTACTGCCAGCTAGGCCCCATGATTTTTAATTTATTTTCTTATTAGAAAATACCTCAGAGGCTAATAGGTGGAGCCAACCAGGTTTAATTTAGTTTTTAAATTATCTTTCTTAAAGAATTCTAACAGTGACTAACAAGTGGGACCCTCAGGATTTTTTATTTCTCTTTTTAATTATTTTTTTAAAGAAAAGGAGAGGAGTGACTAACAAATGGACCTAGACATAGTGAAGGGCCTGCATGTCAGTGACTCAAGGCTTTAAACTGGCTTTAATAGATTTCCTAAATTGGTTGGGCCCACATGTCATTACCACTAATTTAATGAGTGTTAGTAAACGTAATTATTTACAATCTTAATTAATCTCCTACTCATCCCGGCCAAACAAGGCAACGACATTGCCATACTCATCATCGGCGGTACAAGCGGCGGCAATCATCGGCTTGGCCCAACATGGGTTGCTAGTGTTGCATCGCACCCATAGGTGGTGGTGGTGTCGCTGGTGGTGAGATGTAGCAGTGGTGTGATGGCACACAGTGCCCGCGGTGGTCAGCCACCATGGAAGTGAACACATTATAGGGTATGTGGGCATCTAGGGAATACGGGGAGCTCACCGGAGAGGTTGCAGGGTTTGGGTGGTTCAAGGCGGTTTGGTGATGTGGACCCAAAGGCGGTGTGGTGAGCTACACGGTGCCGATGATCTAGGTATGGTGGCGACCTTAATTGGCCATGGGGACAGTAAGAGGAAGTCATGAGGATGCTATAGACAAAAGGAATTGGATCAAGGCTCATCAGACAGGAAATGGCGACGTAGTGGTCGGTTTGGCCAAAGAGGAAGACAACAAGGGGAGCAACACTAGATGTGTAAGGGGGTAGGTCAGGGGTTCGAGCGTCTTTTATAGCCGACAAAGACGACCGGGTGGCATGGGCACCACTGGCGTGGGGAGGACGGTGACATGACAAAGTAGGAGCAGCCGTCATCACCATGGCATGGCCATAGGGATAGCAATAATATGGCACGCGCGACAAGTCAATGCGGTGCAGTGGCTCGGATGATGTGCTCTCTTGGCACAGTCATTGATGTGGCAGTCAACTTGAGGCGATGGTGAGGCAGTGTGGCACACTGTGTCATGGCGTGAGTAAATGCGATAGTTGAGATGGGATGACAGACTGGTGCGCTTGTGAACACGGCGGTGTCCTGATCAGTGATTGTGGGCGCACGCTAGCACGACACCACTAGCACAGGGCATGGCCAGGGTTAGAGAGAAAGGGAGAAGGGAGTAGATCGGGCGCATTCTAGGCTGGGTCAGCTAGAGAGGGAGAAGGGGAAGGGAGATGGGCCTGCAAGTCAGGTGGGCTAGATGGAATCAGGCCGGGGAAGGGAAAAGAAGAATGGGCCAGCCCAACACTATTTTTGTTTTTTTATGTTGACTTTCAATTTCAATTTGAGTGTCAATTTTTAATTTGAGTAGGAATTTGATTTGCATTTCGAATTAAATTTTCCAAGGCATGAATTTAAGCTCTTACTTTGGTAATTGAATTTGAATTTCCAAATTTTGAACTTGAACTCATATTTGATTTTAGTTTGGACTAGGTTTTGAAAATGGTATATAATTTAAAATTTAGCTTATGGAATTTTAATTCCACATCCTTTTCCAATTTCTTTCTTTAAATTTTAGCTCATGGTTTGTTTTAAATGAAATAAACTTTGAATTTTGAATTTCAACTTTTCCTTAAATAAAGTTTTACTATGAATTCTCCCGCACTACTTTATGGATCATTTTTTTTGCATATTTAGATTTTTATTCTAATTTTTTTTGCTAATTGTATACCTTTTCTTGAGTTAATTTTCATAATTCAATTTCCAAGAGAACTCCAATTAATACTACAGAAAAATCCAAATGTCAACAAAGTGCAACAAAAGTTTTAAATTTTACACATTTTTGAATATTTTGATTTTTGGGATGTTACATTAGCACTAGATACAATTTTAACTTAGTGCCTTAACTGAAGGAACTGACACCGAGCTAGGGATTAGAACTAGTTACAGTCCAATTACCATTCTCACAAAATATTGACTATTGAAGCTCAAAAAAGAGGATACATATGAGAAGCTGAATATTTTTATTTTTAAAATTGTCGAGAGCATGGAACCAGCAATCAGCCAATCACCACCAAAACTCTACGCTTTAACACCGGACTATGTGGGTAACCACGTCCCCATATAAACTACTAATTATTTTCCATTTACTATATCTTCGCAAATAAATAGATGCTTTTCTACGGTAAATAGTTTTTTTTATAGCAAGTAGTTTTTCTATAGTACTTAGTTTTCAAACAGAGCGTCTTTTCAAGATGGGGTCTACTAGTCGATTGTAGTACACACTATAGTGACTTTATTTATATCAGCCAAAATGGCATGCGAGTGTCTGTCTATAAATTTATCTACAAGCTGTTACTATTTATAAACTAAAACCAAAATCCAAATCCACAAGCCAACATAAATAGACCCTAAAGGATCTCCATTTGTCCAACTAACCGGCAGATACGGTCGTTGAACCCTGAAAATGACCTATTGTTAGTTCATGAAGTCAGTCAATAGACCTTTATCTATCATAAGTTACGGTCTGTAGAGGTCGACACAATAGACCCTTATTAATTCACAAATTTTTGGTTTTCACTAAAATCGAAACTAAAAGCTGAAAAAAAGTCAAAAAAATTCAGGCCAATGTTCTGAAAACTTTTATGAGTCAAGAATTTCTTACGTACGAAAGGGGGCACTCAGGAACGGTCTGCGTGTTTTGTGGAGTATATGATCGATCTGTGATGCATGCTCGGTGCGGCACCTGTGATCACCACAGGAACAGACGAGAGAGCTGGCCGCGAACAGAGCAACGCCGACGAATCAACATCCTACTCAGCTGTGCACGCAGGGCAAAGACATGGTGCATGGGCTATTCATCACACTTGTGGGATTAGATTGAACAAGTGCATTCAAGGTATGCGACTTACCTACGTGTCATGCTAAAAAAATTTTAGACCTATTCGAGATGTAATCATCGGTGGCTGCAAAACAATCAAAGTCCTCAAAAAACCTATACAAACCATGAGAAAGGTACTATCATATAGTAAAGCGTAAGTAAGAGTGTTTTACGGCTCATAAAAAAAAGAAGAAATACGCTACCAATTCTCACGAAAAGAAGAAAACATCTTGTCTTAATTCATTGTACCGTATAACCACTGGATTTTATTAGGGATGAAAGTAATATGCGAGAAGTTCTCCGGCCTGGGAGATTGAAACTCTTATTTAGCTCTAGTTACATATTTTTTTTTCAAAATCTATATGGGTGCTAGCCCGTGCAATTGCGCGCACTACCACAGATATTTCGCGACGGGGTAAAACTGTTAGGAAAATACGAATTACCGTCGGGATTAATTTTGCTGTTGGGGAACCATCAAGAAATAATTGTGAGGAGAATGAGGATGCGAAATCAGAAACGGATAACGGTTAACCGACAGAAAAATAATTATTGACGGCATTCCTCGACGGTTACCAACAAAAAAATTTTCGTCCACATTATGTTTTGGCATAAATATTACTGACAGTTTCCATCAGGAATATCTGTCACAGATAATATTTCTGATGGCTAGTACCGTCACGTACTTGTCGCTGTAGGTTCAGTCACATTGTCAGAAAAAAATCGTAAACAAAAGATAAATGCAAAGAAAACATGGTAATTTAATATTTTTCCCGATATTACAACTAATCCATATACACATATATGATTTAAGCAATCCACACACTAATATGAATCATCAATAGCGCGAGAAAGCACACGTCAATGCTTCCAATACAACACATGCATCGAAATTAAAACTTGCACTTAAATACATCTATCGATCGACTCATAACCACAAACATCCAAGCTCCCATAAACACTCGCTTAATCCAAGTTCAGTACCAAATAATATCATCCAAAAACTTTATGGTGTTCAAATTTGGCGGGCTACATAGCTAGTTTACAAAAAATAAAGAATTTAGAGCTCCAAATTTACGACATTGTGTTCTAAAAAATATTTGACTTTTATTCGTGTGCATTCTGTATTTTTATGAACGCATTCGTCTCCAAAATATTCATACCATTTTCTGTATTCGACTGAAAAAATATGAAAATAAATATTGTAAAACCACTGTCCATCCGTTTCACCCAGTGACTCCGGCCTGGGTATCCAAGTCGTGGGCTCGGCATTTGCGCACGCAGGCCTGCAAACCTTGGAGTCCAGATTGGGCTGTGTGCTGTGTACCGCCCACGCAGCCATGTGCGACTCGCGGGTGAGCGTATGGCAACTGCGCCAGATGCTGTGAGCTGCGGCAAAACGAAGTGCTCTAGAGGCAGTGTGCGTAGGGGTTTGAAATCGTAACAGATAATCTATTTTATTTTTGATTTTTGTATTTGAGAAAACACGAATATAATAAATAAAAGCTGTATTCAAAAATATTCATATTCGAGAATATTCATATCCATATTTGAGAATATTTGTATTCGCATTTATATTCGAGAAAATCCGTATTTGAGCATATTTTTATTCGCATTTCTATTCGAGAATATTCGTATTCGAGACTATTCGATCCGTTTCCTATGTCTATCTATAACAAATCCGGTTACCAAAAATCCTGGGAAAATTCGGATGAATTTATGATTCAAAATTTGAATAACTGTTCTGGTAACCAATGAAAAATTGGCAAAACAGTTAGGAATTTGTTTTGCTAAGATTTGTTACAGAAGTTGTAGGAGGATATTCGTATTCGACCGAATTAAGTACTTATTCGATTCGAATTCGTATCCGTTACGAAATTCGATTCATATTCGTATTCGAAAATATTCGAATTCGTATTCGTATTTATTTTAAAAATATGAATTCATATTCATATTTGGGATTATTCGATCGTATCTGATCCGTTTTCATTCCCATGTGTGCGCCTTGGGAGCTCTTGAGGCAAAGCTCCCACCGAGCCTATCAGTTGCTTGCCCTGCCAATTACTTTTCTTCTGTGTTTGTCTATGGTCTTCGAAACTGTCGTTTCAAAATATTTACTTATTGAGAAAACGAAAATACAGTTATTGTAATGTTTTTATTCTCTATTTCTACTTAAATGCACTAGGTGATGTTTATTTGGGCTTTTAAGCCTAGGCTTCTAGTTTTTTTTACGCTATAGCGGTATTTTTTTGCACTGTAACAGCTGTTAGCTTTTTCAGCATACTTAAATTTAAAAAATAAAAAAGTAAAAAATATATCATCACGGACAATGCAACGGAATAAGGAGAAAAATAAAATGTAAAAATGCCCAAAAAGTAAAAAAAAAAACTAGAAAAAGATAAAATTAAAAAGGTAGAAGCCTCTTTTCTACTCCCGGGTGTAATTACACCCTATGTCGTATCTCACAACGTAGGGAGTATCTCGCGTAACGAGGAGTATGTACATGTAGTATACGAGTATTTAAGACTATATAGGTGGTATGTACATTTTTTTGAACATACTCCTTTTTATGTACGTATATAAAGTTATTTACAAAATACACTAAAAACTATGGACTCGCTTGCAATTTTTTCGTGTGGTTCACATTAGAATATCTTATAATTAGTATATGAGTATACCTAAAGTGATAAAGGAGTATTTCAAATTTATTTAGATGGTATATTAGAGGTGGGTGTAATTACACCCGGGAGTAAAAAGTATTTTTCCTATATAATATATATATATATATATATATGTATATATATACATCCTATTAATATTTTTAGATTTAATACTTTAGTAATCTACGTGTATAGTAGGCCGTGGATAAATATAGCAGAAGAGAGTAACTGGTATGCATATGCCGCTGCATTGTCCCCACCGCTCAAACCACGAACATATTCCTTGCTAATACTCTCTATTAATAGCCAGGGGATTCCCGGGCTTCCCCTGCGCCATATCACCAATTTTGCGAAAAACCCCTTTCACTTTTTCGAAAACTACATATAAATCCTTATATTTTCAGAAAAACCTCCTAAAATTATGTATAGATCCTTACTTTTTATAAAAAAGCCCTTCATTTTCCGTAAATACATACAGATACTTACTTTCGGTTTTCTCATACATTGTAATTACATATAAATCCTTATTTTTTGTTTTTGTTTTTGTATATAAACCTTTGCAACATAGCGTAGTGTACTCTTTTAGTTTGATTTATACTGTAGCTAGCGTAGCGTGGCAGCTAGTTATGTGGAAGGCCGGTATGCACGATTCCCTCCTGGTGGGTTCGAGACAAGTGTCTCATGCAAGCTCTTGGTTGACACGTATTGCATACATGTATGTACTTTTTATCTTTTGAGATGGTCATGCACGGATGTACATGTATGTACTTTTTTTCTTTGGAGATGGACATGCACGGATGTACTTGATGCATTCACAAAAGTATGTGTGAGAAACTTTTCTCACGAGTGACCATCAAGTATATTTCACGTGTTCATTGCCGACCATCCATTTTCTTTTTTTCCTAAAAGTAAATGTTTTTAATTAATCGTCATGTTTAATTAAGATGGCTGCACAAAAAACTCATCAAACACAAACAATTCGTGCTAACCATTTTGATTAGGTGGACCGACAGTGGAACTCCAACAAATCCTTGAATGTTGAACCGTAAGGGCAGTCCCAGTACAGAAACCACTAAATAGTATATATCTATATCATGTTATATAGACACTATTTTAGACACTATTGTCTCCAATGCACCATGTCTATTTATAACCCAAGCAATTAATTAAGCATCAAAATCTCTCTCTCCTCTTCACCAATCATAATTTTTCTCCATCTATCATGAAGACACCACCATCTCTCCAATGCAAAATTTGGTAGTGTCTATTGCATTGGTTTTCTTATAGAAACTAGGTCTTGCATGAGATCCAGTTTCTTCCTCTTTTTCTCCTTTCTCTTATTTAATATAGCGCCACATCATCTAAAACTCCTATATAGCAATCTAAAAGCAAGTTTAATAGTATAGATAGCTGCTACCTTCAATACATTTCCATGTCATCAAAAGGTAATGATGCAACCAACTCATATAATAAGCTAGCTATAAGTTGTCTCTACAAGAACTCTCAATCATTTAATACATACATGGGTATTGGTCATTTAATACATGCATGGGTATAGTAGTTAGTTCTATTGGTACATGCATGGATAACGTCTCTTTTTCTGTGCTATAGCCTGACTCTTGCATGGGAGTCGGCTTGGCTCTCTCTCTCCTTTTCTCTTCCCTCCACATAGGATTATGCTGACATGGATTCCCTTATAGCTAGCACAGTCAACCTTATTAAACTTGCTCTAATTAATACTATAAATACTATCCTATGTAGAGCACTAGAACTGCTCTAAGACCCCAAGGCAGAAATATGAGTGCTGCACATGTTTCCTGTAAAGGCTACCATTATCATCATCAGTGAAGGCTGAGAGCCGAGCTTTGCTCGGATGGTGAGCGTGCCGGCGTGCAGCCCACCCGCCCGACTCAAGCCCAGATGTCTCATTTTTGGGGTACAAACATTACTCTCTAGTATTATTTATGCGCACTCTGTTTAAAAGTATACGCCTGCGCTCCGTGACACACCCGCGAATGTGTGTTGTCCGGGTGTAAGTTTTTGTTGTACTCTAAAAAAAAATCAGTCAAGGCTACAAGGGTTGCTGTGATCCTTAATAGGCTAGTATGAGGACTATGACAAAGTACTAACGCAATAGCTGAGTCCAATGGATGTGCTGTGCTATCCGCTTTGTCTAAAAGCATGTGTGGTGGATGTATGTGCGGTGTCTCATACCTACGTCCGTGTTGTACTCTAAAAAAAAGTGAAGGCTACAGGGGTAGCTGTGATCATTAATAGGCACGTATGAGAGCTATGAATTAATGCAAAGGCTGAGTCCAAACTAATGCATTTGTAATACTATTTGCTTCCATTCTACACTGTAATATTACATTCAGATTATTTATGAGAAGCATCAGTGTTTTAATATTAAATTTATGTATGATTATTTGGATTTGGATGAACTCTTAAAGAGCTAGCTACGATTATATAGGGAAAGGATATAGATATTTTTATACAGGTTCGGGTCTTCTCTAGGAAGAATAACAACCCTACTCCTGTGTAGCTATTGCTCAATGAACTTATTACAATTAAAAGAATAATACGAAATGTGTTGCTCTACTTCTATTCTCCCTCGGGTCTATCCGATCTCCTCTCTTCTCCCTGACATCAACTCTTATATAGCTTGCGAAATGACGGTAGTTGTTCTACGCCAAGAGACGCCTTAATATTTTAGATGATAACCGACTGACAGGAGTTATTATCAGAGAGACGTGATATCTTATTCATCGTGTAGCGGTTACTATCAGAAAGAGTTTATGCATAGTTATTTCAGAGAATAATCACGCATGTTCACTACTACAAAGAGGGTCATCACAGACGTTTTTTGAACTGTCTGGATTTATGTGTCAGTGATAACCAGAGGTTATCATAGAAGGTTTATAACTAGAACCGTCTGTGAAGAACACTATCATAGACGGTTCTACCTATCAACCGTCTGTAATACTCACACATCACAGACGGTTTTAGCTACCAACCGTCTGTGATGTGTGAGTCTCACAGACGGTTGGTATATAGAACCGTCTGTAATACTTCCCTATCACAGACGGTTTCTGGTTTGAACCGTCTGTGATAATTCTTCATAGACGGTTTATACCACAAAACCGTCTGTGGTAGTTCATTCTATACCTATTTTTTATTTTTTGGTTAGTCTAAGAAAATGTTAACTATATCATTTGAAAACAAGCAAATACAGCAACAAACACAGAAACACATTCTATTTCCATTAAAATTAGAATCGACCATTACAACATCACAAGATATTGAGTAGGTTACCCATAGCATGCACTACATACACAAAAGGACACTTCCAATTTTACAAAGATAAGCTTCACGACTACAAATTCAGAAAAATGCTTACACTATAAGAAACTTTAGGCTAATGCAAGTTAGATTTACACATCCTTCATTAAATTACAATCTAAAATAAGTGGTGCGGGAAAATTTTCAAGTAGCAGAAACAAAAAGGCAACGAACACCATTTTCAGCTTCTATGCTAGTGACTTAGAATAGTGCAGATTTACCATTGCCTTCTTCCTTTCCATCTTGTTTCAAGTGAAATTTCAGTCAGCCTTGTCGAACCCCTTCCTACCCTTGCCGTGCACAAATGAGTTGGAGTAGTACTGGTTGTATTGGTTCTTCAAGTAGGGAGATGGGGAGATGGGGGTTAATAAGGGGCAAGTGGTGGGAAGGAGAACGGTGCCTGTCGTTTGATGCGGAGAGAATGGACGGGTGAGATCGGGATCCTAGGGGTTATGCCGCGGATCGCTGACATGGTGGGACATTACAGATGGTTCGGATTACAAATCATCTATTACAGAGACATCACAGACGGTTTATAACAAAAAACCATCTATGATAACAGGAGATATCACAGACAGTTCATAATAAAAATAGTCGGTGATAATGGCGTCACAAAGACAATATATCAGTACAATATAAATAGCTTGTCTCAAAAGATAAAATAGCAAAACTTTATATGGCTTATATATACTCATTTGAAAGGTTTCAATGAGATCTACAACTTTGCAGCTGAGACGAAACCCAAATTCCGAAGGAAAGATAAATTTTTTTGGCAAAAACAGAAACTGAAAACTTAAAATGCAAATTTGGGGCTAAAGATGACCGATTTTGAGGGTCTTAGAGGGCGACTAGTGCAAGCGGGCCATTTTTAATCAGACTCGTCGTTAGCTATCCAACGAGTACAACATTGTCAAAAACGGACAATGTATGCAAAAGTTATGCCCGTTTTACTAAAAGTGTATTAAAACTGAATCCTACTCGGACTTAGGCAGGAGATTATGAAATTTTAGGGAATTACGAGGTGGGAAACATATCACAGACGGTTTTTAATACAAATTGTTTGTAATAACTTTATTATCACATATGGTTTTTTATTTAAACCGTATATGATACTTCACAGATAGTTTAAATAAAAAACCGTCTGTGATGTCTTGTATTATCACAGACGGTTCGTATAAATAACTGCCTTTGAAAATACCACAGACGGTTATTCGTATAAACCGTCTATGATACTTATAGCACTGATGGTTCCTAGGAACCATCTATGATGTAAGCGTCCAGTTTAGCCTCTTTTGTAGTAGTGGTTAACTACCCTGTCAGACAAACCTACGATGTGGCAGGTTGTTGTAGACAAGTCAGTCGAAGTTAAGCTAATCGTAGAAGAGTTTACGAACATAGAGTGGTTGTAGAATGAGTTACGACCATATCATGCTCATAGAATGACTTACGACCATGTTATGCTAGTAGAATGACTTACGACCATGCTATGCTCATATAAAGACTTACGATTGTAAAGCGGTCGTAGGAAAGACGTATGACTAGGAGGTGTCCATAAAAAAGGCTTACGACTAGGAGGTGGTCGTAGGAAAGACTTATGACCAACTAGCCAAATTCCTCCCAAATGAATAAGGGGTATACTCGCACTACAAGATGACCCCCCTTTTGCAACGCATATATGCGTTACTAAAAGTCCATATATGCGTTGGTGGGGTCTATACCAACGCATTTATTATGCGTTGCCAGAAGTGGCGTTGCAAGGGTTTGTTGCAACACTTATATATGGGTTGGTAACACCTACAAATAACCGTTGCAAAGTTGCAACGGATATTAATGGGCTATGGCAACGCTTATATGTGTTTGTATCAATCGCGGACGAATGACTTCTATAGTTCGTAGCAACATATAGATTTGGATTGCTGCAACGCCTATATGCGTAGCTAGGAATAAACCATCAATAAACAATATTGGAAATTATTTCAATTTGGAGCCAAATAAAGAGATAATGCATATGCAATTTAATTAGGAAATTAGAGACCATCTCACACATGAGAAATAACAACAGTAAGCCATATATTAAAAGCAATTTTTGCATTACAATAAGTACCATCCACGTAATCCATGGAATAATTTTTTTGTTCAGAACACATGTTCATATGGGAACAAAATATAAAACACAAAGAAGTCTTATAGAATGCCACCAGCCGTCCAGCCCTCCATTCTCATATTCAGTCTATCTCATCCATTTATCTTCTCGATCTACAATGAAAATTGGAGTATGTTAATGCGACATTTAGGATAAATAAAATTTTATGGGGCAAGAGAGAGTTACATAAAGAGAGAGTTAAGAGAGATTGGGATTAACCAAGATACCTACAAATTTCTCCATCAGGTGCTACTGTCAAACCATTCTAGTGGGGTTCATATATTTGAAATATCAAGTATTACAGGTCAGCTTTTCTCATTCTTTAACCTGTTAAGGAATACTTATATACCAATATTCTAAATGTGTGTTTAATACAAAAACAGAGCACAAGTGTGTTGGTTTTAAAAATTAAATTTTCAATATAGTGGCACAGTAATATTCAGTATATATTTAAAACTGAATGACTAGTATTATGTGTCTTACCTCACCGAATTAGCGCATTACTTGTCCGTCTGCAATTGGTACTGTATATATATATATATATATATACACAAACTGGCAAAAGGTTATTTGTTCAATTAGCACTTTGAGCACTTTGGAAGTTAAAGGTACCATAACAACTAACATTTTTCATATCTGAACCCTCCTTAGGAACGGCAAAGGCACATGTTTTCCCATTGCTGCTCAAGCATCAAAAATTAATAGACACAAAAAACCAACCAATATCCACCTAACTTAATCATGGAATACTGCATCTTGGATATTTGATAATACTACTATGGCTTAATCCATCTTACAAACACACAGTCAGATACAAAACTAAATAAACAACAGGTCAGATCTAGATGAATCCATCTAATCTGCCTTATCTCTAAAAAGAATCCATCTAATGAGAGAGAGACGGCTTACCACCATGCCTGCGCGCCGCGCTGCGGCCGCCCTTTCGTGGGCGCCGCCACTATGCCCGCTGCTGCTGCCATGCCGCAGCCGCTGATCCAACCCTCAAAAAGAAATATGGTGCCAAGGTGGGGAGGGATTCAGGTGGGCATCATGCAGATCGGTAGATCGGGGTGCCACCGGAAAACCTATACGAGGGAAGGTGATTTTTTTATTTTTGAAAGGAAGAGGGAGAGGAAGGAAGATGGATGGATGGTTATTCTCTGGATAAGTTCAGACGTGGGAGGTGGTGGGCAAGTTCGTGCG
Source organism: Dendrocalamus sinicus (assembly GCA_036346575.1). Classification (NCBI taxonomy): domain Eukaryota; kingdom Viridiplantae; phylum Streptophyta; class Magnoliopsida; order Poales; family Poaceae; genus Dendrocalamus; species Dendrocalamus sinicus. The sequence continues at coordinate 25,597,030 of CM070650.1, forward strand.
TAGCGGATGTACAGCCCTGCGAAGGCCTTAGTTTTCCGTTGCGGGATATACGTTGCTATATGTCTATTTTCCAGTAGTGTCGAAGAGTACAATGACGTAACAATATTATTTATAGGTAAATTATAATTTGAGGATTATTATATCCTCGTCAATACGAAACTTCATTCAATGGTCTCATCCTCCAATATTATCCAGTGATTTTTAAAACTTTTGATTTCATTTTGGTGTTATCTGAATTCTTTGGATTTTATTAATGAATCTTGATTGGCTTTTGTGTCAATCAAATCAGTTCATAAAAATGAAATTCAAACCTAGGACTGAGAGCCAAGCCATTGGCAAAGTAAATTAAAAATGGAAATCATAGTTTAAACAATGAGAATTTATATGGAAGTGAAAAATTGAAAACAAAGGAGAAGCATAATTCAAATTTAAATCGCTTAATCAAAAACTTGAATCAAACCCAAGATTGAAAAGAAATTGAATAAAATTGGAATTATACACACTTCAAAATGTTGCCAAGTAAAATTCAAATTCAAACACAAAAATGAAATCAAAATCAAAACAAATCAGAATTTTCTAAAATTCCAAACTTGATCGAGCCTAGTCCATTTTTTCTTTTCCCTTCCCTCCGACTTAGTCAGCCCACGAGCCGGCCCACCTCTCACCACTCTCTTTCTCATGTATCACCTCGCTCTACTATGGCCATGCCCTAGCCCGGCCACACACCACGTGCGCTTGCGCCTGCGCTCTCAACCCACGCTAGCTCTTCTCCATGCCACGTCACATCATGCATGTCACCTCAGCTAAACATGTGCCCCGATTTATCCTGCCTTGTCGCACATGCCCATGCCCCGTGCCACGACACGTCACATCGCCTCGCCGCTCAAGCCGTGTGCACCCATGCTATGCCAACACCAAGCCATGTTGCACCCACACCACGTGCCACCACCTCACCATCTCCTCACAATGCCATGCATTGGAGCCCGGTCACCACACATAGCAACACGCCACCTGTTGGACCGGAAACGGCAACAGAGGGGGGGGGTGAATGGTGCCTTTTAAAAATCGCCCCTCAAAGTATTCGTACACACGCTTCTAGCTAAAAAGCTATGAAGAAGGAATCAATCTCACTGGAAACTTAAGCACACAGGAGAGAAAGAGAGACAAGCTAAACAAAAACAAACCAGAGAACAATCAATCTGACAACTAAACAAATAAGGGCAAAAACCGCTGAAAACCAAATGATAGAAAACAGGACTACAAAGACTAGAAAAGCACAAGAAACAAAACTCAAAAACCACAACACTCAAGCTGCAGTTTTACTGCACTCAACTGAAATGAGCAAGAACCGAATACAGAACTGATCGTGCAAAATAGCACACCCGCAAGTGCACGGGTTGCCACTGAAATAGCGGCGAGTGTCGTGTTCTCCACAGGGACTAGACTGAGGTTACCGATGCTCGGCTAAAGCTAGGTCAAACAAAACGGGGGAGAACTAAACCTAAAACGACTAGCAAATCAACCAAACGAACGAACTATCGAACAAACTCTAACTCGCACAGACAAAACGACGAATGAACTAAACGAACGAAGAACGACGGGACGAACGACCGTACGAATTGACGTCGTACGACCGAACGAACAAAACGACAACTAACTACACAAACGACGCACAAATGACACTAACGACTACACGAACAAACACAAGACTGCCTACCGACACCCTAACTAGCTACCGACCGCAAGACAGCAGGAGGAAGTCGAGAAGCATTGGGGGAGTCTGAGAGGGAACGAGGGGGAAAGCGGTCGATGGCTAACTAGACTACGACGGCACACGACAAACACAACACAGAACTACGAACACACGCACGACTTAACTATCGAGCGACCGCTGAGAATAGCCAAGAGGAAGGATTAGAAGCAAAGAGAGAGTTGAGATAGCAAGGGGAAGGGAAATGGTCGTCGGTTCGCTAATCCGCGCGCACAAACACTACAGCACAAAACAAATTACTTACAAGACAACTGACATATTGACATTCCTAACAGCTAACACAACACAACACAACAGAAAATACAGACACTAGCAATACTCACTGATCAACACGTATAACAATTTGAAAATACTAACAACAGCACAAAAGGCAAAATCACATGAGCATATATATCAATAACAGAACAGGGCATAATATCATATCCAACAATCTCATGCACACATCACAGTTCTCAGAAAATATTCCAAATTCATCAACACAGTGCAGTGCAATTGTCAGTTAAAGTAATTATCGTGAACAGTAATCAAGCACTGAAAAATAAGGGGGGAAGAAATTAGGAAACCGAGGAAGAAGCAGGTGAAGCAGACAGGAGGCCGAGATGAAGTAGATGCGGCGCCGGCGTGGTTGGTGATGTCGAGGCCACCGGCGTTGAAGTGGAGGGTGGAAGCCGGTGTAGAAGTAGCAGTGGAGGTGTCGGTGTAGACGTCGGTGTAGATTAGGAGAAGAAGTCACCGTCGGTTGGAGTGGAAGGCGGCGCCGAAGGAGGTGCTGCAGAGGAAGAGGCGGCACGTCGGCAGAAGAGGGCGGCGCGGTTGGTTCCGGAGGAGCGGTGGAGAAGAGAGACGGCGGTGGAGAGCCGAGAGGGGGGAGAGGAAGTGGCGGAGGAGGTGAGTCAGCCGGAGAAGGTGGTGATGGCGGAAGGGAGATGGCGCGCCGGCGGTGGAGTTGACGGCACCGGGCGGCGCGGTGTGGTTGGCAGCCGAAATAGAGGGGGTGGCCAAGAGAGGAGATGCGGCCGGAGAAGGAGCGCTGTGGTGGGAAAGTAGAAGGAGGAGAGTGGCGGCCGGTGGGAGTAGGAGAAGAAGGGGAAGACTGGGGGAGGCGCGGTGGAGAGCAGTGGAGGGGTGGCGTGACAGTGTGGTGGCCGCTGGCGAGCTGGCCGGCCCTCGCCGGAGCCGGAGAAGAGGAAGGGGGAGGAGAGCAAAAGGGGGGCGCAGGTAGAAGCAATGGCCGGCTCGAAGGATTCCCAGGCGGCGGCTGGCTTTAGGAGATGGGGATTTCCAATTTGCGATTTAGTCCTCAAATTTTCTAGGGTTTACAAAGAGGTCCTTTTCCAGTGTAATTTCTTCTAATTTAGACCTCCGGAACTCCGTTTTCAGCGTGGTTTGATCCTACGCATTCGTGACAATGCGTACAACTGTACGGAGCAGCCCTAGAATGCCAAATTTGTCGTTTATGCACCTCGATCGCGCCGACCTGTAGAAAAATACGAAAAAATGTAAAATGGTCCATTTCGAGCAATTAAATATAGAAAATAGTGCAAATGATGATAAATGGTTCCAAAATGCGAAAAATGTGAGGGTAAAATGACGGCAAAATATATGCAAAAATGACACATGTCATACCCCCAAGCTTAAACTTTTACTTGTCCTCAAGTAAATGGTATGATATTATCGAACTCGGACGACAAGTAATCGTGGTGTAAAAGACTAGTTAAATGCATGAAATAAGTTATGAGGCATATAACAATGTGAAATGACATTATCTAACTCGAGTTTTGTGTACCATCCAAGATGAGAATGCAATATGCAAGCAAAGATGCCCAAGTGATAACTATAACATTTGACCAAATCAAGTTATACACTCAAGTGATCACATGAATCCAACCAAAATTGTAAAGTATCGGAACTAGGTATAACATCAAGAATGAGCATAGCAAGGAGTTATGCTAAGGCATATGCTATTTGAGACAAAGAGACTAATACTTACATGATATTTATGAAAAAGTCCACACTTGAGCCATGATACCTAATTTTTGTTGATTTTTAGCAAATTTAAAACACATTGGGCACTTGTGCCACATATTCACACTCACACTTCACTTGGGCAAAAATGCCACTTATTCTACACATTTTCAAACCAATGTGACATAGTCACTTATTTCACACACTCACACATTTCAACACAAAATTTTCTTTTCTTTCTTTTTTTCAGTTTTGATTAAGCATCTTTAACCGGTTTTCATTAATGCTAAGTAACACGTGTCCCGAGACATGGATACCTAGATAATTCAACCAAATTATTGGCTCAAGATAGGACTACCCCTTTCACAAATTTTACATTCAAGCAAAGTATCAATATCTAAAATAACATATGCCAAAGCATGAAACTAAGATATAATCATTCAAGAGGCGATGACTAGAACCAATTCAATCCGCAAATGGTCAAAACACATGCGTAACTAGCAATGAATCAAATGCTATAGGATCACAAGGTTTCTAAGCACATCAAGGATAATAACCAAAGCTCAAGTTCTAATATGATGCCAAATGACTTAAGACATACAAAAGAACTAGTGACAATATAGCTCAATTAAAAATTTCGACATGACCTTTCTAGACCAATAAGGCATGGGCTCACATGGCTAACATATACAATCAAGCATAACATGAGAGCAATAGTAAAGGTCAAATATCATCGCATAAGCATAATATGAAGCATAAGAATGACCATACATCATCAACTACACGACAATAAGCTCAAATGCTCACAAATATATTACAAACATGCTAGAACAGCATCCATACACATACAAGTCCTCCCCCAAGCTTAAATTGAGCAATGAATCAAGAATGTGCTTAAAGGGGTAAGAAACAGCTCACCGGGCGTATATGATGCAGTGGAAGTAGACAAAACATCCCGTGGCTTCTCGCACGTACAAGGATGAAGATCTAGCACGGGACCTGAAATAAAAAAGAAAGAAAAGAGGAGAAACCAACAAAAACTAACAAAAGGAATGGAAATAAAAAGAAAAAGAGATGCTCATTTGGGTTTAGCCCGAGGAGGGCCAAGGACGGGACATGGAAAAGGCACATGTCCGCCCTCCTCATGAAGCAGCATGACTCAAAATCCACCTGGATCCCAAGGGATATCGACTCGAACCATGTCCGCTCGTAGTCGATGGTACACAAGTGAAACCCTGCAAATAGACTCAAAAACATGGCAAGTATGTGTGATAGGGTCGACGCCCTCTAAGTCATCAATAGAATATCCAATCACATAGGCATATCGATAAAGCACATCATGAGGACTATAAGTGAGATGAGCATAATCAGTAATAGAGTATAGTCCCGTTTGGCACAGCTCTAGCTCCGAGATCTATGCTGGATCTGTAGTTTGTTGACTAAATTAAAGTGATTTAAATATTTTTATTTAATATATAATATAAATGAAATGAGTCATGTAAATGCACTTAACATGCCTGCAACTCTAGATCCAGGATTTCCTAGAGCTACAGATGACCAGCTCTAGGAAATCTACAGATTTCCTAGAGCTAGAGCTCTGCCAAACAGGGCCTATGTCTCGTCAAGGTCAAGGAAATCAAACCTGAGGTGATCGGAGAAGAGTTTCCAAACTACCTGAAGTGTAGGTGAAGTAGAATGTACGGTAGTAGAAACCTCCAGAGGGGCGATGTCGTCGAAGGAAGAAGCCGGTGGTGGATCAATAGAAATGTGCTCCTCCTCAACATCGGAAGCAGCCCCCTCATCATCAAGAATGAATATCTCCATCTCGGGCTCAAAGATCAAATAATCATCTAAGTGGCCCACATCCTCAAAGGTGAATCTCTCCATAATGGTCTCAAGAAGCACAGGATCGAGGTCAAGGCAGTGAGAGTCTACCACATCAAATCTCTGAGTCTCAAGCTCGGGCTCATCAACACAAGTATCAGGGTCCATATATGGTGAGTCCATGGCATCAAAAGTGACTAACTCTAGCTCGGGTCCGTCAATAGAAGGATTATCATCAAAGCGAGGCACCTCTAAGGGAATCGGGAGCGTCTTAGTGGCACTAAATGAAGACTGTGATGTGGCATGATTGTCCAAGCAACTACACAATGACTGGAGTGAATTTCTACGATCTTCCACTTCTGACATCAATGTGCTCACTGCACTCAACTGGCTTTTTATGTCACTAAACTGAGTGTCCACCCTAGTAATATATGAAGCCAGCATCTCCTCCATCTTGGACATACGATCAGATTGAGGGGTAGGAGGCGGATGCTGAGGTACAGGATAGTGCTGGTGTGACCAATGAGAAATATCCTGATCTCCATATCTAAAACCCTGCAATCGTATACTAGAAGAAAATGATGAGATATCAGGGTTGTTGTTTCCATATGACACTCGAGTGCTCGTGCCATCCAGGTGATAAGTGTCAGGGTATGGCCCACTCGGCTGAGCGAAGCTCATCCCGTAACACTCTGGAGTGGATAAATAACCACGCTGGCACTCAGTGGGTGAATGGCCCTGAAAACCACAGGTCTGGCATATAGGAACAACTAGAGAGCGGGCGCCTGATAAAGAACCGTACTAATCATGGCCGCTCTCTAACACAACTCCTCGCTCTAAAGCATAGCGTTCTAAGTGACGAGACAATAGATTTACCTATTCTTGAAGAGTAGCATACGTACTAGGGGTGCTCATATAACTATGAGAATCAGAATAGTAAGCCATAGCCTCAATAAGTATCAATATCAATCAACCTGCGAGAATGGATACGAAAAATCGCAAAAGAGAGAAGTAACTAGCAAAAGGGTTAGGGATTAGCAATATATCACAAATATGAACAATATGAAAAGAAAGACAAGTCAGCACAAACACAAAACAAACAAAAGAAAACAAACAACGACCTAGTCTATAGCCTAACACTGTCGCACTAAGCTAATCCCCGGCAACGGCGCCAAAATACTTGATCGTGCAAAATAGCACACCCGCAAGTGCACGGGTTGCCACTGAAATAGCGGCGAGTGTCGTGTTCTCCACAGGGACTAGACTGAGGCTACCGATGCTCGGCTAAAGCTAGGTCAAACAAAACGGGAGAGAACTAAACCCAAAACGACTAGCAAATCAACCGAACGAATGAACTATCGAACGAACTCTAACTCGCACAGACAAAACAACGAACGAACTAAACGAACGAAGAACGACGGGACGAACGACCGTACGAATTGACGTCGTACGACCGAACGAACAAAACGACAACTAACTACACAAACGACGCACAAACGACACTAACGACTACACAAATGAACACAAGACTGCCTACCGACACCCTAACTAGCTACCGACCGCAAGACAGCAGGAGGAAGTCGAGAAGCACTGGGGGAGTCTGAGAGGGAATGAGGGGGAAAGCGGTCGATGGCTAACTAGACTACGACGGCACACGACAAACACAACACAGAACTACGAACACACGCACAACTTAACTATCGAGCGACCGCTGAGAATAGCCAAGAGGAAGGATTAGAAGCAAAGAGAGAGTTGAGATAGCAAGGGGAAGGGAAACGGTCGTCGGTTCGCTAATCCGCGCGCACAAACACTACGGCACAAAACAAATTACTTACAAGACAACTGACAGATTGACATTCCTAACAGCTAACACAACACAACAGAAAATGCAGACACTAGCAATACTCACTGATCAACACGTATAACAATTTGAAAATACTAACAACAGCACAAAAGGCAAAATCACATGAGCATATATATCAATAACAGAACAGGGCATAATATCATCTCCAACAATCTCATGCACACATCACTGTTCTCAGAAAATATTCCAAATTCATCAACACAGTGCAGTGCAATAGTCGTCAGTTAAAGTAATTATCATGAACAGTAATCAAGCACTGAAAAAATAAGGGGGGAAGAAATTAGAAAACCGAGGAAGAAGCAGGTGAAGCAGACAGGAGGCCGAGATGAAGTAGATGCGGCGCCGGCGTGGTTGGTGATGTCGAGGACACCGGCGTTGAAGTGGAGGGTGGAAGCCAGTGTAGAAGTAGCAGTGGAGGTGTCGGTGTAGACGTCGGTGAAGATGAGGAGAAGAAGTCACCGTCGGTTGGAGTGGAAGGCGGCGCCGAAGGAGGTGCTGCAGAGGAAGAGGCGGCGCATCGGCGGAAGAGGGTGGCGCCGTTGGTTCCGGAGGAGCGGCGGAGAAGAGAGACGGCGGTGGAGAGCCGAGAGGGGGGAGAGGAAGTGGCGGAGGCGGTGAGTCGGCCGGAGAAGGTGGTGATGGTGGAAGGGAGATGGCGCGCCGGCGGTGGAGTTGACGGCACAGGGCGGCGCGGTGTGGTTGGCAGCCGAAATAGAGTGGGTGGCCAAGAGAGGAGATGCGGCCGGAGAAGGAGCACTGTGGTGGGAAAGTAGAAGGAGGAGAGTGGCGGCCGGTGGGAGTAGGAGAAGAAGGGTAAGACTGGGGGAGGCGCGGTGGAGAGCAGTGGAGGGGTGGCGTAACAGTGTGGTGGCCGCCGGCGAGCTGGCTGGCCCTCGCCGGCGCCGGAGAAGAGGAAGGGGGAGGAGAGCAAAAGGAGGGCGCAGGTAGAAGCAATGGCCGGCTCGAAGGATTCCCAGGCGGCGGCTGGCTTTAGGAGATGGGGATTTCCAATTTGCGATTTAGTCCTCAAATTTTCTAGGGTTTACAAAGAGGTCCTTTTCCAGTGTAAGTTCTTCTGATTTAGACCTCCGGAACTCCGTTTTCAGCGCGGTTTGATCTTACACATTCGTGATGGTGCGTACAACTGTACGGAGCAGCCCTAGAATGCCAAATTTGTCGTTTATGCACCTCGATCGTGCCGGCCTGTAGAAAAATACAGAAAAATGTAAAATGGTCCATTTCGAGCAATTAAATATAGAAAATAGTGCAAATGATGATAAATGGTTCCAAAATGCGAAAAATGTGAGGGTAAAATGACGGCAAAATATATGCAAAAATGACACATGTCAAGAACAAAGAGAGCTAAAAACAGACTAGGAAGAAGCAGTCCAAAACAGCAATAAAAAGGAAGAAGAACAAACAAAAACAGAGACTTTCGGTCAGATTTTACAGCAGTAAAGAATGCTCTTGGCCGAGCAAAAGAAGAGAGGACTAGCTGCAAAAAGAAGAAAAGAAGCTAGACTTTTCTGTCCTGGCCGAAATGAGCTTTGATGCCGAGACTTAAGTAATCTGCAGTCAAGAGATTCACTACAGAGATCACAAAATAATTCTGGTCAAAAGGAACAAACAAAGCTAAATAAAATCTGTATGAAGGCAGCTATTCCGCAGAGCTTTGCAAGGAGCAAACCGAAAAGAAAAAGAACAAAGAAAAAGGAAGAATCGGCAGCTCTTTGAGAGCAGTGCTTCTGTTCGGCAAAAGAAGGGACTGCTGCTGTCAGACAGTGAGTACTCTCCAAGAAACAAAATAGCACTGAAAACAATCTGGGAAAGAGGAGTGCAGATCAAAAAGACTCTCTGCCAAAAACTGAAATAGAATGAGCATGAAAACCGATCAGCTTCTGCACATGACAACCGAGAGAAACGGAATGCATTTCATTGAGATCAGTTTGAGAACAGACTTTTAAAAGCATAAACAAATGGCTGTAAACACATAAATCCAACCAACAAGACCAGAGCCTCTATTCAAGAGGAAAGCAGGAAATTTCGGTCAACAAACACAAAGAAGCACACGTTTCTCAAGAAGGGCAGAGAGATGAATGATTAATAGGAGAGTTACATCCAGTTCATACTCTCGCTTTGTCACAGAGAACAACACACGCAAAGAAGCTAAAACTCAAACATGCTGCCCACTGCTCTCAACTCTCATGCATGGAGAGAACCAAACATAAAACTCTTACACCACTCTCTCATTTCTCTCATGCCTACTCCTCTCCTTTTATAGCCTCCTACTAATGGGTTTGCACCATGCTTTACCCACTAGGCTTCCAACAACTCCGCGCTTTATCCAAACCCTCTTCCTTTTGTGCAGCCCTGCGCTTTTTACCAAAACGCCCCTCCTGCACCTTCGGGAAGCTTCCTCATTCCTTGCCTTCCAAGCCTCGCAGCCACCTCAAGTCCTCACCGTCTTCGACACATCCCGACCGTTCTGACCTCAGCGCCACCTGCGCCTAGTCTGGTCACCCGTGCCTCGTCACGACTCCACTCGATGTCCTGCAGCCAACACAAACAAGAAACAAATCACATAGCACCGCTCGAAATATTGTAACCATACAATAACATGATAAAGCCCAAACCTGTCGAATCACAGTATAATCCCTCCTAAACACGTTCGACCAGGTTTGACCAAGTCCAACCGAAACCAAAACGCATCATGCGACAACTCGGCTCGAACCACTCAAATCAAACTCAAACTATCCAGAACACGCGTCAATTACTCATCACAAACATGGGGTCGCATCCACACGGTCTCTCACTACCCCAACCACCTATCTAACCAGCCTTGGCTTGCCCCTTTCCCCCTCCCTACCTCACTTGTCATCTCCCCTTCTCTTCCCCTCCTCCCCATACAAAGATCGAGCTTGCACTCGCAAGCCCCTATTCCAACTGCTGTTTCTTGTTGTTCCAACCGCTCCTGTGAGCTCCTCCACTTCTTGATAGCGTCACATTGTGTTCTAATCTCCCCTCTAGCTTTCCCCTCCATTAATTTCCTCGTTGATCATAGGAGTTTGCCACGCCGTCTTCTTCCTCTGCTCTAGCTGAATCTGCCACCACCACTACCATTCCTTATCCAGTGAGCTCTGTTATGATTCCTCTCTCCTGAAGCATCTCCTCATCTCCCTCTTCCTCCCCCAACCCTCAATTGGGCTCTCCCTTGCTCCATGTCGCAGCCACTGTGAGCATCACCATGCCACCGCCGGTTTTCATCGACAGCCCACCTCAACTAGCCTCTATCTTCATTTTTTTTGCACTGGTGAGTTCCTTCCACCCTCTTAATGCTCGTGCTTCCTTCATTCCCTCCCCCTCTCACTCCAACCACCGCTACCCCTTCTTCCTCCTTGCGCTCGATTGCTATACACAGTCGCCGACTCGCCTCAGAGCCATTCGAGCCATGGTGCCGCCTCCTCTAACTTCCTCTACCACTCAACAACCCATTTTTGTTGCAGTCAACTGCCGCCATCGCCTAGCTTGCCAACGCCAAGCATAATAATGCCATCGTTGCCTCTGCTCTATTTTGGCAGAGAGAACACTACAGAGAGGGCACCGTAGAAAGATAATTAGCAGTAATGATGCCATTATGACATAATTAAGTTAATGACACTCATTAATTAATGTTAATTATTCATCGACATGTGTGCCCAACTTATTAAGATTCTAATGAAAATCAAATATTAATTATGAGTCACTAATATGTGGGCCACCATTACTTGGAGGAATTGATCTTCGTGATTAGATCAACCATCATTCTTGTTGAGGTTGATAATGACAAGAGCGTGGTATAGCGATTGTTAAATGGCTTGATTGTGTTTTGGTCAAGTAGCCTCGTCGTCAACATCATTCTCTACCAATCGATTACCATCCACCAGAAGATTGTGACTACCGTTGTGTCAAATTGTATCAGAGCATAGATTGCCCAATGATATTTCAGTTTTAGATTTATTTCATACCTATAACTAGAAAATTGCCTCACAAAAATATTTTGTTCATCAAAAATCACCAAAACCGAACCTTTGTTATGCCTTTGCAGTTTCTGTTTCTATTTTATCGTGCTGAATTTTCATCCATCGTCAAGTTTTAGTTGCTGGTCTGAATCCATTGCCTTGATTTTAGTTTTGGGTATTGCATCTGAAAATTTTAAAAAAAATTGGTTAGATTTGTTTTGGGGTTGGCGGCTTATCAAGAGTTTATCCCCTCCCTTTTTGCAGTTGCTCTTGGCTACTGAGTTTGGATAGGATTAGAGTTTGTGTTTGTGCCACCAGATTTTTGGGAGTTAGAGATCAACTCGGTTTTCCCTTCTTCTTGGCTAGTCGAATCACCTAGGACAGAGCCTCTCGGGTTCTAATTTTTTTTACTGAGTTCAAGACAGTTTCATGCAGCGTTCACGAAAATGGCAATAACTTTTGCATACGAACTCAGATTGCGACGTTCTTTGGCTTGTTAGAAAGCTAACAAAAACCTAATAGTATTGGGCATATTTTTCATTTCTCCTAAAGGCATGTGTTTGTAGATGGTCTAGATGCTTTTGTCTCTTTGTACCATAGTACTAGCGAGGTTGACAAACTTGAAAGATTCATATAACACACAAAGTAATAGTTTCGGGGCTATCTATTCCTTGGTAACTGAAAAAGTTAACCTCACTCGATTTTTCATCCATTGGATAATGACCCAATCATCCACATTTCTCCCTCGATCATCATAAAAGAAAAAACCATTATGTTTTTTTTTTGCAAAAACCCTATTGAAAAACCCCTAACGTATTTTCAAAAAACCCTAACATAAAACTCTAAAACCCTAACTCAAACGGCTACCCTCATCATGCAAAAAACCATAAAATCCTAACTCAAATGGTTATCTCTTAAGAGTGTCTCTTACCTAGAGTAGTCATGTGATACTATACTTCTGACATTCCAAGTCACATGAAATCATGAACCCTAATTTCTGAAACCTAAAATCCTAATTTTGGAGACCTAAACCCTTAATTTTTGAGACAATTTCATAACATACAAAATTCTATAAAAATTACAAAATCAAGTACACTGTGTAAGGAGCCTTCAAAACAAATTTCATAATGTTTGGATCTCATTTTCTATATTAAAAAATTCCTACAAACTGTATAATTAAATAAATGTTTGAGAAAAAAATTCAGAATAGATAAATATATGGAACAATTACACTAGCAAGTATACTATTTTTGGGAGACTCAACAAAAAGTTTATAATTTTTGGAGCTTATTTTTTATATTTAAAAATTCCTCCAAAAAGTATACTTAAATAGATTTTTCTACAAATTTACTATAGTGTGCTACAGTGCCATCTGCGCGGCCACCGTGTGGTGCTACAGTGCCATCCGCACGGTGACCATGCGTTTTTGGCTAATCCGCACAGTGCCTGTATGGCGGGAGTACGTGCAGTGGAGGTGCCATTTTTGCAATTTCAGCGCGAGAGCTGTCAACTTGCATATACGAGACGAAAAAGTGCCTATACGTCCAAAAACTCAGAGATTGCTCATGGAACCTAGATTCATTGGCATCCTTTTTCATTTCTTTTTTTGTTGTTTTTCTTTCTTAAATGATTTGTGGCTTTGAACTTTACATTGTGGCTTTGAACTTTACTGGCAACTAAGTCAAACTGACTAAGATGTTGAATCCTGCACGACGTACTGCACTGATGTCTATGCTAACATTTTATGAATTCAGACATCTTCACTGCCACCACATTTTGCTATATATTCTTACATGTCCCTCTGTTTTAACGCTACTAAGAAAACGAACTATGCAATGACAAATATGTCATAATCACTGGCACAAATTCAATTTTCGGTAACTTACCAGGCAATATGTTCCGTTAGATTGGGTGAAAAAAATGCTTTGGTTGTCCCACTTTTCAGTAGCTTAGGCCGTATGTTTCATTATTTCGGTCATTGTTGGGTACTTCTATATACATCTATAACCATCAACAATTCTAAACTTTTGATTGCCAAAGAAAATCAAAAATTTTACGTATAATCATTTGCTTCAGTAGTCAGGAACAGAGTGCTAGCCAGAAACTCACATGTAGCACTTACATTTCCATTTGTGTCATAGGCTAATATAGAGGCTCGATGTGGCCACGTTGGGTCCGGTGGATTTGGGGATGTAAGCACTGCTGGGCTCCGTCGCTTTTTGTCTCCACCTAAAATTACCCCATGCAGGGGCGGAACCAGTTCAAACAGGGGCGGAATTGGGCCCTGGTAAGGTGGACTTCAATCCGGGGCATGAGAAAATATATAGTGTATAGCTCAGGTATTTTCAGCTCAGCTCGGGGTATTATTACTAGTATTCAGCCCAGATAACCCATATATATTTCAAAATTCAGCACTATGCCAGCGGCCCACCAGTCTCCGCGTGGCCCACGCTCTTCACGCGGCCCACCACTGTCTCCGCGCCCACACGGCCTAAGTCTTCACGCGCTACGCCTACGGCGCCGGTCGCTCAAAACCCTAGCTACTACGCTAGCAGCCGCAAAAGGCAGAAGCCGGGCGCCGATCCAGTGCCGCCGCAGCGCACTGAACCGCAACCACTCGTCGCCAGCGCCGCCTCGTCACCTCCACCTCGTCTCAGATCTGCGCCGATTCAGCGCCGCCCCACAACCGCTCGTCGCTAGCGCCGCCTCGTCGCTTCGCCTGGTCCGCCCCGCCTCCCGACCCGCCCCGTCTCGGCGCACCTCCTCGCCTCCTCCTGGCCTGCGCCGCCCACCTCCCGGCTAGGCGGCCAGTGCCGGCGTCGACCCCCTCCCGCTTGGCTCCTGCCTACAGCCTGCTGCCAGTCTCCCAGTCTCCCAGAGTTGAGAGCTCCATTGCCGCAAGCTGCCAGGTTCACTCTTCAGTAGTAGGTAAAATGATAATTGATGATAACATTTTTACACATTTATTCTTAGGCCGGATGCCTCTTATAGCCTACTTGTTGATAACCGGGAGAGAGAATTTGGGAGTATGTACACTGACTGGGACATCCGCCCTCCTCGTAAGATCAAAGAAGTTAATGCAAAAAAAGGTTTGGGCTTTGCTGTGCATGATCAAAGCAATGTTATGATGAGAAATTTCAACAAAGCCTTCTCTTATATATGTCTTTCCTGCAGCCAAAAGATTGGGATGACAGGGAATATATTGAAGACCCTGATGAAGTTAAGCCAGAGGTCTGTATTGTCATATTTCCTGTCGTAAATTGATAATGTAGATCAAGAACGATCTCTAACTTTTTACCTGCACTGTCTAGGGATATGATTCTATTCCTAAAGAGATTCCTGATGCAAAGGACAAAAAGGTATCTACTTATCCATTCTCACAAATCGAACTCCTAATATTTAAGCATTTAATTGACATATTCATGCTTGAGAACACCTATTTATTTGTATTTGGATGTGCAATCACAAGTTTTTTCTTTATATTATGAAAAGAATTGAGTGTATACAGTAGTTCCATTTTACCTATTCAAGCTTGTTTCGTTTTGCTTGCTTGTTTACAAACATCCAAGTCACATTTCCGAGCTGCTGGCAGCAATATCAAACCCAGTATGACTAAAGTCTAAAGGAACATTTTGGTGTGGTTCTAGTGTTCTATGGATGTGTATATTATAGCCAATAAATATATCACAAGATGACAAATATTTTCTTTCTATACTAAATCAGCCTGAGTCATGGGATGATGATGGTGGTGGTGTATGACTGTATGGAAGCCCAGAATGATACCAAATCCAGAATACAAGGGACCATGGAAGCGCAAGGTTTGTTTTCTTGACTGGTTAGCTCCTCATGACCTTTTTCTTTAAACAATTATTTACTCTGGCATGTTGCTTACAGAAAATTAAGAACCCTAACCACAAGGGAAAATGGAAGACCCCGTGGATATCAAATCCAGGTGAGAAACAATAATAATGTTTTTCGTATTCTCATGTACATTATGCATGAAACAGTTTCTTGCATGTCTGTATATCTGACTATGAGCTGAACCTCACCTCACCCCTTCAAACTTTGAAAGTAAACATTTTTCGACGAGGTGAAAGTAAACATTAAGTGAACTGTATACATCTTTTGCAGAATTTGAGGATGACCCAGATCTGTACGTGCTGAAACCTTTGCAGTACGTGGGAATTGAAGTTTGGCAGGTACCACATATAGTCCTTGGTTAAAGATGTTTGTTCTATTGTAATCCTTGGTTGTATTGAATGATGTAAATCCTACCTAGGCTAACTACTTGTGTGGCATACAGGTAAAAGCTGGTTCAGTTTTTGACAACATTTTGATTTGTGATGACCCAGAGTATGCGAGAAAGGTTGTAGACGAAATTTGGGGTGCAAATAAAGTGGTAGACATATGACATACTTATAAATGTAAACTTCGTGTTGTTCGTATTTATTTATACACATGTTTGATTTACTCATATGTTATCTTTACATATTCTGATTCATGTCCAACTATCAATGAAGAAATGACAGGATACGATAGGGAGCAAATCTTCGTAATTTAGGTACTCAAATTGTATCTCTATCATGTTATATTTTTTATATTTTGATATCATGCCATGTTTTTCTTATTATATTTAATGTTTACTTGTTTAGTATTGAACTCAAGTTTCATATCAGTAATGCAATTAGCCAATTATGATATACTTTTGTTATATTGTGATATGGATACAAATTGGCGTTAGTTTTAGGTTGTTAGAGTTTAGCTGGGGGTGTAGCCAAATCCTGGTTCCGCCACTGAGTTCAAACCTAAGCCTCGGGCTGGACCAGCTACTCCTTGGACCGACTTTTAGACTAACTCTATTTTTTTTTGTGATTTTTCATTAATTTTGCATGGACTTTGATTGCCAGGCTTTGGGCTACAGCCCAGATAACCCAAAGCCTAGATCCGCCACTGACCCCATGGCTTCTCTTTCTCCCACAAATTTCAATTGCCTATTGAAATCATGAAGGGTAAGTGAAGAAGGGTGTATTCTTTTCATGTTATAGCTTATGTCTTTCCTTAAACAAATAAATGAGACGATTTTCACCATTGTTTTGAAGCGATTTATCAGAACAATTTTTTCAAAACAGCTTATTTGTTTATCAATATTTTACTATTCGTACAAACGCTCATAATAAAACTAAAATATATTAATTATAATCATAAGCCGTTAGCTACAGTAAAAAAATACATCCGAAACAGAGAAGTCCAGTGATGAGGGCACCACCGTAAACTTCTCGATCAATCCCCAAGCAATTGGACCCACATAGCCATGTGGCATTGTTTTATTGGTCTGTGACACAAATTTGAGATGTGACATAATGAAATATGTCATAATTAAATGTCATTTGTCCGTGCCAAAATTTTGAAAATAGCTACCAGTGGAATGATTTTTTATGAGCATACCCATTCTCGTCAAAATTGTTGAAGTAACTACTACGTACGCTGTAGAAACATGCATTGCATGCTTTAACTATGATTGTGCTCAGATAGTGAATGGAGCTTCTATGAATGCAAAAGTTTGGCGAAAATTTAAAAAGATGAAAAAAAAGAAAAAATGTGTTCTTAGTAAAATATAGAGTGAGTTTTTTTAGTCTGTGGCTTATGGCTTATTTTTTTTGAATTCTGGCTGTTTACAAGAGGCAGTATGCAAAGGAAAATAGTCGCATATGATTTTGGATAGTACAGCTGAACTCAGTACACTTTTTACTATAATTTTCTTGTTGATCCGTCTTGGAAAATGTACCATTTAAAATCTAATTACTATAGCATAAACCATAAATGTTGGATCGGAAACGGCAACAAAGGGGGAGGTGAATGGTGCGTTTAAAAATCGCCCTCAAGTATTCACATGAAAAATCTCTACTCTCTGATAGCTATAAAAGCTATGAACGAGAAGATTCAAACTCTATGGAAATTACAGAGGAAATATTAGCTCAAGAAATATCTGAAAGACTAACCAGACCTGGATCAAGGAAACCAACTCAGAGTACAGAGCATAGTTAACCGAATAAAGACTGCAGAAAAATAAAAGCCAACTAAAAGGTAAAGTATTCCTGAAAAAGAAACAGTACTAAAAGAGAATCAGAGAGCACTGAAATTTATCGGTACAGAGTTCACCTAATCAGCACAGAAAAAGAAGATGTTCAACTACTGCTTTTCTTGTGCCAACCGATCAAGACTATATCCAAAAAAATAAAATCGAAGAAGCTCAAGAGTCAAGGATGCTAGTCGATTGCAAAGAAAATCAGGCAGCGTCGGCAAGCAACCAAGAACCGAAATCTGCAGACTGAACACCTTTGATCGGCAAAGAAGGAATACAAGAAGTGCTGTCGGACTGAAGGAGCACTACTACAGAAATCCACATTACAGACGGTTCAGAAACGTCATCACAGACGGTTTTCTGAACCGTCTGAAATTATGGGTCAGTGATAATCCAAGTTATCACAGACGGTTTTTGAACCGTCTGTGATTATGCGATATCACAGACGGTTTGTCATTAAAACCGTCAGTGATTATCGATATCACGACGGTTTTGTACTAAAACCGTCAGGATTATTCGATATCACGACGCGGTTTTAAAAACCGTCGTGATATCGATAATCGCTGACGGTTTTAGTACAAAACCGTCTGTGATATCGGATAATCACAGACGGTTTTAATGACAAACCGTCTGTGATATCGCATAATCACAGACGGTTTTTAATGACAAACCGTCTGTGATACTCCTCCCACCAGCAGAATCTATTTCTGTTTATAGCTAGCCTCAGGAAATGCTAGCCATGCCCTCTCAAACAAGCGTATAATCACAGACATAAACATATACAACTCACACATCTCATTTCATTTCAGATACATTTCACATCTCAATTCATTTCACAGACATAAAACATCCAATTGACAACGCACTTCATTTCACAAACATAAAGCATCCATTTCGCAAATCAATTCATTGAGTTGAAATAAAATATCCATTAACAAATACACAATTGTAAAAGATCTACACTGTATTTGCACTTAGAATTACAATAAAAAATCATTCTGGGCAGTGGAACTCTCCATCTGATCTTACGACTTTTGACCACAAAAACCAAATGAGCTCTCCTCGAATTTTTGCAAAATCCGGCTGTGTCAATGCAGATGTAGAGATGGACGCAGCCTGTCGATAGGAATATCAACGCGCGCATATATAAAACTGACATGTATGAAATAAATGTGGGAAGATTGACAAACCTTAGAATTAGTGATCTTGGTGGAATCGAGGAGTAGTCTCATATGGTGGCACATATAGTATCCACATGTGTTGCCCGGCTCCTGCTGGTGGCACTGCAAAAAATATAATGTGTTAAATCAAGTGACATTACTACTATGTGTTGTATATGATTAATTAATGTGTAGCTAGCGAATACCCGAAACTTGCGATCATGTTTCAAGGCCTTGGCCCCTGTCATCGAGTCACGTGTTTGTTGAACGTATGTGGCGAACGACCTTCGTTATTCGAAAAAGTTAGATTAGTTATTCGGAAGGAAAGAAAGAGTACAATGTACAATGTACGTACCTATCGAGTATTCGGGCGATAGCTGTGTACTTGAATTTGTTCTTACTTAGAGAATCAAGGTATATAGCCTTGTTCCATTTTGGTATAATTACAATTAAAATCCAATGAAAATTCTCATTGTATGGCATAAGAACAAATTCCTTATCTCGGTGAGCCAGCAGTGCTTTTGTAATATAGTCCTCGACGAAGGATGCATTCTCCATGATGGTATCAATGGCGACCAAGCGTGGGTCCAGGAAACCAATTTGTGATTTCGATGATCTAGCTTCGATCAGCATGAATCTATATATAACATAGGAAAGCAACAAATTGTGACATATATCGGTATTACGTGAACAGAGACTTTGATTGTACAGACTTACAGCGTCCAGCATCGAACGAGTGAGGCGTCGAGAGCGTTGAGCGTGAAAAGATGAAATATATCGTCAAAGGTCACCGTGAAGACACAGTCCTGAGCTTCGTGCAAGAAATGTTCCAGCTTGAATTTGACAGCTATACCTGAGCGCCGTTCTGCCTCTGGCTTATTGGACACTTCCATATACCAAAGGTGGAATCTTTGGCAACCAAGTCCTAGTTTTGGAGCTCTTCTGGACTACCATCGATCGAGCTAGCACGAATTTGCGGGCCAATGGCATGGACGGAATTCGTCATCATCCTTCGTCTTTGATTTGCCCTCGCCATCGCCTCGATTGTGGGTCGACTTTATGCTAGTCGATCAGTAATGGTATAGACGGTGCAAGTTGCTCGCGAGAATAGCACCCGTGGAGATAGCACCGTGCAGTAGCTGTGGTTCGCCTTGCCGTGTGGAGATGGCACCATGCAAGTTGCTGTGGTTCGTCTCGCACTTCGGTCCCGCCACCGGTGAAAAAGCCTCGAGGAGATGTTGGTTTTGGGCCACCGGATGAATGTTCCAATGGCCTGTCCTAGATTCACGATCTCGTCGTTGGGGGCTTGATGAGCAGACCACCTCAAAATTGGCATACACACCATCCACATTAACTTTTGCGGCTGGCGCTAAAGCTTGACCGTGCACCATGGCCCGATACTGCATTTAATATGCCCGCCCCAAGCAGCATACAAGGGAATGGAGCCATATCTCACTTGGAGCCTGCATGTCGTAGGCTCCTACATAACGATACAAAATTAGCTACTCGAATAGGCCTACCAATGGAGCAAGCATTCGAGAGGTAATAATTATTACCAGGATGTCGTCCACAGGAAATTTGGACTGGGTTTGCGTCGGATTGGACGCGCAGCTACTCGGATGGTTGTGCGGGCTAGCTAGCACAGGAGCGGCGGTGGCGGCCTGCTGACTTTCTGTCTGTTTTCCGCACCTCCATCTCTGATTATATCAGCCATCGAACCCAGATCTCCTCTTTAAGAGATGCCTTGAGCTCTTCTCGTAGCGTAAGCGCCACGCTCGGCTTTGTTTCTCTTCTGCGCCGATACATGTCGGAGTCATCTTGGAAACCATGTTTCCAAGGAACATAAAGCCCAAGGCCTCTCGTACGGCCCGGGTGCTCCTTGTTTCCTAGGGCCACGGAGAGCATATCATTCTCCCTTGTTCCTGGAATGATCCTGGTAGATTGAAAACTCAGCTCTTCCCGCAAGAGCACGACATGTCATTTCAATTAAATGCACGGTTGTGGAGTAATTACAAGCTACGTAGTTCGATCGATATCTTACCAGGCGCTCGGTCACTTGCTGGTCTGAAGGGTTTCGAAAGGTGATGTCCCCTGATGTCGTTGTAGATGACCTTGCTCTAATCCAATTTCGAGCGCGGTCGTCCGGGATATTGGAAAACGGCGGGGCGATGTCCTGTGCAGCTGCCAGCTCATCCTCCTTCATCCACTGCGCGATTTTACCCGCATACCCAGCTGTGCCAAGTCTGTGAGGGTGTGTATTTTTTGCCTGGAGGGCCTTGTGCGCCACACTTGTACTTTTGAAATCTTCGGTCGTTTTCATCGCCTTGAACTCTTCCCATTGTGGTTCCAGGAATGGGTATGTATGAACAGGCGTTTCGTCCGTCTCCACGTATTTCTTGACAAGCGTGCTCTTGAAGTTCTTCCATGCTTTGCACGCCGCTTTGTAGGTTTGTTGTTGCACAGCGTCCAGGTGTTCTTCTGGGAACTCGAACGATGCCAAAATTTCGGTCCACAGCTCACGTTTCCGAGTGTCAGGCACGTTCTTCCACGAATTGTATGTGATCTCAATTCGTTCTCGTGCAACTACTCCGAGCATGGTTCGGAATGCGTTTACTGCTTTTCGAGGAAGGATAGGGACCCCAGATGCATTCACCGCTGTGATGATCTGTCGGCCCTCAGGCTTCTTTGATAGCCCTCTTCCTTGGCGTCTTGATGTTGGAGCGGACGCCTCCGGCGATGATGTTTAAGAATCCGCGGGTGACATGTTGCTCATTTTGTGGGTCTATTAAGATAAGATGAGAAAGTAATCTGTACTAAAATTTCCTTGAATTTTGTAATACTATTACTACAAGGTCTCTAAACAAAGTGCCTATCCTAGCACCTACTTTAGTTGCTAAAACTATAAACCAAATAGCAAAGTCCCTAAACAAAGGTCTATGAAGCAAATGACACAAACTGTGTATCCGGTTCATTGAACGGGAACACTATAGTATGTCACTTGCTTCATTTGCTGTTTTTTGTCTAGATACATGGAGCATTTGGGTGGAAAGATCAACTGTTTCGTCAGGCGCATGACTGCCAATTCGAAGCATAGCATAGCATCCGAGGCCTGCTGCTGTGTCTTGAGGAATGCCAAGAGCTGGTATTCAGATGGGTTATGAGAATAAGATTCATAATTTATAGTTTGAGGAATGCCACATCTGAAGACCAGCTCTTGGGATTCCTCAAGACACAGCTGCAGGCCTTGGATGTGCCTCGGATGCTACGCTATGCTTCAAATTGGCAGTCATGAGCCTGACGACACAATGTATTTCTTTCCACCCAAATGGTCAATGTATCTTTTGCAATAATCGCAAGATTTCTTTATCCAGATACACTAGAAAGAGATCAGGAGAGGAGTAGAGGGAAGGGGGAGAAGGGAGGAGAGGAGTAGAGGGAAGGGGGACCCAAATGATTTCAAACTATATACTATGTACTATATACTATATACTATATACTATATACTATATACTATATACTATATACTATATACTATATACTATATACTATATACTATATACTAACACAACAAGCAATATGTACCAATGTAAACTAAGCAACTGCAGTAAACAATGTACCAATGTAGTATGTACCAAATAGCAAACTAATTAAGCTACTGCAGTAAACAATGTACCAATGTAATATGTACCAAGCATCAACAGTATGAAGCATCAAGCATCAACCCTAAACACTAACAGTAAGCATGAAGAATCAACCCTAAATATGTACTAAGCAACTAACCATAACAGTATGAAGCATCAAGCATCAACCCTAAACACTAACAGTAAGCATGAAGCTCGGGGAGGGATTTGATGACCTTACGGTTTTGGTGACCTTAGGGACGCTGGAGGAGGAGGCGGCGGCGACGGAGGAGGAGGAGGAGGCGGCGACGACGACGGAGGAAGAGGAGGCGACGGGCTCGGGGAGGCGACGGAGGAGGAGGAGGCGGCGACACAGGAGGAGGCGGCGGCGACGCAGGGGGAGGAGGCGACGGGCTCGGGGAGGCGACGGAGGAGGAGGAGGCGGCGACGCAGGAGGAGGCGGCGACGACGGAGGGGGAGGAGGCGACGGAGGAGGAGGAGGCTGCGGCGACGTCTTCGTCCGGGGAGGCGGCCGGCGAGGGCTGGGGGAGGCAGCCGGCGAGGGCTCGGGGAGGCGGCGGCGACGACGGGCTCGGGATTTAGAATTAATCGAATAACTGCAGCGCACACGGAAAACCCTAGCGAGAGGGTATATGTAGGACGATTATCACAGACGGTTCTAAACTTAGAACCGTCTGTGATAACATATCACAGACGTTTTTGAGTTAAAACTATCACAGACGGTTCTAAACTTAGAACCGTCTGTGATATGTTATCACAGACGGTTCTAAATTTAGAACCGTCTGTGATAAGCCTTTGCCGGCTGTTGCAATTAAGACCACCAATAACTACACAGCTGCATTCATATCAACTACCAAACAGCTGCATTCATATACAACACCAACCAGCTGCATTCACACAGTGTATTTCTTGATACATTTTGTCATTCTCAAATACATCACACATTTTCACATATACATCTCAAAATTGACTACATCACACATTTTCACATATACATCTCAAAATTGACTACATCACACATTTTCACATATACATCTCAAAATTGACTACATCACACATTTTCACATATACATCTCAAAATTGACTACATCACACATTTCCACATATACATCTCAAAATTGACTACATCACACATTTTCACATATACATCTCAAAATTGACTACATCACACATTTTCACATATACATCTCAAAATTGACTACATCACACATTTCCACATATACATCTCAAAATTGACTACATCACACATTTTCACATATACATCTCAAAATTGTCACACATTTTCACATATACATTCTTATTGTACTTGCTTATTTCCTTTAAAAATTAGCCCTTCATCATGATCAATGCGTACGTAACTAGTTTCACACGTTGTTCATCGTCGACCCTTATGCCATTTCCAAAAGGAGGTAACTCGTCAAATTGATTGTATTCCTCCTCGTCCACTACATTCTCCACTCCGACAATTCTCCTTTTTCCATGAAGAACTACATGGCGTTTCTTATTTGCCGGGTCGGTTACATAGAAAACTTGAACAACTTGATTGGCGAGTACGAATGGTTCATCTTTGTACCCGACACGTTGGAGGTCCACGGTCGTGACACCGCATTTGTCAACCTTCACTGTGGAGATGCACCCAACGGCAGCGAAATAAGGGGATCTTGAAAACCACATAGTCGAGCTCCCAAATCTCTTCTATGAAGCCATAGTACGAGTTTCTCGACCCATCGGTATCGAATGCATCTATGCGGACACCGCTGTTCGTTAGTGCTCTTGACATCCCGAGATCACGATAGAATGTGTACCCATTTATGTCATATCCTTGCCATGTCACAACTGTAAATGTCGGCCCTTTTGCCAACCATGTCGCGTCTCACTCGGCGAGCTCCTAGCGATTTGCTCCTTCAACCATTGGTTGAACCGACGGTTGTGTTGCCTCATGATCCAAACATCCGCCGCTCCGGATTCTCGCTGCGGCACACCCTTGTGCTGGTCCACATAAGGCGCCACTTCAGTCATGTGTTGCAACACCGTGAAATGGGCTTGAGTATACATGACCATATCTGGAGTGATTGCTTTCCTTCCGATAGTTCCGAGACCCTTCAGCCTCCCCTCATGACGAGATTGAGGGACACCTATCGGTTGAATCTGAGCCATATAATCGACACAAAACTCAATGACCTCTTCGCTTGCATAACCTTCGACGATGCTGCCCTCCGGCCGAGAACGATTCCGTACGTAGGACTTGAGAATTCCCATGAACCTCTCAAATGGGTACATGCTACGTAGGAATACGGGCCCGCACATTTTTATCTCCCACACAACGTGAACAATGAGATGGACCATGATATCGAAAAACGAAGGAGGGAAATACATTTCAAGGTGACATAGAGTCATCACCACCTCGTCCTGCAGAGCATCTAGTCCTTCGGGATCGATGACCTTCTGAGCAATTGTGTTAAAGAAATAACATAGCCTCATGATTGTCTCTCGGACTTTGATCGGCAAAATATTTCTAATTGCAATAGGGAGCATCTGTGTCATCAGCACATGACAATCATGAGACTTCATGCCATTTAACTTCAAATCTTGCATCGAAACAAGTTTCTTCACGTTGCCGGAGTAACCAGACGGAACTTTGACACCATGCAAGCACTGGCACAGTTCTGTTTTCTCAGCCTTGGACAGAGTGTAACACGCAGGGGGAAGGTACGTTCGTGCATTATCAGTGCATGTCGGTGCTAACTCAGGCCTGATGTGCATATCAGCCAAGTCAAGCCGTGCGTTGACGCCATCCTTTGTTTTATCACGGATGTTCAGTAAGAGACCAATCAAGCTGTCGCACACATTCTTTTCTACGTGCATGACGTCGATGCAGTGCCGCACATCTAGGTACTCCCAATAAGGTAAGTCCCAAAATATTGATCTCTTCTTCCAGGTATTCTTCTCATGAGCCCTCAATTTACGTCCCTTTCCGAGGACAACATCTAAATCCTTAACCATATCATAAACCTCGCGTCCCCTTAAATGCTTTGGAGTTGAACCGTCTTCCTTCTCTCCGTCAAATTGTTTCTTCATCTTGCGGTATGGGTGAGCCCTCCGAAGGAACCGGCGGTGACGCATGTAGACGGTTTTGCGTGAGTGTCTCAGCCACACACTCTCGGTACCATCTAAACAGTGAGTACAAGCTTTGGCACCTTTTATACTATGGCCCGATAGGTTACCAAGGGCAGGATAATCATTTATGGTGCAGAACAATAAGGAGCGCAGAGTGAAGTTCTCTCGTTTGTATGCATCCCATACCTGTACCCCTTCATTCCACAGTACTTTTAGATCTTCCACCAACGGTGCTAGGAACACATCGATATCATTCCCAGGTTGTTTTGGCCCTTGGATAAGTATCGACAGCAAAATGTACTTTCGCTTCATACACAACCAAGGAGGAAGGTTATAGATGCAGAGAGTCACGGGCCATGTGCTATGTCGGCTGCTCATGCTACTGAATGGATTCATTCCATCTGTACTCAGTCCAAACCTTATATTCCTTGGTTCTGCACCGAACTCTGCAAAACTCCTATCGATGTTTCTCCACTGCGCGGAATCAGCAAGGTGTCTTAGCATTCCATCCTTCTTGCGCTCCTCCGAGTGCCAACGCAGCAGTTTTGCCTCCTTTGGATTTGCATAAAACCTTTTCAAACGGGGAATTATAGGAAAATACCATGCCACCTTAGCAGGAGGTCCTTTCTTCGCCTCTGTTCCCTCGCCATCATCTGATTGATTGTTACGTTTGTATCGGGATGTGTTGCACACCGGACATACATGCATGTTTGCATACTCTTTACGGTAGAGGATACAGTCGTTCGGGCATGCATGTATTCTTTCTACTTCCATTCCCAACGGACAAAGAACCTTCTTGGCTTTATACGTGGTTTTAGGCAACTCATTTCCCTCCGGAAGCATGTCCGCTAAAAGACCTAGCAGCGCCGTGAAACTCTTATCGGACCAACCGTTGCTTGCCTTCAATTTCAACAGTTCAAGCACGCCCGACAACCTCGTGTACTTGCAGCCCGTGTACAAAGGTTTCTCTCGAGTCCTCCATCAAGCCACGGAATTTAACATACTCTCTCATCATAGTTCTCTTCTACATCGCGAAGCATCCGATCCAGATTATCATCGTGCAACCTATCCGAATCCGAGCCACAATCGACATCACCGGCGGCATGTCATTCACTTCACTGCGATGTCATCCGGGGCATATCATTCACTTCACCGCGATGTCATCCAGCGGCATATGATCATTCACTTCGCCATGACTGGTCCAACACGTATAATCCTTTTGAAACCCCTCCAATCAAGTGCGCTTCAATTTGCCCTCGGTTCTTAAACATCTTCAAATTCTCGCGATCGATGCATGGACAGCACATATATTCCACCCCTTATTCAACATATCCTCCTCGCGGCTCTTATAAAAGCGAAACACCATTAATGTACTCTTCACTCACACGGCTCGCGGCATACATCCAACTTCGGTCCTACGTTACGTACATATATAACAACTTAGTATTAAAATCTAGAATAACTAATTATAACTACATATATACTGCCACATTTATTATATTGAGACTTAATTTCTAGCTCAATTCATATTACAAACACAATAGCTATTATATAACCAACAATTTTGCAAATTAATTAACCATCTTCAATAACCACTCATGGATTACTTACACCTAAATTGTAATGCAATTAAAAATAAATAAATTTCATTACTAACCATATCTACAGCAACCAGGAAAGTCTGAATCTTAATTCAAAGCTCAATCTCTGCCTCTTCCCACCAAATTAACTGGCCTGAAATCGCTCTAGCTTCCTCCCGAGTGAAAAAGTGCGCAGCAGTGGCTAGATCTGGATCGAAATGAAGACGATGCGGTCTGAGCAGCGCAATAAATGCCGTAGTCATTATCACAGACGGTTTTTAACTAAAAACCGTCTGTGATAATAAATTATCACAGACGGTGTTTAACTAAAAACCGTCTGTGATAAGCTTCATACCAGAACGCTTCGCGCGTGTTCGATGCCAGAACGCTTCGTGTTTCGATCGTCTAATTAACTTCTCTCGATCATTATACGAAGCGTCTATATCATTAATGTTTGGGTATACGAACCATTTGTGCTAAAGGTTAAATATGCGCTCCTAATCCAGGTCTCTTCTACGTACGTACAATACAATATACAATACAACATGGCTTCTACTACTGTTCTTGTGATCATCTCCTTCCTCTCATCTGTTCATCACGAATTGTTCGGCCGGAACCTTACACAGGCGGCCAGCAATTTGCATCTGGAGCAGCTTCTCCGCACCCGCCCTGCTCTCCTTCCCCGACTTTCTTGCATCCGTCAGCTTGACCTGATCCTCCGCCGTCGACGGAGGCGTCTCGCTGCCGCTCAAGAAGAGAAGAAGCTCTTCTCCACAATGTGCCCTCACCCTGGTTCTTCTCCACAATGTGCGCAATGCGGAAGAAGCTCTACACGCATTGCAGAGACTGATGGATAGCCTTGCCGATCAAGCAGAAACGGCAGATTCTGAGGAATCTTTTCATGCTATCCTGTACAACATTATGGATGCTGCTGATCATTTGCCCAGGCTGCACGAGGAAGTGCTGAGGACAAGGGCAATCTTAACGGCGTTCGAGAATTTAGCGGTTGATCCTCCAAGTCCCCAAGTTGAAGAAGAAGCTTACGAAGCCCAAAAGAATACAATCTGGGAAACTCTTTACCTGTGCGACTTTTGTAATAAATTTGCCTCTAATTGAAATTAATAAATTTGCCTTAAATTTGTGACCTCTTCTCTCAGTAGTTCTGTAGTTAAGTTATTAGAAGCAATGTGTACTTATATATTAACCTCTGATCTAGATTATGACAGACAAAGGGACATCACAGCCGGTTCTTGTGAAAAACCGTCTGTGAACATTCCCAGACGGTTCTTAACAACAACCGGCTGTGATAGTCGAAACAACACAAACGGTTTTAATAAAAACCGTCGTGATAATCTCAGATATCACGACGGTTTTAATAAAACCGCTCAGTGATTTCATATCGCGCACGGTTCATCAAGAAGAACCGTCTGTGATACTCCTTTTCCGCCACAAATACCACGAGACGGCCTTCAAATTAAAACCGTCTGTAATAGTGTACATTACAGACGGTTTCACAAAACCGTCTGTGATTTGGCGTCTACTATTAGCCTTTCTGTAATAGTGGAGGAGCAGCAAAAATGCAAGCAGAAAGGCCGACTCCAGAGATTGTCCAAGAATCTCGCTAATTACTATATTGCTGAGAAGACAAAGAGATGAGGCACACTCTTGCCGAGACCAAGAGAAAAACAAAAAACACTTCCGATTCTTGCAAAACTCGACCAGAAGAAATCAACCAGAACTAGAGAATGATCTCAGGTCATGAGCTAACAAGGCCAATGAAGCTTTTAGCAGAGGTTGAACTGATTTCAAACTGAGAATCGGGAACAAGAGAATCCTCTGGCTTCACAAGTAGTAGACTTTCGACTTGGGAGGAACAAAGTAGATCTTTGAAAAGAACAGATTCTCAGAGAGAGTTTGCAACCAAGAAATTGCAGCAAGTAAATAATACGTTTGCTCTTCAGGTAAAATCTAGCCACATGGCCTTTAGTCCATACCAAGATCTGAGCAAAGTGAATCTGCAGTCACTACAAAAAATCAACTCAAGAAGCAAGAAATAGAGATGAACACTGGGCAGACCAAAAGAGAAATTAAGCAAGATTCAAAAGACTACTCAAAGGCTTCTCAAAGAACATATTTCTCATAAAGATGAATGCTTAAATAGAGAGTTTCACTGCCATCTCTTACATTAAGAGCACACACTCAAGACAAGAACCCATACATGCTTGCAAAGAAAGAACTCACACATACATGGAGAGACACAAATATAGAACACTCACACACACTCTCTCAATTTCAGCACAACCTCTCCCTCTCCTTTTATAGCCTCCCACTAATGGGTTTGCCCCATGCTTTACCCATTAGGCCTCCAACAACTCCGCGCTTTATCCAAACTCGCTTCCTTTTGTGCAGCCCTGCGCTTTTACCGAAACGCCTCTGCTGCACCTTCCGGGAAACTTCCTCATTCCTTGCCTCGTTAGCCTCGCAACCACCTTGAGTCCACGTCGTCTTCGACATATCCCGACCGTTCTGACCTCAGCGCCACCTGCGCCTAGTCCGGTACACCGTGTCTCGCCACGACTCCGCCTCACGTCCTGCAGCCATCAAAGACAAGAAACACATCACATAGCACCGCTCGATACATATAATCATAATTGCATTAATGAAACCACATTAAGCCCAAACCTGTCAAATCAACAAAATATCATCCTAATCACTTTGATCAGGTTTGACCAAGTCCGACCGAAGCCAATTGCACCATGCAATAACATGGTCCGAACCACACAAACCAAACTCGACTTTTCGAACAAGCGTCAATTACTCATCACACAACCGGGGTTACCTCCACATAGTCTCTAAATAAACTATAAGCTATAAGCCAAAAAGAACTCATCCCTAAAGTGAGCTAGCTAGCATATTTGTAAACTTTAACTTTTGTGTTGGTGCATGACCTGCATTAGATAATTCACGAGGATAGCACATAGTTTCAAATAAAGAAAAGCTTGAATATGGAATGTATGCTTACCCGTTGGGATTGCTATTTAATTAGTCTTTGGGAGAGCGTAGAAACACTAGCTAGCCAGCGCGTAAGTTGCCATTTTAACAACAAACCCAAAAATATCTTTGCTCTGGACTATGTTGTTTAATTGTCATGGGAAGGTAATGTGCTCCGGATACCATGTACAAGAGTTATTATGCCTGCCAAGACTACACTAAGCACTCACGCGCAGGATACAGGCAAATGGTACCTATGTTTTACTATGAACTGTAAAAGTTGCAGGCAAGTTGGTGTGCCAGTACAAAACTTTTGTTTAACCTGGCCACTGCTGAAAATATATGGTGATAAGGATGGTGATAAATAAGTCTTCCTAATGAATATTATAAATAGTCTTCGATCAAACATCCAAATTTATCTTTTTTTTCCCCATTATTCTAGGAGCTAGCAATATGAGCATGATATGGTTGCCAGAAAGCCTGAGCAAGTCGATGAAAGGGAGGCACCGGGAACTCATTTGTTGAAAATTTGGTGCACACAACACGACCTCAAATACTGTGTGCTTTTCTCCCCCAGTTCTATCATCCGCTTGCATGGCACTGGGTTTGCACTTTGCACTCTCGTCTTCAAATTAATCGTTGTGAATTGTCCAGAGGTGTAATATCCCAGTACATTAGTGTGATGGCATATATAGCTTATTTGGAGTGATGGTGGGATTAGTTCCTATATTACTTATCTAAAATGAGTTGTAGTAGCATACAGTACTTATTAGGTTCAAACATAGTACGTTCGAATTAATCCTTTTATACTAAGCTGAGATAAAAGCATAAATGGTATGCTATATATACGTGGCTAGCCCCACGATAGACTAGGCTCTGAGTAGATTTTAGACCAGTTGTTACAACAAGCCCACATGAAAATTATACCATGACGAGCATTATGTGAGCAAGCTGACTAGAGCTGACCAGAAGATTTCATTAGTTTCCTTGTTTTCAATACTGGCCCCAAGAAGGCTTGTACATCACCTCCCTTTTTCTTCTTGTACTTAAAGTTCTTATTAATAATTATTGTTTTTACCAAGAATGTCCAGTATGAATGATTAGCTTATTGGAAGACGTCCTGCTGTGTTCAATCCTACAGCATGTACTGCACTGATCATATGAAAATAGACGCTTTTCTTCACACATCTTGCTACCAAGAGTGCGAAATATGCAATGATGGATATGCCATAATCTCATGCGCAATTCAATTTCAATAAATTGACTTGGGAATACGTTCCATTAGTTTCGGAT
Source organism: Dendrocalamus sinicus (assembly GCA_036346575.1). Lineage (NCBI taxonomy): Eukaryota > Viridiplantae > Streptophyta > Magnoliopsida > Poales > Poaceae > Dendrocalamus > Dendrocalamus sinicus. Next base: position 25,628,316 of record CM070650.1, read on the forward strand.
CAAAAATATGTTCTACTTGCGCTGCGCTGCTGTTCTAAACCTTAAACGGTATGTTTGATGATTTCAGTCAAGAAAATTGTTCGTTGTTAGGTACTTCTATAACAGTTAACCAAGTAAAATTTTGCTGCTTCATTAGTTGTTTCAGTAACCAGAAACAGAGTTCAGCTCTATCCTAAGGGTGCTTCGATCCAGATTCCGATATCTGACAAAAATATATAGTGTTTTCAAATACTGGAAGGAGCTTCTGTAAATGCATATACATTTGGCTGAAATTTCGAAAAGACACGGATTTTCTATGTTTTCGAGTGAACATCTAAAGTGAGCTAGCACATTTGTTGTAGGACCAGATAGGCAATAGAGGGGAGCTGAATGATGCCTTTAAATTTTTTCCCTCAAGTATTCACTTATCTTTTTCTCCTATAGCTACAAAGCTATAAAGATTATGGTAGGAATCCTACTTGAAAGCCAAAGAAATAGAGCCGTGTACGACTTGAAAAGGCAGATAACAGAGTTGAACACAACCAGTCAGTAGGGAAAATAACGTGGTCGAAATCTGACAATGTGGTCAAAAATTGATTACCAGTCGGAAGTTTAACGTGGTCGGAATCTGACAACATGGTCGAAAATCGACTACCAGTCGGAAGTTCAACATAGTCGGAATCTGACAACGTGGTCAAAAATTAACTACCAGTCGGAAGTTCTACGAGGTCGAAATTTGACGTAGTCGTAACCAACGTGGTCGAAAGCCAACGAGTAGTTGAACAACCAATGTGGTCGAAATTTTATGTGGTCATAACCAACGTGGTCGAAAGCCAACAAGTGATCGAACAACCAACATTGTTGAGATTCTATATGGTTATAACTAATGTGGTTAGAGTTCTATGTGGTCATAACCAACGTAGTCGGAAGCCAACGAGTGGTCGAACAAGTTGCTGTGCGATCCGAGACCTGACCGTGGTCGGAGACAGCGTGGTCAAAAACAGAATCGAACAGAGCAGTCTGAGTTTCAACACAGATTCAAAACAAAAATTGATGAAACTTTTGATCCGAAGATCTAAATGATATAAAACTTTACAGAGATCTTCTCTAACGTATTGAGAACCTATTCCAACAAACAATCATGAGAATCATGGTCAAAGTTGGAACCTTTTCAGTTTGTTGGAAGGTTTTTTCAAAACCGAGTCAAAATCAAAATCGATGAATATAACTTGCTTGTGGGAGGATGATGAACAAGATAAGTCTAGATGTATTTCCACATCTCATAGAAAGCTAGAACACCAAATAAATTAACTCAAAAACTCTTGGATCAAGAAATCACACTTTGATGCCAAAACAAGAGCAAATCAATCAAATCAAGATAGATCCATGAAAATACACAAAGATTGATGCATTGTATACTTGAGAAAGATGAGTTTACAACCACTCCATTTTGAAAGACAAAGAGCACACCAAGTGATCCACTCTCAAACCCTAACCCTAAACCAGAGAGCACATGAGAGAGGAATTAGATGGGTTACCCACATGTCTCTATCCCAACCCCTTTTATAGGTGGGCAATCAGCCACCTACACCCCTTAATGGATCCTATTCACTATTACAATGGGGAAACCCATTAACCCTACACACATGGGTTTTACTCTCACAAGTTCACTTATGCACGCTTTTCAAAGCGTATAAGTATGTATCCGCTAAACTCTTAGCATTGATCCAAATAGCTCCATCTTGATCTAAACTGCTCTCTAACGCACCGCCTATGCGCCGCTGTTTTGATCCAAGATGATTTTTGGTATTTTGGTTAAGCTACCAACATACCCTTTCTTGACCTGGTCATCACCATTATTTACAAGCAATTGCCATACTTGCCGCGTATAGGTGTACCACTAGTCTGTCACACACTGCCAAGTTTCTCCTATCCTGGTTTCATCGAACCACTGCTCACTTGACCCCACATGGTGCCATCCCGCCGTTCGAACTTACCTTTAACATTTTTCGTCTTTCTCGTGCCATGCTTGAGTTCACTGTCTTACCCTACATCCTTGATCGTTCTAGGCCTCAAGTCCTCCCTGAGCCTAGCCCCGATCACCGCCGTTGACCACAGTTGACTCCAAGCGACCCTGTACATTCAAAAACAAAGAAATCGTTTCCACGCACAAGTTCTTCATAGCTTGACCTAGATTAGCCAAGACATGCATCAGGTAGTCTTAACCTAATGACTCAGGTCATCCCAACTTAATCTATGATTCAATTTTCAAAATCCTCAAATTCTGCCCAAAGCCACTCCATACAAAGTGCGATCTTTACAAGACTAATTGATCACTCCACAAACATTGCAATAATTTATCACAATACTATTCTAGACCTTCTCACATGATCCTTTATTTGTGAATCTGCCCGTCTTGCTGATGCATGAGCTATGTTGAATGATTGACATGGGTAGCACATAGTTTTTTGTTCGGAAAAGCTTGAAGATGGGAACTGCGGTTGTTTAACATGGTGCTCTCTTAAAATTGGACAGCAAGGGCCTAGTCACGGTGAAATGTGTATCTAATGTTGACATGTGACTCTTTTTTCAACAAAAGATGGAGCTTGATGAGTCTTGAACAATGGATATCACGATCTCTTCTGTGACCTGAATATATAGTTTAGGTGATAAATTACATGATAGCCAATGTATTATATATAAAGAGACCAGAGATCTACTCGTTAGAACTTTTACAAATTTGTAACATAGTTGTTGTGCCAAGAATAGGGATGGTGGTAAATACTATCACCAGTTCTTCAGAGACCATCGATGAAGTCCAAGATCAGTCCAGCAGTGAGAAGAGAAATCAAAGTGAAACGACCCGAATTTTCAAAAATTTGAAAATTTAATTGAATTCCCAAATTCAATTGCAAATTTGAATTCTTGAGCCTAATCTGCACTAATCTTGGAGCAAAGTGAGCACTAATCGTGGTGCAATCCACCCCCCACACAGTTACCGCCGCCGTTGCTCCTCCCGCCCAAAAATATCCCGTCGCCTGATCTTTTCCTTGCCACCGAGCCTCCTTCTCGAGCCTTCCTCCTCTTGCCAGCTCGCTGCTGCCTCCCCACATCGCCAGCTGCACCCTTGCCAACCCTTCCCGGCCCTTCTCACCCCGTGAGTCACAGCCGCCAGGGCCATCTCGACGCCGAGCCACCCCCGAGTCCCCATGAAAGCCCCAACCCCCCTGAACCCTTCTACACACTCCAGTGAAGCTCCCTACCCGCCAAATTAGCTCCTGGTCTCCTCCATCGCCGGTAATGGCCGAAAATCCCCAAGGTAAGCCCTAATTCCATCCTCTCGATTTAACTGATAGATTTTCAATTACATGCTCATGTAGCTCCCTCACGAACCCACGATCACAACCAAAGGAATGACATAGCTCCCCGGGCCCTCTCCTTCCCTCACTGGCGAAGCCGCCGCTCGGCCATGGCACCCCACCGTGGCCGGCCGTGCACGGTCCTTCCCGGCACGAACCATGGCCGCTCCCAGCCTCCCCTCACTCCACCGATGCTCAAGGACCATTCCTTTTGGCCGATTAACCTTCTGTTTGCCCTAGAGACACCAAGAGCCGCACCAGGCTTCTGAGCTCACCGCCAGCGATTGCCGCCTCCGTCGAGCTTTCCACCACCCAAAATGGGTTCCCCAGACCTCAAGCTACCCGCAGTGGTCTCGGTTTCCGTCGCAAGTCACCGGACCGCCGTCGCTAGCTCCCGCCGCCGTCCTCTATTTCTTCTGTGCGCGCACGGGTCGAATGGAGAAGATGAACAGTGCGCACGCACTGTTCATCCAACCGGACCAGCCGAACTCGGCTGGGTCGCACCCGCTCGCCCGAGCCCGTTCGGGCCGACCGAGCCAGGCTGAAGTGGTTGCGCCGAGCCACCTAGCGCGTCGGGTCTGAGCTCGATGAACAATGCGAACCGAGCCCAAGGAACATTAACCCTGACCCGGTACTGTTCATCAATTTTAAAAATTTTAGAGAAATCATTAAAAATCCCAAAAAAATCCAGAAAATTTCCCAAATATCCCAGAAAAATCCACAAGCACCAAAAATACCAAAATGCACCATTTTTACCAATTTAATATCCCAAATTCAAATTTGGCATCCGTTTCTCCAAAAATCCTAAAAACACCAAATCACCCCATTTTGACCAGCTCAATAGCCCGAATCCAAAAATAAACTCCATTTCTCCAAAATTAAATCTTATAAATTTAAGTTTCCCTTGGTCCATATAATTTAACTTATTAAATCGCAATTCTCCGTTTTGCCAAATTAAATCCTGGTAAAATCCAAATCCGTCCACTTCAAGGATTGACCGTTCAATTCTAAATTTCTATCTTTTAATCTCAAAATCTGTCCAACTCCCATGTACATCTTTTAGGAGCCCTAAACCTCTAATTCAGTTTTAGCTGTATCAACCCACCAAGCTTCGTTGAATTCCGGCCACCCAACCTAGCCCATTTCTTTTTAAGTTATTTCTTGTTTTTAATTGTATTTTGTTCCCATCTTGCATCCTGCAAAGCAAGAACTAATGTGTGTTCGTTTTTCTACGCTAGTATTCAGACCACGCGGGTTGGTCAACAGAAGGACTACAAGAGCAGTTAAAGAAATCGATGCTCACTCCGAAGATCACGTGAAGATAATCAGGGACTAAGGACAAAGAGGCAAGTCCCATGTTTTTGATCATACCGAATCCCATAAGATTTACATTATTTATTTAATGTATTTTCATTATTGATAGTTGCGAAATGATAATTGCTTAAAATGAAATATTTAGAATGGCATACTAACTAGATAAATCCTACCACTGATAAAAGCCTTGTCTACTTTGATGGCCATATTCACCTTGACAACCTTAGTAAGAATTAAAATATTGTACAAATATATGTAAGATCACCTCATCTAACATTGCACACTACTAAGGCTGCGGCCGTTGGCCGGTAGGTTTGAAAAACCCGAATCTAGGGTAGGGTGGTATGGGACGCCGTGCCCTAGGTCGGTAATGCTGGTGTGCAGTGTAGGGTAAAGGTGTTGCACGAAACCGTGCGGCGGTTTTCGCCCACCGCTTTACCCTTCAACATGTTACACTGCTAAGGTGTGAACCGTGGACTAGTAGATTTGGAAAACCCGGTCTAGGGTAGTGGTGTGAGGCACCGTGCCCTAGGGCGGAGGTGCCGATGTGCACAGTTAGGGTAAGGGTGTTGTGGGGGACTGTGCGGCGGTTTTCGCCCACCGCTTTACCCTAGAGTGGAGGTTGCGGACCTCGGAAAACTATGAGGACAAGAACCTTATGCCAAGTGAAAGACATAGTGATCGCCCAACAACAAGTGTTGATACGTCAACCCTAGTCTAGTAGCTGCTCAAGTTCGATTGAACCTCTACAGATGCAGTTTGGAGGCACCGTGCGAGTCCATACGGAAGGGGTTGTGAAGGGCCGTATGGAAGTTGGTTTTATTTTATCTGAACGATCTGATCGGTTGACTTGACTGTCAATCATGTGTATTGTGAACCGCACAATAGAAGGCTAAGGTAAGTATCAGGTGCTGCCTGAGCTTACTGGGAGGCCTACTAGGTAGAGGCTATATAAAGATTTGAGCAGCGAAAAGCCATGTCTTCTTAATGCCAGACGTGGGTTAAAGAAATCTTGTGGGTAAAGCAGGGCAGCTCTGCAGAGTGAAATAAATGGTATTCGAATACGCCGTGCTTCCAGTTAATGAAGCTGTGTTAATTGGGTGATTCCAACAATGAGGCATAAGTAGTGTTTCTGATGTTGTTAATTTGAGTAATGATGCAACTGTATCGGATAATTGGAAACCCCCTGATCTTAAGAAGCAAATGTTTTACTTTTAATTGTTTGCAAATAAAATTGCATCCACCTCATAATAAAACCACTATACACCCTCCACCTGAGAATCCTGGCAATTAGTTATATAGTATTTCCACATGTGATTTGCTGAGTACAGTGGTTGGTACTCAGACTTGCACAATTTTCCCCCAACAGTTGTCAGAAGAAAAGGAAGCAAATCAAGATCTCGTGTTAGGGTTACGACCGCACTCAAGCATTCCTGTGGAGTTTTCTTCGGCTCTTCTATATGTAAGTTAAGTTTTGGGCTTAAAGGCCCTTATTATCATTAAAGTTAGCCATTAGGTCTTACTTTAATCCAATTAACTCTTTTTAAATGGCTTATGAGTAGGCATGATACTACTGTTATCCGCAACTGAACTCCTGGACTGTTGCATGTAGTAAGACGTCCCTGTTCTAAAAAATGGAGACGTTACACATTGAAGTGGTATGCCAGAGACACGATGTAGAGAAAATTTTCCCGATACCTCCATTTCCTACTGACTTGTTAGCGTGGTTTGGCACTGTATTTGCTCATATAATCGTAGAGAAGTGGTGAAATTGCGGTGTTCAATGTAAGGACCAGAACACATCCATTATGATGCCTGCTATATATATCAGCGAAGTTTTGTACTGTTGCATGCACCAACTTTACGCATGTCAGCACTTATTAGCGAGCTATAGCATGGTAGGAAAGGGTCGTACTGGGAAATCTTTTCTAATATTGATGAGAGTTGAGACTACATGTGGCTTGATCCTCCAAGCCTAGCTACGGCAGCTGTCTATGATAAACAGAACGGTAAGCTGTATGATGATTACGTACACGTTAGCCTTGTCATCCTGGATCAGAGTTCAGTCGGAGGATATATAAGATGCCATTCTAAGAGCTATGAGATTGTATGTTTTTAAGAATCTGATTATGAGTTCATGTATAACATGAACTTTTATAAGCTTGCATGACTAGAAAATTGTACTTAACGTGGTGTGCATCTACGGTCTATCTATGTCTTATTATTAGCATAATAACAACTACCACACGAAGGGTCATCACAGACGATTTTAAATTCATCAAAGATTATTTCTGAACTGTTTGATTTATTGTGTTTGTGATAATAGGTGGTTAGCATAGATAGCTCTCAAACTGTCTGTGATAAGTAACAGATGGTTTTTCAAAAATAATTGTTGGTGATATATCAGATATCGCAGATGGTTCTTAAATACAAAAAATTGTCTATAATATGTTAGATATCACAGAAAGTTTTTAAACATAACCATCTGTGATAGCACTTTGAATAGCTAAAATATTTTCTATTTTCGACTAGCCTCAGGAAATGTTATGTATGCTCTCTGAAAACAAGCAAGCATATCACAGATAATTATAGATCTTATAGCACATGATAATCATTACACAAATCTCACAAATGAATTACAACTCAATGTATTACAATTGAATGAAGTATAATTGAATGAATTATTTGATGAAATACAATTAAATCAAATGTTTGCACATCTATTAATTGTTGTTAGGGTTGAACTATCTCTTTGGGTGAATGACCTCCATCATCAAGAAGGTGGAGAGTTGTCTTCAAACTTCAGACAGTTTGTTAAGATTGAATGTACTTGAGTTGATTCTCATGCCCTATCACTAGGAGAGGAGTAAATTCATAAGTGTGTATATATATATATATATATATATATGAAATAATTATTGCCAAATTGATAAACCTCTGGATTATTCATTTTAGTGCCCAAGATTTCCTACATATGGCGGCAAAAGTAGAATGCACATACGTTGCCCTATAGCTGCTGGTGGCACAGCAAAACTAGAATTACACATATAGATATAGTTAGTTCTAGAGGCATTATTACGAATTGTGATATAAGATTATTGTGTTGTAGCGGGTACTGAAAATCACATTCTGTGTCGCAAGATTCCTTGTGTTAACCTTCCTTGGCAACATAAGCGCTAAACAACCTATATGATTTCAAAAAGTTAGCCTCGGCCATTGTAAACGAAGGGAAGACTATAATAGAGTTATGTATAAAGCAAATGAGTTTACTTATCAATTGTTTGTTGTACACAGGTGAAGTCGTGGTCTTTCGTGAGTAGCGAATCAAGGTATATTACCTTGCTCTACTTTGATACAATCACAGTCAAAATCCAGTGCCATCTACTCATATATGTCGCTATAGTCAATGAATTTAAGTTCATATTGTGTATAAAGTACAAATGAAACTTGTATGGCAACTAGTAAAGCACTTACCCCTAGTTGTAGGGTGCTAGAATATAGTCCTTGTTGCTCTGAGCAAGCAATCCTACTGTTATGTAATTTTTGACGTAGGATACATTTTCATTGCTGCATTGGTTAGAGATCAAGATTGGGTCAAGGAAACCCATCAGTTCTCGACATCACCGGGCTTCTTGAATCATGTATCTATACATAAGCAATGAGTTATGATATTTATCGATATTACGTGAATGTAGAACTTGATTGTACACACTAACTGTGTTCAATATCGTAGAAGTGAGGCGTCGAGGGCATCAAGGTTGAGTAGTTGAAATAAGTCATCGAAGCACATGCTGAAGTATCCCAAGTCGTAGAGGAAATGTGCCTTCGTGTATCTAATAGTGAATTCAATCTGCCAATTTGTCTTTCATTCATTGGACCTCTACATGTACTAGGCATGCAAACTCCTGCAACCTAATCCAAGGCTAAGTAATTATGACTTGGGGACCAACGAAATTCCGAGGGAGTACGTCCAGGGCTTAAGAGGTGTCTTAATCTTCTTTGATTTCTCCTTAACGCCTACTTGCGATACATCTTCCTGGGAAATGACTCTGCATGCTTTTCTTGTTTGTTTGGCATCATCTCCATGGGAGCCGATACAGTGGCTTTCTAAAGCGGAGGTTGAGGTGGAGTCATAGTGGGTTCTGTCAGATAGGTATGGTCATATAGAGATTTTGGCACTATAGTGTCCAGGGTGATGTCTCTCTTGAGCCACTAGACAAATGTGTGGATGGTATCCTCTAGTGTCATGATCTCGTCATTTAGGGGTTCTTCAATAGGAGAGTCCTGAGAATGTCATGTACCATGTCCACTTGGACCTTCATGAAACTCGTCCCTAGCTGGGCATCATGCACCAGCATCCCTAGTAGATATGGATACGCCATACCCCACCCTGCCTCAACAGGAATGGAGCCAACAAGTTTGACTCTGAGCTTGCATGATGTGAGCTCCTATATAACAATACACGGTTAGCTAAGGTGTCTAACAGGTTTATCTATGTAGTATTTTAGAGATGTAACTTACCTAGATGTCATCGATGGGTAAGTGGATGTTGCTATGCTTAGGAAGTGGGCACGGACACGTAGCTACTCCGACGTTGATTGGGTCTGGCTCCCACAACAACCAGGGTGGCTTGTGACTAGTTGATGTAGTTGTTCCCTTAATGATTCTATCTCTTCTTAAAGTTCTGCAGTTATCTCTCCTCAAAGTTCTTCACTAATATCCTGTTTCAACCATTCCTCACGCTCGGTCTTTGTTGAGACCCGAATCTGCAAATTCGAATTCTCTTTGTATACCGCACTAGTCCAAGATCATACTAGTGCACACGGTATAAACATATATGAAATATCAACCGTAAACTCAACAAATGAAGAAAAGACTCAAATATAATAATATCTATTAGTGTTGTGACGTTATGGTCAAGCTTACGAAAATTAGCCTGAAAGACTTATGAAACTATTAGCGAAAAATAGAAATAAGCGTAGTGGCCATTCGACATACCCATAAACAATTAACTGAAAAGCGAAGTCCTAATCCGCGAAGTCGTCGAAGTATCCTCCTTTAGGTATCTCCTGTTGATATGGTTTTTTTCCATAACTGAGCAAATATGTATATAGCCATGAGTACATAGAGTACTCAGCAAGTCATTTATAACAATAAATGTAATATAATATGCAAGGCTTACCAAATGAAGTTGAGTGGTTATTTGCACAAAGCGACAATTTTTAGTAAATACAGTAAATAGATTGAAAGAGAATTGTGAAAATGATTAATAAGTAAATAATCAAAGGAATTGAAAGTAACTACAAGTGAACTGACCATCCACTCCAATGAAGCATCCGTGAACTAACCATTCACGAAAAGAACTACTAGTGAACCATTCACTTCCCAACTTAATACCAACCACATTTTATGAAACATCTATCCCTCGTATGAAATCACCAAGCATTGTCCGTAACTAAGGATATGGCTATTCGAATAGTTTTACACTTTATAGAAGACGCACAACTTTACCAGCACGATATATCCTTCTTGTAGTGTCACTAGTATAACACTCTTTCTTAGGCGTGCCCACCAAGAAGTTCACAACAAAACCTTTACAATGCTTAATCTCAATCCTGTTACACATGCTAAGGTTTCGCCATCGAGTAGGGTAACCCCCTAGTCGATAATTGCCCTCTTTTGCGCCCCATGGAAATGTCTAACCGACACCTACTAACATCTCAATGGCGGAAAAAAATTAAAACATCACAAATTAATCAGGCAGGTCTATCCTATACTAGATATGTGGTTGCACAGTAAAGCTCAGATCAATAGTCCACAAAGTTAAGTCCTTAAACATTACCTAGGTGAAACATCCACATCCCAGAAGTGCTAACCACATGTCCCCCTTTACTGCATAATCATTCGTCCAAGTGAAAACCATTTTGTATAACCAATACCAATGGCACTACCCATGTCATGGTACACAAGTTTTATATCTATGGCTAACCACCATGTTTCAATATCTCATTAAGTCAAAATTAATTAATTAACCACATGTGATGATAAACCCAATGTTCTATATGCATGGCTAAGCAATTCAAACATACAACCCATGTGACAACTAGTATTGCATCACTAGATAATTACCCATTCTAAGATGATAATAGAATCATGACATTCAATTTATCTATTGAGGGATTAATTAAATTGGACAATAACTACCAAGTATAAGTGTTTGTAATAAAATAGCAATGCATGATAATTTTAAAAAATAATAAATAAGTAGATTTAAAAACTAGGTTCAATATGATCAAAGGACACGACTTGCCTTGACCTTGCTCAGTTATGAATTCTTGATCCTCTGGTGATGCTTGCGCTCCTTCAAAGACGTGATCTATCGAGAGAGGAAACGAACGAGGTACAAAACAAATTAAAAAAATCCAAAAAATCCAAAAACTACAAAACTAGAACCTAAATATAGAGCTAAATTTTTTATATGAATTTAGGAAAAATAATTGGGTCAATCAGAGCTAGGATGGAGGAAAACAGGCTCTTGGAAAATCTAACCTATAGAAAAGGCTGTAAATTAAGAAATAATACTGTGCTATGGACTCGGTGCATGGAAAAACAAATCTATGGTGAACCAGGCACATGGAATAGTGCATTGCGCCTAGCCTTGCTGACGTGGTGGCTAACTGGGCGGCTGGCCTTGCAGACGTGGAGCATGGTCTACGGTCTATGAAACAGTCACTTACATGCGAGGCCCTGGGGTCTATGGCTCGGTGCACGATGCATGGTGTCCATGGAGAAGGCGAAGCATCACACAGGCGTGGTGCAGGGTGACGTGGTGGCTCACGAACTGAGGCGACGGGCATGCAAACCAAGGTGAAGACGCTAGCGAGCGAGCAGGCAAGCGAGGTGGCTGCTGCGATTAAAGTGAGGCGAGGCGGTGCAGCTCGGTGGTGGGGACTCACCAGTGGCGAGGACGGCTCAATAAATGGTGGCAGATGTCATCTGAACAACGATGACTTTCGGCGAGAGGTTGACAGCGATGGGTGAAGATGAAGACGACGACTCCGGCGTCTCAAGGCATGGACGTCAAGAGTGGCGGAGCAAGGATGGCAGGATGAGAGAACTAACAAGGGCGATGGCTATTTAAGTCCAGATGCCGAGAGTCCAACTCGGAGACGGCCGCGGAGACCCAGTCGGGCATGGATGCCGAGATGGCAGCGGAGACGGCGCAACGGCGGAGTTTGCATCGGAAATAATGAATAGTGCCATGGTAGGTGGATTGATGACACGTGTCAAGGTGAAAGATCAAATGAACGAGATGAGATGGCACAGATGAATAGTGCTAAAGCTTATGGATATCTGACACGTGTCACTAGGGAGATCCAGCGACTGATGCGAAGCATGGGCTGGATGGCTGACACGTGGCAAGGTGGGATTAGACGTTCAAAGTTAGGTGCGCTGGATGAACAGTAACAGGCTCGACCCATTACTGTTTAAGGATTTTTGAGTGTTTTCTATTTTTCAATATTTAAATAAAATCAAAGGAGCTCTAGAAAATAGCAAATAAATCCAAAAAATTCACATAAAACTCTAGAAAATTTCCTTGAGACTTAAAGAACTCAAATAAAATAATTACAACAAATATTAAAGTTTAACACAGTCATATTAAATCCTTTTAATTAATAATAATTTAGTTTAAGCTTTAATTAATTCCAGAAAAATCCAAAGAGTAAATTTTATTTTAAAAGCTTCAAACAGGCTCTAAAAATTAGGGTATTACAAACCTCCCCTTAAATAGAATCTCAACCTCGAGATTCAATCTCACTAAGAAATTAGGTTTGGAAACTTCGCTCTGAGATCCTCCTCGCGCTCCTAGGTGGCTTGTTCCTCAGAATGGTTGCTCCACTGTAGTTTGCAAAAACGAACAACCTTACTCCCGGTCACACGCTCGGATACTTTTAATATTCTGATAGGATGCTCCTTGTAAGACAAATCCACTTGAAGATCAACAGCTTCCATTGGCACTGCCTCTTCTGGTACTCGCAAACACTTCTTTAACTGAGACAGATGAAGGACGTCATGTACCCCACTGAAGATCGCAGGTAGCTCCAACTGGTAAGCAACCTCTTCCCTACGATTTAACATCTTAAACAGCCCAACATATCTAGGCGCAAGCTTTCCTTTCATTTGGAACCTTTAACTCCTTTAAATGGCGTAATCCTGAGATACACATACTCATCTGGCTCAAAGCTCAACTCCCAGTGACGGGTATCCGCATAACTCTTCTGTCTAATCTAAGCAGTTCTTAACCTTTCTTGGATTAATCAAAATTTTCCCTCAGCTTCGATTGAACAATCTGGTCCAAAGACTTGGATTTCCCCTGTCTCTTTCCAATTGAGAGGAGTTCTACATGTTCTACCATACAAAGCTTAAAACAGCTACATTTGTAAACTAAACTAATAACTATTGTTGTAGGAGAACTTTGCGAAAGGCAAACAACTGTCCCACTTGGTTCCATAATCCAACACACAAGCTCTTAGCATATCCTCAAGAATTGATTCACGCTTAGTTTGACCATCAGTCTGCGGATGATACGTTGTACTAAAACTCAAATGAGTACCCATAACTTCATGGAAACCTCCCCAAAATTGTGAAGTGAACTGCGATCCATGTTTCGATACCATTCTCTTAGGCACTCCATGGAGACTCACAATCCTTAACATGTATAACTCTACTAGCTTGTGACCTGTGTAGGTTGTTTTGACCTGAATAAAATGAGCATCCTTTGTTAAACAATCTACAATTACCCAAATTGAATCAAAACCATCTCTGGTCCTTGGCAATCCTATAATGAAGTCCATGCCAACTTTTTCCCACTTCCACTTGGTAATCTTCAGCGATTGTAGCAAACCTGTTGGTCTTTGATGCTCAGCTTTCACTCTTTGACACATATCACAAAGTGCAACATACTCTACTATCTCACGCTTCATGCCTGGCCACCAATATTTATCCTTGATATCCTAATACATCTTGGTACTACCCAGATGGATCGAATACAACAACTTATGAGCTTCCTTGAGCAATAACTCCTTTAACTCCTTTTTATTTGGCACACACAAACGCTCCTTAAACCACAAGGTACCTTTATCATCATCTGAGAATCCTAATGCCTTGCTCTTACTCATGTTGGTTTTAATTTGTTGAATATTTTCATCCTTAGCTTGAGCTTGACGAATCTGACCATCCAAAGTCAGCTGTAACTCCCTTGTGGCTAATAAACCTTCCTCCACTAACTCCATGCTAAGTTTTTGAAATTCCACATGTAGACCTGGCTGGCTTTTCTTGACCATTACTATACTGTAATAAACCTTCCTGCTCAAAGCATCTGCTACCACTTGGCCTTTATGAGGTGATAATGAATCCTAACATTATAGTCTTTTATCATCTGCAGCCACCTTTGTTGCTTGAGATTAAAGTCGGCCCGAGTAAAAATATATTTCAAACTCTTGTGATCGGTGTAGATTTCACAATGATTTCCCACGAGATAGTGACACCAAATTTTTAGGACATCCACTACGGCTGCTAACTCCAAATCGTGTGTGGGATAATTCTCCTCAAGCGGCCACAACTAACGTGAAGCATATGCTACACTCTTCTGTCTTGCATCAGCACACATCCCAAACCTTTGCGAGAAGCATCGCAATAGATCTCAAAATCCTTATTAACGCCTGTGGTCAAACACGCCTTCAGCTTCTGGAAACTCTTTTCGCACTCTGGCATCCAATCGAATCTCTTTTCCTTGTTTAGCAACTGCATAAGTAGCCTTACTACACTGGAAAACCGTTCGATGAAATGACAGTAATAACCAGTCATTCCAAGAAAGCTTCTGACTTGCGGTACTGATGTTAGTGGCTTCTAGTTAAGCACATCCTTCACTTTTCTGGGATCAACAGCAATTCCTCCCACTGAACTAACATGGCCTAGGAATGCACCTTCCTTCATCTAGAACTCGCACTTGCTGAACTTGGCATACAACTTATGGTCTCTTAGCTTTTATAATACTAACCTCAAATGCTCTTCATGCTTTCTCTCATCCTTGGAGTAGATTAAAATGTCGTCATTGAGCACCACAACAAACTTGTCCAAATACTCCATGAACACATTGTTCATCAGGTACATTACATAAGCTAGGGCATTGGTTAAGCCGAAAGACATCACTGTGAATTCGAACAAACCATATCGAGTTGAGAATGTCGTCTTAGGTATATCCTCTTGATGAATCCTCGTCTGATGGTACCCTAACCTCAAATCAATCTTGAAGAACACTCCAGCTCCTTTAAGCTGATCAAACAAATCATCGATTTGGGGCAACGAATACTTGTTCTTGATAGTAACTGTAACACCCCAGCCAATCAAGGCCTGGAATGCTACTAAACTAACAACATATTAAAGAACCTATATTCACCTTACAAAATTTCAGCAGAACCTCCTTTGTTTAATGAGAAAATCAAAGGTTTCAACATGCATAAACAAATGATCTGAATAATAGAAAACATTAAATATCCAATTCTAAACAAATTGAATTATGTTTGCCATCACAAACTCAACCACAATACTTAAATAAGAACGTAAACAATGTAATAGTTCTAAACCTTTATTACATTCTAAACATGGTGATCTTTAATCAGTTACCACTTAAGCTATTCAACCAATAATGATTAAGGTTCTTTATTTCTTCCAAGGTGAATGGACCGTGCAAGTGCAACAAAGCTAGTCCATCTCTATCCCATGCATGCCGGTCTCATGTAGGTACCTAAAAAAACAAACAACAACCACAACAACAAACAAGTGTGAGTCCAACGACTCAAAGAAATATAAATAGTGGCAACGAGTAAAAGTGAACATCACTTCACAAATTCATCCATCAATCATATGAATAAACATGCTATGCAATATGATCAAAAATCTCTTTATCTCTTCTCTTGCGCATTTTACGGTGATGCGGAGTGTGCATCCGTCAATGCACACCCATGCCTGTACCCTCTGTACAGGGACCAGTGCCCATACTCCTCAAGTATGGGGACCTTTAGCCCGTCATGACAACGACATGTCGGGACCTCGGCGCTTGGTCATCTCGTGACCAAGACTTCAATAAATCAGCATGATGCACAAATGTGAATGTCTCAACAAATAAAACTTGCATTCACAACAACTATGCATCATAAATTCTCAGGAACTCTTTCAATTGCAATCTACCATAAACAATATCAACATATCATTATCATGATCAAGATCACATATTCTCAAAGCATGGAACAACCATCTTCATAGCAACAATCATCAACAATCCACACTATAAAATTTAAACCATCATTATACTTGCCTTAACCACGAGAAAATGGGGAATGATCAGAAGGCGCGGCCCCTGGAATCCTTCCT
This sequence comes from Dendrocalamus sinicus, assembly GCA_036346575.1. Lineage (NCBI taxonomy): Eukaryota > Viridiplantae > Streptophyta > Magnoliopsida > Poales > Poaceae > Dendrocalamus > Dendrocalamus sinicus. The sequence continues at coordinate 25,644,401 of CM070650.1, forward strand.
CCTCCTGAATAATAGTTATAATGATTGCTAAGACAACAACAGCAAGTTTTTAGATTAAATAAAAGCACCCCCAAACTAACCCAACGTGTTTAGCTTGAACCAAAACCCCAAATCCTTTCGGCATCCTGTCCCCCTCCACGGACAGCCAACTTCAACAATTCATATCTATTGGTACAGAAGTCCGAATGGGGCGTTCTCAGACTTTCTGGAAAGATAATTAAATTATCTAACTAAACCTAGTTGGTGAGCCTTTCTGATTCGGCCATATTCTACCCGCACCAACTGGTTTTCTTAAAACGTCAAATTCTCGTCAGGCTCTCTGGACCGAGCACTAAAAATACCATAACTTTCTGTACGAGTGTTCGAATCACGATTTCTTGGACTTCCTGGAAAGATAAGACAATTACCTACAACTTTAGTTATACTGAGGTTCTCTAATTCTCCCAATTTCTAATCGCAAAACTCTATCTCCCAAAACCTGACGGAAAACCCACCGATCCGCAGAACAGTTCCGCTAATAAAATCATAACTTCTGCTACAGAGATCCAAATGACGCGTTCTAGCACTTCATGGAAAGATAATGACATCCTCTACAACTCTCTAGGCAAAGTCCAGACCTAAATCCCCACGAATCGTCCCCAAAACAGCCGACTAACCCGATCTGTTCTAGCAGTCCAGAATACCGACATTGATTACGCAATAGAATATACATCTATTAGGGGAAGAACAGGGATTACCCTTGACGAATCGCTGTAGAAATACCACGTACACTCCACGAATTCCTCCTCTCCTTCTTTTCCTCTTTCCCCTTCTTCTTCTTCCCTTCCTCCGAACCCAATCGCCTAGCTGCGCCTTAATCCTTTCCCCCGATCATTCGGCAACAATTGGAGGTCTTGATCACCGGCAATGGAGGAGAGGGAGGAGGAGTCGCTGCTGGACGGCGCGAGGCAGAGGGGAGGCGCACCACAGAGGGGCGGCACAAGGGAGGAGGGGCGCACAAGGGGAGAGGGGGTGGCGGCTAGGGTTAGAGGGGAGGTGGCGCCTCCCCCCTTAGGCCGAAATCCACCTGGGCCAAAGCCCAGGCCCAGGTTGCAATAAAAATTCAGAAATTCCCCCCTAAAACTGATATTTTACTTTTCCCTTTAAGGTCCTTCTTCCCGATTAATTGATTAACGGTCGAAACTCTTCCGGGATATTACATTCTACCCCCCTTAAACAGAATTCGACCCCGAATTCTAACCACGCTTACGCCAAGAAGAATAATCACAGCTAAATCTTACTAACATTGCCACGTACCTGCTGTGAATAACTCCGGATATTGCTCGCGCATGCGAGACTCCAATTCCCAAGTGGCCTCTCTCTCGGTCTGCTGCGACAAAAACACCTTGACGTACTGACGCATTACGCCTTACTACTTGTCCCACCCTTTCAAGAGTCACTCGACGGACACGTCTCGAAGGCACGGTCTTACCCGTGGGTCAACGGCTCAAACGAAACTTCATGCCCCAGATTCCTCCAGTACTCCCTCAACACTAGGTCATACAAAACGATCTGTGCGCTACGCTAGGACTCAAGACGGTTCTAGCAATACGCTCTCTACCAAGTCTCTCCAACTTTCAGAAACAACCATTATACCTTGGGCCAACATTCCCTTGGGTACTAAACCACACAACCTGCACAAACACACAAAACTCTTGATCCTTGTATCAATCGATCTCTTCACTTTAATAATGAGCACCTCTTTTAACCAAGGACGCACAACAGTTCCCGACTGAAAACAAAAGAGTCTTAATGCAACCAACTCAAAACCATCTTCCCTTCAAAAGAGCCCAATCCAAAGACAAAGACTCAACATGAAAACTTTTCCACCTTTCAAGGAGACAGTTTAGAAATAAATGCCACATAAGCCAAAAACGAAACCCCTCGAATAACCCGATTAACTTTTTTTTCTTAACTGGAAAGAACCAGACAAACCGACAAGAACCCACTCAATATGTAATAGGCATCCGACATAAACACAAAGCTCAAGTAAAACTAAGAGAATATCTCACTAAGCAAGATCACGCTCTTTTCCACCATCTTTCTTTTAAGAATTTAACTTTCTCTTAAACCATAGGATCCCAAATCGTCGCATAACATTCTAACTCCTTTCTCTTAAATTAGCAACCTCAAGGCCATGCCCAAGCTGAACACAAATTCCACACCTATGTAAAGAGACTCTTTCAATCCACAATAACATACCCTGATCAACTTCTCTAGCAAAGGAATTACTTTGATAAATAATTCCCAACACACCACGATATAGCTTACAACCACATTCACATCACCTGAATCTGTTAAGGATGATCAACTTTAAATTCACCACCTTCATGCTCATTTTCTGCTTCCAAGGATTCTATCAAACATCACCATAACTCTTGGAATCTAATCATGGAAAACCAAGATGCTAGCATAAAAAAATGCAAAGCCCACATTTCATCCTTTAAGACTCTTACAATGAATTTCTGGTATAATTGATAGGTAATCCTCAGATCTAATGACTAAACTTTTCACACAACTCAACCATAACCTCGGTCACTAAGGTCAACGCTTCTCACCAATCAAGTAACCGCCCAAGGCGATTCATTTCACCAATCTTAGACCTTCTCTAACCCACACCAATCAAATTTAGCTACGCGACCACAAAGTAGCCATTTCTAACTGATTGACCAAGTTATCCTTAGAGATAATCTATCTCACAAAGGGTTACTCACTGAGGCCGAGTCATCCTTAACAATAACTCAACCATCCTTGCTATCCCATTAATTAACACGACTATTAGATTCCTCTATACTACTACTCTCATCATAAATCTTCTACACAATCTTACCGAGTACCCAAAATGCGATACTCTAAGAAACTAATCAAGATTTCCATACTTGCTAATTCTAATATTCTATCAAGATGAACACAAGATCTTGGACCACATCTCGCTATAGGTCCTACTAGTTGCGACAACGAAACCTATTAACTCCAAAGACAAACATTCTATTTAAATCAAATCCTTTCCAAGGTTATTCTAATAAATCGATTTATTGCGCCATGCATCTCAAACATCTTGACACCTGAAGCCTCACAGAATCATCTACTCGACCACCACTATCCAGTTGCCAACATTCATCTCTAAAGGCTTTGCAACATGAATCAGTTAATCCTTTCTCAAAAGAAGAGGCCAAAAAAAAGAATAATAATTTCAGCGCTCAGATAAACGTTTACCAATCACGGTAAACACCAGACCAAGTGGAACAGTCAATTGGCAATGAACTCGGAAAACATAAGGGGAGTCCACAATTGAAGGCCCAATCCCCCAAGAAGAGGATATCAAATCGTAAGATACGAAACTTGGCTTCAGACCTCAAATACTCCTAATGCACTCTTTCCGTTAACATAGAAAACAATTCCTTGACTACAACAACACTTGGTCAGCTCGAACAAGACAAGTTCTTAAGACCAAACCACAAGAACCACTTAAGAACCAAAAAGGTCTTTCACACTTCACTTTGCTCGGAACAGTTCAACTACCAAATAAATCATGAGATCCAAATGATCTCCGCCGCAAAACTTGAAACATTTTTATTTACGAAATATCACGAAAGGCAATCAAATTAATCTCCTCTTAAAGGAATCAACATCACTCTAGCAACCATAACTGCTAGTCTTTCTAACATCACATCATGCACTCCTGGCATGAACCAACATAACTCACTATCCCATCATTAACCTTCCCAGGGAAACACAATAACCTATTTCATATATTTTTTTCTATAAGGTTGCAATACTCAACCTGGTCAAGAGGATAACTAATGCACAAACCCCACTATCGAAGTAAACCGTCTTTTAACTAAGGCATGCTGCCCAGGTCATCCTCACAACCCACCTATTTAGATCACTCTTAAATTCCAATCATTAACCTATTAGCAATTCTCAACATCAATTTAGTGCACACCAATTCCAATCTAATGGTTATCGTAAACAGTTGACGATTATACCGTCATGGAAGGATTTACGGTCATTCCTCTATTTGCGTTCCAACTAGCAAACATAAGACCATCAAGAAACCAAAAACATCCTTAACTCTTCCTTCCTACACAGTTAAATGAATCCATTGAGATCAAGTAATCCAACCAGTTTAGTAAACGAAACAATTTTTTTAAGGATCAACCTTCTCATCAAAGACATACTATTATCCTACCACTCCACCATCAGGTAACAAAAATCACCAATTACATTCCATTAGTTCATCTCTTAGTGGTGCTCAAAACCATACTTCGATACGTAATAAATGCACCTAGCAATTACATATGATCAGTACTTATCCATAAAAGGTAACTCCAAGATTAATATCCACTATGACAATATTCTAACATCTTCTGGACCTATCCATCCCAAAGGGTTAGATTAATCCGTTGAGACCCGCAGGTCACCTCTATTCGAGAAGCTTATCAAAATATAACACCTATAGTGATCAAACCAGTTTCGTCAACGCTCCCTACTTGTCATTAACTCTGTTGATTCCACCTAAATATAGTCATACTCACAGTCACAGCTCATCAAGAACTACTAGAGAGCAACCTCAACTTATTCAACTTTCCTTTCAAGGGTCTTAGCTAAGATCAATCATGCACACACTGCAACCCAATCTTGATAATCCATATCATATTCATTAAGTGCTTTGATTATAACCTCTCATCTTATCATGACAACACATCGTCAAAGGGTTTAACATCTTCTTTCATAAAAGAGATCCATTAAGCTTCAACACTCAAAATACCCAAGAAAGATACAATGAGTAAAAGCCTCCACGAACTAAAGGACTTGCAGAAGAAACTTTCATTAACCCAAAACACCAAGCGAATAAATGGATCAAGATTTCCCATGAGGAAGACAAAACTCCAATATAAAGGTCAAACTTGACCACCAACCAAGTTCACCAATCGTAAGAATAACTCATCGGCTGGGAAAATAATGATTGCTTTACAGGACAAATTCAGCCCAATTAAAACACACTATCCTTTCTCAAAGCAACCGATCAACCGTAATGAACTAATAACCCAAGAGAAACTCATCGAGCCCAACTGGACTAGAGTTGACCAAATTCAAAGTCAAAGAAGAGGACAACTCTTCTAGAGATACTCACTATCAACGCCTATTCTCAGATATCCGAGGGAACCGCCTTCATACTCTCATACCGCTAACGGTGGTGCAACCTGGTACAGCCCAGGGCCACAACCTCGACCTCAACCTCTCAACATGGGTTATCCCCACACATAATATCTATAGTTTTATAATATAGATATAATATATCATCTCAAACCACAATCATCATTACAACATAACGGAAACGTAAATGCAATGCTTCACCCATTCCCATCCTACTGTGCACTGTGTGTCAATTTAATTATTCAATTACCACGGACCTAAAGCCCGCTCTGATACCAACTGTAACACCCCAGCCAATCAAGGCCTGGAATGCTACTAAACTAACAACATATTAAAGAACCTATATTCACCTTACAAAATTTCAGCAGAACCTCCTTTGTTTAATGAGAAAATCAAAGGTTTCAACATGCATAAACAAATGATCTGAATAATAGAAAACATTAAATATCCAATTCTAAACAAATTGAATTATGTTTGCCATCACAAACTCAACCACAATACTTAAATAAGAACGTAAACAATGTAATAGTTCTAAACCTTTATTACATTCTAAACATGGTGATCTTTAATCAGTTACCACTTAAGCTATTCAACCAATAATGATTAAGGTTCTTTATTTCTTCCAAGGTGAATGGACCGTGCAAGTGCAACAAAGCTAGTCCATCTCTATCCCATGCATGCCGGTCTCATGTAGGTACCTAAAAAAAAACAAACAACAACCACAACAACAAACAAGTGTGAGTCCAACGACTCAAGAAATATAAATAGTGGCAACGAGTAAAAGTGAACATCACTTCACAAATTCATCCATCAATCATATGAATAAACATGCTATGCAATATGATCAAAAATCTCTTTATCTCTTCTCTTGCGCATTTTACCGGTAATGCGGAGTGTGCATCCGTCAATGCACACCCATGCCTGTACCCTCCAGTACAGGGACCAGTGCCCATACTCCTCAAGTATGGGGACCTTTAGCCCGTCATGACAACGACATGTCGGGGACCTCGGCGCTTGGTCATCTCGTGACCAAGACTTCAATAAATCAGCATGATGCACAAATGTGAATGTCTCAACAAATAAAACTTGCATTCACAACAACTATGCATCATAAATTCTCAGAACTCTTTCAATTGCAATCTACCATAAACAATATCAACATATCATTATCATGATCAAGATCACATATTCTCAAAGCATGGAACAACCATCTTCATAGCAACAATCATCAACAATCCACACTATAAAATTTAAACCATCATTATACTTGCCTTAACCACGAGAAAATGGGGAATGATCAGAAGGCGCGGCCCCTGGAATCCTTCCTCCTCCTGAATAATAGTTATAATGATTGCTAAGACAACAACAGCAAGTTTTTAGATTAAATAAAAGCACCCCCAAACTAACCCAACGTGTTTAGCTTGAACCAAAACCCCAAATCCTTTCGGCATCCTGTCCCCCTCCACGGACAGCCAACTTCAACAATTCATATCTATTGGTACAGAAGTCCGAATGGGGCGTTCTCAGACTTTCTGGAAAGATAATTAAATTATCTAACTAAACCTAGTTGGTGAGCCTTTCTGATTCGGCCATATTCTACCCGCACCAACTGGTTTTCTTAAAACGTCAAATTCTCGTCAGGCTCTCTGGACCGAGCACTAAAAATACCATAACTTTCTGTACGAGTGTTCGAATCACGATTTCTTGGACTTCCTGGAAAGATAAGACAATTACCTACAACTTTAGTTATACTGAGGTTCTCTAATTCTCCCAATTTCTAATCGCAAAACTCTATCTCCCAAAACCTGACGGAAAACCCACCGATCCGCAGAACAGTTCCGCTAATAAAATCATAACTTCTGCTACAGAGATCCAAATGACGCGTTCTAGCACTTCATGGAAAGATAATGACATCCTCTACAACTCTCTAGGCAAAGTCCAGACCTAAATCCCCACGAATCGTCCCCAAAACAGCCGACTAACCCGATCTGTTCTAGCAGTCCAGAATACCGACATTGATTACGCAATAGAATATACATCTATTAGGGGAAGAACAGGGATTACCCTTGACGAATCGCTGTAGAAATACCACGTACACTCCACGAATTCCTCCTCTCCTTCTTTTCCTCTTTCCCCTTCTTCTTCTTCCCTTCCTCCGAACCCAATCGCCTAGCTGCGCCTTAATCCTTTCCCCCGATCATTCGGCAACAATTGGAGGTCTTGATCACCGGCAATGGAGGAGAGGGGAGGAGGAGTCGCTGCTGGACGGCGCGAGGCAGTGGGGAGGGGCGCACCACAGAGGGGGCGGCACAAGGGAGGGAGGGGGCGCACAAGGGGAGAGGGGGGGTGGCGGCTAGGGTTAGAGGGGAGGTGGCGCCTCCCCCCTTAGGCCGAAATCCACCTGGGCCAAAGCCCAGGCCCAGGTTGCAATAAAAATTCAGAAATTCCCCCCTAAAACTGATATTTTACTTTTCCCTTTAAGGTCCTTCTTCCCGATTAATTGATTAACGGTCGAAACTCTTCCGGGATATTACAGTAACCTCATTAAGCGCCTGGTAATCACACACATACGCTGACTACCATCTTTCTTCTTGAAGAACAACATAGGTTCTCCCCACAGGGATGAACTAGGTGTGACATAACCTTTGTCCAATAACTCCTGTATTTGCTTCTTCAATTCCGCTAACTCATTAGTAGGCATTCCATATGATCTCTTGGAAATCGGCGAGGTACCAAGTACTAGCTCAATCGAGAACTCCACTTCTCGGTCAGGTGGCATTCCTGGAAGGTCATCTGGAAACACGTCGAGATACTCTTTGATAACTGGCACATCCTCTAATATTATCCCTTTACTTTGGAAAACCATAACTATCTCTGGCTGACACATGTTGATTTCAATTTTACTTTACCTCCCTTCGAATTGGTCAAGGTGATAGCCCTACTTCCACAATCCAATATTGCTTGGTGCTTCTTAAGCCAATCCATTCCCAAAATTACATCCAAAGATTGAATATCTAGTACAACAAGATTGGCGGAAAACTTCACTCCCTAAATGGTTACCTTGACTTCAAGACAACCTAGGTTTATACTCAACTCGGAGCCCAGGGATTGAACCAAGATAACAAATCCAAGAACAATAGTTTTCAACTGTTGCTTTAAGGCAAACTATGAGAAACAAATGAATGCGAAGCTCTAGAATCAAACAAAACTGTAGCAGGAACCAAATTTACTAGAAACTTACCAATCACAACATCTAGCGCTGCTTGGGCCTCCTTTACAGTGACATGGTTCACTTGTCCCTGCGTAACTAATTACAGTGCTCAACTGCTTGGACTGACATTTGAGATGCTCCGCGTTCCGATCCTAAAGTAGGGTCCGATCTAGTGTAGCTCCCAGGTTGAAACGAACTGGTGCCGAGGCTTGCTTCTGTGGACATTTGTTGGCATAGTGTCCTTGCTCATGGCAATTGAAATAGGTGACTGCTATTGTAGGATTGACATTCCTCTGTTGTTGATTGTTTGAACCAATGGGGCGGGTCTAGACAAGAATTGACGAGGTGCTGGTGCGGAAGTCCTGAATGCTATCTGTGGAGGGACCCAAACAGGTTTATATGTACTGAAATGAGTTTTTTGAGGCTGATGGATCTAATATATTTGTTGCATCATCCTCCTTTTGCAGGACTCCTCTAGCTCATGGAGGCTTTCTTCGATGAGCATCGCTTCGCCCACCATATTCTAAAATTTGGCATAGTCATTTCTCATAACCTGAACTTTCAATCCTGGTTCAATCCTCTCTTGAAACTCTTCTGATAGGCATCATCAGTGGAAGTGTCCTTAGGTGCATAACGAGCTAACTGTGTAAACTTGTTGAGGTACTCACTCACTGTCATGTTCTTTTGTTGCAACTCACAAAATTCATCCTTCTTCATTTCGATCACCCCATCCATGATATGGGCATGACAAAATGTTGCTTTGAACTCTACCCAAGTGATGCCATCCTGGTTCTCATAGGTGGCGCAGTAGTTCTCCCACCACTCTGTAGTGGCTCCCTCTAGTTGATGAGTGGTGTAGAGCAATTTCTCTCGATCAGTGCACTGAGCGAGATTCAGCTTCTTCTCCACTAAACAAATCCAATCATCTACCTCCAGGGATTTAGAAGACCGTGAATAGGTGGGTGGCCTTGTCCTCATGGATTCCGTGAACTTTGATTACTGATGAGCTGGCTGGGGTGCAACGGCATCCTGATTCGGCCAATTCATCATTGCATTCATATTCAGCATCATAGTGTTAATCATCTGAGTCTATGCTACCATGAACTAACTTAGAGTCGGATCCAATCCCATTGGATTTGCTTGCAGACCCTGAGTTGAAGGATTTGCATTGCTGCCTCCTGCGTCTTGGTTCACCTGACTACATCCAGTTGAGTTCCAGGTGTCAACCATATTTTCACTGCTCTGAAAGGGAAGGACAACTTGCTGAAAATTGGTTTCACAAGGCTTTTTAAAAGGTGAGAGGGTAAAGCATAGATAAGCGATAAACTCATCTAAGAGAATCTTCTAATGGCAAATATATAATAAGCGAACACTTAGCCAAGAAGCTAACAAAAGAAGCAATTTAATTTACCCAAATAAAGGTTTTGACATGACTACAACATAATGATTTTAAGGCAAGATTGCAGCTCACATCACAATCAAATGCACAAAAACCGAATATTCTACTCGCATTGTCTAGCTACACAAGGATCTAATCTAAGGGCTCCCACTCGGGTCCTGCCAAATAGGGCTCACTTGACTCTTCCTCCGAGTACTATAGAACACCCACGAGGTGCGGACTTGCGAAGATTGCTCCTCTACTATGGCTGGAATAAAGTGCTGAAGATAATCCTGGTGGTTGCCTTCTATGTGTCACCCCTCCTTAGGGCTCGGTGGCGTAGGCGAAGGTAAGGCTACTAGTAGTTGTGGTTGAAGTTTCTCTTGTTCTACTACACTGGGAGTGTGCACATATTGCTCCTTGAATTTCTGAATGAACTTGGACATACTGATCTTGTATAGCTTGTAGAGGCGTCAGAACGGCCTTGTGCATGGCTCCTTGCGTGGACCATTCCCCGCAATCATCAGTGCACTTGAAACTATGTTGCAGAACTTGGCTACCAATCCTGGTAGTGAAGTACAATATGGTCATGCATCCAATTTGTTGGCCCTTTGCCTTTTCATCTTTGGTGAAGTAAACCGGTGTCCTCTTTAATCCAAGACTCCGTGTTGGATCGAAATGGTCGACAGAGGGGGGTGAATGTCGTTTCTTTAAAAATCAACCCCCAAAAAGTATCCACTACAAGAACAACTCTCTCCAATGGCTATGAAAAAGCTACGAAGAAGAGAAACACAACTCACGGAAAACTTGACAGAGAACAAAAAACTTGAGCGAAAGTCACGTCACGAAAACAGCAGAGAATCGCTACCACGGCAAAGAAATCGGCTGCCACGGCGAAGAAAATGGCTGCATTTGCTGCCACGGCAAAAACTGCTGCTGCCAATAACTGAAAGGAGAAAAGAGAAGAAAAGCAAGCTGCCAACTAAAGAGTTCTTGGGTGGAAAGAGGGGACAATAGGTACCAAATGGCAACAACTAAAACTGAACCAAACTGAGAATAAAAGCTGCCCAAAAAGAAATCTTTGTTGCCAACAACTAAAGGCAAAAAGGGAGTACTAGACCTGCAGCCGAATGCTGTTTTCTGCACCCCAAAATAGCAGACCTAAAGCCAAGTTTTCAGACCAAATAAATTACTGCAGCAAGGAAGAAGATAGCAGGACCAAAAAGCAAAGAGGAGCCGAACTGCAGCTGATCATTCTAGATAAATTCTACACAGCCGAGAATGCACTAGATAACTATCTTGCAGGCCAAAAACTTTAAGTACAGGCTGAAAAACAAAATACTGCAGCTAGAAATGATAACCACTCAAATAAGCAAAGCGCAGAGAAGAAGGAATCAATAGTAAGAATGGATAAACTTGAGGCCATAAAAACTCAAACAAAGATCACAAGAAATCATAGAGCTTCGTTCTCATAGACACCACACATGGGATTTCATATCTGGGCAAGATTTAACCCACCATCTTCACCCAAGGATTAAACTGAGAGGGACTAAGACTAAAATAAAAAGGAGAACCTTGAGTACAAGAAAGGCACGAATCAAAACCAAATCAAGATGTAAACTGAAAAACCAGGGGGCTGCGTAGAACAACGAAACTGAACCAGAATACCCATAACGCTCAGAGAAAGCAAAGAGATGAATGATTGATTAACGATGAATGATTACATAGATGTTCTCAGCTCATCTCTCTCACACAAGTTTGCACTAGCTAAATCCCCATACATGATTACAAGGAAAACAAGAACTCACACAAGGAGAGAGCAAACACTACAACACTTGAAACCCCACTCTCTCGAATTTCAGCACACCATCTCCCTCTCTATTTATAGCCTCCCACTAATGGGTTTGCACATGCTTTACCCATTAGGTCACCACCTACTCGATGCTTTATCCAAACCCGCTTCCTTTAGTGCAACTTTGCGTTTTTACCGAAACGCCCCTCGCGCACCTTCCAGGAAGCTTCCTCCTTTCTTGCCTTGCAACCCTCGCAGCCACCTTGAGCCCTCGCCGTCTTCGACACCTCCTGACCATTCTGACCTCAGCGCCACCTGCGCCTAGTCCGGTCCACCGTGTCTCGCCACAACTCCGCCTCGACGTCCTCGAGTCCTCGCTGTCTTCGACACACCTCGACCGCTCTGACCTCAGCGCCACCTGCGCCTAGTCCGATCATCCGTGCCTCGCCACGGCTCCGCCTCGATGTCCTGCAGCCAACACAGACAAGAAACACATCAAATAGCACCGCTCAATACATAAAATCACAATTGTATTAATGAAACCACATTAAGCCCAAACCTGTCAAATCAACAGAATATCATCCTAATCACTTTGACCAGGTTTGACCAAGTCCGACCGAAGTCGATTGCACCACGCAATGATATGGTCCGAACCACACAAGCCAAACTCGACTTTCCTGAACCGATGTCAATTACTCATCACAAACATGGGATCACGACCACATGGTCTCTCACTCCGCAACAAAACTCGAAAAGTCCTCACCATCCTCTAGTCTGGCTGTAGGCAACTTGCGACATCTAAAGTATTACAAGGAAGTCAGATTAAGGAATGGGAAAAACAATATATATATATATATTGAATAAGGTGAGGAGCGAGAATCTTAAGGAAGGGGAGAAGAGAAATAGGGAGGTTACTAAATATCCACTTTGATTGGTTTGATTTAGATAATAGGTTTTGAAATTTTGCTAAGGAGACCACTCTAACTAGGGTTTCATCCTATAGTTGATATGGCTCTGATACCACCTCTGTCGAGACCCAAATCTGCAAATCTGGATTCTCTATGCATACCACACTAGTTCAGGATCACGCTAGTATACACAATGTAAACTAGATGAAATATCAACCATAAACTCAATAAATGAACAAAAGACTCAAATAAAATAAGATTTATTAAATTTGCGACCTTATAGCCAAGCTTACAAATATTAGCCTAAAAACTTATGACACTAGCAGCGGAAAATAGAAATAAGCATAGTAGCCATTCGACATGCCCATAGGCAACTGACTAGGAAGTGAAGTCCTAATACGCAAAATAGTTGAAGTATTCTCCTTCAGGTATCTCCTACTGATATGATACTGGCGACAAGGACAGCTCAATGAATGGTGGCAGTCGGCAGCTGAACGACGATGACTTCCGGTGAGAGGTCGATGGTGATGGCCGAAGACGACTCTGGTGTCTCAAGGCATGGACCTCGAGAGCGGTAGAGCGAGGGCGGTGAGACGAGAGAACTGAGGGCAACAACGGCTATTTAAGTGCGGACACCGAGTGTCCAACTCGGAGATGGCTGTGTAGACCGGGTCGGGCACAGACGACAGCGGAGATGGCATGACAATAGAGTTTGCATCGGAAATGATGAATAGTGCCAGGGTAGGTGGATTGATGACATCAAGGTGAAAGATTGAACGAACAAGATGAGATGGCACAGACGAATAGTGCTAAAGCTTCTGGATGTCTGACATGTGTCACATGGCGAGATCTGGCGGTTGATGTGAAGTATGGGCTGGATGGCCGACACGTGGCAAGGAGGGGATCAAACGACCGAGGTTAGGTGGGCTGGATGAACAGTAACGGGCTCAGCCCATTACTTTTTAATGATTTTTAGGGTTTTCTATTCTTATAAATTCAAATAAAATCAAAGGGGCTCTATAAAATAGCAAATAAATCCAAAAAAATCACAGAAAACTCTAGAAAATTCCTTGAGACTTAAAGAACTCAAATAAAATATTTGCAACAAGTATTAAATTTTAACTTAGTCATATTAAATCCTTTTAATTATTAAAAATTCATTTTAACCTTTAATTAATTTCAAAGAATCTAAATAGTAAATTTTGTTTTAAAAGCTTCAAAAAGGCTCTAAAAATTAGGGTGTTATAGTCTTGGATCTCTTCCTACTCCAATACACCTCGGAGTTGTCTGGGAATTGCTACCTCCAAGATACATAAACCCTAAGGCCTCACATGAAACCCAAGTGCTCCTTATTTCCCTGGGCTGTAGATAGTGTATCCCTCTCCCCTGCTTTGAAGAAGCCTTGGGAAGATTCGGTAGTCAATGTTTGCTGCAAATAGACAATCATGTTATTTTTGACCATATGAAGTTATAGACTTATTAACAACTAGATAGTTTAACATATCTTATCAGACATTGGGTCACTTCCTCGTCTACAGGTTTTTGAAAGAGGTGATGCCCGAAGACGTGGTTGATGACCTCGCTCTTAATTAATTTTGGACGCGCTCATTTGTGATCCTAACAAATGGTGGGGAGGCCTTCAATCGGATTACGACCTCGTCCTCCCTCCTCCATTAGGGATTTCACTTACGTACCTAGTGGTACGGAGTCTGTGGGGTGAGTGTTTTGTGCCTAGAGAGTCTCATGCACCACACTTTGCTGTTGAAATTCAGTTATCATCTTCATCCATACAAAGGCTTCCCATGTATCCAGTGACATGAAAAGATACTTCGTAAAGGGTGTCTGATCCGTATTCGCGTATTGCATGACAAGCGTGCTCTTAAAGGCCTTCCATGCTTTTCCATCATGAGGAACACCTGTCATCGCACAAGTCCCTGAATTTCTGTTGGGATCTCGAATGACTTTGAAATTTCCACCCACCATTGCTCTTGTTATATCTCTGTTAGAGACTTTTAGCTTACTGTGGTGATGGGGACCTGTTACCTTCCATCTATCCCGTAGGAAGTCCAGAATGTTGTCGTTGCTTTCTTCGGTTGCAGAGGGACCCCACCCAGAGAGACCTTCATGATGGTCATTTGGCCCTCAGGCCTTTTCGATATTCCTCTGGCACACTTAGTTACCCCAGTCTTTGGAGTGTGATGCATTCAGTGATGTCGATGATGGCGGTGATGACTGTGTGGATGTTATGTCTCTTGCAAAAAAAACTAATTACAATGAGCTATGAGTATAAACATTGGCACATGGTTGTGTTTTATGTACTTTAATGTTCTTAATGTAGTTATTAGGAAATAAGAACATGAGTAAACTAAGTAGTTTCCGAAAGAATTTATGCACAATTGGTTATCTTTTTCTCATCTTGGCATATATTATTGCTACAAGGTCTAGATCGAGAGTTATTGCTTTCCTTTTGATGGTTCTGATACCCTCTAGCCTCCCTCGTGACAAGATAGAGGCACACCTGAGTCATGTAATCGATGTCGAACTCAATGACCTCTTCAGTTGCATAACCTTCGATGATGCTGCCCTCCGACCGAGATCAATTCTGAATATAGGACTTGAGAATTCCCATGTACCTCTCTAACGGGTAGATATGACATAGAAACACAGGGTTGTATATTTTTATCTCTTTCACAAGGTGAACAATGAGATGGACTATGATATCAAAAAATGACGAAGGGAGATACATCTCAAGATGACATAGAGTCACCACCACCTTGGCCTGGTAGAACATCTAGTTCATCGGGATCAACTATCTTCTAAGCAATTGCATTAAAGAAATAACATAGCCTCATGATTGTCACTCAAATCTTGTTCAACAAAATATTTATAATTACAATAGGAAGCAACTGTGTCATTAGCACATGATAGTCATGAGACTTCATGCCAATTAATTTCAAATCTTCTGTGGAAACAAGTTTCTTCATGTTAGTGGAGTAACTAGACAGAACTTTTACACCATGCAAGGACTAGCACAGTTCAGTTCTAGCAAGCTGGGGAACGGTACGTTCAACCTTTATTGGTCTCTGTCGGTGCTAACTTGGTCCTAATGTTCATAGCAACCAAGTCATGCCATGTTTTGACACCATCCTTTGTTTTATCATGAATGTTCAGTAAGAGTCCAATCAAGCTATTACATATATTTTTCTCTATGTGTATGATATTGATGCAATTGTGAACTTCTAAGTGCTTTCAATAAGGTATGTCCCAAAATATCGATCTCTTCTTTCACATATTCTTCATTCGGGTCCTGAACTTACGTCCCTTTCTAAATGCAACTTTGATATCCTTAACCATATCATAGACCTTTTTCCTGCTAAAAGACCTTAGAACTGAGTTGTCCTCTTTTTTCTGTCAAATTATTTTTTCGTTTTGTGGTATAGGTGATACCTTAGAGGGAACCTACAGTGATGCATGTACACAATTTTATGTAAGTTGTTCAACCACACATTCTCAATGTAATCTAAGTAGTGTAGATAGGCTTTAGCTCCTCTTATACTCAACCCTGATAGATTACCAAGGGCAGAAAAATCATTGATGGTGCAGAACAATATGACACGCAGAGTGAAGTTCTCTCGTTTGTCTGAATCCCATACCTATGCCCCTTCGTTCCACGGTATCAGAAGATCTTCTAGCAATGGTGTCAGGTACACATCAATATCGTTCTCAAGTTGCTTTGGCCTTGGATAAGTAGAGATATCAAAATACACTTCCGCTTTAGACACAGCCAAGGAGGAAGATTGTACATGCATACATTCATAGGCCAGGTGCTGTGTCAGCTGCTCATGTTACCGAAAGTGATGTAGATTGAACCTCAAAACAAGATTAAATTCTTAGTTGACCTGATCTTTCATAGTGGAATAACATGAACAGGTAGTAATCTCGTGAACCGATCGGTAGATGGACTCACTAGATAAATTGCACACCCCAAGAACGAAGTTCTTGATCTCACACAATAAGAAGTAACCCCTAAAGGACCTTCAATAACTCGGTGGTTTTTTATAAGTTCTCACCAAACTCGGTAACAGGTGGTAGTCCCTAACAAGCCATCATGGCTAATTCTCTCTTTGAGACAAAACTCAAAATTCAACTCTAAATTACACAGGTGCATTGCCCTTGGCTTTATATGCCAATACACACGCACACATACATAGAAATCCTAACTAACCTAAACAATACACGTAACCAAGCATATCACATGTATGACTCATAGAAATAAACCGGTATTCTTAGGGAACTTTGGTTTTCTAAGGAGCTAGCTAACAAGTACCAGTACAACACTACGGAGGGACCCATGGGTCAGAAGCAGTAAGATCTAATCCTCGCCTGATGTGCAGATGGAATCCAACCTGGAGATCGCATAGGAATATTGAGCCTTGTTTGCTATCTTCTCTCTGCCAAAAAACATTGCACATGATCAAATCCCCTCTAGTCCAATCTGCTATAGATAGAAGTTGACTTGTCATGCAGCTCATACACCTGACTTTAAGGGAACAAAGGCACAAGTAATTCCATGCATGGTGCATGCATGCATGCAGATTGTATTCGTAGGGAACATGGAAACCATCTGGCCTAACCATCCTATTTTCATGTGCATGTAAATATCTCTCCCATTGTATTTTCCCTTCAGTGCATGTGTAATCTCCTATTACTTTGGCATGGTTGCATGCTTTCCTTTTTTATCCTGGATTCTTTCTTGTTTGCATCAAACTAACTCGGTGATCCAAAACACCTCCATGCATGGACACGCACATATACATGATTAGCCTCCTCACACACGGTGCAAGAACTAGACAAAGCACAAGAAAATTAACGGATGACATATGGGCCGTATCAGAAAGGGATTCATTTCATCTATAATTAATCCAAATCTTATATTCCTTAGTTACACACTAATGTCTATAAATATCCTATCTATGTTCCTCCACTGGGAAGAATCAACAGCACATCTTATCTTTCCATTTTTCTTACACACCTCCTAGTGCCAACATAGCAATATTGCATCCTTTTGGTTCATAGAGAAACATTTCAAATAGAGAATTACAGGCAGATACCACAACACCTTAGTATGAGGTTTTTGCTTCACCTCAATGGTCTCACCATCATTAGAGTCATTCTTACACTTGTATCAGAATGCTTTGCACACCAGACAAACATATAGGATTGCATACTATTTACAGTAGAGAATACAATCGTTCAGGCATGCATTTATTGTTTCTACTTCTATTCCCAATGGACAAAGAACCTTCTTGGCTTGGTAGGTTGTTCTCAGCAACACCTTTTCCTCTGAATGGATGTTCACTAGGAGAATTAACAACGATGTGGAACTCTTGCCAGACCAACCATTGCTTGTCTTCAATATCAGTAGTTCAAGAACAGACGACAACCTTGTGTATTGCGGTTTGTAGCCCGAGAATAAAGGTTTCTCTAAGTCCATCAAGCCCTTGAATTTACCAAACTCTCTCTCTCTCTCTCTGTCTCACTATAGTTTCTTTCTGCATCATGTAACATCTAATCTAGATTGTCATCGTGTGACTTATCCTCATTGAAAGCACAGTCCACATTCGACATATCGTTGTCTCCCTCAATAATGTTGTAACTACCTTCCTATGTAATCTACTCTTCGTCGTGACTGGTCCAACATATATACCCCTTTTTGAAACCTCTTCAAATCAAGTGAGTTTCCATCTGCACTGAGTTGGTAAACATCTCTAGATTATCACAATTTGTGCATGAATAGTACATATATTCCACCCCTTCATCAACATATCCTGTTTGGCCACTCTTCTAAAGGCAGACATGCCATCAATGTACTCTTAACTCACACAGTTCTCAATATACATTCAGTTTCGGTCCATTTATGCTATGCCTGTAACAAATTAGTGTCAAATTAGATTAATGCTCCGATAGCTAGCTAGCCTAATATCCACACATAATTGTTATTCATCTTAAATTATCCATCTAAAGTAGCTAGCTATGTACTATTAATGAAGATATATATATATATATATATATATATATATATATATATATATATATATATAACAAGAATATATTGAAGTAAACTAGGAGTAGTGTCCCATTTTTAAATTGAAGCAAACTATCAAGCTAGATCTAAACCTAGCTATCATCTTTCTTTATTATAATGTATATAATTAGAAGCAAATACTAACATCAAATCACTAAGAACAAATCAATCTATAAGCATACTTGCAAACCTGCGGGATGCTTTCACCAAACTCCCCAAAGTCGGCCGTCTCCTTCAAAGCAGCGCAATGCAAATCTGGTAGATCTGTTGGGATTGGCTTGATGAGGTATTTAATAATGCGACATATCATAGACACTTCTAACCATGAAACGTCTGTGAATTATCATAGATGATTCTTAAGAAGAACCGTCTGTGGTAATGGTACACTTCACAGACGATTGTTTGTTAGAATTGTCTGTGATAATTCACATATGGTTCTTAATACAAACTATCTATGATAATTATATATCACAGACGGTTCTATCCATCACAACTAATATAGACAGTCACGCATGTAAAACCGTCTACGATAATTGCAACACCGATGGATTCAGAGAACCGTATGTGATGAGACGTTCAGTATGGTCTTCTCTGTAGTAGTAAGCACGCATCCCAGTGTGCCTGAACTTTGCCTTCATCTTATTTTATTTCTTATGGACTTCTCTCTCTCCTTTTGTTAATTGGTGAAGGAACATAATCAATGGATATCCTCCACTAGTTGTTTAGGAAGAAATTCTTGTTTGAGTATTCCGTTATTCAAAGATGAACTATGC
This sequence comes from Dendrocalamus sinicus, assembly GCA_036346575.1. Lineage (NCBI taxonomy): Eukaryota > Viridiplantae > Streptophyta > Magnoliopsida > Poales > Poaceae > Dendrocalamus > Dendrocalamus sinicus. The sequence goes on from CM070650.1 coordinate 25,663,747, forward strand.
CTGTATCATCTAGTGTTAACATTTACTTTGCTATTTATTGTACATTTTGTTATATGAGATTATCAATCACTTAACCTCCAAAAATAGCAACTCTAACTAGAGATGGACACTACTATAGAAATCATCATCACAGACGGTTTTCTGAACCGTCTGAATTTATGGGTCTGTGATAATCGAAGGTTATCACAGACGGTTTTTAAACCGTCTGTGGTGCAAATATCACAGACGGTTTTTAAGTAAAAACCGTATGTGATATACAAATATCACAGACTGTTTTTACTTAAAAACCGTTTGTGATGTATAAATATCACAGACGGTTTTTTAGTTGCTAAAAGCTGTGTTTTGAAAGTACAATAAATAGGAAACTTCCTGAGACTTGGCGATTTTAACTGAAAACAAGTTTTTCCAAAACTGATGTTATCTTTGTAGTCTTACCAATCTGATTATATTACTTTTTCCCAGGTTAATGGAATTCTTATTTCTGGAAATGGTATTCACATCAACAGTTGTCACTAGGATTAACAAAACAATTGATGAGATACATATTCCGAGTATACACTTTACTAATTACAAGTTTACAATTTACATTATTTGAATTTAATAAGCATGAGGAAACATAGAAAATAATACATACATATATATATATATAATTTATTTATTATTTAAATATATATAGCCATGTCGTCTATCGGTATTTTTGGGAAACGGTGAATTTCCGTGTCGGTGTCATGTCGTGTCGTGTCAACTCGTGTCCGTGTCCGTGTCCGTTACTTGCTGGTAAATAGTTGTCACCACTCACCCGTCCTTGTGTGAGCTGAACAAAGTCCAAGATCACTCCAGCTGGTAAATAATATTTGGGAAACAGGTGTGAAAACCGGTGGTGTTAGCAATGCGAAATGTTCATAGAAGCTTCCTAGTACCCCCATTTCCTATTGACTTGTTAAAGTCGTGCATTTGGCACCACCTTTCTCATATAATCATAGAGGAAGTAGAAGCTTCATTGCTCAACCTACGAACTATTACACATCCATTGTGATGCCCTCTTATTTATCACCAATGTTTTCTACTAGTACGCCAACTCTACCGGGGTAGCTGTCAACACTTATTAGCGAGCTATTGCAACTCAATGCATCGGTACAGTTCAATTCCGCACACCTATAGCCTTGTGACATAAGAGGACCTTGATGCTACTAGTCTACTGTGCCTCTACATCCAACTACAAAATTGAGGATCAAGGATATAAGGATCTGCTGAATGCAGTATCGAGTGTGGTAGTGAGGATGTAATAATATATGGCAGGAAAGGGGGGCAATAGGAGATCTTTTCCAATACTGACATCTTGTGGAGTGGTGATGAGCTTGAGGCTCTCTCCCGTGATAAGATCAAATAGGTCAGCTGTGCAAAGAAATGTGCTGCAACGAGCCGTAACGTTCTGCCTTGGCGCTTTTTGGGAGGACAGCAGACTTTTCATCACTCATAAGAATCTGATTGTGATACCTTTTTTATTCCCACAACTTTAATTTTGCATATTGCGGTTTCAATGAGTGTAGAAGGCTGCATATGCCAGATTGCTAGCTTCGCTGAAACTTGTTTTAAACTTTTCTGTTCATCGTGACTTTCAAGTTGGTGAAGAAAAAACAGTACATGATATTCTCTTTATGTTACCTTCACTGGACTTTTTATAGCGATTCTTACTAGCTGGTTAACAAATGTATATGTGTACTGGACCTCATGGTAACTTATATTTTGAGATAAGAGAAGTAAATTTGGAAATGGTATGTGATTCCTTTGGCCAAACAAATTGAGTGCCCGTTAAAAGTTCAGTCGTAGTCTTTTCCCTCTGGCCTCTTTCTCCGATGTCAATGGTGTCTAGGAATGTTCAACAGGTCTCTTTTTAGCTTTTAAAAACTATTTTTCAGCTATTTTACAGTAATTAACTTTCAAATATAGTACCTTTTTAAGGCGGGGTCTATAAATTTATTATAGTACACACTGTAACGACTTTATTTATATTAGCTAAAACCGTACACGAGTTTCTATTACTCCGTCTCTCACGAATAACTCAAAAGTCATAAGTCACAACCATAAACCGAAGCACGACTTTGCCTAGCGGTGCCTCTGCTTCTCTTAGATAAGGCTCTAGTTGAGGGTCCGGATCATGGTTGTATGATGCTCACTCGTTGAGAGAGGTTAAAGGAATCTGCAAATTTGGTACCCAGTGTTTCAGTGACTATTTGTCTATCAATTGTAGCCAGCACTACTAGATTCCGACCCTTTAGCCACGAAACGCATCGCAACGACACTAAATTAGTTGCAATAGGTATGTACTATTGCAACATTTTGCCAAAATCGTGGCGATATGTGCACAGTATTGCTTCTAAAATATTGTGTTGCGATAGTCATTGAATTCGTTGTAATAAGGTGGCTTTATCGCCACCATTTAGAAAATGGTTGCGAGTAGTATGACTTTATTGCCACGGTTGTCTTGCGTTGTGATAATATTGATTTTCGTTGCAATAGTTAGGAGGTATTGCCACCTTATAGAATTTCGTTGCGAGTGGGTGACAATATTGCTACAATTTTATTGCGTTGTCATAGTCATCAATTGCATTGCAAAAGGTTCCTAACAATGCGTATGAAATGAGTTTGTATTGCCACGAAATAAATTTGTTGCTAAATATGATGATTGTTCGTGGCAATAATCTGTTATTGCAACGCTTTGTTTTCGTGGGCCTAACTGCTCAACGCAAGGGCCAAATTGGTGTGGAGGAATTATATTATCTATAGTTATTAATTGCTAGAGGAGATAAAAAAATTGAAAAGTGACAACTAAAACACAGTTGAGGAGGTCTCACTTGACAAAACAGGAGTCACCCCGCCTCCACCATCCGCGGCATTTTTTTCTGAAGTACAATTCACTCCCTACATTTTCTTTTGCATTCTTCGTTTTTGTCCCAAAGTTAAGCAAGTACAGTATTTGCCTTAATAGCTTAAATCTCAGTTTTTTCAAAACTTATAATCTCACGTTTATAAATTTGTAGGAGTATTGATTTCAATTCAAAGCTTCTTCCTCCTTACAGTCATCATAGCTTTGGCCCAGCCCATGAATTCATGAGCCTCTCCGCACGTTTTGGTGTTTGGGCCGTATTAAGAATAAACAAAAGGCTGCAAGAAGAAGGACAACGAACTGGGTTCCTCCTGTGATCAGCGCTGCTCTAACTAGCTTCTAGCTTAATCTTTTACTTGTGATTTTTTATTTTTAGTTAAAATTACATTATAACAGTTGTTAAATTTTTCTAAAAAACAAATAGAAATAATTAAAAAAATTATTATATCATCACAAACAATGCAAACAAATAAGAGAAAAAAAGACACAAAAGCAAAAAAAGCAAAAAAAAAGCCTGAAGCTAGAAAAGGCCAGAAATTGAAGTAATTTGGAGTAGGACCTAAATATGGGTAAGAGATTCCTCGGATTGTGTGGCAAATAGTACGCAAAGCTCCGAGCATAAAAGATAAAGGGTATGTTTATATTGGGTTCTGCTTCTAGCTTTTGTTTAGAAAAGATAATATGAATATTCGGCTTCTTGAAGCAATTTTTCTACTTTTCTTATTCCTGTCTTGCTCTGGGATAAGATAAAGGGTCCCACTCATCCTGTTCGTGTCTCACGCACGTATCTCTTACTTATTTTCCCCACCGCTCACCCTCTCCACCTAAAAGCCACTTCTTTTAGCAAATAATATTTATTTTCAACCAAAAACTATCAGCCACAGTCAATATGAACATCTCCAAAGGCTGTCGTTAAAAAAATGAGAGAGAAGATATAAAAAAGCTAGTATAGTTTTCAGACTTTTTATTTCAGATACCCAGCTTTGTACGAGGATCAAAAGTGAAAGAAAAAAAGAACTCAAATCACTCGTCCATTAGCTCTTGCAAAGCTCATGAGGGGAAAAAAATTGTGATCAAATTATTGTCTCTGTAGCTCACATGGTAGATTCAGCCTATGTAGTGCAACCCTTTGCATTTGCTTTTTCAGTCTTGACTTTGCAAAAAAGAATGGATGGTGAGCCACCGGAATATGCTTGAACAGCTCTTGCCTTTGGGTTGGAACTTTTCAATGCATCATTATCATTGTAATAATAAGTAAAGCACCACAGAATGACAGAACTCTTCTATTTGCAATAGCAGCAGCAAGCCAGCATCAACTTGGATTCTGCTGCAAGGAGAAGGTCAATAGGATTTATCAGATGTGCTGATGTGCAAGCAATCCTTAACTTCAGCACATCAGCTTGGTGTTTCAGAGCTTCCAGGTGCAGGCTTGTAGAAACCAGATGCCTTGAGTACCATGTTCCAATATGGAAAAGGTGATCCTACACTACTTACTGGGGAAGAAAGGACTCTAAATTACGTTCAGACCAATACTGCAAGAAAAGCAATAAGCATGGCACCGAATTTCAGTGGAAGTTCAAATCTGATTGATGTTGTAAAACAGGAACAACGAAACTCTAGATTGAAAAGGCATACTTAAGTTGGAGTAGTGAAAGGAGGCCAGACTGAATTCTGAAGCTTGAGACAGTCATTCGGAAATGAGAAAAGCATCTAGTAATTATTTACAGTAAGAAAACTGATGTACAGGAGGGAATAATTCTTTTGAATTTTCGATACCACAAATTTTATTGGAATTTGCATCCAAAGAATTCCTGTATAAGTCCATCCTAAAGCGCATCTCATTAGCCCCATGAACATTCGGTTCAGAAGCACGCATGGCGGTTTCTTTGCGCTCGAGTCCTAGTACAGACGTGCTAACCTGCCTGTAATCAGGTTGCTAAAGCTAAAAAAATGAATGTACATGAGAGAAGCGTAGCCGAGTACTGTACAATCCACCCCCCTGCTAGAGCTCTCTGCAAAAACAGAATCACAAACAAGATCAAATCAGCTCGACAGCTCGATTAACCATCGATCGCGAAAACATCGTCGTCAAGACGTACGTACATCGAACACAACAGAGATGTTACATGAGAAAGATGCATGAGAAGAAGCAAACCTTGAATGGCATTAGGGCGATGGCGAGGCGCACGACGCACGAGGCCTTTGAAGCCAAGATCAATGGAGACGCTGCCGTCAGTAAACAAAGGAACGACCTACTTGTAGCAAGTGCAGTTAATTACATGTTTGATTGAATTCAACCTCACAAAGGTGACTAAGATAGCACATAATCATTTCCTGGATCACCACATTTTCTCATTTTCTCTAGAGGAATAAAGTTCTTAGGGTTAAGCTCCTTTGAACTAACGGATATTTGAACAAAGGAACGACCTACCGGCTACAATGCCAGTTGAATATCAACCTGTCCAAGTGTGTCCTCCCTTATCTCCATGACGAAAATATCAACTTTGTCCAAGTGTGTCCTCCTTATCTCTCGACCGCTTGTCTCATAGTGTATCTGCCAATTTTGATCAAAATCATAACTCATAAGACACAGCAGCCATTGAATTACTAAGTAATATACTCTACAAGATGAAGACTACGCAACTGACTCAGTATTCGCATGAGGATGGATATACCACTACTGGTGTTATTGGCTGTACTCAACCAAGACGTGTGGCTGCCATGAGTGTTGCTAAGCGGATTAGTGAGGAGATGGAGACAGAGCTCGGAGATAAAGTTGGAGGTGCTATTCGATTCGAGGATGTCACTGGCCCTATCACTATAGTAAAGTATATGACAGATGGAGTACTGCTCCGTGAAACCTTAAAGGATGCTAAACCTGACAAATATTGTGTTGTCGTTATGGATAAAGCACATGAGAGATCGCTCAATACTGATGTTCTGTTTGGTGTATTGAAGAAGGTTGTTGCACGTCGACAGGATTTTAAGTTAATTGTCACATCTACAACCCTAAATTCAGACAAATTCTCGAAATCTTGTTAGGCAAAACACCATGTGAAGACTATGTGGGCAACAAGAGTCATGATAACGAAGCAGTTCAAAAGTCCACTGCTGCTAATGCTGAGGCAACAACTGAGCCCAAGAAATGGGAGGATGAGAAAACTAGTAGGGGGCATGGTAAGTCTCATTCTTGGCGCAGAAGGAATACAGATGAATCAGCGTTGGTGGTATTAAATCCTGCCGACGGTCCGTTTCAGAGTTGGGGTTGGGATTGCAGTCCAGATCGGACTCTCCCCTGTAAATCACCTCATATATATTGTCGGATTGCAGTTGGGGTTGGGAATCAAGAAGTAATAAAGAATCTATTGTCTCACCTTTGCTTCCTTGCCGTTCTCCTGCTGGCGACTCGTCAAGCCGACGGTCCAGGCCACCGCCGGGAGCAGGGGCGACCGCGAGCTTCCCACCAGTACGCCCTGCGATCCCGGGAACAGGGGGAGAGCGCCTCCGGTCACCACCATCGTGAGGTTGCTGCATCCTCTCCCCTAGGGCTCCTGCGGCTGCTATCACCTCACCCCTAGGGCACTGCGGTAATAGGCACGGGGGAGGCGGAGGGAGTGGAGGCCGAGGGAGGAGATGGGGGGAGGCGGAGGGAGTGGAGGCCGAGGGATGAGATGGGGGGAGGCGCGGGGAGGCGGCGGGAGCAGAGATCGGGGAGGGGAGGCCGGGAGGGGAGGGAAGGAGGGGGCGGGGGAGGCCGGAGGGGGAGGGGGCGGCGGGGAGGCCGGGAGGGGAGGGGGCGGGGGGCAGGGAGGAGGCGGCGGGGGGGAGCGGAGGTGCGGGGAGCGGTGGGAGCGGCGGGGAGCCGAGGAGGAGGCCGGGAGGAGGGGGCGGCGGGGCGGAGGAGGAGGGCGGCGGGGGGAGCGGAGGTGCGAGGGAGCGGTGGGATCGGCGGGGGAGCCGAGGAGGGGAGGCCGGGAGGGGGAGGGGAAGGAGGGGGGCGGCGGGGGAGGCCAGGAAGGGGAGGGGGCGGCGGGGGCAGAGGGAGGAGGGCAGCGGGGGGAGCGGAGGTGCGGGGGAGCGGTGGGAGCGGCGGGGGAGCCGAGGTGGGGAGGCCGGGAGGGGAGGGAGGAGGAGGCGGCGGGGAGGCCGGGAGGGGAGGGGGGCGGGTGCGAGAGGAGGAGGGGGGCGGTGGGGGGAGGGAGAGGAGACGTCAGGGGACTGGTAGACGTGCGGGCGTGCGGTTACTTCGAGATGGCAACGGAGGTTTAAGTTTTTTCTGTTTTATTAATAAGTTTTTTTAATTGTGTATGTTGTGATTTTGCAGGTAGGGTTAATTTGGACAGATTGGTTTTAATTTGTTATACTTTGATTGATAATCATTGGAAGCATGTCACATGATGGGAGCAGTTGGATGCGGATGGATAAGTCAACATCTGAGTGGCAAAAAGGATTCAAAAAATTCATTGAAACTACTTTTGGAGGCACATCTAAAGGTTTAACTGCACCCTGTCCTTGTTCAAGGTGTCGTTGCATGTCCTATAGATTACAATATGAGGTTGAAAGACACTTGCTAGTTAGAGGGTTTGATGAAAGTTTCATCCAAGAACAAGGTAATGGTGAAGCTTTGACTGACGATGATAACAAAGATGAAGGAGATTGCAATGAAGGTGCAACAGGTGATGGGGCTTCTATCAATGATCTAGTTTCTTCAATAATCAGTGGCGCTATTCGTGGTGACATCATCGGTTCTAATATTGAAGAGCCAAATGAACAAGCAAGGAAATTCTTTAAATTATTAAATGAGGCACAGAAGGAATTGTATCCAGGTTGCAAGGAGGTAACTAAGATTTCTTTCATTGTCAGGCTATTTCAGATTAAATGCATGTATGGACTTAGTAACAGTTCCTTGGAGTCCATACTTCATCTGTTCTCGCTTGTGCTCCCTAAAGGACATTGTATCCCAAACACCTTGGACAAAGTGCAAAAGGTTGTTCGAGATCTTGGGCTAGACTACCAGAAGATACATGCATGTGAGAATGATTGTGTGTTATTCCGAGGTGATTATGCTAAAATGGATACATGTCCAATATGTGGTGAGTCTAGGTGGAAACGGCCGATTCCGTTGGAAATGATGAGGCTAGTGGCACCGATGGAGCAAAAGCGTTCTCCACGTAAAATCCTAAGATATTTCCCACTTATTCCTCGGCTTCAAAGATCAGATATGAATGAGACCACATCATCATATATGCGATGGCATAAGGAAGGATTGGTCCGTGATGAGAAAATGCGTCACCTGCAGACTCATTGGCATGGAAGCATGTGGATGACAAGTATAAGGATTTTGCATTGGATCCTCGCAATGTTAGGTTGGGCCTTGCATCTGATGGCTTCAATCCATTTGGGATGTTGAATGTTACATACACTACATGGCCTGTGATCATAATCCCTTATAACTTGCCTCCTTGGTTGTGTTTGAAACAACCATATTGGATGATGTCGATGTTGATACGGGCCGAAATCTCCGAGAATGAACATTGATGTATATATGCAGCCCTTATCGATGAGCTAAAGGATCTTTGGGAAAAGGGTGTTGAAACATGGGATGCAAAGTTGAAGAAAAATTTTACTATGCGTGCACTTCTACTTTGGACAATTAATGACTTTCCTGCATATGCAATGCTATCTGGATGGAGCACTAAAGGAAAGTTTGCATGTCCGTATCGCCACAAGGATACCGACTACTTATGGCTGAAATTGGTCCAAGCATTGCTACATGGGACATCGCCGTTTTGCCTTTGAACCACAGTGGCGCAGAACAAGATCAGCTTCAACAACAAGATGGAAAATAGGAGGCTCGGTGCCACCGATCGGTCAGCAAGTGATGGAACAAGATGAGAGTTTCGAGCAAGTGACCTTCGGAAGGCAACAAGAAAGAGAAAGCAGCGTGAAGAAGAAACTAGATGGCACAATTGGAGGAAGAAGAGTATTTTTGAACCGCCTTCTGGAGCTCATTGCTTATAAGGCATAATTTGGATGTGATGCACATTGAGAAAAACATATGTGAGAGCATATTGGGGACTTTGCTCGACATAAAATATAAATCTAAGGAAAGTGAGAAGGCTCGGCTAGACATGCAACATCTAGGGATAAGGAAGGATCAACATCCTTTGCTCGAGAATGGTAAGTATACTTTGCCACCTGCTCTGTACTCTCTAGGTAATGATGAAAAGACGGTATTATGCAAATTTCTAGAAGGAGTGAAAATGCCTGATGGTTACGCCTCCAATATCAAGAAATGCAGAATGTCACTGGGTGTAAGCTGTCTTCTCTCAAAACTCATGACTACCATGTTATCTTTCGAAACTTTTACCCTTAGTAGTACGCAACATATTGCCACAAGATGTTGTTATCCCACCGATTGAGCTCGTGAGGTTTTTCAATGCAATATGTTCAAAGGAGTTGGATGAAAAGAGGTTGAAAACTTGAGCACTTCGATTGGAGAGACTATTTGTCGGCTTGAGATGGTATTCCCACCAGCTTTTTTGATATCATGATGCATTTGCCGTTCATTTAGCCGAGGAGGCTAGACTTGGAGGGCCCGTGTGTTACGATGGATGTATCCTATTGAGAGGTATCTACGTGCGCTTAAAGGCTATGTGAGGAACAAAGCGCACTCGAGGGTTCAATAGCCGAGGATATCTCTGAGGAGTGCATGACATTTTGCTCTCGCTTCTTGGAAGACGTCGACACCAAGCTTAATCGTCCGAGCGGCATGAAAGCACCGCTGTGAACGAACCACCATCCGGCTAAGCATATTTGGGAGCATTGACTATAGTAAGAAAGGATGTACTATCGAGTCTCTTTCTAGGTTGGAATTGCATCGGATGAGGCACTACATAATTACAAACGTGATGAGGCCATTCCATGGATTAAGTAAGTTGTACTTTAGATGTACTAAATTTCAAGTATATATTATTTTTCATGTTTTCAACTAATGGATGCCCTCTTTTTGTTTTAATTTAGTAAGCACAAGGATGAGCTTAGAAATATGAGTGCACGTAATGTTGAAACCCGTCACAAGGAGCAATTTGTAGGCTGGTTTGAGCGTAAAGTGAGTTACTATTTTTTTATTGGTTCATTATGTCACACGTATTTGCCTAATAATTTTTCTTTGAACTAATTGCAGATCTCCAAACTATATGAAGAAGGAAAAACAAGTGATATAATGTATGCCCTTTCCCGGGGACCAGACCATCGGGCTCGATTTTTCAACAGATGCTACATAAATGGATATCTGTTTCGGACGGCTGCCATAGAGAAGAACCTAACTACACAAAACAGTGGTGTTGCTGTGAAGGGCGATGACAGCACCAGCAACATGGACTGGTATGGCGTGATTAAAAAAATTATCACGCTAGATTTTGCCAACCAAAAAGAAGTCATACTTTTTCAGTGTGACTGGTACGATGTACCTGCTGCTACTACGAAGAAAGGAAGAGGGTTCAGCAAGGATCAATACGGGATCATCGATGTTGATAAGACTCGTTTTCGATATTTCAATGAGCCTTACATTTTAGGGACACAAGCTGAGCAGGTTTTTTATGTGCCTTGTGCGACAAAACCGAATTGGTGCACAGTGCTTCGCATGAAACCTAGGAATTTGTTTTCCATGCCTGATGTGGTAGGTGCAGAAAAGGAGGGAGAACCCGATGTTGAGTCGCTGGTCGTCGGATTGGAAGACATGAATGTATCCCGCCTACATGAAGACTTGACAAATTGGAAAAGGAATGACATGGAAGGGGTAAGTGTTGATGCTTCATCATAGATAAGGCGGTTCTGCACTGAACCCAATGATGAGGACTTAGACGATGATGATGAAGATGATGACACCTACATAGATGATGGAATTGTCGCACTTTGTGAATTCCGTGAGGACATGGAGATGATGATTTTTTGTTTAAATTGGGAACCTTGTGCTTGTGTAATATTGTGTTTTGTCTCTAATTATTGTTCTACTGCTGCAACACTCTAATTATTATTGTAATAAACGTTTTAGCTCAATCACTAGGCTGCAACACCGTTTATTTATAATAGTAAAGATAAATAAACAAATATATTTATTTATTTATATTTATTTTTATTATATTTTTAAAAAACATAAAAAATTTCTCTCCCTAATAACTTCCCCACAATACGCACATCCCGCCCAAATTCATCCCTAAATCTTCCCCAAAACCATCGCGCGGGATATACGCCCTAAATCTTCCCGCTCCCACGCCGCCCCGCCGCCTCATCCCCCACCTCCCCCGCCGCCGCCTCGTCCCCCACCTCCCACGGCCTCCCCGCCTCCCCGTCTCCCTCTGCCTCCCCGGCTCGCCCTCCCGGCCTTCCCCACTCCGTCCGGCGCCCGCTCCCACGGGACCCCTCCCACGCCGCCCCGCCGCCTCATCCCCCACCTCCCCCGCCGCTGCCTCGTCCCCCACCTCCCCCGGCCTCCCCACCTCCCACGGCCTCCCCGCCTCCCCGTCTCTCTCCGCCTCCCCGGCTCGCCCTCCCGGCCTTCCCCACTCCGTCCGCGCGCCCGCTCCCACTTCTGTTTCAATACAAGCAGAGTAGGTGGGATTTTCCAAACATTGAGAATGCAACGGAAAAGATATGGGATATTGCTAAAGAGCGGTACAAAGGATGGCGATCAACATTCAGTTCTACATACAAGGCATACAACACTTACGCTGAGCGAATGAAACATAAGCCTGAAGATATAGACATTGTCGAATGGCACTACTTGATAATGTATTTTGGAACTGAAAAATTCAAGGTTCAATTTTTCTCTCTGCAATTACCAATTAGTGAATGGAATTGAGATAGTAACCATTAATGTAAGGACTTGTATAGTTGATGCATTAGCAATAGCAATTACAAAATATATGCAGCAGCATGTGTTACAGACATATATGCTTTTTACTACCACTATTTAGGATGCATATAATTCTTATTTAGACTTGAACAATTGCTGCATAAGGCATATAGGAGTTAGCTCCAGAACACCTTTGTAAGTAGTAGTTAAAGTAAGGCACATACATCATTTTGTATCAATAGTTGACTATTGATCAGTGACCTATTTGATTAGAGACAGCAGTAGTTTTATAATTTTATCTTCTAGACTATTAATTTTACCTTAGCCGAAGAATTTGAACATTGCTGTCTTACTTTATTTTTTTAATACATATATGGTGACAAGAATGCTTTGTTGAGTGCACTTGTAAACTTTTTTGCAGAGGGTCAGCAGCCAAAACTCTGAAAACCGTCAAAAACAGAAGACCAAGCATCTAATGGGATCCAAACCGTTCTCCCAATGTAGCTACGAGCAGGTAATGAAAAATTAATCTTATCTGATTCTGTTCTTAAATGATCAATTGTTCACAAGGCACAATGTTTGCCATCTTAGAGAGACCCAAATACTGGAGAAGAGCCAACTGATCTGACTCTTTGGATGACTACCCACACGAAGAACGGGGAATGGTCAAACAACACTTCTAGGGATGTCTATGTGAGTAGTAAATTTAATTTGTTCATGACTTAGTACATTTATCATAATTTTGTGCATAAAACTTAACTGATTTAACTTCTTATTTTCTCTTATCACACTTAGGATGATGCAGCGTTCAAAATTACTGACATATCAACAGAGCGGATAAAGACTTCCTTACGCTTGAAGAGGAAAACATTGCTTTCCAATCAAGTTACAAGGAAAGCACCGGTACCAAATCATGCAAAGCTCATGGTCATGGATACATGGCGAAATATCCCACCACACGGCCAATCTGTTGAAAGACAGACTGATGAACAATCCCGTGCTTCACTGCAGCCCAATGAAAAAATAATGAGCTCAAGATGAGGTGCAAATGTTAAAGGAACAAATTGCAAATGGAGTTGCTGAAAGGGAACAAACTAGGCGAGAGATGCAAGAGGAACTGAGAAGGAAAGGAACGCAAGAGAACAACTTAGGCAAGAGTTCCTTTCATTGCTAGCACAACAGAGAGAAGCAACATTACAGTACTACATCATCAGTACATACGCATCAGCAGCTGCTGCCTGTTTGTTGTTGATGGCTTGCAGCAGCCACCCAGCCTAACAGGTCCTAATGTTTTTCCTCATGGTCCATATGTAGGCTAACCAGGGAAGTATATTAAGCACAAGGGAAAGCGAGGCTAATCCAAGTGAGGAAGACAAAAACATGACAACATTGGACAAGGCTAACCCAGATAGTACATTGAACACCACAGAAAAGACACCTGAACATGTGGAAGAAACATTACAACAGGTAACAAAATTTGCAAATCGTTTGCTGCCATAAGGGATTTGGACTTTGTACATTCTATTGATAATCTGCTGATGTGTACCTTCCCTGAACTTCAATTGATGCATGCATGCTGAACATATTTTAATAGTAGTACACATCAGGATGCCAATATTTTTTATTCTACATTTTACATTTGCAGAATGACCCAGCAAGCATCGTGACCACACAAAAGGATGCTAGGCCACCTATTCGCATCACTCGAGCTTCTAATCTTAACCGAAGCCTCTTCCAAAATGTCGCTGTTAATAATGGTTCATCGAACTTCATTCCTCCACAACAATTGAAGAATACTGCTACAACTCGTTCGAAGAAAAGGAGGGACTATCAGGTATGAAATGAAAATGTGACTAATCTTCATCTGTCATTGTTCTTATGTCAAATATAGCATACTGTTCTAAACTACTAAAAAATTATACCAGGTGAAGTAGGGCTACTACATATCGGTAAATGAAATGAAATTAAATAATTCTGCTGGAATCACTTGCTAAACTTGCACTATGATGTACTTAAGTATGTGCTGCTGGAATCACTTGGTAAACGCAACTGAACTAGAGAACTCAGGATTGCTATTTTCAGCTGTAACTCGTATATCTAAACTTGCATTATGATGTACTTAAGTATGTGCTGCTGGACAATACTCACATTAAGGTCCCTCTTTATTGTTCATGTTCTATCAGGATGAAACAATTTGATCAGAGCATACAGAGTCGTGGCGTCGTCAAGTCAGGAAATTCAACATGCCAAAGAAGCACGGACAAATGGAATGGAAGTGATAGTACTTTTGTTATTAGCTACAAACTTTGTAGTTTAAGTATGGAGATTGATATGTAATTCATGCATGAGTGGTGACACTTTTAAATTATTATGTGTTGAATTAATATATGTGTTTTTGATCCAGCCGTGTTCCTAATTTGATTATTAATTTGCAACAACAAATTATAATAAACTATCATATGCTCAATATGTTACCGCAAATTTTACCGCTATGCGATAAACCCGTATGCAAAATTGGTATTTCGTTTTGATAGGTCATTGCAACGCCGCTACTATGTTGCGATTCCACTATATGCCATGAACAATGTTCGTTGCTATAGGATCTATTTGCCACAAAACATATTTCGTCGCAATAACTTTATGGCAATGAAACGCCTTCCGTGGCAATAAAACATATTGCAACGAAACACCTCCCGTAGCAATATCCTGTTGCAACGAAATGGTCTCCGTGGCAATAGGGTCTATTGCCACTAACCATTGGCGTGGCAATAGAACCTATTACCACGCAATATTTTCGTGGCAAATGATACTATTGCCACGACCAAACTTCGTGGCAAAAGAAGCTATTGCCACGGAGTCAGCCGTGGCAATAGCCTATATCGCCACGACATCATTCGTTGCAACAACAAACAATTGCCACAATATATTGCATGGCAATAACCATAGGTATTGCAACGAAATCACAATCCGTTGCACAATCTTTTAAGCACGCAAGTACTTGCCACGCTTGCCAACGGAAGTGATGTGTTGCAATAGGTACATATTGCATCTATTTTTCCCCTATTGCAACGATTTCGCTCCGTTGTCCTAGACCTAAAAACTAGTAGTGCAGCTTAGTTTCTTGCAGACATGCAATAGTGATTCTTGTGCTCTGGACCAGCTCATGCACAACGTTTCGCCTGGCAGTAGTGTTGAGACCTCTCACATTCCAATTCAGAATTATGCAGTTTGATCTTGACATAAAGAGAGAAGAGCAACTAAGAGCATGCACAATATGACTCCAAACTGACCTCAAGTTATAACGAGACAGAGCGTTTGATCCTTGATAGTTTTCGGTATTTTGGTCAACTTACTAAAATATCCTTTCTTAATGGTGCTCATTTTGGCTTAAAACTTATGGTATTTGGCTTTTTTCACTATTCTGGGCTTATTTTGCACTGTAGTTAGAGGGGGAAAGGATATATCATCTTGAACAATGCAAAAGAATAAGGGAAAAAGAAAAGCAAAAAGCACAAAAAATAACCAAAAAGTTAGAAAAGGATGAAATTAAGAAGCTGAAAGCTAAAAACCAAAAACACAATCCCAAATGAACAGGACCTCAAATCATCCTCCTTTGCAAGTAATCATTGTGCTTGCCACGTATAGGTACACTACTGGCTTGCCACATGTCGGCAAGTCTTTATTGTTCTGATTCTACCAAACTACATCTTACTTAGACCGATCAAACCATATGATGCAATCCTTTGCTCGAACTCCCCTTCAATATTTCATGTCTTTCTCCTGCGTTGTTTGAGCTCAGCCATCTCAGCCCGCATTTTTGATCGTTTTGGACCTCGGTTTCTCCATAAACGTAGTCCTGATCCCCGCTATTAACCATGGTTGACTCCAAAGCCTCCCTACATATTCAAAGTCCAAGAAATTATTTTCGGACACAAGTTCTTTACAACTTGACCCACGTTAGCTAAAACATATATCATACAGCATATATGCACTAACCTAGGTCAAACTAAAAAATCCTATAACTCAAATGTCGAAAAATCCAAACACCAGACGACTGAACACATCTCCGTCGGTCAACCTGCTGCCTCCATCTGGTTTGGATCTGTTTGGATCAGTTTCAGATTCTTAAAAACCAGCTATTACTTCTAGTTTTTAAAAGCTAGTTTCTAAGCAAAAACTGATGGGGTGTTTGGATCCCCTGGTTTTTAAAAGCTGATTTCATTTATGATTGGTGCTAATAGACTATTATACCCTTACATTTATGATTGGAAGCGTCTGCGCGTGGTCTTTAATGAGGGTAAATGGGTATTTGTGCAAAAACGGCAAAAGTGGGTATCAACGACTTCTTGGTTTTTAAGAATCTGGTAGGTAGATTTTAAAAACTGCCCTAAAAACTGGTCTGTTTGGATCCCACCTAGTTTCCAAAAGCCAGATTCTTAAAATCTGGGTGGATCCAAACAGGCCCTAAACCATCGGTGGTGGCCGATCTAATCATTGGCGGGGACTAGTCTGCAGAAAATCTAGTAAAGCTCTAAATTTAATAATTCTACATTTTTACTTTTCTAAAATAACAATGATTTGTTATAACACTATTCTAAATCTTTCTTCAACAGAAACACTGTTCAGCCTCGGTTGGTGGAGGCAGCATGTACTGAAAGTCCCTGCTTCTTGAATGATCTATAAAACAAGTATGGGGATTTCCCATTGCGCATCTTCCTCACACCTAGAAGAGATTTTTCGAGACGGTCTCAGGCTGCCTTAATGCCGCTGCTGCGTAGGACTTTGGCCTATCTTGGTTAGCCACACGAGATGGCCAAACTAGGCTAGAGCTTGGATAGCTTGAGGTTTTCAGCTCTACGGGGAGAGATTGGGGTGATTTGTCCTTATGGACTATAGTGAGGGGGAGTTTGGTGCTTTACTGCTTTATCATATTAATTACGCTTTTACTCCCTTCTGTTGCATTGCATTTTGGGTGTATTTGGGTTTAGTCCTCCTAGCATAGATTAAAGTGCTTTTATCGTCTAGTTGCTTAGACTTCTCATCTTGTGATTCTAGGATGCTGCTTATTAGCTGTCTCTCTTCTTACTAGGTTGAGCTCACTCACTTCTTGTAGGATCTAGCGAGGGTCGGGTCCCCCTCAAGTAGACAGGGCACGTGTTTGCTCCCTAGTAGTTTGTTAGTAGACCAGCTGATAGTCCTAGTGTCTTATGGGGTAGATGAGAGTCAGTCTGAGCCATAGTATCCTCTATATCTTGTCTATGCTTTAAGGACTGCCCTTTCGGATTTTCTTTGCCAGCTTCTCATTTTATTACTTTGGTTCATGGGAAGTTCATTTGGGAGCTTCTAGATCTTAATGTTGACATAACTCAACTTGAACTAAAAGTTGCATCACATGTTGAGGGGGAGCTGGATTTTCTTGCATTTTTCATTCTGCATTGTAATATAACTACATGGAGCCTTGATTATTATCCTTTTATGACATGTTTACAATGCATTACATCTTGCTATGATCTGTGCTTAAATTGCTAGATTATCATGACTTTATATGTGTAGTCAAGTCTTTGCCACGATCAGTCAATTAAAATGCATTATTTGAATTAAATCATGTCATGAGTAGCTTTTGAGTTTAGTCTATCTTTAGTTATCCTTTTATGATTCTTGCCATGTCAAATAGGCTGAGTTGAGTCTTGAATCTTTGTTGAGCTTTAGATTGAGCTATGATAGTTTCTTGTTGAATCATTAGTTAGTACAACATTTTAAGAAAGCAAAAAGATCTCTTTTGTGCGAAAAAACTGATCTCACCAATTCTTTCTCATGAGACTGCTTGCCATTGCACTAGGCATGAACTCAGGGGGAGTTTTGGTTGACCAAGATCATTTCATTAAGCTTCTCGCTTGGAGTGATCGCATAAGGCTTGAGATCTAGCACATGACTAAAATATTGGTTGGAAACGACCTTGAGCTTCAAAAAGGAAAATATGTCAAATGTGCTCATTTGCTTAACTAAAAAAATTACAAGTACTTGAACAAATGTATCAATCTTGAACTTGTAGCACTCTAAATTGACTCAATACTAGTTTCTTGGTTCCACTTAGACTATTGACATGGCTTGCATCAAAATTGGATACCTTTAGCTAGACTTTAATCATGGATGACTTAACATGCTAAGAAAATTCCCTAATTTTCAGATTGTGATCTTTCGGTTTAGCTTGATTATACATGTCTTGTCATGATCTTAATAGCATATTTATGAGTTATGGCTTGGTGTAATTCTTCTAGGTCATTATGGATAATCTTCATGGCTCTAAATGCTTAAAATGAATAAATCTCAGCCATTCCATCCATACATCATGACTTATTCTCTCTTTTTGCATCTTGATGATTTTATTGCCAAAAGGGGGAGAATAGCGGAGAAAAAGTCATTTGGGAACGTTCTAGAGATTTGGAGAACAATTTGCTCTTTCTGTTTTAGCTCTAGTGTTCCTTTGTCGACATGGTCATGAGTTTCTTGATTTTCTTTAGACCATGTATGACTTTCTCAAACTCAACTTCACGCTTTTTCTGTGTTTGTCAATATACTCATCAAGGGGGAGATTGAGAGACTAAGTGGAGGTGACCCCGTGTGTGTGAGGAGTAATTGACGCGTGTTCCGAAAAGATTGAGTTTGGATTGAGTGGTTCAGGCCATATCGTTGCGCGGTGCAATCGGCTTCGGTCGGCCTTGGTCAAATCTGGTCGAACGGGTTTAGGATGGGTATTCCTTTTATTCGACAGGTTTGGGCTTTTTCATGTTTAATATTTTCACTAATGGTTACGATTTTGTGAGCGGTGCTATGTGATGTGTTTCTTATCTGTGTTGGCTGCAGGACATCGAGGCGGAGTCGTGGCGAGGCACGGGTGACCGGACTAGGCGCGGGTGGCGCTGAGGTCAGAACGATCGGGATGTGCCGAAGACGGCGAGGGCTCGAGGTGGCTGCTAGGCTTGCAAGGCAAGAAAGGAGGAAGCTTCTAGGAAGGTGCACGAGGGGCGTTTCGGTAAAAATGCAAAGCTGCACTAAAGGAAGTGGATTGTGGATAAAGCACCATGAGTTGTTGAGAGCTAATGGGTAAAGTGTGTTGTGAACCCATTAGTGGAGGCTATAAATAGAGAAGTTGTTCTCTAGTAGCCTTCATGGATTTTAGATGGAAAAATGAGAGAGATATGAGAGGTTGTGCAGAATTTTAGAAGAGTTGGCTTGAGTTCTTGATCCTTCAATCATGTATGGGGACTTAGATTAGTGTGAGATTGAGAGAGGGCTTGAGCTAAGATGTAAACACTCCATTTTAATCATTGTTGTCTCCGTATCGCTTTTATTTGTTGTGTTAAGATGGCTTGATTTCTTGGCAAGAAGATGTTCTTGTTTGTATTCTTGATCTGAAGCCTTTCCTCTTTTTGATCCCAAATCTCTTTCTGTGACCTTTTCTTCTTGCCGATTTGCTTGAAATCCTGCTCTTTTTGTTGGCTGCAGTAGCAAGATATTCCTTGTCTTGGCCGAATTACATGCTACCGAAAATCTGCACTAGGCCAACAGTGTGATCCCATGTGTTCGGCAGCAGCTATGCAGTCCTCTTTTGATTCTTGTTTCCTGCAGGTTTGCAATGAGTGGTCTTTCCTTTTTGATTTTCTTAGTTTTTAGTTGGTGCCATCCGATTCTTGGTGCTGGTCAGCATGAAGTTCTTACTTCTCCATTCGGTAGCCATTTAATTCTCTCAGCAGCAAAGCTTATTTTCTGCAGTTTTTGGTCTGGAGTTGGTAGCTTTCGGCTAGCAACAGTGAAGATCAAAGCTTCTTCTCTTTTTGCCTTGGCAGATCAAAGTTTCGGCCAGTTTGGTTTTAGCCAAAGCTAGCAAAGCTTTAGCAGCATAGGCCCTTTTGCTTTCTCAAGTTTTGGCTCTACTCTTCCCACCTGCAGTCCTTTTGTGCTTTGCGGCAATGAGGTCTCTTTTGTTTGCAGATTTTGTCTCTCTTTTGCAGCAGGTTTTAGTTTCCTTTCTTTGATCTCTCAAGTTCTAGAGCAGATCGGCAATTGCTTTATGGTGTGCGTTCGGCCAGCAGTATTTCTCGACTGGAGTATGTGCTTTTCAGCCGAATGAATTTATCTGTTTGCTGCTATTTTTGGCCAGTCAAAAACCTTGTCTCGGCAGCAAAAATCCTTCGGTCTGCAGTCCTCTTGTTGGCAATTAATCTTTGCTCGGTTTTATCTATCCTATCGATTTATTTGTGATTTCCTTCTTCGTAGCTTTTTTAGCTATCGAAGGAGAATTCGTGCGAATAATTTGGGGGATTTTTAAAGAGGTGACATTCACCCCCCCCCCTCTCTGGCGACCATTTCGATCCAACAATTTTTGTATGAACAATTGTAGGCATGGGATGATTGATGTCACACAAATTGCAGAAGTTGAATTGTTCGCCGCTGCTTAGAATGGGACACATCAACAATATTAGTTCATCAGCTTGGCATTCAGGATCCTTCTTCCACATGCAAATCATTTCTTCCTTACCATTCATATTACTAGACCTACCATTTTCCCTGTCTTAGATTAAGATCGAGCTTCCAAGAGCGCGCTTCATGGCCCATCTCTTGAGCGGCAACAGCAGCGCCCAGTAACCATCGAGCTCCACTAACCTGATGTCAGCTTAGTGTAGTTTTAGCCCTTCAGAGATGGTTCACACTGCTCATGTTGAGGATCTGGTGCAAGAAAGAGGAGGCACAGAATTTGGGTTATAAATAGTTGACATGATGAACTTCATTATGCTTCTTTCACATAGTTTTAGGGTAAATTAGATGTCATGTGGTGCACTTACACCGACTAGTTAGTTATACTTTGTTTAAATTCTCAGTTAGAAATTGGCCCATATTTGCAAGGTCTATTTCCTTCATTCCAAAGCATGCATGGTTTAGTATCATATTGCTAAGTCAAGGTGAGGAAGACCAATTTATAAGGTGGAGTCCTCATCACTCCTTAAATATGAATAGAGATGGTATGAGGAGGGTTCTAGCTAGTCACACGCACGTGCGTATTCGCGTATTTTCATGTGAAAATCGCATGACTTGTGACGTGACATGGCACGCCACTTGGTAGACCAAGTCCATCTTTACTTTTGCTAAACTCTACACCACTCTGTGTGTGTGTGTGTGTGTTTGAATGAGATTCAAACGTTTGAACTTGAGGCTTTATTGGGGTTTTGATTACAAGCAGTTACAAGCAGACTGGAGCCAAGTTTTGGCTCATGTCTTTGGGGCTGTGGTGGGTTATCCACCCACAATATCCATTTACGGTTGAGCAATTCATGCAATTTGAAAATACGAACAACACTGCCCTTGGCTGCATTCTGACTGCTCTGGCAGATCAGCTCTATGATGTGTACATGGACTTCAAGTCCACCAAAGAGTTGTGGGATGCATTAGAGCACAAATATGCAGAGACAGAGGTAGGCCGCCAGCTCTACATGTGTGAGCAATTTTTTGACTTTAGCATGGATGAGGCTAAGCCCATAGTTAGACAAGCTCATGATCTCCAGCTACTAATCGATGAGATTGCGCACCTGAGCTATGTGTTGCCTCCAAAGTTTGTGGACGTGGGCATTGTTGTTAAACTCTCTGCCTCTTGGCGAGATTTTGTTACTAGCTTAAAACATAAGAGGGAAGAGATTTCTATTGAGAATCTCATTGCAGCCCTCAATGTTGAATAAAAAGCAAGAGCAAAAGATGCACCTAGCACCTCTGGCAAGAACAATGCAAATGTCATAGAGAAAAAGACGGTTGCAAAGAAGTACAAATCCAACAGATGTTCTGATATGTTCTGATACTGGTGCTAATGTTCACGTATGTTCTGATATTTCCTTCTTTTCTTCTTACCAGACAGCAGGGGCTTCCTCCGTCCTAATGGGAAACAGGTCGCATGCTTTGTTCTTTGTGTTGGCATAGTGGATCTGAAGTTTACTTTAGGGAAGACTGTCCACTTGAAGAACGTGCAGTATGATCCTATAATAAAGAAGAACCTCGCTAGTGATTCTCTCCTATGCAGGGATGGTTATAAACTAGTTTTTGAGTCAAATAAAATTGTAATGCCTAAGTTCGGAAAATTTATTGGTAAAGGCTATGAGAGCGGAGGCTTGTTCCCCCTAAATATTTTAGAGTCTTGTTATAATCTAAATGTTGCAATTGGTCTAAATAAACGTGAGGCAAATATTTGGCATTCTCGTTTATGTTATATTGGTTTTGATAGTATTGCTAGAATGTCCAGATTAGATTTAATTCTAAAATGTGAAATTGTCAAAGGATCAAAGTTCCAATCATGTGTACAAGAAAAGCAACCTTGAAAACCTTTTAAGGGATTAGAGGACAAAAATAACTTGGCAACATTAGATCTTGTTCATTCAGATTTGTGTGAAATGAATGGATTGTTGGCAAAAGGAGGCAGAAGATATTTTCCAACTTTTATTGATGATGCAACACGCTACTGCTATGTGTATTTGCTAAAAACTAAGGATGAAGCTTTAAACTACTTTAAGACTTATAAGCCCGAGGTTGAGAACCAACTAGAGAAGAAAATAAAAAGATTGAGGTCTAATCATGAAGAAGAGTATGTCTCTCATGAATTCTCCCAATTCTATTCTGAGCATGGAATAGTTCATGAATTTATACCACCGTATTCACCCCAATCAAATGGGGTAGCTGAGAGAAAAAACCGTACACTAACAGATTTGGTTAATGCCATGTTAGAGAGTGCTAGTATGTCTAAGGCATGGTGGGGGGAAGCTATACTAACAGCAACTTATATTCTAAACAGAGTAATCACTAAAAAGAGTGAGGTTACTCCATATGAGGGATGGAAAGGGAGAAAACCCAATGTTAATTTTTGCAATCTTGGGTGTGTTTAGCAAAAGTCAACATACCATTGCAGAAAAAGAGAAAACAGTCCATGGTATTTTTCTAGGATATGCTCAAAATAGCACGACCTATAGGTTTTTAGTAGTTAAATCAGAAAGTCCTGAGATTATTGTAATACAATAATTGAGTCTAGAGATGCTTCATTTTTTGAGAATACCTTTGCTATGAGAACAGCAGGTAGTACTTCACAATCTGAGAATGTTTGAAGTGGTTATATTGAAAGTGAGAATAATCAAACTTCTGAACTTCCCATCATTTCTAAACCAATATGTGATATCCCTGAGGAGGATAACAATCTACTTTGCACCACTCTGTGTGTGTGTGTGTGTTTGAATGAGATTCAAATATTTGAACTTGAGACTTTATTAGGGTTTTGATGATAGGCAGTTACTAGTAGATAAATGGCTGGTTGAATGTGTTAGTTACCAGTGGGTAAATAGTTGATTTAATCATGTCAGTTATTAGTCTGTCTATTTATATGCCTGGAGATGTGCAGAGTATGAGAGAGAATCTCATTGCCTCCATTTTCTTCTTCTCTGCAAACTCGTGCATTTGTACTGTGCTATTTGAATTTCACCAACCTTTCTTCCCAGCGTGCACCTGGAAGGAGGGAGAGCGGCTATCTCCAAACCATTGCTGTAGAGAGTACCTGCACGGGGTGGCAATGAGGTTTCTGGGCAACGCACATCTACACGATGGCTCACTACACTGCACCATCTACATTCTACACTGCATTGAGCCTGAGCTGCTTCTTGTTCTTCATGAGGCTCAAGAGTAAGTCATTCACGTGTTCGTTCAACTTTGTTACTATATTTTTCTTACGTATATTTTGAAGTAGGATGAGTAGCCTGCTGTTAGTAGTAAGTTTTGCATCACTGGTTTATTGTATTTGTCTCCTGGTAAAATTTGGAATTAAAATATTACCCACATTTACAACATTCTCAATGTTAAATCTATGGTGCTACTACTAGTGCAATAGCCCTCACATGCCGCCACGCATTAAAAATTTCATAGGGGGCAATGATGGAGTTTTTAGTTTCAATTCGAACAATAGGTTGCACCATGTGGCTTGGTCGGTCCGAGTGAGACATGGTCCGTTGGAACCAGAACAGGAGAGACTTGCTGACGCGTGGTAAGCCAGTGCAATATCTACACGTGGCAAGCACGGTGATTGCTTGCAAGAGAAAATGAAGACTGGGCCAAGAAACGGTATTTTGGTAAGTTGACAAAAATACTAAAAACTACCTTAGATCAAAACCGTGTTACTTGAGCGGTGCTTAGGAAAGCGTTTTAGATCAATGAGGAGATGAGATGCTCAAGTAGATTAGATACTAAGAACTTAGCAGATTCGAGCTTACATGCTTTGAAAAGCATGCAAAAGTGTAGAGTGTAAGTAAAACTTGTGTTGCGTGGGGTTAACGGGTTTCTCCCATTTATGATAAGTGGATGGTATTCATTATGGTTAGATGGGACTAGTTGTCTTATATATTTAACAGGTTGGGATAGAGACTTGTAAGTTAACTATTCAATCATCTTAACTTTACTCATTGAAGCTAAGTATTCTAGAGTTAAGGTTTGAGAAGCGTGAGTGTTGTGGTGTGCTCTCTTGTCTTTCACGTGAAGTGGTTATAAAATTTTCATCCTCAAGTAACAATATATCAACTTTGTTTATCTCTCATGAATCCCTCTTATTTTAGTTGATTTGCTTTTGTTTTGTTTGATTTTGATCTTGCCACTCCGCTTTCTTGATCTTGTTGTATGTCAAGGATGAGTAAGTGATAGATATATACCTTAAAAATTAATCTTTATCTATCAAGGCATCAAGTTTGACAAGTTCTTGAAGCAGCCTAGTTTTTGCTTAATTTGGCCTCTCAAAGAGATTTCTTGATCTGGTTGTTTTTGCGTCAATTCCTTATGTGTTCTAACTTATTGTGATATGTGGGAGTATATCTAGAGTTATCGTGGCCATCATTTACCCATGAGCAAGTCATATTTACCATTTTTGTTTTTGCCCAGTTTTAGTGCAACCTTCTTCAAACAGGAAAAGGTAAGAACTTTAACAATGATTTTCTTGATCATTGAGGAATAGGTTCTTGACATCACAAAAAAACTACATGTTAAATTTCAAGTGATTTGGAGCTATGGTTTGAGAGTTTGCTCAATTTATGGTTTTGGTGCAGTAGAGCTTCACAAACCAAAAAATATCAATTCTCTTAAGTTCTTTCAAGATTTTTGATAGGGAAAGGTTCTTAAGGTTATGATCTCTCCTTGTTTCAAGTTTCAAGTCTTTTGGATATACGAATCAAAAGATAAATAGATTTTTGGATTTGAACTAGTACTGGTTTTACTGTTCACCAAGCTAAATTTACTGTAGCACCACGAATTTTTGGTTTTTTTTGTTTTTTTTTTAATTTTCATGGCTTGTCATAGCTATTGAAGCGAAGAATTTGTGAATATTTAGGAAAAATTTTGAATGCACCATTCACCCTCCTCAATTGCCATACTAGTCCTACAAGTTATATCAGAGCCCAGTTAGCTCTTCTCATAGATCTAAACTGGTCTTAAGAGTCATAACTAGGGTTGGCAATGGTGACCCGATCCCCGATCCCCGACGGTGAATTCACCTATTAGGGGATGGGTCTGACGGATTTTATTCCCCGCGGGGATTTTCGTGGGCAAAATCGTCCCCCGCTGGGATGGCGGGCCGGGCCGGGAAGTGATCACCGTCCCCGTTAACCGTCGGGGATCACTGACATGTGGGTCCTCTACACTTCATATAAAAAGCAGCCAAAAAACCCTACCTCAGACGGCCTCTCCCCAGCCCAGCGCCGCCAACACATCCCCTTGCCCCTTGCGCGCCCGACGCCTCTACCCCGCCGCCCGGTCCCCTCCCAGCGCCTCGGCCCTCGCCTCCCCCACCGCGCCGGCCTCGCGCCCCTCCACCGCCGTCCCTCCCGCGCCTCTTCCCTTCCCTTCCCGGCGCCTCCCCCTCCTCCGCCTCCTCCCCCGCCCCCCCACCGCCGCTCGGCCTCGCCGCCTCCACCGCCGCCTCCCGCCGCCTCTTCCCTTCCCGCGCCTCGCCTCCGCCTCCCCCCCGCCGCCCCACCGCGCCGCTCCCCGCCGCCTCTTCCTTCCCGGCGCCTCGCCCCTCCCTCCTCCCCCGCGCCCCTCCACCGCCGCCTCGCCGCCCCTCTTCCCTTCCCCGCCTCGCCTCCCCCCTCCCGGCGCCTCTACCCCTCCTCCGCCTCCCCCCGCCCCACCGCGCCCGCTCCCCGGTCGCCCCTCCCCGCCGCCTCTTCCCTTCCCGCGATCGCGACGCCTCCTCCACAGATCTGCGACCGGCGACGCCCTCCTCCACAGATCTGGTACTCAATACTCATCTTCTACTGCTCCTCTGTTACGAGAATATGTGGATGTGATGTACTGCATTTCCTTGATAGTATGTGAATATGAGTAATTGTGAATATGAGTAATTGCTCCACAGATCTGATGATAGTTGGTACTGCAAATTGATAATTGTGAATATGAGTAATGAGTGTTTATGCTACCAGCAAATCTGAATGTCATGTACTGGCAGTACTGCAAATCTGAATGCATTGATAGTTGGTATAGAAATCTGATGATAGTTGGTACTGCAAATTGATAATTGTGAATATGAGTAATGAGTGTTTATGCTGAATTGCGGGGAATTGCTGCTGCCTGGGACTGGGATATTTGAGTCCATCAAAGGGGGATATTTGCGGGGAATTTGAGTCCAGCAAAGCTGAATTCGTTCGCAATGTACCTGTTTGCGGGGAATTTTGCCCCGTCGGGCCCCCGAAGCCCGTCGGGGAACGGGGACGGGCCCAACTTGGCCCCGAGGCCGGGGCCGGGGCCGGGGTTCAGGGAATTTAAATGTCGCGGGGATCGGGGACGGGGATTGGGTCCCGTCGGGGATGAGCCCCGTTGCCATCCCTAGTCATAACATCAGACAAGTATTCAACCAAGCCATCCATTCTTTATGGAGTTGATTTACATTATTGGAAGGCTCATGTGCAATCCTACATCAAGGCTTAAGGGCACGCAATTTAGATTAAAGTCAATAATTCTCATGTTGTGCAGGCCGATGATTAGATTACACCAGATGTAGAGGCAAATAGCAAGGCACACAATTTTCTGATTCGAGGGCTTCATTGATCTGAGTTTGAGCGAGTTGCTCACTTAAGGTCTGCTTATAATATTTGGAAGAACCTTGCTGACTACCATGAAGGTTCTACCATGATCAAAGGATTGAGACAGAATAAATTGAAAAATGAATACTCAAAGATTGAGTAAAATGCTTATGAATCCTTAGATCAGTTGTGAAGAAAATTCAAGAAGATTATTTATGATCTTCATGCTATTGGTTTGATATTTTCTGATTCTGAAAATGCACGCTAGGTGTTGGGTACACTTGTTGTGAAGATTTGGAGAATGAAGATCACTTCTATCAATGAGAATACTGTCATAAATGAGTTTACTATGGATAAACTCTACTCGAGATTGAAAACTTATGATGTTGACTTCATATATTCTGACAAGTTGGCTAGCTTATCTTTTGGCTACCAAAACTAAAGTGAAAACAAACAGAAAATGATTGGAACGAAACAAATGGACAGCTTATTTGTTGGCATATGGTACCCTCTGCTTGATATCTGATCCCTTCATATATACTCCCCTCTATTGAATCGATATCTACCCTCTTCGTTCTCCCCTCGCTCAGTCCCTCTGTATTAACCCTTGTCGGTAGCAAGTACAAGTACTTAGAAACTGCACATCCTTCAGCCAACAGAACAAAACTCGAAAAGCTCACCAAGAAAAACCTGTAGATGGTGATGGTAACCAGTATGTATTGTGGAGATGGCAATAGCTACTAGGAAAGGGTGGCACTGGGAATTTCGTGGGAGCTCGCAACAAATGTGCTGGAATATCTATTAGTTCTGACTATTCCTCTCATTCACAGAACTCCTTTCAAGAGTGTATCAATAGGAGACTAGTACAGATTGTGAGAATCATTTAGTTCTTGATGACTGAATTTTGGTTCAGAGTGATGAGGTCTTACCAATCGTTTCGAGATACGTTTCTTGCTTACATTCCAACCCCTACTTGTATTGATTGATTGCTCGTTTAATTTGCCAGGATGGTGTGCTGGTGGCACTAATGTCAATATCAATCGAGCCATGGTCCTAGAGAAGACTTGGAGCTCTGCACCTACATGAGTATTACTTCTATGTTCTTTTTAGAAAGTAAATTGTACAATTCTGGAGGTAGTATGTTCAGCAGTGTACCATGAGTTCTTGCCATCTAGTCTCGAACGGTAGATGAGAAGATTTGGAACTCTGCGCCGACGTCAGTAATGCTTGTTTGCTCTTCAAGAAATTAAGGGCCTGTTTGGAAGAGCTCCACCAGCTCCAGATCTATGAAAAACAGCTCCACTTCACGAAATTTTACCCAAACGCTCCAGCTCCGCGAAATCTGGATCCACCAAAATCCTGGATCTGAGGGCCAGATCTATGGATTTCATGGAGCTCCTCAAGGGGTGCTCTGAAAATGCTGGTTTCGTACCTCCTCATGGAGTTGGGTGGTAATTACCCACCAATGCACTGGTTACACACCCCATCCCACGTAGCCGCCTCCTACAGCTCCCGTCGCCGCCTCCTGCAGCTCGCGCCGGCCACCTCCAGAGCTCCGGCGAGCCGGTGATGGCCGGATCGGGTAGATCCGGCCCCCCTCCACCTCCCCCACCCCCTTCTTCTTCCATAGCCATGGGAAAACGGCGCCTAGGGTTAGGCTTTCGCGGCAACTTTGGGGCTAGACGGCGGCATCCGTCCCGGCCACCGGCATTCCTCCCCCTTCTCCCAGCCTCACGGCAGGGGGCGCGGCCACCCTGGCCGACGGCGCGGCTGGGGGCGTGGCCCCCCTGGTCGGCGTTCTGGCCTGCAGCGCTGCTGGCCATGGCGGATCGGACGTCACGAATGCGGACGGTGCTGGCCATGGAGGATCTTCCCAAGTCTCTGCATCGCAAGCAAGGAGACGTGCTCCGTCGACCAAAAAGAGGGCAAGGGATGATGAGGTATGAATTTCTCTTCCAATTTGTTCGCACCGATATACTGTTGTGGAGAAATTTTGATTAGGGTGATGAAAATATTGTGGGAAATCATGGTCAGGGTGATGCTATGGACTGGATTGATGGTCATACCTCACTTGTTTGTAAGTTGTTCGCCGAACAAGTTAGAAAAGGGAATCGGCCGAACACTCATTTGAACACTTTAGGCTTTACCGAGGTATCAGATAGGTTTTTTCAGTCCACCGGAATCATGCTGAGTAAAAGGCAACTAAAGAACAAATGGGACAAGTTGAGGGGTGATTTGACTGCATGGCGGAAATTAATGAGGAAGCAAACAGGAACAGGTTTCAATTGGAACACGGGAACGATCAATATGGACCCCAAGTGGTGGAAAAAGATAAAAACAGTGAGTGTTCGATTATAATGCTATGTACATTTGTTGATTTTCAATTTAGAAAAGATATCTTATTTCGAACCTTCTCACATGTTTTAGAAAATTCCTGGTGTTGGCAAGTTTAAGAAGAAGCCTCTCCAAAATGAAGATGACTTGAAGGTGATGTTTGGCAACATCCTTAATGAGGAGCAAGATCATTGGAGTCCTATGAGTTCCAACCCCATCATACCCATTGATGAAAGAGAGGCTGAGCACCCCACTGAGGATCCCACGTGTGACAACAATTCTTTTGACAATGGGGATGAGGTTGAGAAGGTTACTCCTGTCACTGACAATGCTAAGAGAAGGGCTCGTGTGATTCTTGAAAAGCCCACCAAGAAACCTAAGACCAGCACAGCACTTGTTATCCAAGAACACATCTCAAAGATATCTGAGACTGCTTCCTCTTTTGTATCTAGTAGGCAAGGTGGGATCACCATTGAGCAAGTAATGGAACATGTTGTTGCATGTGGTGCTGGGTATAACACTGATGAGCATTTTGTGGCAACCGAGTTGTTTGTCAAGAAAGACCAAAGGGAAATGTTCATGACCATCCCTACTGATCAGAGGCTCAATTGGCTTAGGAGGAACTACAATGTGATGTATGGAAAGTGAAGGCCGAGTTGTTAGTGGCATTTGGATGTGTTGTCATTTTCTTTTTATGCTCATTTGGACGTGTAGTTTTTGATTATGCTCATTTGGACATGTTGTTGTTATCTTTTATGCTCATTTGGACATGTTGTTGTTATCTTTTATGCTCATTTGGACATGTTGTCGTTATCTTTTATGCGCATTACCTATTATGTCATTTATTTATGTCATTTCTTGCAGATGTCTAGCGATGATTCTAGTGATGAGAGCGATGATTTTTTTCAAAATCGTTTTAGGTGGTGCTATGCTTGCCCAAATATATTGTGATATCTACCTAGATAAAAATCCACCAAGGACATCAACCACTAGTGGCATGGGGTTTTTGCTAGAGACATGGCACACTCCGGGGGAATGCCATAGTCAACTTCGTATGAGCAATGAAATATTCTTTGACCTTCATGGTTTATTGGTGGAGAGGTACGGGCTACAACCATCCTTGCATATGACTACCTATGAGAGCCTAGGCATGTTTTTATTTACATGTGCTGGAAATGAGTCGAGTCAAAAAGTTCAAAATCGATTCAAGCATTCAGGTGAAACTATTACTAGGAAATTTGACGAGGTTCTTAACTCTTTGATGGCCATGGCAAAGGATTTCATTAGACCTAGATATCCCAATTTTCCTACGGTTCATAGGAGGATAAGAGATGATAGACGAGCGTATCCACATTTTAAATATTGCATTGGTGCTCTAGATGGCACACATATTCGTGTTTCTCTTCCACCCGATGAACAAGTGAGGTATATTGGGAAAACGGGGATAGCCACTCAAAATGTCTTAGCAGTTTGTGATTTTGACATGCGGTTCACATATGTGTCCACGGGTCAACCGGGAGCTATGCATGACACAAGTGTGCTATACAATGCAATCAATGTGGACAAAAAATTGTTCCCACATCCTCCACAAGGTAATATGAATGAATAATTGGTCATTTAGTCACTTTTGTCATGATAGCAAATAATCACTTTTATTGTTTTCACCATGTGTAGGTAAATACTATGTTGTCGATGCCGGATATCCTAATCGGCCCGGCTATCTAGCTCCTTACAAGGGTGAAAGGTATCATATGCCGGAGTAGCATAGAGGTATGGAACCCAAAATACCAAAGGAAAAATTCAATCGCATTCACTCATCTATTCGAAATGTTATTGAGAGGTCTTTTGGAGTTTTGAAAATGAAGTGGCAAATTCTATACAAGATGCCCAACTACCCAATGTGGAAGCAAAAAATGGTTGTTGTTGCTTGTATGGTCCTTCACAATTTCATTTGTGAGCATAATAGTGAAGATTCGGACTTTGCTCGTTTTGATCGTGATCCTCATTTTGTCCCAACAATACCGGAAAGGTATAACCGATATGCAGTTACATCGGATGGTTCTACTTCGGAAGCCAATGCCGCCACTATGGATGTATTTCGTGATGACTTGGCCACCGCTCTTGCTCTTGCTTGGAACTAGAATGTAATGGAAGACTTGTCTACATTTAACCTTTAGTTATTTTTTATGTATGGACAATCGCAAGTGTTGAGATGTTGTCATGGACATGGGTTTTAATTATCTATCTTGTGCGTCAATGTTGTATGCTCATGAATATTTGTGTCGAGATATTGCATTTGTGTTGTCACAAAAAAAATTACACCATTTTTTAAAATCAATATGAACAAACACACGTGTGCTATATGGAAAAAAGATATATCATACAACCCCCAAGGGCAAAAGTGGCCATTCCCACCAAAACCTCAATTTCGTGGATCTGGAGCTGCTGTACAAGCCAAACAGTTTGTTCAGCTCCATGGTGGAATCCCAGATCCACGGTGTAGCTGCTCCATGGTGGAGCTGCTACTCCAGATCCACATTTTCAGTGGTGAAGCTCTCCCAAACAGGCCCTAAGTTGTACAATTCGTGAGGCAGTACTTTTGGGGGTAGGTATGCAATATTATGCTTCAAAACTGTGTGTTTCAGTTTCTACGGGAAGAATGCAGCCATTTTTTTACATATTATATTAGACCCTAAGCACTTCAAAAAAAATAATGATTTATTCACCCTTTCAACCAGTGTGCATGTGTCGGTGCCCATGTGTCGTATGCTAAGCACAAAGCCTTCTATATTGGAGCAAGCCAACAATACTTGTCCAGACGCATGCATGTCTGCGACCGTGAAATGTCCATCGCTAGCTATTCTTCTACTACGTACATGACCGTATGCTCCATGTGACCATGTCTGATACATGTTGTAGTGTCTATCCAATATGTATCATAAGGACATTGATACACAATGTAAATGAAACCTACATACATAGAAAGTTATAGGACCAAAGATGACAACAGAGGAAATGAATGATATCTTAATAAAATTTCTCATGAGTATTCACTGATTCTTAACTCCAATAGCTAAAGAGCTATGAAGATTTAATGAAACAACCAACACAAAACTCAGCAGCAAGAAACAGAGGAATCGGAACTACTGATGTTATAGTTGTGGTACTACCAATGGGTGGTAGTACTGGAGTTACTTCGGCGGTACTACCATTTTGTGAAAGTACCGAAGTTACTTCAGCGGTACTACCGCTCCCTCCAGAATAGAGAAAAATAATTTGAGTTCAAAAGCTAAATAACGGGACTTTTGATCTATAGATCCAAATGGCATGGAAATTGGCAGGGACCTACTCTAGGGTATTATAAACCCATTCCAATAGACGATCATAAAAAATATGGTCAAAGTTACGACCTTTTTCAGGTTGAGGGAAAAATGCACCACACTCGATTCAAAACCCAATCCGGTGAATACAATTTACTCGTGCATGGAAGATGACCAAGAGGGGTCTAGAGGTATTCCCACATGTCAAAACAAATTGGGTCACCCAAGAAACCCAGCAAAAAAACCCCAGATCAAGAGATGATCACAAAGGCCAAAATCAAACAAAATCGCATTTGCTAGCGAATCTTGCTATCAAAGTACCTAGATGGACGGAGATGAATTTCCAAGGATTATCTCCATCTCTTACACGTCTTTGACACAGCAAGATCATAAGAAGGGAATATGAGAGATCAAAACCAACCAAAACGAAAGCACATCAATCAAAATAATAGAGACTCAAAGAGATGCATAAAGACTGATGTATTGATTACTTGAGAAGATAAGTTTTACAGCCAATCCCTCAGAATAGCAGAGCTCTAAACCTACAGCACACACACACAAGGTTCCAACCCATGGAACCCTAATTTTCCTAATCTATCTCCCATGGGAAGGAGGAAGAGCTAGCCAACAACCTCAACCCTAGCTCTTACCGCTCCTCTCCTTATATAGACTTACAACCTGAACCAAAACATAATGGATCCACCCATTAGGACAAATCGGGGTTAACCCGTTAACCCCATCTAACACTAGTTTTACCCTCTCACACACGTTTCTCAAAGTGGCTTGCAATTATTAACCAATTAGTAAATTAACACCAGATCCACTTCACATTTTCAGCACATACAAACCTAAACTACTTAGGCCAACGTCACGGTTTCACATACTGCCAGTTTTTCGGTATTAGGTAATTTACCAAAATGACCCTCTACCGCCTTCCACGAAGCTTCTTGCATCCTTTTCCACGAAGCATCGCATATGCTTCGCTATTTACCATGTGGTCTCGATGACTTGCCGTCAAGTCTCTCACGAGTCTAAATCCTACCGAACCATCCTCGCTTGCAAACGACTCAAATCACCAGCATACCACATGCTTCTCCTCGCGCATGATGATACCTGGCTTCCTTGACCACACAGGACCTCAGCTACCGCTCTGTTTCCTCATCGTCCCGGCTTGTAACCACTTCACGAGCCTAAGACATCATCAGCGTCTCTCTAACTGTTCTGGATCTCAGCACCACCCTGTACGTAGTCCCAGTCCTCCTACGCCTCACCATGACCTAGCTCTAAAGTTCTACAACCAACAATAACAAGCAAATTGTCACGTTGCACCACACAATACACAAAGTCATCAATTGGCACAATTAATCCATACAATGCATAATATAAAATGCAAATTACTGGTCCTAAATCTAGAACCAAACACTAAATCTACGTGCACACAAGCAACAACACCTATACCGTGACCACATGGTTACCCGAACTCAATCCATAACTCAAATCTCAAAACCCTATTTTTCTAGAAAGATCGGTAGTAGCACTCCGCCGGTACTACCGCACCTTCACATCTCGCACTGGACCTCTCTAGAAAAAACATACTGATGTATGGTCGGAACTACCGCCTTGCAGTACTACCACACAAACCACTGCGGTACTACCACCCTATGGTATAACCATATTTATACCTGCGGTATTTCTGATTTTTCTAGAACCTCCAAAAAACAGCCGAAACAAAGTGCAATCTTTACAAAATTACTTAACCACTATACAAAGTTTGCAATGATTCATCATAATATTAAATAGGACTTTCTCACATGATCCTTCGAAAATAGTAGCAAGTAACCACAAATTCCTCTTGATGAAATAAGGGGATAGAAGATAGTGTTTTTTAAACCAATTCCACTGGATCGAGCAAGATTACGAAGATTGAACGCAACCACACAGGCTACACGTTAAGGTGTTCTGAATTCTTATCCATAAGTTCTCAATTCTGGATTTGTAAGCTGTTGACAGTAAAAGCTTACTTATGTGAAGGCTCCTAATGGTGGGTACGAAAGCATGCAGCAGCTGCCATAACTTACTATAGCTATTTACTTCAGAGGACAAAACCTCCTTTTATGTTGGTGTGCCAATAATGTCTGATGAATGGTCATACAGGCCATGCTCCTTTATATATAACTTGGTGATAGTAAGGAGCAGAAAAATGCCCATATTTTATCGAAAAGAAGAAACCAGAAAGTACTAGCGCAAAATAGGGTCCACATGTCATTATCATGCACACCACCGATGACGATTCGCTGGACTTTTGATCTCGCAGAACACAAGTAATAGAAAGATTTGCTGTATATATAGACATACTCGACAATTCTTTTTTTTAAAAGTACGCTGGCCAGTTGAGGTTGCGAATCGCTCCTTTTAATCTTAAAGTGGGTTATTTTGAGTTGTAGGATATGATTTTTGACTCTAATACGATCGTTTGTTTGCTGGTGCGAACGAATCAAATGTTAATAATCCGCTTAAAAATATTATCCTGATAAGCCGCTTTAAAATGGTGATAAAGAAACGGTTTCGTTTATTTAAGGAAAGTCATAAAGCATGAGCTAAAAAGGATTCACCCTAACTTGCCATTGCTTCATGAAGAAATAAAATTGTCCGTCAAAATAGAATAAAATTATCTGTTCCTTTACCTAATTACCTAATTCCTTTTTGTCGAGATGGCTCACCGCATCCACGTTTCCATGAGATGAAAGGATTCGTAGACGACGAGAAGGTCAATGGATTGCATTGTTTTGGCGTGAGATGACTGAGTAGTCCTTTGCACCCGAAAATTTGCAAAGTCATATACAAGATTGTGTTTGAAAGAAGCAAGTCAGTAAAGAACACGCTCACATCCTGAAAGGGAAACTGGCAGCATGAGCCGCATAGGAAAATATTCACCAGACATTAGAGGTAGCTAAATGGACCATGACCGCCGGGCGGACCCAAAGTACATCACTTTTGATCTGCGTAAGCACAGTACGGCCCACGATATAATCGTGCCGGGCTAGCATGGTACAATGTATCGGGCTATGATTGGATTGTCACCCTACGTACCCAGCATGTCGGCTCGGTATAGCCCATTAGGTCCGTTTATTTTTTTAATATTTATATAATTTTATTTTATAATTTTTTAAAATTATATAGTTTATTTATAGGGTAAAGTCCATTACCGGTCCTTAAACTTTTTATGATGTGTCATCCCGGTCCATAGACTTTCAAAGTATGTCATCCCGGTCCTTAAACTTTCAAAGTGTGGCAATTTCTTTTGAAAGTCTATGGACCGGATGACACAAAGATAAAAGTTCATCATTACAACGACATAGGATATTGCCACACTTTGAAAGTTTAAGGACCGGGATGACACACTTTGAAAGTCTATGGACCGGGATGACACAGCATAAAAAGTTTAAGGACCGGTAATGGACTTTACTCTTATTTATAAGTGTAAATAATTTTTTTTTTGTATTTTTTAAAATTTTATATTGCAGAATTTTTATATGTTTTAAAAAAATTCATGCCAAATAGGTTAACTGTGCTTGGACCAACATGATAGGCTAATCATGTAAGGTCGGCTAATCTACCCTACTCTATAATACACCAAAATTTTCTTTACTACATCCACCCCCCTCAACCACCCCCACAGTCATGCCTAATCTAAGTCCACCCAGATTTGTGTACCAAAGTAATTCAACTTCATACAAATGAATGGTCTGGATCTCTCCTCAAGCTTTCTTCTCTTACTCATTGAAAGATCTAAGGCCAAAATTATTTGGATCACGCACATCATTGAAACACATCTGTTCGAAATTCCCCTGCATCCCCTCTCGCACCCGCTGCCGTCCCCTCTCCCTTCCCTCGCGCCCGCCGCTTCCTCTCACGCCCGTGCGCCTCCTCCGCCTCGGGAACGCCGCGCGCCGCCGCTGCCCTCTCCCCTTCCTCTCGCGCGCCGCCGCCTCCTTCCTCTCCCCTCCCTCTCGCGCCGCCCGCCTCCTTCCCCTCTCCTTCCGTCTCCCGCGCGCCTCCTCCGCCTCAGCACCGCCGCCGCCTCCTTCCCCTCTCCCGCGCCACCCTCCTCCGCCTCGGCACCCCGCCTCCCTCCGGATCTCCGCCGCCACCGCCTCCTCGCATCCCCTCTCGCGCCGCCGCCTTCCTCTCCCTTCCTCTCACGCCAGCGCGCCTCCTCCGCCTCGTGAACGCCGCCGCCTCCTTCCCTCTCCCTTCCTCTCGCGCGCCGCCACCTCCTTCCCCTCTCCCCTTCCCCTCTCCCCTTCCCCACGGCCGCCGAGGCGCAAGAAGATCTTTCCGCCGCGGACCTCTCCTTCCCTCTCACCCTCCCCACTGGCTAGAGCTTCCTCGGCTCCGCACCTCCCTCTCCCCACTCCGCTTCACCGGCGCCGTGGGGCCCCACCTCCTCTCCTCTCCCACCTCCCGACGGCCGCGCCGCCTTCCTCCTCCACAACGACGATCCCACCTCCTCCTCCCACGTGGCGCCGCCGCGCCGCGCTCTCGACTACCTCTACGCCGCCGTCCCGCCGCCGACCTCGCGCCAGCCACCGCCGCGCGCGCGCGAGGTAATTTTGATTTGCCCAATTTCAATAAGAAAAGAGGCAGGTTATTAATATGCAAAAATGTTGCAAATTAGGTTTACTGAGTTGTGATTTATCTTTAGCTTATAGTATCGAGGGTATGGCGTGGTTATTTGTGGAAGATTATTTCCTCGCTTTGGTCCGTTAATGGTAGTACACTGATAGTCTCGTATAAAGTTAATTACTACTTGCCTAAATGTGCTACTTCATTTGTTCTTGCCGTCTGATGCGAAGGTACAAGGTGGTGATCTGTTATTTATGTTGGTTGTTAATTCCACTTTCTTGTTTTAATGTCCTTCTGTGAGTGTTAGTAAGGTGCATGATGAATGGTTTGCTAATGAAGAACGTGTTCGTAAGCTTGTTGGTTTGTTGGAGAAGCGCATTGAAATGCCAAATGACGAGAAGTATGCCTCGCCTCATTAGTTCAATTTCTCTCTTTGAATAATAAAATAGTTTTTGGGGAGTGGGAATGGCTATGGTACAATTGATTTTCAGCTGCACAAAGTTTATCAATTTTTCCACTCCCAATTCCCACTTGTAGGATGAGTGGTGAGCATAAAATACAAACACCTATACCAAGTCACTCCTTACTTTTTGTATCCAGCTTCTAATTTTGTCACGACTGCATTCTTTAGCAATTACTTGTGTCGTATGCATGACTACCTTCTCGGATTGTTGGAAAAAGTCGGGTAGTATTCTTGTGTTGTGGCAGGTTTGCAGTGCATATGCATTGGCATGTGCCATACATTGTGAGCAGCATGTGCATCTGCCATTT
Source organism: Dendrocalamus sinicus (assembly GCA_036346575.1). NCBI lineage: Eukaryota > Viridiplantae > Streptophyta > Magnoliopsida > Poales > Poaceae > Dendrocalamus > Dendrocalamus sinicus. Next base: position 25,701,625 of record CM070650.1, read on the forward strand.
TTATGTCATTTTTCTTTCCTGCTTTCAATTACTTCCACCAAACATTACATAGAACACCGATACACTTAAATAGTGGACATATTTTCTTTCAAAGGAGAAGTATTGTGATATAGCTTCCTTAGGTGAGACTTATCGACAAGAACTCGGAGAAAAGAACCTTTATGTTTTCTATCATGTTGTTCTTTATTGTGCTATACATACTTTTGTAGGTTCTCTGCGAAATATACTGGTGGTCAGTGTACTTTATCCATCATTCCAGCACTACTCATGGGGAGAAACTTAAACATGAGCTTAGCAAAGACCTTACACGAGAGACCGCTTGGGAATCATTATGCGTATTAGATGTGGAAAAGGTTCTAGATTTATTTCCACACCGCATGATATCTTCATTTCCTAAATATTTTCTTGGTTAGTTGATTCAATCTAACTCTCATAACATAATGTTTTCTAGTGGTGCGTTTCACAACCTATCATGGTCATTTCATGCTAAGGTCCACGATTTATTGGCCCTTCCAATGTTGACTCGATAAAGCTTTTATGATGCAACTGTCTCTCGAGGAGACCCCGATGACCACCTGCATCAGATACTTCCAAGTGGCGTTGTTGTATCCTTTCCTGTCTATGCTTATGCACTACTCTTATGGCCATGCCTTTGGCTGTCTCTTGATTTCAATGAGAAAAGTTGATGTTACAGATGATAATTTGAACCTAACAATGTCAAACGAGTACCTTTCCCAATGTTTCATTAGCAAAAGGCTCTTTGCATAGCTCTTAATTTGGTGATAGATAGATCTTGTGACATAGAGTACTTGTAAGAGTAATGCTTCTGTGCTCTCGCAAAAACTAAATTGCAACTCAGACGCTCAACTGTGCTTTTCACTTTTTAGGAGAGCATCAAAGCACCTTTCTAATTGTAAAGCATGTGTTAATAATTAATTCACGAGCACTGATGTAGTTGAATGTAATACTTGATGCTTTGGCCAAAATTTCATTCTTTGTACTATTTCCTTTCATTTCTGACAAATTTATTGTTACATTTTATGGCATGCCATCATTGGAAATCTGATAAACCTATTTTGTAGGTCCTTTTACCTTGGGTCCAGAGAAAGAGGTTGTGGATACCCGGAAGGAGCAAGGGTCAATTTCGACACCTAGTAAATTTCCATATTTTTCAATTAAGCAGCTTCTGCCATTTCTTTTGGTACTTATTTGTCTTGTTTTCAGTCTTAACTCACAAACAAAATTCTACTTGTATTATGGATTGCATCAACCTTGACTTAATGTATTGAACCATGTGAGACGTGAATCTTAATGAATCTGATTGTTCGTTTTATTTTTTACAAATTTTATCTTATTTTGTATTTTATCGTAGCGTTAGCACGGGCACACTACTAGTCATGTAAGGTCAGCATGACTTGTGAAACTATCAGATCGTGTTTAAGTTGGTGCTTAGCCCATGGACCATCTACATAACAGGCCGAATGGATCTATGCCTAAATAGGCCTTGCCCAGATGGGCCTAGAACTTGCCGCTCATTTGACCACCTCTGCAAGGCACCGAAGTAGCCCACCCAGATAAGCAAAGCACAACCAACCAACAGGCATGAGTACTATCATCGGTCCATTCACAATTATAATTCCTTTTACTTGCATATGTGCAAGATCTTGGGGCAAAAACACGAATAACTCTGATTGTTCATCAATCTGGGGCTAAATGAGAAGAAAGCCCAAATAATTGTCGTATTGGACCGTAAGGTTTTGTAACATTAATACTCTGTGTTACTACATTTATATGAATCAATGTATTTTAATCATGCATTAAATTACTAGCAATGATCCGTTTCAACAGAAAAAAAAAAATAGGTGTCACTCGCCATATATAAGAGGGCCCAGTTGCTAGTTTCTACGTCCCGTGTGCTTGGGCAAAAATATGTCGCTGTTGAGTGTTGAGGAGAGGTGAGGACAATATTCTGTAGGAAAGGGAGGGTCCAGACAATTCTGTCAAGAGACTCGAAGAATGGTTGCATCTTGACGCTCACAGCATGCATGCCGTAGTGTTCTTGTACGAGAAGGGATCAGAGTCTGTCACGAGGGCATAATCTCATAAGTAGTTGTCATTGCCATGACAGGAGAGCATAACATACGCCTTTCATATTTACCTCTCATTTGTGCTCTACTTCATACTTCTGAGTGAAAGAAAGATGTGTATACTTTTTCCTGGTTAACTTCTCTTAAATGGGTGAAAAAAAAGATCAAGTGTACTCTTTGATACTTGTTTCTTTACTTCAATATTGTAACGACTGTGGATCGAAATTACATTAGTTGATTAACTGTGTTTCCGATGGTGTCGCAGTTTTCTTTGTCGGGAGGAAGCTTGCTAGTGCAACCAAGATGGTAAGAGTGCTACGAGCAATGCGTGGCCATGCAAGGTCCAGACACACAACAGCAATTTACTCGATCGGGGCAGCAAAAAATACTCCGCCCGTTACTACAGATCGGCCGTGCTAGGATGTGTACAATCGAACGTTCTAGCTTGGTCACATTAATTTGGTTTTTAGTAGTTTGATAACAATATATGTTTTCATAATGGGAAAAATATACTTAACTCCCTTGACATCGTATAACTCACGTTTGTCCACTTAACCCATGAACTCTTTCTTTTGTCCACGTACTTTACCCCTAAACTTATAATAGAGGATCACTTTGCCCGCTAAGACCAGTTATGACTATTATCTTTGTGTAATATGATATTTTACTTTATATCTTGCCATGCTAGCTCTAGTAAATGTGAGAAACTTAAACTAAATCTTGTTAATATTGGATCTTGTGGCTAGTTTTGCTTTAGAGATTCTCTTACGATTCATGCCATATCAAATAGAATAAGTTGAGTCTTGAACCTATTTTGAGCTTTTCATTGAGCTATGTTAGTTCTTTATTGAAGCATAAGTTTACTTCTTCTAGTGTTTTGTGGCTCAGGTCTTACGGGCTAAGGATTAGTTCATTGTTCTTGAACTAAAAACAGAATCTGGTAAATGATCACTTTTTGTGAAAAAAAACTGACATCTCCAATTTTTTCTCATAAGACAACTTATCATTACACTACTAGTGAGCTCCTCTTTTGATATGCCTCCCTTGAGGTGGTCTCAGCAGATTCTGATACAAAGATTTAGATCTCCATGGATAAAGCGGGAGGGAGGGAAAAAAAGAGGAAAAGCAAGTGGGAATCATTAGAAGGTGCCAACTTGCTGAACCCAGTGGGTCCACTATGGATAAAAAGTGGCCCAATGACCTCTAAAGATGAGTTTTCTGAAAGCTGTGACTCCATACTGTAACTCCTGTACCAAAAGAATGTTGTCTTAAACATGGTCTAGCTAAAGACGGAGGCTGTCTTTACTGAATTTACAGGGAAAAGAAGCAATGCATTACCAATTAGAGGGTAGAAATTTCCTTGAACAATGCGGGATTTTCTTGCACTGTGATAAAATAAGAACTGAATACTCAAACTCAAACAGACCAACAGAGACTTAAAAAAATATGATGCAGTTTTGGATCTCGTGTGCGACTTATGTGTCATGCAAAGCTGAGGAGGCCTGCAATGGCAGTTGGGCCGAATACGTTGATTGGGCCGCTGTTGGGCCAAATGTATTGGCGCCGTATCGAAGAAATATTGGCGTATTTTTAATCATTTTTTGGGTCTGATACTCAGATACCATATCTCCATATCGAATACGTATCACGTACGAATATGGCTGTGCAGTGCCGTATCTGTGCTGCTTCCCCGTCGTTGCTATTCTTCCCTGTTGTCATCGCTCTTATGCCAAAACTTCCACCATGGAGAGACCTCGACTTCGGCCAGGATTGCTCGTTGAACATTACAGAAAAAAGAGAAAATCCTTTGTGTTAATTGAGTTTGGAGATAACTGTCGAACTTATGATGTCAACCAGTCAACCACCACCACCTGCACCTTAAGTGCATGATTTATCACCGCAACACACAGTCGTTTCCTCGAACATTCAGGAAAATCAAGTTGCTCCAATGGGAGTTCAGTACTGCACAACATCCATGAAGTATTCACCAACATAATAAACGAACCAACACAAAATCAGGAGCGGGATTTCTGTTTTTTCCCTTGTCTTTTGCCCCGTCTAGGCTCGTTTATATTAGGAAACCTAGACTCTCCATACCCAGAGTCCTGATCTATTTGGACACCCCATCGTAGACTATAAATAGAGAGACATACCCCCTTCATTATGTACACCTGAAGCAATTGAAAGCAATAAAGAAAGACCGAGAGCTCTCTCTACATCCTTGTGTTCAATCTATTATTTCTATGATTCTGTGATTGATTCGTTCTTGTTCTAAGCAGAGAAATCGTTCGGACTGGTCGCTAGCGATGGTTTCTCAACAAGTTATCAGCACGACTTCGCTCCGCTGAACGAGGTAATCATCGAAGCATAGATTGAATTTTCTAGATCGCTTTTGAATCTGTATTTTCCTTCGCGTTCTAGATTGAATTTCTATGGTGCAAATCCGCCCTAATCTACCGCGAGTAGACTTGAAGTCGCCGGCACATTGTCGATCGGTAGATTGCGAAAACGGGGTAGATGTTGATTGCATCGTAGATTAAAAACAGAAATTTTGCATGATCACTGTACGAAATTTTTGCATGACGTTGTCTGATCCTGCATGATCACAGCATAAAAATTTAGCATCGCTTCTTCTGTTTTTGCTCTGCATGGCATCACACAAAACAAAAAAAGGGCACTATTGCTGCGCCAAAATGCGCATCGCTGACTGCCAGCTAGCAGCCGGCCATAGAGCCTGAGGAGCCGCCGCACAGCATGTGCATCATCGGCCGTCGGTTGGTAGCCGGCGCCGTTGGCCTGCATCACCCATGGAGGAAGCCGCCCGCATGCGATTTGTCGCCGCGGCTCGAGATCGCCGCCGCCGCTGTGTCCAGGGCGCCGAGGCCGCTGTTGTTGCGCCGCGACACGCCGCTCGCGCTCGAAGTCGCACGGCAGCCGTCCAAGTAGATCGCCGCCTCGGACGGCCCCGGCCCGCATGCCACCGTTGTCGGAGCTGCCTCCCGCATGGAGCGCTGCCTCGCCTCCTGCGCCCAACCTCCGGTCGCCGCTGCTCCGGTTCACGCGCCGCATGCACGTGCCATCCGGTCGCCGGCCGCAGAAGATGTCGCGGTGGGCCGCACTCGCCACTTCCACTTGCTCCGCCACGGCCACCTCGCCAGACGCAGCCCGCCCCGCCATCGCCCCTCCGCACGGCCCGCGCAGCTGCCGGCCTACTCCGCCGGTCCCGCGGCCGATAGCCTCGCCTCGGCTCGCGGCCAGCCGCCGTGCCGCGCGGCTCCCGCCGTCGGGGTCTTGCCCGTATGGCATTGCCCGCCGCGGCCGCTCGCCCATCGGCGTCGCCGCCGCCGGCCGACGCCCGCGCGCGCTGACTACCGCGCCGCCATCCGGCGCCGCACACGCCGGCCCCGGCCAGCAGCCGCGCCCGCCGCCACTCCCCTCAACCCGAGCCGCCGCCACCCGATTGACTGGGTTAGGGTAAACCCTAATCCCGCCAGGGCTTTATGGCCGCACGGGCCTTTTGGGCCATATGGGCTAACCGACCGAAAGGAGGTGGGCTAAACGCGAAAAAAAGAAAAATCGGGTGGACCGGCCAACGGGCGACTAATTGCGAAAAAACCCTTCCATTTTATGTAAATTTCCGAAGAGCCCTTAAAATTTTAATTTAAGTCCCGAATTCTTGCAGAAAAGACCTCATAGTTCTGAAAATTACGTATAAGCCCTGAGATTTACGAGCGGGTCCAAATTTTTGCAGAAAACCCCTTTGTAAATCAGAAAATTGAGCGAATTTTTCTCTGAACTGAAATTTTGCGTAAAAACCCTTTGGAATTGCAGAATTCGCTGAAATTTTATGTTTTTGCATAAAAGGGCCTCGAGAATCTAAATTTTGAATTATTTTTAGCATTTGAAGCTTATTTATTTATGCCATTATTACTCTTTGTATTTTCTGTATTTATTTACTGTTTTGGTTAATTGTAATTACTGGAAATTGCTTTTAATCACTGGAATTAGCAGTAAAATTATAGAAAATGCATAGAAAATTATGAAACATTATGAGAACCTTTTGTACCATTTATTTACCCGTAGTAAATTATTCCATGCATGTTTACTAGCAGTAAACTTATACACATTTAGATGACTGACATGACGAACCGGGAGTTCGAGGAGCTGGCCCCGCATGGCCAAAACTATGTAATGTGGGCATCCAGTGGCGTATTCAGCAGGGGGGGCTTAGTAGGGCTCAAGCCCACCCTCTACCGGTGGCTCGGCGCCCACATCTATGATGCTTGCTAGGCTTGCAGAAGATTAGGATTGGGAAAGAAGCTGCGACTGTCAATCTACTAGCTTGCTCTTTGATTATCTTTCTCTTTACTTATTTTGCACAATGAGAAAACTTGTGTGGAGTCAGAGAATTAAAGAAACACAGCCGCTAGTTGTGAAAATGAAGTGTTAATGGGAGAACTAGAAAACACGAAAAGTAGTATGTTTGCTATGATTAATCCTTTTATGCATGATAACAACTTCAAACCAATCAATTTATCAATTTATTTTATGCTTTCTTAAATTCAAACATTTGTTCACTAATAATAGTATGAATTTTGATTGCATAAAATTATATTTGCTGCATTTATCTCAAGTTAGCTTAACTCTACTGGCTCTTTCTCTATTTTTATTTTGGTATGTAGATAACTGATCTCTACTCACATGAAGCATATTTATATATTTTTGCGATATGCTTTCTATTAATGAGGTACTTTCATTATATTTATTCTCTTTTGCTTTGTTTCTCTTCTATTTATGTATTAATTTGAATTACACAAGAGTAAAATACTATGTTTGTAACAATCTAGTTTAGCCCACCCTTGATTTTGTCTCTGGATTCGCCACTGTGGGCGTCCGATGTTGATATAGTACTTGGAGCCAAGAAGCTCGCGCAGCTATTGGGATTGGCGGACCGCATGACGTCCAACCTATGTCTCAGTCTCAAGAATGAGCACATGGCAGAGAAGAGCGCGCTAGCACTCTGGACCGCACTCAAGAAGCGGTATAAGAGGCTAAAGTGCACCATTCTTCCTCGAGCAGAGTAAGAATGGATCAGACTGAGGTTTGCCGACTTTAAGACGGTCGGGGAATACAATTCTGCCTTGCACAGGATTTGTACTAATCTTTAACTCTGTGGTAAGCAGATCACAGACGAGTAGAAGATCGAAAGAACCCTATCCACCTTCCACCCCAATGCAGTACAATCCGCACGCAATTATCATCAAGACGGCTATAAGGAATATGTCGAATTGATTGATATGATGCAGGTTGCGGAGGCTTAGGATAAAGTTCTCCGTAAGAACTACGTCACCCAGCGGGAGCTCCGCTGGCCGTGAAGCCAATGCCGGGAGCCATAAGGTGTGAAATCCCTTAATGAAAAAGGGGAAGGAAGGATAAGGCCGTAGCCCAGAAAGGCAAATCAGACACTCCACATAAGAATAAGGCTAGCAAGCCAAAACGGGATGGCAAAGGGCAGCATGAAGCCCACTTTGCATCGGTTGAGGGGGAGAGTTCCGACCAGCTGCCCGCGCTAATGGAGGTTGAGACCATCCAGGCAGCAGCACCCCCTCTCGACCTAGAAGCAGCCAACGCCATGATTTCTCTTGAAGAGAATGTCAACCCTGAGAAAACAGCAGAAGAAGTCTAATGCACTGAATGCATTTCGACTTTAATTGTCATTTATTTTGTGTGGAAGAATATATTAGAATTTGCATGGATGGTACTTAAGAATTGTTATTTTCTCGTGATGGTTGGATGATTTTTCGAAGAATTCATTCATTTATTCAGTTTGTGATGGCATGATATATTCTGATATTGGAGTATTTTATTTATGTGTTGATTGTCTTCTCATGCATATTAATAAAATACCCTATATTAGAACACGTGTAGCGCCCTATAAAGGAAGTGTGCTTAGCCAGCAGCGACACAATAAATATCATCTTAAGAGAAACTAAGTATTCTCAGTCGATCCGTAAGAGCACTGGCAGCCTTACGACAATCGCCGGAAGTGATGCATGAATAATTGGTTCCGGAAGAACCATAATGGGCACAACTTTGGTCATTGAAAAAGCATTATTGTACCCAGAATCGACTAGAACTCTCCTAAGTTTTAAGAATATCCGCGCAAATGGTTTCCACGTTGAGACTAAAGAAGAGTACGGTAAGGATATCTGCTCATCATGAAGCGTGAAGAGAATGAAAAGAATAAGTGTATTAGAAAAAAATCCTTCACTAAAAACTGGGCTATATTATACCAACATTAAGGCGCCTGCAGCGTACATTGTCCTGAAGACAATATTTAGAAGCTCTGAACTATTCTGTCTCTGGCATGACAGATTAGGCCACCCAGTTCTTAGAATGATGAGAAACATAATCAATAAGTCCCAAGGGCATAATATTAATGTAAAGTTTTTCCCGAATCATGAAGATTTTGTGTGCCCTGCATGTGCCACCGGGAAACTAATAACTAGACCCTCCACTCTGAAAGTGAAGGATGAAGTCCCTGCATTCCTAGAACGTATCCAGGGAGACATTTGCGGTCCCATTCAGCCCATCTTAGGGCCATTTAAGTATTTCATGGTGCTCATTGACGCTTCCTCGAAGTGGTCATATGTGAGTCTGTTGTCCACAAGAAACCATGCCTTTGCAAAATTGACCCGCAGATCATTCGCATCAGAAATGTGTTCCCTAATCATCGTATCAAGTCCATCAGAATGGATAACGCCGGAGAATTTACTTCAAAGGCATTTGATGATTATTGCATGGCGATGGAAATTGCAGTTGAGCACTTGGTACCGTATGTCCATACCCAGAATGGTTTGGCATAGGCTTTAATTAAGAGAATTAAATTTTATTGCCCGACCCCCTTTTGCATAATTGTAATTTGCCAGCTACATGTTGGGGACACGAAGTCCTACATGCAGCGAATCTCATCAACTTTAGACCATCGGCCTACAACATTCATCCACTTATGTAACTAGCGCAATGGGTCAGCACCGAAAATTTCCCAACATTAAGGGGAGGAAATCAACCCCTTGATGAAGAATGTCGGGAAATTACGTGGCAAGCCACGGGAATCCATGTAGATGACCCGCGCACTAGTGAAGCAAATAGAAGTCCAGAAGACAAGAGAAGTCCAGAAGACAATAGAAGTCTAGAAGACAATTGATTTGCAAGCATTAGCAAATCAACTGCCCGATCACTTTAGTGATTTGAAGAGCGTGACTAAGTCGCATGTGCCAGCACGCACTGCACCAGAGAGGTTTGAAATACCAAAGAAAGCAGAAGGTATCCCTAATCTTGTCCAGAGGCCTCAGAAAAATAAAAAAGAGGACGAGAACTCCGGTTCCTCGAATCCTAAGTAACCGGGGACACATGGTGAAAAGGGATAAGGACTTATCACAGCCGATCATTGAAGTCCCCCAGAATGAGAAGGGGAGCCAGTTGAGACCTGGCACAAGTATGACACCCTCAGGAAAGGCATACCGGATCTGAATATCCCCATCGGCATGGATGTGTGCGCACACATCGGAGCCGAAAAAAAACTAAAGGGACTTGCCACCGCAATGGAAAGAAGCGATACGAAAGGTAAAGCTCTAGAAGAAGCAACTCATGAAGAAATAGCTATAAATTATGTGCACACGAGAGAGTCCCTGAATAGGACAACAACTAATATCGATATCTACTTTACAAAGAAAATTGCCTCCATCATTGATCTTGATCCCGAGCCTGCACCGCTCGCTGAATGTAAGAAAAGATCAGATTGGGAAGAGTGGAAGAAGGCAATAGCAACTGAATTGCTTTCTCTGAACAAAAGAGAGGTATTTGGGACTGTATGCCGCACACCTCCCCATGTACACCCCGTTGGGCACAAGTGGGTATTTGTTCGAAAGAGAAATGAAAGAAACGAAGTAGTGAAATACAAAGCGAGGCTGGTAGCCCAAGGTTTCACTCAACGTCCTGGAGTTGATTATGAAGAAACCTACTCCCCAGTCATGAGTGGAATTACCTTTAGATATTTGATCTCAATGGCAGTTAACTTGAACATGGAAATGAAACTGATGGATGTTGTGACTGCATACCTTTATGGTAACTTGGATTCGGAGATTTATATGAGAGCCCCTGAAGGAATACCTCTCTCGAACCAAAACAGAGCAAATAGAAATCTGTACAGTGTGAAACTCAGAAAGTCACTGTATAGACTGAAACAATCTGAAAGAATATGATATAATCGCTTGAGCTACTTTCTCTACAAGAAAGACTACACGAACAATGAAGACTATCCTTGTGTATTTATACGGCGATCCCAGAATGGATTCTGTATAATCTCTGTGTATGTAGATGATCTGAACATCATCGGGACAGCAGAAGATATCAAAGAAGCAAGCTCCTACTTGGAGTCAGAATTTGAAATGAAAATTTTGGGCAAGACCAAGTTTTGCTTAGGCCTGCAGCTTGAGCATGTCCCTGAAGGAATCTTGGTACATCATTCGACCTACACTCAGAAGGTGCTTGAAAGGTTTGGCTTTGAGAAGGCGTTCCCATCGAAAGTACCGATGATCGGGAGGTCTTTGCAGTAAGAAAAAGATCCTTTCCGACCTAGGGAAGAGGGGGAGGAAGTGCTGGGACCGGAATTCCCATACTTAAGTGCAGTGGGAGCATTCATGTACTTAGCAAACTGCACTAGACCGGACATTGCATTTGCCGTGAACCTCTTAGCAAGGTACAGTGCAGAGCCTACCAAAAGGCATTGGCAGGGCATAAAGGACATCTTCCGATACCTCCAAGAAAGCAAGGACCTTGGATTGTTCTACAGAAAGAATTAAGATCTGAACTTGATTGGCTATGCTGATGCTGGGTACCTGTCGGACCCGCATACCGCTAAGTCACAAACAGGTTATGTATTCCTGTGTGGTGGAACTGCAATTTCATGGAAATCGTCTAAGCAAAACCTGGTAGCTACTTCGACGAACCACTCAGAAATAATAAGCATTGTATGAAGCCGCACGAGAGTGCGCTTGGCTTCGCCGAATGGTTCACCACATCCAGCAGTCATGTGGGTTGAACATTGTGCAAACCCCCACAATTATCTATGAAGATAATGCCGGTTGCGTTGCACAAGTGCAAATGGGCTATGTGAAGAATCATCTCACAAAGCATATCAACAACAAATTCTTCTATGTACATGAATTGCAAAAGATGGACGAGATTAAAGTACTGCATACTAAGTCATGTGAAAATCTCGCAGATTTGTTCACTAAGTCACTCCCCGCATCTAACTTTGAAAGGTGCGTGTGTGGAATTGGAATGATGAGACTTAGAGAAGTGCAGAATTCAGAGGGAGAATTCTCTCAAGCTCGCTAACAAATCTTGATCATGAAGATTAAGTACCCAAATGGAATTGGGTGGATTGTACTCTTTTTCCCTTGACGAGTTTTCAATGAAGTTTCTCGACCAAGGTTTTTAATGAGGCAATTCGTGCATCGCAGCATTACATACATCATGTACTCTTTCTCCAAATTTTTCCCACTGGGTTTTTATGGAGTTTTAACAAGGCATGAGTATGTTGGGTGAGTGCCCAAGGGGGAGTATTAGGAAACCTGGACTCTCCATGCTCAGAGTCCTGATCTATTTGGGCACCCCACCGTAGACTATAAATAGAGAGATATACCCTCTCATTATGTACACCTGAAGCAATTGAAAGTAATAAAGAAAGTCCGAGAGCTCTCTCTACATCCTTGTGTTCAATCTATTATTTCTATGATTCTGTGATTGATTCGTTCTTGTTCTAAGCAGAGAAATCGTTCAGACTGGTCGCCAACGACGGTTTCTCAACAGTTTATAGTGGCTACGGTCGTTAGTAGCGCCGGCGTTGGAAGCCTGGAACTGCAAGGGAGATTGCTCGGTTACCATGCGAGAGAACAGGCGTAGACGCGGTGAGGAAGGGGGACAACTCTGTCATTTTTCCGTCCCATTCAGATCGGTTCTGCTTTCATGTTAAAAATGCTGGTCCTTACTTATCCAAAGAAAAAAAGGGCGGGTACTCCTGTAGCTACGACATTCGTAAGATCTAGTACGCTCATCAGTAATCAGATTATTCTTCTTTTACTTCACACAATTGCTCTGAGAGACGACAAAAAATCTAAACCTTTAAATTAATATCGTTGTCATTCATCCCCTGATATTTTTTACGAGGCAATCCGGCTGCCGAGACCCCTGCGCAGGTAGGCCGGTTACTGTACACAGCTAATTAGTATTTTAATTAATGCTAATCGTATTTAATTAGCACCAATCATAATTAATTAGTACTAATTGTATTTAATTAGTGCTAAGCAAAGAACTAAATTAATCATATTTTATTTAGTGTTTAAATTAGTGCTAATTGTATTTAATTACTACTAATTACAATTAATTAGAGCTAATCATGAGCTTAATTAAGCGCTAATTATGTGCATGATTGCAGTACTTAAACCCTAAACCCTATTTACCACAAGATTTAGTCATACAAACCATGTTACTTTGGTCATTATAAAAAACCCAATCATTACATTTTATTTTATTGTCTAGAGACTTTGCAGTATCCAATCTACAATTGTCTTGCAACAACAACATCTAGGGAAGGTCAGAACTGATAATAATAATAATGCACTTTACAAATATTGGAATCATTAGAAGTTTAATTTATGCATGCGCTTGCTTCTGAATATGTAGTTACTAGTTTTGCAACAAGTTAGTACTAACAAGTACAACGATTAAATAAATCTTTTGTACTAGGATAAGGTAGCATGCCTTATTGATCAGCTACATGCACTTGATCCATTGAATTTGTGACTAGCATTAGGAAAAACATCCTCTACTTGCTAATTTGTTCTAACAATGTCTCGCTGCTATGCGTCGTGTAATCTCATTATGATAAGCACTTAATTAAGTGTATGTTTAGCACTAATTAATTGCAATTAATACTAATTAAATGTGATTAGCACCAAATAAAATATGATTAATTTAGTGCATTAATTAGCACTAGTTAAATATGATTAGTTCTAATTAAACGCCAATTAGCTATGCACAGTAGTTGGTTGGCTACTACCGCACACGGGACTCGATAAACACCTACCGAGTTAGGGGAGGTCGGCAGGCGACCTATTGAGCTACAGTAGGTTAGTAGATCGTCTGCCGGTCTCCTTTAGCTTGGTAGGTGATTGCGAGTTCAGTAATTCTATGAAGAGAGTTAGATTTTTAAAAACAATCGTTTAGGACTAAATTTGAAACAAAGTAGCTATAATAATATTCGTGTGAACAATGTACGACCTACATGGTCGGTAGAAAACGAGAAGTATTAGAAGCATGGCAATTGTTAGCGAAATAAGACAAATTTAAATGTAGGAGATACGAATTTTAATATAAAAGATCTTTGAGAGAAAAGAGCCCGGAAGCCCTCGTGCGACTAGATACAGCTCACACGTACGACTATAGAAGTATATTTATAGGGCAACGGGCGAGGGTCCCGGAAGGACATGAAACCGAGATTAAAGTCAGTTGCGTGGACTGCTGCCCGTGTCTAGCGCGGCGAGGGGCAGACACCTTGCACTGCTGGCGCATCCTTATGCGTGGGACGGCGCACTTGTTAGGCTTGGACAAGATGATGAATTTAGATTAACTTCTAATAGTAGTAAAAGGAATGTGCCGTGGTGTTTAGAAAATAAAAGTTAACTTCATAAAAAAAATATAAAAAAAACTTTCACGTACCTGTTCAGTCCTCTTGAGATATTCTAAGGTGAGAATTCTAGCACAAGATATTTAGGCCATATTTGTTTCCACTTAAGATTATTATAATCTAGCTTATAGGTGGATGATTATATAAGCTAGATTATAATAAGCTGATGGAAAATAAGTTGTCAAGTGTTTGGCAGCTTGGATTATCAGAGTTATGGATTGTTATATTCGAATGTTTAAAGACTACAATATCCTTGAGAGAGAGGCAAGGGAGTTGGGGGATGGATGAATGGTAAAGGTGGGTAATATTCCTAAAGTTGTATGGTCCTTAAGATAAAAGGTGGGTCTATAAACTGAAATAAGCTCCTTTTTTGAGCTTATTAGATTACAATAATCTGGGCTACTAGATTATAATAAGTTACCTTATAATCTAGACTGTTTGTTTCCACTTATGATTATAAGCTAGATTATAATAATATTAAGTGGAAACAAACAGGGCCTTATAGAGGTTAGCTCGAATCCTCTTGAGATCAAAGCTTAGGATATTGTCATGTGGCAACAATCCAATGGTTAGGATAGCTTACATATGGGGGTGATTTCATCCTCGTATCATAGGCTAAACTCACCATAAGACTATGAACAACACCCACCCCCACACACACAAGTACGTATGTGTATATATAATACACACACATATAGAAAGTCTCTTTTTAATCTCAGGAGTAATTATTCTTTATATCATATCTCATAACATAGAAAGTATCTTGTGCAACAGAGGGTATGTATGTATAGTATATGCAGTGGCGGATCCAGGATTTTACCAAAGGGTATGCCGCACCAAAATTTTCATATGCAACTCGGTAAAACCATTTGCCAATTCGGTACATAATTGTAAAATTTACACCGTAATTCGGTATACAGGCACTAAATAATATGATAAGTCTTAAATTCAAGGATTAAGTTGAAACTTGCACAAATTACAATATAAATAGTTCAAACACCATACTAATAGTCTCAAATATACACAAAAGAAACTTACAATACTACTTGTCTGACTTTTTAGGCTACGCTTTCTAAAGGACATGAAAGTCTCGATTATATCATCTTCATCCACTTCAAAGAAAATATCCCGCTCAATGAATGTGATTAGACAATCACCAAAAGACTATCACCCATCTTATTTCTTAACTTTGTTTTCACTAAAACCAATTTGAGAAGTATGTAAACCATATCATACACTTTATGCCTCTTTGTTTCAACAAGCTTAACTGAGAGATCAATAAGATTGTCTAGATCTTTAAAGCTATCAGCTTGTCTCATGTCATCAATATAATTACCAAGTTGCAATTCAAGTTTTAGCAAATAATTGCTCGAGAACTCTTTAGGATAGAACTCAGCTAGTTTGTTAATTGCCAAAGATTTAGGGTAGAACTCAGCAAATAATTGCCAAAGATTTTGTGGAGTTTTTTAAGCATGATAGTGGCATCTTCAGTCACAACTTGCAGTGCCTTTTAGTACACCATAGTCTACAGCTTTAAGCAAACTCCACATGATTTGCAACCTGATCATGAGCTGCACCTGAGTTGTAGTGTTTCAATTTTCACTTTTGTTTCAACTTGACCAGCTGAAATTAGCGCACAGTATGCATGACACTGGAGTAATTAACCAGTTTCAAATCATGATCCTGTATGCATGTCCCAGGCACTCTAGCATGACCGTTTTGTGTTTTGGCAAGTGATTATGCTTATACGGCTTCTATATTAAGCAGGGCTCTATACCTTTCCTTGACAAAAAAAGAGTACAATGACTGAGATCATTACAAACTTAATGAGCAGCACGCCAGCACAAAAGTAAATCATTGCACAAATAAGGGTTTACCTACCTCAGTCCTTGAAACCCCATCCTGGCGAATCTGGAATTGGGCATCATGTAACCATCGCGAGCTCACGAAAGCAGCTTCTCTGCAACCCACCACCTACTAATCCATACCAAAAGCACAGAACTTATCAGTATAACAAAAAAGCTAATCCAATCTACAGTTCAATAAGACGTGGTCACCTATCAATCAATCCCATTAAAACTGATAGGTTGACCAATTACTGACTAATGGAATCCACTAACATCAGCAAGGGGAAATTAGTGTGATCACCGGCATTTTGCAACTACGAGACGCGATTCCACGAGGATTTCTTGCAGCGCTACACTAGTCGGCATAAACACAAACACATTGCGGGCAGGTCCGTCGCCACCCACACCGATCAAATCGGAGCACAGCAACGAGGCACCAAAACGGCAAAACCCACTACAAGAACACACGCCGCACGCGAACGACTGGAATGGAAGGCAAATAAACGGCCTGTGGCCATACGCTGAGGATGGAGGCAGCGGCGCGTGCGGCAGGCGAAGACGAACCCTCAGCGGGATTGACTGGTCCCAGGGTATGCCGTGGCCCACCCGGCAGTTCGCCCCTGAGTATATGAGTATATAAGACCATTTAGTTAGTATGTACACTTTTTAGAGGTGGTATGCATATTTTTTTGGAAGTGTCTAGTCATCATCCGGATGTTTCTTTTCAACTATCATCTAAATTTGTGACATTTGGATTAGAGATCAAAGAGTCTCTTGTTTTTAAAGAGAGATTTTTTTTCAAGGGAGGTAGAATTCAAGGGGGGAGGGGGAGAATTCATGGCCATTGAATCCCTAATCCAACAGCTCTAAATTTAAATGATAGTTAGAAATAAAACATCTAGATGATAGTTAACAAAACCCTATTTTTTATATATTCTTTTTTATATGCAAATATAAAGATATCTATAAAATACACTAGAAACCATAGACTCCTTTACAATTTTTATGTGTACCACATTGAAGTATCTTATAATTAGTATATAAATATACTCATAGTGATAAAAGAGTATTTCAAGCTTGTTTTATCAATCTTGTTTATGTAGTATATTAGATGTGAGAGTAACTACACCTGAGAGTAGAAGATATTTTTTCTATATGTATACACACATGTATGTATATGTATATGTATATGTATATGTATATGTATATGTATATGTATATGTATATGTATATGTATATGTATATGTATATGTATATGTATATGTATGTGTGTGTGATGGGAAAAAATTTTCAGATTTACACACTAACCACCTCAACCTCCTTTGTTGTGTCTTGCAATACTAGTCACCTGCTCGTGTGTTGTAATAAAATTTATTAGATATATAGAAAATCATGAGGGCTACTCTGATCAGTTGAAAAGTAGAGAGTGATGAGAAGTTGAGAATAAAGCGGTTGGAGAAGAAGGGACGTATAACCACCAACTCGTTCTTTTATAATAGTAATGATTATCTATAGTTTTCTTAGCACACATCAATTACCCAAAGAAACATCGATATAGAGATGAAAAAGTGTAGAAAAATGTCTTTGCACGGCAAAGGCAAATTAGACTTTTTATGACAAATCTGCTAATGCCATTTTTATGTCATAAATCTAAATATATTTTTATATATTAATGGGATGATGGATAAATTTTCCTTTTATATTAGTAGAGATTTGACTATTTCAATTAGGGGTGAAAACGGGTCGGATTCAGACGGATATTGCTGTTACCATATCCTAACCTATATTTTTTCTCCGGATTCGGTACTAATCGGATTCGGTGCTGGATCGGTCGGGATTAACCCAATTCGTTTGCACCCCTACTTGTTTGTAAGGAATGCATGCAGTGCAGTAAATGGAGTAAGATGCACTGACTTGATGTTACTATCTAATAGCTGATGTGGAATATTTTATTTTACCATTGCAAAAGAAAATGAAACGTCAAATAGTAGCACTAACCTAAAATCAAACTTGAAGACGTATCGGATTCGGACGGATATTGCTGTTACCATATCCTAACCCATATTTTTTTTCTCCGGATTCGGTACTAGTCGGATTCGGTATCAATCGGATTCGATGCCGGATCGGTCGGGATTAACCCGACCCGTTTTCACCCCTAATTTCAATTGAAGCCTAGGAGCAGGTTCACCTCTCAAGATAACATATTTAAACAATGAGCAAAGTTACAGTGAATACAATGAAGTATGACTTCTGAGAATTGAAAATTTTTTGCTACAAAAGCTATTGCTTCAGAAACTACCGTTCTCACCCCTTGTTCACCAGTAGACGAAAGCTGGTCCAAGGAGCTGCTAGTTGCGACGATTGGGTTACTTGACAAACTACCTCAAGCATGATATATTGCTATCATCATATTTAAATCAAAGCACAACTCCCTCAGGTGCGACAAGGCAACCTGATCGGTCTTCGGCGCCTCTCGTGCCGGACTTTGGCAGCAGGGGATGTAGATTTGGGGGCTCCCCGCCGCCCTTGGCCTCTCCGCGGGTCTCCGGAAGCTGTGGCGCATGGTCGCCGCGCTGTCCTAACGTGCACTTGGCATCTCCGCCACCCTCCATGAGCTCGTCGTCTTCGTCTGCCTCCACGCCAGGCCATCCCGTAGGTGCCGTGAGCAGCCGATGAGGAGAGGTGACAATGACATCACTGGCATCGTCATCGTCACTGCTCATGGCAGGCGTTAGCGCGCCTGCTTTTTGGGCAGGTGAGTAGAGACGGGAGGAGGCGGAGAGAGGAGGGGGTGAACCTCTACGACGATTTGGGGTGGCGAGCGCGGAGTTTTGCTATTTATTTCTCCAATTATCAGTTAGTTTCTAGAAGAGAAGACTCATATTTTTCTGTTACAGCCTTACGGGCGTGCCAAGTTTCTGGGCTGTTCTTGAGTTAAATAATAATAATAATAATAATAATAATAATAATAATAATAATAATAATAATAAGTTTCTGTGCTGTCCTAGGAAGGAGTTGAGATCAACACGTTGCCAAAAGACATACGTGCATGTACATTTAGCCTCAAGCAGGAAAAACACTGTCGGCTTCAAAATTAGGCGGTAACTGGTTGTTACCAGATTTTTCATATTTGTTTAGACACATTTTTTAATTGAAATTTGAACTTTTCAAATGTAAAAAAGAAAATTTTTAAAAATTGGCAAAACTAGTGCTAGCGCTCGAAAACATGACCACGCCTACCGAGCAGAGCATTTCCACCGGGCCATGAGCACATTTGTACTGCAAATGTATTGCAAATTTGCTTTATACTTGATAAAAATTAGATAAATCCGTATTTTTTTTGCCAAGTTCAAAATTTTATGGATCCCACCAATAACATCGATAACCAACGGTTTTCGACGAAATTTCAACCTGAAGTCTTCCTGGCCCGAAGTGGTGGTCTCATCGTCCACCTAGACAGAAGAAGCCTTTGAAGACACCATCCAAACTCCCACCTACATAATGCATGTTAGAGCATCTCCAACAATGTCCTCTAAATCTCATCCCCTAAATCACCTTTTAGAGGACATAATCTAGAATATAGAAGACTAAAAATATGTAACCTCCAACAAGTCCCCTAAATTAAAATATGGGTCCACAAAAAACTACCAACCAAAGAATTTAGGGGATCGGACGGCGCAGGAGCGTTGGGCATCTCCGATCTAGCGCGCGACAAAAACAACGACCGATTTAGGGGATGGTGCGTCTTCCATATATGGGGAACGAAAAATCAGGGATGGACTCCTCTATATTTTTGGGTACCACTTAGCGTGTGTTTGGTTCAGAGTCATGGTGGGACGGGACGGAACCAACCCATTTTTTTAGGGATAGAACCGACCATGTTTCATGTTTGGTTGCAAGGGATAGGACGGTCCCTGTTTTCTGTTTGGTTTAGGGACAAAAGGTTTGGGATGGCAAATCTGACATGCGGGTCTACTCACCCTCTTTTCTCGATTGCAACACGTGGGGCCCACTCGTGCCACCTCATCCTCACCATCCCCTCATTTCTGGGGGACAGGAGCATCCCCAATTTGAGAGTATATTCGCAGAATATTCCCTAGAGGGATATCCCCATCCCACTCGACTCTGAATCAAACAGCTCTGGAACGAGGACCGCCCCATCCCATCCCCCATAGTCCCATGAACCAAACACACTATTAGAGGATCTGTTGGAACCTTTTTTTTACCTTTTCTTCTAAAATATAGGGGATAGAAGCACTTTAGAAGATTTGTTGGAAATGCTCTTAGCTTCAAATGGATCACAAATAATTTTGCATTGCAGTCCATTAGTTTTTTCATTTTAGCCCCTGCTTTTATTCTAGCTATTACTTTAGTTTAGAATTTTACACAAGAAACCCTAAAAGCAGGAAATCTATTTTATGTGCAACCCTGCTCCCACATGAGCATCTTGATCATTTGCCACTTTGAAGAGTGGGCTTCGCAAAATTGCCACTTTCAAAATTGGTTTCGCAAAAATGTCATGCAGTACATTTACCTCTTGATTACCATGCCATTTGAGCCATTTAACTCATTTAATATTGTTTTTCTAATTTTAGAGGCTGAAAATGACCTTTCTACCCTTGAAAAACCATCTCAAAAGCTTCTTGAGTCCATTTCCAGAGCTTAATCACTTATATTTGGTTCCTTCTCTTTAATTTGCGGGAGAGAAGAAGCCGTCGTTTGAAGCCTGGAGGCCATCGGCCGCAGATTTAAGCGGAGCCCATCTCTCCTGGCTTCTTCCCTCCCCCGGAATCGAGTTCTTGCGGCGTTTCTTGGAGCATTTTGGGCCGCCTCCTCGTGCTTCCACGGCCAAGAAAGCCGTCCCTTTCTTGCTGTTGTTTGTGCCATGCCATTTGGTCTCCAAGCCGCGGCAATGCGGCCTCTCGTGCTGCTGGTTCTCGCCCACCTCGTCTTCTTGGCGGTGGCCAAGGACCGCGGCGGCTCGACGGCGGCGCTGAACGACGACGTGCTGGGCCTGATCGTGTTCAAGGCCGACGTGATGGACCCGGAGGGGCGCCTCGTGACGTGGAGCGAGGACGACGAGCGGCCCTGCGGCTGGGCCGGGGTCACCTGCGACCCGCGCACTGGCCGCGTCTCGAGGCTCTCTCTCGCCGGGTTCGGCCTCTCTGGCAAGCTCGGCCGCGGCCTCTTCCGCCTCGTGTAGCTCCATCGATTTTTATTTCCATCGATTTTTCTGTGCACTTAAACCATACATTGATGGTTTTTCAAGGGTAGAAATGTCTTTTCCAGCCTCTAAAATTAAAAAAAAATATTAAATGAGTTAAATGACCCAAATGGCATGGTAATCAAGAGGTAAATGTACTGCATGGCATTTTTGCGAAGCCAATTTTGAAAGTGACAATTTTGCGAAGCCCACTCTTCAAAGTGGCAAATGATCAATTTTCTCGCTCCCACATATCAGCCAAATTGACTGCTGCCGTTGCCCCAAATTTCGTTGTGCCGCTGTCGACCTGCTCACCGTGACCTCTACCTGCCACTAAGATGCTCCCTCTCCCTCGTCTACGCTGTCGTCCCCCTCTCCTGTGCCCACGCCACCGTCAACCTCCGCCGACCTCGCCACAGCCAGATTTTTAGCCTCCGCTGACCTCACCTCAGCCAAATCCGATCGTCGTCGATCTTGCCCAGCCTCGACAACGCACGGTTTTGAGTAAATCCATGCAGGTGCCATATACTTCCTCCTAGGACCCCTTCGTTCCCACTGGACCACAGTCTCTCTCCTCCAAGCACCTATGCCCTGCAAAAGCTGCACTGACACGCTGCAAGCCATCATATCCCCTCCATGGTGGCGTCTGAGCCTAGTTGGGCCTGCAGAAGACCCAGTCGAGGCCACCCATTGTACATGCCCGAAGATGCTCTACGGCAATTTAAGATCTTCTTTGATTGGGCTGATAAAAAAGTAGTGTTTATTGTACAAATAGGGTCACGTTGCCAACCATCAAACGCTCAACATGCAAAAAAATATTAGAATAGAACAAAAGATATAAGGTGTAATCCTGAGTTTTCTTTTAACTTTGTTGATCTCTTGCCTATAAACAGTGGTGTGTACAATATGCAGGTTCTACCCTTCTTATATAGGAGGTGGGGAGCCATAACAATAGAATAAGCAACCCAACCTCAGCTCTGTTCGGTTGGGCTGAAAAGCTGTGGTTTATGGCTAACATTATACTATAGCGGTTGAAATTTCACTGTAGCTGTAGGTGGCTTATTTAGAGTAATTAAATTTAAAAAAATTAAAAATAAAAAATATGTTAGCTCATCACGGACAACGCAAACGAATACGGGAAAAAAGAACCGGCAAAAAAGCTCAAAAAACCAAAAGTTTAGAAAAAGACGAAATTTATGAATAGTGAAAAATAAGCCAGAAGCTGAAGCCGAAACGAGCGGGGCTGGAGAGAATTTCTTAAAATCAAAATGAAATTTGACATTCAGAAACATTTACTAAGAGGTCTATGGATTGGTTTGAACGAGGAAAGGGAGAATGGAGGTGAGAGATTAAATAAACACTTCTTTAACCTGAAATATAAGAAGCTTCCAAAATTTTGCTGCATATGTGGTAAGATTGGGCGTGTGGAAGATGACTGCAAAAGGAGAAATCATGAAGATGTGGAAAAACAGTATGGGGATTTCATGTTAGCTTCTCCAGATCGTAGGCAAAAAGGGAGTGGTAATTTTATGGCTGCTGACATGCAGGATTCAGGGAGCAATAGCGAACACAATATAAGCAGAAAGTTCGAAAGAGAAGGGAGAGAAATCAAAGTTCATCAGGGAAAGGAAGTGGAAATAGAACAGAACAAGTGGAAGCAGAAGACGAGGCTACTCCCCAATAAAAAGAAAGTAAGTTCAGACAAAATGCTGGAAAAGGAGTGGTAAGAAATATTTTCAAAGAAAGACAAGACGAGGTGGATGTAGTTGAGAAAAGTGTAAACAAAAGGGGAATGAAGCGGGCGATAGACAGACCAAGATCAGTGTTGAGAGCAGCACATGGAAGGTAATAACAGGTGGAACAAGGATACATCACATGACGATTCTCAGATTAACCAAAGTTCGATTTCTTTTGGGCCACCATCAATGACAAAAAGCCGGAATAACAGAGGAAGCAAAATAGAAAGTAAAGGAAAATCGCCTCTTGCTTTGGAATACAAAATGGACTGACGGAGGAGACTGTTAAGGATAGAATAGGAAATAGATTAGGACTGTTATTTGTTTCCTAATATGTCTTGTATTCCTTCTGTATATCCCCCTTGTATCTCTATATATATTGCCCTTTGGGCCTCATGAATAGATGCACAATATTCATAACATGGTATCAGAGCAAGGTTAGGGTTAGGGCTCTGACCTAGTTTCTTCCGCTGCCTCTGTTGCCGCCGCTGCCCTCTGATGTTAGGGTTAGGGTTAGAGTTAGCTCTCGTGCCGCCGCCGCCCGGGCCTTCTCTGGTCCGTTCCGCCGCCGCTCGGACCCTCGCTGGCCCGTGCCGCCGCTCAGAGCCGACGCCAGATCTGGGATGCCACCTCCGTCGGTCCGACGTCGCCTGGGTCTTCCTCCTGAGCCGCCGCCGCCTGGGTCTTCGCCCCGAGCCGCCGCCGCACCCGACAAGTCGCCGAGCCGCCCTGGGTCTTCATCCGAAGCCGCTGCCGCCGACGACGCCAGGACTGCGGGCGCCCGAGCCGCCGCTAGATCGGATCTAGCGCCGCTAGATCTGATCGGTTGCTTTGCGGTTGCCGCCGTCGATCGCTGCACCGGTAGCCGCCGCCGCCGCCACCGGTCACCGACGCCATCGCCGCGCTGGTCATCACCGCCGCCGCCGCCCATTCCGTCGGCTGCGCGGCCCGCCACGCAGCCCGCCTCGTCGGCCGCGCCGGCGCCGCCGTCATCTTCGGCCGCCGCTCCAGCGGCTGCGCCAAGCCGCCGCTCCAGTGGGTCATCCGCCGCCGCCGCTGGTCTGGTTTAGCCGAGTGAGCTGAGCTCTGCTCATTTTAAAGTGCAGTGAGTGAGTGAGTTGGCTCTTTTATAGTCTTGTAAAAAAACGTTGTTCTAACCGCCGCGCCGTCCAACGCCGCCTGTTAGACTTCGTTGCCTTGGTCGCCGCGCCGTCCAGCGCCGCCTACCAATGGCCTCCGTCCCATCTGCTGCGATCTCATTCTCGGGAACAAAGCTCCATGGAACGAACTACAGGTTATGGTCTTCTCTCATGGAGATCACGCTTGATGGTCTCCGCCTTTGGGGACATGTTACCGGTGCTCGTCCTTCTCCGCCACCACCGGTTCAGCCTCCTCCTAGGTAGCCTACTTCTGCACCTCCTAGAGCAGATGAGGCTGCTAAGAAGAAGGCAGAGGCTGATGCTGCTGCTGACGCTGCTGATGAGGCCTTTCAGTATGCCATTGACGCTTTGAGCGGCCAGTGTCGATGAGGCCCGTGTTCGTGCCATCCTTGTGGTCAGCGTTGACGACTCCATTCAGCCAGATATTGTTGGTCTGCGGTCTACTCGACAGATCTGGGAGTACTTGCGTGAGCGATACCAGCAGAGCAGCGATGCTCAGTTCTTTTCGCTTCAGTGTGAGTTGGAGACACTTCGCCAGGGAGATTCTTCTGTCGACGACTTCTTCCGAGCTCTAGCTAGTCTCTGGCGACAGATAGATGAGTTGGCTTCTCCACTGTGCCAGGAGTGCCACAAAGTTCAGAAGGCGGATCATGATCGCCTTCGTCTTTATGATTTCATCTGCCGTCTTCGCCCAGAGTTTGAGCCTGTCAGAGCTCAGCTGCTGAGCCGCTCGCCACGACCGACTGTCACCGAGGCTCTTTCGACACTTCGGGCTGAGGAGCTTCGTCTCGGGCTAGTAGCACAGTCCGTTCCGACTGTGCTTGTTGCTCCTTCTTCGACTACATCGACGGTTCCTGCTACGACTACGGTTCCTTCCCGTGCTCGCGCGCTCTCGCCTTTGCACCAACTGGAGTTCAATGCAACTACTACAAGAACTTCGGGCATGACTACGAGCGTTGTGCGGTGCGAAAAAAGCGGAATAAGGCGCGTGGGGATGGACGATCCAAGGGGGGGGAGGCCCTTCCTTCACAGGAGGACAGACCACTCATCAAGATCTCGGCGAGGTGACTCTTCGGCGGCTTTGCGTGCTCTTCTTCAGCTCTCTCTCACACTCGGTGGGTTACGCTAGTCTAGCTCAGACGTCTCCCACAGGTACTTCTTGGGTTCTAGATTCTGGTGCCTCTTTCCACATGACACCAGATTCCACATCTCTCACTTCAGTAGGACCTCCTGCTCTCCCTATCTCTGCTCGATCACGATGGTACTTCCTTGTCATCAGGCCGTCAGGGCACTCTTTTGTCCACTGATTTTTCTGTTCCAGCTGTTTCTCATGTCCCCCAACTAACCATGCAGCTTCTTTCAGTGGGACAGCTCACTGACCTT
Organism: Dendrocalamus sinicus; assembly: GCA_036346575.1. Classification (NCBI taxonomy): domain Eukaryota; kingdom Viridiplantae; phylum Streptophyta; class Magnoliopsida; order Poales; family Poaceae; genus Dendrocalamus; species Dendrocalamus sinicus. Next base: position 25,726,793 of record CM070650.1, read on the forward strand.
GGTTGTAGGGTTGGTTTTGACTCTCACACCTGTTTTGTTCAGGATCGACAGACAGGGACGATACTTGGGACTGGCCGGCGCCGTAGGGATCGTCAGGGTCTCTACATTCTCGACTGTCTTCATCTTTCGTCCACTTCAGTTGCTCCTACCACTTCCGCCACGTCTACCTCCACTGCCACTGCTGCCACCACCCCTAGAGTTTTTGCGCAGTGGCATCACCGTTTAGGTCACCTGTGTGGGTCTCGTCTTTCGTCGTTAGTTCGTCAGGGTGTCCTTGGACGTGTTACTGTTGACACGTCCATGTTTTATCGAGGTTGTAAGCTGGGCAAGCAGCTACAATTGCCTTATCATTCTAGTGAGTCATTGTCTTCTTGTCCTTTTGATTTAGTTCATTCAGATGTATGGGGACCTGCGCCTATTATCTCCAAAGGCGGGCATAAATTTTATGTTATTTTCATTGATGACTATTCCCGTTTTACTTGGCTTTTCCCTATGTCTAATCGTGGTCAGTTCTTGCGATCTATCGTAGCTTTGCCATGATAGTTCGTACTCAGTTTGAGTCCTCTATTCGTACTTTTCGCTGTCATTCTGCTGGCGAGTATTGTTCTAGTGCGTTCAGATAATTTCTTTCTGAGCTTGGCACTCTTTATCAGTCTTCTTGTCCTGGTGCTCATGCTCAGAATGGGATTGCTGAACGCAAACATCGTCATCTAATTGAGACTGCTCGCACCCTTCTTCTTGCTTCTCACGTTCCCCCACAGTTCTGGGCTGAGGCTGTTTCTACGGCTGCATATCTCATTAATATGCAACCTTCCACTACTCTTAAGGATGTTAGTCCTATAGAGCGTCTCTACTCTAGAGCCCCCCAGTACGATTACCTTCGTGTTTTTGGCTGCACTTGCTTTGTCCTGCTGCCGCCTCGTGAGCGCACTAAACTGACAGCCCAGTCAGTCGAGTGCGTGTTTCTTGGGTACAGTTCTGAGCATAAGGGTTATTGTTGCTATGATCCTTCTACTCGACGGATTAGGATCTCACGAGATGTTGTCTTTGACGAATCTCGACCTTTCTTCTATCGAGATTCGACTCCTCACACTGCTTCCACCATCGAGACGATCTCCTGGTTGTCTTTCCCTGACTCCTCACCCATTTCTCCGCTTTCCCCGCCTTCGGTATCTTCATCTCCTGTGTTGCCTCCTGCAGCACCGCCTCCTGCTCCTATAGCACCACCGTCTCGTTTCTCTGGGGTGCACTACTCCAGACCTTCTCGTCCTTCACCAGATCCCTCTCCTGGTCTCTTGCCGACACCGACGTCTGATTCATCTGATGATGCTCCTCGTTACGCCCTTCATGACTGGGCAACCATTCGGCCTCCTGCTCGTCTTGGTTTTGCTTCACCACTCGGGCTCTCTCACACGAGCCTAGTTCTTATCGTGAGGTCGCTTCTCATTCGAGTGGCGACTTGCTATGGCGGAGGAGCTTGATGCGCTCGCCGTCGGAGACTTGGGAGATTATCCGACACACTGCACGCCGTCCTATCACGTGCAAGTGGGTGTACAAGATTAAGACCAGGTCGATGGTACCATTGAGCGCTACAAGGCTCGTCTTGTGGCTCGTGGTTTTCAGCAGGAGTATGGTCGAGATTACGATGAGACATTTGCTCCTGTTGCTCATATGACCACTGTTCGCACTCTTGTTGCGGTTGCTTCTGTTCGCCGGTGGTCTATCTCTCAGCTGGATGTTAAGAATGTCTTTCTTAATGGCGTCTTGTATGAGGAGGTTTACATGCAGCCACCACCTGGGTATTCTGTTCCAGCTGGTTATGTATGTCGTCTTCGACGTGCTCTTTATGGTCTCAAATAGGCCCCTCGTGCCTGGTTTGCGCGTTTTACCTCAGTGATCACCGCTGTTGGTTTCACTGTCAGTGCCCATGATCCTGCTCTATTTATTCATGTCTCACCTCGAGGTAGGACACTGCTTCTTCTATATGTGGATGATATGCTCATTACTGGTGATGATCCTTCGTTCATTGCATATGTGAAGAAGCATGTTAGTTAGCAGTTTCTGATGACTGATCTTGGCTTGCTTACATACTTTCTTGGGATTGAGGTTTCTGTCACATCTGAGGGTTACTACCTCTCCCAACAGAAGTATGTCCAGGATCTTCTTGATCGGTCTGGTCTGACTGATACTCGCACTGCTGAGACTTCTATGGAGCTCTCTCTTCAGCTCCGTGCTACTGATGGTGATCCTCTTGAGGATCCCACTCGGTATCGCCATCTTGTTGGCAGTTTGGTATATCTTGTGAGCACTCGTCCTGATATTGCTCATGTTGTCCATATCTTGAGTCAGTTCATGGCTTGTCCTACTCATCTTCACTGCAGTCATCTTCTCCGTCTTCTTCGCTACTTGCGTGGGACCATCTCTCGTCGCTTGTTTTTCCCTAACTCCACCTCACTCCAGCTTCAGGCATACTCTGATGCGACCTGGGCTAGTGATTCTTCTGATCGTCGTTCTCTTTCTTCTTACTGTGTTTTTCTTGACTCTTCTCTGATTGCCTGGAAGACAAAGAAGCAGACTGCAGTTTCCCGTTCGAGTGCAGAGGCTGAGTTGAGAGCTATGGCAGCTGTGACAGCAGAGATTACTTGGTTGAGATGGCTACTACCACTCTTATGACTGATAGTACAGGAGCTATCAGTATTGCCCGTGATCCAGTGAAGCATGAGCTCACCAAGCACATTGGTGTGGATGCTTCATACACTCGCTCTCAGGTGCAGGAGGGTGTACTTGCTTTTCAGATTGTGTCCTCAGAGTTACAGATTGCTGACTTCTTCACGAAGCCACAGACTATGGCACAACATTTGTATTTTCTCTCTAAACTCAGTGTGTGTGATCCACCATGAGTTTGAGGGGGGTGTTAAGGATAGAATAGGAAAGAGATTAGGACTGTTATTTGTTTCCTAATATGTCTTGTATTCCTTCTGTATATCCCCCTTGTATCTCTATATATATTGCCCTTTGGGCCTCATGAATAGATGCACAATATTCATAACAGAGACATGCATATTGAGGGTGCTGACAAGAAGAGGGACAGAAGTCCAAGAAGCAGAGTCACAGATGGAGAGAAGAAGTCAAATGAGATACAGAGAAGATCGGCGAGCTCCGACGGGCTCGCCGGGAGCCATGAAACTCTTAAGTTGGAACTGCCTGGGCAGGGGCGGATCTACAGTGGGTCAAGGGTGTTCAGCTGAACACCCAAAATTTTTGACAAAAAATCTAGTATATATAGAGTATATTACATATGTATATATATAACTGGGCAGTTTAACTATTTCACATCGTATTCTGCCGTCCGGCCCGACCGCCCGAGCGAATCCGCCAGCCCAGCCCATTCGGCGTGCGCTCCTGCGGCCTGCTCCCCCGGCTCCCGTTTCCCCCGACCCCCGAACCCCGGCCCCCATTTCCTGCTGACTGCTGGCCCTCCACTCCGCCTCCACGCCGGCCTCCGCTACGCCTCCGCGCCGCTCCGCACCGGGCGCCGGCCCTCGCTCGCTCGGCCCTACGCGAGATCTGCGCCCTCGGCCTCGCTCGGCTACGGGCCGTCCGCTCGCCCTCCGGCACGATCGGCGAGTCGGCGATCGCTCCTCTTCTCTGCCCCGCCGCCGCTCCGGCGCCGCCGATCACGCGACCGCCGCGCGCGGATCTGGTGCGCCGAGGCAAGCACCACCACTGCCGACAAATCTCCTCTTCCTTCCTTTTTTTCTTTCATTTTTCTTCTTGTTTCTTGCCTTGATTTCTTGGTGCGCTGCTTGCTGCCTTGCCGGTCATGAGATGAGCAAGTGATGAAATAGGAGCAAGTGGAGGTCGGCGAGCCCAACCAAGGTGAGATCCGGATCAAGAACACCGCCGTCGGTGTCAACTTCATCGACGTCGACTACCGCAAGGGGGTCTACTCCGCTCCCCTGCCCTTCATACCCGGTACAACAACTGCCCATGATTCCATACTTCTTCACCGATCAATGAATCAATCATCAGCATCGTATTCTGTAGGATTTATGAAAGTTTGTACATGTTGTTTGTGCAGCATGAGTAGATCACTGATTTTCAGTTGTCAATAGTTTTTCTGTTTGAAGTTAATACTGGTTAGTTCTACCTTGTTTCTAAAACATACAAAAATTAATGCCTTGAGATAGGTTGAATCTTGATCAATAATGTGTATTTGCACCCATTTTCTTTGTATGTGAATTGCATCATCATTGTACTTCTTTGTTACTGCCCTGGTTTGTGCTTTTTAGTTGTCCATGTCAGATTGTAACCTGATTTTACTCATTACGTTATCCTTAGTATGAACAATTGTATATTAACTATTACTACAGTAGATCTTTATGTTTTATACTGCAAAATATTTTTACAACTTCGAACACCCATTCCAAAATTCCTGCGTCCGCCACTGTGCCCGGGGCTGGGAAAAATCCCCGGCAGTTCGATCGCTTCTGGCTGCATAGAAGCAAATAAATCCCGATGTCCTTTGAGAAACTCAATTTGTCAGTGGCGGAGCCACCGTCCGGGCAGCGCAGGCGCCTACCTAGGCTCGCTGGCGAACAACCATTGATACCTCATTTGGGACAATGTAACATTCCATTTCTCGAATGATTTGTGTACCCTGTGTTTAAGCTTGGTCAAGCCAAAAATTCAGTTCAAATCCTTTTGGTCATCTTTCAACGGAAATACAAATTCTATCAAATCAATTCAAATGTCGGTCATCCAATGCGCTTGGCCCAGCCCAACCACACCTCTTTCTCTCTTGGGCCCGGCCTAGAGCCCGCATGGCCTGGCCAGGAACGGCCCGCTACGCCGGCGCGCGCTAGATGCGCACCGCACGCGGTGGCACCTCGCCGCGCCACGCCATGACAGCCGACGTCGCGCCACGCCACCGAGCTCGCGCCACTCCCGCGTAGAGGTGGGACTTGGCCGGGCTTCTTTGGGCGATCCGGCCGGCCGCACGGCCGGCCAAGAACGGCCGGTCCGACACGTGGCGGGCCATGCCGCGACGGCACGAACGGTGGCGGGCCGGGCCTCAAAGTTCGGCACGGTGGCGGCACGGCACGCAGCGACGGCGATCGGCGTGCTTGGCCGCACGGCGGGCCTCTGGCGGCCTGGCGGGCCTGGCGGCGGCACGGCGGCACGGACGGGTCGCCGTCGACGTCGAGCACTCGAGCTTGGACTTGGAGATGACACAATCACACAAGACAACAATCGACACAACTACACAAGAAACTAAGCAAGCATACACACCGAGTCATCGACATTAACACACATGCAAGCATGCACACTAACACGGCGGAGGGGAGGCAAGACGGCGGGCTCGGGCGGCCTGCGGTGGCACGGACGGGTGTCGGGACTCGGCCACTCGGGGCTCGGGCGCGGCGGGCGCCGAGCCGCCAGCCGGCGTCGGCGTCGGTCGCCAAGGAGCCGGGAGGGGCGGAGGCGTCGGGCGCCCGAGAGGCGGATCGGCGGAGTCGCCGGGAAGCCGGGAGGGGGGGATCGGCGGAGTCGCCGGGAAGCCGGGGGAGGCGCGGCCGGCCGGGAGGCGGAGCGAGGCGCGCGCGGGGAGGAGGCGCGCGGCAGGGAGGCGGAGCGAGGCGCGAGGGAGGGCGATGGCGGGGAAGCGGCGAGGAGGGAGGGAGCGGTGGGGCTGAGGAGAGAGGGGCGGAGGAAGGCGGGCCGGGAGGGCCGCGCGGAGGAAGCCGCGCGTGGGAGACTGGGAGGAGAGGGAGCTCTGAGTGAGGGACTGAGGGAGAGGGAGAGTCTCCGGAGAGACCGAGAAAGTAGAGAGGGGAGGGCCGGAGGGAGGGAGTACCGAGGGAGGCTCCTTCTGAGCGCAGAGGGACGGCCGGACGAGCTCACGGGCAGCACAGTAGAGCCACAGAGGGAGCTGCGACGTGGCAGCATTGGAAAGGATGGCCAGTCCGTCGGTGGGAAAAAAGATGGACCGGTGGGAAAAAAGATGGACAGAGAGTTGAACGTTTGGACTTTGAAAAGATGTTCATCTAACTTTGGCAGATAACATTCGCAGACAAGAGATAATGTTCATCTAACTTTGGCAGATAACGTTCGCAGACAAGAGACAACGTTCATCGAACTTTGGCAGATAACGTTCAATTTTATAGTTATAAATGCACTCCCTCCGCCAGCATCACGGATTCACTCCATTCTTCACTCTCTCCGGTCTCCGCTCTGCAATTTCTTTCAGCAACACAGAGAGCTCAATTTCTTCACTCTGCTTCACAGAGAGCTTTTTATTTATTTCTTCTCATTTTACAAGTTTATTTCCTATATTTTCTGCATTTATACTCTTTATTTATTTATTTGTTACTTCTCATTTTACAAGCACATTTATTGTATTTGTACTTCTTATTTATTAACTAATCTCCATGCTGCCAAGAAGTCACAGTACCAGGGAGCAGTCAAGCAGTACACAGAGGAATCGAAGCTCGAAAATGACAGCGGGACGACTTAGTGTAAGCTCTCGCCGTCGCTCCCCTAGTCCTCCGACCCCCATTGATGCTCGTCGGCTCTCGCCAAGCATGGGAGACTACGGCATGGATGACCGTCATATGGACGGTACAGAGGGCTATGAGGAGTACCAGGGCGCAACAGGCACACCAGAATTCTCTCCACCGTCCACGAACACCAACATTGGCGGGTCTGCACGAAGGGCGGAATGCTGGAAGCATATGACCTGGAGCCAGGAAATCCAAGACGGTGAAACAGTAGATATCGCAACTTGTAATTATTGTAATGCTAAATTAAGTGCTCGTACAGCTGTAGGGACAGGACACTTGAACCGCCACTACAAAGCATGCCTATTATGATAACCAAGGAGCTAATGGCAACGAAGATAGTGGAGCTTACATTAGTATCTAATAGTTGAGGTCTCCCCCAACCTAGCTAGGGTGGTGTTTGCATGCACTTTTATTCTCTAGGTCCTTGGACAATAACGGTTGTATTGAAACATTCTCCAGTTGCCTGCATGTGCTAGGATGTGCCTCACACCTTCGTTTCCACTATGTATCTATTTGTTATGTAATATTTGGCCTAGTCGGCTTACTGTAAACTTGACCCGTTGCGGTCTATTAAACTTTGATATTTAATATTATCATATGGTATGTTACACGATCTGTATGAAATGATAGCGATGTATCTATAAGCACTATCTACTGATGTAAAAAATAGTTCAAATGGTAATCACAGGAGATTCTGGATTGGCTGAATCTGGGGATGACAAAGCTGGTGTCAGAGCATATGGCTGTAGAAACCTTAGCTAAACTAGCCGTGCCTAAGGACTTCTTATTTTCAAAAGCTAAGAAAGGATTTGCCAAAAAAAATATAGCATATGACTGCTTTTACGTATCACTCTTAGTTCTTTACTCACCTGTATTTCCTTATATTTCAGTGTTAACTCCCTTTTCCAAACTGTAGATGGCCATATCATCCTCTGTTGTAGCCTAGTGGGACTACCTCTCCCATGGTGAGGATGAGGGGAAGTTTTTGGATGTTCTCCCCAAGCTCATGCAATACTTGGGTTACCACGAGCAACCCATCTTTCGAGGTCGCAAGACACGGATAATGGATCGTGACTCCTGGACCATGGAGGTGTTCCTCTATGTGAGGAACAGGGAGTTCGACTCCCACACGTTCAACAAGAGCATCTTTAGGCCCATTGTTTGGATGCCATCTAGGACGCAACACGCCTAGTCGTGACTCGACTATGTGCGATGCATGACAACCTGCTGCTAAGGCCCCCGTTCTGCTACTATCCGCCCCTCCTGGAAGGGGAAAGATTCCCTGAGATCTTCAAGATCAGGGAAGACATCTTGCGGCTGACACACCAGGTCCAGCTTACTAGGTCCATGGCCGCTACTTTTGTTGGTGCCCTGGAAGAGATCAACTAGATAAAAACGCTCCTCACTGCCAGCAACGACCGCGCAGACACCCTACAAGATCAGCTTGCCAGGTGCGATGCGGCCATCATTGTGGTAAAGCGGGAGAGGATAGCAACCATCGCCAAGCTCGAGCATGTCCTCGTAGCAGTTGCCACACGCTCCACAGTGTCTTCAGAGCCCGTCATCGTCCCTACCATCCCCGTACCTACAGTATTCCCTAACAACCCATCGCCAACTTGACCCCTGGGGCATTGCCTGAGGATGACAACGTGTAAGAGCGTGCGAAGACCCAGTCCGCCTCCTGTCAATGACCTTAACATTATGGGCACCAACCAAGGATGCCATAGTCTCTCTAGTACCCGCTCTAGATCCATACTCAGACCAACAGCAGTAGTCGCTCTGGCTACAGGACACCCCAGCTACAGCCACAGCCGCTCTCGCTCCCACTCCCCAGGGAACTGTGCCAATGGTGGAGGTCAGCACCCTACAGAGGAGTAGTGGTATTAGCTTTAGGGTAGCTAGTAGTGCTTACTAGGGTAGCCTTTTGATATGCAAGCATTTTCTTTTTCTAAGTTCTCCTTTTGTACCGTTTAGTAGACGTTGTAACTTGTATTCTATGTCATAGCTTATCATGGCCTAAGAGTTGTGTACTAGTAGTCATGACACCCTAGTCCCTTATTAAAGATTGCATTTGCCCTGTGCGTTGTCATGATATTTGATCATTTCCTTTACCGATTTGGCTTTTTCATTGTGCTCTTCAAGGGCTAGTAAACCATCATATATCTCTTAGTTCCTAACATAGAATTGTTCACTCAAATGGCCCCCAAGAGAGCTACCGCCTGAGGACGTGGTACTGCCACCCGCCAAGCTACAGGCACCACAAGCCGAGGAAGATTCCTTGGACAAGGACCACAACTACCTCCCTTGCCGCTAGTGCATCCGACTATGGCCCAGGTCATGGCTCAACAAACCCAAATTGATGCTTGCTAGCCAGCAGACAGGAGCAGCTAGCCATAACTCTAAGTTGGGACATTTCCTAAGAACTAGACCTTTAACCTTCTCGTCTGAAGATGACCCGCTATGAGCAAAGGACTGGCTACGTGACACGGAGAAGAAACTCAGGCTTACAAGATGTGCAGAGGAAGATAAAGTAGATTTTGCCACCCATCAACTCTAGGGATCCGCAACAACTTGATGGGAGAATTACTTAGCCACCTTAGAGGCAAGAGCCCAATAGCTGATGAAGAGTCAGAAGAAGAGGAGGCACTAGCGATTGAGGGACAACAAGCACAAGTAGGAGGACAACAATGGCAGGAAGAACAGCAAGAGTAAGCAACAAAGGGGAATGTCAATAGGTGAATCTTCTCCTAACCGAGTTAAATATTGATTTACATGAGAATTAGCTATTACCTAATGCATATGCTCTATGCACATCCTCCTCATATTTTCTCCATCGGGAACAGCAGTGGCGAGGTACTCTTATCCTCATGGCGTTTCATATCTGATAGTACCGATGCAAAGGAAGTAGAAGAACTACCTTCCTGTGAAGGATTTGATATTAGCATGGAATGGTAAGAAAACCAGCGATCCTGGAGACTGACTGTGCCACAGTCCTCCAATACCTATCCACTTGTGTTGATAACTCATCCAAGATAAGTTTCATTGTCGTTGAAGCAAAAGCGGCTGCAAGACAACTACCTGAGGTGATGTTCAAGAAGGTGAAGAGAGAACTTAATAGGCTGCTCATGAGCTTGCGCAATTAAATAGTGTTAAAGTCTAATCCGAATTTATACCGTGACTGTGTAGAACACTGTATCGTCTCATGCCAATCATAATATGACCGGTACAAAGGCCAAACGCAGGCTGTATCAGACATGGTGCTAACTTGCAGCAAGTAACTCTGATTCAGTTTCCTTCCCCGTGTGGATTTGTCTCCCTCATCCTATATATGTACCCCTTTAGTCTATAAAAAGAGTAAGAGTCTCATTGTAATATCTTCTTACATTATGATTTCTGCCTTTATGCATCCATGGATTTTTCGGAAGGGTTTTTCACCTTAAATCCTTGTCTCTCGTTCCCTTGATCATCTATTTTTGCCATGCATTTTATGATAAGGTAACAAATTTGCTGAAAACCCTAAAAGAGTGAAGGTTTTGCTCTAATTCCAGTTCGAGATGAAGGATTTGAAGTGGAAGAAGGAGTTAGTTTTTGGGTAAATACTACAATATTGGTCCAATTGTCATAGCTTGATGCGAGGGGTTACTGCAGTCTATACTCTATTAACATTATAAGAGTTGTTTTTATCCAGACAATTTTATAGGAGTAATTTCAACCATGTCATGGAATTCAGTTACCTTTGAAGCCGGCTATTTGACGTATGTGATGCCACATGTGCAAGTTGCTCTTTCAATAAGTGTTGTTTGTCAAGTTTTATGTTTCAAATGGAGCATATTAGATTGCATGATATAAGTTATTCACTATCTATCTAGCGTCATAGGTGATGTTTTGTCTTATGCCTTTTGATGATTGGGCGTTTATTTCAGTGGTCTTTTGCACAGACTGACTTTACTGGGATTATGAGCTACTAAATGCCTAGATTTATTCGTTTGCTTTGTTAATAGCTGTGTGTTTGAATCTACTAGTGATTTGCTCAATTTTGCTTCACGGTAAGCATTTGGATAAGATTGTTCTAGTCTTTATCGTTAAAAATTAGTCCTTTGGACTTTCAGCGCACAAGGTGTACATACTGATTTACTTAGAGAAATTTATTGTGTTCTTCGACTACCGGAGGAAATTCCATTAAAGGTGGAGATTTTTGAAATATAATCTGAATTTGTACCGTATCTACGTAGGACACTACATTGTCGCATACCCGTCGTGACATGACCAGTGCAAGGGCTAAGCACGGATTGTATCAGACATGGTGTCAACCCACCGCAATTGACTCTCATTCAGTTTCCTTCTCCATGTGAAACTCGTCTTCCTTGCCCTATATATACTCTTGTGGTCTAGAGAAAGTACAAGAGGCTCATTGTAATATCTCCTTATATAGTGATTTTCGTCTTCGTAAATCCGTAGTTTTTTTTCAAAAAAGTTTTTCATATTAAATTCTTGTCTTCTGTTTGCTTGATCATCTATTTTTATTGTAGGTATGTTTTATAACAGATAGTCGCATTTGGCGGGTGGAGGGCGCAAGCTCCTGGTATCGACCATGTCTGAGTAAATTAATGAAGTTCTCTTTCCCTCACAAAAAACCTCAACAGTAAAAACCCACAGCCCATATGTGAGCTTCTTCTTCTTCTTCTTTTTTGCCAGCAGACGTACGCACAAGCTGAGAACTATGTACTCCTCTAAGTTAGGGTCTTTTTTTAACAACCCACAGGAGTTGTACCCTTCTAATTTAGGCTTGGTCAGTCTGCTAACTCTCAAGACCATGGGCTGAGTCAGCACCTTGAGAGCCCACTGATGGGCCGGGCCCATTGGAGAAGTCCAGTCGTAGCTACAGTGTCAGCCATGTGCTGCGCTGCGTCCTCTGTGGATCAGGTAAGATTCCAGTATTATTGTTCCTCTAGGGTGTGTTTGGTTACTGGGATAGAGTGGGATGGGATGGGGATGGGGATGGGATGAGATGGTTCCACAAAAAAAGTGGGACCACATGGTTCAGCATCTAAAAAGAATATTCTCTAAATTTGCACAGGCTCATCCCACTTTGTACCATTCCATCCCACCCCACCCCTCAAACCAAACACATGGATAGGCTTGGTCAAAGGAACCATCCCATTCCATCCCACCCCATCCCAGCAACCAAACAAACCCCTACTCGACCTCTGCCCCGTTCCAGACAGTGATTTGAGAAGCTGAAAATGATTTAAAACATGTTATTTTTTTACTATGTCTTTTTTCTTTTTTTATTGCATTGCTTATGAGATATAATGGTGTTTTTTTATTTTTGCTATTGTTTTTTAATTAAATATTTTTAGAAAAAGCTAACAGTCGTTGTAGTGCCATTTCATTCAAAAGCAACAATACTTTATAATATGGTTTTAATCTTTTCTGAATCTGACCATCTCCCGTACATGCATTTTTTTTGAAAAAGGAAGACTTTATTAATCCCAAGTTCAGTACATCGAGTTGATACACATCGTTGGAACAAAAAACTTCCAGCCTCTGCCTAAAAAGGCACACAGCTTAAGAATAAAAACATATGCCGTACATGCATACATATTTATTATACATGCTAGAAAATTTATAGAGGTTCCATTAGAACATAGGCCGTAGTTTCCTATTGACACGCACGTATATTGAGATTAAATAATGTACACCATGTGAATTAGAAGGATCAAGACCGGGTGGATAGAAGTGAATATCCTCACTCACTCCTAGCCCACTGGCCTGCCGCTGTGCATCTACTGTTTGTATCTCATATGATTCTGTTTTTTTAGTAAGGCTGATAGGTTTAGATATGACTAGGTCTGATGAATAGTATTAGTTAATAGAAGTCAAGTAAAAACTAACTGAAAATATGATATATATATATATATATATATATATATATATATATATATATATATATATATATATGGTGCAGACAATGACGAGCAAAGACACGGGGCAGGGCAATAATGAAAGCTTGAAATCAAATGTAACGGATCAATCAATCATGCAAGCTTAGAGGAAGATCGAATACTCTTTTTTTAATGCTCATCCTTCCCAAATTCCCAGTGGGATCGCTCCAATAACATGACAGCAGTAATATAGTATGATCACATCCACACCCATGTTTCAAAAGAAAATAAAAAATCGCATTCACATGGAGACCCCAACTCTAAGCAGATTGTCCAACTCTTTCCTCACCAACTCTTTTCGGGGCAAAACCCCTGAAATCCTATCAAATCTTGTCAAGCCGCTGCTACACCCAACTACAAGTGATGAGAAGCAGCAACAGCAACAACATGAAGATATCCGAAAGAGTTCCCAGTACCATCTTTGCAACAGATCCCCGAGGACCGGAAGCCATTGGTAGTTGGTCATGAGGTCTCTCCTTATCAGCAATGCTCTTACACCCAGGGAGTGCTGAATGGTATGCACCAACAACAGGTCTATTAATCTTGAGGCTATGTGCATGCGTTCCTTTCTGAAGGGGAAAATAAATACTACAGTCATGTTAGGTCTCAGTGATTAATAGTGAAATCAATCAAGAGACGTAACTATAAATTGTAAAGCATGACAAATAGGGGCCCTTAATTGTTGGCATCACATTATATTCTGGTGATATATCATTCATTGCTGAATATCAGATTCACTGAACCTAGACATACTACCAACAGACCAATGTCCAAGTTCAATGTACTTAGCTGCATCTAGACATTTTTAGTCGCTGAGATAATAACCTCGTAGCTGTGGGTTCTAATACATAGTTTACACTAGTCCAAATAACAAGCGAGTGGTTTTCAATGGATGAATATTGAGATCACACCCTTTTAGTTTGTGCTTGTTTCAAACTAGTCGTATTTGCTTTGCATGTTGTGCCATTTCGTTTCATATAGCAGTATAGCACAAAAGCATGGCCCAAACCATTACTTAGTTCTGCAATGAGATGTGTTTAAGGAACAACGTTCATTTGGATCAGCTCTACTTAACTTGGTTAGCAGCTTAAGGACAAAGCGTCCTGTCAAGTACAGCAAATGATTAATTACGTTTCCTCGATTATTGTCTATTCTCTTTGTTGATACGCCGCATCACAGGTCCACCAATTCGACTTTTCTTCCTGTTCGCCATATGATAGGGACATCACATGGTCGATGAGTCAGCACAATCATGTGACAGTGGTCACATGGAAACTAGATCTGCAATCTGCAGGCTGTAGTCTTGCTTGAGGACAAACCATATCTTATATCGAATTATGTGATGTAGAAATAACAATTTATCAACATAGTTTTTATCTTTTTCTTAACCCAAGAAGTGAACTGTGAAACTTTAAAACGTGTGTTTATTTCAGTTTTATTTATAATATGTCACAAGCAATAGAACTTTATTCGAAGATCTAGTTTGAAATTGCTGTAGTAATCTTCAGTGAGCTTGAATCCTTCAAAACTTTGTTTATTGAATTTGCAAATGACTTCTACATCATGGATAAGACTTGGAACTCTTGATGGTAAAACACTCTTGCTACTTAGTTCAGTAATCAGTACTCATATGTTTTGTCTGCAGGAATAAATGTTCTATGTGGTGTGGGAATCCTATCAACGCCTTATGCCATTAAACAAGGGGGCTGGCTCGGACTGGTGATACTCTGTTTATTTGCTCTGCTCTCGTGGTACTCCGGTGTGCTCCTGCGCCATTGCCTGGACAGCAAGGAGGGTCTTAAGACATACCCAGACATTGGTCATGCTGCCTTTGGCACCACTGGTCGTATAGCCATCTCGGTAAAATTTCCTCTAGATTACATGTTTCCCCTACCCGTGTTCACCTCCTGACGGCGGCAACCAAAGCGGCAGCTCGGGCGGGGCGTGAGGCGAGGGCGGCTGGCCTCAGCGGCGAGTGTCTCCTACATGGGTGACAGCGCCGGGATTCGGCCGGGTGCAGGTGGCACGCCGTGCGACAACGGTGGCTCGTGTGGAATTCGGCGGCGCATGTGGGCGCTCGGGGCGTGACGGGCGGCCGGCCTCGGCGGAGCGCATCCGGCCGGCGGCTCATGTGGGAGCGGCGACGACTGGGAGTTCGCTGTGCGGCCGAGGCTCGTGCGGGAGTGGCGGCGGCCGGGAGCTTGCCGTGCTGCCGAGGCTCATGCAGGAGTGGCGGCGGTCGGGGCCCATGTAGGAGTGGCTGCCACCGTCAGCTGGCGGCCGGCGACTTTGAGGCGCCGTCGGGTTCAGCGTCAAGTGTGACGATCCGGTGTGGCTGCGGGCTGGCGCGGTGCTCACACGCGGCGGCCGTATGGGGTCGATGGCGTGTTCGGCCGTGCGAGTTTTTTTCTTTCTTTTTTTAATCTACAATGCAATCAACATCTACTCTTTCATGTAATCTACCGATCGATATTGTGCTGGCGATTTCAAGTCTGCTCGTGGTAGATTAGAGCGGATTTGCACTGTAGAAAATAATCTAGAAAGCAAAATCTGCGGAATTTAAAGCGATCTAGATGTAGACGATTCTGTCTACTAATGATTTGATTATTACCTTTCGATTCACCGGAGCGATTCGTGCTGATAACGTATTGAGGAACCATCGCTGGTGAGTCCAGTCCGATCGATTCCTCTTCTATGCAAAATAGACAGATCAATCACAGATGATGCAAATAGTAGATAGGAAACAGAGATAGAGGGGAGAACTCCTGGTCTTTCTTTATTGCTTTCTTTTTCACGTGTGTGTACAAAATAGCCAATGACCTCTCTATATATAGCTTAGTGGTGAGGTGCCCACCATAGACTAAAACTTCAAGCCCAGATTCAGATTTTCTAACAAAATCACCCTCTGAAAAGTATCATTTTTCTTATGAAAGCCTGCAATTGATGAATCGTTTCCCAGCAATGGTTTTGTGCCTGGTAATGACAGACGGGAGTGTTACTTAACTAAGCTCTGGCATATTCTCCGTAAGCAATATGTACTTATCCTTGTATAAATGAACTTGTCCTCTTTTTTATGCTTGGGCATAATTTCTTTCAGTAATATTGCGTTGGAATTGCAGACAAACCATGATAATCTCACAACCAGGGATTAAAAAAAATCGGTGGTAACGTGGCCTACCCGGCTAGGACCGTTAGATACCATATCGATCGGTAAGAGGTTATTTCATACTAATTTTTTATGAAATCAGGAGAGCGTGGTGTCAAAACTCAAAACACCAACCTTGAATAATACCCGGCATGAGCAAGAGAGTATAACAAAAGAGGGCTAGGAACTGCCGGATCCATCTGTAGCCTATCCTGCATAAAATAGAAAAGTTATTGCAGTGAACTGAACAATAATTTAGGAAAAGACCACACCCGTGATAATAGAAGCATCATATGAAAATTTTTTGAGCTTTAGCATCTAATCTTAGTAGGAAGCTTAGCAAAGTTCATTTAGCTATGTGCTAAACATGTCATGGCACACTAATTCTCCAAAATAAATGCCATGATATATCTAACAGGTAGAATACGTTCTAATCTCACACATCACAATGAAGCTACACTACTGGCACACAAACATATATTTCCACAGAGAACAATTAAAAATTGTTAGCAAATTCAGTCTACTAAAAATGTAACTAACATCTAACAGCAAACAATTAAAAATAATTAACAGTTAACATTAACAAGTAGCAAATGTGGTGAACAAAAATTAGAAACTGTAAGAAGGGAGAGGAATTGGGAACTAACTGGTTTAGATGAAGAAGCAGTAGCAGAGGGGTGTCGGTGTAGGCTGTCAGCGGTGAACAGGTGGTCACCGGGGTTGGAGAAGGAGAGGTCAAGGAAGACGCTGAGGTAGGGGGGGTGGTCGTCGGTGAAGATGTGGTCGCCGACGTCGGTGTTCAAGTAGAGAAGACGCTGCGCGGCTCACAGAGGGGTCTAAATGACGATGAGAAATTGGGGAGGGGGTGCAAAACTCACGAGCAGTAGGATTTGTGCGGGAGCACTGAGCTGCGGCCAACGCCGCGGACGACGGCGAGGGCGTCGAGCAGTAGACCTTGATGCCCTCGCCGTGTCCTCCGCCGCCGACACGGTGACGGCGCCGGCCTCCTCGTCCGTCCGCAGGATCGTCGTCAGTAGGCCATGCGCTCGGCCATCTCGTTCCCAAAGATGAAGAGGGCGGCGATACATCCGCCGGTCTTGGAGAGGTCGGCCTCTGCGATGGGCTCGCCCCTGATGTTCACGGGCGTCATCCCGACCGCATAGGCCGGCTCGTAGTCCCCGCCGACAACGGTAGTGGAGAAGTGGTGGGAGGAGGAGGCGATGGCGGCGCGGGGTAGGGTGGGGGAGGAGGCGGCGGCGGCGGCGAGAGGAGCGAGGAGGAGGCGAGGGCGGAGCGGAGGAGTGGGGGAGGAGGAGGCTGCGTCGGAGTGGAGGAGCGGGGGAGGAAGCGGCGGAGCGAGTAGTGGGGAGGAGGAGGCGGCGGTGGAGCGGAGGGGTGGGGAGGAGGCGGCGGAGCGGAGGAGTGGGGGAGGAGGAGGCGGCAGAGCGGAGGGGTGGGGGGGAGGAGGCGTTGGCGGAGCGGAGGAGCGGGGGAGGAGGCAGGGCGGAGCGAAGGAGCGGGGGAGGAGGCGGCGGTGGAGCGGAGAAGTGGGGGGAGGAGGAGGCGGCGGTGCGAAGAAGTGGGGGGAGGAGGAGGCGGCGGCGGCGCGGGGTGGGGAGGAGTAGGCGAGGGCGGAGCGGTAGATGAGGGGAGGCGGCGCGGGCGGAGGAGGGAGGGGAGGAGGCGGCGCAAGCAGAGGAGGCGACGCGGAGAACGGGGGGAGGAGCAGAGATCGTGGGGAGGCAGAGCGGCGGATGAGGGAGGGGACGAGGCGGCGCGAAGAACGGGGGAGGAGCGGAGATCGTGGGGGAGATGAGGGAGAAGGTGGGAGGAGGAGGGCCACACGTTCGTCGGCGCGTATGTGTATGTGAGGGGATCTGGGAGAACGGACGGACTGCACCAACTCCAATTTTTAAGTAGTAGAGATGATGTGCATGATCCGAATGATTTTGGCCTTAGGATCTTCAATGAGTAAGAGAAGAAGGTTTGAGAAGAGATCCAGGCCATTCATTCGTATGAAGTTGGATTACTTTGGTACACAAATCTGGGTGGACTTAGATTAGGCATGACTGTGGGGGTGGTTGAGGGGGGTGGATTTAGTAAAGAAAATTTTGGTGTATTGTAGAGTAGGTAGAAGAATATCAATCAGTCTCGACGTGGTACTATTTCATTGTAACGCCCATGTTTCTAAATCAGCTGTAGTTGCTAACCCCGCAATTTAAGTCTAAAATTAATCGCGTAATTAGCACGACATCGCAAGTAATTTCAATTATTAAAATATACAGTAATTCAATTGGAGCAAAAGATGACAAAATAAAATGAGATAATTTGCATCATTCAACAGAGTTCATTAATATTATATTTATTTCCATACATATAATGAATGCAGTAACTACAATTACAACTGAGCTCATACATACATAATTACAATTAGCCAGATATTTTGGAGTAACTGACAATATGAATTACAAGGAAAACAAATAACAACGTACCAAAAAAGACTGAACAAAATTAGTAATTGAAAGCCAGATTATCATCAGAACCCTTGTTACGTGATCGAAGTGAGCGATTTGCTCATCGAGATACTAGACCGTTCGGGAGCAGTCGACACCTTTTGTAGCCGTAGGGTTTCATCATCTGACATTAGAAACAAACCTGAATCCATTCCAAATTCCTTTTCACTGCTAGCCAACCCATACCAAAACCAATCCCCTTTTGTTACAGTGAAATCCCCAGCACAGTCTTAGCATAGAGAGGATGGGATAAGGCCGAGAGAGCGACTAGAGGGGGAGAGAGACTCCATTTTCACCCAAATCATAGCCAGCGTAGCCACAGCTAGCCAAACCATAGCTAGCAAGCACATCCCACCAGATCCACCCATCTCTTCCCCCAAATCACAAGCCATTGCCAAGAAGAGCATGGAGTGAAGCTCAGCGACCAGCCAAAGGAGAGCGATGCCAAGAGGAGGGGGAGCCAGTGAGGGAGAAGAGCATCAATCCTAGGAGGCGGCGGCAACCGAGCGACGCACAAGCTAACTAAAAAGCAACCAAGCCAAGCACAAACCAACCAAGAGGGCCGAACCTCGGTTCTTCCCAAATCGAGCCCAACATCACCCAATAAGGTATCCCCCACAATCTATTTTCAATCTTGCCATCACCATCACGGGACCATAGCACACACATCATCACATTCACATGCATCTCATTAAAGCCATAGCATCCGTACAAGTAGGCTAGAGTAGTAGGAGAAGAAGCTAAGGAGGGGAGTAGGGTATACTAGAGGAGAACCAAGCCACGGCGGCAACGGTGTGTTCATCGTCGGCCACCGTGCGCACCTGATGGCCACCCATACTCCCCGACGTGTAAAAAAATCGAGCCCCGTCACAGCAAGTCAACCGATTCAACCACCGTCACCACCTCAACCTCAAATGCTAAGCAATGGGACATAGATTATATAACTTGTTCATGTTGTGTTTCATGTACCGTTTGTCCATTTATCCATCTATCCTATATATTATATTATTAAAACGATAGAAAAAACCCATCATGTTTTATGTTAAGAGATATAAATTCCCATGTTAGTCAAAGTAAAAAAGAAGGATCTACATTGTAAATTTTTAGTTACTAGAATTATAATGGTTGAGATTAATTAGATATTGATATTAGAGTTGTTACGGTTGTATAAGGAATATAACTGTATTCTCACCATAAGCATTAGTTAGTGTTGCATATAAATTGTAGTACCTAGCGTGTAATTGCGTGGAAAATTTAACTGAGATTAATTAGATATTGATATTAGAGTTGTTACGGTTGTATAAGGAATATAACTGTATTCTCACCATAAGCATTAGTTAGTGTTGCATATAAATTGCAGTACCTAGCTGTGTAATTGCGTGGAAAATTTAACAAGTTAATAATATATATTGTACCTAAAACATGATGCACACCTATGCGGTTTTCCGGGGGGAATTATAATTTCATAGTTCTAAAAACAACAAATTAATTAGACACAGATTATATAAAAGAGCATATATCGATCAGTCTCTGCGTGCTACTGTTTCATCAAAATAGCAAAGCTAGGTAGACGGCTCCGCCGAGCTGGAGTTCACAACGTTCGTGTCACCGCTGGCTGGCAGGTTGCGACGGGACGGCATCTCCGCCGGGAGGCTCGGTAACTGCGTGTCGAACCGTAGCGCATTCAAGGCTTGCCTGATTGATGGCCTCTGGCTGCGATCCGGGTGCGCGCACCAGAGCCCGATGACTATCACAGCCTCCATTTCCTGGTTGTTAAATGCCCCATTCAGCCGTCTGTCCGCTGCGTCAAGAACTCTTCCGGCACCGTACAATTCCCACACACGTTGCACCAGGTGGACTGTGTTCCCGTTTTGTAGCGTCACCACCGGGCACCTGCCGCACGCGATCTCGAGAAGTACGACACCAAAGCTGTAGACGTCTGACTCGACGCTCGTCCTACCGGCGACCACGCACTCTGGATCCAAGTAACCTAAGGTACCAGCTATGGCCGTCGTGCGCGACTTCCGGCCATCGTCGATGAGCCTGGCGAGCCCGAAGTCCCCGAGCTTGGCCTCAAGCAACGTGTCCAGCATTACGTTGCTTGGCTTGATGTCTCTGTGCACGACACACGGCTCCGTATCCTGGTGAAGGTATGAAAGGGCCGAACCTACGCCGAGTGCTATCTTGTACCTGATCGATAAATGAATATATTCAGAGCAGTTTGTCAAGCATTTGCATGGAGTAGAGAGCCAGAGAGGAAAGGACAGTCCATGTATATATAGTACTATAGTGTACTTATACCGTTGTACGTACCTAACTGGTCAAGTCAATAGATTCTCTGGGTTGTATAGATGAGTGTCCACACTGCCGTTTTGCATCAGCTCGTAAACAAGTATGAGATCATCTTCACCATGGTACCATCCGATGAGCTGCACGAGGTTTCGGTGTCTAAGACGGCTGATGATCCTCACCTCGGAGATGAACTCTTTCAAGCCCTGTTCAGGACTCTTGGTCACTCTCTTCACGGCGACGTGAAGTTTCATGTCGTTCAAGAACCCCCGGTAAACGGCCCCGAACCCTCCTTGTCCTAACTTCTTTTCACTGGAGAAGTTGTCGGTGGCGACGACGAGTTCGTCGTATGAAAATCGCCTGGGTCCAGTGGTCCCTTGGTCGAGCTCGTTTTCCATGGGGATACTATGGAAGTAGGCTACTACTTGCCGTGGTTGTTCACGGTCACTCGTCATGACCTTGCCTTTCCGCCTTTGCCAGCGGCGCACAAGGAACCAAACTGACAGACTCAGGCAGAGCACAAATGGCACGGAGCCAGCGGACACGCCGGCCACCAATTGTAGTTTGCTACCTTTCTTTCTCGGGCTGGGGGCAGGAGGTGCTTCTTCTGTTGGTAACATTTTATTAGAGTTAGCTAGCAGATTTACCTGTACAATTGCACGACTAAATATTATGATACAATTGTTACTGGTGTACAACTCTACTGCATATATATATATATATATATATATATATATATATATATATATATATATATATATATATATATATATATATATATATATATATATATATATATATATATATATATATATATATATATATATATATATATATATATATATATATATATATATATATATATATATATATATATATATATATATATATATATATATATATAGAACGTATCCAATGCTAATGCTCATTTGGGTGCTAACATGCTAATGCCGTCTGGATCATTAGATCTGCCCCCTATGCCCTGGATCCTTGAGGGTGCAAGCACCCAATCCACTTATGCAATTTTGCCAAAAACCCTGCCTCCCAATCGCTTTTTTCTTCTCACCGCCTCAGCTCCCAGTTTGTCTTCCCCACGCCGTTTGAGCTCCCCGCGACGTCTGAACTCCCCGCGTTGTGTGCCAGGCCGTAGGGGGCAAATCTAACTATCCAGAGTGGCATTAGCACTGGATACGCTCCCATATATATATATATATATATATATATATATATATATATATATATATATATATATATATATATATATATATATATATATATATATATATATATATATATATATATATATATATATATATATATATATATATATATATATATATATATATATATATATATATATATATAGTATAAATAAATAGGGCACCATGATGCCTAGGTTGTGTGATTGAGACTTTTCATCTATAATTAAAACTTTTCATTCATAGTTGATTTAGTATGCTAAACCAATGACTTTCTTTCCAAATTGACGCCTTTTTGAATTAATGATTGTTAACGGGTTTGCCTGATATATTATACTTGCATGTATCTAAAAGCAATATAAAGGCAGGGAGGCTTGGTGCTCAGATACCATGGTGCCCCATTTCATATATATATATATATATATATATATATATATATATATATATATATATATATATATATATATATGGGTTAAGTAGCAAATTTATTCTTGTAATTGCATAGCTAGATATTATGAAACAATTATTATTGGTATACACCTTACTGTCTATAATTAAAATATAATTGTGAAAAACTTTATAGATTACACGGAAGGAAAAGAAGGCGCGCACACGCACACAAACCTGGCGGCAGGGTGATGCTGATGTCGTCGTCGATCCTGCATGCCACGTAGCAGCTGTACCCCCTGACAGCACCATAGGTGCTGTTAGGTTTAGAATCCGACAGATTTCGAACGAAATCATTAAGGCACCTGACCTGGTGCACTCCGCGGTGTTCAGGTCCCTCGTGCACTGTGCCAGCCCGTATATCACCTGCGAGTTGCCTCGCGATTCCGTGTACCGCCGGGTGTTGTTGGCGATCCGCAGGGGCGAGACGGCGGCGTCCTCAGCAAGCTGGGTCATCAGCTTCCACCTCGCGTCCTTCATGCTGGTCATGTCGCCGTCGTAGGAGCGATCCAACACATAGAAAGAAACGGTGAGGTCAGCGACGGAGAAGAAGGACTCGTTCGAGTACCGGAGGAGGCAGGCGTCGTAGTTGGCGAGCACCGTCCGACCGTACGGGCAGACCTCCCTTATCCCGGCCGGCGCCCTAGTGAGGCAGTCCTGGCACTGCGTCGCGTCGCGGTCGGCGTAGCACATGATGAGGCCGAATACTTGGTCAGGCGGATCGCCGAACGTGCCGATGTAGAACCAGTATTTGCTCGCGGCCGTGGGCAGGCCGGAGAGTAGCCGGTCAAGGTTCTGTTGGTACTGGCTTCCGTCGGTGTAGTTGCCGGCTGTATAGCAGGAAGGGTTATATGGGTACAGGAGATTGTTGTCCTCACCAACTGCTGCAACGCAGAACATGGTGGCAACAGCAATGAACCGGACAAGGAGAGGGCGTGGAGCCATGCCCGATATTGATCGATGAACAGGGACGCCGTTGGTAGATTGCTAAGGTACCGTGATATGTGGTGCCACCGTTTTGTAGTTGTAGGCTAGAGCCTAGAGAATAAGTGTACACGCGCGCGTATATATATAGATCACACGTACTATTTCAATTCGTCAAGATCCAAGGCTGTTAGGACTGGATACCACCTGGCATGAAATCAATAAAACAGCATAAAATAATCAAAGGTTTTGTTAAATATCATTAGAATGTTTTCTTTTTAATCATCATTCAGATTTAGGATTGTTGGGTTAGACATTAAATGCCCATGAATTCTCCCTCTCTCCCTTGAATTCTGCCCCCTCCCTTGAAAAAAAATACCCCCTTCAAAAACAAGGGTCCCCTTGCTCTATAATTCAAGAGTCACAAATTTGGATGATAGTTAAGAAAAAAACATCCGGATGATGCCTAGACACTCTCAATAATCAAAAACACGTAAGTCTACTAAGTTAATTATAGTACATATTGTACCAACTTTATTTTTATCGACAAAAACTATATGTAAGTCTTTATTACTCTGTAATTCTGTAATTACTTACATAAACAATCTAAAAAAACAAACTACAGCTAAAAGCCATGAGTCCAGCAACAAGAACAGCCCATATTCTTTTCTTTGCGCTGGTCCTAGCGATAGGGCAGAGCAAAG